>OY728157.1:1065701171-1068118071 GCA_963277665.1 Viscum album | reverse complement strand
CAAACTCGATACCATCATGTTATCAAGTCATTAATCCTACCAAATTGGATTTTCACTAAAAAATACAATTCTAATCCTTAACACCCAACTTTTTTTTTATAATATGAATGAAAACCCAATTAAATCTCATAGCTCTCTATCACACCCCTGTGGAAAGCTCACCCACCCCCCTGGACACCCCCTACCCCCTGGAAAGCCCTGCCACCCCTCGTGGACAGTCCGCCCACCCCCCTGGACACCTTGTACCATTGGACAACCCCGCCGCCCCTATGGAAAGCCTGCCCACCCCCTGGACACCCCCTACTCCCTGGACATCCCCCATACCTATGGACAGCCCGCCCACCCCCTGGACACTCCTGCCCACCCCCCCAGACACCCCCACCCCCTGGACACCTTGTACCCCCTGGAAAGCCCCCCCACACCCACCCCTGTGGATAGCCCGCCCACCCCCCTGGACACCCACTTTCCCCTAGACATCCCCGCCACCCTCGTGGACAACCCGCCCACCCCCTTGACACCCCGTACCCCCTGGACAACCTCTCCACCCCTGTGGACATCCCGCCCTTGATTACAGAAAAGAAAATAACTCTGCATTTCCCTTGATTTCCAGAAGCCCCTGCGCAGGTGAACCCTAACCTGAGGTCTTCTATCTGATCGGCTGCAACTCCCCCATCCAGGTTAGACTCCTTCAACCTCTTCCTAAATACAGACATAGAATCCCTCATTGAGGTAATTGACATGGTTGGTGTAGTGGGGTAGGTGGTTTTCCTTTTTTTAGTGGGGTGATATGGTACTTTCTGTGGGACTTTAGTTTGGGTGTTATGAAATGTACTAACTTTTCACAATATTTCCATTTTTTTAGAATCAATAACTTATTTAAAAAACTCTCTTTACACATTATTCACATTTCATAAAAAACCTTCACTTTGTAATATCTTGAACAATGTTTTATTAGGTCTATGGTGTCTTCTTGGTATGTGATAAATGAAAAAATTACAAAACACATATCACCTCAAAACTAGGCACACATAACTGAATTAATTAGTATATCTTTACATTGTTTTAATAGTTCACTACATCAACTAGAAACTCCTTCCTTTATCGTTTACTTAAATGTATTTTCTATTAAAGTTCAATCCTATTGAATTGTTTATGACAAAATGACTTATATAAATTCTTTTTAAAGAATGGATAGAAGTTGGATGTATGAAACCGATCGAATCTCAAGTGATTTTCAAAACAATTTGGAGAGATTTATAGATTTTTTATTTCACAATGCTTCAGATAGTGGTCACATACACTTCCCATGTTCCAATTGTGTTGGTAGACCGTGGTTGAGCCATGAAGAAGTCAGCTACCACATAACCAAAAATGGTTTTCAAGCAAACTACATTGTGTGGTATCACAATGGGGAGAAAATAAAATCTCAAATTAGTGATGATCGAAATGAAAGGAATGGAATGGAGAATTTGTTAGATGATCGGTTTCCGTTTATTCGTCATCATGAAAAAGAAAGGATTTCGACTCAAGAAGGATTTGATATGAGGATAGCTGATGCATCTAGTGAAAATGATGATATTTATAGGGTGAAAAAATTGAATGATGCTGCCACGACTCCAGTATATCGACAATGCGATAAAATGAAAAAGATGGAATTTTTAATCCGATTGTTTCATGGGAAAACTATGTATGGGATTTCTAATACAAAAATCGATTACATTCTTACCCTCTTGAAGGATTTACTTCTATATGATGCATATATTCCCTCAAACCACTATATGGCATGGAAGTTAGTTGAGGAACTTGGATTTTCAAGAAACAAAATTCATGCTTTCCCGAAAGATTGCAGTTTATTCTGGGAGGAAACCACTGAACGAAATGATTGTATAAAATGTGTCACATCCCGCTGGAAGTCAAAATCTAATGGAACAACATCCCGCGTTCCAAAAAAAGTAATGTGGCACTTTCCATTGATCCCCA
This sequence comes from Viscum album, assembly GCA_963277665.1. Lineage (NCBI taxonomy): Eukaryota > Viridiplantae > Streptophyta > Magnoliopsida > Santalales > Viscaceae > Viscum > Viscum album. Next base: position 1,068,116,091 of record OY728157.1, on the reverse strand, counting down.
AACTCGATAATCTTTTTATTTCTGATGACATATCAATAAAAATTAGATGGCATGATACCAAGATAAAGAAGACTAATGATGAGTTAGTTCATCCTGCAGATGGATTTTCATGGCAGAGATTTGATGCTCGACATCCTGATTTTGCAGCTGACATGCATAATGTGAGTCTGGGTCTTTCATGCGACAATTTTAATCTGTTTGGGAAGATGCTTACTTTGCACAACACATGGACAGTTTTTATACACATTTATAATCTTCCCCCATGGTTGTGTATGAAAAAACCTTTCACTTTCATGAGTATACTCATATCTGGTCCTTCTGATCTTGACATTGATATCGATGTCTACATGCAACCTTTACTAAAAGAGTTGAAACTTCTTTGGGATGTGGGTGTGCACACATACGATGAATGTTCAAAAGACATATTTCAGATGCGTGCTGCGCTTATGTGGACGATCAATTATTTTTCAGCTAATGCAATGATGTCTATATGGAGCATGAAGGGAAAATTGTCATGTCCAATTTGTATGAAGAATACACAATCCAGAAGACTGAAACATTGCTGTAGTTTCAGTTTTATGGGACATCGACGATTCTTGCCAAAGGATCATCCATATAGAATGAATCATCTAGGATTTGATAAGACCGTAGTGACCGATGATCCACCTCAGCATATGTACGGAACTGATGTGCTTAATGAATTAAAAGATTTCAGTTTTTCATTCGGGAAGGGTCAAATGAAATCTGGAAAGAGAAAGAATGTTTCCACTGAAAACTGTTACAATTGGAGGAAGAGGAGTATCTTTTTTGATTTGCCTTATTGGTCAACCAATTTGTTACATAATTTCTTATAAGTAATTCATATTGAAAAGAATATATGCAAAATTTTGCTTTCAGTTATTCTAAATGTCAAGGGGAAGACAAAAGATGATTTACAATCTCAGCGTGACTTGGTGGATTGGGCATCAGACCGGAATTACATCCTGTGCGTATCAGTGAAAATAAATGGCAACTTCCATGTGCTTCTTATGTGATGAAACCTACGAAAAAACAATTTTTGTAAGTATTAGATACAATTAGAGTTCCTGATGGCTATTCAAGAAACATATCTAAACGGGTCAACAGAAGAGATTTGATGCTAAAATATTTGAAGACTCATGATTATCACGTTCTACTGCATGAGTTTCATCCAATATAAATCCATCCTCTTTTGTCCAATAATGTAAGGGTGGATTTTATTCGATTGTGCCATTTTTTTAGAGATCTTTGTGCTAAAAAGTTGTCCAATATTTCTTGCAAAAAATGTTGACATATGCACCATTAATTTTGTGTGAGTTGGAGAAAATATTTCCTCCATCATTTTTCACAGGCATACTGCATCTGACTATCCATATTCCCACTGAAATACTTCTCAGAGGACCTGTTTCTTTTCGTTGGATGTATCCAACTAAAAGAAATATGTTCACATTAAAGTGTTATGTTAGAAACATAAATCATCCCGAAGGTTCTATCGTGAACGGTTACTTGGCTCAAGAATGCATGGATTTCTGCTCGATGTATTTGTATGATCTTAATACAAGATTGAACAGACTAATGATAAATGAAGAAGAACAGTATGAGAAAATTGAACCCATTTTTCCATCACTTCCTCAAACAGGAGGAATTCCTGGATCATATACACTGAAGACATTAAGCAGTGAAGAGCGGGAGATGTCACATCACACAGTTTTGTTCAACTGTGATTTGTTTGATGACTATATCAGGTAACTAAATTTATTATGTATATTTTACATATATATCTGTTAAAATATTAATATTTTTTATCTACAGGGAACATAAAACAATGATAAATAGGAATCATCGTTCTTTATCTTTGAGAAGGAGAGAGACTTTTCATAGCAAAGAGTTTTCTACTTGGTTAAAATTGAAGGTATAAAAAAATTAATGTTTAAAATAATTATATCAATATTTAATTAAGTTTAATAGTCATTTATATTGCAGGTATTGAGTTTGTCTGCTAACTCTGTCTCTGAGGAAATAAGAGCTTTGGCTTTTGGTCCTAATACCATGGTTCGTGACTATAAATCAATTGTTATCAATGGGTACAAATTTATTGTCACTAGATAAGCAAAGAACATGAGAACACAACATGATGGTGTTATGGTTACTGCCACAACATATTGTTATGCCAGTGCATCAGATAGTAGACTGCGATTTCAAAATGTGCGTTATTATGGAGTTGTTGAGAAAATAATAATATTGGATTATTACTCTCATGGAAGAGTCACAATGATGAAATGCCATTGGTTTGATTAGATGACGAGACATGGAACATTTATTGATGATTGTGGATTTCGAGTAATTAATATGACTCACACTCTTGCTACCGAAGAACCATATGTGTTGGCATCAATGGCTAAACAAGTTTTTATGTCAAAGACCAACTTCGACCTGAATTTGGTGTCATAGTTGAAGTAATTCGAAGACATATTTTTGATGATTGTGATGACGGAATTGAAACTGTCCCTAGTGCCATTGGAACCAATCCATTTATTTCTTTTGATGACTCAAATAGCTCAATTGTCAGAGTTTATTGTGAACTTGAAGTTGTGGTTGAAAATATATAGAATCATTCATCCATGTTCTCAATTCTTTTGGTTTACCTTGAGTTGGGTTGTTAAGGCTGGTAATATTCAAATTGATTTAGTATTGTTCACAAATATGTTTTAGCTGACTTGACCATTAAGTGAATTTTCAATGTTTATTGGTTGCAGTTTTATTTGAATTGCATTTTCTAATTTGGAATTGAAATGTATTCAAACATAGTCAAACAATATTTCTAACTTGGTGAACATTACAACTTGTATGATTTATTAAATCCATTCAAGCTCTTCTAAAACAATTGATAGCTGGCTTGACCATTATGTGAATTTTCAATGTTTATTGGTTGTAGTTTTATTTGAATTGCATTTTCTAATTTGGAATTGAACTGTATTCAAACATAGTCAAACAATATTTCTAACTTGGTGAACATTACAACTTGTATGATTTATTAAATTCATTCAAGATCTTCTAAAACAATTGATAGCTGACTTGACCGTTATGTGAATTTTCAATGTTTATTGGTTGTAATTTTATTTGAATTGCATTTTATAATTTGGAATTGAACTGTATTCAAACATAGTCAAACAATATTTCTAACTTGGTGAACATTACAACTTCTATGATTTATTAAATCCATTCAAGATCTTCTAAAACAATTGATAGCTGACTTGACCATTATGTGAATTTTCAATGTTTATTGGTTGCAGTTTTATTTGAATTGCATTTTCTAATTTGGAATTGAACTGTATTCAAACATAGTCAAACAATATTTCTAACTTGGTGAACATTACAACTTGTATGATTTATTAAATCCATTCAAGATCTTCTAAAACAATTGATAGCTAAATTACCAATGAATCCCCCTATTCCCTCATATATTTAGTTTTTTGGGTTACACATTATTTTTATTTTTCTAATTAATTACATATTTGTTTTCAAAAGTAGAAAATGAAGCCAATTGAAGAGAGACGAAGGAAAAAAATGAGGGAGAACAATCGTCGAATGACAGAGTTGGGAATTCCACCATTAGTGCATGTAGTGAGTAATTTATTTCAAATTGATATATTTAAAGAATATATAATGTCATGTGATTAATTTTTTTGTAAACATTTTTGTAGGATCCACCTATACGTCGATAGTTATTCGACGAGGAGCCTAGTAATGGTCCTAGTACTCAGGCCGGTGGTATGAGGAGGTTTCGTACTAGAGGTGGACGAGCAGCTGCGCGTACCTGACTAGACCCTGCCCCTCCCACTGATATGTCATCCTTCCCACATTCTGATCCTAGTGTGTCATTAAGGACACATGGGATATTTAGGCCTCCCATGTTTTCGCTACCTTCTATATCTTCTGGCCCATCATTTTCACATCCCATGATGATTCCCACTCCCCAGTCAGCATCCAGTCAGACAGCTGTCCCATCTTCTTTTCCTTCTACTTCTTCTCTCCAAGCTTCTATATTCCATCGTCTTCAACTCCTGTTCCACCACAGGGTGTTCCATCAGTTTCTGTGGATCCAGCGGCGCTCAACGATCACACCGACACAGGTATATTTATAGAACCCTAAAAAATATTTATAGCAATATTTATTTTCATTATAACATGTTTTGATAAAATATTTGTTTTTCTTTCATGATTGATATAACTACTGACAGGAGGCATGGGCGGGGGCGTACATGCATGTGTTCGGTGTGGAACCTCCGCACACAAGTTATGGTAGATTATAATGAAGACAACCAAATGGTTGAGAAAACAAGGCAGCAATGTCAGAGTTTTTTGGCGACGCTTTCCAAATACTCCGACATCATTCCCGTCAGCCCGCTATCATGGAGACATTTTCCACATGAGGTCAAGGATAGAGCTTGGGCAGAGATATGGGTAAAAAATCTGTTCTATTTAATGCCATGAATTATTTTTGTATTTATATGAATTAATATTTTGATTTCAGCTTCGATTTAATTTTCCCGATGGTGAGGGTGCACAACCAGAACGTCTAAAGGATTTAGGCAAGCTTTAGAGAGCCTACAAGCATGAGTTGTATATTGGATGGGTTTCTAGAGTTGGAACTGAGTTAGAGGCGGTACCGGTGGCGGATGATTGTCCTATAGAGCAGTATCTTTAGATGATTACTCATTGGACGAGTACCCATTTTAAGGCATTAATAACATTTGAGGTATTTAAATAATAACTTTCATGTTTTGAATTAATACTATCTGTTGCATTTTCGAATTTTATTTAGGAATCATATGGAAAAAATAAAAATAACATTGATGCAAAAAAATACCTCCACACACCGGGACGCACTACGATGCCTGATCATGAGAGGAAGTAGATATGACAATTGTTTATAAGTTTTATTTACGACTTACACTTTCTTTTGTTTCCTCAATTATTTAATAGTTTGCTAAAGTTTAAATAGAAAATATTGAAGGACGTGTGCCTCGAGCAAAACTGTTTTGCTCGAGTAGACGGAAAAAGGATGGAAGTGTCATCATCGAAGCGACTCAGCAGCAGATTATAAGTTTTAATCTGTTGAATTTATATTTTAATATCTATTTTGTAACTTAATGATATATTTATATTTGTAACATGCTACTTTAGAGGCCCTCTATGCCCAATAACCAGACAATTTTGGGCCAACAGATCACTTACAACAGGTGTTGGGAGAGGAGCATTCTGGCAGAGTACGCTGCCGACCTAGGATAACCCCGACGATGTATTGGCCCTCCTCAGGTACGAGCTATAGTGCCACCGAGCTACAGCAAGTTATGGCACATGCAGAACAGGCTGAGAAAAGGGCCATAGAGACGGCAGAATAGTCTGGTAGGGAAAACAGTACGTTTATGAAATTTATTGAAGTTCTACGTCCTACACTTCCAGTAGAGGCCAACCCAGCTTTTGATGAGTATATGTCATCGATACATTCTATATACAGTGCACCAGGTGGCAGTTCTAGTGGTGGTCAGGACGATGTTCAGCTTGACGATGATGATGGCGAGAAATCTGATGCGAAAGAGGAGGAAGAGGAGGAGGGCGAGGCAGGTGGTGAGGGCGAGGAGGAGGGGGAGGAGGAGGAGGAGGGCGAGGGAGAGGAGGGCGAGGACGATGATGGGGACGAGGACGAGGGTGATGATGATGGCGATGATGGTGATGGTGATGTGGGACAAGTTGATCCATTACATTTTTGACTGATATTACTGAGATTTGATATTTAATCTATTCTAGTTGTTGGTTTTATCTGGACTCGTAGTATAGTACTGGAGTTGAGTTATTTTTATATATTATCTGTTCTTATGGATGTTGTTGTCTTTTAGTGGTTGTGTGTTTGGGAACTCCCCTCCTTCCTGGACCTTGGACAACCCCCACCCTCCTCCCTGGACCCCGGACAACCCTGCCGGACAGCCCCCCCGGACAGCCCCCCACCCTCTTCCTTGGAACCAAGAAAACCCCCCGAACACCCCCTGGACAGCCCCCAGACAGCCCCCCAAACAGCCCCCCGGACAGCCCCCCCACCCTCCTCCCAAGACCCCAGACAACCCCCTAGACTTCCCCCCAGACAGCCCCCAGACAGCCCCCACCCTCTTCCTTGGACCCCGGACAACCCCCCGAACACCCCCAGACAGCCCCCGGACAGCCCCCTGAATAGCCCCCGGACAGCCCTCCCACCCTCCTCCCTGGACCACGGACAACCCCTTAGACATCCCCTCAGACAGCCTCCTGGACAACCCCCCACCCTCTTCCATGGACCCCGGACAACCCCCGAAACACCCTCGGACAGCCCCCCGGACATCCCCCCAGATAGCCCCCCAAACAGCCCCCACCCTCATCCTTAGACCCTGAGCAACCCCCCGAACACCCCCCAGATAGCCCCCCCCCCACAGTCCCCCCCCCTCCTCCCTGGACCCCGGACAGCCCCCCGGACAGCCCCCAGATATCTCCCCGGACAGCCCCCCCACCCTCTTCCTTGGACCCCGGACAACCCCCCGCACAGCCCCCCACCCTCCTCCTTGGTCCCCGGACAGCCCCCCGAACACCCACCAGACAGCCCCCCGGACAACCCCGCCAGACAGCCCCCCACCCTCCCTGATTTCATTTAATACTAGAAAATCTATAATATATATTTTATTTATTTTCATCATGATAATCAATGTAAATCACATTTACACATCTAATCAATATCATAGATTCTTGGTATGTTATAAAAGAGATGTATTCATTGGGCAGGACATTGTTAGCTCCGAAATGTTTCATAGCATTATAAACTAAAATCTAATCCATACTAAGAATTATATAAAAATATTTTATATAAATATCCACAATATTTTAAGTAAATACCACTCCACTAATAGACACATGAGGATTCTCATAAAATGGACAACATTTTAAGTACATATGGAAAACCAACCAAATGCATTTGGTTTCCATTGAAACTTTAGGAAAACGATCCATGGGTCATATGTGACATGTATGAATCATCCTCGCCTCAATCCGAGGCACGGTGTGGCCATCACCACTCAAAGTATCTGCCTTTTGTTTCAAAAGGACGTCATTTTAATTGAAAAACATCAACTGGCATATGGAAAAACGACCCAACGCATTCAGATTGTGTCGATAATTTAGTACAACGATCCATGGGTCATATGTGACATGTACGAGTCAACCCTGCCACAATCGGAGGCATGGTGTGGCCGCCACTACTCAATGTGTCTGTCTTTTGTTTCAAAAGGACATCATTTTAAGTGAAAAAAAACAACTGACAAATGGAAAACCGACCACACACATTCATATTGTGTCGATACATTATCACAACGATCCATGGGTCATATGTGACGTATACAAGTCAACACCGCCTTAATCTGTGGCACGGTGTGGCTGGAATCACTCTAAGTGGCTCTCTTTTACTTAAAATGGACAACGTTTTAAGTACATACGGAAAACCAACCAAACCCATTAGGTTTCCGTTGAAACTTTAGGAGAATGATTCATGTGTCATATGTGAAGTGTATGAATCAACCCCGCCTCAATATGAGACGCGGTGTGGCCGGCACCACTCAAAGTGTCTGTCTTCTGTTTCAAAAGGACGACATTTTAATTGAAAAACATCAACTGGCATACAGAAAACTGACCAAATGCATTCGTATTGTGTTGATAAACTAGAACAATGATCCATGGGACATATGTGAAGTGTACGATTCAACCCTGCCTCAATCTGAGGCGCGGTGTGGCCACCACCAATCAAATGTCTGCCATTTGTTTCAAAAGGATGTCATTTTAATTGAAAAACATCAACTGGCATACAGAAAACTGACAAACACATTCAGATTGTGTTGATACTTTAGAAAAAAGATCCATGGGTCATATGTGATGTGTACGAGTCAACCCCGCCTCAATCCGAGGTGTGGTGTGGCTGACACCACTCAAAGTGTCTGTCTTTTGTTTCAAAAGGACGTCATTTTAAATGAAAAATATCAACTGGCATACGGAAAAGCAACCAAACACATTTGGATTGTGTCGATACTTTAGAACAATTATCCATGGGTCATATGTGACGTGTACGAGTCAACCCCACCAAAATTTGAAGCACGATGTTGCCGGAATCACTGTAAGTGGATCTCTTTTGTTTAAAATGGACAACATTTTAAGTATATACAGAAAACCGACCAAACGCATTTGGTTTCCATTGAAACTTTAGGATAACTGTAGAGACCCGAAGCTTGACGTACATGAACATTATATTACTTTTGCGGAATACTTAGTACATAACAAAAACACACACACACAAGGATCGTAATAGTTTAGTGTCTTTGGAAACTCAGAATATAATCTTCTAATTGTGGTGGAAGATCTTCAGCATCTCCCATAAAGATCTTCCTTTTTATACCTAAAACCTTTCTTTATATCCTGGGGAAAAGAAAACATAAAAGGGTGATCTCAAATGCTCAGTAAGGGTAAACAAAAGGAATATCAATCACATCATATTCATAAGAACATAACATTTTGGAAATCTTAACCTGCAAAAGAGAGCATAATTTCATAACATGGGATAAATCATAGTAGTGAAATGTAATCCCAATAATCATAACATAAAACATGAAACTTTGTGGAATACACACATAATTATAGAGAATCATTTCTTTTTAGTCAAGACTCATTGCCAAGACTATCTTAGTGGACAAAGTCCCTTTCTGAACCGAGTCACCCTCGTTTCAGTCCTGTTTCACTGAACCGGTATAACCTACCATTCCAGCCATGTCTATCTCATGAGATATAAAAACTTTACCCAATGCATTGGAGGGAGATATAGGTCCCACCCATCTCATAATGATACCATTCTTATGTGTGCCACAAAATCATAAATCATACATCATTGCATAACCCATGTAATAAAATGGGATTCTTAAACATCATGTCATCATAATCCATAAACAATTGATATCATTTCATCATAAGAAAATTGATACCATTTAAATCATAGAGACATTTTACTTGAAACATACATATCAAATAATTTCATATTATATAGAAAATAGTTTTGAGAAAAACACTTGAAATTAATTCTTGAGGAAAATATCCTTTCTTCGTTAAAATCATTTTCTTTTCACAAAATTCCATGCAATTTTAAAAGATAAGGGTTTTGTTGAAAATAATCATGCAATATTGTAGAGGAAGCTTCTTGAAAATGAGGTGTTATGAAACCGTAAAAATCCTTTCAAGCCGTATAAGTTAAAAATAACATTCTCCTCATACTTTTGTCGGAAAAGTCAAAAAGTACCATATATGGTAACCAAAGGAAAGATTCCATTCATACAATGTGGTAAAAAGTCAATAAAGGGTAAAAATGACTTTAAACATTCATGGAAGAATGGTAAACATTTTATAAAAACATTTTTAGAAAACATGGTCATGGATGATAAACGTAACCCCAGTAAATACTCACGTATAAGCAATCTCGGATAAAAATGAGATTGAAAATTTATCCCTTACCTTAGGTCCGATTTGCTTCGTAACTGTCCGAACCTCCTCTTCTTTGAAGTGCTTCTTTGAGACCTCCTTTTAGGGCACTAAAATTGGTCTTTTAAGAAGACCAGGACCTATAGGATGATACTAGGGAAGTGGAGAAGAGATTTTGGCAGGGGTTGGCCGAGCTTGAATGCTCAAATTGGTGTGAGGAGGAGAGGGAGGAGGTGCCCTTTTATAAGGGAGGAGAGGGGCATCTTAGGAAAATCTCAAAATATTATTTTATATTAAGGTCAAATTCGGTTTATAATGGTTCCAAATGGTCTTATTTCGAAGATAAAGTGGGCATGGGTCTAAATCCTCTCATCCAATAGGATTTAGACAAGTTTAGGTTATTATTTTACCCTTATCAATTAGATTTAACTCTAAGTTAAATAATTTAACTTTTACCGCGTCTTTTTGTTTTCTTACACTATATGGTTAATAAACATACTATATGAAGCCAAAAGAACCCCAAGTTGTTTATTATTAATATATATATCCTTATCTAAGTCATTCAGACAAACCTTAGATTTTTAGGAATCAAATAACAATTAATAATATAATATTTGTTTTAAAAACTAATTTATGTCAATTTTGACACTATTTGGTACATGATTTTTATGAAATTTCTAACAGAATGATAAGTTCGAACCAAGTTACTTAAATCAACAATAAAATGTCATATTAACCTAGAAAATTAGTGTAAGTCATAAAAAGTCTCAAATTACATTTATTTTGGTGTTTATAACATCAATTATGTCAATATTTCATTAATAAGATAATTACTGCATCATCTTTGTGTCATAATTAAATTAAATTATTTAATGTATAAAAATTATAAATAAAATACCATTATGTAGGAAATATTTTTAGCTTTCTAATTAATATTTATAGTCGAATTTATCTTATGTATAACCCCATATTAAAAATGTTTTAGTAAATAAACTTTGATTTTAACTCTTTTAACTCTTCTTTGAATTAAATAATAACAAATGTCCTAATCTAATACAAGTGGGTCTAAATGATAATATTTTACACTTAAGGTTGTTTTTGGTCGAGATACACTTGTCCAATAGAATTAGGACATGTGTTAGGGTAATATTAATATCATTCTTATCCTTAATTACCCTATTTACTTTTAACTGTGGTAAATAAAAGTAAAAAGTTACTATTCACCAAAAATTATTTTCATCTCATTGAACCACATTTTACTTACTGACATCAACCATGTCTCTCGGATTTCTGAAATTCCAATCACAAAAGCGGTAAAATTAATATTTATGAAAAAATTAGTTTTTTAACTACCACTTAGTAGTTTCACTATTCATCAAAAATTGATGTTTTTCAGAACAATGCCAAAATTTCATCCTAAGCTATATTTCATATTCCGAATTCAAAAATGAAGTATATTTTACCAAATTCATAACATAGAAGTTGCATTAATTAATTTTATAATTAAATCCCGCTGTTAAAACAAATAGCTTGTTTTTAAGAAACAATATCTATCAAAAGATTGACACTTGTTTATGTCTGGTTTAAATGTGAAATTACATCCAATGACCAACATTGTATTAAATTGTAAAAATATATTCTAAATATACTTTAAAACCACTCAAATTAACAATTTATCACTATTAATTATTTCGATTAAAAAAAATTGTTTTTAATTAAAATTTAGTAATTTTCACTATTCAACAGAATATGAAAGTTATCCGAAAAGTACCAAAATTTCACCTTAGGCTAAATTCGATACTCCGAATCCAAAAATGAATTCCATTTTGAGAGATAAAATTTCTAAAATTTTAAAAGGTGGTTATTACTATTCATAACGGCTAGTTTTAATAATATTTTAATAGCATATCGTTGTTTAGTGAAACTCGGTATTGCGTACTACACATGCTATCGAGGAAGGTCGTGATTGCGAGTAATACAAGGCAAGTCAAGGATGCGTGTTGAGCAAGCTCCTTTTGGTGTAGCGTACAACACACGACATTAATGAAATTAAAAAGAATATTTTTCATAAAATCTCGGGCTGTTACATTCTACCCCCCTTAAAATGAATTTCGCCCTCGAAATTCGTCTGGGTTATAAATCGTTTACTATTCATAGAAACCCACATCATAAAAAAAAATACCAAAACCAATCTTTAAAAAAAAAGTATGAAACGTAACGGTTACCCAAATAAACTAATCACTGGGTTTCCACATAGGTGAAAATATGGATATGGAAGAGAAATCTAACCATCATGTTCTAATGGAGAGTGGTAGAGAACATGGCTATGAAAAAGACAGCAATCACAAAGACATAAATTTGTGACGATCTAAGGTACCATCTGATTCATTAGATATAAGAGCACTAGGACAACATTTTTGGTTTTCAAGATCATTTCCCTAAAGTTAATGAAATTGGAATTAGAAGAAATACTTTTGTGATTTTGGTATAGTCTCACTGTTTGTCGTTCTTTGGACAATTTCCACTTTATATCTTAAAGAAATGAAGTTGAATTTGTCATTCGTGATGTGTTAGCAGATCATGTGATAGAATGATGGGTCATTCCATCTGTCTCAAACAAAAGGTTAGAAAAGTTATCAAAAAATACATAATTCCATCTATAGTGAGATTAATCGTATATGGTTCCTAAAATGGACTTTATACTTCATATATCATACTGCTTAATAAAATAAAACTAGTTTCTACTAAATAGGGACTTCCTGTAGGCCAGTGGTAGGCGATAAAGGCCAGTCGCACTTCGGTTGTGGGTTCGATTCCCACAGCCTTGTCCGACGCGATGGGCTGTCGCCCATCCTGCAGGTTGTCCTTTTTCTGAAGCTATATTACTATAACATCCCATCAATAATATCGAAAAACGTTTTATCATAACTTATTTCCAACATAATCCATTCTAATATTTAGGCTTATCTAAAATACTTCGGTCCAAGCTCATAGTATAAAGAAAATGATTACTTGAAATGTCTCAGAACAATCACGTGAATGCCATCATTTATTCCCCATATATCATAAGATATATCTTGTTGGTCAAATTACAAACATGTGAATACCTTAATCATGTATTCTCTTGAAGAATGAATACCCATTGAACCTTAGTGAAAACATGAGTGCAGTTAAAAGTTAACACTTTCCACATACCAAAATCCTCAAAATTCTATATACTCAAACCATGATATCACTTAGTCCTTATATCAATCATGAGCTCATGAATACTGTTAAACATTTCATTTTCCCGTTTTCCCTTCATTATGCGCATATCATCTTATTTCCAAAAATATCTCAATCACTTTGAATAACACATTAGACCAACACATAAATATTCCAATACTTTATGATACAACATTATTTTAGAATCCCATTACATAAACACTTAATCATTCCACCACATCGTTGTCATATTCAACATCACCAATAGTGATTGCATGTGACTTCCCTTTTTTCCTTTTACTTCAGTGGTTGCTCATGTTGATCATCACTAACCCTTGGATTAGGGCATTTATTAGCATAATGCCCCATTTCCATGCACTTGAAGCATTAAAGTGTTGGTGGTGCGTTCTCTGCAGTGTTTGCTTTATTCACATCATTAGAAACCCTTTTTCCATTACTTCGACACTCAGCTGCTCGATGACCTTCTTTTACACACTTAAAACATTTTCTAATCCCTTTAAGACAATCTCCACCATGCTTCTTTCCACACTTTGTGCATAAGGAAACATTCATCTTCTTTTCACCATTATTCTGAGATTTCTCCTTGAACTCCATCTTTCGATTCTTGTCAAAACCATGAGATGGATATGTAACCCCAACTTCCATTTCTACCTTGATAGCACAACGCACAATTTATTCATAGCTACTGAAGTCTCTTATAGCTAATTCCCTTCGAAGACTTGTTTTTAAGCCACTGAAAAATCGATCAACTTTACTTTCAGGTTGGATGATAATGCCAGATGCATACCTTGCAAGTCTTGTAAAATTTGCTTCGTATATACCAACAGATTCATCATCCTTCTACTTCAGCTCAAGAAACTCCTTTTCTATCTTTGTTCGAAGAATACGAGGGATGTACTTACTGAAAAACAAGTTCTTGAACTCGTCCCATTCCATGGACTCAATTTCATTTCTTGGCCTCGTATTCTTGATAAGATTCCACCATTGATCAGCTTCACCTTCCAAATGATATACTGCTAAGATGACTTTATCATGTTCAGAACATTGAAGAACTGAAAATATCTTTTCAGTGGTACTGATCCATTGTTCAGCAACAAGTGGATCGAAAGTCCCACTGAAAGAAGGTGGACGTTGCCTCATGAAGGACTCAATAGAATATTGTTCCCTTCTCTGCTCATTTGGAAGTCCAGAATGATTCATATCTTGTGTAAGTATAGCAATAAGATTTTGCACTCCATCTCCCATAACATTTGTTTGTTCAAGAGAAAAATCATTGCATTGTCCATTGCATTGATCAACACGGTTCCTTCGGGTTCCATCCATCATCTAAAACCCAAAAAGAATAGTGTGAGAGGCAAAAATCATGCAAGGGAAAACAACATAATAAAGGGGGAGTACCTTCAATATCTAACATCTTAGGTTTAATTCTATGAAAGTTAGCGTAATTCTAGTACTATAACCTATACATATACTTAACCTTAGGGACATCCCTAGACATACCTTAGAAATATCTCTAGGGATCTCACTAACGTTTTCGCATCCTAGTTTCCAAAGGTCGACTAAACCTTTCCTTTGATACCAACTGTAGAGACCCGAAGCTTGACGTACATGAACATTATATTACTTTTGTGGAATACTTAGTACATAACAAAAAAACACACACACAAGGATCGTAATAGTTTAGTGTCTTTGGAAACTCGGAATATAATCTTCTAATCGTGGTGGAAGATCTTCAACATCTCCCATAAAGATCTTCATTTTTATACCTAAAACCTTTCTTAAAATCCTGGGGAAAAGAAAACATAAAAGGGTGAGCTCAAATGATCAGTAAGGGTAAACAAAAGGAATATCAATCACATCATATTCATAAGAACATATCATTTTGGAAATCTTAACCTGCAAAAGAGAGCATAATTTCATAACATGGGATAAATCATAGTAGTGAAATGTAATCCCAATAATCATAACATAAAACATGAAACTTTGTGGCATACACACATAATCATAGAGAATCAATTCTTATTAGTCAAGACTTATTTCCAAGACTATCTTAGTGGACAAAGTCCCTTTCTGAACTGAGTCACCCTCGTTTCAGTCCTGTTTCACTGAACCGGTATAACCTACCATTCCAGCCATGTCTATCTCATGAGATATAAAATCTTTACCCAATGCATTGGAGGGAGATATAGGTCCCACCCATATCATAATGATACCATTCTTATGTGTGCCAAAAAATCATAAATCATACATCATTGCATAACCCATGTAATAAAATGGGATTCTTAAACATCATGTCATCATAATCCATAAACAATTGATATCATTTCATCATAAGAAAATTGATACCATTTAAATCATAGAGACATTTTACTTGAAACATACATATCAAATAATGTCATCTTATATAGAAAATAGTTTTGAGAAAAACACTTGAAATGAATTCTTGAGGAAAATATCCTTTCTTCTTTAAAATCATTTTCTTTTCACAAAATTGCATGCAATTTTAAAAGATAAATGTTTTGTTGAAAATAATTATGCAATCTTGTAGAGGAAGCTTCTTGAAAATGAGGTGTTATGAAACCGTAAAAATCCTTTCAAGATGTATAAGTTAAAAATAACATTCTCCTCGTACTTTTGTCGGAAAAGTCAAAAAGTACCTTATATGGTAACCAAAGGAAAGATTCCATTCATACAATGTGGTAAAAAGTCAATAAAGGGTAAAAATGACGTTAAAAATTCATGGAAGAATGGTAAACATTTTATAAAAACATTTTTAGAAAACATGGTCATTGATAATAAACATAACCTCAGTAAATACTTACGTATAAGCAATCTCAGATAAAAATGAGATTGAACATTTATCCCTTACCTTAGGTCCGATTTGCTTCGTAAGTGTCCGAACCTCCTCTTCTTTGAAGTGCTTCTTTGAGACCTCCTTTTAGGGCACTAAAATTGGTCTTTTAAGAAGACCAGGACCTCTAGGATGATACTATGGAAGTGGAGAAGAGATTTTGGCAGGGGTTGGCCGATCTTTAATGCTCAAATTGGTGTGAGGAGGAGAGGGAGGAGGTGCCCTTTTATAAGGGAGGAGAGGGGCATCTTAGGAAAATCTCAAAATATTATTTTATATTAAGGTCAAATTCGGTTTATAATGGTTCCAAATGGTCTTATTTCGAAGATAAAGTGGGGATGGGTCGAAATCCTCTCATCCAATAGGATTTAGACAAGTTTAGGTTATTATTTTAACCTTATCAATTAGATTTAACTCTAAGTTAAATAATTTAACTTTTACCGTGTCTTTTTGTTTTCTTACACTATATGGTTAATAAACTTACGATATGAAGCCAAACGAACCCCAATTTGTTTATTATTAATATATATATCCTTATCTAAGTCATTTGGCTGAACCTTAGATTTTTAGGAATTAAATAACAATTAATAATATAATATTTTTTTAAAAACTAATTTATGTCAATTTTGACACTATTTGGTACATGATTTTTATGAAATTTCTAACAGAATGATAAGTTCTAAAAAAGTTACTTAAATCAACAATAACATGTCATATTAACCTAGAAAATTAGTTTAAGTCATAAAAAGTCTCAAATTACATTTATTTTGGTGTTTATAACATCAATTATGTCAATATTTCATTAATAAGATAATTACTGCATCATCTTTGTGTCATAATTAAATTAAATTATTTAATGTCTAAAAATTACAAATAAAATACCATTATGTAGGAAATCTTTTTATCTTTCTAATGAATATTTATAGTAGAATTTATCTTATGTATAACCTCATATTAAAAATGTTTTAGTAAATAAACTTTGATTTTAACTCTTTTAACTCTTCTTTGAATTAAATAATAATAAATGTCCTAATCTAATCCAAGTGGGTATAAATGATAATATTTTACACTTAAGGTTGTTTTTGGTCGAGATACACTTGTCCAATAGAATTAGGACATGTGTTAGGGTAATATTAATATCATTCTTACCCTTAATTACCCTATTTACTTTTAACCATGGTAAATAAAAGTAAAAAGTTACTATTCACCAAAAATTATTTTCATCTCATTGAACCACATTTTACTTACTGAAATCAACCGTGTCTCTTGGATTTTTGAAATTCCAATCACAGAAGCGGTAAAATTAGGATTTATGAAAAAATTAGTTTTTTAACTACCACTTAGTAGTTTCACTATTCATCAAAAATTGATGTTTTTCAGAACAATGCCTAAATTTCATCCTAAGCTATATTTCATATTCCGAATTCAAAAATGAAGTCTATTTTACCAAATTCATAACATAGAAGTTGCATTAATTAATTTTATAATTAAATCCCGCTGTTAAAACAAATAGTGTGTTTTTAAGAAACAATATCTATCAAAAGATTGACACTTGTTTATGTCTGGTTTAAATGTGAAATTACATCCAATGACCAACATTGTATTAAATTGTAAAAATATATTCTAAATATACTTTAAAACCACTCAAATTAAAAATTTATCAATATTAATTATTTCTATTAAAAAATTGTTTTTAATTAAAATTTAGTAATTTTCACTATTCAACAGAATATGAAAGTTATCCGAAAAGTACCAAAATTTCACCTTAGGCTAAATTCGATACTCCGAATCCAAAAATGAAGTCCATTTTAAGAGATAAAATTTCTAAAATTTTAAAAGGTGGTTATTACTATTCATAACGGCTAGTTTTAATAATATTTTAATAGCATATCGTTGTTTAGTGAAACTCAGTATTGCGTACTACACACGCTATCGAGGAAGGTCGCGATTGCGTGTAATACAAGGCAAGTCAAGGATGCATATTGAGAAAGCTCCTTTTGGTGTAGCGTACAACACACAACATTAATGAAATTAAAAATAATATTTTTCATAAAATCTCGGGCTGTTACAAGAATGATCCATGGGTCATATGTGATGTGTAAGAGTCAACCCCGCCTCAATCCGAGGTGCAGTGTGGCCGGCACCACTCAAAGTGTCTACCTTTTGTTTCAAAAGCACGTCATTTTAATTGAAAAACATCAACTGGCATACGGAAAAACGACCAAACGCATTCATATTGTGTCGATACTTTATTACAATGATCCATGGGTCATATGTAACATGTACAAGTCAACCCTGCCTCAATCCAAGGTGCGGTGTGTCCGCCACCACTCAAAGTGTATGCCTTTTGTTTCAAAATGACGTCATTTTAATTGAAAAACATGAACTGGCATACGAAAAACCGACCAAACGCATTCCGATTGTGTCGATACTTTAGAAAAATGATCCATGGGTCATATGTGATGTGTACGAGTCAACCCTGCCTCAATCTGAGGCGCAGTGTGGCCACCACCACTCAAAGTGTCTATCTTTTGTTTCAAAAGAACATCATTTGAAGTGAAAAACATCAACTGGCATACAGAAAACTGACCACACGCATTAGGATTGTGTCAATACTTTATCACAACTATCCATAGGTCATATGTGACGTGTACGAGTCAACCCCACCTCAATCCGTGGTGCGGTGTGGCTTCCACCACTCTAAGTGGCTCTCTTTTGCTTGAAATGGACAACATGTTTAGTACATATGGAAAACCAACCAAACACATTCAGTTTCCATTGAAACTTTAGGAGAATGATTCATGGGTCATATGTGACGTGTAAATATCAACCCCGCCTCAATATGGGACGTGGTGTGGCTGGCACCACTAAAAGTGTCTGCCTTTTGTTTCAAAAGGACGTCATTTTAATTGAAAAACATCAACTGGTATACGGAAAACTGAACAAACGCATTCGGATTGTGTCGATACTTTAGCACAACGATCCATGGGTCATATGTGACATGTAAGAGTCAACCCCCCCTCAATCTGAGGCATGGTGTGGCCACCACCACTCAAAGTGTCAGCCTTTTGTTTGAAAAGGACGTCATTTTAATTGAAAAACATCAACTGACATACGGAAAACTGACCAAACACATTCGGATTGTGTCGATAATTTAGAAAAACTATCAATGGGTCATATGTGACGTATACGAGTCAACCTCGCCTCAATCTGAGGTGCAGTGTGGCCGGAACCACTCAAAGTGTCTGTCTTTTGTTTCAAAATGATGTCATTTTAATTGAAAACCATCAACTGGCATACAAAAAACCGACCAAACAAATTCGGATTGTGTCGATACATTAGAACAACGATCCATGGGTCATATGTGATGTGTAAGAGTCAACCCCGCCTCAATCCGAGGCGCGGTGTGGCAACCACCACTCAAAGTGTCTGCCTTTTGTTTCAAAAGGAGGTCATTTTAATTGAAAAACATCAACTGGCATACGGAAAATCGACAAACGCATTCGGATTGTGTCAATACTTTAGTACAATGATCCATGGGTCATATGTGACATGTACGAGTAAACCACGCCTCAATCCAAGGCGTGATGTGGCTGCCACCACTCAAAGTATCTGTATTTTGTTTCAAAAGGACGTCATTTTAAGTGAAAAATATCAACTGGCATACAGAAAAGTGACCAAACACATTCAGATTGTGTTGATACTTTAGCCCAACGATCCATGGGTCATATGTGACGTGTACGAGTCAACCCCGCCTTAATCTGAGGTACAGTGTGGCCGGAATCACTCTAAGTGGCTCTCTTTTGTTTAAAATGGACAACATTTTAAGTATATACAGAAAACTGACCAAACGTATTCAGTTTCTATTAAAAATTTAGGAGAATGATCCATGTGTCAACCCTGCCTCAGTCTGAGGCATGGTGTGGCCGCCACCACTCAAAGTGTATGCCTTTTGTTTCAAAAGGACGTCATTTTAATTGAAAAACATCAACTGGCATATGGAAAACCGACAAACGCATTTGGATTTTGTTGATACTTAGTACAATGATCCATGTGTCATATGTGATGTGTACGAGTCAACCCCGCCTCAATCCAAGGCGCGGTGTGGCTGACACCACTCAAAGTGTCTGTCTTTTGTTTCAAAAGGACGTCATTTTAAGTGAAAAATATCAACTGGCATACGAAAAAGTGACCAAACGCATTTGGATTGTGTCGAAACTTTAGCACAATGATCCATGGGTCATATGTGACATGTACGAGTCAACCCCGCCTTAATATGAGGCACGGTGTGGCCGGAATCACTCTAAGTGACTCTCTTTTGTTTAAAATGGACAACATTTTAAGTACATACGGAAAACTGACCAAACGAATTCGGTTTCCATTGAAACATTAGGAGAACAATCCATGGGTCATATGTGACGTTTAAGAGTCAACCCCGCCTCAATCAGAGGTGTGGTGTGGCCGAAACCACTCAATGTGTCTGTCTTCTATTTTAAAGGGACATCATTTTAATTGAAAAACATCAACTGGCATACGGAAAAACCGACCAAACGCATTCGGATTATGTTGATACTTTAGAAAAATGATCCATGGGTCATATGTGACGTGTAAGAGTCATCCCCACCTCAATCCGAGGTGCGGTGTGGCTGCCACCACTCAAAGTGTCTGCCTTTTCTTTCAAAAGGATGTCATTTTAATTGAAAAACATCAACTAGCATACAGAAAACTGACCAAATGCATTCTCATTGTGTTGATACTTTAGAAAAATGATCCATGGGTCATATGTGACGTGTACGAGTCAACCCTACCTCAATTTTAGGAACAGTGTGGCCGCCACCACTCAAAGTGTCTGTCTTTTGTTTCAAAAGGACGTCATTTGAAGTGAAAAACATCAACTTGCATACGGAAAACCGACCAAACGCATTCGGATTGTGTCGATAATTTAGAAAAAAGATCCATGGGTCATATGTGATGTGTATGAGTCAACCCATCCTCAATTTAAGGCACGGTGTGGCTGCCACCACTCAAAGTGTCTGTCTTTTGTTTCAAAAGGACGTCATTTTAAGTGAAAAATATAATCTGGCATACGGAAAAGTGACCAAACGCATTCGGATTGTGTCGATACTTTATAAAAATGATCCATGGGTCATATTTGATGTGTAAGAGTCAACCCCGCCTTAATCGGAGGCACGGTGTGGCCGGAATCACTCTAAGTGGTTCTCTTTTGTTTAAAATGGACAACATTTTAAGTACATACGGAAAATGACCAAACACATTCGGTTTTCATTTAAAATTTAGGAGCATGATTCATGGGTAATATGTGATGTGTAAAAATCAACCCCGCCTCAATATGAGACGTGATGTGGCTGACACCAGTCAAAGTGTCTGCCTTTTGTTTCAAAAAAACGTCATTTTAATTGAAAAACATCAACTGGAATACAGAAAACCGACCAAACACATTCAGATTGTGTCGATAATTTAGTACAATGATCCATGGGTCATATGTGATGTGTATGAGTCAACACCGCCTCAATATGAGGCGTGGTGTGGCTGCCACCCTCAAAGTGTCTATCTTTTGTTTCAAAAGGACGTCATTTTAAGTGAAAAACATCAACTGGCATACGGAAAACTGACCAAATAGATTTGGATTGTGTCGATACTTTAGAACAACAATCCATGGGTCATATGCAACATGTAAGAGTAAAACCCTCCTTAATAGGAGGCATGATGTGGCCGGAATCACTCTAAGTGTCTCTCTTTTGTTTAAAATGGACAACATTTTAAGTACATACGGAAAATAGAACAAACACATTCGTTTTCCATTGGAAATTTAGGAGAACAATTCATGGGTCATATGTGACGTGTACGAATCAACCCCGCCTCAATCTGAGATGCGGTGTGGGAGTAACCACTCAATGTGTCTGCCTTTTGTTTCAAAAGGACATCATTTTAATTGAAAAACAGCAACTGGTATACAGAAAACCGACCAAACGCATTCAGATTGTGTCGATACTTTATCAAAACGATTTATGGGTCATATGTGACATGTACGAGTCAATCCTGACTCAATCCGAGGCACAGTGTGGCTGCCACCACTCAAAGTGTCCATCTTTTGTTTCAAAAGGACGTCATTTTAAGTGAAAAACATCAACTGCCATACAAAAAACCAACCAAACACATTAGGATTGTGTCGATAATTTAGAACAATGATCCATGGGTCATATTTGATGTGTATGAGTCAACCCCTCTTTAATCGGTGGCACGGTGTGATTGGAATCACTCTAAGTGGCTCTCTATTGTTTAAAATGGGCAACATTTTAAGTACATACGGAAAACCAACCAAATGCATTCAGTTTCTGTTAAAACTTTAGGATAACTATCCATGGGTCATATGTGATGTTTAAGAATCAACCCTGCCTCAATTTGAGATGCGGTGTGGCCGACACCACTCAAAGTGTTTTCCTTTTGTTTAAAAAAGATGTCATTTTAATTGAAAAACATCAATTGACATACATAAAAATGACCAAACGCATTCAAATTGTGTTGATACTTTAGCACAACTATCCATGGGTCATATGTGACGTGTATGAGTCAATACCGCCTCAATCCGAGATGTGGTGTGGCTGGTAGAACTCTAGGTGTATGTATTTTGTTTAAAATGGACATCATTTCAGGTAAAAATATATGGTATACAAAAAACCAATCAATTTATGAATTGACATCCGGATTCCACATATAATTGTCATCTAAATTTTAAATTGAATTTTAAATGAATTATGTATGTTTATAATTACGTTAGAATTATAATTTAATTATGGATGTGTATAGTTCCAGCATTATATGTTAAATGTGTATGAATTTGTTCTCTATATGTAAGTGTTAGTTTGTTATTGTAGGTACAATAATTGTATATGTATGTGTTATTTTATTGCAGGTACAATAATTGGATTGAAAATGAGAGGGAACCCACAAAATGAGACCTGGTGGGAAAATTGAAGATTTGCTGGGCAAATTGCTGAGCTGCTGTGCAATTTTCCCCAGCAAAGGCTATGCCAACGATTTGAAACCGTTGGCATAGCATGTATGGGTTTTGTTTTACCAACAGTTCATAGAACCGTTGGTACAACACTTTTCACAATGTCTTAGAAACCATTGGGAAAGAGGAGAACATGGGTTTTTGCTCAAAGGTTTGGCCAAACCGTTGGAAAAAACTTAGTAATTTTCTCTAATCTATCCCAATGATTGTAAACCGTTGGGAAAAAGCTTTCCCAACGGTTTTCCAAAACCGTTGGGATAGGGTAATTTTTATCCACCCTATCCCAACGGTTCACTGTAAAACGTTGGGAAAATCTTTACCAACGACTTACTTCCCTACGGTTTGCAGAATCATTGGTATAACATATACCAATGGTTCTGCATCCTTTCCCAACAGTTCTAAACCATTGGGAAATCCTGTATTTCCAGTAGTGGTAAGTAGTTGTTGGGCCTAGTATAATAACAGAGAACATAAATATAGTATAGTTCATTTGTAATTGGTTGGTTTTTGTCTATATATGATATAATTATTATGTCAACCAAATGAGGAGTCTTTTTGTGTTCATTATAGGAGACCATGTTTTCCTATGAGTAACTCTATATTTAGGCCATTGATGTTTGAGGGTGCAAGAAAAAAAAAGTTATATAATACCCATTGAGATTAATGATGAGATTTTGAAAATGATGTACTATCTAGAACACTAATAGAGCTAATGAGGTATGAAAAAAATGACCATATGTTAGATCTCCAATGTTTTATCCCTTACCGTACATGTAGTTTATTCTAGGGATGTTGATATAGAGACTTAAGCATGATATATTTAGTATATAGTAAAAATTTATAGTTGTTAAATAAATTCCATTGAGGTGATATTGTACAAATAGTCTAGAATACATAGTCTCATGGACATATCTATGAGGATACAAGGGAGTGATTGGCTATGGATTGGGATTAGCAACGCTAATTGTCTAAGATTAACTCTTAGTGGTACATCCCAATAATAAGAAGTTTTTAAATGGGGAGAATTTTACACCAATGATCTAAATCTATGTATTGAATATTATTTTAATTAAATTATCTATCCTATTTTTTGAACTCTAATGCTGACATAAATATGTTTGGTTATCATGAAAAGGGATAGGTTTCAAATGTGGTGCTGTTGAGATAGGTATTGAATTTTAGGTGGTAATAAAATAACAACCGGATGACCAGTCGATCCCTTATAATAGTGGCAGAGTTATAGTAGGTATCATATATAAAATATATATTGTTCATCAGACAATAAGGCACTCTATCTCTCTAGTTAACATGGTATAAGGGTTCCATTAATTTACCCAAGAGGATATAAAATCCACATGGTTATTACCCCATTTAAATCCCAAAATATAAACCCCACGTTCTTAATTGGAATACTTATGATTCTCATGTTTATCCTTGCACACCAATTCAACTCATCACAGATCTACTCCATCAAAAATATCAAAGAATGAATTTTCAGTCACTATTCTATAGATTGATGCCAAATTAAATTTCTTTTTTTTGGAATGACACAATATCAATTTTAGATCAATTTTTACCTGAATGGTTTGATGATGAATTATATGTTTGTGTATAATTAAATGGAGGTTGTAGGATATTTTCAACATTTCATGATTAAACTATGTTCTACCATTGAAAAAAATATTCAACCAATTATGTTTTAATGGTTCTTCATCAAAGTCATATTCATGATGATAAATTATTTCTAGAATATTTATTCTTGGATTATAACATGGTAAATTGTTTGTTTCATCAATTTTTTGATGGAAAATTCTATTGAATGAAGCTTAGTACCTCATGAATAGTGAAATTATTTATTATTCTTCCTTAGGATGGTCATTATGAGACTTATTATTCTTGAATCCCATCTTGAATATATTTTCTATTTGATGTAATAAAGATGGATAAATTATAATTGGCTACATCAGAGGACTTATTCGAGAAATCAATATTAATTAAAAATATATTCATCAATAAATGATTGATTTATGGAAATGGAATTATTTCCCCCAACAAAAATTTTATTTCACATCACTGAAGGACTCTTCATGTAACAAATCATGTTTCTGCTAAAAGCTAAAATTCCACAGGAAGTTTTATTTTGGTGTCTTACGGAAGGGATGTTCATTGAAACAATAATTGAAATGTAATTCCAAGAGTTGTAACACATAAATGATATATTTTATGAATTTGGTAAAGCACCTAGAAGTCCCATGGTTATATTGTTGAGTTTCAAGAGAAATCTTCCATATTGAAGTAGAATATCATGCATCCTAAACTAGAGGACCAATAGATGTTGCACAAGCTACAATTTTTTTTATAAAACTATAAAAAAAACATATGTAGTTAGTGACACTAGGGTAGTACCTATAATATAATCATAATTTAGTTGGTGCATAGATTGGAAAATAGTACAACAAAAATCATTCAAAAAAAACATGGAAGATGAGTTTCCTAGGTAGCGGGAGCCTCATTGTTGGAACGCGGTTTGGAAAATCCATGAAACCAAACCATGAAACCCATTTTTAGGATGAAATTAAATTTATTCCCTTAATGAGGTAGAAAACTATATTTTAATTTCTTATTTTCCAGCATATGTATCTCCTCTCATCCATGGGTTTCTCCTAACAAATCTAGTCATCATACGATCTCCTCCATTGGAAGTCTAAATCGAAAATCCTCATTATCTATTAATATGAATCGATATGATATTGATTCCTCTAAATATTTTTTCATTATATTTAGACTAATTTGAGTTATTATGGTCCATTCTATTTTTCCGCATTTCCTATGAAGAAGGCAGTTTCATATATTTATTCCAAACTAGACCAAATAAAACATATAAATTAGATAATTGGAACAGAGTAAACATGAGGTAGATGTTATATGGATTTTTCCTTAACATTTTCTTAAATTTTGTGTATTTTAATTATTTCATGTGACAACATTTTCTGATCATCACCAATTATTTAGTTCTCTATATCAAATTTATCAACACACCTAGATAGAATCCATACAATACTTTTTTACTATATTGGAGTTGTCAACTTCAACCAAAGACACCCCTTGGGTGTTCCGAACTATATAGGGACATTATTATTAAATTATTAAAATCACAATAAATCTTTTAAGACTTGGGATTGGATTGATAATGGGTTTTCTATCATAATATAATTATCTATTGGTCATGAAACTTAATTAAATTCATGAATGGTAGATTTCTTAAATAATTATCATTGTAAATTGAGGTGTGATTGTGGAATGTGATTCTTAATTTATTAAATGATTTATTTTTAAAAAATATCAGATCTTATAAAAAATTACCTTGACTGTGATGAATTGTATTATAAATTTTAAAGTGGTAATTAGTGAAATTCATATTCAATAGACATAGGGAATTTATATAATTTTATTCTTTTTTAATGATTATACATTTGAATTTTTTTTTCATGACTTCTTAGGTTGTTTCTAAATGGAGTTTCCCTCCATTGATAGAAATTTTTATCTTAACCATGGAACCTCATAAGTGCTTAGCATAACTTATCAATGGGATTTCAATGTGGAAATTTCCCTACTAGACAATGGTACTTTTAAAGTTCCTACTTAAGTATTGTAAATGGAATTTTCAGGTTTTTATAGATGCAATGGAATTATATTAATTTAGTGGTTTATTAATTATTTTTGTTTTAAATAAATAAAATCTATGGATTAATATGATTTATTTCCTTCCATTAGTGGTCTAAATGGGATGTTCTAAGTTGATTAGATTGTTCATGATGGTTTTCTTCCCTTGATCAAATTTATTGAACTTAATGAAATGGAAAATAATTATTTCGTCTGAACATAACTCTTTTTATACTTTAATAATCTTGGATTATGTGAACCGAATTAAATGACTGTAATATAATGAAATTGAAAATGTGACAAAGATAGTCTAATCACTTCATGCTTATATTTATATGGTTATTCTGAATTATAATAAATAGAACAAGATTGTTTGTAATTGGATTATTAAATTTAAATTATGAGAGTAAATTCCACATGGATATTGTTAAAATTATGTTTACACATTGATATAGGCTATGGGAATATTTTGAGGGTTCACCAAATCTTGCAATTACCATGTTTCCTTAAATAGGGTGTTGAGTCATGGTAACTCACACCATTGACATTATCTAGATGGTGGGCATGATGGATGGTGTTACATGGTAATTATTGGAATGAAAAAACACTCAAAACTTTTATGAGTGCTTCCATGAAGGAAAAGTCACAATCTCAAATGAAAATAAAGTCGTCTCCCATTATTTATGACATATATGGTATGTATAATCTATTTGAGATTACATGCTCATTCAGAATGGTTATGGATGAATATATTATGCCTCAGTCTATCCAACACCTAGTATTCAAGGTATGTGTCTACATATGTACACACACTCTTTCTTTATATACGACGATTCAATATACAACTATTATATATATATATATATGCCTTAATAGTTTATATAGTTACTAGTTAGTCATTTATTCCATCCATGAGCCTAAGTAGTTATAGTCTTTGGAAATTCATTATGAACCTGAGCATGATAGTATATATTTATTTAATTTTGATTATTTATTTTTATTATATAAACACTAATTTACATTATATTTAGTGAATTTATTAAATTATAGATAATATGGATGGTAACATAGTACAATTTCATTTATCGCAGCCCGATCATGCCACTATTTCACTAGGGGTACCTGAGTAGACCTTATATTTATTGTACCATGGATACTTTTGTTTTTTTTCATGCTTGAAACTAGAATTAGTATCATAGGACCGAGTTGGAGCTCAAGATACTTATGAAGTTTTCCCTTAGGGAAATATTTCCTTTTTCTTATTTATGCGATGTATTATATCTTGTAATGTGTTTAATGTCTAATATTTTGTTGTGTATAATCATTTGGACATGTATAAAATGATTTATATTGGAATTTTTAATCTTTTATTTTTAATTTTATATTATTCTTACATTTCCATGTACATTATTTATTACTAATTCCTATATTGTATGTTATTTATTATCTGACAATCCAATTTTCTACTCTGATATGAGGGTATAGAATCCATAACTATCAAGTCTTCAGACTCTCCCTAATACTCGACATCATCTTCCATACAAGGAGGCACACTTGAGTCCATGGGACTAATGAATATAGCTACCATTGTAGTAGTGAGTTTGGTCAGGATGTTATACTGTATGGTATGTGATTATATTATAAAATTCCAAACTTTGTATTGTATGGAGTACCCATTATCAAATTATTTTTGAGGAATTTTAATTGAGTTATGTCACTATTTATTTTAGAGATTCATCTCAAAGTTTTTCAATATAGTTATACATCATTTTTTTGATGAAATTTTGAAACACTCAAAAAACATGAGGTTGGAAGTTCAATACCATTTTTCTCTCTTTTATACACTTATTTGAATGGAATGATTCATGTGTTTGATTTTATATTTATATGATAGATTGTAATCACATTTTGGTGTGTGTCTAGGCCATGAGATATTTATGATTATTGATCCCTTGAGTGTCTTATATAGTTTGTTTCCAAGCATGTTGTTTATTCACTTGTTTTTGTTTCATACTACTACATATATCATGTTACAATGATTCCCATATTATGATAGTGTCTAAAATTATTTCTGATATCATGGAATCAGAGGTTGGTTCATGGTATCCATTATTGGGGACCTTTATGGTGTGTCTAACCCTAGAAGTTGAAAAATCATGGAATGTGAGAATGAAGATGATGACTTCATACATGGGGTAGGAGCATAATATCCTTTTTTCCAAAATGAAACTCGATGCTATAAGGATACCTAATAACATTCAAAACATTGTTTCCATTATGATAATTACTATCTTTTCTTCCATGTTTCTCTATTTATTTGAAGATAAATTTCTCTAAAAATTTAGATAATATTTGATTATTTCTGATTATATTTGATAATCCATCAAAAACATAGTCGAAGCAGGTACAATTGGCAGTTTCTAATGGCTTATTCAGTGAGTTACTACTCGATAAATATATTAATGTCAATTATTATTTCCTTAACATATATTATTATCATGGAATATTTATATTATACATGTGTACATTTTTTTGTATCCATTGGTTGTGTATACTAGGTTTTATAAATCACTCGTTATATGTGAATTTCGATGTGCATGCAAAATTTATATATAGATATCAGAGTAAGGAAAAAGGGACCATGACTGATGGATAATTGGTGAATTATAGAGTTAATTTAACACAAGGATTGACTTAAAAAGTCTATATATACTTTATTATTATTATATATTCATTCACTTTTATACATTGTCCGAGCTACCACACACAGAGAACTATTTAATTATTATTATAATTAGTATTGCATCTACTTACTTTCTACATGTTTAACATAATTATTATATTTTATTAGATTATATTATAGTATTATTGATCAATTACATTATACTAAGTTCACATTATCCCCACATAATAACACATACCATCACTAATAGTTGATAAAATATTGTGTACAGTGATGTATGAATGACATCATGTGTTAGTCATGTTCCGACCTGGTGGTTTGGTCATGGGTATTACAAGGGAGTTACTCAATGTTTCGTGTTAATTTTTTTATTTTACCTATCATTAATCAAAGTATTCATGAAATAATTTATTTTTTTATGAATCCCATAATATGAAAAGATCTTTTATTCTTGATATATGTTAATCTAATCTATATATTGATCTTTAATGAGCAATTTATTTTGAAACATGAATCCTTTATCTCTAGTTTCTAAATTTATTCATTTAATGAATACATCCAATATAGAGGTATTTTAAAAATTATAATATTAAAAATAATACTTTTCTATCTATAGTTATAATTCTCTATATGAAGAGTGATTTCTCTATGTATGATTTCAATAATCTGTCATTTTAATGAAACTAATTCTTGAGGAAAAATATATCTCATATCCTTCAATGAATCAACATATAAATAAATATACATATGATAAAATCCAATTATTTATGGTTATTTTTATGTTATTTGTCATAATAATGTTTTCATGGCTCGAAATCACTTTACTCTCTTAATACTATTTACGTTGAAGGAATGTACAATTCCATTTGATAGAGAAGGCCATAAGTTATTATCCTTAAAATATAGTTCAATATATGCAGCCTTAATTATATACAGAATAATAAAATATTATTCTTTTGAAAATAGGGATACATTATTCATATTTATATTCTATTTATTTTGATATATTCGTCAAATTCATAGTACAAGTTGCATTTTGATATGAGATTGAAAATTCTTCACCCATATTATACTTAATTATAAATATAGAAAACTATATCATATCATTAAATGAGGACAACATAAAATATTTAGAATAAAATCATAGGTGATGTATGATCGCATACTAATCGAGGGGACTGGTTATGGATGAACATATCAATGATTATGGTGGTAAATAAATATTAGAAACTTTTTAAACTACTTAAATTATTTATCCATTCCATTATTTTACCTTTATCATGGTTTATGTTTAATGGGTCCGTTGTTATCCATTATAACATTTATCTTCATATGAATTACACCAAACAAAAAATCAGAAAAAGTTCCCTATGAAATTTATACATTCTATTCTTCAATATGATAAGTCTAATCTATAGTGTGATTCATAACTCATTTAGACAACAATACCTACAAGATTACACTTTTTAGTGAAAATGAGATGGGTATAACATTGATGAGCATATTTTAATGTATATTTAATATTATATGGAAAATATAAAACTATTAAAATGTTATAATATTGGTATTAACCAAAAATAATGTCACCAATTAGAACTCAACATGCTTCTCATATACAACGTAGTACTTATTCAATTCTCTTACATTGAGATAAGTGTGGAGTAACTTCTTTTTCAAATAATCTTCTTTAATATTATCCTTATTATTAATTATATATAATATTTTAATGAAAATATTTTGTTCATAAGAAAAATTATGAATTATTTCATTCTATCATAAAATAATAGATTCTCCTCCCATCTTCTTCTTTCATTATAATGGTTATAAGTTTTTTATTTGTATGTTTAAAAATGGAATGCACATTCCATATAGTTTGGAAAAATGTAAGATTATCTTTACATAATGGGTCACGTTGCACTTATGTAGCTAGTTGGTTCACTCGTTTACCATTACAAATGATGTGTTATACTATTACATTGTGGTTTTTTTCTCATAATTAATAATTTTTTTGTTAATATACGTATCCAAATCATTAAAAATTATCTTAATATTTTTTATAGTGTTCATGGACATAAAATTATTACAAAAATATTTTTTTGATGTTCAAGAATTGAAGACTAATCTTATAATGGATCTCATATTCACCTTGAATAATCTTTATCAACTCCTTCACTAATTCATCAAAAAATATAATATAGAAATCTTGTATTTGATAGTGTTTATGAAACATAACCCCAAAAAATAATGGAATAAAAAATCTATACAATTTAAAATATATTTACTATTTTAAATAAATTATATATATTTTAAAGAATTAAATGCATGTGACACTATGTTAACATATACCTCACACAACAACAAGTTTCAACTATGGCTGGAATTACATAACAATAATGAGTTTTACAGAACCATAATATGTTATTATTTTTTTTTTCATTACTATAATATGATATATCTAATATTTTAAATTAGAAGTTATGATTAGTAATAAATAATTTATGAAAATATATCATATACAAAAACAAAAAATGAAATTAGTGGTTAACATGCCCATTCCTTAGGCTTGTGTTGGAGATAGATGATGATGAACCATACATAAGATATATTAGGATAGAAAAAAATGTATATATTACCTATATATGTAGAATGTAATATTTAATTATTATAATATATATGACATATTAGCATGAGTTCTTTGTTCCATTTATTGCATTTTAGACTCCACATGATGGTTATATATATATATATATTAAATATCTAATAGATTTCAGTTTGATATATTAATTGAATTATCATGTATAATTTATAATAAACTGATTACTCTATTACCATTAAAACCATGACATGATACGTTAATAAAATTTTCCAATGATTCATTTATTTTATTATACACAACATGAAATTACATGATAATATTTTAAAGATATATGTTATATGATTAAATATTATACAACCATAAAAAATGATGGGTAGTTCTGGTGGGAATTCATCATGTTTCCTCCAAGGTACATATACTATCTGAGGAAAATTTTGATTCTAATTAATATAATAATTTACTAATTAATGAACACAAATAATAAATTAAAGAACTGTTATTCTGAAATGAAAACGATATGGTGTAAATTACTATTTATGAAATACATAATTCACAGAGTGAATGTATATTATCATGGGCATATAAAAATACATTGTATATTATTAGTCTACGTTTAATTTATTCTTCTTATAAAATTAAACTAATGTCATGCGTTTTAGCCCTCCTCACATATTGTAATGGCATGTTTGACAATTGTTTCTTTTATTTAGACCCCCAAACTAATTATTTAATCCCCCTCCCCTAAATATGTGTATATAATATTTATGGGTTTCGTATATTTAGTGGGTGGAAGAAATTTTGTTTTAGATCAATAGTATAAAAATCTATATGATATATGAGTGGAATGGTTGAAAGTTACTTGGAAAACCCTATCATGGTTAAACATGTTTTTTCCTTCAGTTTAGGGTTAATTTTTTATATATTGGATTGATAAGATATTTTTATAGTCTCATGATCAAACTAAATACCATCCATAATCTTTAGAAGAATTTTTTATATTATTAGAATGGGGTTATAAATCCTTCCTTCTATAATATCAATTCAACGGGATAATCAGATTCCAATGGTGATGCATTTTTTGTTTTTCTAAAATAATTGGAGATAAATAAATATTTATTATCAAATTTTATCATATAAATTACAAATAAATAAGCATTTATTGATTCTTGAAATGGAAACCCACATGACTCCACCAGTAACACTATGATCCATACATGAGAGGGATAACCCCATCCTGGAAACATATTTCTAAAAATAGAAAATAGTCTTGTGGATTATTATAAATCATAAAATAATATTTTTTTCATAATACCTCATTACAGAATTACATGTGAACAATTATGATGGAAAATAATTGAATCTCTATATGAAATATTTGGATAATTCCAAAAATTTAATAATATTTTAGGTCGTTATCCTCAACCAAAAACTTCTAACACAACATTAGGAAATATATCGGTAAACCATCATGTCTCACGTTTATGATATCTATTAGGAGACACAAATACAACATATATATGATAAATTTAATCCACTTTTTAGGTGAATACATGGAAGTGTGGTGATGGTTAAGCCCTTTTTAGTAAAACATATTTTCTATAGAGAGAACATTAAAATTAGGGGGATTAAGTTCTCATATAAGAAGTTAAAATTTGTAAATAGTTACCCATTATCCAAATCCTCATCAAGATTTATTATTATTACATAGTGAGAAATATTCTTAATACGCTTTTGGAACATCATACCATCATTTTAAATGTTTAATATGATATGGGGTGTAATAAAACTATTTTTATTAAACTTAATTGAAAAATAAGGACTAGGTAAATGAAATTAATTGTTTTCATGTATATGTATAGTAAGAAACATCCTTTCAAGAAGATTAAAATTCAATGGTATGAAATGACAAAAATATACATTTTTTTTTCTATATGGAAATCTAATCCATGAGAATAATAATTGCACTGATAAGTATAGAGAGACAATGGTTCATAGCTTTTTTAATTTAGTTTATATATATAACCTCATTGGGTATTGGGAAATGTTTTTAAGAACATCTATATCTGAATGTAGGAATGATTCTATACGATTTAAAAATGTGACGTGGATCTTTTATAAGCTAGGAAATAAAACCAAACTATATTTTCTATAGGATACAATAACCTTCCATTAAAACATTGAATTATTATGGTTTTAATGAACTATTATTATTTCAATGATTTCAAAATAATGTAATTTCTTTCTATTTCAATGACATTGATGGATTTATACACAAATTAAAAACAGATAATTAACATTTTATGACGATAAAAAGAAATTGGTACGGTATAACTAAAAAACAATATTTATTTATTAAATTTTGAATTATATGTATTAATAATTAATAGTGAGTCTTGTTCTATGGCCTCTTATAACATCCAGATGTGGAATTAACATTTTGGTCATATAAATGGGATGAAACTGATATTGTTCTATCAGGATGGTTATTTAGAATATTTTGATATAATACCACTTTAATGATATCATGCCAGTTTAGAATGAAAAATGACCTAACTATAATTTTGAGGAAAAGGTTAAATGATAATAAAACTAATATGATTAGTACATGTTTATGTTTTTAGACCTTATCTAGTGGAACATTAGGTGTATATTCATTCATAATAAATTTTACTGGTGACTTATGTATATGAGTCTATTTATAGCTGATTAGTTATTACACTACATACTTTGATAAAATTAAGGATTTCAATAATGGATTATATAATCAACATAGTAGAGAGATAAAAAATAATTAATCTGATGGAGGATGTGAATATCTTAATTATGCTTTTATATACTATACATGGATATTTGGGATTCTAGGTCATCTCAATGAATATTATAAAGTAATTGGGATTTCTATCATGTAAAGTGGAACTATCTCTTTCTTTAGATGGACACATCAATTATGAGTCATGAAAATCTTATATCATCTATTTTTCAAAATCAATATCATGATTCTTCACAAATTAAAAATCATTTACCAAATCATTTGTAAAAAAAATAAAAAAAATTAATTAATTTTTTGAAATAAAACTATGTTCTCATACAATCATGTCTAGGGATCCATGGAATTTGTTAAGTCCACCTTAGGAATATATCAAAAAATCAATTAATTAAGTATATATTTACATTGTATCATAAGAAATGATGGTTTTATATGTATTAAAATCAAAGTTCAAAAAAAATTCCACAAGAAAAAAACATATTTCTTTATAGGGAGAGAATCTTAAAGAAGTATAGTGGTTGAAATAATTACATTAATGATATTGATACTATTGATAAAAAAGTCTTTATATATGAATAGATTTAATTTTTCCACTTTGGTGAATTTATTCCTAAAACACATGTTCTGTGTTGGGGAACTAGAGTGGTAATTTATCTATATAAATTTATTTTTATGGTCATCATTGATGGCTAATAAGTATTAGTTTACAATAGAGATCCCAACAATATAAAATATGTAGTATAGTTCATAGATGTTTCTAGATGGAAAAAATACATGATTTATATTATGGATTCATTTTATCAAAAGAATGATTATATTACAGGCGATCCACCCATTTATTTAATGCATGTTGGGTTTAAACATATTTTTAAGATAATATTGGACATAAATGGAAAATTAAATACCAATAAATAATAATTATTGTATATAGCTCTAGAAAACATCATGTTGTCGACAATGTTGAACAATATTATTTGGTTCCCATGTTTAAATCCATTAAAAATTTACATTCTAATGTATTATACGAAAGATTTGGAATTTGGTATATGGATGCCAAACGTACTTTCCTTAATAGTATACTTTGGGAAAATGTAAATATGACACAAACATAAGGGTTATTACCCCATGTGATTCCAAAAAGATTAAAAAGATACTAAAATCATTTTATAAAAAAATTTAATTATAAATTTAATGTAACCAATGGTTTATGAAGAAAATAAATAAATTATGATTGATTAAAAATGAACCTGATACATGTGATATAATTTTTTTGCGTGATAGTATTTTTTTATCATAGTTGTAAATGTGAATGTAAATATTAATTATTTGAAATTACACAAAAATGTCAAAAATTAAATACTATAGGGATCAAGAACATTTATGATATTTTTAAGAGGATTCTTATACCATTTCCAGGTACATACATTGAACATATACTACATTCATTTACGGTAGAATAATATTAAAGGGGATTTTTTCCAATATCACGTTGTATATATATATGAAAAATAATGGATTCTCGATCACAAGAGAGATGGAACATAATTAGTATGATCCCAAAATATTCTATGATATGATCAATCATTTTATCCATATTATTTAATAGGTTTAATTTTCATATTCCTTGAATATGGTAGGTAGATATCAAGATAATATAGGTTAACAAAAATGGTTTTCTATTAAGGATATACATAAGAATCTATGAAGAAATTGGGATATGTTCTTAATGAATAGAGGAGATGTAGAGTTATTTATTGGGGGTTATGCTCATTATATATTTCAACAATAACATAATAGTCTACAGTTATTGTTTAGATATGCATCCTATCTCAACTGAGTAGTTTTGGGTTGGAATAGTTTAATGATTCCAATTTTTTCATATTCTACTTTTTATAATTTGTAACACCCCAAGGTTTTGAAAATAAATATAAAATGCAATTTTATAATCTAACCATTAAAAACAACTTTGTCGCTTCTATGTTTTGAATTTCGAAAAATGGTCATCTAGAGTTGTGTTCAACAAGTCATTTGGAGTCCGATAGAACAAACTTGATTTTTTAGTGAATAGTAACATACCCTTATGAAGAGTAATATGAATAGTAATATGACCATAATGAATAGTAAATTTTATTATTATTTTATTTTCTTAAGGCTAGAAGGTAAAAACATCTTGGTTGATTTTCTATTGTGATAATGAAGTAGTTGTAGAATTAGAACAGTTAATTTTTGAATTAAGTATGCTTTTATTTAAAAGTTAAACTAATAATATTTAGAAAATTATTTTCCAAAAATGGACTTCACTTTTTAATTATACACATCGAAAAATGGCATGGGTGAATTTTTGGGATTTTCCTGAAATTCTAGAATTTTTGATGAATAGTAAAATACGATAAAATACGATAAATGCTAAATACTTGATTTACTACATCATAGATGATGCAATCATGATGTAATCCCACTTTGTTCGAAATCACATGCCATTGTTACTATTAGCGGTCACATGAAACAATACTATAGGTTGTCTTGAGGGAAATAATAAAATAATGAATTAAATATTCAGAAATTACTCCTCTCCTCCACTATAAAAACCCCCACCACTACCTCTTCTCTTCACTCATCTAAGCCTTGAATCTCCCCAAATTTCTTCCCAATTACCCTTCCCTGGTCTCTACCCACGTCCAAGAAGATTTTTTTCTTTCCAAAAGACCAAAAACCTTCCCTTAATGAGTTTCTCAAGGAGGTTATTTCAAGAGGTAAAGCACCCTTTTTTTCATTTGGTTTCAGTTAAATTTATCTTATTTTGTTATCATCTCCTCACCTCCTCTGTAAAAATGATCATGATAAATCCAGTAACATAAATATACTGGATTTATATCATGTTAATGGAAGAACCATCATAAATATTCTTACTCTCTCACTTTTATTTTATAAACGAAATCAACATCCATGCGGTTTTGATTTATAACCTTCGTGGACAATGAAGTTTAGTTATTCAATTTCTTCTTCATTATAAGGCATGAAACCATATTCATGTTTGAACCAGACTATAATATATGTTTTATATCCTAATTAATATTTAGTAACTAGAATATGTTCATATAATTAAGTTATATGACAAATCTAGTTCCTAATATTCAAAATACTGCCGAATAATCGAAGTGGTGGTCATATAATG
Source organism: Viscum album (assembly GCA_963277665.1). Classification (NCBI taxonomy): domain Eukaryota; kingdom Viridiplantae; phylum Streptophyta; class Magnoliopsida; order Santalales; family Viscaceae; genus Viscum; species Viscum album. The sequence continues at coordinate 1,068,078,540 of OY728157.1, read as the reverse complement.
ATTCATCCTTATTCCATGTAACCAAATGATAGAAATGGACCTTAAAAATTCCAGATGTTCATAAATAATATTTAATTTTAATTCTGGAGATTTACATCTATTCCACTTCTTTACTTAAAAGCAAGTGAACCGAATATGAAAATAAATGAAACGAACACTCCAGAACAACAAAATTCAATATAATAACTTATCAATAAAGACATAAATGAACTATCTAGAATTATGGTAAACTAAATAAATGTCTAATAGGTTATGAAATAAGTTACTAAAAAGTATAATTTCATACTCTTGGAGCTTAATTTCAAGAGAGGAACACGTTCAGAGTTAAGTTAATGGTTTCTTCATCTCACTTCCATTTTCGTGAGATTTTCCGTATTCACTAGTAATGCATTTGTATGGTGTATGTATACTGAACAATGATGTAACATATCATGAATATATTTATATTCATGGTATTAAATCTATCATTTTTATGTTATTAATTTTGGTGCATACGAATCATTTGATTACAAAGTGTAAGGGTTTTTCCACCCGAACTTCCCCTTTCATTTAGGATACATTCATTGTCTAATTGACTCAATTTAATTCTTATGTATTGTTATGTACTCATCATATGTTCTATGTGAGTATCATATATATGTTAAAAAACCATAATAATTCCTTATTTTATGGATAGTTACACATTTTAAAAGGAAATTTCAGAATTGTTTTAAAAATACAAGCCCGGTTCTAGGGAATTTCTCCAATTCATATCTATTTACAAGGGAACTCTATTATCTGTTTTTGGAAACCATTATATTTATAAAAATACTAATTTTATTATTAAAATACTATCTTACTTAATTTTTTGTTTTATACAAAGATTTTCCAAAAGAACTCGTCTTTTCAAAATAACAGAGTATTTATCACAAAATTGCTTAATGATATTATAAGAGTATTTTTGTTTGATTCAAGGCTCTTTTTGATTCCATGGTATTATTAGGTTTAATAATTTATGAATTCATATACCATATTTTATTTAATGGTTTATGACTAACTCTATTGTGGATGATATATCCTATAACCATTCACCATATTACTCGAAATGGTTAGTGTTTTATGTTTAATGATTGGGGAAAGATATTTACATTTCATATAATAGTTTCAATATGAATGTATATGTTGTTTATGTTGATCCCCGCTCATATAAGGAATTAATTGGACATATTATTTGACGGGTGGGGCCCAATATATCCCCTAGATGCATCGACAGGTCTAATGAGACAAATAGACATGGAATTGGATGAGGCCTTTCCCAATGTGATATGGATTTTGGACGTGGCCTTAATCATGAGACGTCTTAGCCGAGGCCTTGACAAAATGTTTCAGAATGTCTGAAATTAGTCATTCCATCATTATGAGTTAATCTATTGATATTTCATGTGGTTATTCGACTAGTAGAATAACCATGATTATGTTTTATTATGGCATTATTTACTCAGCTCATATTCCTGCCATAATCTGTTCAAGTTTATTATTAAAGGAACGTGTTTTCAATTATTCACTATCTCTAATGTTTATATTATCTTCCACTATATTTCTTACTCTTAATTATAATTTGAGATCACCACTTTCTTATGTTTCATTTTCTCAGGATATAAATAATTAAATTATGAATGACATGCATGCATAATCTAGGAGACATGATGTTGCTAGTGGAATAATTTAGTGTTGTTTTTCATTTTCATATGTAAATTTTAACATATGTATGTAACTTTTTTCCAATAATACTAAACTACTTGGTTGTTCAGGATTCGTTTTCCTTGTATGTATTCCAACGTAATCAAATAAGGAACCAACTTCGAGCAACTGGGGTCGGGTCCTTACATAATTGGTATATAGTGGATTTTAAAGAATCCAAATTAGTATTTTGGATATAAAATATTGTCCAATACATTGTTGTGGTAAATGGAATTAAATAATCCATCATATTATAGTGTGAAAAAACTATAATGGTGTTCATATAAAGGGAGTTAATATCACACCAACAAACAGAGCATATAAAACAAAAGTATCACCTCTTCATGGATTTTTCTTGGAGGGGTGATGTTATGGTGATAATATTTTCCAAAAAATATATTGCAGTTGACCTATTGAAAATGTTAATTTTTTTTATGATGAATGGTATTATTGTGAGAAATATGTAATAAAAGGATTTTAGAAGTAGGATCTATTGAAAGTGGTAGTCTATTTTAGTTAGTTCCCTATAACAATATTCTAGGAAAATTATAATTCACTATATTTTGTTTTTTATAACTAGTGAACCACTTATAAAATCATGATTATTATTATTCATTAATTAGTATTTGATAATGTCTTAAGAGTAATTATCATAGTGAAATATCTTAATAGTTCCCCACTATGATAAAACTCTATATGTCCAATTATGTTTTTAATAAAATATATGTTTCAATGAATTATATAGAATTTAATGGATAAAAGTTAAATAGGATATCATGGGTTGGAGATGCATAGGAAATTAGAAACACTAGTTTGTAGTGTACAACCATTATATTTACTAGTTAAGGAGAATATAAAAATAATACCCACCTACAAGAAATACATTTTTATATGTATCATTGGATGATCTTAGTTACATAAATGTGTATTAATCATTAAAAATTAACATTATATTTAATTAAAATTATCAATTATCTAATTTTTGTGTTGATGAAATCCATGATGACATAGGTAAACAGTGAAGTAGGATATGTTGTGTGTGTCATGGGTGATATTGCATTAATAAGTTGTATAATAAAGGATATATCCTATTTATTCAGTAATGGAACATGATATCTCAAGATGTTTTATGTAAATGAAATAGCCTAAAAGTCATTCACATGGTGGTCTATGGGTAGGTTCATTACTATAATTTCAAATAAAATTTCATCAATCACACTGGTTTATGAAAACATCAAGAAACCTTCTATAATATTAATATCATGATAAATGGACTATATTACATAGTGAGTTTCATATGATATTATTTATTTTATGAAAATTAACTTATTTCATTAATGGATTATTGACAAGTCTCATGGTTTAATATTTGGAATTTGGGAGACTCATTCTAATTCTAGTGAGATAGAGACCTACTAAGTCACACTTGAATTGTATCAAGAGCATCTGTTAAATATTATCCTCATTTAACATTTTTAATAAATATTATTACTATATGTGGTTTGAAAATTATTTATTTTTTAAGATTGAATATATTTAGTCACCAGTTATAAAATATACTATTTATTAATGTAATATTTCAAAAATATTTTTTTTCTATTTACATAATGTAATATTTATTTATTTATTCATATATAATGAGGTGATTTATATTTCTGAAATACGTAGACATTTTTCAATGAATGATAAATATTATTTATGAATGGATAGTTGGTTTTATATTCCCAATAATAAATATGATGTATTTTATATTAATTTAATATTTTTTAAATATTTATTAAATATGTAATATTTTATTAATTTATGAATTTTCCATTCTAAGATAAATATTTATATGACTATTATAATTTGAAAAGGGGGTTCATTTGTGATTAGGAAAATAATAAATCACCATGTGTAATTATTTTAATTCATAAAATGGGACTAATCAATCCCAATTATATTATCTCAAATTCAAACAATAGACAATTGTTGGTAGTGCACAAAAACAATTAGCGATTACTCTCAAGGCATAACGATATCTGCACTGAGAAAACTCTCATAAATAGACATTGAACCAACTCCATTTTTTTAAACATTATAGTGTTAATGTATAGTCCTTATTTTATTCAATTTTTTTGGTGATCAAAGAAGAATTACATAATCATTATGATCCTCCATTATTAACGTTTGAGATTCCTTTGAAATAACATTGAGGGTTGTGGTACAAGTATACATTTAGAGTGGTGGTAATTTACACCTGATTTCCATGAGGTGATGACTATATGACATAAAGATGTTTTTATATTCCTCTAAGATGAGATAATTAATCATAATTTAATTTTTATACAATATAAATAATTTTATATCATTATAATGTGATCCAATATTTTAGTTCAGATGCTCCTTCATCAATTATTCATGGGAGTAATTTTATTTTTCATGCCATGATGAATCATGTAAATCATATAATAAACACTTGATATAAAATTATCATATATGGTGTCGAATTAACACAAATTTCAATTGGCCTAAAATCTACACATTTTTTATTTTATTCATGTTCATTGTAAGTATTGAAGTCATATAGGAAGTGGGTGCCGATTTTTTCTTATAATAAATCATATATTACTTATCATTTATATTATAAAATATTTTTACTCCCCAAACATAAATTATAATTCATAAAATGTAATTTGATTTTTAGGATATGAAATGACATTGGATAGAGTTAGGGTTAGAATGATATTATATATTCAATTATGACATGAAATTCGATCATTATAATAAGATTTTTTAGTGTTATAATGGATTTAAGGATCATTTAAATACATTATCTCTTTTAAAGTATAAATATTTTATGTTTTTTTACTAATGATTAAATTTTTTAATGACAATAATTAAAACAACAACATATAATAGCTATAAAATAATAATAGTTTTGTTCTACATGTCTGTTCTATTCTCAAATTCTATTAATTTTTTTTCAATCGTGGATTTTTTTGTTCACACCATAATAAAGAATACATATTTCCTATAATTATATATATTATAAACCCATAAATTTCTATATGGTTACATGAATATTAATTTATTGATTGAAACACTCAATTAGAGAGGACAATACACTAGTATAATAAACATAATATCTGTGTGGTATTTCAAATCAATTATATAATAATGATCATTATATCACTTTTTAAAAATTATTATTAAATATGGGTTGTTATTAAATATTTATGAAAGTATTTCAACTTCACATTTTATAAAAAATGACATTAAAATAGGATTTTAACATCATCTTTTATAAAACTAACAATAATACCCTTTAAAATAATTAAACCACAAATGGGTGTGGTTTTAACTATTTATTCAATTCCTTTTAATACATAAAAAAATATATATATCGTGATTCATAATCCTAATAGTCGAATTAAAAATCCATCTTTGAGCACCATTTTCTCAAAATTCCTCCGTCATAGGTTCCATAATAGGGCCCTTGAAGTTAGACCGCAATTTTTTGTGAAATTTTTAAAATAAATTAAAATAATTTTATTTGTTTTATATATAAAACATGATGTTAATCTTATCATACATATATAATTGTGTTATCTTACATTACACATGATTGTGTAATTAAAAAAACATGATAAAATTATGAATAGAGTTATTAAAATGAGACAATTATAACCTAGATATTGTAATTGGGTAGATGAAAAGTAATATATTATTTTAAAATTATATGTATAATTGTTTTATATAAAGAGAATATATTGATAGTAAACTACACAATTTTCGATAATATCTTTATATTTTTCAATATATAGTATTCTCAAGAAAAATATTTTTTTCGAAACTTATGAAATTAATTCCTGAATTATTTAAAAAATTTATTTCATAAAATAATATTAAAATTTGTAATCATGATTTAAAAATTATTTTATAGTTAAATTTTGGTAATTTTTTTAAAATTATTATGTTTTCTAAAAATTGAAAAATACTAAATTTTAATTGAAAACTACATTTTTTTTTCAATTTATTTAAAAATGAATAACATATTTTAATTTTTTTTAAAGTTAAATTAGTTCATTTATATATCTAGTATTCCAATTTATGTCATTGGAATCAGTTTCTTATTGAATTTTGATATATGGGCATGGTAAACATTTGAACACTTTCTTTTTAAAAAATCACAATCTCATGTGGATTGTGTGATTATATTATAATTAATCATCACCAAATTACTGGATATAATTTTTAAAAAATTAATTCCATATTTCAAATATGAATAATTTATATCACATAATAAAATAAACCAAATATCTGGAAAATATAAATAGAATAAAAAGAAAAATAATAATTTTTCATGGTGAAGGGAAACATGGGTTTACTATGAGGTTGGGGTGTTAAATTTAAAAGATAAAGGTTAAAAGTAACCAAATATTTTATACAAAATAACAAAACACATTTTCACCTTATTTGTTCAATTCTAGATAATTATTCATTATTATATCATTCTGACATGAAAAATATAATAGAAAAATTCATTCTTTCACCAAATTAAATGTGTTCCACTCAGCTCACTTATAAAAGGGCAACACCTCTCTTCACCTACACATAAATATCCATTCGTTAATAAAGTACCAACCAAAATAATATCCCATGTTCCCATCTATTTTTATAGAATCCTTAATCTGGACCTAAAGCCAACCTAGGAAGGATTTTTTGGAAAACATTTGGAGGACACCTGAAGAAGAGATAACATTCCTCAATAAGAGTTTTTTTTATTTCATCATAAACTTATATATTTATAATTATAACATTATTATATAATAAACATAGTATCTTCGAAATATTTTTAAGTTGATATGTTAAGGGAACCACCTACAACCATATCCACTTCCATCAAATGGGTTACGAAATAAATATTTGTGTGTACAAAGGTCTATTATCTCTCGGAATGATATCATTCATTTCAATATTGTCACTAATCAATAGTTAAAATAATTATTAATTTATTATATATATCTTATATTTATGATAATTTTATATTTATGTATTTATTATTTCACACATAGATTCCTACCTTCTATTATATGGTAATAAAATAATGTTGTTGTTGTGTACAAGGGACTACCACAACACAAAGCGATGTGACTCCATCACACTTTTCATGGAAGGTAATAAGAATTATATTAATTAATATTATATATATATAATAAAATGATTTTTATAGATATTATATCATTTATTTATTTTAAATTCAATTTGAAAAGAAAATGTAATCATCTTTCATGTGTACACACTTCCTAATATAAAAAAAATGATGCATTTATTTTTCATTCAAAATATTTTATGGATTAATAAATAAATAAATAAATATATATATATAATGAATATATATGATATTTAGATCATGGATAACATTATTCATATTATGGGACCATGATCAATCTAATGGGACCAAAAATAACAATTGAAAACATATTTGATGTTCAAAGGAGTAATTACCCAAAGTATTACTTTGATATGTAATTGATAATAAATTGGTTATAAATATATTTAAATCATATATGGCATGATTTATGTATGTTTGGTATGGTTGTATATTTTTACAATCATTTATTTTTTATATTGGATGTTACAATGAATAAGATGGATGTTGAGACATACAATATGTATTTTTTTATCAATTTTTTTTCATTATGATGTATGTATGTTATCACCTATATTATTTCACGAGTCTTATATAAATCCCCGTTGAAATTTAATATAAATAATTTATTTTTCACCACAATATTTTCTGTTTCATTTAATGTTATCCCTTTATAAGGATTATAGTTCAATGTTACCAAAGTGGTAAGGATTTTATATTACAATCTCATCATTTATTAGGATTGTAGTTGATTACAACTGTTATGATAAAAACATAGGGTAAATATATCAAGAATCCTAGGAAAATTTTTCAAATATATCCATCCATCATATTCTAAATTAAAAATAAATTATTTTCCATTAATTTTAAATTAAATTAATTAAGATAATTTTTTTAATAATATCAAACTTCATTTCTCTATTTAGTGTGAAGTATGTCATTATTAAACAATATTTTAAAAAGAAAATCTATTATTATTCGTTTATAAAAAAATTTAACCATGTTTTAGATAATATTTTATTTGGTCAATTCCATTACTATTCATTAATAATGACAAGGGTGGTTTCAGACAGGTAACCAATATTAATTAGATTATGTTGTCCATGGAAATGTAATATAACCATATATATACATTATATAGATTTTATTTTATTATTAATTAATTATGAAGAACACATACCTTATTAAATGAGATGTTAAACACCCTCAATTGAATTCACAAATAATACCCCCAGAGGTCACTAAAAGAACAGAAATATAAAAATTTATATGTGGTGGTTAACTATAAGGTATCAAAATCCAATTATATCAATAGGGTTTTATAATACAACCTTGAAAATAAAAAATAGAGTAGATGAATTTATAGGAGAAATGACCAGTGGAAACAGATTTCTCCTTGGGAAAAATAATTTATAAATGGTTATTCTTTGAGGGATGAGTCATCAACCACCTATATTATTTGTGTAGTAGAAGACTCATATATGATCATCCCTTAGTATGTATTGGATTGGAGGAAATACAATGAAAAAATTAATTCCCAATTAACTAGGATTATGAGATCACACCATAATAGAATCACTCATTGAAATAACAATGATGAATGGATCCTATAGAGTGAATCACATACCAGTAGGTATGCAACAAGATGATGAGTAGTTGAATCAGATTCCAGACTTAATGCTTATGAAATAACCTATGATATCATGGAAGAGAACCCAATATGGATGAAGAATGTTCATTTTTTCACCAGATGATGAAAATTGGAATGTAGTTTAAATATATAATCCCTCAATGTAAAATGGAAATTTACCCCCCCAGGGGCGGAACAATATTTCTACATGAAAACCATGTGCACACCTTGAACCATGCGCATCCCACTAATGGACCCCACACCATTAATGAAAACACTTTGGGGAATCATGCCAAAAATGTGCCATAAGAAGCTGTTAAAAAATATAAATACATCAGATGGGTGTGAGGCCTATGACACACGGTTAGTGAAAACTGTTAATTACTATTATTATCACTAAAAAATCATACAGAGTATAGAGAAAACATGTATATTGGGTGGAACAGTTTCTACTAACTATGTGTCTTAGCTATTTCTTCCACCATCAAGGGGTCTAGGCTTTGAGCAAGCCATTGAAGCCCCATTTTTCACCATAGACTCACCAATTACCCATATTAAGTCAAAATATTATTTAATAAAAAAATTATAGAACCCATCTATCAATGAAATTTTGGGTTATTACAAAATTCCCCCATTTTTGAACCCCCCACCCCAAGTTTCCCTTCATTGGGTGTAAAATTGTTTTATAACTCAAATCTGACCAAAGATCATGTAATTCTATCTAATGATACCATATTTTAATCTTATACATGTGTGTACTTCCATATAAACTACTCCAAAGGTAAATACAGGACTCTATGTGTACTCATGATCTATTCAATGGTGCATATATGATACTTATCAAAATAAAAATATTATTCTAATTCCACATCATCTAGATTGAAAAGTATGAGATAGGTCAGGATGATAACTGAGAAGGTATACAATGTAGATGAAATTGGGCATGGAATGGAATGTATAAAGTATATTAAAAGATATATTCTATTGGCATGACTATATTCATGATCTCAAACACTGAAAAAAATAGCTGGTGACTTCCCTAAACATTCCATCTTCTAATTACCATGTCTGGGTGATACCTACAAGAAACCATGATCCTCAGCCTCAAACACCTGAGTTCCTTGATGATGATTGACATAATATTTCTGTCATTATTGAGTAGTAAAAATATATTTCTTAGTTATTTGAACCTTATATTATGTTTCCTTTATGATATGAAGTCTATGTAACACTACATCCCTTACCTCTAGCCATAATAGAGGTATACATCATGGCCTATCATCCAATGCCGCATAGTGAGAAATCGGAATCGTCTCTGAATTGATGTTATTATAGAAAAAAATTTATGATAGTGATATAATTCTCCCATGAAATACTAAAATTATTGATTCATGCAGAGAGTATTCCTATAACATAGGTATAGTTGTTTCTGATAGTCCATCAGTCTGAGTGTGAAAAACAATGTGCTCGCAGCTGATCTATACCAAAATTCCATTGTAATCACTAATAGAACCTCACCGTGAAATGATTTTCCCAACGTAAAATGATAGATCAAGGGAACCCATGTATTTTAATTATCATAGGGACATAAAATCTTCCAATATAATTGATTGATAAAGTCTATTACATTGGAAGGAATTGGGATACCTTTTTCATCTATTCCATGAATACCCAAACCCTATCACTGCCATATGGTGATCTTGGTAAACCAAATATAAAATCCACCAATACATCATCCAATTTCAGTTTTGGGAATGATTATAGATGTAATAATAAATTATTCCACTAATTATCTACCTTCACCTAAATAAAATAGGAATAACTGTTGACAAAACATAAAATTTGATGATTCATAATTGAACACCAATATTGATGGAACCTATCATGATACAACATTATTATACCTGGTTTCTCTTCCCACAAATAAGTATATGACTCTTACACTGGCTCTAATATAATTCTACAGTAACCAATATATACCCATATATGTATAGGTTTTATCTTCATAAATAGACCATTCTTGATGTGGGTCCTCATCAAAGATACTCTCATGTAAAGATAATAACATAGGATTTGAGAAAACAATTTTCTTCACCCTATCCCAAAGAGAATAAATAAATATTAATGATCCAATAAAATGTATTCTAATGACACTCATGTAACTCTATATATAGCTAAAAAAATGGTAACCAATTTACATTTTTCACTAGAATCTTGAATGGTGTGTTTCTATTTATTCTGGCATAGTATGTCAGCTAAATCATTTTCAGTTATAGGAATATATGAAACATAAAATTAAAAATATTTTAGTTATTAAACCCATATTCTCTATTTGATATTCATATCACATTTTGTAAATTTATATATGAGTTAATTTTGGTCTATATAAACCAAAAATGAATTCCCATCATATAATGCCTCCAACATTTCATTTCATGAACATAAAATATATGATTGGGGTAGTGTGTCAGATAATTTTGGAGTTGAGGACTCAATTGTAGTTAACCAAAAATGAGGAATCAATCCTCCTTCATTAATACAAAACATATCTCAATACATAATGCATCATAGAAGAGTGTATAGCCTCTTCCAAGATGTTAAAGAATATATATCATTATTAATGTAAGGCTTCCTTTATTCCTGTGAAAGTCATTCTAGAATACTTCCTAACATTTGAAACTCACACCACTATTAGTTATACATAGAAGAAGTAATTTTATGGCATTGTAAATAATATATTAAACAACTGTAATATCCATCGAAATCCAAGAAACTCTATATATAAAACATGTTCATTTCATAATCCTTGGAAATCACATCAACCACCTTCTGTAGGTTAATATAAACTCATGATTCTTGGATAAAAATACCCAATATGTAATCCTTCCTAATCTAGAGGTGTAACATAGTGATAATATCATATAACTCATTCACATTTAGTGTATTAGAAATTATTTCAAGATGTTCAGTATGGTTTCATTTTTTATGGGAATACAAAAATATGTATTCCACAAATACAATGAAATAAGAATTGAGGTATGAATAAAAAATCAAAAAAGTCTACACAAATTTAAGAATTTTTTGTAAGAATGAACAACATTAAAATTTCTCATATAAACTATTCTGACATGATAAATACATTCATGGTTAGTCTAAAGGCCTGAATCATAGATGAAGAGATCCAGATCTCATTTAGATCATATTATATACACAAATCTTCATAAAGTGATAATATATTAAAGGAAATGGATAAAGATCCTTAATTATAAGCTATTAACAATATTTTTAATCTAGATAAATCCTAAGGGATCCATTTAAATTCCTGAATAAGATGATAGTTGAACCCTAAGGATAAGTACTATGAAGGAAAAAACCATTAGATTCTATATCCCATAACATTCGCTTTAGGACATGGTGATTTTTAGGTTCTATCCATTATGGTGTAATTAACACTAGTGTTACTCCAAAAAAATTCTTGACCATAAACTCTTCCTCCCTCTTATGAGGTAAGCTAGAAATATCATCATGAAATATATCACAGAAATGAAAAAATACATGATGATAATATTCTAAATGCCTTCCGAGTTCCTATATATAAATGGTAGTGATATAGGATATCAATCCACCATGCATGTGATTCTATATCCCATTTCTAAATTTGTGGACATTCCACCAAAACTTTTGGTTGTATCTATAATCTTATGATGATGTAAATTATACAATGTGATGATATTTTTTCACATTGTTGTAATATAGAACCAAATAGTTCACATATATAATCATAGTAATAACCATTATCTTAAGGATAAAGAGGTCCCATGAGAAATTATGGTTGTTTTCTTAAAGGGGTAATTCTTTCTATTGGCATATACCACATGATCACACAACCAATACTGTTTCTATTGTCATCACCCCGCATAATTACAATATTTACATCACAACTAATTACAAGATTAATATGGAGATAAAAGAGTTGTAAGAAACTATATATAATAAATAATAAAATATAGTATAGAAAAATAGAATATAATATCATAAATTAGATTATCATACACATTGTTCGTCATGTATCGACTTTAATAAACAAAATTTTCATAATCCATGAAAATAAAATATAATAGGAAAACCTGGAGTAGAACCTATATTAGAGTTTTAGAAACTATTTATCTAGATACTATGTCCATGCCCACCTCATTTTCTTAATTAGCTGGCGCTACAATAGCTTCCTCCTTCATTTTGTGTAACTAATCCTTCTACTAAAGTTGTAGCATGTGCATGTAATCTTCCACTAGAAGAAGTTTAAAATTTATAGAATATCCTTTTATTTTTACAAGTCATTATACATTAAATAAAATAAAAAATTTCATTATCAAACTAAGGGTTCACATGCCCCTTCCATCCAGACTAATTTCATAAAATGGAGTAGATATTGAAAATCATTTCACTTTCACTACTTTGATGAAAAACCTTAATGCAATGATTCCTTCAACAGTAAGAACTACAACTATGTATCAGAAATAAAACCTATATGGCTATAATTATCAATATTTATCATGTTTTTCACCATTATTAGTGCCCCCAATCATGATTTACAAAAAAATAGATTAGTGAATGCCATTCACCTACATCTGGATGTAATACCGAAGACCACCCTTGAATATTGTCACACATAATAACTCATCCCCAAATAGAAGGGGTGAAAATGATTCAACTCACTAAAACATGTTGAATATTCCATAAAGGACATAAAAAACTTCTCTTCATGTTTGAAATCTCTGTATTTGTAATATATCAACATATAAAAGGGAAATTAATCATAGAAGGAAATTTTGAAGTCCAAATAGACCATGCCCGGATGACGACTACCATGAGTATTCCCATCAAACTCATGATTGGTGGAATCGAATTGACTGTATGTACACAACATGAAACTCTTATATAGTGGTTTATCCATATGAAAAAATATTGATAAAATGGATTTCATCAATGTCTTATTATAATGAGGATCTCTATCCCTTAAGAAGATATGAGTATGTTGATGTTGGAACTCATGAGTCACATCAATCATCATTTTTATAAGTCATGGAGAAACGTAGACAGATTACATCAAACATAAGAAACCCAATCTAAGATGTATTTTATTACCTATTTAATTAATAGTATGTGGTGCTTCATGTGTCACTAGTTGAGGTACTAATTGGGACTAAAGGCACATCACCTTTAGAGCATGTTCTTCCCCAACCACCTAGAACATGGTAGGAGGATATCATGGTGGAATATTTAAAAAAATGTAAATAAAATGAATTATAATAATATATTTTAGATTAATATAATCTATAATATAATGGAAACGACAAAGTGTCTCCCCACTCAAAATTCTACCCCAACAACTCACTATAAATGCATGGGTATTAGTAAATGTTCATGTTTTTATTTTCATAGGTTCATGTATAAGGAGGAAAATCATTATATTTAACTTGGCCTCTTAATTTAATGAAATCCACTAGATGTATATGTGATAATTTATATTTAATGCTTATTTGTGTGTAAATATATAATATGAGTTTGAATAAAAAATAATACTTTCCCGGTTTATAAAGGATAATACTCTTTATAAACTAATATTGATACCCATATAATTACCAACACACCCCTTACATCTATTTGTAGAATATAATAGGAAAATTATAATGAAAAAATAATTCAATTACCCAAATCAAATTATAGGTTCCCATAAACATTATAATTGAAATTCGTAGTCATGTAATTGTTGTGAAATACCAACTCATATAATGATGGATACAAATCCAAAATAGGTTAAAATTGGCTATTTAAGACATCACCAACAATCTATATTGAAAAACAATTAGATTGATGATTTAATTTTAAGAACACCATTTAACATCCATATAAAACATGATAATATCATAATCATATAAAATAACTCTATCTCACACAATAATTATAGGGAAAACAGGCAATGAAAATAATAAAATGAACCTCTATGGAATGGAGTATGCATGGAATATGAATCAAATGTTCCAATAATGGTGCATGTAAGAATTTATATTTTTATATAGTGAAATTATAAATTCATTTTAAATAATAAATAATTACACCATTCAGGTGCGTAACCCAACAATTAATGTATATAACCTATAATAAGAGAAATAGAATTAAAATTACACACTATTTGATACATGGTATTTCTCTAGAACATAGGTTAACTTTTATAAGGAATGTATTATTACAACATTCCAACATGATCCGAATATCATGTTTAATTTCCCGAAAAAATAGGACAATAGATAATGTATGATACCACTTGGTGACATCCTTGACACAGTTCTCACAAGAGTAACCAAACAGTGTTAGCCACGTAGCATCAATGCAGCCTCTATAAATTAAATAGAATCTATAATTTATGTAAGGGGATAGGTTGTGTCTTTGAGGATATTATTCACTCATATCATAGTGGAGAATAATAGAGATAAAACATATTAATAAAATGTGGAATAGTAAATAATGTAGAAGTTAGTGAAATAAGAATAAGTATCCATGAAATAGTAATCAAATAAATAATTGTACATTGTATCATGTGATAAATGATTATTAAATCTATTTTAAAAATAATATTATGCATATATGGAAGTAAAAAATGGAGAAATAGGTTTTACATAGATAAATAAAAAATAATTTAAATTTATCCGAGCACCTCATTCTCTAGAACAATCATCTTCTACTAATATCCCATAATAATTTAATAATTTTAGGGATCCAAAGTTGGATGCCTCCCCTTTTTCACGCCTATGATCATATAATCGCCTCAGGTACCAATAGTAGGATTAATAGGGTTTGAGATGAATCCCAACAAGCCACCACCAATGGAATCAATACAAATCCAATATGTATATATAAACTATACAATGTGGAGGTATATATATGTAATGAAATACAAATTAATAACCTATACCATTTTTAGCCTCTATTTTTCTCTAAATCTTTCATCATTTAATTAATTACTATTAACTTTATAATAATGTTGTTTCGTAAGAATGGAATCATCAATAATGATAAGTGAATTATAATAATAATTAATCTAAGGTATTACCATGATATCATTGACCTCATTGGTTGAGAAAACTTGTTATTTTATAACATGTAGTCTTTATATAATGGAGATTGCATGTATTTTAATTGGTACAACTAAGGAATTTCACTTTAACAGTATGTAAATAAGTCTATGGAGGTTGTCTATAGCAGAATCTAGTAATGAATGACTACGACCATTGTGGTGAATCATTGTCACTTCATGTCGTTAGTCATCAAGATGAAACCAAGGAGTGTATCCAAGTAATTATAATATCCTAAAAATATGTCATGTGACTCATTATAAAATTCATAGCTACTCACATAATAAGATAATGTCTAGATTAAGTGGTGGTTATCTCCCCTAGAAATCGACTTAATGAATCATAAAGGATTCATCTAGGTTCATAATAAATTACCTAGGGAATCCAAGGACATCTCATGTTTGACCACTCCTATAAAGATGAAAAAGGACAAATGCGCTATGAACCCATGTTTTTTATCTATAAAAAATTCTGTGGGAATTATATGTATGATTGTTACTCGACATGTTTTATTTGATATAAAACATATGAAATTAATTCTAAGAGTTATAACTTCTAAAAGTGATATTTTTTGACTACAGTGACGGCCTAATAATTTTCCATTGTGGCTTGAGGTGTTTTGCGAGTTCCAGACCTAGAAAAATTGGTTTTTAAGGACCTTTATAGAGTATATTAATTGTATGAAACCAAGAATTCCATAGAAGGATACCCTATGAATTACATCAGTTTGACAGACGATGTCACATTAGTTATGCACGGTTTACCAAACCATGCACCTATCCCACATGGTTAGTGGATTGGGAAGTACCTAAACACAATTCACTGCACTATTGTGTTATTATTTCTTAACCATGTTGAAAAATCCATGAGGGGTGATCTATGTGTCCAGAAAAGTGTGTATAGTTGGTGAACGATCTATCAAACCATGTAGCCTTAATTGTGCTCTGAGATCCTATTTTAAAATTTAAATCATTTTAATTAAAATCAAATTTTTTTAATGAGATGATGAAGGGTTTCTCCTCCACTACAGGGTCTTACAATGCACTTACCCCCTTCCCTCTCTATGCGCGATGCCCCCCTCTTCATGTCCTCCTCCTTCTGAAACAATTACTTTGGATATCTTGAGGAATCATGGTTGAATATTTAAGGTGTGTCCTTATCCTCCCGCTCTTCTTTGTTTTTGGTGATTTTTGAGACTCATCATCACCCTTTTGGTGTTCTTATAAACCCCTAGGGTTGGTACAATAACTAATTTTTGTTGTTATTATTACATTAGGTTTTGAGAAGGCTTCCTTGATACCATTGGATTTGTGTTCCAGCTTCTTCTACCAAATACAAGGTTGGTGGGTTTGGTATTTCATTATGTCATCGATTTGGGTAAAATTCCAAACCTACCTTTTTAGTTCACATGTTTTAATTTGATAATATTAATGAGTATTGAGTCCCTAAAATTGATTATATAGAGTTTTAGTTATCATTTGTGGTGTGTACACACATTCAAAGGATTGTAGATTTATATATCATCCTAGATCATATTACCTTATGTAGAGGTTAATATGTGCTTTCGACTAAAGGATATATATATAAGAATATATGTGTGTGTGAGTGCAGGACAGCTTCAAGTGGTCTCCACATAATACAAAAAATACTGAAAGGCATATCAATCTTTTATTTGAGATTGGATCTATGTACTTGAAATTTTTATTTAATAATTCTTTTAATTGATTCTTTAAATATGATTAATTGTTAGTTTCTTGGATTAATGGAACTGTAAGTCTTGAATGGAACTCTTAATTGGGATACGTGAAATTTTGATAAATAAATTCATGTTTTTAATAATAAAACCCCTCTAATAGAGGTGTTCTACCTTCAAACCAATACATAGTGATAGATATTATATCATGCTTAATTATTGAAAAATGTGATAAATGACATCTAGGCCATTCAAGTTTCCATAAAACATGACATCTAGGCCATTCAGTTTATCAATCTATTAGAGGTGTGCTACCTTCAAACCAATACATAGTGATAGATATTATATCATGCTTGAAACCCCTCTAATAGAGGTGTGCTACCTTCATGTTTTATGGAAACTGAATGGACTAGATATTATATCATGCTTTATTATTGATTGATACATGAATCACGTTATATGAGGTGTAACATAAATATACATAAGTGTAAATGATTTATATCATGGGTGATACTTTGGGATTCTATATAGGATCACTAAGGATGTTCTCAGATGACTGGGACTTTATACCACACCTAGAACGTTATCAGGATTCAGAGGGGTTCTTCAGGGATGAGCTTGTAGGATGTTGGTTGATATTATACCTACAGTGATACCTAAATTATGACTACGAAATTTCAATAATATACATAGTTTCTAAATGTTATAAATGAGATTAGTTTGGATTATGACGTGTCATCCAAGAGAAATAGGGGTCATGGATTCAGTATCGATTATGTTTTATAGATTTCTTGTTTATGCATATTGATTGTATTTTATGAAGGATTTCAGGCTATACACTAGGTCTCCAGACATATTTAATTAATAAGTTCAAACCCCATTTAAGTTTTGTAAAATGAAATAAACCTTAATATTTAATAATAAAGTTCTCACATAAAAGAAATTTTATAAACAAAATTGAGTATATGGGAAATCATGAACATTAAAGGTTTCTTAATTTTGAGTATGTCCTTACTGGTTATATAACTCATTAATTGCTAGATTTTCATAGTAGAGGATAGATTAGGAATAATGTTTTTGGTTCCACCATACTAGGATTTATATCTCACACCCATATTGGGAACCATTAGTTCTTAAGAAGAACAATTTTTTTGTTGGGATATGTTCCTTTTTTGTGTTTTATTTCATGGATCTGGATATTGGGATTAAAGAATCGAGTTGGAGAGTGGGATAATTGTGGTGATTTCTCAGGTGTATTTCTTATATTTTCAATATTCTGTAGTGAAATGTTAATCATGTTGTATGTTTCTCTTTCAATTTAATAATTTACATTTTCCATGCATGCATTTTCAGAAATTTCATTTTCAATATTAAATTTTCAATTGAAATTACATTTCACATCCGATGTATATTTTTTTCTTTATACTTCTTCAGCTTATATGATGGGTTTTACTATATGATATCTACATTTCACTTTGAATTTGAGGGTATCATTCCCCCTTTAAACTCCATTTTCACCCACAATTCTAGTCAGCATCCTCTGGTGTATCGTGATATTCTCTTCAGGTTATGTAGCTACCGGTCCAAAAACTGGTTTAGAGGTACGTCTGGTTAAGGCATTTGAAGGTTGTATCAGATGTATTCCATCATTTTATATTACTATTTTGGGATTCTAAACACGAGACTATGAATTTGTCAATACTTGGTAAATATAACTTCTTAGTAATGATGACATCACTTATGGAAATTTTCTAATTGTCCAGGGCTTGTAATTACTGTTTATGTTGTTCGATGATACAATTGATGTGAATTCAGCTTCAGTGAATGGTTTATTTTTTTGGATTATGTTTTTTTGGAAATTTATGGTATTTATTCCATGTCTTATAATGTAAGATAAGTCACATTATAGGAATCATTATATGCACTTGTAAATTCATAACCCATCTAGATACAATTTTATGTTTCCTACTATGTCTAATTATGTATCTTGAGTGATATCATGTTTCATTTCATACTGGTTGACTTAATCCCTTATAATTTCTATTCCTTTAGAATGTCCTTCTTGTTTTGTAACATTCTTAGATGATATATTCCATTCTTTTTTTCTTGTTGTATAATTCTAGTTTTGATCTAAAAATATTTGCACGTGCTGAATTTTTTTTGTTGCGGTTTAGGAAGGATCCAATTACCAATTGTAAGATGTTTGAGCACATATGATTTGAAAAAAAGGAATCTTGTATATTGAAGCCATCTTTGTACATTTATAAAAGTCTATAGAAATTGATTAAATGAGAAATTCATGCTAATGTTAAATTTTATATTGGAATGATTTCAATTAATGGGTTTCAAATGCATATTGTATGGTGTATGGTAAATTTATGGATTAGTAGATGGAAACTCATATGACTGAGCCTTTATATACCCATGATATATTTGGAAATGGTTATGTTTATGAAATATATTAATATTTTAACGTGAAAGGTTTTTAAACATTTACAATTCTCAATTAGTGCAAGTATGTATATTGGGGCATGTTTTTATTATATAATCAATTATAATGCTTATTCATTCTATGGATAAATGACTTGTAATGGTTTTTTTATTGAAGAATATAAGTTATTTTAATGGGACCTTCATAGTCTACCAAATCATTTAAAAATAAATTTATGTGATAAATTTCTTGTTATGATGGAATGTCATTGAATTATAAATGTTTTAAAAGGAGGTTGATGAGACTTTCTGGTTTTCTCTTTGAGATGTTAGGTCAAATGTTTCCCAAGTGACTTGTTTTTTATAATGGTACTTGAGGTTTTGTATAGAATTATTCAAATGTTTAAGGATTGAAGTGAATTAATTAAATGACATTAAAATTTAACTTCAAGTGGTGTCCTTTGTTTAGAACCTCGTGTAAGGGTAGTTTATGTGTTTTTTAGTGGTATGCCTTGGAATGATGACATGAGAGGTTATCTATAAGAGGTAACGTTTTATATTTGGCTTAAATAAAAGAAGCTATTGATTCTATTGAAGAATTTTTGTCATGACCAAGAGATAATATCAATGCTTATGCTTCTTAATGGGAAATCCCATGATATGTATCACACATAGAGCTGGATGTCTTGCATTAAACTATGATATTCATGACATTTGGTGACTTTTGTGTGTCATTGTCCCTACTATGAAATTTTGTTATAAAATGAATCCCTTATTTTAATGGGTTTTCATTGAATATTGACCCTTTATATGGGTGTTGGAATAGAGGAATGCTTGTATTAGCAGGTTATACATGGCTTAGTCATGGTCAGATACTTAAGATCACATGTAATCCTCTATTTCCTTCAGTTATGGATGAATCATTATGTGATCATCTAAGTAAATAGATGTTTGTAATTCTATTCTATTGATATATTTTTTGTGTGATCCTTATGAAACATGATTTCATAGTGTGGAAATCATACATATTGTACTCAAGACGTGCCTTTTTGTTTTAAAAACTCATGGTTGTATATGTTAATGAACGTGATACCCATTAAGTGTTAAATGGTGTAATAAGACTCTTAAGTTTGTTTAAATTATTTATCCTTGTGTTTTGAGTTTTTCCTCAGGTTATATACACTGTAGAGTGGCGTAGAAATTTTCCATGGTTTCCCCACTACCTTATAGAACTATCTTGGACTTGAGTGTTTTTACATGTCGGTGAGTTTGTTTTCAGCATCTGTGCCAAATGTTCCTATGTGGTTATCATGGTTTTTGGAACATCACACATCATTATAAATAGAATATGGTTATATCATGATGAATAGAGGATGATTATTTCTTTTATTAGAAATCATTGATGTTCTATATGTGAGGAGGGTAATGTCGGTTCCGGTGAACATGTCATTCCATATAGATGGAAATAATTTAGGGAATGCCTTTGAGTTTGTTACTACTATTTTCAAATCACTTTGAGGATTTCAAGCTTTGATATGGGTCTCTACTTTCCTTGGAGGATGATGTCGATGAGGTTAATAATGGGGGAAACCCTTGAGGTCATTGTTGGTCATGGATGTAATTTGGTGGTTATATTTGAACAGTCATATAAATGCCTCTTGGTAAAAGCATTATGATCAGTTTAATATTGATGCATTAATAGGTGAAGATGAGATTATTTTATGAGTTCAACGAGTAATGTTATGACCAATGTTTTGGTAAACCCGAAGATACTCTTACTGTCTCTTCTTAGAGAAGAGAATGTCCCCTATAATGACATTTTCCATGATGGACTAAGAGGGTGTAGGTCTTATGCCAAGCTATTTTTTTAATGTTGTTTGGGTGTTTTGACATCACTATCTATGTTGTATGCTGGGATCATGGTTTTTATTGAGGTATGGTTAGTTCTATGTGATAGTTGGGTTCCCATGTAGGAATTATATGGGAATACTTTTGATCTCCTACTGCTTCTTTTGACATGACCATAAGGAGAATGTCATTGTATTAGTAGTCAATGTTCTTATGTGGGTGTTTTGGATTTTTACTAACATCTCACATATAGTATGAGGTATGGACTACCTAGGGATTGTTCCATGGTCTCCAGTGGGTTGGCATTGAGGTTATACTGGACATGTTATCGATCATGGATATAATGTATCGAGGGCATTGTTTCTAGTGAGCTGGAACCAATAAATACCTTCATTTGTGCTGAGGAACAATAATAAGAAATGGAAAAGTGGTGATTCGGTCATGAAAAGTCACCCGAAGTCAGTTTATTGATTTAGTAGAAACTATTGTTGACTAATTATAAGGGGCATGATTCAAAAAGAAATTCTAGTTATTGGAAAAACCCATGATTTATAATTGACCTATTTTTATGGTTAAAGACTATGGTTGGTAGAACCTTTGTAAATATGTTAAAAAGACAATGATGTGATTGTTTCCTTGGTTAGAATGGATCACATATAAGTCAGGTTGATTTTTTATTTAAAATCATGTGTTAGATCGAGCTTTTATGGGATGAGTTCTATGTGATTATGTGGTACATTGAGATTTTTCAGGCATTTTAAAACAATACATGGTCATTTGATTAGTGATTCATGACTCTTGTAGGTAGGGTAAGGTATTCTTTGTTTTCCTCCAGACATTTCGTGGATGGTAAGTTATAAGGTGGGTAGATTGTAAGAACCTGTGATTTTGAGAAAGATAAAAATCCATAGGAATTTTAATTTATGTGGGTAATAGATGGTTAATTGTTAAAATGGAACGTCAACACATAATTATATGATTTAGAATGATTAGAAGATATTTTTTTGGACATGGATGATGGACCGAGATCTTTTCCATGTGGTTCAAGGAGTTTCCGGACCACTAGAACAAAAAATCTTGTTTTATTGGACATGTTGAGGGTACATGATTTTAATAAAACCATGCATCCCATTGCATGTAAATTTTCATCTTATATTAGGTTGAAATAGGTTGTTTCATAAGTTTATCATGGTTCTCAAAATTGTATTCCTATCTCACATTGTTAGTGGTTCGAGCATTACCTTAAACCTATTCACCACATGGTTGGAATAGGGTTTCTAAACCATGATGGACAAGTTGTACAGGGTGATCCATGTTCTACCTAAAGGGAACATGGTTAGTGCATGTTCTATTAAACCGTACAGTCTTAACCATGAACCGAGACCGTATTTTAAAAGTATATTATTTTTAATTTAATTAAAATGTTTTAAGGAGGGGATTATGGGTTTATCCTCCACAACCTAGTTTGATTGATGCACCAGTCACCTTACCTCTATACATGTGATACCCCCGACCTGAGTTCCCCATCCTCCTATGAATATTACTTTAAAATATCTTTAGGAATATGCTTAGCTTGACAAGGTGAGTCTTTCTCCTCCTTATCCAATGTGTTTCTAGTAATTTTTTATTTTCCCCATCACCTTGGGCCTTTAATCTAAAACCCTAGAGATAAAATAATACCTATTTATTGTTGTTCATCCAGTATTAGGGTGTACAAAGGCTTCCACAGGACCCTTGGGTTCATGTTCTTGTATCCACCACCTAACGTTAGGTGGATGGGTTCAATTTGGCTTGTCGCTATTGGTTGGGGAATGGTTCAAAAACCGTTGTTTTGTTCAGAACCCTTAATTTTATAATCATATGTTTAGTTGAGTCCATAATATTGATTATAGAGAGTTTTAATTATCCATTATTGAGTTTATATAAATACATAGGAACATATATATATATATATACATATCTATTCCTTTAGTGTATTCCATCATGGTGAGGGGAAAACATGCTTTGAAATAAAGAATATATATATATATACATAATAATCTTGATTGAGATTTCAATATGTTTTTGAGTGGTTAATTCTTAATATGACAAGATCAAAAAGTTTTCTGGGTCTTTTTATTCTGGTAGGATCCCTATCCTTTACCTTTTTTTTAAATGTTTTAAATTACTTCTTTAAATAATAGGAATTTTGAGTTTTCCTGATTAATGGATCTACAAGTCATGAATAAAACACATAAATTTTTTAATTGATGTGTTGATTAATACTATAATGATTTTATAATAGTAACCCACCAATAGTTGTAAGAAACATTTAATCCAAGATGTAGTGATAACTATTATAACATTCTTACTTATCGTTTGATATTTCTTTATGTCTTCCTACTAGTGTTGATATTTAGTATGTTAATGCATGACCCTTTAAATATTGTCAAATTATATTTCCCACATGAGTTAAATTAGGAATAGGCTATGCAATTTTTATTATGAATTTAATGATTATTGTATCACTTGTCGCCCATGTGATTTTGTTAAGTCCATTCCCTGTGAAATATATTGAAAAACATAAACCACCCCTTGGGAATTTTTGTTAAATGAAACTTGAATGGATGTGTCCATGGACACCATTAGGGATACAACATTAACCCATGTCATGGGATATAAAAAATGTAATTTTTTTTCATATAAATATTTTAATTAAATGGATTAATTTAGAATAAATGAGTTACCATTACCCTTGGCCCTTATTATGTAATTTCTTGATTAGGATTGAATTTACTTTGTATGGATTTTCACATGTGAGTTTGGTACTATGACACATTGTATTAGGTTTTTATGATTGAGAATATTATTATAATGACACATGCATGTGACTTAAATGATAACTAATCCATGTGATATCATCATAGGATTTGTAGGATTGTTATAGTGGAAATGTCTATGTGAGTTTTTAAATGGATTTTGAATTGACATCCCTTGTGATTTATATTGATACCATGCTATATAATGAATTGATTAAGCATTGAAAGCTTGATATTTTAATATGACACATGATTTAAATGATGTTAAAGACAATAATTAGTTTTATTCCCATGATTATTATTATATAAATTATCACCATGTCAGTAAATGAATGGTCATGCCTTATGAGGTTGGCCTATGGTGGAATAACCCTCTTGAGTTGAGTTTGTTAATGGATGATCTTGGATTTATAACATAGTATGTTGAATTTATTTTTTATAATGAATTTAATTGATTAAATGGTTATGAGCCTTGGGTGAAATGTGTATTCATATTAAAAAGACACAGACACTCTCAATTTCCTTGAACCTAGATTATGGCAAGGGTGATACATGGATCCAACTGAAGGATGGCATGAAAAAGATCTTCGGAATTAATTTTTAAGTTATGTAATAGATAGATTCATAATATAATTCTATGGATATACTCATTGGGGATTTTGGATTATATTTTCAGTGATATGTGGTTCATGTTTTATGAGGGGTTCTATGGAAGAAATAATAAGATAATGATATATGTTGTGGGTGATACTTTGGGTGTCTATAGAGGACATCCAAGTATGGACATAGATGACCAAGAATTTATCCATAACCTATAATGATAATATGTTTTTGATAGGTTTTATAAGGATGGGATTTCCGGGTGTTAGTTGTTATTATCCTTGTAGTGATACTTTAACTCCAACTGAGGAATGTCTAGAATGGACATAGGTTGTAAATGTTTTAAATTGGATTAAGGTGGATAATATTGAATCAACCAATAAAAATATTAAACATGGATTCATTCTAGACTATTGTTTATAGATTTCCTTATTAGGCATCTTGATTATATATTTTTTGGGACGTTGGGAAATGCGCTGAGTCTCGAGACATATTTATTTAATGAGTTGAAGCCTAAGTTTAGTTTGGGAAATTGAAATAGGAATGACTGTCAAATCAGATACATATCACTTAAATGAGATTTTATTAACTGTAAATGAGTATACATGAAATATTGAACATTATGGGATTATTACTTTTGAATAATTTATATCTAGTATTTAACTTCTTGCACTACTAGATTTTTATATCACTTATTGAATTGGAATTAAAAATATGGGTGCCAGCTGACTACAATCTATATCTCACACCCTTCTTGAGAACCATCAGATCTTGATTATACCTAACTATTTTAATGGATATGGACCTTGTTTTTTTTGTATGGCATGTATCTAGATGTTGGGAGAAAAGGACTGAGATGGAGCTCAGGATGCTCATTAAGATTATCCTTGGGGATGTTATGTCTTTTAAATGTTTGGTATTGAAATTTAAATCATAGTTTATGTTACTGTTTTATCTCATTCATCAAAATTTTGAATGCATTCATTGTATGAACTAGCATTGGCCACATTCATCCTTCATTTGATATTGCATCTATATTCTTCTATATAATTATTTCATTATACCACTTCCATTGATATCTATTTTTTACTATCTATATACCGCTGTGAACACTGAATATGAGGTTATAGTCTCCCCAATGAACAACCATTTCACCCTCGTTTCTAGTTGACAACCTCTGGAAAAGGGAGAAATATCATGCCCATGGGATGGACTGGTCCATTAGAAATGGTATTATAGCCGACATTCATTAAATGTTCCACTGATGAAATGAGTCCATTATAGGGGGAGGATTCTGGAAATCCCACATCGAAGGAAGAGGAGAGTGAATCACCTATTTATAAGGTGTTTTTATTACCTCTCCCATCATTATGAATTTTCATGTGGGATGTCTAAAGTGAAGTTCCATGGAAATCAAAATTATTATAGCTAGGCTCAATGCATAAATTATCCTGATCATGTGCTAGACAGGTCCATTAAAATGTTAAATGGAACCTTGTTTTCATTAAATTTATTTCATATGTAATCATAGTACATGTAATACTCATGAATAAATATAAATCAAAATATTCCTTTCACTACCACTCATTATACATGACAAGGTATAATAGGGGCAAGAAACCAACTATCAATTTAATTAAGTAATAATATATTTCGTTCATTCCTTAACCATTTATTAAACATGTCAATGTGTGTTAAGTAAATGAAACCAATAAAAATTTAATTATTTTATACATGTTCATGTGATATCCAAAAATGGATACTTATTATAGAATTCATTTAAATATTTAAAATGTATGAAAAAATTACCTTTTCAAAGGTCATGTTGCACACCTCTGAGCAGTGTTGTAGAAAATCCCATCATGGGATAAAAATGACTTACCATGAACATACAATTTTTTTTAGTTAACAATGATATTTCAACCTCTAATGGTGTCAATATTAAATTTTCATACAACCTAGAAAAAAATTAATGACTATGAGTTTTTTGGGAATAACATGGTGAAACTAGAGTGTGGACAACATAATGAATTTATAGAAAGATGGAATTTTATGGATGATCCATAGACAACCTACCTTAATCTTGTAACATATTTTGTATCTAGTATCATCCGATAATTCTTCTTATTGGATGATATTATATGAAAAATGTGAAATCATTGAAAATAATGATTATTATATCTCACCAAAAAAATGATTTTTCTATATAATGAATAACAATGAATGGAGAAAGAGGTGTGAAGCAATTTTTGATAGCTATCAAAGGATAATATCTGAAGTTAGATATGAGCCCAATAATATGATTTATCCATGAATCTAGGTTATAGTGTAGGAGATCCCAAATGGGAGAATGATGGAGAATCTTTCCACTCAATGAGGAAAATAAAAAATTATTTAAAAATATATGTCCTTGAGGGTTGAATGTTAATTTTACCCCATTTCAATTGGGTCACAAAATTTGGCTTCATGGTTTGATGAATACATTCACCAATAAACCCCAAGCACTTCCCAGAGAGGGACACCAAATGATTCAAATTAATGATTTGGGAAACTATATGAAACTTGTGATAAATAATTCTTTTAAAAACTATATATTCTATACACATGTGTATAACCTAAGTCAAACAATTATAGAAAACTATGTGCCCCTTGTTTTCAAATTTAAATAAATGACTCTTCCACTAAAACTGAATTGCTGTTCAAAAAAATTCCTAGACACCCTCATTTCTTCTATAGCCTCACCATACATCAATATTATGTCAAAACCAAAGAAAAAAAATTAAGTATATGTACATCAAGTAAAAATAGGACATTACATATGATACATGTATATCATTCTAAATAATTATTTTAATGGTTTATGTTTATGATGATATAATGTTAATAATACTGATTTCTCTACATCGATTCATACATTGATTAAATTTTATGAATCCCACTTCTTTTTCTGAAGATTATGCATTGAAGAAATATTGAAAATTTTATGAAACATTTTATTATCAACAAAATTTGTTATGGTGAAATGATTATAGAACTCATTTTGTCTCATTAGTTCTATATGAATTATTTATTATGGGGTTTTACACAAATATGTATTATTATCATTACGTGATTGTGTTTATCTTATAACCAAAGACTTATGAGACCTATATATTATTCCTTTGAATTGGGTGATGATTTATATCACATTAGATAGAGAGGACTAGAATGAAGAGTGAACATATATTTGTAAGGTTAGATGTACTCTATGATTGTATTGTGAGTAAACCTTGACTGGTATAATGGTGTGGGGAATTTACCCAGTCCACTGTGAGGAAAGTGACGCCCCTAGGGATGGTGGTGTGTCCTTCCTATGAGGATTATCCACCCATTGAATGACTTGATATGTTTTTTTAATTGGACTTGTCTAATAATGAAATAATTTTCTATACGTATGTGTATTCCAAAATTCTATGACTTTTTACAATGTTATTATCTCATGGATAATGTTATTTTATTTCCCTATGATTGATATCTTAGGAATCTCAAAAATATTTCTCACGAGTTATTGTTTTTAAATTTCATATGACGGTTATGGTTTTCAAATGTTATCGTCGTCTTTTCATACCCTTATGCTCATGTTATGTTTATGTATTTCCCTTGGTTACCTAGACATTTTATTTGAGCTCAAAAATTCATATTTTTTTCTTTTGAATAGGTTATGAACAAATAAACTATGTATAATAAGTCTAATATGGGTGATTGTTATGATGATAAACGAGGTTGATGATGTAGTTTAACTATGGAAAAGTGGATTATGATTTTTTTTTCATTTCCACTATGATATTATGGATCACAATCAGGTTTTTACAAAATCTAGTGAATATTCATATAAAATTATGTTATATAAGTATATGAGAATCACGGGTTGTTATAGTTGGTATTATATGATAGGTAGACTTAACCATTGGACACTACGATGATAATATATTAGTTATATCCCTATGTATATGTCTTTTGATAAACTAAGAATGAGTGAAAGTATCAGAAAATGTCCTCGAATTTTCTTAATTGATAGAGTGAGTCATTTCCATGAAATTACATCCATCTTTGATTATTATAGGTGGATGTGTCTCTTTAACAGTGGAAGATATATGTAATATCTCTGAAAAATAACATTGATATGGAAATAATAATCACATGGTGCATGAAACAAGCCTTAATATACACATCATTTGACACACTTAGGGTGTAGCACGATAATATTTTTTGAATTAGTTTTTTGGAATTAATTTATTCTTTTTGATATTATTTCATTTAACAGATCACTGAGAATAGTTATTTTATATATTTATTAATGCACTCAATTTGAATTTTTATATAATAAATTCCAAATTAATCATGAACTACACATAATATTAATGTTATATTTCTTTATATAGAACAATTTGGATAGATACATTTCACATAAGACTGACTTTCTTTGATGGCATGCATTACATGAATGACTGAGTTTTACCAAACAATAATATAATATAAAATATTATTATTTATTATATTAAAATATAACCTAGACATTATGTAAGAGGATATGAATACAATTAACAAAATTATTAAAACCTATGGTCTTCAAAAATATTAAATTAATTCATTAGTTACAATAAATATATGAACTAATTGAATATAAATAGAATATTTTTAAATAAAACTATTTTTATTCTCTAATTTTTATTATAACAATAAATTAAATTAAATTACTTAGTTATATTAATGTAATATTTATATATATATTATATTCAATAATAAATTTTTTATATTCATTCAAAACATTTTATAGACCTATTATCGAAAGAAACCCCATTTTACACATAAAAACAAATATTTTTATTAAGGTATTTTTCCCATGTTTTGATTTAGAAACTACATTAAATTAGAATTTTTTAATTTTTTTAAATTTTATATTTTAAATAGTATTAATTTTTAAAATATATTCATAAAAATAAGGTTATGTTGAATTATTTTTATATTTCAACAAAGTTACATTTTCTAATGAATAGTGATTTTTTTAAAAATTTAACTCAAAAATTATTCTTCGTCATATTTATTTATCAGGATAGATTATAATTTTAAACTATTGTAATGTTAATATAGATATTATTTTAATACATTTTTAAAATTGATAAAACTTTAATCAATTTCACATTGAAGTTTATTACAAAAACCTAGAAAACTGTTGATCATTTTTTCATCTGAAACCTGCTTTGCCGTCCTGTATATCAGATTAAATTTAAATTTATTTCTACCACTTCTATATCTATAATTTGGATGAATTTATTTCTTACTTGGAATAAAAATAATTTAAAATTTATAGTAATATGAAATTATTTTTTGACAAAATGTTTTAGTGAAGGAAACTAAAATTAATTATAATAATTGATATGAAATTAATATTAACAATGCTCTAATACCAAAACCTAAATCCTAATAAAAAATAAAAACTTCTAAAAAATACATTATTTGTACATATTTCTGCCCAAATCACCATTGTATTTCCATTGGGATATTATTGGATCCACATCCATTAAAAATTCCTAGGTGGGGTTTCCCATTTCCCAAATATTATAAGAGTTCCACTATTCCTCTACTATAAATTTCCCCCTATACTCCCACATTCAAAAACATCCCAATCAAGATATGTTAATAGAAGATCATCACAAATATCTCTCTATAATCCCTAGATTCTTCCTTGAATCATATCTTATGGAGGAGAAAAATTATATGACTTATTTTTCGGAAAACTAGTAGTAGGTACCAAAAGAATAGGTAACATCCTCCCTCAAGGTCCTTTATCTTACATTCATTCACTACCCATCCACTATCATTATTAAATTAATATTAAAAAACCAATATCATAAATCCACTCATATGTTTTTATGAAAATATTTTTAACTAAACCAACACAAACTTCCATCTAATAGGTAATGAATATACTGTTAATGTTTATGGGGAACTATCGCCTCACTACAAGATGATTGTTTGTTCTCTCTTTCCCGCCTCTCATGGTGAAAATGTTTATGGAAAATATAAGGATTAAACCCAATATTCCAAGAGATGGTGCCTTATTTAGTTACATTGGAATATATAAAAGGATTATTCATCCATATGGACAAAGTGTATTAGTAGATTTTTGAAAAAATATACACACATAAGTTTAACATTACATATTTAAAGGAAATACAACCCTAATTTATTCCATTAGAAACATCTATGCCTCCTAGATTATTCCTTCAAGTCACTAATAAATAACATCTTCATATCCTGGGAAATGAAACATAAGAAAGGGGTGAGCAAAGACACTCCATATTAGTAAGCAATATAGTGGAATATAACATAAAAATTATACATGGTGAATAATTGAAACAAATTCCTTTAAAAATAAAAAACATGAACATAATATGTAATGAATATGAGTAGAGTATATATTGACATAATAGAACATAATCATTGGTATTTTACTAGTTTAACATCCCTATGAGCTTTCAATTAATGGTTTCTAAAAACAGATTATAGTTTTTACATTAATATAGGTATGAATTTGAGAAATTCCCTTAAATCAGACTTGTATTTCAGAAATAATGTTGAAATTTCTTTTTAAAATGTTAAACTCCCTATAAAATAAATAAGGATTAAATATGGTAAAAATATATATAACTCACATATAATTTATTAGGATTAAATAATAACACATAAAAATTTCATTGAGGTAATTAGACAATAAAAGTATCCCGAATGAAAATGGAGGTTCGGGTGGAAAACCATTACCATACGTCTAAATGTGTCATGTTCTTGAACTTATGGTCTTGGAATATAAAATAAGACTTATTAATAAAATAATTCAGAACCTATTATACTTTTATTTAGTTTTTCATGATTTTATTAAGTTAATTGTGTTCTTATTTATTAGTTATAAAATGGAATTTGGTCATTCTAGAGTGTTCGTTTTCTTAAATTTCATATTCAGTTAACTTGTTTTTATGTAATAGAGTTCTTATAGAATGGATGTAAATCAATAGAATTGAATTTAAATATTATTTATGAACATCCATATGTGTTAATGGTAATTTAAATCATTTATTTACATGTCATTAGGATGAATCATTAGACGAAATATTAATGACATTCAGTTAGATTATTTTAGCGGAATTTTGATTATTAGGCACAAGATTCATCATGTGGTTTAATATTGTGTACATATACTAGTTACATAATATTAAATAGTTTATAATAACTATATTATAGTCTGTTTCAACCATAAAATTGGTTTCATAAAATTCAATGAAGGAGAAATTGAAAAATAAAACTTTTTCATCCACGAAGGTTGCAAATTGGAACCTCATGGACAAAGATTTTGTTTATAAAATAAAAGTGAGAGAGAGTAAGGATATTGATGATTGTTATTAAATTAACATGATATAAATATAGAATATATATATGATAATATAGTATTAATTTTCATTTAGACATAGGAGGTTTGGAGATAATAAGAAAAAATGATAAATTAAAATGAAACTAAATGAAAAGAATGATGATTTACCTCTTCTAATAACTTCCTTAAGAAAATCATTAAGGGAATAGGGTTTTGGGTCATTTGGAAAGACCAATAGTTCATGGACGTGTGGAGTGAATATAGAAGGGTATTTGGACAAAAAATTGATGTTCATCAAGGCTTATAGATGTTATGATAAGAGGGGGGGGGGGTTATAGTGGAGGGGATAAGTGAATTATGAATATTTGATTCATTATTTTTTAAGTCCATCAAGACAACCAATTTTGTTGTTTCATGTGATCCATAAAAGTAGTAAGTTCATGTGAGTTTGATCCAAGTGGCCTTAAATCACTCATTATTCTATAAATAGTGTATTTGTAAGAACTCAGATCTTATTTTCAGTTATGTTTTTTTCTGGTCGTTTTTGAGAAAAAGTAGAAATTCTGGATATTTTCAAAGTACACATTATGTACTTTATGAGTACACGCAATGTACTTCTTTTCTGCATAAGTTTGTGTTCTGGTTGTGTAGTATCCACACACATTGGCTGTGTGGGATTTACATGGAGGCCACTTAAAGCGGAGTACAGAACGGCAAGTACACACCGTATACTTCAAAAGTACACGCGATGTACTTTCTTTATTTTCATTAAACTCACTGGGTTCGTGTCTGATGGATATAACACAAATCTTCTAGGTCTTGTTCATCTAAGAGAGTCTATATGGCCACAGATCTTCGACAAGCCCTCGAGCCCCTGCCCGTCCTCTAATTCGAACACCGTTGATTTCTTTAGAATCACTTCAGTGAGTTATCTCTTCTCCTTGAGCCTCGTTTCATGATTCATATTTTTTCTCATGTTACCGTGGGTTGAAAATTATAGAAATTTTTGTTGATCATCAATGTTATAAGGATATTAAATCTTCAAGGTTCATGTATATCAATATACTAATTCCAAGGTAGGTGGTTTGTGCCTTTCTGTTGAAATTCTTTGAGTTTTTTGGATAGGGTGTTGTTTACTATCCCATTGTGTGACTATTTTTTATATGCTGTTGTGAAATAGAATTCTAGTCATGTAGTTCATGAGGTTACCTTTCCCATTATGTGCTGATACACTTTCTTGACTTACACAGGGGTGTGAGAACCTAGTGTATAGACCACATGGAGAATGGACGTGGAGGGCTTCTCTAGAGTGTCTGTTTTACTTTTGATGTGAGACCACAAGGGGAATTGATATTGAGTGCTTCCCAAAAGAGTTTGTAGTTCTTCAATATAGTCCACAGAGAGAATGTGAAGTTAGTTCTTCCCAAGAGAGCCTTTAGTACTGATATGTGACTAAAAGGGAAATTGATGGTGAGTGCTTTCCCTGAGAGTCTATGCTTAAGCTGCACCAGAGGGGTTAGACTGAGTGTACTGCCAAGAGGGTTTCTTGTACTTGTTAGGTAGGACCAGAGGGGATAGGCTGTGAGTACTTCACAGAGGGTAAACTTGTGTTTAGATTCTTGCTTTTGTTTCTAGGTAGGACCAGAGGGGATAGGCGGGGAGTACATCCGAGAGGGATACCTATTTGTGTCTACCTGATTACTTGAGAAGTGGTTATTTGAATGAATGGAACTGTGGAAATTTCATACATTGTGTGCTTCCTTGTTTACTATATTAATATTTATTTTTACCTACCATATGCTCATTGGCTGTTAGGAACATATCTTTGGGTGGTTACCTACTCTGATTTAGTCTCACACCTTATTTGGGCCATGACTCTGGGCCCCAAACATATTATATTATTACAGTTATAGATAAGGCCAAGATCCCTTCTACTTCAGGTACTTGACTTGCTGTGGAGCTAGAGAGCATGGGACCAAGCTGTTCTTGTGATGATGAGGAGCTGTTATTTGTTTCTTTTGTACTTTTTTTAGTACTGTTGTATTCCAGCATTGTGATTTGTTTGGATGCTTTCTTAGACATGTGTATCATGCACCATTTATATATATGTGTGTCTAGTTGTTTATATTTTTAGTCTTCCTCTCCATATATTTGTATGGATCATTACTTCTTCCTCTATTGCTTTTTCTTCTTCTGCCATGTACTCTGCCAATGAGGGAATAGTTTCCCCACTATCACACCCAAGGCCCTCGCTACAATTTGGCAGCCTCTGGCTTTTGGGGAAATGTTCTTGAGGCCATGTGACCAACCGGGTACGGGGTGCCTCTGGGTATCCTCCAGAACCGGGACATTACAATGTGGTATTAGAGGTAGTGTCCATTCGATGTGCCAGTGAGGACGTTGGGCCCTTCTAGGGGGTGGGTGTGAGAATACCACATCAAAGGAGGAGGCACACAATTCACCCCTTTATAAGGTGTTGTGGATACCTCTCCCATCATGAGGCCTTTTCTTGGGGGATGCCTGAGGTCCAGATCCTAGGGGAAACAAACTCATGAGGTCTAGGCCCAAAGCGGACAATATCATGATCGTGGGTTGGATTAGGCCTTTACAAATAGTATCATAGAATTTCTTTTAACTGAATTACTATTTGGAGCCTTTATCCAGGGATAGTAACAAATAGGTTCTTGTTAATAAGCTGTGCCCAGGAGTAGCTAACCTGTATATAGGGAAAATCCAATCTAACTCGTTTAATGTAATTTATTCTTGTTTTGAAAGTATATGGTTGATATAATTTTCACCGTTGGGTGACTCACATGTTTTGTGTTATTACTGTTGATGTTATTGAGGTTCTATTTCTGTTGAAACCTGATGATATGAGGGTATTCCATCTCATAAATCATATATGAACTTTTTAGAAATCACGTGTCAGGCATTCTTTCCATGAAATTTAGGATTAATTAGTGATTTCATGTTTTTGTGATAGATTTTGTGTAGAATATGCATGCTGTTGGGATAGATGCCTTGATAAAAATACATGTTGTTGATATGGTATTGTTTTTTGTACATTTTTTCTTGAATGGATGTGAAACATTGGTTCTTGAGGTGTTATGGGCCCTGATGGACCATAATTTTCTGTTTCCTTATTATAACATGTATATGATGTAAGACATTAATTCTTCATGAGTATGGGCCCTCACGGATTGGAATTTGGGACTTTCAGTGATCGTTCTAGTGTTTTATGGGTTCTGGAGTAGTTTCTGAGGCTTACTGTTTGGAAAAACCCAAAATACACACCATGTAGTGTTAAGTACATTCCATGTGTTCTTCTATTCGAGAAGA
This sequence comes from Viscum album, assembly GCA_963277665.1. NCBI lineage: Eukaryota > Viridiplantae > Streptophyta > Magnoliopsida > Santalales > Viscaceae > Viscum > Viscum album. Next base: position 1,068,042,811 of record OY728157.1, on the reverse strand, counting down.
AACTGTTTTTCTTAAGTAGAGGTCATGTACACTCCATGTAGTCTCTAACAGTGTCATAGGCCGTGTTGGCAGAAACAAGGGATGGGGAAAGTCTAGTGATTACACGTCATGTACCTGTCAAAAATACTGTGTATTGTCGAACAATTGTCTGACCATGTAATTAACAAACACGGACGAATGAACCTTGATCTATACACTCCGTGTCTGCGTTGAACACACCGTGTAGTGTGACCCATGTACCAGACCATGTCACGAACAACATGGGTTGGTGTTACCCCTTCTCATACATGTCGTTTCCATTTTTAACATGTCGTGCAGTGTGAGCCGTGTGTCAGGACGCGTCACTAACAACACGGGCCAGGTGGAGATTGTCCAGTATACGTCATGTCTGCCGTGAACACGCCATGTAGTCTTGTCATAGGAGAGCTGTGTGTCTTAGCCGTGTTGAAGGAATCATGCATGGGAAGATGTATTCAAGTACAAGATGTGTGTTAAGACAACAGGCCTTGTGTTTGGGGTGTTACATGACCAATTTGGGAAAAGTACATGCCCATGTGAATGAATTTAGGGAACACGCTGTGTATGAAATGTACATGATGTATAGTAATATTTGGTAAAACATGAATAATTTCATTCTCTTGTTCCCTTCATACACTAATAGTTGTAAGTGATTGATAATCTTGATCTAAGGTGTGCACTTTACCTTGCAGAGTCATGCCACCGAGACGTCCTCTAGTTGTACACATGTTCCCAGGCAGTGATCAGACACTGGATATAGATGATCATGGACTACCTACAGATCCTATAGTTGTACCAGTCTTGGCACCAGCCGTTATACCAGACATAGGTAATGATGCACATTTTAGAGAGGGTTTCATGAGGATGATGCATACCATTTAGGGAGCGCTTCTACCTACCCCATCAAGGGATGATTTGACGTGGGTCTTCCAACAGCCGCATCCTCTATCTTTTTCAGGGGATGGAGGACCTCAGGCGGCAGAGTCATGGCTAGAAGCCATACTGATGATCTTTGATCATCTAGAGATGCCTCCAGAGAGGAGGTCCAAGCTCGCTACCTATATGATCTGGGACTCTGCCAAGAGGTGGTGGGATGTGATATCACAGGCGGGACACCAGCAAGATATGGCATGGTATGAGTTTCAATGCATCTTCTTGGACTACTTCTATCTGGAGACCCTAAGGGCTGATCGATCCTATAAGTTTATGAGTCTGGTGCAGGGTACTCTTTCTGTTATGGAGTATCCCCCACCATTTACCGAGATGTAGCACTTCATGCCTATTTCAGTAGGTGATTAGTTATTAATGGAAATGATGTTTAAGATGTTCTAAAGCATGACATCTGATCACAGGTGAACAAATTATGGTCGACATAAATCACTTCTATCGTCAACCAAGCGCTGATCACGAAGCACAATCTATGGGATTCTGGACTTGTGAGCCAAAGCGGATCGGCATATGGATTTAGTATTCCTGCTAATGACAGAAGGAAGCACCACAGGGAGTCTTTATGTGGTGATCCAAGAAGGTGATTCACTTCTTCTGGTAGCCAGGTGGTGTTCAACCAGTGCGAAAAGAGTGGGAATACGAGGCCACATTGCCCGAGAGACCCAACGGAGTGAAGATCTTGCGGCAAGATGGGTCAATCTTCAGTGCTTCTGTCAAATATTCTCTCCAGAATCTGGTGATAGGGGCTCTTCTATGATTCCTCATTCAGGAGTGGCACAACAAGTTTCTCACCAGTTACGGAACTGGAGTTCTTCAGCCATTCAGGCTGAGGTGGAGGTCATGGAAATGGTATCCAGTCACCTGGTTTTCAGCAAAATCTAGGCGGATCAGCTCAGGGTGGTGAGGCATGGTCACAGGGCCGTGGAGTAGGGCAAAATTTTGCAGTGGGGCTGACCCAGTAGGATCAGGATCCCAGACCTTATACCGTGCGAGGTACGATCTTATTAGCCTCAGTTTTATCTTCTTCTCTTTTTGACATAGGGGCTTCCCATAGCTTTATATCTATTGCTATTACGGAAAGCCTTGTTCTCTTCATCCTTTCTCTTGAAAATAGCTTGACGCTAGACACACCATTGGGGACCAGAATGGCTAGTGTACATCAGTGAAAAGAGTGCCCCTAGAGGTTGGTGGGTTTCACTTTTTATGGGACCTCTATGTCCTAAAGATGACAGGATATGATTTCATTATCGGGATGGACTGGTTAGTTCCCTTCCAGAAAGTCATCGACTGTTATCACTGCAGGGTGAGTATCATATCACCATAGGGTAGATATTTTCTAATAAGGGTGAATGGGATGTCTAGGTGAGCAGAGCGGGTATAGATCATCATGGGTAGGGCAGAGTTACAACCCAAATTTCTAGTCTATATATAGATGACCAAGGGACTTCACAATTAGGCTTTCCTCCAGTGGTGGATCATTTCAGAGATGTCTTTCTAGAGGAATTTTCAGTATTTCCTATGGAGCATGAGGTAGGATTCTCGATTGAGCTTGTTCCAGGAGTGGAACTGATGTCTATTACTCCTTATAGGATGGATACACCTGAGTTGCAGGAGCTCAAGAAGTAGTTGGAGTTGCTGCAGACAAATGGTTTCATCAGGCCCAGTACTTCTCATTGGGGTTCGATTATCCTATTTGCGAAGAAGGCAGATGGTACCCTTAGGCTTTGTGTGGATTATCGGAAGCTGAACCAGTTGATGGTCAAGAACTGATATCTGTTACCAAGGATTGATGATCTCTTTGATCAGCATCGAGGAGAACATGTGTTCTCGAAGATTGACTTGAAGTCCGGTTTACCATGAGTTTCTCGTTAGACCACCAGATATACCTCTTACAGCCTTCTGGAGCAGGTATGGTCTAAATGAGTATGTGGTTATGCCGTTCAGTCTCACGAATGCGCCAAAAGTTTTCATGGCACTGATGAAGCGAGTGTTCTGTCCATACATGGATTCCTTCTTGGTGGGTTTCATGGATGATATCTTGGTGTACTCTCACACTCGACATGACCATTCTACCCATTTTGAGATCATTTTTAGTACACTAAGAGAGCATAAGTTATATTCTAAGCTCTCAAAATATCACATTAGGATGGACCAGATTCACTTCATAGGTCATATTATCTCAGAGGTAGGAGTATCTGTTGACCTAGAGAAAGTGAGAGCTATAGTTTCCTAGGAGTAGCTGAAGAATGTCTATGAGGTGCAGAGTTTTCTTGGGCTGGAAGGATATGACAGATGTTTCAAACATGACTTTTCTCGCTTAGCAGCACCACTGATGGGTCTGACTAAGAAGGGTGGAACTTTTTTCTGGTCAGTTTTTTACGAGTCTACATTTCAGGAGCTGAAAGGGATGTTAGAATCATCACCAATACAAGTATTCCCATAGCTGCAAAAGATCTATACTGTTTATTGTGATGATTATGCTATCGGGCTGGGAGCTGTTCTTATTCAGAGAGATGGAGTCATTGCGTATGGGTCTCGGCAGCTGATGCCACATGAAAGGAATTAACCGACACACAATCTGGAGTTGGTAGCAGATGTTCATTCCTGATGCGGTTAAATACATTATCTTCTAGGATAGCTTTTTGTGGGTTTTACCAACCCCAAGAGTCTCAAGTACATCTTAACTCAGTGAGTTCTGAATTTGAGAAAGCGCAGGTGGGTCAAGTATCTTCAGTCCTTTGATTTCGATCCTGCCTATACGTATGGGAAATGAAACGTAGTGGATGATGCATTGAGTAGGAGGACCTATATACAGGTAGTTCAGAAGGCCAGTAGTGAGTGGCAGATTATATATCTATTCTCATAGATGCATTTGGAGGTGCACAACATACATGGGTAGACTTTTCTATCTTTTCTAGCTATTACCTATACTATTTTTGATCTAGTACGAATGAGGAAGCAATCAGATTGAGAAGGCCTAGTCCTATGGGAGAGATTGTAAGGAGAGGAACCTATTACTGGTTGGACTGTAGGTGAGGATTAGATCTTTTATTTCCAAGGGTGCGTATTGGTGCCAGCAGACATACGCGAGGAGCTGATGCGGGACATTCATTCCTTAGTTTGGGCAGTTTATCCTTGTGTCACCAAGATGTATCGTGATCTACACCATCAATATTTGTGGCCAGTCATGAAGAGAGATGTTTCTTGTTTTGTTTTTAGATGTTCCACCAGTCATCATGTGAAGGTGGAGCATCATCGACCAAAAGGGTTTTTGCAGTAGTTACCCATTCCCGAGTGGAAGTGGAATGATGTCGCGATGGATTTTGTGACTGGTTTTCCAAGGTTGCTTCACGGGAATGACATAGTTGCGTTATCATTGAAAGACTTATGAAGGCCACTCACTTTTTTCATATCAAGGAGACCTTCAGTTTTGATGAGCTGGGATGGTTTTAAATCCGAGAGATTGTACATCTTCATGGAGTTCCTCACTCCATTGTTTCAGACAGGGATGCTCATTTTACTTATCAGATCTGGCAGGGGATTCAGATGTATTTGCATATACTGGTACTTTTGAGTACAGCTTACCACCCCCCAGATCGATGGACAATCCAAACATATGATTCAGGTTCTTGGGGACATGCTCCGATCATGTATTCTGGATTTTGGAGGCTATTTGGACAAAAATATACCTCTTGTGGGGTTTGCCTACAAAAATAGTTTTCAATAAACTATTCAGATGGCACCTTATAAGGCTTTGTACGGTAGTCCATGCTGAACACCCTTATGTTGGCTAGATGTAGGAGAGGCAGCTTTTCTAGGACCTCATCTTGTTCAGGAGACCATAGATCAGATATAGTTGATTTGGAAGAGGATGACTACAGCATAGTCTCGACATAAGTCTTATGCTGATCAGCGGAGAAAACCTCTAGAGTTTGAGGTCGGGGATCAGGTTTTAATGCGTGTCACACAGAGTTTGAGAAACAAGAGGATTAGGAGACATGGTAATCTTTTTCAGAGGTATTTCAGGACTTTTGAGGTGTTGGAGAGAGTTGGGACGGTTTCCTATCAGTTGCAATTACCTCAGAGGTACCGAGATATGCACGAATGTTTTCATGTTTCTCATCTCCAACGTTACTTTTGAGACCCTTCTCATGTCTTTCAACCTAAAAAGGTTGTGAGAGAAGTGGATGAATCATTCGAGGATCATCCTTATAGAATTTAGATTGCAGTACAAAGGTTCTCTAAGGCCGGTATGTTCCTCTTGTATGAGTGATCTGGTAGCACGGGTAGGTACATGACGAGACTTCGGAGAGGGAGGCTGATGTACGAGCATAGTAGCTAGGTCTTTTTGGGGTTCCTTCTTCTATGTCGTTCTAGGAAAATTAAATGATGAATTTATTTAATGGGGGAAGTTTGTTAGAACCTGAATCTTCATTTCACGTATGTTTTACTTTTCTGGTTGTTTTTGAGAAAAAGAGGAAATTCTGAAATTTTTCAATGTGCATGATGTGTACTTTATGAGTATAGGTCGTGCACTTCATTTTAATAGAAGACCGTGTAGTATCCGCACACAAGGCTGTGTGGGAGTTACTTGAAGGCTGCTTAAAGAGAAGTACAGAACAACAAGTACACATCGTGTACTTCAAAAATCTAGGCAGTGTACTTTTTTTTGTTCATTAAATGCACTAGGGTCGCGTCTGACAGACAGAACACGCATCTTCTAGGTCTTATTCATCTATGAGAGTCCGCACAGCCACAGATCCTCAACAATCCCTCTATCCTTCATCTCTCCTCCGATTTGAACACCATTGATTTTGTTGGAATCGCATAGGTGAGTTATCTCTTCTCATTGAGCATCGTTTTATGATTCCTCTTATTTCTCAAGATATTGTGGGTTTAATGTTTTAAACGTTTTTGTAGATCATCGATGTTCTAAGGATATTCAAGATTTTAGGTTCACGTATATCAATATTCTAATGCCAAGGTAGGTGGTTTGTGACTTTCTGTTGAATTTTTTTGAGTTTTATGTGCAAAACTACAAATTCCCTTGAACGAGGTATTGCATGTTTACCATTTCAGCCCAATTATTTCTCTGATATGGTGGTATGCTTGAGTAGATGATTGTTGTTTGTGAATAGGCTGATTTTTTGTCCTTTGGATGTTTTTACCATGCATGTTTTTTTTGTTCGGACCTTTGTGGGTTTGGTTTTCCTGATAGGATATTGTTTACTTTACATTCATAGTATTTCAAGATGGTGTGACTATTGTTCTAATTTTCTATTTCTCTGTAGAATTATAGCCAAGTAGTTCTTGAGGTTACCTTGGACATTACGCATTGCTACACTTTATTGACTTACACAGGACCGTGAGAACTTGGTTTATACACTACAGGGAGAATAGACATTGAGGGATTCTCCAGAGTGTCTGTTTTACTTATGATGCGAGACCACAGGGGGAATTGAAGTTGAGTGCTTCCCGATAGTGTATGTAGTTCCTCAACACGGGAAACAAAGGGAATATGATGTAATTGCTTCTTTATATATCCATTAGTACTGTTACGAGACTATATGAAAAATTGATTGTGAGTGATTTCCTAGAGAGTCTATGCATAAGCTAAACTAGAGGGGTTAGACTGAGTGTACTACCCAGAGGATTGCTTGTACTTTTTAGGTAGGACCAGAGGGTATAAGATATGAGTACTTCCCAGAGGGTTACCTTGTATTTAGATGCTTACTTGTGTTTCTTGGAGGGACCAAAGGGGATAGGCTATGAGTACTTTCCAGAGGGTTACCTATTTGTGTTTACCCGCTTTCTTGAGATGTGGTTATTTGAATGATTGGAACTATGGAAATTGCATACATTGTGTGCTTTGTTATTTACTGCATTAATATTTATTTTTACCTACTATATGCTCAATGACTATTAGGAACATATATTTGGGTGGTTTCCTATGGGGATTTAGTCTCACACCCTATTTGGGCCATGCATTTGGGCCCCAAACAGATTATATTGTTGCAGGTATATATAAGGGAAAGTGCCCTTCTACTTCAGGTACTAGACTTGCTGTGGAGTTGGAGGGCATGAGACCAAGCTATACTTGCAATGCAGAGGATCTATTATCTATTTATTTTGAGCTTTTTTTTATTATTTTTGTATTCTAGCATTGTGATTTTTTGACTTCTTTCCTAGAAATATGTATCATGAATATTTTATATATATGTAGGCTCTAGCTGTTTCTATTTTCCGTCATCCACTTCATACTTTTGTATGGATCATTACTGATTCTGCTATTTCTTTTGTTTTTATTCCACTGTGTACTCTTCCAATGAGGGAATAGTTTCCCCACTATCACACTCAATGCCCTCGCTGCGAGTGGGCAGCCTCTGGAATTTGGGGAAATGCGCTTGAGGACATGTGACCAACCAGGTACGGGGTACCTCTAGGTGGCTTCCAAAATCGGGACGTAACATTATTTAACTGATTATTTGAATATATTGTATTTTACCATATTTCAATATTCATAAAAAATTAATGAATTTCAGAAAAATCCTCAAAATTCACCCTGAACATTTTTCGATGTGTATAACTCAAAAATGATCTCCATTTTTTATTAATAATATTTTAAATATTACTAATTTATTTTTTATATATAATCATAGTTATTTCAAAAAATAAAAATTGTAATGGTATAATCAGTCTTATATCACATTGAAAAATAAATTAATATCAAATTATCTTGTACCCATAAGAAAATAAAATATTATTATTATTTACTATTCATAAGGGTCATATTACTATTTATAAGGGTATGTTACTATTCACCAATATTCAAGTAGGTTCTATCAAACTCTAAATGACTTATTTATCATGGAATACATTATAGAAATAATTATTTGTGTATAAGGACCTAGATATAACATATTAATATAGAAATGAAAAACAAAGTGAGTATTTCCTGAAGCGTAAACATAACATGAAATTATTAACATGAATGTAATGTAAAGATAAATTTGAATCATGTATTCCATTAAATATTAAATAATTATTATATAAAATATTTATAATAAACTTACATTTATTATAGATAATTCTTGTACGACTACAATGAGATTTTAGAAACAAGGTAAGGGAATTTCATCTCACTCTTTATTTCCATGAGATACATACCTTATTCACAGCTCATTTATTTTTTTTAGTGTATATTATTCACATTAATTGTTATATTACTATTATAATTAAATATATTGAAATTTAAATTATCATTTTAGGATATCTCTTTCATGGAGTTTATGCTTCAAATGTCACCAAATTAGTAATGATATTTTCTTATCAATTTTCCGTCTTTAAGACACATTCCTTGTTATACACCTATATTTTTATATGAGGTTTATAAATATATTTTAAATTTTATAACATTAATCTACAAATTTTCATTATATTTTAATTATATTTTTAATTTTATTTTCTTAAATAGTGATCATGATTCAAAATGATCATGTGGTTAGAGTTTATTGAAACAATCTTACTGTTTATTAATATTGTTTATGATCACATTTTCATTATTGAAATATTTCATCCTTATTTAAATAACACTCAATAATTATATTATACTATGTTTAGTATTGAAATATTCATGTATTATTACCATTTTTTCCATTATTTGGTACATAATATAACTAAGAATTTATTTAAGAAAATATAACCATGTCTCTCTATTCGGTTGGAAATATATGTTCCTTCAAAACTATGATATCTAAAAATGGATTCCATGAATATTATTTTACACTCCTATGATCATTAAAATAATCTTTTACATTTGTTCTATTTTATAACTATTTTCATAGAAATCTTCTTACCACTTTCAAAAAAGGCATTTTTCATAACATTTTATAGTGTAAAAGGAATAATATTTTTACCTAATATAAATCATTTGGATTTATCTACTATCATTTTATTAAGGATTCCATTGCATGTTTAAAATTTTAATTATTAAGAAAATGTTTTTAAATGTTATTTTGAACAAAATTCTTTTCAAATGAGTTTCATTATTTACATATAATTCTTTGAAGTAATTTTCAATGAAAGGGGGTTTTTAAAAGGGTTTCATGCTTCTTTTATATGAAATTAAGGGAAGACGGGGTCAAATTAATTTTCATGTAATTAGTTTTAAAAATGTTTTCAAATCATTATGATACTTTTTCAAAGAATAAAGCATAATTTCCTCATGATTCATTTTAAATGATTTTTCATAATTATTTCCCATATAATATCACATCCACTAGTGTTACTCATTCCTTTCTAGGAAATGATCTAAAATTTATATTTATATTCTTCATCTAAATAGTTTATGTATTTATTAAATAATATTTACGAAACCCACATACTTTTATGGGTTATATGTGTATAAAACCCATTTTACATCACGAGTTGTTCTTTGATGAAATGATTATGAACCATTTTTATTTTCCCACACATTATGGAAGGATTTCTTTTTTATGAAACCTATTTAATTTCATGGGTTATGATATGATCATTTATGAATTTCTGACAAATATATAAATAAATTAATTATTATATGGGTAAGAAATATAGATCTTTCCACTCCAGTAGGTAATGAAAATTGTTTTATCAGATCATCGGTTACACAGGAGGGCCTCCCATGCCCGAAAGAAGAGGGTACACTGGAGGAAATCCCATGATTGAAACAAGACGGTACATAAGAGGATAAACTAAGAACAAAACAAGAGTGTACATGGGAGGACATCCCAACATTGAAATAATTATGTACATGGGAGGGAATAAAAAAACATAAAAAATTACAATGATGATTATAAAATCCTAACATGTTATAAAGGTATTTATAAAAATACTTTACATAAGGTTTTTATATGCATATTTTTCTTAAAAAATTCCAAGTTTTAAAATTATATTATTCTTTCATGGATCATGGTATTTATTTCAATATTATTTATTTCATATGAAATGGAATTATTTATTCCACAATTCATGTTTATTATTTCTAATTTAAAGGGTATGATATTCTAATGACAATGATAATTTTATCACACCCTTATATTCATGATATTCTTGCGTATTTCCTTTATATACCCTTATAAATAATTTGACCTCTTAAATTTCTTATGGTTCTCATCCATAGGTTCTAGAGAATGGTTCTGAAGTATAAATTATTTGGGGGAACATCACTATGGGAAACGTTGAAGATATTTCATTAAGATAGAATATTCTTGTCCAATGATTAAAAAGTCATTAAACCAATACATTATTTGGGTGTCTATTTATGTGATTTTTTAATTATTATAAAAAGTGATATAATCTCAATAAATGTTAGGACTCGGTTTTTATAGTTGTTTTAGAGAAAATGTTTTTTCAATAATTGGAATCATTGATGAGAAAACCATAGTTATAACTCTGGGGACATGTTTGAGGATTATTCTATAGATAAGGAAATGTATGGGAAAATGCCACAGAATTTTGGTTAAATATATAAAAATTGGTTTCCTTGAAATGAATATTTTTACAGATACAATGAGCAGATGATGCTATAACATTTATTTTAATATGGGTAACAACTTTAACAAGATGTATTGACCCTATATCAGGGTAATCTCGTACATGACAGTGAGCCTTACTACACACTTGTTTTTACTAACCCTGTTGATATAATTTTTAAATTAATAAACTCTTTCTAAAACCTTATAAATTATTTGAATAGAATATTAGAATTAATAACCAAGGTTATTCTTAAAGCATCATCTATTAAATGGTATGTTTAATTATTTATACATACTATAACAATATTATCATGATTATTTGGTTTTATTCGATTTTTTTATGGTTCTCACATCATGATTTCTAGTTTTAGTCAATGGGTAGAACAAGATGGAACATGGTTAACATTGAATGTTTAGATCTGTAATGCGTGTTCATTATGAAAATAAACAATCCATGAGAAAATATCATAAAAAAATATGGCTGTTTGTATGTGTATTGGAGGTATTTCTGAAGATAAGGACACAAAATGGAGTGTGAAAGGTATGTCATGTTTTCAAGTATTTTTACATTAATCATATAATTATTGGATAGATGTAGGTTTCAGATACATAATACATGATTCATTTAACATATGATAGGAAATAGTTATTATGAAATATGTTGATTTACACTAATTAATTTTTTAATAATAATGTTTGATGAATGGCGTACATACATTTTGGAATTCAGTGATTATGTTATATGGGTCATTAAATATATAAATATTTTTTCCCTAACATTTAATTAAGGATTCAAAAGGATATATTTAATAGTGATGAGGACATAAGAAAGTGATATTTTGATAAATTTATGGTAACCCTTAATGTTATCAAGAATTCATGAATTTGTTTTTCCTTTGATAATGAGAATATTTATTTGAAAAAGTAAATTAGATAGAACTAATTATAATGAATGCGATTATTTATAGGTTTAAAAAGAGGCCTATTCCATGGAAAATGATTTTTTCAAATAAATATATTTAAGAAATATATCTAATAATTTTTAGAATAATAAATCATTCATGGTATACATAATTATTAACAGTAATTCAGGTTATTACCAGGTTTTAAGAGAATATGTGTTGTAAATATTTCTGAATTTTTTATGTGAAATCTAGGAAATAATTTATGATATATGAGGGATCTACATTATTCTGGTTTTGTTACCATCTTTATAATGTTTTAGATTTTCATATTTCAGATGTGTTATATGTTTATCCATTTATGGAAATATTAAATTAAAATTTACATGAAATCTGTGAGAGTAAATTATTATCTCACCATATGAGGATTTATTCATATTGGATAACATGATATAAAATAATGGGGATAATTATATGTAATTATAGATGGGATAAAATTCCTATGATATCATGGAATGTTATTTCTTCAAGAATGAAATTGTCACCATCCTTTTTGGAAAAATAGGTGAAGGGGATCATGGAAAGAAGGGTGAGGATGTATTGAAATCCAAAATGTATATCATTCTAGGAAATTTTTTTAACATAATGAAAAAGGGTATTGAAAAAAAATGTCATAGTACCTTTGTTTTCAATAAATCAAATGGACCATTAGTTCATCATAGAGTTGTGGAGTTCTGATTATTAATATTCTTCAGAGTTTGTTCTTTATCACACCCCATCAGATCATGATGGTTTCATTTCTATTCCATTTCCATGTTTTGAATTTCCAACTATGTTCTCATATTTGGAGACCTAGTTATATGTTATCTTGGTTTATTAATATTTTTCCAACAATAATTTTTAAAGGATGTGTTAGTATTCATTTTTTAGATGTTGGTTTCTAGGGAAGAAAATATCATGTATTAAAACATTAATTATAAAAAAAAATTGAGAAAAATTTATTTTATGTGGGTTAGATTGTATATAGTGACTCAACCTTTTCTAACATTACTATTACATCGTTTCAAAGTTAAACAACATAATAGTATTACACATAGAGGATCCAGAGGTTTAGTGTCTTAGGAAAACTAGGACCATACCTAACAAATACAACATCAAGCATAAACATTAATTTAATTTCTTCTTCTATATCTTCTTATTGGCACTTTTCCTCTCCTTAGTACATGTATCCACCTGAGGATATAAATCAAAATGGGTGAGCTAAAAACCCAGTAATAGGATAGATAATAACAATATATAATGGGGTGAGCATAATCATAACATATGAAAAAGATCATGAACATGAGAGGATCATAAATAATAGACTTGAAATGTGGCAATGCATAAAAATGAAACATCATGTATTAGTGGTTAAATACCACACATACTTGTGAACCAAGATAGAATCTTGTTCACAAATAATTTCACATTTACTCATGAGATTCATCACTTTACCCAATTCATTGGAGCGCTATATAATTCCAGGCGCACCCATCACATTTAAACATTCATATTGCGCTATATAATTCCGGGCGCACTCGTCACATCATAACACTATCATTTATCATGCATGACACAATGAACATATAACATAAATTAACATAACTAACACATGAAAATGAATGAGTTTCATCTCATAAGAACACATTCATAAACTTTGGCTTCCCAAAATAAAGAGGGAACACCATACTTGATACAAGAATCATCAACCTTGAATGAGAGGTAAAAGTTGAGTTCTTAAGAGAAGAGTTCTTTAGGAAAACATTTGGATTGACATAAAATTCATTATAAAACATGTATATCCCAGAAATGGAATGACAATGATGAAAAAATGATCTTTAAGGAGTGACCATATCAAAGATGGAGTGAAAGAGGTAGAACCCAAAGGATGAAAGTTGGGTTCGAGAATTTCCCCTTACCTTGTACCCGAATGCTTCCTTCTCTTTAATGTCCTGTATAATGAAATTATATTCATTAATTAGAAATAAAGAACCATGTATACATTAATAGGGTTAATTATGGTTTCATTATGTCATATTATGTTCCTTTTATGAATTATAGAGTTTAAAAACATTGTTTGGAGATGTTCTTTTTTATGGTTTTCTTGGGTGGTTCACTTGTATTCTTAAATTGAAGTTCGGGTAGATCATGGGTAAACATCCAAAAATTAAATTACATGTTATTAGTGATATTACAGGAGATTTAATGATTTTATAATGAATTATATTATATCAATGTGGATGAATCATTAGATAAGAATTAAATGGTGATTATTTGGGTTAATTTGAGTGGGTTTTGGATCACAACAAAATTGTTTTAACTTTTCACTTAGTAATATGGCCATAGGTTATTTACAGAACTTAAAATAGAACATAATACATATAAAATATTCTGGTTCAACCATAAAAATGGTTTCATGATCAGATCTTATGGTAGAAATGGATGAAGAGAGCATGTCGTTTTTGAAGGTGATAAATTAACATCTCATGAACAACGTTATCTTTAATAAAATAAAATGAAGAGGGAAAGGGTGTGGGGTGATATAATATCCCATTAGAATCATAAAATTAAAGTAAATTTATAATACTGGAGTTAAAAAACAATTTGGATGAATATAGGTGGGGAGAGATCAAGAAAGGAACTTGAACTTGAAAGGAAATTTAAGGAGAAGAGGGAGAGAAATTACCTCTTAAATCTTCCTCTTGAGATTCTCTTAAGCAAGCTAGTATTGGTATTTTGATGAGACCAGAAGCTTTTGGAAGTGGGCTATGGGCTAGGGAAGATGTTTGGTAAGAGTTTAGAGAAGTCTTGGAGCTTGAGAGGTGTGAGGAAAAGAGGGAGTGAAGGGTGGCTTTTATAGTGGAGGGGAGAGGGGTTTCCTTAATATAAAATTGTTTAGTTTATTAATTTCACCTAAGACAAGGAATAGTGAGTATTGTATGACCAATAATAGTAATTTTATAATGTGATCCCGAACCAAGTGGGCTTACATCAGCAGAACATCATTGATGACTCAATTAATACATTATTTAGCATTTATTGTGAATTATCGGATTCTACTATTCATAAAAAATTCAAGTATCTCAGAAAAATTCCAAAAATTTACCCCAACCATTTTTTGACATATAGAATCCAAAAATGATGTCCATTTTTCAAAAATAATTCTCTAAATATTATTAATTTAATATTTAATTAAAACATAATTTACTTAAAAAAACAGTTTTTAAGATTAAAACTGATTTTATGGTGCTTTCAAAAATTACGTAGGGCCTTATTATCTAAAAACTATAAGACATTGATTCAATAATTTATGAATACATTTTAGGGAAATAAATATTCTTTTAAATTAATTAATTATAATTAATTATTTATTACTTACAAAATATCAAAACGTTTATTAAGGTCAAATTTTCACTTTCTCAGATGTCTAAATTTTATTTTATTATTCATAGGTAATATTACTATTATGTTGGATGATTTACTATTCATAAGGGTCATATTAATATTTATAAGGGTATGTTACTATTCATAAGGGTAGGTCACTATTCACCAAAAATTATTTTTATTTCATTAGACTCCAAAAATCATCCTGAACACAACCGTGTATGCTGGATTTTAAAAATTCCAAACATAGGGGTGAAAAAATTATGTTTAAAGGTCACTTATCGCTTAGTAGTTCATTATTTTGTGTTTTCATGTTATTTTATAACATAATTATAAGAAGGGAATTTCCATTCAAAAACTTTGGGTCGTTACATTCTTCCCCCCTTAAGAAATTTCGCCCCCGAAAATTCACTTTACACAAAAAGGTGAGGGTACTTCTCCATCATTGCCTCTTCAGGTTCCCAGGTTTCTTGCTCAAACTTATGGTTCCTCCACAACACTTTGACAAGATGGGTTGTCTTGTTGCGTAGAACCTTTTCACTTCGGTCCAGAATCTTTACTGGCTGCTCCTCATAGGAGAGATCATCTTTCAGTTGTACTACCTCTGAATTTAGTACATATGAGGGGTCTGGTATGTACTTCCTCAGTAGTGATACATGAAACACATCATGAAATTGAGCCATATTTTGTGGAAGTTCTAGACGATAGGCCATGTCTCCTATGCGGTCAAGGATCTTAAAGGGGCCAATATACCTTGGGCTTAGGTTCCCTTTCTTCCTGAATTGCATGGCTCTCTTCTATGGAGATATTCAAAGGAAGTCTTTTTTCTCCAACGTCAAACTCCAATTCTCTTCAACGGTTGTCAGCATAGCTCTTTTTCCGACTCTGAGCAGCTTTGATGTGTTTTTTGATGACTTGAGCCTTCTCTGTCATCTCTTGAACCAGATCGGGCCCAAGTAGCTTTCTTTCTCCAACTTCATCCCAACAGGTTGGAGTTCTACATTGCTTCCCATAAAGAGCTTCATACAGAGCCATCTGAATACTCAATTGGAAGCTATTGTTGAATGAGTACTCAACCAATCAGAGATTCACATCCCAACCACCTTTGAATTCAAGGGAGAAGAATCTTAGCATATCTTCAAGCATTTGAATAGTCCTTTTAGAATGACCATCGTTTTGGGGGTGATAGGCCGTGCTGAAATTTAATTCAGTACTCAAAGCATGTTGAAGGCTCCTCCATAATTTAGATGTGAACCTTGGATCACGGTCAGAGACAATTGAGAGTGGAACACCGTGTAGTCTCACCAAATCCTTCATATATATCTTTTCAAGTTGTTCAAGAGAGAGGTCTTTCCGAATAGTAATAAAATGGGTAGTCTTGGTGAGTCGATCAACCTCAACCCATATCACATTATTTCCCTTTGATGTCTTTGGGAGACCCGTGACAAAGTCCATAGTAACATTTCCCATTTCCACATGGGTATAGGTAATGGTTGCATCATACCTTTAGACTTTTGTCACTCAAATTTAACTTGCTGACATACCAAGAACCTTGATATATATTCCGCAATCTTCTTCTTCATGTTATCCCACCAGAAGTGTTCTTGGAGATCACGATACATCTTGGTACTTCTAGGATGGATAGAGAAAGCTGAGCTATGTGCATTATATAATATCTCCTTCTTTATCCTGGGTGATGAAGGTACACAAAGCCGTGTTCCAAACTGAATCACACCATCATCACCGATATGGAACTCTTGTAGCTTCCCTTCCTTTACTGCATTCACCCTCTTTTGTATCTCCACATCATCCCTTTGTGCTTCCTTAATCTTCTCCTGGATGGATTTTTGTTCAATCATTTTGGCAAGGTAGGATGTATCCCCTACCCTTATTATTTCAAAATCCATTCTTTGCATATTCAAGAAGATAGGGTCTTTCTCAATCCGCAACATGGATAGAGTAGCAGGTTCTTTTCTGCTTAGAGCATCAGCTACCTTGTTCGCCTTTCAAGGATGATAGTGAATAGAGAAATCATAATCCTTGATTATCTCTAACCATCTCCTTTGACGCATGTTGAGCTCTTTTTGTGTGAATATATACTTTAGGCTCTTGTGTTCGGTGTATATGTCACACTTATCGCCATAAAGGTAGTGCCACCCGATTTTCAAGGCAAAAATCAGGGCTGCCAGCTCTAGATCATGCGTCGGGTAGTTCTGCTCATGGATCTTCAACTGTCGTGAGGCTTAGGCTATCACATTAACATTTTTCATGAGTACACAACCCAAGAATTTCTTTGAAGCATCACTGTATATCACAAAACTTTCCCTACTTTTCGGTAGTGTGAGTTCAGGTGCAGTGATCAACCTTATCTTTATCTCCTTGAAGCTTCCCTCACATTCTTCCATCTAGAAATACTTTACCCCTTTCCTTGTTAACTTAGTTAGCGGGCTTGAAAATTATGAGAAGTTTCTCACAAAACGTCAGTAGTACCCAGCTAACCCAAGAAAACTACGTATTTCTGTGACACTAGAGGGCCTGGTCCATTCCTCAATTGCCTTTTTCTTTGAAGGATCCATAGAAATTCCCTCACTTGTAATCACATGTCCCAATAACGTGACTTGATTCATCCAAAATACACACTTACTGAACTTGGCGTATAACTTCTCCTTTCTTAACGTCGCCAACACAAGTCTTAGATGTTCTTCATGTTCCTCCTTGATCTTGTAGTAGATGAGAATATCATCGATAAAAACTACCAAAAATTTGTTGAGGTAATGTCTAAAGACTCTATTCATCAAATCCATGAAGATTTCAGGGGAATTATTAAGTCCAAAGGGCATCACTAAAAACTCATAGTGCCCATACCATGTACGGAAGACAGTCTTCTGAATATCTTCTTTCTTCACCTTTACCTGATGATATCCAGAACAAAGATCAACCTTGGAGAAGTATTGAGCTCCTATTAACTGATCGAACAAGTCATCAATCCTTGGAAGAGGATACTTTTTATTTATGGTGATCTTGTTGAGTTCCCGATAATCGATACACAACCGCAATTTTTCATCCTTCTTCTTCACAAAGAGCACTGGCGCACCCCAAGGTGATACAGTAGGACGTATGAACCCTTTGTCCAGATGTTCTTGCAGCTGCTTATTTAACTCCTCTAGTTTGATAGGAGCCATCCTATAGGGGCACTTTGAGGTAGGAGTAGCTCCGGGTATGAGATCAATTGAGAACTCTACCTCACGATATGGGGGAATTTCGGGTAACTCTTCGGGAAATACAATGCCATATTCCCTCACAATGGGAATTTCCTCAAGGTTGGAACTTTCCTTTGACTCAACCATTTGGGTGAGGTATTCTTCTTAATATGAAATCAAAACCCACACCATTGAAGGATTTTTCAAAGGATATTCATGATCTTCCTTGAATTTTTAGAGGAGTATGGGATGGTTTGGAATATGAAAAGATATTTCCTTTTCCCGATAGTTGATATTCACTCTATATAATGAGATCCAGTCCATTCCCATTATAGCGTTGAATTCCACCAAGGGAATTATTACGAGATTTCTTGAAAGAATCTTCCCACATATACCAACAGGAGAAGAGTCAAACACTTTGGTTGTAATGATTGCACCACTTGGTGTTTTTATAGATATCTCTACTTCAAGGTTTCAGGGATTCAATTTTATAGTTCTAGAAAACTTGCAAGATATAAAGGAATGCATAGAACCAGAATCAAATAAGACTTTTTCCATTCTTGAGTGAATAGAAATTGTACCTTGTACGACTTCATTATCATGATCCACCTCCGTAGTAGTGATGGCATAAGCCTTCCATTGTTCCTTTGGCTTTGGGGGTTGCTGACATTGATTACCCTCAAGAGCTCGAGGTTTAGTGCACTGGTTTGTATAGTGCCCTAGCTCCCTATAGTTGTAGCATTTAACTGTGGGTGGTTCTCTCCTTTCATCGGCTACATTATCCTTTCTTTTCATGTCTTTTCAACACTCTTGAGCATGGTGTCATTCTTTCCCACACTTAAATCATTTCTCCGTCCCTTTGAGGCAGTTCCCATTGTGCAACTTCCCACATTTTTTGCATGTTTGTTGTTGATTTTTCATCCCACCTTTTTCATTAGATCCAATATCTTGAAAATCCATCTTTATTTTCTTATCCCCATATCCATGGGACTAGTCTCCAAACTCCATATCCACTTTGAGATCACACCAAACAACTTCTTCATAACTCCCAAAGTCTCGAATTGCAAGAGCATTTCGAAGGTGTGGTTTTAATCCACTAAAGAATCTATTAATTTTTCTATCATTGTTGATAACAAAACCTAAAGCATACCTTAAAAGCATTGTGAAATTCACTTCAAAGGTTGTGATAGATTCTCTTTCTTTTTGATTGAGCTCTATAAATTCTCTCTCCATATTCGTGTGAAGAGTTCCTGGGAAGTACTTATTAAAAAACATTATCTTAAAGTCTTCCCATTCCATCTATTCAATTTCCTCCTTTGTCTTGGTGTTCTTAATCAAAGCCCACCATTTATCGGCTTTTCCATCTAGATGATAAACAGATAAATCCACCTTATCCATATCAGAATAGTGAAAAACAGAAAAGATCTTCTCCATGGAGTTGACCCACTGTTCCGCAACTAGTGGATCAGAAAATCCACTAAACGTCAGTGGGCGTTTCTGCATAAAACATTCGATAGACAGTTTCTCCATCTTTGGTGAAGGAGGATGTTGACCATTATTATGGATATTGTTCATAACCTAAGATAATTGTGTAAGAATCGCCATGAAGTTTTGAACTCCACCTCCCAAATCATTGGGGATGTCATTCAGGCAATCATTGCATTGGCCCTCGTAAGAGTTGTTGGCCTGATTTTTCCTGGTTCCCACCATTTTCTAAAATAGAAAAGGTTAGAAATAAACATAAGTAAACAAGTCATGAATAAATTATTTATTTAAACAATTATACCAAAAACATAACATATGGGATCCCTAAGTAAATACTCTTGTGTGGATATTTGTACTTAGTCTCATGCTAGAGGTTTTCTCTAGGGTTCACTAATCCTAATTTCCAAATTAACTAAACCTTTAGTTTGATACCAACTATAGTGACCTGAACTTTTCTTACATTACTATTAAATTGTTTCAAAGATAAACAACATAATAGTATTACAAATAGAGGAACCAAAGGTTTAGTGTCTTGGGAAAACTAGGACCATACATAACAAATACAACATCAAGCATAAACACTCATTTAATTTCTTCTTCTATAGATTCTTATTGGCACTTTTCCTCTCCTTAGTACATGTAGCCACATGAGGATATACATCAAAAGGGGTGAGCTAAAATCCAAGTAAGAGGATAGATAAGAATAATATATCATGGGGTAAGCATAATCATAACATAGGAAAAAGATAATGAACATGATAGGAGCATAAATAATAGATTTGAAATGTGGAAATTCATAAAAATAAAACTTCATGTATTAGTGGTTAACTACAAAAATACTTGTGAACCAATCTAGAATCTTGTTCACACATCATTTCACATTTACTCATGAGATTCATCACTTTACCCAATGAATTGGAGTGCTATATAATTCCGGGCGCACCCGTCATATCATAACACTATCATTTATCATGCATGCCACAATGAACATATAACATAAATCAACATAACTAACCCATTAAAATTTATGAGTTTCATCTCATAATAACACATTCATAAACTTTGGGTTCCCAAAATAAAGAGGGAACAACATACTTGATACACGAATTATCAACCTTGAATGAGAGGTAAAAGTTGAGTTCTTAAGAGAAGAGTTCTTTTGGAAAACACTTGGATTGACATAAACGTAATTATAAAACATTTATATCCCAGAAAAGGAAATAAAATGGTGAAAAAATGATCTTTAAGGAGTTACCATATAAAAAATGGAGTGAAACAGGTAGAACCCGAAGGATGAAAGTTGGGTTCGATAATTTCCCCTTACCTTGTACCCAAATGCTTCCTTCTCTTTAATGTCCTGTATAATGACATTATATTCATTAATTAGAAATCAAGAACCATGTGTACATAAATAGGGTTCATTTGGGTTTCATTATGTCATATTATGTTCCTTTGGATGACTTATATAGTTTAAAAACATCGTTCGGAGATGTTCGTTTTTATGGTTTTTCTTGGGTGGTTCACTTGTATTCATAAATTGAAGTTCGGGTAGATCATGGGTAAACATACAGAAATGAAATTACATGTTATTAGTGATATTACAGGAGTTTTATTGATTTTATAATGAATTATATTAGATCCATGTGGGTGAATCATTAGATAATAATTAAATGATGATTATTTAGGTTAATTTGAGCGGTTTTTGGATCATAATGAACTTGTTTTAACTTTTCACTTAGTAATATGTCCATAGGTTATTTCCAGAACTTAAAATAGAACATAATACATATAAGATATTCTGGTTCAACCATAAAAATGGTTTTATTACCAGATCTGAAGGTAGAAATGGAAGAAGAGAGCATGTTGTTTTTGAAGGTGATAAATTAACACCTCATGAACAACGTTCTCTTTAATAAAATAAAAGGAAGAGGGAAAGGGTGTGGGGTGATATAATATCCTATTAGAATAAAAAAATTACATTATATGTATAATACTAGAGTTACAAAACAATTTTGATGAATATAGGTGGGGAGAGATCAAGAAAAGAACTTGAACTTGAAAGGAAATTAAAGGAGAAGAGCGTGAGAAACTACCTCTTAAATCTTCCTCTTGAGATCCTCTTAAAGAAGCTAGTCTTGGTCTTTTGATGATACCAGCAGCTTTTGGACGTGGGGGAGGGGCTAGGAAAGATTTTTGGGTAGAGTTTAGAGAAGTCTTGGAGCTTGAGAGGTGTTAGGAAAAGAGGGAGTGAAGGGTGACTTTTATAGTGGAGGGGAGAGGGGTTTCCTTAATATAAAATTGATTAGTTTATTAATTTCACCTAAGACAAGGAATAGTGAGTCTTGTATGACCAATAAAAGTAATTTTATAATTTAATCCTGAACCAAGTGTGCTTAAATTAGTAGAACATCATAGATGACTCAATTAATACATTATTTAGCATTTATTGTGAATTATCAGATTCTACTATTCATAAAAAATTCAAGTATCTCAGAAAAATCCCAAAAATTTACCCCAAACATTTTTTGACATGTAAAATCCAAAAATGATGTCCATTTTTCAAAAATAATTCTCTAAATATTATTAATTTATTATTTAATTAAAATCATAATTTACTTTAAAAAAACAGTTTTTAAGATTAAAACTGATTTTATGGTGCTTTCAAAAATTACGTAGGGAATTATTATCTAAAAACTATAAGACATTGATTCAATAATTTATGAATACATTTTATGGAAATAAATATTATTTTAAATTAATTAATTATAATTAATTATTTATGACTTACAAAATATCAAAACGTTTACTAAGGTAAAATTTTCACTTTCTCAGATGTCTAAATTTTATTTTATTATTCATAGGTAATGTTACTCTTATTTTGGATGATTTACTATTCATAATGGTCATATTACTATTCATAAGGGTATGTTACTATTCATAAGGGTAGGTCACTATTCACCAAAATTTATTTTTGTTTCATTAGACTCCAAAAATCATCCTGAACACAACTGTGTATGTCGGATTTTCAAAATTCCAAACATAAGGGTGACAAAATTATGTTTAAAGGTAACTTATCACTTAGTAGTTCATTATTTTGTGTTTTCATGTTATTTTATGACATAATTATAAGAAGGTAATTTCCATTGAAAAACTTTGGGTCGTTACATTGTACCACACCAATAACTTCTCAATTATTTATTCCAAATTAATATTTATTTTTCATATTTTTCATTTCACTCAACACTAAACATAATTATTAATATATATATATATATATATATATATATATATATTAAAGAACTATGTTCATGATGCATTATATAAAATTCCAAGATAATGATTCACGAAATGTAATATTAAGTTCAGATTTCTCAATACAGATAATTGAGATTATCTTACCTGACACACAAGACATACTTTCCTCGATGGCGGGAGTAACATGCAAGATAAAGTTAAAAAAAAACAATATTTTGTTAAAATATTATAATTTAATATTTTAATTCATAACATAGCCATTATGTTAGAGGATATGAACATTATTACCTATCTTTTGAAAACCAATGTTTTACAAAAAAATAAAATAAATTCATTTGTTATAATTAATATATTAAAAATTTTAATATAAATGGAATATTTTTAAAGGAATCATTTTTTATGTTCAATAAGTTATTTATTCCTAGTAAATTAAAATAATTAAAACTAGTGACTATTATAAATATTATATATATTTATATATTTTCTAATTTTTTATATTCACCTAATATTTTTTATTGCACTAAGATAAGAATAACCCCAATTTTAGACATAAAAGCCTATATTTATTTTAATGTACTTTTAACACCTTTTGATAGAGAACCAATTTTATATCTATATTTTGGAATCTTTATAAATTTTATATCTAAAAATAAACATAATTTTAAAAATAGAAAAATAAATATTTGGTTAGGGTGACCCATTGGTATTTTTCTATTAAGAAACATTTTTTAAAAAATATTGAAAAAATGAAATTTAACTAATAAATTCATTTTAATATAATTTATTTATATTATAAAATTATATTTTTTAAATATATAAATAGTTAATTGTATCCAATATTTATCTATTTATCAAATTTTTGTCAATGGAATCAATTTCACCTTGAAATTGGTTATAAACACCTAGAAAACCTTTGAACATTTTTACTTAAAATCCATACCTTATCATCCCATGTACAGGATTAAATTGAAATTAATATCTTCCACTTCATTGTTTGAAATTTAGAAAATTTAATTCATTATTGGGACTCATCATAATTTATAATTTCTAATAATATGAAATATTGTTTTTTCAAATAGTATTAATAAAATTAATTTAAATTAATTAAAATGATGAAGTTGAAATTAAGCATAATAAATGACAAAACCGTAATCATATGGCCTAATAATACATATAAAATTTCCCAAAAGACATTATATGATCATATTTTGATCTTATAGTCCCTTATACGAACATTGGATCATTATTGGATCCACATGAAATTATAAAATTTGGGTATGGTTTCCCTTTTCCAGAATATTACAAGAGTGCGACTTCTCCACTATAAAAGGCCTCCTCTCCTCTCACTTAAACACACATCTCAAACCAGAAATGTTTGGACAATATCTACCCAAAGAGCTCCCCAAAATCCCTAAATTACTCCTTGAGGCCTCAATCTTGGAATAAATTTACCCAAGGATGTCCTTTGTTGAAAAACAAAAGGTGTTACCCAATGAAGAGGAAACATCCTCCCTCAAACACTTTTATATTATTTTCATTATCCATACCTACCAATATCATTTTTCCATTATATAAAAAATATAAGTATCCCAAATATACCAAGATTTTTCATATTAAATTAGTTCAACCTATAAATTTCTACACTACCATATAATGGGTAATGAACATATTGTTGATATGTATAGTGAACTACAACCTCACAAAACGATGATTGTCAATTCAAGCATTACCTTATCTCATGGTGAACAATATAATGGAAACTATATTTTTGAATAATTTTTTTTGATATTTATATTTATTTACGATTCAATAATTACTTTAAAAAACATTTCTTTATACTTCTTATCTTGTATAATGTTGATAACCTTAATTGAGGAAGTGTGTACTTTCACCCCCTCATGTCGATGTGATTCATTCGCACACAACATGGAATGTATTAATGATATGTGTAGTTATATTATATGAAATATATGATAAAATAATGATACCTAAATATATATATATGTATATACATACATACATACATATATATCATTTACACTCTTTCTTCCATTACGACAATAGGACAAAAACTGGGTTCATAAGTATGTAAGACGTTCCATCTCCCTGAAAGGTGTATTCCATTTCATATTTCTATACCCTATAAATTATTATAATACTAATATAATTAATATAAATGATATTTAAATCATGGTTTACATTCTGTATGTCATGATATAAGAATAAAAGAAAAATAAATAACAAATTTGGATACATGCTAAAAACAATTATAATATTATTGAAGAGTAACCTTAACATGAAATTTTTAGGAAACAAGTAATATATGGTTATTATAAAAACATATACAGTTTTATACATAACAATGTGCTTATATATAATATTTATAATAAATATACATTTATTATTTAGGATGCTTGTTAGTGTATACTGAGATTCAAGAAACACTGTATAGGAATATCATCTCACTCTTTATTTTTGTGATATACCTGATTTATTCAACGCTCACATATTTTGTGTGGGGTTTATAATAACTATGTATTAATTATAAGACTCATATACTTAAATATTTTAGAATTTACATAACTGTTTTATGATATTTCATTTATGGGTTTTATGTATCCAAATTTACCAAATTTCTAAAGAAATTTATTCTCATTTTTCATTCATAGAAGAACATTCAATATTATATGCCTAATTTATTATATATGGATTATAAAATAAATTTTAATTATTATATCATGAATCTTTTTATTTTCATTATATTTTAATTCTATTTGTAATTTTATTTTCTTACATTGGGATCATGATTCAATGTTACCATGTGGTAAAAGTTTATCAAAACAATCTCACTATTTATCATTCTATTTTATGATTTTTTCTTCGTTAATGAAATGTTATGATCCATAATTGAATAACACTCATTATTTTTATTATCATTTGGATAATCTTGTTGTATTCACATTTTTTCCATTTTCCCACTTTCTTATAGTTAAAATAATTAAGAAAATGTTTATAAGAAAATAGGTTATTATCTATCTCGTGCGTCGAAAATATGTGCTCCTTAAAAACCAGGATTTCATAAAAAAGATTACAAGAAATTTATAAAAATATCCTATAGTAAATAAATTTTATTTTTACCATTTCTTTACCAGGTTTTTTAAATAAATAATATTTTTTCTTTTCAGATAATTATTTTTTTCAATCCCTTTTACCATGTAAAAGGAATGTTCTTTTTACCTTGTATGGAACCAAAAGATTTACCTGTCTTCATTTCCTTGAAGTTTATATTGCTTCTTTACATGGATGATCTTTAATAATTTTTTAATGTGATTTTTAATGTAATCTTTATCAATTGAATTTCATGATTTGTTTTTATAATTTATCAATTTAATTTTCAAGAAAAGTGGTCTTGAAATGGTTTTCATGCTTCATTTATAAGTTTTCAAGTAAAAATTGTTTTCAATGTTTTTAATGATCCAATACTAGTTTTACAAGGAAAAGGTTTCTAGAAATGTTTTAAATTCTTCCCTTATATTATTTCAAATTTATTTTCATGAAAATTATTTTAAAAAATATTTACATTTAAAAAATAACGTTTCAGATAATGGATAATTTACTTATGAATTTTTTCTAAAAGAACTTTCAATATTATTTACCATCTAATATGACATCCATTTTTTATACTATTTATTTTCTAAGAAATTATCTAATGGTTCTATTTATATTCTTTCTATGAATGGTTTATTTTTTGATGATATGATGTTTTTCAGACCCACTTATTTTTAAATATTATAAGTCTACAAATACTGCTATATTCCATGAGATATCATTTTATGAAATGACTATGAAACCATTTTATTTTTCCATAGGTTAGGTATTGATTTATTTTTTTTGAAACCCATTTCATTTCATAGGTTATGATATTATCATTTATGATTTTTCTAATCATGTATTTATGATTACATTATGTAATGTATGGCATATAAAACTCCATTAAATTATTTTGAACTTAATAAATGTTTTTATGAAATCAACCTGTACATGGGGGGGAATACAAGGCCCAAAACAAAAGGGTACATGGGTGCACATCTAAAGACTAAAATAAGTGTGTACATAGGAGGACATACTAAGCTTAAAAAAGATGATACCTGAGTTGAAATTCAAATTCAAAATTATAGGGAACACGTGAGAACATCCCAAGCATGAAGGAGGTTCCCAAGTGATTAACCCAAGCCTTACATGTTACAATAGTCTTGGAAGTAAGCCTTTAAAAAGGGTTTTTATATTCTACTTTATCTACCACAATTCTATGGTTTATTATTATTTTGTGTGTTCATAGATCATGGTTTATATTTACTTATGATTCAGGTATAATGAACTGAAAATATTTTATCCATGATTCAGGTTTATAATTTTTTATATAAAGGTTATAATCTTATAATGATCATGATCACATTGTAAAACCCTAATGTTCATATTATACAAATAAATTTCATTTATTTACCCTTAATGAGAGTTTTTTCTCATTATGTTATTATGTTTCCCTTCCCTATTTTATAGAAACAAGTTTTTATGTTTAAGTACTAATGGATATATATTTTATGAAAACATTGATGACATTTTACTGAGTTATATGTTTTTTATTACATGATTCAAATAGAACTAAACAAATATGTTAATTTTTATTTTTTTTAAAAAAATGTATTTCATTAAATTTATGTAATGTCAATGTATGTAAATACTAGTTATTTATTGTTGGTATAATAGAAATGTTTTAGTTATGATTTGGAATCTATGATAATAAAACCATCATGGGAACTCTATGTAAATTTTTAAGTATATGTCAAAGGATAAATAAAATAATAGGAATATTTTCTAGAATTTCGGTGAAGGATATAGTGAGTTGTTTCCTAGAAATAAATTCTTATCTAGTTAATAAAAGTGGATGTTTCTCTAGAATAGATGTACCTGAGGGTAAAAAATATAAAAAGATGTATTGGGAAAGACTAAGGTTAATCTAGTACATGAAAACAAGAAATACGGATCAAATGGTTTGACACTCCCAGGAAATATGATTTGGAAGTTCTCAAACTCTTTATCAACCATTATGAAGGATTATAATAGAATATGACTATTTATATACCTAGATAAAACTATGGAATCATTTATTACAAGTTATATTTTAGGAATTAGATAACCTATATGTAATTTTTCTTGATTATGTGGTTTTCTTCTATTATATATGTTTCTCATCCCTTGATTCCTGGTTTAAGTGAATGGAGAGAACAAGATAGAACATGGATAAAATATAATGTTTCATATGTTTAATGTATTGGAATTATGATAATAAACATTCCAAGGGGAAAAATCATTGTTATAATAAGTATGTTGTTACAAGTATTGGTTATACTTATGAATATAAAGAGATCACAAATGATATTTGAAAGGTATGCAATGTTTTTCATGTATTATTTACATAAATCATAAGAAGCAAGAATTTATTGAGGTTGAAGAAACAAAATAAATTATTAATATTTTATATTCTAGGAGTGTTTTATTAATTAATATATTGTTGAAGCATGAGTAATGGTTTCAGAATAATGTTTTATGAATAAAGTAATTATGTTTTTGAATTTAATGATTATATTATATGAATCATGAAATATATAATTAGTTTCAGAATAATTATTTGTTAAGGATTCAAAAAGATATATTTAATTTTGTTGAATATTTAGAAAAGTTATATATTAATTAAGATAAGGTAACCCTTAATGTTATCAATGTGTCATGAAAATTATGTTTCACTTGGATAAAAAATGATTTATTTGGAAATTAAAATTGGGTAACAGTTATTACCCTATATCTAATTATTGATTAGTTGAAAAAGTGGTCTATGTCATACTCAATTACGTTTACAACTTATTGGATATAAGAAATATATCTAGTAAAATTTGGAATAAGGAAGATGCATGTTTTTAAAACATATATTTTGTAATTCAAGTTATTACCATGGTTCATGATAATATATGATGAGGGCTTCATGTCTTTGGAATTTTCAATCCAATAGATACATTGTGATATATGTGGGATCAATGTTAATTTAATTTTTTAATACCTTTTTTAATGTTTTCTATTTTATTATTTCTAAAGGGTTATAAGTGTGACCATTTATAAAATGATTATTTTAATATTTTGATGAATTTTATGGAAAAAAGTATCATCTCACTACATAATAATTTAAGTATATTAGTTAAACTACTATAAAAACATCTTGTTGATGATAACTAATGATATAGGGGAGGTAATATCATTTATCTCATGATATGATAGTGCTTCATGAATGAAAAATTAATCATTATTTTTGGAGAAAGAGGCGATGTAGGTTAAGGAAAAACATTGGGTGAGGTTTTCTTGAACTCATGCAACTATATAATTCCATAAATATTATTTTTATTAAGGAAAAAGGATCTTGAAACCATTAATGTTATTATATTACCTCTTTTTTTGATAAATTATATGGCCCCTTAGTTCATCGCAGATTTATGGCTTTTTAATTGTTGATGTTGTGATGGCCTTATTCTCTATCACACTCCATCAAGACATTATGGTTATATTTCACTTATCTTTCCATGTTTTCACATGACACATATGTTATACCATGTGGAAGCCTAATTTTATAACATTGGTGTAACTATTATGTTTTCAACATTCCTTTTTAAAAAGATGTTTTTGTATTAATTTTTATATTTTGGGTTTCTATGAAAAAATATTTATGTATTGAACCATTAATAACCCGAATGATTTTTGGGGGAGAAGTTCATTTTATTGGTGGTAGAATGTGACATAGAATTAATAATTTTATTAAATGAATTTTTTCTTTTTGATATTTTTAATTCAAAACACAAAAAATAATTATTATTTATATATATATATTAAATTTCAAGGATCAGATTAAATTTTATGAAATGACCAGTTAATCATGAAGTACACATAGTATAATGGTTTTTATACTCTATATGGAACACTGAGTTTAGAATAATTTACACAAGGATAAATTTTCTTGATGGCTTGCATAACACACAAGACAGTGTTTTACAAAACAATAATACATTATTAAAATATTATTATTTAACACTTTAAGATATTACATTGAAATTCAGTTAGATGATATGAATTCTAATAACTAAATTATAAAAACATTTTGTTTAGAAAAATATAAAATTAATTCATTATTTACAATGAATATATGATACAATTGAATATAAATGGAATATTGTTAAATAAAACAGTTTTTATGCTCATAATGTTTTATATTCTAATAAATTAAATTAATTTCAACTAGAAAATGAAATTAATTAAATATATATATATTATATTTAATTAAATATTTTTTATATTCAACCAATTGATTTCAAAGGCCTAAGATAAGAAAAAAAATCTTATTTTAGACATAAAAACTTATACTTTTATTATGGTAATTTTACCACCTTTTGATGACAAACCTATTTGAAATATATATTTTTACACCATAATAAAATTAATATGTCAAAATTAACAAATTTTTTTAAATAAAAAAATAAAAAATATATTAGTGTGAATTTTTGGTATTTTTCTGTGAAGTTTCGTTTTTTATGAATAGTGAAAAATATTGAAATGTAACTAAAAATGGATTTTTCATCTAATTTATTAGTAAGGATAAATTATTTTTTTAATTTATTTTATTTTTTAATTATAACATATATTTTTTAATTTATCCAATTTAAATCATTAGAATCAATTTCTCATTGAAATTGGTTATTAAAACCTAGAAAACTATGGATAAATTTTTCTTTAAAAACAAACTTTGTTATCCAGTCTCATTAATAAAATATAAATAAACTTCTTCCAATTATGTGTTTCAAATTTGGAAATATGGATTAAATATTTTGAATTAGAATAATTTTTAATTTCTAATATAATCAATATTGTTTTGGAAGCTAATTATTAGTGAAGTTCATTAAAATTTATTAGAACAATTAAGTTGAAATTAAACATAACAAGAGATTAAACACTAACATAAGGCTTAATATAGACTATAAACATGTCCAAAATCCATTGGAAGGCCATATATAGAATCTGTACTCTATTATATTGGGTTTTAACATTATATTGTCCACTTTTAATAAAATATATGATGTGCATTCCCTTTTCAAAAATATTACAAGAGTGTCACACCATCTCCACTAGAAAAGGCCTTATCTCCTTCCAATTCCATGTACATCTCAATAGGCTTATGTTTGAAAAAAATATTCTTAAATTGATCTTATAAATAACTCCATTTATTCTTGAGGATTCCATTTTTTATAAATAAATCCATGTAATTCCATTTGTGAAAACCAAATGGAGTTACCCAAAGAAAATGTAACACCCCCCTCAAACTTCATTATCTTATTATCTTTAAACATATCCCTAAATATCCATATTCCATTATTATAAAACAAAACCAATAGAATTAATATAATGAGATGTTTTTATGCTATAATTACTACCTATCCATAAACACACATCTATCAAATGTGTAACAAAAATAATATTTATGTGTAAGATGAACAATCACCACATAGAATGATGACTGTTAATTATTAAATTAATACCATTAATCATTGAAATTATGATATAAAATCATTATCATATAATAAATAGGATATTTATAATGCATTTATTCTTCTATAATTATTTTTAAATTTTAATATTTAAACATTTCATCTTGTGTAAATATGACAATGTTGTTTGATAAAGTGTGAACTATCTCCACATCAATATGATGTGATTCTTTCACACACTACATGGAATGAATTAAGGATATGTGTAGTGAAAATATATGGTATATATTATATAATCACAATATATCAAATAATTATATATATATATACTTATATCTCATTTACTCTCTTTCTTCAAATACTATTATAAAATGGAAATATCGTTCATGCATACGTATGTCCTACAATATCAATGAACAATGTACTCAATTTCATAAATGTATATCCTTTTAGATTATTATAATAAATATATAATGAATATAAATGATAATTATATTGGGTTTTAAATTATATAAATCATGATATAAGTATAAGTATCAAATATATTACAAATTAAGACATAAGCGGAAAATAAAGAAAATATTACCTAATGTGTAACCTTTACCATAAACTGTTAACACGAGGGTAATATAAGTACATATTCAAAACATAAATGGTATTAGATAAAAAAATATTATTTTTTAAAATAATTATAATTAACTTACATTTATTATACATGAATCTTGTTTGAGTATGAGGAGATTCATGAAACAAGGTACTGAAATTTCATCTCACTCTTTATTTTTTGTTAGATACATGCCTTATTCACCACTCACATATTTTGTGTGGTGTATATACATCCCAAAAATGTATTTTATGAGTCTTATAATTAAATATATTGGTACATACATGACCTTTGTATGATATTTTTGTCCTATGGTTTAATTTTACTAGGTTACCAACCGGTAAGAATATTTTGTCAAAATTTTCATTCCTTTAGACACAAGCCACGTTAGATGCCTACATTATTATATGATGTGTATAAACTTCATTATCTGTGTTATAAAATTGATATCCTTATTTTCATGATATTATAAATCTCATTCTAATTTCACCTTCCTATGTGGGGACCCTGATTTAATGTAACCATGTTGTAAGAGTTGATTGAAATCATATCAACATTTATTGAGATTTTTTATGATCACATTTTAATTAATAAAATATTATGATCTATCATTTTAGAAAACTAATTAATTTTTATATCATAAGGTTATTCATGATATGATAATTAAATATTAAAAAAATTCATTCTATGGTACTTATGATAATTAAAAAAATGTTTTTATCAAAATATGACAGTATCTCTCTCTTCATTCCAAAATATGTGTTCCTCCAAAGCAATGCATTCCGAAAAGGTATTTATAGAATATTCATATAATATCCTATGATCATTAAAATAATTTTTCTATAATTATTTTCTTTCAATAATGTTTTAAAAGGAATTTTATTGTTGATTTCTAAAAATGATTTGTTTTTATCCTTTTTTAACGTAAAAGAAATGTTTTTTTACCTCATACAAAAATTACATATTTATCTGGCATAATTTCTTTGAATCCTCCTAGACATGTCTAGAAGGATATTTTTTAAGAATTTTTTTTGAAAAGATATTTTCAATGAAATGGTTTTCGAATCATTTTCAATGTTTCTCTATATATTTGCAAAAACAAATCATTGAAATGCTTTTCAATTATTTATCCTTATTCCTTTATATATTTTCAAGGAAAAAATTCTTTCAAAAAGTAATCCAAGATCATTTATATTTTTTCCAAGGAAAAATGATTTGAAATGTTTTTCGGTGAATCCTCTATAATTTTTAATGTTTAATTCCATGATAATTGTTTTCAAAAGGATTTACATCGTAAAAAGAATTTCTGAATGTATAATGTATAATTTCATCATGAAATGATTCTTACAAGATTGTTTAAAATAATTTCCTATATAAGATGACATATGTTGGTCTAACTCATTCCATCATGGGAAATAATATAAAGGTTCCATTCATATTATTTCATTGAATGGAATATGAATTTATGGCTTCATGTTTTTCAAACCTTCATCTTTTTAGGGGTTATATGCCAATAGATAATTCATCTTTTAATAGGTTATTTTTATAAAAAATGATTATAAAACATGGTTCTTTTCTATAGTTAAAGGTATGATTTCAATTTTTATGACACCAATTTCATTTCATGTGTTATGATATGATTGTTTCTGATTTTTTGTCAAATTTTTGTATGATTTAATTATGATATGGGAGGGACCTATATATAACTCTAATGAATTGGATAATGCATAATGCTTAATGATCTAAATGGTTACATGGTAGGGAATACCATGCTAAAAAGAATAGGGTTCGTGTGAGGATATACCAAGACATTAACAAGAGGGTACATGAGAGAAAATCTTATGCACAAAACAATATGATACATGGTAGGACATCCAAATCCTAAAACATGAGGGTACACAAGGGGAAATCATTAGCCTGAAGTAGGTAAACATGTGATTATCAGAAGGCTAACATGTAATGAAGGACTTGTTAGGAAACCATCACATAGGTTTTTTATATGATTATGTGTCTACCAAAATTCTAAATCATCTTATTATATTATGATTTCAGGGCTCATCGACCTTTTTTCCTTCTGATTTGGGTCTTATGAACTACAAATATTTATTCAATGATTAAATTTAGTGATTTATGGAATGCAACATATGATATTATAATGAACTTGATCAGGAAGTCATACAATTTTGTTCATGATATGCATACATATTTTCTTTATTTACCCTTAATGATCATTTTATCTCACCCATTTATTATGTTTACGTTCCCCATGTTGTGGACAATGTTTTTTATTTAGAAATACTCATGCAATGTTCATTGTGGTTATAATAAGGGATATTTCACTAATTTAGATGATATTTGTTCAATTTTTTCAAAGGAACTAAACTCATCTGGTCATTGGTAATTGTTTTTTTATTTCTATTATGTATTTCACAAGAGTGATGTAATAAAAAATGTATGTTAAGATTAAGTTGTTATATGGGGGATATTATTTAGAAATTATAAAACTCTTTACTAGAAAATAATAAGTATTTAAATAGAATATTATGATGAAAAATCTCAGATAATATTAATTTTCCATTGATTAAATAAAAAATTTTCATTATTTACAAATCATGAAGGAGATTTTTCATGATAATTTCATTCCCCGATAGGAAAATTGTTTCTTTTATTATGTTTTTTTCTATTTTTTAATTTTTTTGGATCTATAGTGAATTGTATTAATTCTATTTTTGGAAAGCAATTAAATCATTTACCTCATTAGAATCCATATTTTAGGGGAGATATAAGGTAATATATTATTTTTATGATCCAAAAAACATTATTATGATTTGAGTCATGTTGGACTTATAAAATAAAATAGAGGGAAAAAATTTTGTTGACTCTTCCTTGTAAAAATTCCAACCATCATTATCTTGAAATATAATATTTTTATTTATAGGTAGTGTATTACTAACATTTAAATGATATTTTCAATTGAATAGATTATGGAGGATGAAAATGTTATATTTGATGTCTATAGTTTAGAATGTGAAAAATATTAATGGTGGAATATTAGTAATAATATACAGAAACATTGTGAAATTTAATCCATAGATTGGGATAAATTTAACTAAATATTGTAAATTAATTAAATAATAATACTCTTCCTTTGAAGATAGATAATGAGTTCATTGATTTTAAGAAAACTTAATATGAATTCACTGGTACCTATGAGAACAATTTTACAGTACATGAAACGAATTCTTCTAGTACAATAATCCAACCTGAAATTAAAGGTGTTATAATAATCAAGGCATTAAACCCATGTTTATTTTGTGAGTTATGAATAAGATATTATGGTATCTCTAAATAAAGTTATTGATGTTTTATCTAGGTGGAAATAGTGGTTGGATTTGTATTTCAATATCATGGGTTTGACAAGACAATGAGGATGGAGATAAAAAAATAATCTAAATTCCATGTAGAGAAGAAGATGATATTTCCTTTATATTCATTATGTTGTAAGAAACCCAATGGAAAATGTATAAAAGGAAAGATTATATTTTTTATTTGGAGAATTTATGTTTATCTTGAAATTAATTTCCAATGTGATGGTAAGAAGTAATATAATGATTGAAAGTGTAAGAAAGATGTACATAATTCCAAAAACATAATCTTGTCCTTATAATGAAAGTATTTTGAGGACTATGTTAACCAGGTCTTAAATGAAATGTTTATTTGCAATGATCATAGTTAGAAAAATCTTAAGATAATGGACAATGGTAAATCTCATGTGCTCACTATTTTTAATGATCAATGTGAGAAAGATGCATTGGGAGGTATACTCAAAATCCACTCTATAATTTATAATGTCTTATTTGACTTATAATCAAATAATTATTTCATTTATGTATAATTTTATAGAGGTATCTATATTACACATAAATTAGTAGATATATAATTATAATTGAAAACAAATAGTTGGATGGTGACCACATTTCTAGACTATGGTCACTCTCTGGTTGATGTTGGTAGGAATTTATATAATGAAATATATTCATTCATTGTATGGATGAATGTGATGTCATACTGGTCATAAATATGGCTTGTGTTCATATATAGAATTTAAAATATATATGAAAATAAGTAAAATTTGTTATTCCACCCAGCCTATCATGATATATCTCTGTGAAGATAAGTTCAATCATAAGACAGATATCACATTCAATTTTTTCATATTAATTCCATTTATGAAGGCCTGTATATCAATAATTCTTGGGGAGAAACTTTTATTCAATTATTTTCACACATTTTGAGAATTTTTTTTTATTATAGAAGATATTTTGATCCTTCCAAGAAAACATTAGTTGTGTTCTCAATAGAACTAATATGTGTTTTGAAAAAAATTCAAAGGCTCCCTAAATAAATACCTTTCTTGAGCTATAGGAATTGATAATGAATCTCCAAAAAAAATTAGAAGGGATTAATTTTTCCAATATTGTCGCCATATGTAATGAATTATATTTTTGATGTATTATATTTTTGATATTATAAGTAATACATTTGAGACCATGAATTGAAATGGAGTGTGATTACATGGCCATGTGTGCAACAAATTATTTTATGAAATTTATTTTCAATATTAATATCTTTGAAATCTAGTTTTCCTATAATTGTAATAAATTTTAAATTGGGGACTAGATCAAAAATTCAAGGCCATGGATGAGATCAAAACATATATTTTATATCATGAGAAACATAAAAATTGTTGGTGTGCGGAATTTGTGAAAAAGTAATCATGGGCATAAAACTAATAAATTAAATTAAATGAATTAATATATTTTAATTTTTGACACATATCCATTTGTTCTCTTCTAAATAAAAATTTATGTGAAATTATAGGTTTAAATGTATAACCCTATAATTTTTAGATAGAATTGGAGATTCATTGGGGGAAATTTAATGGTAAAAGGACCAGCAGATTGATTTTTAGCAATTAGTGAGAAACATAATTCAAGGATCTCACTAATGAATATGATGCTGATTGATTCCTCTTCATCGATCAATTAAAATATAGGTAGGATGTATATTTTATTAAAATTATCCACATCATTCATATTTCTCTGATCAATGTGGATCAATCAACCAATGGATTAATTCATGGATCTGTCATATTGGGATATGGGATTGTCGATGGGGATTTATTATAGATAATTGATTATGATATTATGGTTATTAATTAATTTTTATACTGTAAATTAATCATGAAAGAAATGGAATGAATAAGGCTCATTTATATTTCATTTGTTTATTAGTGTTTTTCTTTATTCAACATGTATTCATCATAAGTGTTTTTTGACTGATGGTTCAATATATTCATGATAAAACAATTGTTGTGCACCATTTTTTTGCACAACTATTTGGTATTTCATTTCTCATATTTGAAAAATTATGGGATCAAGAAATGACTGAAGTGGATTTATATTATATGTTATTGGAGAAAACATGTCTTAGTGTCCATTAGTGTGCAATGGTGGATGACATATTTGGATGATTTCTCAATGAAATAGAAGGGCCCGAACTATATTATCAATAATGGAATGTCTTTGTGGGTTTTGTATCTATATTTTTCTTCAAGATTAATTTCTAAATTTAAGACCATAGGAGAGTCCAAAGATGAATGATCCAAATATTGGATTCTAAAAAATCATGTAACACACAATGTTTAATATGATAATACATCACATGTGGGACCATTGATAAAACGCTAGTGTTTCAGTGAAATGATAAAACTCAAACTGTATATGACCCTTTTTAGAAAAATTGTTACCTAGACATGGATCTTGGTATGTAACTCAAATAGTTAATGGAGAAATCTAAGAGTACATATTTAGGAACACATTATGTTCACAAACAGGGACATTTCTATGACATGTGTACATAAGAATATCTGAATACATTGACATGGTTAGAAGTATAAAGGCTAAAACATTTCATGCACCTTGACCGGGACACATACACCGGATCTTGTATATTGGAAGGACCCAATGTTTAATGGTTTCACTACGAACTCCCAAAAAAAAGGCTTTGTAATCCCATAAAATAGGAATATATCTCCAGTCCACTTTATCATTATTAATGTTTTTTGTTGTGTGTTCTCCATATACATTCTTTGAATGTTATTATGGAACAATATCCTAATCATAGGATGGTTACCCCTATAGTGGTATTTATATGATATACATGTTATAATTGATATATAAGGCCTAGAGATAGAAACTATATCATTATCCTACCCTAGGTTGAGTTCATTGCCTCATTGTGACAAACACTACATGGGCCTAAAGACCCAACATAGAGGCTTATTCCAAATTTAAATTCTTTATACCATATAGAATTAGGTGTGATCCTTATCATTATATTATTATATTTGGGATTCAAATGTATGAATTCTATGTAAATAAATAATGATCATCAACTCTCAAAAATAATTCATTAGTGTTATCCTAATTATGGATGTTTTTTCCTTGATGAGTTCTATATTGAACCTCTAAGCATGAATCCCTATACTGGCATAAAATTAATGACATTGAGACTGTTTTTTTGTTGAGTATTTCGGGATATTCTATTTATATGTTCTGTAGAAATATACCTATGTAGAGATAACTGCCATCTGAATAATTATATGCATAGTTTTTTGGGGGGTTTCATACTGGGTATTGTTATAGTCATCCCATCATGGGATTTTCCCACATGTTTCATTTTTTATGTATATGACTTATCATATGATAGATTCATACTTGGAATAGAAACATGTTTTTCATAATGATCCTGATAGAAGAAGGTGTGTTTCTATGGTTATCATGACTATATTCCCCATTTATAATTCTATGATGGACTAGTATATTTTCTCATTGTTGTGGGATTTTCATTGCTATTTTTTTTATTTTATTACATGTTCATGTACAGTTGTAGTGGAATTTTTAGATGTATGCATGAATGGGAACTCAGTTATTTTAAATTTCATTATTATATGGGCATGAATATGTTTGCATGTGTATAGATAATTTAGGATACAACCATCCATCTGAGTGATATATCTACTCGATTCTAGCCAGTAGCCCATAGCCTATTGGAGGAATAATTGGGGTGTTCATAGTTTTGTCTCTACAAGTATGGTTCATTAATGGGTAGTATAAAAATATTATGTTCAAATATAGAAACATAGTATGTGATATTAGATTGGTGAAATTTTGTTAAGAGTTTAAAATTTGACTTTTAGGATCGGGACTCTAGTGTGGGTGTGGTAACCAACATTTCTATACACCATAACATTGATCAATTTCAATTCTAATTGGTATATTTTTACACCTTATAATGTAAAAAATTGGTATATGAAACTTACAGAAATAGGATTTGGTTTCAATTTCCTTCTTATGTTATCTTTCTAGATACACTCACAGACTGTGTTACATATTTTCTATTTCAAGATGCCTCCATAACATATTGTAATTAAGATTGAAATCATTATCAATATGATAATCCCCTCAATCATGAGGCATTGATACAAGTAAATGTACTATAGGTGTTTCCTCTATGTGGTCCACTAGTTATAGCACTACATGTTGATAAGAAGATCATACCTATATAGATAGTATATGAGGTATTCAAGATAAGTGTTCTTCATGTGTTCTATTGAGATTGACCACTCCTGATCCGAGGAAATCCACAACCACAGGTTGATGGGGACTGGCTTGAGGAGGTAATGTGAGTTTTTCATCTAATCAGAAAACTAGCAGATCTAATGGTTATTTTAACAAAAATCCTTCTCCATGGGTATAAATAACGATCGTGGGGTATAGTGCACCAGTCATATAATGCGTAAATAGGTTATTGGGTTTATTTCATGAGTAATTAAAACTAGATGTCATGTATATATTTTTTATGGTTATAATCATCATGGATCTTTTATATCCTCAGTAGTGTAGTATGAAAATGGATAAGTTTTTACCTTGGATCACTATCCATTAAAAGTAGTTTATGGATGTGGTTTTTGATCAATTCTTCATGGATTAGAAGTTTGAGAGAGGTCAATGTAGAGAAAAATATTACATCCTAATAAATATGTACATCCCTACATATGATGGGTCCATATAGTAAAATTTGGGCATTGAGATTCTTTTGGCTGAGTACATACAGAGAGTGTTTTCCTACAATGGGAACCCAAGAGTTGAGACTTTAGCATCATGGATCTAACACCATTCTTCGGGATCTAGACATGTAAAGAATTTCATGAGGAGGTACCAAGATAGTGTTTCTATGGTCTGGGGATCACAATATGTTTCTAGTCATGTTAGGGAGAGGTGATTCTATACATTTGATGGTAGGGTACATATTACATTATATTGTATGACCCTTCATATTGTTGATAGATTGATTTTGGATGGGTCACCTAGATATATACAATGGTATGAGCTGGAAGGTTCTGAGGATGGAGGATGTGATAGAATAGTTGGGAGATAATTTGGTTGCGGTAAATGTTTTGACATGTTTCCACCACTACCCCAAGGTAGTGCACACCAGGTTCAGGGAGCTGGGGGAAAGCAGGAGAGGAGGATACATGCAGTCGAGGAATATAACCCAATGTCCCCAATAAATATATATGTTATAATCTAATCCTTTTTACCTTTTCTAAAATATTGATAGACACGATTGGAAGTTATTCCTTTATTATCAAATGAATGTTTTGAGACATAGAGATTCCAGTAGTGCCATTGCATCAATCCTGGTGATTGGAGACTCCTACAGATGGTGACTCATCAATCAAATAATTATTCA
Source organism: Viscum album (assembly GCA_963277665.1). NCBI lineage: Eukaryota > Viridiplantae > Streptophyta > Magnoliopsida > Santalales > Viscaceae > Viscum > Viscum album. The sequence continues at coordinate 1,068,002,065 of OY728157.1, read as the reverse complement.
AATAGTGATATGAAACTCATTGACAAGATAGTTTCTATTTAGATCACAGTTTAGTAGTGATGGGGAATTTTTGTGGTCATATTAGTTATGGACTAGGTATCGACAATTCATTCCCAGATTGGGTGTTTTAGGAAGAGGATTTGGTGTTCCCACAGTGTTGGGATTAGATTTTACATTGTCTGTGAATTGGAAACAAAAGAAGTGCAGGTTGGAGTCTAATATAAGAGGGTGAATAATTTTACTCATGAGTTTTCAAGAATGACCCTTGGTAGAGGGGAAGTAATGAGTTTTTAGTTCCCTATATTGGTTGAAGAGTATGAGGAAAAATTTCATGGGGATGTTCCTAGATTTCATTTCAAATCAGTGATATACATCTGTATTGATCTACATAATGGTATGACCTTGATATCCACACCATCATATTGGAAGTCTCTTGTATATTTTCACAATATATTTTTTCTTTTGAGGAATTATAGAGGAATCGATTTTTTATACCCAGTATTTCACCCTTGGAATCATCATTTCTATTATCTAATAAGGGATATGGGAGATTTAGGATATGTTTGGAATAACAACGCTTCAATCTTGTGACTAGGAAGAACATGCATCAAAATTTTAGTGTTAATGGACTCATTGATTAGTTGAGAGGTGCATGATAGTTCTTCAGTATAGATTTCAATTTAGGCTATCACTAGTTTCAAGTATTGGGATAAGGATTTACCAATGATGGAAGTGGTATTACATTATAGTAATTATGAGTTACTACTAATTCTCTATAAAATGAAGAACAAACCATGAATTTTCATGGGAATCATGAATAGAATCATTCAAGATTTCTTAGACTGGTTCATGGTACTCTTCATCATTGATATTATAGTGTACTAGACATCTGAGGTGGAGCATGCAAGACACTATAGGTTGGATTTAAAAAAACAAAAAGAGCACCATCATTACATGAATATCTTGATGAAAAAGTTATGGATTCAAGATATCCAATTTTGGGGATATTTTATCTTATTATATGGTGTGGTAGTGGTCCAAAAAACGTTGAGTTAGTGTTATCTTTTGTTTCACACAAGAAAATGAATGATATGAAGAGAATCTTTTGGTTGGTGGGATACTACTATAGATCCATAATTGAAATCTCTAGGATATAATCCTTTATTATAGCTTTGAACCCAAAGGGTTATCCTAATATATTTTTTAGATAGGTTATTTTATTGGTTTTATGAGATTAGACTATGATTGATGAGTTCTCCTATAATAAGATTAAGAGAAGAGGTTGTTGTGTACTTAGGGTTCTGTGATGAATCAGTAACTGGGAAAGGTAATGATCTGATGAAAATGATGGTAGTAATTGCATATGGATGATGTCAATTGAGACCACATGAGAAGAAATATATGATCCATGATCTATAAATTTCAATTTTATTATAGATATTGATGATGTGGCGAAACTACCTGATGGGTGAGTAGACTATCATCCATTTTTATCAAAATAGACTAATATATTTATTAATTGAGGATAGAGGGGAGAATATTACCTCCAATTTATGGTTTTCACCTCTCTACATTTATAGTTATCCAGGAAGAAAAAACATCATTATACCAACTATGAGACTCTACATTATCAGATAACTAGTAAAAAGTCTCCTTAAATATTTTTTAAAATGTTTGGATAATATCCTTATTTTTAAATAATGCATGATGGTATGTGTGAAATTATTTGTGTGAATTCATAGAGGGTTTAATACATATACATTGGTTGTACATACATGTGTGGAAATTATGTACAAGGACCTATAACATCAGTTTTGGTGACTTTGTATGAACAAGGGAGTTGTAGAGTTGGTTTGTTGTTGCCTTACATGACTAGTGATAAACATTGAGAAATAGGTTATATAGAGTTTAACTCAACACCTTGAAAGGAAACATTGGATGTTGGGTGGGATGTCCTTGTAATTCATGATTGGATTACCATGCATGTATTAGGTATAATATTCCATTGAGGATATTATAGACTAAATCACCATGTCAGACCACATTCTAGCTATTTGGGAGAAGAGTTCAGTAGAGATATTTTGATGCGTCTATGTGATAAATACCATCTGGATCCATCGAGTCCCCATGATGATAAATATAGACAATATTCTCACTTCATAAATAGGTTATGGAAGGGATTGAAGGAGGATTTTGGGACTCAGTTTCTTTTTAGCCAGGATTTTGACCCCCAGACTGATATGCAGTTTGAGAGGACTATTCAGGTATTGGAGGAAATATTTCAGGATTGCATGTTGGGGTTTTCCATAGTTTGGGGGATTATCTAACAATTATGGATAATTCATAAAACAACTACTACTATTAAACCATTATTATGTCACTATTAAAGGACACTTATGGGTGACCCTACATTTCATCACAATTTTTCATTGATTAGGGTGATTCAATAATCATGGGCTCAGATTGGGTACAATCACCTATATAGAAGACTTAAACCATCGAGGAGAGTATAATGATAAGACTGATCCATCTGAATTCTAATAAAGAGTGATAATGTAGGTATTTTTATGTTTGAGGATTGAGACCATGTATTCCTATGGGGTTCACCTCAACATCGATTATGGATGTTTTGTCAAGGTGGAATGACATATCCAAGTTTATTTGTCCCTTTTTCGAATTTTTTGATGAGTATGTGAGGTGACAAACAACATGGGATTACCATAGTATTTAAACCTGTTGCATGGCGTCTTCCATTTTTTTATCTGATGAGGAATGTGTTCGATTAGTGACACATTATCAAATAGAGTAAGCTTGATATTTGGGATGTATCTACCTTTAATGAGTACATGGAAGAGATTGAGAATGGATAAGATAGGATAATTCATGGGTGACATATTCCATTATTTCATGAATAACTTTATAGTGAGAATATTTCAATGATTTCCTAGGATTGGAATCCTCAAATGGGTTCTCAGTACCCAAATCTCATTCTATGGCCTTCAGTTTTGGATTTTCATGTTACAAATCCCAATTATGGGTGGATAAAATGGCACTTATTTTAACTTGTATAAATATTTATTTTATATTATATGGAATATTTTCTACACCAACTACTAAAAATCCATCTGATTCTGAGCATTGGTGATCCTAGAATTAATGTTTTAAATATAATACATTAAATAATATCACATACACTTAATTTTTCAAATTAAGTATAATAAATCTACAATGGGTTCCTAGATAAAAAATATATGCGAACCATTTATTCTAGGACACTTTATACCTTGGTTTCAACATAACCAGTGTTGGAACGCGACGTTTGTGAAAAAGTCATCAAATACATAAAATGAATAAAATAAATTTACATTATTCATTTATTTTGATTATTGTAATTGAGTGAAATAATATTCATTAAATATGCTTCTATGTATAAATTTATGAATAAAGTGCATAACCGTTCCTTTTTTAGAGAGTATTGGAGAGTTGTTGGAGGAATTTACCTGGAAAAAATACAACCAGATCGAGGATCAAAGATCGATGAACAACTAATTTGAAGGATCTCACTAATAAAATATTTGAATATATTTTTTCTATTATTGATCACTATAAATCAAGTTAGTATATTTATTTTAGAATAATTATCCCCATTTTATTATTTATATGATGATCATGAATCAATAATTCAATATATTTATTCCTAAATCAGTCGTATTGCTGGGTGGGTAAATCTAGGGAGATTTATTGGGATAATAATTTATGTAATTATGGTTTATCACTGACCATTATAATTGAAATAGATCATGTTACACTAATCATATATAAGATCATTCCTCTTTTGTGTGTTTCATTGTTATCTCAAATTATACTACACACATTCATCAATTGGGTTTCATTTTACCATTATGTTGATGGATTGACATGAAATCAAACATTGCATAAATTTTTTAGGGAACAATGATTCATTGTGATAGATCAATGTTTCTATCATCAGCGCGATTAAGCTATGGGGGAAGAACCATTTTATTAGATGGATTTTCCGATAGCCAATATTCAAGTTCATTGAAATGAAATTGTGGGCTACAAAAGATGATGATTCCCTAATGAAATTGAAAGGATGAAACATTGTGGTAATCAAGGGATTGATTCATAAGGTTCTTTTTCACACTTTTATAGTGAGATTCATTGCCAGATTAGGGGATGGAATAACAGTTGATGATGTGGGATAAATATATGAGCTTCTAGAATATCAAGTAACACACTTCATATAATCCATTATTACGCAACATCCCCTAGTGTAGCATCAAGGATCTGGCTAGAAGTTGACCATAAAATTTTGTTTAATATTTTCAAATAGTCTGTGATCCCTGTCACATGGTGTATGACCATTCTAGGAAGATAATCATTCACCTTAGAGGGTAAGAGGATATTACTTGGAGTATATGGTAATAGACAGATTGTGTACTCCGATACAATCATAACCACGCATGGTGTACATGGGAAGATCTATGTAAACGGACCTGGTAAGAATTACATAGTCTCAAACGTTCCATGTAATTTTACATGGAAATGGGAGTGGGATATTATACATGGGATAGACCTAATGCCGAAGGGATAGTATTTTTACTCCATGTACACTCCTTGTACAACCTTTTAGGAAGAGTAGATCCCTTATCATTTTTATCATGTACAATTTTCATTACGACATATTCCCTATAGCTATTCCCTACAGGGATACTATGGAATGGAATCCTAAAAATGAGATAGTGACCCCTTTAGGGGGAATTATTGTACAGAGTTATTTGAATCCTCCCATGTCACCCAAAATGAGATATTCTTTCATTATCATCTCCTATGTGGAGTTCTTGTTATCATAACTACCAACAAAACAGGGTTTCTAATCCACTCTGTAGTGGGATATTTATGATTTTATTTTTTATACCAAATGGATTTAGGTGTCATCCTCATCAATGTATCATTATCTTAAAAAATAAATACGTTAATTTCTATGATGATACCAGATGAAAATGAGATCTTGGATGGGCATAACTTGTTCTATATGACTCGTGGATTGTATTCTCCAAGAAGAGTATTTTTTGGAAGCATCAATCATGAATCCCTAGACTTGAATTACAATAGTGACTTTGGGACTACTATCCTTTGTTGAATATATCTGTATATTCTATTTATATGTATTGTAGTCTTATACCGGTGTGTAGTTAAATATTATACATGTGGTTATACTCTTAGTGGTTTTTGTTTCATAATAGGAAATGTTATGTTCACCCCTAGATGCACTTATCCAACACATTTCAAGTCTTATATAGATTATCGATCTTGTGAAAAAGTCCTAGAGGGGACATGACAAGGTGGTCCATAGTTATCCTAATAGATATATGTCCATTATTATAGATATCTTGACATCCATCCCAATATATATAATTATTTTGGACTTGTTCACACTCTTTTTTGTGGGCTTGTATTAAGCCTTTTTTCTATACTTATTGTCGTAATCTAGTAAGGTGATTTTAATATGTATGCTTCCATGATTTATCAGTTCTATTTAAATTTATTCATTAATAGTCATGTTTGTTTTTGTGAGTGTATAGGTATTTTAGGATAAGTCCTTTTATGTGAGTGATGTGACTACTCATCCCAAGCTACTATCCCATATCATATTATTTGGTGGTAGAGGCAGTCACGGTTTGTGCCCCATTAGTAGGGGTTGTGACTCATTGTAATGATCCTGTTCATTTTCAAAAATATAAATATGCATCATTGAGACTCCACATTTATTATCATAAATTTAACAACATCATTATCATTAACATGTATCCTATTCCTCATATTCCTAACCTCATTGATCAATTATGTGGATCTCAATATTTTCTATGATTTTCAATCATTTGGGATAATATCATTTAAGGTACAAGAATGAGTACATACCCAATATGAAATTCTGTACCATGTATGGGCACTATGAATATATAGTAATTATATGATGTCTTACTAATTCCAACTCTATATTTATGTATTTAATTAATATATTCTTCAGAAATTAAGAATATCAGTTTTTTGTATTATGCATAGATGATACTATTATAAATTCAAATATAAATGGATGGGCATGAAGAACATATAATAATAGTACAAAATATCCTAATAAAGGATTAACTATATAAAAATATAAAAAAAAATGTGAACATTGGAAAAAAAATAATCTTGTTAAAGTTATATAATATATTGTGATGGTATATTAGTTGATCTATCAAATGCAGAGGTTATATAATGTTTTCCATAACCTATCACGATGACTAAGATCCACCATTTACTTAGTTTTGATATATATTATCATCTAGTTTTGGATAAGTTTCCACGACTCAATAATCCATATAGCATGTCAACTCAAAAGGGAGTTAAGTTCCTCAGGATAGACGAACATGTGTAACATTTCTAGGAAATAAGTAAAATTTTAGTCATCATACATGTTCTTACATTACCTAATAATAGAGATGGTTTTGTAATCTATAGTGATTCATCTAAGAATATATTTTGATTTTTAATATAGAAGCAAATGGTTATAGAATATGCCTTATGATAATTGAATATTAATGAGAAATATTACCATACATATGATTTGGATTTATCATTATTTATTTTTTCATTAAACATATAATGGAATTATATATATACATAATAATGGGACATATATACCGATCATAAGTGTTTATAATATATATTCACATAGAAAGAGTTGAATATGATCCAAATAATATGGTTGTATCTGATTAAATATTATTACTACGAGATACGTAATCATTATAGAAAAATGAAAAATGTGTCCGACACTTTGAGTCTAAAGGATCATGAAGTCTTATCCATCATGAGGATTAAAGAATGATCCATTATTTCAAGTTTTCTCAAAATTATGTATCTATATATACTAAGGGAAATAGAAATATTTTATCTTACTTAATTTAATTTTCATCAATTTATACAAGTGGAGATTAATGATGTGTATATAGAATATATAGTGTTTAAAAAGAAGGATAGAAATATTACTGATATTAATATTGACCATGATCAAATGATAAGGTTTAGTAACTATATATGTTAATTGTCTTCACCAGAGTTTAAGTAAGGTTTTTTTATGAAGACCATAGTTCATCATTCACTATTCATCATGAATGTATGAAGACATATAGATTTTTGAAGTAATAATTCTTATGGGATGACATAAAACAGAGTTAAAATATTTTTTATCTTGGTGCATGGTTTGTCATCATTTCTGGGATTGTTGAAAAATGTCTAAGTGGATGTTTTATTTTATGAATGGGTCCCACTGATAGCACAAATACCCAACCTTAACATGGTTATTAGGTCCTATCCTATTAGGTACCAATAGTTCTCTGTGGACATGTGGTCACCTACCTAGGGCCAAAACTCATGCCTGAATTGGTAATCTAACTAATTACTATCCAAATAGGCCAACACATTTAATTAAAAATGGTCTTTGTGTTCAATCACACATATCCAAGAAACATCCTAGAAGGTCAAATTTCTAGGTACAACTCATATAATATAATGTATAAATGTATATTTCAAATAAGTTAAGCTCCAAAAAATAATGGTTCACCTTTTTTATACGAGTCATGTCAAATAGTAATTTAACCATTTATCATTTAAGGGTGTTACATTTACACCCCCTAGATTCCTCTTTGCGGACCTTATATCTCAACCCAACATGTTCATCACACTTATGGATGGTTTCATGATATTATAATAAATTTATCAATTGGGACCTAATAGTAGCAAGAAAATACAAACATGACATGGTCATTGGTTCCTATCCAACAAAGTACCACTAGTTACCCTGTAGACATGTTGTACCCTCCATGGATCTCACCCACATGCTCGAACGGTTCTTTTGACTAATAAATATCCCCACAGTCCAACTCATGTTCTTTCTTGTGTGCTTTTTCCTCACTAACAAACACCATGGGAAATGTTCCAAAAGTTCAACCTTCTTAATAACTAAACATGTCCAAGAATTCATAACTATAAAGGTTTAAATAGATAGGGTATCAAAAAGAAATGTTCTGCTAATAGACATGATTCATATAATTTAGTCATTTGGCCATTTCTCATTATAGGGTTATACATTTCATCCATTGCCAATTCCAAAATGAAAATAAAAAGACATCACCATGTAATTTGACAATTGACATCCCAAAACCTTTAAGGGGAATAATTTGATAAGGGTTTTATACAATGTCTATACTATATCCTCATAATTCATCAATATCATTGATGAATATTCCTTGAATTTCCTTTCCATGTTATACATTAAAAAATATGCAATGTTTCATATAGTAAAAAAAATTATATTGTTTTTTATTAGGAATTGTGGATTACCGCAATGATTCTGTGAAGTATTGAACAAGATCTTGATACAAAGTTTAGTTTTAGTTCTGTCTATTATCCTCCTATAAATCCTCATTCTAAGTATTCACCACCTAGAGGATATTTTGAATTATATTTTATTGGGTTTAAAAGGTGGTTGGAATCAACAAAATCATGTAGTTGTGATTTCTTAGAAAAATTTCAATCACTAAAGAATTCATATTTATCATTATTATGAAATAAATGCAATGAAATTTATAGCTCCAATGTTCTGGAATAATTTTGGAGAATAAATTCAATTGGGACACGATATAGATGAATAAATGATGTTGATGGTTAGAGACATTCCACAACACATCAAGGTTGATCTGAGTAGACAGAAAAGTTATACTTATAATCACAATAGTGATCTATAATTTAACATTGATAACAAGGTGTCGCTAAGAATCTCTAAAAGGATGATGGTTATGAGATTCGGTAAGAATGGAAAACAAAGACCAATTAATATTGGTCCCTTTGAAATTATTTATCATATTAGGAATATAGATTATACCATGGAGAATAAACTAAACCACACAAATGTCCATGATGTGTTCTATGTGTCTATTATTATGAAATAAATACCTCACCCTTCACATGAATTATACTCATACATCATACAACTAGAGAATGATACTTTTTATGAATAATAAATAGAGGAGATTCTAGATCAGATAGAAAATGTTGTACAAAACAAAACAACTCAATTATTCAAGTATTCATGGTGAACCCACTAGTTTTAAAAAGAAACATGGGAACTTGAGTATATCATAATGTACAAATATCACAATATTTTATTTAAGTTGTGAAGTTTTATGTATAATTTATTTTTATGTGGTTCATAAGGTAACACCCCTATTTTTTATGAATTATTTATTTCAAATTAATTAAATATTCATTGATATCTTAAGATACATGATAAAGTAATTTAATCATTCATTATACATAACAAAGAGTTAATTTTCACTGCATGTATCACCATGTTACGACTGTGCTACACACAACATTTGGTTAGCCTATGTTACATAATGAGTTTTAAAAAAACCCTTATATATTGTAAATATATATTTATAAATGAAATCAAAATAACCTAGAAATATAAAATAGTGATATTAATAGAAATAAATAATTTTTAAATATTAATTATATTTTATTCATATAAGGTAATCATATTGATTAAATATATACATAATTTTTAATAATGTCTTTATATTATTTGAGAATATATTTTTATAAAAAAATGATTTTTATTACTTTTTGTGAAAAATAGTAATTTTTCCATAATTTCATAACATTTATTTAATGAAATAAATTATATTTTTAAAATCCCAATATAAATAATTTCTTACTATAATATTTTTCTATTTTTCTAAAAAATTCCATTTTTTCATGAATACTAAAAATTTTGAATTTTAATTAAAAGATATATATATTTTAATTTATTAAAAAAATTAAATAATTTTTAAATTTGTATTGATGTAAAATTATTTCAATTGGAAATCCATAAATCCAATATATTTCACCAGGATAAATTTTACAATGAATTTTTATATAAAAAGTTTTATATTTTTAGGAAGAGTAGATCCATTATCATTTTTATCATGTACAATTTTCATTACGACATATTCCCGATAGCTATTCCCTACAGGGATACTGTGGAATGGAATCCTAAAAATGAGATAGTGACCCCTTTAGGGGGAATTCTAGTACAAAGTTATTTGAATCCTTCCATGTCACCCAAAATGAGATATTCTGTCATTATCATCTCCTATGTGGAGTTCTTGTTATCATAATTACCAACAAAACATGGTTTCTAATCCACTCTGTAGTGAGATATTTATGATTTTATTTTTTATACCACGTGGGTTTAGGTTTTGTCCTCATCTATGTATCATTCTCTTAAAAAATAAATAATTTAATTTCTATGATGATACAAGATGAAAATGTGATCTTCGATGGACGTAACTTGTTCTATATGACTCGTGGATTGTATTCTCCAAGAAGATTGTTTTTTGGAACCATCAATCATAAATCCCTAGACTTGAATTACAGTAGTGACTTTGGGACTACTTTTTTTTGTTGAATATATATGTATATTATATTTATATGTATTGTAGTCTTATACCGGTGTGTAGTTTAATATTATACGTGTGGTTATACTCTTAGTGGTTTTTGTTTCATAATAGGAAATGTTATGTTCACCCCTAGATTCACTTATCCAACACATTTCAAGTCTTATATAGATTATCGATCTTGTGAAAAAGTCCTAGAGTGGACATGAAAAGGTGGTCCATAGTTATCCTAATAGATCTATGTCCATTCTTACAGATATCCTGACATCCATCCCTATATATATAATTATTTTGGACTTGTTCACACTCTTTTTTGTGGGATTGTATTTAGCCTTTTTTCTATACTTATCGTCGTAATCTAGTAGGGTGATTTTAATATGTATGCTTCCATGATTTATCAGTTCTATTTAAAATTATTCATTAAAATTCATGTTTGTTTTTGTGAGTGTATAGGTATGTTTGGATAAGTCCTCTTATGTGAGTGATGTGACTACTCATCCCTAGCCACTATCCCATATCATATTATTTGGTGGTAGGGGCAGTCACGGTTTGTGCCCCATTAGTAGGGGTTGTGACTCATTGTGATGATCCTGTTCATTTTCAAAAATATAAATATGCATCATTGAGACTCCACATTTATTATCATAAATTTAACAACATCATTATCATTAACATGTTTCCTATTCATCATATTCATAACCTCATCGATCAATTATGTGGATCTCAATACTTTTCTATGATTTTCAATCATTTGGGATAAAATCATTTAAGGTACAATAATGAGTACATACCCAATATGAAATTTTGTACAATGTATGGGCACTACGAATATATAGAAATTATATGATGTCTTACTAATTCCAACTCTATATTTATGTATTTAATTAATATATTCTTCAAAAAAATAAGAATATCAGTTTTTTGTAGTATGCATAGATGATACTGTTATAAATTCAAATATAAATGGATGGGCATGAAGAACATATAAGAATAGTACAAAAGATCCTAAGAAAATATTAACTATATAAAAATATAAAAAAAATGTGAACATTGAAAAAAAAGAATCTTGTTAAAGTTATATAATATATTGTGATGGTATATTAGTTGATCTATCAAATGCAGAGGTTATATAATGTTGTCCATAACCTATCACGATTACTAAGATCCACCATTTACTTATATTTGATATATATTATCATCTGGTTGTGGATAAGTTTCCACGACTATATAATCCACATAGCATGTCAACTCAAAAGGGAGTTAAGATCCTCAGGATAGACGAATAGGTGTAACATTTCTAGGAACTAAATAAAATATTAGTCATCATATATGTTCTTACATTACCTGATAATAGAGATGGTTTTGTAATCTGTAGTGATTCATCTAAGAATATATTTTTATTTTTAATATATAAGTAAATGGTTATATAATATGCCTTATGATAATTGAATATTAATGATAAATATTACCATACATATGATTTGGATTTATCATTATTTATTTTTTCATTAAACATATAATGGAATTATATATATTCACAATAGTGGGACATATATAGTGATCATAAGTGTTTAAAATATATATTCACATAGAAAGAGTTGAATATGATACAAATAATATGGTTGTATATTATTAAATATTATTACTACCAGATATTTAATCATTATAGGAAAATAAAAAACGTGTCCGACACTTTGAGTCCAAAGGATCATGAAGTCTTATCCATCATGAGGATTAAAAAATGATCCATTATTTGTATTTTTATGAAAATTATGTATCTATATATACTAAGGGAAATAGAAATATTTTATCTTACTCAATTTAATTTTCAACAATTTATACAAGTGGAGATTAATGATGTGTATATGGAATATATAGAGTTTAAAAAGAAGGATAGAAATATTACTGATATTAGTATTGACCATGATCAAATGATAAGGTTTAGTAACTCTATATGTTAATTGTCTTCACCAGAGTTGAAGTGAGGTTTTTTTATGAAGACCATAGTTCTTCATTCACTATTCATCATGAATGTATGAAGACATATAGATTTTTGAAGTAATAATTCTTATGGGATGACATAAAATAGAGTTAAAATATTTTTTATCTTGGTGCATGGTTTGTCATCATTTCTAGGATGGATAAAAAATGTCTAAGTGGATGTTTTATTTTATGAAAGGGCCCCATTGATAGCACAGATACCCAACCTTAACATGGTTATTAGGTCCTATCCTAATAGGTAGCAATAGTTCTCTCTGGACACGTGGTCACCTACCTTGGGCCAAAACTCATGCCTGAATTGGTAATCTAACTAATTAATATCCAAATAGGCCAACACATTTAATTAACAATGGTATTTGTGTTCAATCACACATATCCAAGAAACATCCTAGAAGGTCAAATTTTTAGGTACTACTCATATACTATCATGTATAAATGTAAATTTCAAATTAGGTAAGCTCCAAAAAATAATGGTGCACCTTTTTTATATGAGTCATGTCACATAGTTATTTAACCATTTATCATTTAAGGGTGTTACATTTACACCCCCTAGATTCCTCTTTGTGGACCTTATATCTCAACCCAACATGTTCATCACACTTATGGATGGTTTCATGATCTTATAACAAATTTATCAACTGGGACCTAATAGTAGAACGGAAATCCAAACATAAAATGGTCATTGGTTCCTGGCTAACGAAGTACCACCAGTTAACCTATAGACATGTGGTAATCTCCATGGATCTCACTGACATGCCCAAACGGTTCTTCTGACTAATCAATATCCCCACAGTCCAACTCATGTTCTTTCTTGTGTGCTTTGTCCTCACTGACAAACACCATGGGAAATGTTCCAAAAGTTCAACCTTCCTAATGACTAAACAAGTCCATGAATTCATAACTATCAAGTTTTAAATAGATAGGTTATCAAAAAAAATTTTCTGCTAATGGACATGATTCATATAATTTAGTCATTTATCCATTTCTCATTATAGGGTTATACATTTCATCCATTTCCAATTCCAAAATAAAAATAAAAAGACATCACCATGTAATTTGACAATTGACATCCCAAAACGTTTAAGGGGAATAATTCGATAAGGGTTTTATCCAATGTCCATACTATATCCTCATAATTCATCAATATCATAGATGAATATTCCTTGAATTACCCTTCCAAGTTATACATTAAACAATATGTAATGTTTCATATGGTAAAAAAAATTATATTGTTTTTTATTAGGAATTGTGGATTACCACAATGATTCTGTGAAGTATTGAACAAGATCTTGATACAAAGTTTAGTTTTAGTTATATCTATTATCCTCCTATAAATCCTCATTCTAAGTATTCACCACCTAGAGGATATGTTGAATTATATTTTATTGGGTTTGAAAGGTGGTTGGAATCAACAAAAGCATGTAGTTGTGATTTTTTAGAAAAATTGCAATCACTAAAGAATTCATATTTATCATTATTATGAAATAAATGCAATGAAATTTATAGCTCCAATGTACTGGAATAATGTTGGAGAATAAATTCAATTGGGACGTGAGATAGATGAATAAATGATGTTGATGGTTAGAGACATTTCACAACACTTCAAGGTAGATCTGAGTATATAGAAAAGTTATACTTATAATCACAATAGTGATCTATAATTTAACATTGACGACAAGGTGTATCTAAGAATCTCTCAAAGGATGGTGGTTATGATATTCGGTAAGAACGAAAAAACAAAGACCAATTAATATTGGTCCCTTTGAAATTATTTATCATATTAGGAATATAGATTATATCATGGAGAATAAACTAAACCACACAAATGTCCATGATGTGTTCTATGTGTCTATTATTATGAAATAAATACCTCACCCTTCACATGAATTATACTCATACATCATACAACTAGAGAATGATACTTTTTATGAATAATAAATAGAGGAGATTCTAGATCAGATAGAAAATGTTGTACAAAACAAAACAACACAATTAGTCAAGTCTTCATGGTGAACCCACTAGTTTGAAAAAGAAACATGGGAACTTGAGTTTATCATAATGTTCAAATATCACCATATTTTATTTAAGTTGTGAAGTTTTATGTAGAATTTATTTTTATGGGGTTCAGAAGGTAACACCCCTATTTTTTATGAATTATTTATTTCAAATTAATTAAATATTCATTGATATCTTAAGATACATGATAAAGTAATTTAATCATTCATTACACATAACAAAGAGTTAATTTTCATTGCATGTATCACCATGTTAAGACTGTTCTACACACAACATTTGGTTAGCCTATGTTACACAATGAGTTTTAGCAAAACCCTTATATATTGTAAATATATATTTATAAATGAAACCAAAATAACCTAGAAATATAAAATAGTGATATTAATAGAAAAAAATAATTTTTAAATATTAATTATATTTTATTCATATAAGGTAATCATATTGATTAAATATTTACATAATTTTTAATAATGTCTTTATATGATTTGAGAATATATTTTTATAAAAAAATGATTTTTATTACATTTTTGTGAAAAATAGTAATTTTTTCCATAATTTGATAACATTTATTTAATGAAATAAATTATATTTTTAAAATCCCAATATAAATAATTTATTACTATAATAGTTTTTTGGTTTTTCTAGAAAATTCCATTTTTTCACGAATACTAATTTTTTTTTAATTTTAATTAAAAGATATATATTTTAATTTATTAAAAAAATTAAATAATTTTTAAATTTGTATTGATGTAAAATTATTTCAATTAGAAATCCATAAATCCAATATATTTCACTAGGATCAATTTTACAATGAATTTTTGTATAAAAAGCATTATATTTTTCATAGTTATCTCAATAAAAAATTACTTTTTCATTGCATCTATATGATTAATTTTAAATTATTTTTTTCACTTATGTAGATATATTTTTTACTATTTTTTCTATAATTTTAATCATATTATTTTTTTTCTAATAAATTCAACTTAAGTTTTGACGAAAATGAATAGTAAAAACACCAAAACAACAACTTACAATGGTTAACATGAAAATGGGTTTACTAAGGGTTAAAGTAAAATTATAATTATTAAAAATAAATAAAATCCAATATAGCACCCATTTAATGTAAATATACATACCTTATCTCTTATATTCTAGATAATTCCCCATTATTCATTCCTTGTAACTTGAAAAAAAACATTGGGGGAATTCGTTCTTTTATTAAATTTCATGTGTACCAGTCACCACACTTATAAATGGCCATCCATTATAATATAATCTTCACATATTAACCCTATTTTGGTTCTCTATATACTTACTGATATCACATAAATAATTACCAACTATCATTTTAGAGGCATTTTTTTAAGAAATCCATAATTGGAAGTATTTTGTTGCAATCCTAGGGAGGATACTCGAAGAAGATGTAACGTTCATGAAAAAATATTATGTATTAATCAACCAAATTAAATTAATATTAGACCATGATTTTATAATATAATAAATATCATCCATTTACATATAGTTTTTAATGTAATGGTAATTCCCTACAACCATCTCCACTTCTATCAAATAGGATACATGATCATCATTTAAATGTAAGGATTACTACTACCACGTGAACAAATGTCAATATCATTTCCAATACCACATATCAATTATTTTTATAATCATTGATAAAATTATTATATATGATATTGATTATATTATTATTCTTCTAGAAATAATTTATCACAAGTTCCATTTTTTACATTCCATTTTGGGGGAATGTGAGATCATCATTCGTTTGTACGTCGGACTACTGCCTAATAAAGTGATGTGATTTATTAATGAATTAAAAATAATTTCATAAGGATGGATTTAATGATAATTTTTGATAAACATTAATTTTTTTTAATTATAATATATTATTTTTGTTTCTTTTTTTTAATCCAACAATAATATAGAAACCAAGTTCATGGGTATAAATGACCTACTATCTCAAATAATGGTGGATTTAATTTTTTATCATTAAATTTAATTTATTACTATAAATTAATATATGAAGAATATATATGATAAAAATATAATGGTTATATTTATAGATATTAATAAATCAGGGTAATAGTACAAGGGCCAAAAATAAAAAATCAAGAATATAGGAAAAAACAAGTGGTTATTACAAAAAAATGTATATTTATCATGGAATTATTAATAAACATTAATTAATGTTGACATAAAAATAATATATGGATTGATATATATAAACATGTTTCAATAATTATTTTATAATAAACATATATTTAGTATATATGAGGTTTAAACATGTACGATGAAAGTCAATACATAGGGTAATGTATTTCTAGTGTATATATTTTTTCTAGGATACATATAAAAATTCACCACTAGTTTTTGGTGGATTATATAATTACACAATTATGTGTTATATGATTAATATAATAATTTTTATGATATATAAAGTTTTATTTGACATTGTGTTTTTTTATTGGGATTCAAAAGATACCCAAGTAGTAAGCGATTTATATCAAACAATATTACTTCTTGGAGATGCGTATCGTATTCACCACTTATTTAGTCTATGTGTTGTATATACTACCCATTAACAAAAAATAATGATTAAAATACATAAAATTATATTCAATTCAATATAAATTTTAGGATCTACCTTCAATTGGTTTTACGGTTCAAAATTTACCAATGTGATAAGGCATTTTTGTCTCAATTTACCTACTTTGAGACACACATTATGTTATGCACCTATTTTATTTCAAGAGGAAAACATACATACCAATTAAAATGTAATATACTGAATTTTTTTTATATTAATGTTATTTAAATTTTCATTTAATGAAATTCCATCATGGGTCTTGAGATTTAATAAATATTTTATGTTTATACAAAATAAAAGAATAATAGATATTTTTTTCAATAAATGATTTATGTGATTTTTCAAAATAACTTTCCTTATAATATGAATTCAGTTGATGTTTTCAATACCTCAATAGGGATATAATTAAAGGATACCATCGTTACTCCTTACCTAAATGATATATATTCATGATATAAATATGTTTATTAAAACTATTTCACTTCCCCAAGTTATATATTAATATAATTAATCAGAAATATGCTTATTTTTTGATTGGACATGATATGATTAAATATTGAAATGATTATTAATTATGTCTCATTTCTATAGGTTATGATATAATGAAATGTTTATGAAAACAATTTTATTTAATGGGTAATGACATGGTGAGTGTTTTTTTGAAAAAATATATATGGTTTTCATTATGTGATTGGTGGGACCTATATCTCCCACCAATGCATTTGGTATGGATTTATATCTCATGAGATAGGAAGGACTGGAACATGAATTGAACCTAGTTCAGTCAGGGATTATGTCCACCATAATGATATTATGATTGAACCATGACTACTATGATGGTTTGGTGATTGAATCCATCACAAAATGATATCCTTAGAAATGATGATTGACTAATATGGAAATGAATTTATATTCTTATGTGTATTCCGAAAATCCATGTATAATTCTATTATGATGAACTAATGGCTCATTTTCTTCAATTCTCTTTTGATTTACCATGTATGAACTACCAATATTTATTCCATGAATCACTATTATGATTATTGATATGCATGGTATGAATTTTAATGTTTTATATTCATGTTCCCATAGACATATATTCGTGATATGCTTATGTATCTTCCTTTTTCCCCTTAATGAGCATATGTTTTCACCATATCTTATGTTTATTTATCCATGTATATGATGAAATATATTATGTATGATATGTTTATAAAGCGTGCTAGTAATAAATATCATAGTGAGATGTGATAAAGTTTAACAATGGATGAATTTCATGTGTTTCAATTTTCTTAATGATATTAAACTATTATTATCATTATGTGTATGTTTTTGTAATGTAATGAATATTCATAAAATGATATATTATCTATTTATGATAAACATATTTCACTAGAGCTTCCAAAATTTTATATACTAGGAGGATTTTGTACATTAAATTCATGATAGGATGGTCAATTTTGGATATTTTATCATGTTGTTTCAATTACTATAGGGTTAAATAGAAGAAGAAAAGGATGGATTGTTTGATTTATCCTTTTTCCATTATATTATAAAAGTGGGATGACATATCTATAGACTCTATGATCATTCTACCTTGTATAATATGTGAGAATGGTTTTATGTGGTTGATTGTTGATCGGTTGACTATGTAGGCACATTTTTATCCAGTTATGGAATAAATGATGGTAGTGAAACTTAAGATCCACTATATCATATGGATTTTTAAGCTACATATTATTACATAATGAATGTTTCTAATAGAGAAACATGTTTTACTTCTTGGTTTTCTATTAATATATAGGAATTTATGGTAACCATGTTGAATTTGGAAATAACTAATCACACACAGATTGATGTTCAGATTGATATGTCCATCATGATTGATGAAGATATGGTTTCTTTCATGAATTCATGGTTTAGAGAGTGTGGTAATGTTCACTAGATGATATTTCTTATTATATTAGATACCTTGAAGTAGTCATAACAAGTCATCTTAATGCATTATATGTATGAAATGCGTGATAATTTCATATTTAAATATAGTAGAATATACGATACAATTTTGAATATGATTTTGATTAAATATGGTTTTTAGAATCTCAATGTTTCAATAAATTGTATGTATATTGTCTTCGTCACCTATTAGAGATTTAGATTCATGATCAGATGTTCATTTGGGTATTTGTTCGGCTATGAAATCATCAAAATAGAATATAGGGGAAGTAGACACTATTTTATTTCATGATATATTAAAAAATATAGAATAATTTTATGTTAGATTATCAGTTTGAAATCCGCCAATGTATAACCAAAATTTACAATGTCCACCACATGTCCCAGTTCAGTAAGTACCATACAGACACAACAAATATGATAGTGTGGGAATCCATAGATATGGGACAAGACATCTCTGTTGTGAAGAACTCTATTTTTATCATATTTTATAAGGGAATGAAGATTTATGGTATGTTTATCTCATTGATCAATGTGTTGGAGAAGTATAGTAGCAGTATCGATGAGACATGGGAGTAGGTTTTTTTTAGGGATAAGTGGCATAACTGGTTTTCGTCAGATTATTCTTTGGGAATTTATGGGGAAGGAAAGTTGCGTGGTGTAGAGACATGTGTCATAATTGGAATGATTGGTGCATTTTGTTATATTATATATTTACTCTTAGTGTTTTATAGTGTTAGTGAATAAAAAAATTATTCCTTGGGGGGAATAAGCCCAGGTGAATAGTTAGTTCATGGTCTATAGTAATTCTGTTTCTAAAAATAAAAAATGGGAGCTCTTCTAGCCATGGGATCTCGAGTGTCGTGTGAATAGTTTATTAAATAGTTTTTGTTTTTCTAGAAACCATGATGTTTTTTTAGAGATAGTGGCTACAACATGGATGATGCATGTTTGGGGTAATAATTCCTCGAAACCTTGTGGTTTGTTCAAATCATTAGATTTTTTACTTAGGACCATTTTTAACATTATAGGTATTTATCTATAATCACTCATTTTCTTTTGTAATTAGTGTATAGCCTCTTCTAATTGGATGATATATTCTCTGCTATGGATATCAGTGGGTTCTCAAATGATTCATGTTTTTTTTCATAATTAACACTTGGTGTTGTATTTTTGAATTTATTTTCCCTCTTTTTCTTTCTTTCTATTTCATTTATATGTATTTTTTGAAATCCTACATTACATTGGGATAAATATGGAATTATTGATGGGGGTTTTGTGTTGATCCCCTGGAATTTTATTGTGTGGGGTCCTATCCTACATAAATCTTGTAGTATTAATCCATGGTGATGATTTTTTTTATTTTGAGGTAGGTGTCTATATTTAAGTTCAATTTTAATAGAGAGACATTAATTAATTATTTCCATTAGATTTTATAAAATTTTATTTAAATAATTCTAGGAATTATTAAATATACAGTTTTTTTGTTATTTAAGGTTTTCATTGGGAATTTTGAGTTTTAAACTTCATTTCAAAAAGTGATTTAAATATATATAATGTGATTTGTTAAAACGGCCAAAGAAGGACTGATTATTTCATATGGAATTCAAAATGAGTTCTAAAATGGGGTTTTTCAAGAATCCTATTTATTATCCTTACATGTTTGTTTGGTTTTCAAAATATGAACATATTTTATGTTTATCTTATTAGAATATATATCGCATTGGAAACATCGATTTTTTGTGAGGGGACTAAGGACCATGTAACTATTTCCTATATCATGGAATACCTTGGGTAACTTATCAAAGGGATATTAAGAGACTTCTAGTGGAAGGACTGGGGAACTTTCAAAATGTATCCATGTGCACTTATTATTCTAGTGAAAGTATTCATGGCCCATGGTAATTGCATGAGAGATTTCAAAAATGTTATATATTATTATATGTATATGAAGACATGTCTTAGACTATGTCAATATAGTCTTCATTGGTTATAATACATGATTATTAAATATTTTAACTTTTTTTAGTTGGCTTCCCAAGAATATATATTAAATTTTTGTTGAGTTATATAATATACTACTTCTTCTCAATATATATTTGTGGGTTTTTTGAGTTCATAATGCATATGGATTCACCTACTTTAACAAGATCCTTTTTTATTTATTTTCTTTGAAACATGGTATGTTTTAAGAAAGCTAAAAAAATATTTTTATAATAGTACTTTTTTGATAAATTTTTTAAAAGGGAAATTGTGTTAAATATGGATTTTATACTAGAGTGATTGATTTTCATGTACAATATCATTATAACAATTCCCAGTAGTATCAAACTAATATTTATGCCTCAACCATACAAATGATTTTTGGTGTAATAATTCCTTCCATTGTATGACACATTAAATTGTAAGGGAACCGTATAACTAAATATCCCTTTTTGATTACTAACACACATGATTCTATTGGAATGGTGTAGAATTCGTCTCATAGAGATATCATGTGTATAGTTCTATGAGAATTTTACACTATTGGGAATTGAAATATTTTTTCCTTTTTTATTATAATTATTTTGATATATTTATTATGGATAATATATATGTATATACCATTTTTATAAATTTTTATGTGGTGATTTTTTAATAATTCTTATTGGTAATTTATTTATTTAATAGAAATAGATATTTATATAAGTTAATATCCATTTATTATTCATTTTTTTGATATATTAGTATAATTTATGGATATGTCTTGTTAGTTTTCTATGGGATAAATCACTTCCAAATAGTTATTTTTTGTTTACTGGCACATAACACTATCTCAAAGAGATTAGTATAATTAATTAGTCATTATAGAAAAAAAACTATGATATTGGGTTCTATCAACTCAATTTGATTCATTAGAAAACATCAAAAGGAATTCATATACAACCATCCTATGATTTCATGGTCATTATAGATCATTTTCAAGGATTTGACCATTATATACAATTTTTAAAATACATCTTTATTGTTAAAAAATACTAATTCCATATTATTAGTATAGAACATATCAAATTATTGTGATGTTGTCTCATACAGAACAAAAATAATTTAAATATTTTTTTCATGTGATTTCACATTATTACATTGTCTGTTTCTGTGGTTATGTGCATTTCATACACACTTTATTGTTTTCAAATATGAAGAATATTTTCCCTTCATCTTATAAAACATCAACTCTTATTGATATGAAGTATGTTTGTATAATTAATTGATCAATCTATGTTTGTTTTCTTATGATTTCATATATTTATAACGTTTTGTTTTCAACCCCTAATTTTTTTAATGATTTCTATATATTTTAAATATTCTAAATCAATTATTACAAACACATGACTCATCAGATTGACACAGTTTATACTCATACATATCAAAAAACCATTCAAATAATTTTTTTAAATTTTATTCAAGTCAACAAAAAAATTCATTTTCTACGGGTTTTTGCGTAACATGTAAATATTAGTTTTTTAAGATACTAGAAAATGAATTTTTTTCTCATTCCAAGAAAATGAAAACACTAATAAACATTAAATATGTCAATACATTTCAAAAAAATATCTATAGTTATTATTCTATGACATTATGTTATTATAATATAATTTTCATGGTATATAAAACATGAAACATCTATTTAAATATGTTTATACCTTTTAAACCTTCGAATTTTTATATTTTGATCACACCACATGAAATATTGATGTGATGCCTATCACTACACATAAAAAATAATTCATTGGCGGTTATCCTATATCTTCACTTCAATCCATGGTAATTTTGAAGTGTTATGATATTTAACAAAATTATATTGAGTTATAAAACACTAGAACAACATATTTGGACAATATATGTAAATGAAAAAATATTTTTGGATTATATGATTATATTTCAAAAATCATTCTATAGAATTTTGAAATTATTTCAGTGTTGTTTATGGTCTTTTTAATTATTTTGACTCAATTATTATTTTTTGAATGACATATATATCATTTAAAAAAAATTATTCAGTCATTTTTCGGCACACAAGAAAAAATATTAAAATTCCATATACTGCTAAAAAATATATCAAAGAACGTATCAGGTGATTTACAATTAGTCAATTAACTGTTTCTATGATTTTATTGTCACATGCATGATTTGGAGTTTGAAAAATAAAAATTATATTTCAATCATCCTAGTAAATTCATAATTCCAATTTATGTGGATTCATTTACTATACTTATAAAATCAATTGAATGTATTTTTCTTATGAATCTATGAAAATAGGTATCCCTTTTCACAATTTCACTCCCTAAAGAACATTTTGTTAAAACATTAAAAAATGAAAAAAATTTATTCCATCATTTCAAGAACACCACATATTATATTTATATAAAATATACTCCTACATATCATAAAAATTTTAAATATAGTTGTTCAATGATTTAACAATAATTTTCTGTCATTTTCCATGGTATTGAGAAATATTCATTTATATTAGAGGTTTAGAACACATCAATTTTATTTTTCGTCATCCTAAGAAAACTAAATATCTCATTAATGTGGTGTTATTTATTTAGTTTCAAAATTTAATTTAAAATTTTTATTCTACGACTTAATGGTAATATGTGGTCGTTGTCTATTTTTTGACTACTAATGTAAATTTTTATATACTTTTTTATTATTTAAAACTTCATATTTAGTAATTATGATAATATTTATGATCAGTTAATTTTATTCATTATTATATATTACTGAAATAATTTTAATGTTGTATTTTTATTATTTCACGTTTATTAGGTTTCATTTTCTTTAGTTCTGAATTTAAAAATATATTTTAGAGTTATAAAACACTATGTAAACTTGAATAAACCATGGAATTTATTGATATGAAGTTTCATCCAAAATTTCAAACATCAATAGATTTTTTAAAAACTAATTTCTCTTGGGAATATCACATTGTTTTATTTTTTACCTCATGATCAAGGTTTTTAAATTGTGTAATATCTATTAAAATTGATTATATAGTCATTATATGAACATTGTACATCTAATTAACCTTTTTTTTCCACATTCCCATGTTGAGAATAATTAAAGAATAGGTTCTTATGATTTCATGTAATGAATATGTTTTTAATTTTTTTTCATTAGTACATCATGATTATAGAGTTTGAAAACACTAAAAAAGTGTTTTTATTTATTACATTAAAACCACAACTCAAATTGATATTTCATAAGTTCTTAAATTACATCAATATATGTAATAATTATATAATATGATACCGTAATGATTTGGAGTTGTGTACATGGATTTTAAAATATGATTATAGTTCTCAAAGACATTGATATCTTTTATAATTTTTTATTTAACCATTTATAACTCATATCATTCTACGGTTATGGGATATTGTTTTGATCATTATAAAATTGTTTTTGAATTTTAAAACACTATTTTTTTTTCAATCATCCAAATAAAAAATAAATATTAATTTACATGGAATAATTTATTATAAATAAAAAATTTATATGCACTTTTTATATGATATCATTAGAACATTAGGTCATTTACTTAGTCTAAACCCCCTAAAATAAATTTTTAAAGATAATGATATCTATTAAAACATATTATTACATTATTCTAATAACATTATATGTTAGATACTTTTTTATTCAAATCCAACACATGAAAAACAATTAATATATAGTTTTAATCTGATTTATTATCTTTATAAAGCCATTTTATAATACTTTAATACCATTCCTATGTTTTATAATTTTAAAAAATGAAAAATGTGTTTTTTTCATCCCAGGTATACAATAGTTCAGATTTATGTAGACTAAAGTCCCATAGATAACAAATAAGAATAAGGTTCCTTTCGATTTTTCTTTCATTGTAATTGGAGGATGTTTTTTTTTGGTTTTGGACACCTGACACACGTTTTTTAAGGCATTCATATCTTATAAACTATCTTATTCAATAATTTATAACATAAATCATGTTGAATCATAAAACATTCTACTCTTTCTATTTATAAATAATTTGATGACTATTTCCTATTAATTTATGTCGATTATTTTTTTCTATATTTTTCACCATTTGATGAATTTTGTATAGTTTTAATTTTTTTAAACATCGATATAGAAAATTAAATTATATTGACATATAATTAGTTTCTAATACTAGAAAATCCATCTATAATTTTTACAATAATTTTATAGTAGTTGGTGGTCATTTTATTCATTTTCACAATTTGGCACACGTTATTTAAAACATTGATATAATTAAAATTAATTATTTAATCATTTCTGACATGTTCCACAGAATATTGATGTTTTATTTACTCATAAACATCTAAAATAATTCGATGATATTTTTAATAAGACTTTACAACATGCCAATGTCATTATACAACGTTTTTAATGTTAAACATGTGTTTTAATGTTTTAAAACACTAAAAATGTAATTTTGTTCATCATGAGAAATTAGAAACGAATATTTATTTTCATTCACTTCATTCATAAAAGAATAATTGTTATTTGGTTTTATTCCTACAATTTTATGTCAATATGATGCTGTTTTATTGGTTTTGGATCATAGTTTCTGTAACATCCCGATTCTAGAAGCCACCCAGAGGCGCCCCGTACCCGGTTGGTCACATGGCCTCAAGCACATTTCCCCAAATGCCAGAGGCTGTCGACTAGCAGTGAGGGCCTTAGGTGTGATAGTGGGGAAACTATTCCCTCATTGGTAGAGTACACAGCAAAAGAAGAATAAACATACAATAGCAGAAGCAGTAATAACAAACAATATAAACAATGGAAGGCTAAATCAATAAACTGGAGCACATATGTATATAAGAAATTATGCATGATACATAACTAGGAAAGCATACAAACAAGTCACAATGCTGGAAAACACTACAGTACCAAAACAAGTACAAAAGAAAAGTAAACAGCTCCTCAGCATCACGAGCCAAAGCTCGGTCCCATGCTCTCCTGCTCTAAGAAATCAAGTTCCAGAAGTCGAAGGGCACTTCCCCATGTCTACACCTACAACAACATAGTCTTCTTGGGCCCAACAGCATGGCCCAAACAAAGTGTGAGATAAAATCACAGAAAGAATCCACTTGAAGATCTGTGCCTAAGAGTCAGTGAGTATATGGAAGGTAAAGGTACAATAAGTAGTAAACAGCAACAGAAAACAGTAGGCATTAAACAGTAAACAATAAAACAGGATGATACATAGCAGCAATCAATCCACAAAAAATTGACAGCAGTGAAACAAATAGCTAAAAAGCTGGAAACCCTCTGGAAAGTACTTGCAACCATCCCCTCTAGTCCTACCCAAGAAGTACCACAACCCTCTGGGCAGTGCACTCAGCCTAACCCCTCTGGCTTGGTCATACGAATTTATGAGACTCTCTGGGGAAGTTCACTCAGTCAATTCCCTTTATCGTTTAGGGTAGTCAGAGACTCTCTTGAGGAAGATCACGCGGTCTAACCCTCTTAGCCCCAAGGTCTAGAGACTCTCTGAGGAAGCTATCTCATTCAATTCCTCCTATATCCTCAGGTATACCACAGACTCTATGAGGAAGCTCACTCTGTCAATTCATCCTCTATACTGGGAAGGTTTTTAAAGAAATTAAAACAAGGTAAGACTCTCTGAGGAAGATCACTCGGTGTACCATCCTGTAGTCTATAAAATCCAAGACTCTCTGGGAGATCACTCAGTCCATCCCCTATGTAGTCTGTAATATCTAAGACTCTCTGGGAAGCTCACTCGGTATATCCCTTATAGTCTACAGCACTAGGTTCTCTTAGCCCCATGCCAGTCTGTGCATAATAATTCTATAAGGACAAAGTACACCTATAGAGCTACTTGGTTAACCAAAGTAAACCTATAGAGCTACTTAGCTAAAGATTCTACAAGACAACAAGCATGTCACAAGTTCACTTCGACCTATAACTACAAGGCATGAAAACAGGTGTTGCAGCCAAAGGCAAATGAGACCCAAAGGAAATAAACAGAACAAAGCAAGGGAAAATACATCCAAGCACAACAAATTATCCTCTAACATAGTCAAATTACCTCTACACAAGAATACAGGCAAGGTAGGAAAACAACAAGGTCAAAAAGGTAAACACGCAATACCCCGTTCACGGGTATCGGTGAAAATTCACACAAAAAACTTAGAGACTTGGAATGGTAAAGAACAAACCACCTACCTTGATCCTTGGAGATCTATACTTGAAACATAATGGCTGATTCTCCCTAGAACGTCATAGATCTGAGAAAACACACAAAAAGTTCAACCATAGATAACTTGAGAAAGAGGTAGAATTGGAAAACAGGGTTCAATCAGAAGGAATAAATAACCACTGCGCTTCCAACGCAACCAACAAAACTCGAATCGGAGAACTGACGAAGAGGTGGGAGATCGGGAAAGATCCGGCCATACAGGTTTCTCTCGGACAAACCTGACCTAGAAGAAGATGGTTATGGATATTAGGCGCGACCCCTGTCCGTTTAGTGAAAAAAAAGAAAAGTACATGGAGTGTATTTTTAAATTACACAGCGTGTAGTGGGTTTTTCCATACTCCACCAAAATGGGCCTCTACGTCACCCCTACACACCGTGTGTGTGGTCCGAACATGTCCAGCACACAGCTTCGTGTGGGAAAAGAGTACATGGCGTGTACTCAGAAAGTACACGGCATGTACTTCAAAAATTTCTAGAAACTAAAAAAATTCTCATAAACTCTAGAATGGGAAAGACATAACTGAAACAAAGATCCGAGTTCTTACAAACATCCCCCCTTAAAGAAATTCATCCTCGAATTTCCATAGATGGGCGTAGAAGAAGAACCCTCAAACAGCTCTGGCCACTGCGATCGAACCTCAACCTCCCTCTCCCAAGTCTCTTCCTGTAATTGCCCATGCTGTCATAGCACTCATACTAGAGGAACAGACCGGCCTCAGATAACCTTTTTACTGTGATCGACAATCCGGATATGATGCTCTTCAAAGGACGCATCCTCTTTGAGCCCAACCTCATCGAGCTGAAATTCATGAGGTGAGTCTGAAAAGTAATGTCGGAGCTAAGAGACGTGGAAGATGTCATGCATCGCCCGGTACCTCTGAGGTAGTTTCAACCGATAGGAAACCATCCCAACTCTCTCCAATACCTCAAATGGCCTGACATACCACAGTGAAAGCTTACCCTGCCTCTGAGTCCTCTTATGTATCAATATCGGTGCAACATGCAAGAAAACCTGATCTCCGACCTCGAACACCAGAGGTCATCTCCGCTGATTAGCATAAGACTTATGTTGAGACAGTGAAATATCCATTCTCTTCCAAATCAACTCTATCTGCTCTGAGGTCTCCTGAATAGGATGAGGTCCTAGTAAATCTTCCTCTCCTGCATCCAGCTAGCATAAGGGTGATCGGCATGGCCTACCGTACAAATCCTCGTATGGTGCCTTCTGAATGGTCGCCTGAAAACTGTTGTTGTAGGAGAACTCCACAAGAGGTATATGCTTCTCCCAAGAACCACCAAAATCTAGAATGCAAGCTCGGAGCATATCCTCAAGCATCTGGATCGTGCGCTCGGACTGTCCATCAGTCTGGGGATGGTATGTTGTACTCAAAAGTACATGTGTACCCAAGGCCTTCTAAAGTTCCTGCCAGAACTGAGAGGTAAAGTAAGTATCCCTGTCTGAAACAATGGAGTGTGGAACTCCATGTAGACGTAAAATCTCTCGAATGTACATTCGTCCTAGATCATCAACACTGAAGGTTTCCTCGATTAGAAAGATGTGTGCAACCTTCGTAAGCCTATTGATGAAGACCCAAACATCACCACTTCCCCACGATGACCTCGGTAACCCAGTCACGAAGTCCATCGTGACATCGTTCCACTTCCACTTAGGAATGGGTAACTGCTATAAAAGCCCTACTGGTCGCTGATGCTCTGCTTTTACCTGCTAAAAATAAGAACATCTCATGACAAAACCAGCAACATCTCTCTTCATACCTGGCCACCAATACTGGCTGTGTAGATCATGATACATCTTAGTGATGCCAGGATGAACTTCCCAAACTGGCGAATGAGAATCCCGCATCAGCTCCTCAAGTATGTCTACTGGCACCCAAATGCATCCTTGGAAATACAAGATCTCATCCTCGCCCACTATCCATCCAGGAAGAGGGTACCCTCCTGACGCACTCTCCCGCAGATTCAAGGCCTCTGAGTCTGATAGTTTCCTATTTCATAACCGATCAAGAAGTGTTGAGGTAATAACTATAGAAGATAGGACAGTCTGTTCCTGTCTTCTGTGCACCTCCAGATGCATCTCAGAGAACAAATCCATAAGCTTCTAATCACTACTGGCCTCCCGAACTGCCTGAATCTGAGTTCGTATGCTCAACACATCTGGCACTGTATTAACCTTTCCTGACGTATAGGCGATCTTGAAGTCAAAGGAATAAAGATACTCGACCCACCTATGCTGTCTCAGATTCATATCATGCTAAGTGAAGATATAATTGAGACTCTTGTGGTTGATGAAAACCACAAAGTGCTATCCCAGAAGATAGTGTGTCCAACAGTGTAAGGCATGAAGAACATCTGCCAACTCCAGATCATGCGTAGGGTAATTCCTCTCATGTGGCCTCAACTACCGAGACCTGTACGAAATGACTCTATATCCTTGCATAAGCACATATCCTTTCCCAATAACTAAAGCATCACAATAAACAGTGTAGCCCTTGCCCAGCTCTGGAAAGACTTGTATCAGTGCTGACATCAACCTCCCTTTCAGCTCCTGAAAGGCTGAATCACAAGAATCTGACCATTAAAACTTTTCCCCCTTCTTGGTTAGACCTATTAACGGTGCTTCTAGGCACGAGAAGTCCTGAATAAAGTGTCTATAGTATCAGGCCAACCCTAGGAATCTCTACACCTCAAAGATGTTCTTCGGCTTCTCCTATGAAACTACAGCTCTCACTTTCTCTGGGTTTACTGACACACCTGTCTCTAAGATAACATGACCCAGGAAGTGAATATGATCCATCCAGAAGTGGCACTTTGAGAGTTTAGAATACAACTGATTCTCTCTCAGTGTACTCAGAATGATCTCAAGATGTGTGGCATGGTCGTGTTGAGTGTGAGACTACACCAAGATGTCGTCCATGAAGACCACAACGAAAGAGTCTAAGTACGGATGGAACACTCGGTTCATCAGTTACCTGAAAACCATAGGCGCGTTCGTGAGACAGAACGACATGACTATATACTTGTAATGTACATACCTACTCCTGAAAGCTTTTAGAGGTATATATGATGGTCTAATGCGCAACTAATGATAAAAAGACCTCAAGTCTATCTTCAAGAACACCCGGGCTCCTTGAAGCTGATCAAAGAGATCATTGATCCTCGGAAAGGGATATCAGTTCTTGACCATCAACTGGTTCAGCTTCTGATAATACCCACAAAGCTGAAGGGTACCGTCTGCCTTCTTTGAAAACAAGACATGTGAACCCCAAGGAGAGGTACTGGGTCATATCAAACCCTTTGCCTGAAACTCCTCCGATAGTTTCTTGATCTCCTGCAACTCAGGTGTATCCAACCTATAAGGAGGAATTTAAACTGGTTCCGCTCCTGGAACAAGATCAATCGAGAAGTCTACCTCACGCTCTAATGGTAAACCTAAAAATCCCTCTAGAAAGACATCCCTGAAACGATCCACCACTGGAGGGAAGTATAATAGTGAAGTCCCCTGGTCATCCAGATATAGACTGGCAATCTGGGCTGTAACATCCCCTAGCCCATGATGATATGGTCTAGCTCTACCCGCCTGGACATCCCACTTGCCTCTATGAAGGAAATATCCACCCTCTGGTGATATGAAACTCACCATGCGACGATAGCAATCAACGACTGCCTAGAAGGGAACCAACCAGTCCATATCGAGAATGACGTCATAGCCTGTCATCTCTAGGACATAGAGGTCCCATAAGAACTGACACCCCGCAACCTCAAGAGGGCACTCTCTGCACTGACATACACTAGATGTACTCATTCCCAACGGTGTGTCAAGAGTCAAAAAGTTGGCATGAGAAAAGATACAGAGCCCAAGGCTCTCCATGACAGAAACATAGATAAAGCTATGGGAAGCACGAGTATTGAAAAGAGTTGAAGATAAAAATGAGGCTACTAAGATCGTACCTCGAACTGTAGAAGGGCCGGGATCCTACTCCTAATAGGTCTGCTCCACGGCAAAAGACTGGCCTGCACCACAGCCCAGCGCTCCTGGCTGACCGCTCTGAGCTGATCCACTCTGCTGCCGCTGATGACCTGGTGACTGACCACCACGGCCGCGACCTCCACCTCAGCCTGAACGGCCGGAAGAAATCCAGTTCTCTGACTGGTGGGAAACTGGTGAAGCATCTCCAGAATGTGGGGTCATAATGGAACCCCTACCACCACCTAAATGTGAGAATATGTGAAAGAAACGCTGAAGGTGGACCATCTTTCCGCAATACTAGAACTCCATCAAATCTCTCTGGCACTGAGGCCTAGTATTCCCACTCCTACCACACTGGTAGCACACAACCTGGCTGCCAGAAGATGCATCCCACGAACCTCAATCTCCTCGAGAAGACTCTCTTCGACGCTTTCTACTGTCCATAGGAGGAACATCGGCTCTGGATGACAAACCACCCTGTCTCACTGCTCTAGAATCCCTCAGATTGCGCTTAGTGATCAGTGCTTCGTTAACGATGGATGATATCAAAGTCAACTGAAATATATTCACCTAGGAATGGATCTTATGCCTGAGATCATCCTCAAACTTCCTAGCATGGAACAACTCATCACCTGCTGGGATCGGTGTGAAATGATTCACCACAGTAAAGTGAGGTGAGTACTTCATAACAGAGAGAGTACCATGTTGCAGACTCATAAACTCCTAGGCTCGATCGGCCCTCAGGGTCTACAGATAGAAGTATTCATAGAAGGTGCATCAAAACTCATCCCAAGACATATCCTGCTGATGCCCTAACCATGAGATCACCTCCCACCACGTCTTGGCAGTGTCCCAAATCATGTAAGTATCCAGCTTTACCCTTTTCTCCAGAGGGATCTCTAGGTGCTCAAAGATGGTCAGTGTGGCCTCTATCCATGACTCTGCAGCCTGAGGTCCTCCATCCCCTGAAATGTTGGAGGATGCTACTGCTGGAAAACCCGCGTCAACTCATCCATCGATGTGGCAGGAGGTGGTGCTCCCTGGATGTTCTGCATCATCCTTAGGAAGTCCTCCTTGAACTGCGCGTCAGTGCCTGCAATGGGTATGACAGCAGGTGCCAAGGCTGGCTCAACTGGAGGATCGACAGGATGTCCCTGATCAACCATATCTAGCGTCTGATCACTGCCTGACGACAGACGTACAACCAGAGGATGTCTTAGAGGCATAGCCCTAAAAGATCAAAAGTATACCTTAGATCAGAAAAAAACAAGGACATAGAACAAAAGAGTACAAAATAGGAACAAGGGAAGAAAAATACACAAGTCTACAAAACACGACTACACACCATGTATAAAAACTACATGGCGTGTCTTCTTAAGACACTGAAATGGGCGTGCACCCCTACCCTACAGGTTGTGTAACACCTTAACTACACGGCGTGTCGAACCAAAACATGACATGTACTTGAAACTATTCCCTTGCCCGAGTCTCCATACACGACTAACTCACATGGTTCAAACTAACCTCAGACTACACGACGTGTTCCCTAGGGACATGGCGTGTACTAGACACTGACTAGGCATCCCATGATGTTAGTTACATGGCCGTCTACATGGCTGGCCCTTACACGACGTGTTCTGAAAAAACACGGTGTGTATAGGAGAAGGTGACACCATCCCGTGTTGTTCGTGACATGGCTGGGTACTTGTACATGACTACACGACATGTTCCAAAAGCATCACGGTGTGTCTTAGAGAAGGTCCCGCCAGCCCATGTTGTTCATGACACGGCCGGGTACCTGGACAGAACTACACAGCGTGTTCCCATTCAACACGGCGTGTTCTACTCGAGGTTCCCCATCTCATGTATTTAAGAACATGGATGGGTACTAGGATCTACACTAAATAGCGTGTACATTGCATACACGACGTGCTCCTAATGTTATTTTCAAAACACCGTGTTCCTGCACACATGGTCAGTAACATGGCCTAAAACTACATGGCATGTAACCAAAAAGTACACACCGTGTATTCTGGGTTTTTCTGGGTAGTAGCTCAGAAACTGCACAGAAACCCAGAAACACAAAAAACATGGCAATGAGGTGCCAAATTCCGATCCGTGAGGGCCCATACTCCCCGCGAATCAAATCTTGGCATCCCCTACAGTCATGTATAAGAGAAAACAGAATCATGATCTACCAATTTCCGATTCAAGAGGGCCCATAACACCTCAGGAATCAAAATTTGGCACTCATTTAAACAAATTACAATACAAAAAATTTTCTAACAAGCATCAGGGATTCTATAAAGCATCTATCACAACAACATGAATAATCTACACAACATCTATCACAACAACATGCAATCTCTATTGCACCCTAAATGGCATGGAAAGAATGCATGAAATGTGATTTCTACAAGTGCCTATATGATGCATGAGATGGAATACCCTCATCTCATCGGGTTGCGATAGAAATAGAATCATCACATCAAAACAATAATAGTAAAACACATATGAATCACTCTAGGTGAAATCGTATCAACCGTGAAATCTCAAAACCAGAAAACTGCAATAAACAAGGTAGTATGGATTTTCCCTGTACACTGGTTAGCTACTCCCGGGCATAGCTTATTACCAAGTACCAAATCCATCCTATCCCTGGCTAAGTCTCCGAACAGTAATGAAAGAGAGAATAATTCCTCTGATACCACTTTGTAACGTCCCAGTTCCGGAATCCACCTAGAGGCACCCCGTACCCGTTTGGTCACATGGACTCAATCAAATTTCCCCAAATGCCAGAGGCTGCCAACTAGTAGCGAGGGCCTTAGGTATGATAGTGGGGAAACTATGCCCTCATTGGCAGAGTACACAGCAGAAGAAGAATAAACATACAATATTGGATGCAGTAATGACCAACAATATAAACAGCGGAAGGTTAAATCAACAAACTGGAGAACATATGTATATAAGAAATGATTCATGATAGATAACTAGGAAATCATCCAAACAAGTCACAATGATGGAAAACACTACAGTACCAAAACAAGTACAAAAAAAAAAATTAAACATCTCCTCAGCATCATGAGCCAAAGCTAGGTCCCATGCTCTCCTGTTCCAAGAAATCACGTTCCAGAAGTCGATGGGCGCTTGCCCTTGTCTACACCTGCAACAACATATTCTGCTTGGGCCCAAAATCATGGACCAAACAGGGTGTGAGATAAAATCCTAATAGGAATTCACCCGAATATATGTGCCTAATAGTCAGTGAGTATATGGTAGGTAAAGTTACAATAAGCAGTGAACAACAACATCAAATAGTAGGAAGTAAACATTAAGTAGTAAAACAGGATGATACATAACAACAATCAATCCACAAAAAATCGACAGCAGTGAAACAAACAACAAAAAATCTGGAAACCTTCTGGGAAGTACTCGCAACCATCCCCTCTGGTACTATCCAAGAAGTAACACAACCCTCTGGGCAGTGCACTCAGCCTAACCCCTCTGGCTTGGTCATACGAATTTATGAGACTCTCTGGGGAAGATCACTCGGTCAATTCCCCTTATAGTATAGGGTATTCAGGGACTCTCTTGAGGAAGATCATGCGGTCTAACCCTCTTATCCCAAAGGTCTAGAGACTCTCTGAGGAAGCTGTCTAGTCAATTCCTCCTATATACTCAGGTATACCATAGACTCTCTAAGGAAGCTCACTCGATCAATTCTTCCTCTAGTCTGGGAAGGTTATTAAAGAAATTCAAACAAGGTAAGACTCTCTGAGGAAGCTCACTCGGTCCACCCACCTGTAGTCTATAAAATCCAAGACTCTCTGAGAGCACACTCAGTCCATCCCCTCTATAGTCTGTAATATCTAAGACTCTCTTGGAAGCTCACTCAGTCCATCCCTTATAGTCTACAACAATAGGTTCTCTCAGCCCCATGCCAGTATGTGCATAATAATGCTATAAGGACCATGTACACCTATACAACTACTTGGCTACCCAAAGTACACCTATAGAGCTACTTAGATAAACAGTCTACAAGACAACAAGCAGATCACAAGTTCACTTCGACCTATAACTGCAAGGCAAGAAAATAGGTGTAGCAGCCAAAGGAAAACGAGACCCAAAGGTTGTAAATAGAACAAAGAAAGGGAAAATAAACCAAGCACAACAAATTATCCTCTAACATGGTCAAATTACCTCTACACAAGCATACATGCAAGGCACAAAAACAAAAAGGGCAAAAAGGTAAACACGCAATACCCCGTTCACGGGTATCAGTGAAAATTAGAACATAAAACTCAGAGACTAGGAACGGTAAGGCACAAACCACCTACCTAGATCCTAGGAGATCGTTATACTTGAACCAAAATGGCTGATTATCCCAAGAACATTTTAGATATGAGAAAAACAAAAAAAACATTCAACCATAGATAACTTGAGAAAGAGGGAGAATTGGAAAACAAGGTTCAAATAGAAGGAAGAACTCACCGCTGCGCTTCCAACGCAACCGAAAGAGCTCAAATCGGAGAATAGACGGAGAGGCAGGAGATCGGGAATGATCTGTCCATACGGGTCTCTCTCGGACGAACCAGACCTAGAAGAAGATGATTGTGGTTATTAGGCGCAACCCTGGTACATTTAGTGAAAAAAAGAAAAGTACACAACGTGTATTTTTAAAGTACACGACGTGTAGTGGGTTTTTCCGTACTCCGCCAAAATCGGCCTCCATGTCACCCCTACACACCATGTGTGTGGCCTGGACACAGCCATCACACGGCTTCGAGTAGGAAAAGAGCACACGGCGTGTACTCAGAAAGTACACGGTGTGAACTTCAATAATTTCTAGAAACTCCAAAAATTCTCAATTACTCTAGAAAGGGAAATACATACTTGAAACGACGATCCAGGTTCTTAAAGTTTCACATTGTAAAAAATATTAATATCATATGAAAACTATGTACTAAGACATTTTTAGCATAACTCAAGTGAAATTGATGTATATATATTTGTAAACATATATAATAATTTAAAGAAAAATTTCCTATGAATTAAAACCTATTTGAGGTTTCAATATGTTTTTTATTATAACAAACTTCTTTTTGAGTTTTAATTCTCTAAAACCGTGTTATCGATCATCATAAGAAAATTGTATATTGGATTGATGTGATGTCAGTTACAATATTTATAAAAAAAATTGTGGTTTATTTTATTATATTTTAGGAATAATTAATTTCATATTATTTGTTTCTATCCATTTATTAATGTTTTAAAATAATAATATATCATTAAAAACATTTAATTTAATCATTTGGAGAATAGTACTAATGGAATTGATGCTAATTCTAATTATAAAAATTAACTATATTTCAAATATATTTTTTCTATGATTTAACATAATACATGGGTATTTTTAAATTGTTATTTACATTATGAACTTTTTTTGAACTTCCAAAACACTAAAAATTATTTTTCTTTCTACTTCATAAAACTACAACTCATACTATCATGGAGTCAATTTATACATACCAGAAATCAATATACTATTTTAATTTCAATTATTTTTTAAAAAATAATATTTATTTATATTTTTTAACCACAATATTCTTTTATGAATACTTTTATATATTTTAAAACATCATATTTGGTCATTTTTAGTACACCACACTTCAGATTAATGTAATGAATGTTCTTACATGACACACATAATTCCAACCAATATTTCTAATAATTACACATTAATATAAGATAATTTTATATGGTTTTGTACACTACATTCAAATTTTTGGATTTCAAATCACTATAAATTCCTTTTCGGTCTCCCCAAGTATAGCTCAACTTAGATATATTTGTATTCATTTCATATATTTGATAAATTATACAACTATTGTTTTTAAATTAATTTAGTGAAATTAAAATTTTTATTAATGATTTAACTATTATAATAAAGTGTGGGACACATTTTTTTATTACTATAAACAATTTATGAATATGAAAAGGTAATTATCCATGTCAATATAATTTTATAAAATAAAAATGTAATAAAAAATACCTCATGCATTTGGACAATCAATATTTTAATGTCCTATACACTCATAATGATTTCCATTAGATTCATATCTATCCTCTAAAATAAATAAATACTATATATTATATGAATATTAATAAAATACTGTAATTATAACATATGTTATTTTTTTCCAATGCCACATATATCTATGAACTGTCAATATGAAATTGTGTCATCACATAATGTATACATGATGTCATAATTGATAATACATCCACATTAAATACCAATATTTTAATTTTTTTAATCTAATCATTTATCTATGGACTTCACTAGAACATCTATCTAAAAAAATTTATCCACACATAAACTCTTCTTGAACTAATTACCTCTGTTCTAATAGTTTTAAATCATTGAACAAATTTTATATATGTTAATGAGTATCCATAACAATCACATCCAAAAACATTCTAATATATATCATCTTTATTAATGGAATATTTTTCTACTCCAATGGATGCTATATATTCCCTATGTTAAATTGATATTATTGAATATACATTATGAATTATGAATAAATGTGTCTAATTTTTATAATATACAATTACATTACATTAACTAATTATTTTCTTACTAAAAAACTTGAAACATAATGATCACAATCCTAATGATTCCTCATTTATACTAATATCTAATTGGTAGGCTAGAAGCACTGGAATATAATTAATAATTATGAGCTCTAATTAAATATTAATTTTCATGTTACACTGGAACAATTAAAATATATAATTAAAAATTAATTTACATCTCAGATAATGTTTATGTTTAGATATTTAATGTTTGTGAAGTCTGTAAGGAATTCCATGGAGATTTAGATTGTGCAGATGATGATCAAACATGGCCTAAATTAAATTCATTTATTTATTATACATATGAAATATAGAGAATATTTTATATTTTCAATGAACATTATTTTATCATCTCTACCTCACTCAATCAAAACAAATCACAATTCTAGCACTGGGCGGGAATAAATCCATGTGATACACATTGGTGAACATCTAAAACAAACATCAATCGGTCTTAGTTATCTCCATTCATTATTCCTTTGTAATTTTTATATACCATTAAACATTTGGAAACAGAAAGTATCCCAAAAACAACTGTAATTGATATTAAATTATCATAATTTTAATAAATTATTACGATCAAGGTTAATAATATAATGAATGTCCTGAAAAATTAATTATAATTAAACCATAAAATTATTAAATAATCATTTATCAATTTCCTAGTTGAATTAAAACCAAATACTAATCATTAGAATGAAACTATAAGGTTATTTTACCATATATACCAACTTATGAATTTTTTCACTTTCCCGCTCTTTGAATTGATGAAATATATCATTAAATTAAACATATATCATATTACCAGAGTTCCTTGATTGAACCCATTTACCATGACCATTGTATCTTTATGAGGATGAAAAAATTGATTCTAATAATATTTTCATTAGGTATAGATAAATAATTTTTTTTATTAATAAAATAATTAATAATATATTATTATTACTTAAGATTATAAAAAATCAACATAAAAATGAAAACACACATTCCAATAATTCAAGATGAATAATGATGAGATTCCAATGAAATATCAAAACTTAAAAAACATAATCAAAATTTATATCATGTAATTTATTATAGATGATTTAAAAATTATTTATATTATTTAAATAAATGGTAATGTAAAAGGGAAAAATTCATAAAAAATATTTCAAAATCATTAAAATATATATTATGACTTATAACTAAGTCATAGATCCATTGCATATCTTTTTATCATGAATCTATAGTGATATTTTCATTTCATTTTTTAAGAAAGGCAATAGATTTTTTCCACTCATTTAATATGAAAAACTTCTTATATGGACATTTTAGTACAACATTATAGTTTTAATTATTTTTGAAAAAGAAAAAAAATAATTTTTCATGTCATACCAAAATAAAAGGATCATTGAATACACCATTATATTTATAAAAAAATTTGTGATAAAAATTGTATTAAATGTCCCACATTGGACCACAAACTAGATCATCCCAATAAAACCACATATATATTTATTATATTCTATGTCCCTAAATAACATCAGTAATGTCCTATTTAAATCAATCATAAAAACCTTCATCAATTGATTGAAAAAATACCACATTTATACATTTATAAATTAAAGGAAAAATAAATGAAAAATAATTGAAATATATTGGAATATAATATTTTCTCTTAACAATTATCAGTATCAAATTACTCATCTATAAGTTAATTGTGTTCTTCAGTCACTGTATGAGAACCCAATTTTGGAATCCTGTATGTTTGAAAACATAGTGTATGTTACTGGATATAGGGTTGCAAAAAAATGTACCTTACGACCATTTTAAAAATATTAATTCAATTATACATAAATATTTGAGACTTTAATCTCTAATTAATGTTTATAAAAAATGTTTTTGGGAATTCAGACTCGTGGCATGAGGACATTACTGTTTCAACTCATCAAAATCCATCCAAAATTAAAACCCAATAAATATATGTAACAAATTAAATATACAACTAAAAGACGTAATATGTCAACTATATAACATAAAATTTTGATGGAATAACAATGTAATTGTTAAAGTAGGCTTATCAATGATCTTCAACCAACTAATTGTTTCTTGTGTGAATATTTTCCTTTTTCTAATAAGAAATTTTTTAATCTAATTTTTTTTATCTAATTTAGATTTTGATTCATCATTATTAAATAATTTTTTTTTCATCCTCAAAATTTCCCTAGTAAATCAATGATTTTGGATGATCCAATTAGTAAAAATGTGGATTCATGGAATTGAATTATCATAATATTAGATACATCCACAAGAATTACATAGTAATAAAAATAATGAAATATATAGTTAATTATATGGTTAACTAGACCATAATGTCAAATAATATTATGAAAATAGTTTCTAATATATCAATAAATTATGTAAAATATTTTAATGTAATTTTCAAATAACCAATGAGATTTTATAATCAACATACTTTTATAAATAAAAACCCAATTATTATAGAAAAACTTGGTTTGGAAAATAATGAGAAATTGAAATTTGTCTTTATTTTTTTAGTAAAATATTATAATTGGTAGACTTTAAAGATAATAAATTAATTAAATATACATCAATAGACTTGAAAATATTAGAGATATAACCACCATTCTTATTGATAATCTTATAATTTGTTTGAGATTCCTTATTTGTATTCATTGTGTACTATGATGATGGAATGCACTCTTTATTAGCCACTTACATTTGTAAATATAATAATGCTGTTAAAAAATTATTATAAATCATATTGAGTGTTGTAATTACCCTTAAATTTTCCCTTCATTCTTAAAATGATTCATAGTATGTTATTAATCACATTTCATTGAATGTGCATCACATAAAAATTATGTAGTTAAAAACAATCATTCCAATACAAAAATTTGATGATAATTAATCAAAACATACAATTATGACTACGTGGTCTATCTATAGTCGTAATGTGTGGAATTGAGTCAGCGAAAAAATCCTAATAATATACATTGTGTAAATTTTTTCATGGATAAGTTATTTTATAACATGAACATGAAAAATATTTTTTTTTGGTTCATTATCTCCATTCCATTCAAATGAAACACATTCCATTCTATAATTTTTTAGTAGAGGAATAAGGAATATATGACCATGGAATGGCCACATTATATAGTTCTTAATTAATGTTTATTTCAGACATTTTTTTCCATAAGGGTCGGTAAATTATCCTTTTATACTCTAACCTCATAAGATAACATATGACAAGAAGTCATTAATTATTTATAAAAACATCCTTAAAATCTATAAGTTACATTTTCCCCTAAATAAAATGTCATTACAACATCTGGCCAAAATTCATGAAAAACATCAATCAATGTTTTCCAATAAAAATCAATTATATCATCATGTTCCCTTATTTTATCAATAATAGTTGAATGTAAAAAAATGTTTGTTTCACAAAAAACATGGTGGATATTTGTAAGGAATCAATACCACAAGCCATGAAATTTTTCATATAAAAACAATAAACCAATATTGGTTGAAAGGACGTGCTATCAAATTAAATTGGACATTATTGTTGTCCTTAGAATATTTTGACAGTCTCTAAGAAATTAGTCTCCATTAAAATGAACATATGGGGTAGTTAAATTTTTAGCCTTTATTTTTTTTATTTTCACATCATCAGTTTAGATGTAATAGATTATATGAATAATTTATTTTACCATAATTTTAGTATGATGTAACACATCTACTATGTCTATATATGATTAATGTTGTTCAAGACCCACCAGATAAGAATATGATGTCCTTGATAAAGAATAGTGTTTATACACTTAAATGAGTAGCAAATAATATATGTACTAGTATATGTTTTCTAATTTTGAAACAATAGACAATAATTATAGAAAAATCAATGGTTTAATCTGTGAAACCATGGAGGTATGTTTTCATTAAAAAATATTAGTACAGTTTTTGGATATTCACTCTCCTAAAAAATCCCTTCTAATATAGTACCAACAACATATTAAATGAAGTGAATATTCACCAGTTCAAGGTATTCTTGTTTAATATATCAATGATAAATAATTATTTACATTATTATATTCTACCAAAATATAATTCAGTACGATTATTATGAAATACTTACCCCATTAACCAAAATATAGTGCTAGAAACAAATTATTTTCATATTTGAATCGATACAAAAAAAAATTGGAAAATATTTTAACATATATATTTTAAATATCAAAACAGAATTTATAATAAAAAATAAACCAATCACCTTTTATGAATATACATTTAAATAATTTTTAATATCCATTATAAGAAAATGACATATCTTTATCATCGAATTTATATTTTCCAAAATTATATAATGAATTTCATAATTAATAATAAGTAATTAACACATTCCACTATGAAAACATGAAACACCTATATAAAAATAATATTTAATTATTCTCTTCATTACATATAGATATATAATCGTAATAATTATGAGATAAAATAATCAATGAGGCTAAAAATAACTAATATCAATAGAATATAATAAGTGACTATAATTCAATCATGTGGATTTGATAACATAAAAAAGGTATACTGTACATTAAAAAGAAAATCATACCAAATAAAAGAATGATTAATAATCTTGAATAATAGATAGATTCTCAAAAAAAGCATGAATGAATGAAGTTTGAAATCATGGGTAAATAATCAAGATCTAGGATACCATAACAAAAATATAATTCAAATAATTATCTCGACAATTCCATAGAACGATCTAGTAA
Organism: Viscum album; assembly: GCA_963277665.1. Classification (NCBI taxonomy): domain Eukaryota; kingdom Viridiplantae; phylum Streptophyta; class Magnoliopsida; order Santalales; family Viscaceae; genus Viscum; species Viscum album. The sequence goes on along the minus strand of OY728157.1, from coordinate 1,067,959,302 downwards.
GTAAAAAAAAAAATCATTATCATTATGTAGTATTAGGAAAGATTATTCCAAAGGCTTATTAATTTTTAATTGAATAACTAAACCAAATAATTTTAACATCACATAATTATGAAATCTCTAAAATTTACTATTCAAGAATCATCAATGGATTAACTAATATCTAGTTCACAATGGAATCATTTTTCATTTAATTGGAGGGATAAATAATTCCAACCAATAATCATTTAAAATTTTCAATAACCATAAAATGAATAATAACAATCAGTTATAGACCTTTTATTTAAAAACATATAAAACCAGTCCTCATTCCATTATATAAATATTAAATCATTGGAAAATATGCGAGTCCTAAAAATATACTCACTAAAATTATAATAAATATTTTAAATAATAATGGTAGATAAAATCATTAAATTATATACTTATTCATTGTTAATAATATTAAATGACATTTATATAGGTGAAAATTAATTTTATGAAAGAAATTTAAATATTCTAATGAAAAATATAAAAAAATAATTTTATTTAGTTAACTATTAAAAAAGTAAAAAATAAATAATTAATTTAACTAATTGTAATTTAATAAAAATAAAATTTTTAAAAAACTATAAATATTCTGTATTGGTGAAATGGGTTGGAAAATTTGATGAGGTGGTAAATGATAGATAAATCAATTTCATAATTTTTTAACGGTGTTCAAAAGTGACATGTACTGAAAATTTTATGAACATTACTCTTAGATTATTTATAATGAAAGTGAATTATAGTTTAAAGTAACATTATTTATAATATAAATATATATAAGAAAATCCTGGAAATAACATTATGAATTTTGACATGGAATAAAATAATTTCAGTCCAATATTTTAAAATATTGAAATGAGTATATTTTAAAGAGTTCTACTTATGGAATATAAAATCCAAATCCATGGAAGTAATTTTTTTTAAACTAATAGTAAATTGAATGAATAAAATAATAACAAGATCTATTTTGATTTAGTTTAATTATATAATTCATAGAAATAAAAATAGTTTCATAACATGAAATATATCTAAAATAAGAAAAAGCGACATGAAAATTTTATTCTAGATTTGGTAATATTAAAATCAAAACCCCAAGAAGATATGACTTTAAATAAATAATTTAATGTTTATAATAACGAAATAATAATGAAAAATAAAATCAAATATTTATTCAATATATAATATTAAATAAAAGAGCATAATAATGAATCGAATATGTTAATGATGGATATTTTTAAATGATAAACATTTTGAGATTTTATATTACAATAGTCAAATTAGTTTAAGCAAATTACATGAATATTTATTGTATGATTCAATAATTACATGAAAAAAAGTACAATAAATTCATGGGGAAAAAAATACAAAATAAATGGAAATAGGGTACACAATATGAATCATGTCTCATGGAATTGAAATTGAGGCCTAGAATTTGTTACATTGAGCTTCTACATGATCAGACACGAATTAACATCCTCTTCTAATGATATTCTATTTTATATAATAACAAAATAATTGTTATTTTTTTCTTTTGGGAATACTTAAAAATGTAGGATATTATATTTAGAGTTAGATATAGGTTTTTTTAGTTCTTTTTTACATATAAATCTTTTTTGTTCTAAGATAATTGATATTGTTAAGGGGTTATTTTATATGTTAGTGAGTGAAACTATTTAAAATTCATTATATTTAAAAATAGTCAAAATATCAAATTCAATTAATTTTGATTCTATTTTTAAAATAAAAATTGTAAGTTGAGGTGGTTCCATGTTATACTAAACCAAATAAATTAACATAGGTAAATGTGATATTTTTTCCCTCATGTTTTACTAATATAACCTTTTAAATATGTGAAGTTATAATATAGTTATAAAAATTTCCTATGACAGTATAGTTTTATGAATTTAAATAAAATGGATATTTAAAATATTTTTAATAATACTTTACTAAATATTAGAATAATTTTCTGAGATTCAATTAATAGGGAATATTTATGTTTATTTCAAAATAAGTATTCATTACACAACAAAACATTTTTAAAAAATATGAATTTTGAGGAAAAAATTTGTTTGGAACCAATATCATGTGGGTTAATGATCTCCATGACATTGAATTTTTTTACGTATAAAAAATAATTTTACTATTACTATCATTCAAATCCAAAACAAAATTGATCATTGTGAATACCTAATTCAATGGAAATGAATTTTTTTATTAGAAAAAAATATTACTTTGGTACAATAAAACTATTCGTAGATTTCCAATTTCAAAATATTAAATATAAATAAATTATTTTACTCCTTAAATAAATTTCATTTGTTTTTATTTCATTTGTATATTTTTCTGGATTCATAAAAGTAGATGAATTTTATGAAAAATCATTTTTCAATATTCAATAAATAAATAATTTTTTGGAAAAAATAAAACTATTTCTCTTAATGAAAATTTTGACATTTTGAAACCCAAAATGATGTTAATTATATGAAATAAAAATTATAAAAATTATAAAATCTTTATTTAATAAAAACCATATAATTAATAAAAAAATAGTTAACTTAAAATAAAATCTATAAAATTTCAAATGGAAAATGAAATTCGTAAATCATATCTTAATAGAATAAATTTTAGTTTTACCTTTTTATACATAAATATTAATTTTTTTAATTGAAATTTATATCAATTTAATAAAAAATAAATAATAAAAAAAATTTAATTCTTAAATTTATTTTAAAATAAAATATTTTTATAAGAAAATAATCATAATAGGTTTAGATTAAAATTAAATGAATATATATTATATTTTGAAACATTAATATGACATATACAAGTGTTAAAAGAATATATAAATTAATAATTTTGATTATTAATAGTCCATATATTTTATATCTTATTTAAAATACATAGGTATCCCAACACATCATCAATAATTTCCTTAATTTTTATTTTATATGAGAACATGTATTAGACCCTTGAAAATAAAAATTCATGAGGTTAGTATCATTAGTTTTAAATTTATTTTTTGTGTGATTAAGAATTAAATTCATATGATCAATTTTTTTCAAATCAATATCTATATGAATACTTTTAAACAAGTGATATGGAATAAACTCTTACACATGTTGTTTCCCGGATGTATTGTTTATCGATAACCTAGTAAGAAATAGATGTTCACAGAATAGATACTTGTTTTTAAATCTAATATATGAAAATCTAATTAAATAACATTGAAATCCAAAAGTAAAATAATTAAAATTTTAATACCCTTATAATTATCTTTTAAAAAATAAATTTGGATAATCAAACTAGATCATTCCTATTAATATATATATTTATAGAAAAAATAACTATAATATAAAAAAAAAATTTTGAAGAAAAAGTATAAAACTAGTATATATATATTTATTAAACATGATAATATTAAAAAATATAAAACCCTTATTAAATATATTAATAACATTCTATATTTACTTTTCAAAAAAATTAATATCTTGAAAAATCTAGATAAAAAGGCCAAGATAAAATATTTCACCATGGTAAACCATTAATTTTCTAAAAAATAAAATGACATATATAAAAATCCCACTCTTATGTTAAAAAATAATAATACTAAACCCTTATGATAGTTGAAATGTAATACAAAACTCACTTTTGGAAATTTAAAAAATTATAATTAATTTCATAATAATGAATTACATCTTTATATGAATTTATTAAATCCACCAAATTTGTTTTTAATATATTAAAATTTATTTCCATCAAACATTACAAAATATAAAATTACAATTAATGAATAAATAACCATTCCATTCAAAATTATTATTTTTAATACTATCTCAAATATTTTTCTATTTCAATTGAATAATGACATAAAATCAACATTGATAATTTTAAAACAACAAAATTTAAATTATTAAATATAAAATAACTAATTTTAATAAACCTTTAAAAGATATATAAAAATATATACAAAATAAAATAATAAAATAAATTATTAATTCACTTTCAACATGACACAATATCCAAAAAACAAAAATAAAAAATATTCAATAATTATTTAATATTTTATTAATATTTAATTTTACTTTCCATTGAATTTTATTTATTAAATATCAATTCATTAATGTAAAATATTATTTTTTCATAAATTCAAATTATTAAAATAGTCAAAAAAACACCACCATCATATACAAAAGTTGACTTTCCTTCATCAATCAAAGTCTCTACCAACAAGACTGAATACTAACTACAGAAAATTTAAATCAATTAAATTTAAAACTATAATCCAAAAAATTAATCTGAAAAAAATTCTAACAATGTTAGAATTAATCAACCGTACATCCCATCAATATTTGATCCCATTTTCCTTATCATCCAATATAAATCCAAAAATTAATAATTACCTAAAACCCCTATTTATTTATATTCAATTTAAAACAAAAGAATTATAATGATATATTTATGAATTTATATGGATTTGATTAAACATTTTAGACATTATGGTAGGAAATTCTACAACCAACTGAAAAAGGTGGATGCGAGGCATGATATGCATTGAGGAATTTTTTTTCAAATCATTATCCTATATGAGACTGATGATAGTGAGGAACATATAGAGGCTTTCACCCTGGGAGATGAGAATTATTGGTTTTTTTAAAAGGGAAGTGTTTCACATGGGTTTAGGGGGATTAAATTATGAGTTTCATGTGGGGGAGATGCATCAAATATAGGAATTTGATACACGATGGGAGAAGAATCAGGGATGAATGGTTATAGGGGGATTTAGGGAAATGGGGGTTGTTCTTTTATGGGGTTAGAGGAATATAGTCTATGGGATGTGGAATAATGTGGGATGAATCAAAAGTAATAGGGTTAGAGAAATTAGGGTGTATAGGTAATAACAATGTGATAACTATTTTAAGGTTGTTATTAGTATAAATACTTATTACTATTTCGTGGTATCTAATTTCCCATATTTAAAATTTAAATACTCCTTGTAGTAGTATTATCAGTCATGTCTTATAAAGTAATTTAAATTGAAAAACTATAAGTATCACATAAGAAGCAAAAATAATAATATAATCATAGAATGATGTTTCCTTTACGCTAAAAAGATTTAATCTAGTTGAATAATTATCCAAAATCCTATGGTAAATGATTTGGATTGATTCTAGTTCTCTGAAGAGGAATTTAATAGAAGTATACCTTAATGGTTTTATCTAATTACTTCTATCTAGATCCTCCATCTAAATATCTTTTCATGATCATGAATATGTTGAAATGATAGTGTTTTATAGGTTTGAAATAATCTATTAGGTCATATTCTTGAAAAATGGAGTGTCCTAATCTTTTTTCTATAAAATGCAAGAAACAATATAATATAAATTAGGATGGGACAAAAAGAGATGAGGGTAATAATAGAGGTTCATCCCATGATGTGGTTTTGTAACAACCTCGGTTGAGGGATAAATAAAATATTAACATGATGATCTTGGTCATAACCACCAACATCCATTGATATTTGTAGTGGCACACATGAAACAAGATGATAAAGTGTCTAGCAGTAGGCATGGATCAATATATATAAGATTCAATCATATATTTGGAACTATAATCAGACATGTATAATAGAAATATTATATGAAATGGTATGATAACTAACAATACAATGATTATTTGATTTAGGTAAAGAACAACACTATAAAATAATAAATTGTATTATGTAAACATAAATAAAGGGAATACAAGACAAAAATAAGAACCAATACAAAATAAAAAGAAGAATTTTCAGAATAGTAAACAGAGCCATATGTTAGAGTAAAAAGGTTATTCCTCAATATGAATGATTATATAAAAGAAGTAAATAAATCATTTTATACTGATCATAAGTAAAATATTGATACCATAAAAACAATTAATTAATATTTTTATTCACCTTTTTAATAAAATTAAATTATTAAGATATAAAATCTCCATAATTTTAATATGTTCTTATGGATATTTCCATCCATCTATTCTTATTTAATTTGAACCATATAGATATCCTATATAAATGACTAAATTTGGATAAAGTCCTCAAATTAGTCAAACTATTGATTGGATTGTCACTATTATATACCGTATTAACAAGAACCATTCCACTTTCAAAAAATTTTCTAATAAAATTAAAACTAATTTATATATGATTACACTATCCCAGAAATAAAAACTTTTTAGTGAGGTGAATTGTAGATTTTGAATTGTAGTAAATAATAAAACAATGACTACTAAAATTGAATTCGAATATTAAATTTTTATTCCTGATTAATTTGTTTTTAATTTTTTCTAATGATATATAGTCAACATTTCTATTTACAAATTCATGAACAAATTCATGTTACATTTATCGTATATGGTCTCCAAAATACTAGTAAAATAAAAAATTATTAGATTTTTTCCATTATATACATTTCCAGTATAATTCGAGTTAATATATATTGTCAAAATCTTATCATAGTTAATCTCTATACCATAATATAATGAAAATTAAGGTTTAGAATAAATATAACACAACATCAACATTAGTTAATTTAAATTTGAAACAAAATCCATCCCAAAAACATTATCAAAGTTATAATATAGGATGAATCATCTTTCCAAGTGTATATCAAAGCATATTTTACTCTACCAAAAAATAACAAACGATTATTTATGCATAAAATCAATTTCAGTTGTAGTTGTAATACATTACAATAATAATAATCTGAAATATCAGGAATCTATAACATGGGAAAACATAATGGAATGAATGAGTCATATTTATATATATTTAATCAAATAACCATGTTGATTTTAGGAGATCAATTTATGTTATTTATCCTTTATTATCTCTTAAATTAATATATTATTTATAGAGGCTATATATTTTGTTTTAGATACATTTATCTGTTAAATTTTCAATTAAATGATAAATTTAATTTTTTTGAAATTATAATTATATAATAAAAATAATATGGTATGTAGAAAATTAAATTATAAAACCATTAATATATAAAATTGGAATCAAATATTATTTTACTTATTTTTTTCATATCATGAAAGAATGAGACTTCATGTAAAATTTAATAGAGGCCTTCTTTAACCAATTTAAAAACATTAAATAATCAAATATGGGTTGATTTGAATTCAATATAAACATCCTAATTAGGGTTCATATATATTTTTCATCAAGAAAAATATAGAGGAATGTTTTATTCACATCATGTTTCACAACATAAAGATCAAGATGAGAAGAGAAATCATTAAGAGGCTAATAGAAAAATGAATAACCATAAGAGATAAAGTTGAAAAATAATCAATACATTCTCTATGAGGAGAAACTTTGGATAAAATTATATCGTTATGTTTAATTTTTTTAAAGTGTTATCTTCTATTATAATACATTTATATTTACATCCCATGACCAATAAAATATGTTGATTATTTAAATTGGACAACATATAGTTTTTATTTTGAAAAATCATCTCATTTTTAATGAATTTAATTTTAAAATTAGAATCACTATCATAATTATACTATATATATGAATGAGGATCCTCAGTTCCTAGATACTTTGTAATAATAAAAGGAAATGTTTTCATATCAACATAGGTGATACATGATTAAGGGACAATATATATATTAACATGATCATAATGAGCTAGTAATAATAATCAATATAAGGAGGTTGATTTGGTATCCTAATATAATGATCATATTCAAAACAACACAAGGGATGTGGTTTAGGTGGAACAGTGTCAATAGTGATTCACATTCTATCCTTGATGAACCTGATGATAACATGTTTTAGGAATTTCATCACTATCATCACTGGAATGCATTGGTTTAGAGGATTATGATTCATTGAGTACAACTTCAAAACTAGTTAATAATTTTTGAAATTCATGTCTATCAACCAAAAATTTAATCACTTTTACCCACAAAGGATAGCCTATTAATGCACACATTGTAACCATATGTTTTATCATGTGTGTTCTCACATGTTAATTTGTAGTGAAACCAAAAAAAAAATCATGATTATAATATAATAATGACCGTTATTCCATAATTAGTTAAAATAAAAATGGAAATTAGTAATGAATTGAAACTAATTAATGAGATTGAATATCTTGGTATTAGTATGGACCAAAATGGTCTTATGAACACCACCGTATAATACTATAATTTAGAACCATTAATTAATCGTTAATGAAATAATATCTAGTGTTCAAAGTAATCATTCTGTAACATTTATCATGTCATTCCAAATGACACAAAAAAAGGATGAACTCCGTTAAAAAATTATATAAGATATCATTATTTATCATATCCCTATTTATCATATCTATTTTATTTTTAATATTGGTCTTTTTTTATTTGAACACATAAAAAATACATACAATATGAATATATAATTTCATATAAACATCATCAACAATTTTGAATTAGTGACACTTAATCATGGGATCAAACCTAGAAGAACCGCAAAATTCAGAGTGAATATACTCCAACATGGGGAAGTACATATATCTAGATCTTTGGAGGAAAAAAATTTAAGAAATACTAAAAATATAATCATCAAATAAGTGAATACATATTGGTGTGACATATATATGAATTACTTGTTTACACAACTCTTGAAGACAAATTGAACAGATATTCCATATCCTCTATTGACATATCATAGTGATTCCAATTTTATTAGAATAGGTTCCACCTAACTACATGTCATGATTATTTATATAAAAAAATATATTATAGAAATATATTTAAATGAATGTTCTGAAACCCATAGAAATCGTACTACAAAAAGATTCAAATTTTATTAGAGAACACTTATTTATATACTTCCAAATAAAATAATGATTCAATATATGATAGGAAACCAACATAAATATTTCAATAAGATATCCAAGTGACCATGAAGATATAATAATATAATACCACATCACATGACCCTTCATGAAATATTGTTTTTGTGATAAATCCCATAATAAATTACATTGATCAATTTTAAAAATGTGTACCTATTAGGAAAAAAATGAAATGATCATCCAGTGTAAATGATTCATTCATGAGACATATCATGATCACATACATTCCTAACAAAAAATATATCATATTAATTAATGATAAAAAAAATTTCACGTTATTATTTTTAATTACCATTATATTTAAATTTAAAAAAACATATATATAATATTTCTATGTTTAATGTAATAGAAATATATAAAATCATTTGTATTAGACATATTAATATAATGAAATTGTTAGTTTATATTATTTCTAGTCTTCTTTTTGTTAACATTATTCAAGACTATTATATTTGACCGACCACCACCATTAAAACCCTATACCATCACCTTAGTATTAGTCATAATATTAAATATTTTTGACATCATTTTTTTTCACATTCATTTGTGGTGGGTTAGATTCAAACCGGACTTGTTAGTGCAACTACAAACACCTGAATACTATAAAATCCATAAAGGCTCATGGGCCTATATTCAAAATGTTTCTGGTGATTATGTAACATACCTAATGATTTTTGTGTACGTTTTTTAGGATGGTTAATTGATCTCATCACACCATTTTAGGTGAAGTTTTTTCCTACAATTGGAATATCTTACATATTTAATCATCTTCATGAATCCCATTTAATTTATGAATATATAAATAATCATACATAAATATTAAAAATAAATTATATGTATGAATTTATTAGGAACCAAATATATATATCTGAGGATCATTATTGATGGACCAACTTGTATGTATTTTCATTGTCTATCAATATAAAAATCAATATGTATCTTTGCTTATCCATTTTGGTTATTTTTAATATATTTGGATACATGTTTTAATCAAAACTGTAATTTGATCCACATTTTATTATTATCAAGGGTGATGGGTGTTGTTTCAATATTTTTATCGGTCCCATGATATTATATTTATATGTATCGTTATTAGAGGAATTATAATCCAAGTAGTTTTTCGATATATAATGGTACACATTAAACATTTTATGGTGATATAAAAAAACCAAGTCATGTATTTTAATGTTATGTGGAAAGGATATCTATGTGAATGGAAACTAGTGATGTGTGGTTTAGGACGTATGTTGAAATAGATTGGGTGACCCAAAAGTAATATGGACCTCAAGAATTGATATGAAGCTAAGAATAAAATTTCTCATGGAATATTGAGTGGATTTTTTGTTTCTCTATTTTAAAAATAGGAGACCATATTATGTAACCCATTTTGAGAGTAATCAAATCCCACATAATTTGAAATATTGGGATATCCACCTATAGGGGATTCCCATGTTGTTATATTTAATAATTTTAGTTCAATGATCCCCATTAACTTCTAGTACAATATTCTTTGTATAATAAACAAGAAGGATTTTAAGATATGTAATTTCATACAATCTCATCCATCCACTATTAAATAATGGTAATTATGTGGATTGCGGAATAATATCCTAGAAAAAATTCTATGTGCTTACTCAATTAGGGATTATCATATCAATTCACTCTAATTATACAAGTGGAAGAGTGGGTGGGATTAAGGTGGTGAATGATAAGTGGAGTTTCTCATATTATTCTCTACAAACATCAGAATACATATGTCACAACCTGTCCTAAGAATCCATATACCACCATCTGTAAGATTTGGATCCTTATTTCGAATGGAAGTTATGATTGATGACATTCTAATGATACTACTTAAAACGTAGATGTATTTATTGACTTACATTACCATGGGAATGTGTAATTGATATGGAACACGTGTTCTCCCATGGTTCATATCATGCATATTTGGAGGAATTGGAAGATGTTTTATTTTGGTCCCACGTGGAAAATGAAACATAAAATAGTGTTTCTCAAACCCTATAAATATGAAATGTTTTCTCATAAGGTGTTTTTTAGGGAAATACATAGATGATTGAAAGGGTTCCTTTCCATGGTGATACCTAGGTTATAGGGCCTTCATTTCTCCAATTGATACATGGATTAATTGGGTTTTTTGTCACACAATTGATACCCAGTTTGTTTTCACATAGATACATTATACGTTTAATTCATGAGAATAGTTGGGAGGTGTATCACCCAAAAAATTAATCTATTTAATTTAAAAGTACCTCACACAAATTTAGTAGGGTGAAATTTTATTAAGAACATCTAGGGAAACTGAATGATGGTGAGACCTTGCTCATACTTCAAAGTGTATCGTCAGGTACTCTTATATGGGTCTCAATTCAGACCTTAATTAGTGATTGGTACCTCTCAATAGTAATGTTTTACTAGGGGATTTAGGTTTCTCATACATTCCCTTAGTGTTGGAAACCTTTATTGAACACTAAGCCTTATACTCTCATTAATTATAAAATATTTTGAGGCTCAGAGAAATACATTGAAGGATTTTGGGATTTGGGTGAAGGACTATGGTGAATAGAGCTTATAACTAACTAACCTTCTTCATGTTTTATCTAGATGGGATATTAAAGGATCAATGTATAGTTTATCTTGGGATATTGGTTGATGTATGTTGTTCATGTCGGTCTCTCACATAGTTATCTTTTTTAGATCATTCTAGAAGGACTGTAATGCATGTAACACACATAGATTGAACCTGTGTGAGTCTAGTTTCAATGGTGGTACCTACTTTCATCAAGACATGTAGGATAGACCAAATAATGTATCATCATGTAGGTTCGACCTGTTTGAGGTCTACTCATGAAACTATTTGGGACACAACAAGTTTTTCTCTCGTTTCATGAATTTTCATCCTCTCAATACATTAGATATTATGACATATGTTCATCATACATGTTATCTTTGATAGAACGAATATTATCAAATCATGAGGTACATAGAAAGAAAAATGATGGTTGATTTTTTTGATTTCATATGTTTATTTTTATCTATTCATAGAAATATTTAAAATTCTAGATTGTTTATCTCAAAATGGAGAAGAAAATGAATGGTCTCCATAAGATGGTCACATAGATAGATCCGGGAGGTTGGTTATGTAGGCAATCCAAATTGGACTATTTCTCAATCCTTTAGTGTTGGTGATCCACAAATGTGTCTGTGAATCTATAAATAGATTTGTCATGCAAGTTTTGATTTTCCTGATTCACACTTTCTAGTGGCATGGATGACATCCCCATGATAAATATCATTGGGAAATAAAATCAAAGATAATGTAGGCCCATGCTTCTGATTCTCTATAAATATTTTATGGAACATCATTTGAAATATCTATAGTGCAACCTACTACTATTGGATGCCATTGGAATTCTGGGGAATATGTTTATCCTGAGGATGATGGATATCATGGTAAAATCTTGGTCCAATTCATCTAAAAAGCTCTCCATTTCAAGAACTTCCCTCATGGGTGTATATAAAAATATAGGAACAAAGATCACATCATGTGTGATGTACCATACATCAAGTACATTGAATTTGGAATCCTATTTTTTGAGTCAAATCCCAACTACAGTACAACAATTTTATTTATTTGATTATAGTAGAATAAAATGGTTGGATGAATGATTTGGACATTGACACTGAAGTATAGTTAATGCCTTAATGGATGTGGGCATATTTGGTTCACAATACATGTAAAGAATATGAAATTTTTTTAATGATATTGTTACTTATAAATCCATTTTGGTGGTATATAAATATGTGTACAAACCATCTGATATCATCCCAAATATGATATGTCATGAGAGACTAGATACCAATACATTACACTTGACACATGGAAAGGTTTTCATCAATTTTTGGGATGCATACAAGATTTTGGGTGAACAAATTATGGGAGAGATGTATTAATTATTATTCCCACCAAAGGTGACATGTGTCTAACATGAAAGAACACCCCACAATAGGTCATGAATTATGGGCAGTGAGTCAGGAGGTCAAAAAGTAAGATCCATATCATAGTGGTGGTACTCATCCTAAGGATTGGTTAAATGTTTTTTTAGATCCCAAAAGATGGATCCCACATATAAATTCCCCAATAGGATTTCTGACATTTGATAATCAATGAATCATTGTAAATTAGTGGCCTATGCTTGATCAAGTATAGTGAAATATATGTTGGTATTCTATCAAACCAATTATTTAATCATGGACCCACATCATAGGGTATATTTCTATATTGTTGAGAAATTATATTATTTCAATTTTTGAGTCCAACTGTGGGGAAAGGTTGTAGAAATTTTTTGTCGAGGCCACAAAACTAAAAGGAGTACATATAGTAATCTTGGATCCTACTATGGCGAAGATCCCAACGTGTTACTGGATGTGTGTCTATGGAAATCCCCCATATAGAATTTATAGTCATTCTATGTGTTTTGGGGCTGGATATCATTGTTTTTCTCTATATACAATGCATTCAGTAGTGTAATCATACTTATATGTTGGTTTCATCACCTTTTCTTTGATTTCTCAAGTATTAGGAATAGGAAAATTAAAATGGGGTATCCTCAATGATTCTGGGCTTTTATAATGATAAAAATTTATTCTCTTCAGATGGTCCACCTACCTTAATAATAACAAATGATAGAATTAATGGTTAAAAGATAATACCATACATGATTGAATTTAGATATTGTATGTTGGAAATGATTTTTGATGTTGAAAATATCTATGTATATTATGTTCTCTATAGATTTATTATCAATTTTATTGTGTGTAACAACCTACCACCACCCCTATAAATATTCAATCCAAGAATCATCTAATGGTAGTTTGAAAATTATAGGTTCTCATGGTTCAATAAATAACAAATTTAGTGACTATATTTCATAACTATATAACTCTTTCAGGATGACTAGTCAAAATAATATCTTATGGATTTCCCAATATGAAAAAAAGTTTGTTAGATAAGGATATTACTAAATATAATGAAATTGTTTCAATAATAGGTTAGAAGGTAAAGATGAATTATTCTAAGAGAGATAGTGATGAAATTCATCTGAATAGATTAAACCAAATTACAATGGAATCCCTTCCTAAAAAAACTAATTCTCCAGTTCGACATGAACTGTGGTAGTCTAGCATGAACCTTCAAGAGAGGAATTGGGATTTAGTTTCCTAGTAAAACATTAAAGATGATAGGCTCCAAACTCTAAGAGAATGTGTGATATGGGGTCAACATAACATTTTTTGGGGTGACGTCATACAATGAACAAAAAAGGTAGTGTGGTTTGAGATATATTATCCTTAGGAACTAATTTACTTGTGGGTTTTTCCTGACTCCACCTTACAAACACCAAATATTGGGGATTTTCAAGATCCCTAAAACCTCTCCTATAAATCATACCCTGAAAATTATGTAATGTATATCAAGGATATATATTTGCCTATATATTCTATAGATTAATATATCATTCCCACATCATGGATGAATAATACAATAGATTGTTGTGCTGATCATGGGGTGGAGGATCAATGTAATGTTGAATTGGATGAATTAATTAAGGTTGTTGCTGTATGATTCCATCCTTCCCAATAATTTTATTTTCTCCCCATATTTTAATGGTGCTTCAACTAAAAAATTACATAACTCTAATTTGTAGATTTTGTAATAATATACATAATTTTAGGAGTCACCACGATACCATCAGACCCATAATACCATGGAGGCAGAGGGGTACAATCCTAAATAAGTGGAATTATATAATAAAATAATGATCATGGAGGATGTCATGAATGGACGAATTCCTCTCCATCCTTCATGGGTACCCTTATTTTAAACATCATGTTTTATCCTCACTCTATTGCATGTGGAGAGAGGTATAAAATTAAAATTATGGCCAAGAACATCAGTTGTTGTTGTGATTTTTCAAAACCCCATTTTCTACCATCTTTAATAATGTATTCTTCTAATAGTGACATTATATTATAGGAGAACCAACAAATTATTCTATAACGAATTTGTTTCGACCCTCTATAAACTGGGTAGGGTATACCAAATTTGGAATTGATCCTTTATGGTCAGCCCCCCCCCCCCACATGAAAACATCCAATGAGAAAGGCCATATCTATTCTCACAATATCAGATGGATTGGAAAATCATTGTAATTTATAATGTTATTCATAGTCTATCATGTAGAAAATAGTATCCATTACCAGTTAAAATATATCAAATTCAATAAATAAATTGTAGTACCTTACAAAAGAAACCACTGGACTAATTGGCATTCTAGATGTGGTTGATAGGGATCTAGATAGTATGATGAAGTTGATGGTGATAATCCTTATTTTTAGAGGCCTGAAACATGTATTCTTACAAAAAATAAAATGCATTTTACTGACAGAATAACCAATTTGGGTCCCAATTCAAGTATCTCATATACCCTTAATGGTGAGGATGCTATGAAAAATGAGAATAATATAATATATAATTTATGAAGTTATGAATATTTTTATATTCATAGATACCTTGATTATTTTTATTGATTTAATAAATAATTTTACATATGTGAGTTACAACATTAGTGTAATCTCACATAAGAGACGTCCTTATGTCCATGAATGAAATCAAATATCCTCATACGTATACATATTTTTGTAAAAAATAGTTGTAAGGTGATCACAAACTAGGTTTTTAGGTTCCCTCATACCCCATTTTTGAACAAAAAATAGCTCAAGTGTGTTCTAAAGGGGGTACTCTCATAAACCTTCAGTGGTTGGTCCTGAGATGACTATCAAAGATTATCTTAATTAGGAGTTGTCTGCTCAAATAAATGAGGATATTTTTTACAAGGAGGATTAAATAAAATTAATTTACTTGTAAATGACTGTGTATCATGAAGCTCATTGAAATCCTTTTTTCTTTCATCGTTATGCTCTTCCAATTTATACGAAAAATTTATTTAACATTTCAAGTCCATTAGCCATGTGGTCAAAATAGAAGGGGAATTAACAATCCCAACTCAACCAAAAATGTTATGAGAGGGTGGATATATTCTAGTAAGGACATGAAATTCTTATTTTATAAGTGAGTTCTTTCCTGAGTTCACTTATCCACTTGAGATCAACTCCATGATAATGTAGGTGGCTTGGGATCTTCTACTACAATTGCAGCAGTTCATATAGATGGTTATTTTTGAGTTTGTATCAAAGAAACCAATACCAAATATCCCATCACAACATCATCATCTCTAATAACATCTATCAAGTTGGGGTGTAGTGGAGTTGATTACCTTGCTATTGTCTATAATATAATAGATGTTTATCACCGATGGTACTGAGAATAAGTGGCACAAAATATCATCACAAAAGAAAAATTGATAATGAAAATCAATGACCATTGATAAGCACAATCCATTTTTGAATATCAATTACACATATAATATGGAGTAGTGAAATCAAAATATTGAAGACAAATACATTAAAATTTAACATCTCCAATAATTTATGGATACCTTCATTGAGGTACTAAAAAAACACCATTTTATGAATGATTTACAAATTAAGGGAAACACTGATATTGAATCCATGGTAAAGGAGCATCACCTTTTTAATAAGGATTATACTACCCATCTATATGGGAACAAAAATGATATACATAAGGATCAGGAATTCCTCTATTAATTCAAAGGTTATGTTCATAAAAATTAGAAATGTGTAAAAGAGAGAATCCAGTTATTAAATTATCCTTTAATGTTTTATCTATTAATGAAATGAATTATTTACTCAACCACAATGTAATTTTTCCTAGTTTCAATGAAATTAATACATCATACTAATAGTACATAATCTAACTGATTCTCTTCTTATCAGTGTGTTATAAATATAATGACTTGAAAAATAATATTCTTTTTGTTTTTAAAATTTATTAGGACCCTGTGAGAACAATTCAACTATTTCTAAATCCATGTTACATTCACTAAAAACTACCAGTATTTTTTGTTAACAACCTAATTTTTATACAATTTAGTTGAAAAGGTGACGTCATGGGAAATAACAATATATTTATTTGAACTCACTTTATGATTTTTATACAAAACATGTTTTTCTATTTTTAAATTTTAATTTCTAAAGTTATCTTAATTCATGTAGAGTGCTATCTTCTTAGCTGAATCTAGGCTCCTTCCTATGGTTTCTTATATGCTTATTAATCATAAAAAGTGTTGTGATTATTTAATTTTTTTTCTTAAGGTCTATAAATTTGAACCAATTCAACTATTGATTATTTTCTATTATGTATGACTATAATATATGGGGATAATGAACCAAGTGGGTCTTGTAGAACATAAATTATTAAAATATTTTTAATCATGCATAGTAAAATTTTTAAGTCATGAAATGGGATTTTTCACACATAATGAGATGAAATTTCACAGGTATTGAGGATTGATCAATAACAATGTAAAAAATGTGTCGTTCATTGTTTTTTGATGGGTAAATATAGATAAAAACATTTTTCTAGATGGTTAAAATTTCATTGATTTATAGTCTATATTTAGAGGTATATATTCTATTTAATTATTTGAACAGTGTTATTTAGGAGAAACAAATATTTACCTCAAAGGAAGACACTCATATTATAGATTTCCTTCAATGGATTGTGGTTGTATGAGTTTATGGAAACAGATGAGGGTGGTTTGTGAATGTAACACATAAATTTGTGAAGGAAAGAATCATATATTTATTGTCCATCGAGGAATAAGGAAATGAAACTTCAATTATGATATTATTAATGAAGCGACAATCACAAGAATTCCCATTCCAAATTAAGACCATGTTTGGGAGAGAGTGGGTAAAAGCATTGTATAGTATATAGGATAGGATAAATAAATCCATGTGTCACTAAGTATCCCATTAGAATGTGAATCAATAAAAAAACAATTCAGACATAATTCTAGGACAATAAACCAATAGTTATAAGAATTTTCATCTTAGGATATGGTTACAAAAATGTGTTGTTTTATTTCATTCAACCGGGAAGCTAACTATGAAGATAACATCATGTGGAAAGGATATTACACTATTTTTAACACTTTACAACAATGATGTTTCATATTCTGGTTAATGTACATCATTCAATGATGTTATTTTCATGGTTTAATGGAGATGAATATTCAACATCCTAAGGGCATGAATGTGGATGGTTATCATCTATGGCATAAGAGTTCCTAGATCTGAATGAGTTCGATGGGATAGAAATGTAATGGATAAAAATAGACAATGTTCGAAAATACTTTTCCATTACAATGCCATCAATGTGTAGGGATATTTGTGGAATTTACTAGAGTGATGGAAATTCTTCTTATTGATAGGACATATTTGGAGGTGTATTATGTGAATACATTTTTTAACATGTATTATTCATAGTCATAATAGTGGTTTCATTAAGATTTAAACCCTATTATCATCAATATCCAAATGAATGATTATAGATATCTGAATTTCCTATGGAAATGAGTTTTTTTTGAAAAGGAACATGGATGAGTATGAATGTGCCTTTAGGTTAGAATTGAATATGAATGGGTTGTGGGTTTTTTACATAGGTATTATTCATATATAACGAAAGAAACATTTTAAATGGGAACCATCATTTAAAATTGTAGTTTCACTATATATTTTATTGTAATAGGAATCAATCCACTAGTTATTTTAAATAAGGACTGGTACATAGGTATAGTTTGTATGAAGAGATAGACATTTTAAGAATATGAATTCTTGAACGAAATTTTAATCTAACCAAAAATATATCATATAAATATATCACATTCATTGTATAGTGGGGCTAATTATTTGTTTTATTGTTCGTCTTTACTCTTAGAATTTAGACATCTATACGTATCATAGTGTAATGGTAATAAATGAAAAAATAATACTAGGATAGATTTCAGACATTAATAAAGTTATTCTAAAAGGAAGGATAATTTATCATATTTTTTCTAGGAAAAGTTTTTGAATTTAGGAATAATATTTTATATCATTAGGATGAGAATAAATTTAAACTTAGTTATGAGATATATGTGTGAGGAGTGGAAAATATTGATAATGGTGGTTCTGTCATGTGAGGTCCACAAAATTGTACAATTTAACACATTAATAATGTTAAAACAACCATATAATTTAATATCATGAAATAAGGATATAGGTTACCTAAAATAAATACGTGTTTTGAAATTATTCATTTAAAATACTTATACTGAGTAGAATATACTTAGTTTAATATTAGGGTTTTTGGTTTATGATGTGACCAGACCATGTCAGGAGGACCTAAAAAGAATCCTAATCCGAAATGATCTATTGTGGGTGTACAAAACCAGGATTTGATGGGGTATAACATTTTTTCATCTAGGAAATTCAATGAAATAAGATGAAGTGATTGCTTAAAACCAACAGGGTATGGAGACGCATCATTACATATTAAGGAGGAATTTGACCAGAATAAATTTAATGGAGTGAAAATAGTATATATGAAAATTGTATTTTGATTAAAAATTTATGAATTTTCTTGTATAAAATGTTTTAAAAATCCCTATGTACTATGTTTCAATAGTAATGAACCCATACATACTTTTGGGTTTGGATTCACCCCACTAATCTAACTCATATATATGGAATAGGGCATCATTTATTATATTATAATTTGACTAGGAAGTAGGATCCAAAAATTATTACATATCTAATAAATACGACAATAAATCCACATGTAGTTATCAGTATTCAATGTCATTTAATTTCTTTATGTATGGACATGTGTTCCATAACAGAGGTGACAATGGAAGGTGATATTCATATTTAGTAAATGATTTTTTTGAAATAACCTCATAATAAAATCCATAACAATCTAACAGAATTACTATTCGTAGGTTTATTTCCTAAGGAATCCTATGCTACGTGAATTGTATTAGAATTCATGTTAACATCATGTGAGGAATATTTTTTCGTATAATTTTACATATGGTGACTATAATGACATGGGTCATGAATTTTAGTTTCATGAATCACAGAATTATATGTGTACTTTAATATCATATTGTAATTACATATCATATCATTATGTTTCTGGTATTATTACTAGGACCATATGTCATTAATACTTAGAAATATTTACTTCTAAATCATTCATTGGTAGTTTTATAGTATTCTCACCATCCAAGATGATAAATCTATATGCTAAATTATAATAAACCTCATGGTTAAAAAAAGGTTCTTCTGAATTTGGTTTAATCATCAATGGTTACCTCCAATGTATCATCAGGGTCTGAAGGAAAATTAAAATTTCCACACACATCAATGAAAAATAGGGTGACATTATTACTAAAAGTATTATCTATACTATTTTGGTGAACCTCTAAATGTTGAATGATTCATAGTGCCTTCTATAAAGATATTCTAATTCATATAAATCTATAATGGACTACTCATATAATGAAAAATGATCATAAATTGAATTGAATAGTGAAGAAAATGTAACTTTTAAAGGAAGTACATCTTCAATTAAGTAAAATATTGATAATTGGTCACCAGTATAGCTCATTATGATATGGTACCATAGGTACACTATGAATATTGATGCATTTTTTCACAATTTCTTGTCTTTGTCAATGTTTTTTGGATTTTCATTGATATTGTTTTTTAATGACTCTCTCTATATATTTTATATTTTATGATATTTTTTTATAATTTTTGGACTGAATGTTATATTATTGTTTCAACCTATTAAATTTGGATGAATATAGTTTATTTCCTTTATACATAAACATTATATGAGAGACATCAAACATGGTGATGATGTTGAACTTCCTGAAATTGATAATTATTTTTGTCCCTACTTCATTGAGTGGTATTTATTTAGTCTATTTTAATAGGAAAGTTGTAATAGTGAATATATATACAAACCATTATGATATATTTGGAGGGTATGGTCTCAAAAAATACATTCCTCCTACAGATAATGTGTAAGATTATTTCATGATGTGTAACTACTGTAGGGGTTGATGGAATAAATTGGCATGCACTTTATATGGATGACATTTTTTGGTAAATTTTGTAAAATCCTATGTCATAGAATGAAAAAAATATACATTGATTATATTTTTATGAGAAACCATATTTCCTAATTGATGATAACAATAAACATTGGCATAAAATTATCACATGTTAGTTATATTTCCCTGTATATTAATCTATCTTAGGTGAATCCTTTGAAAGACTTGTTTACAGAGGACTATATAATGATTCTGAAACTCATCAAGGAAGATTTTAATGACAAAAAATTTGATATACTATTTTATATAACTATTTAATAGAATATTCCAACACTATATATAGTAAACGATAGGAATAATCCAACCATTATTATGTTTATGTAGTTCAAGGGTATAATTGAACACATTGATCTTTTCCAAATTACTGCAAACGAATTGGGAACCCACTTTTGATGTACATTGTTGAAGAATGTTCAATACATATCATGAACATACAATGTTGTGTCTACATTTTTACAGCATTTAACTAATAATTCTATGAGAATTATATATGACTCAACATTGACTATGTAGGTGAATTTTATATTAGTCACTAGTTATAGGAATGTAGGGTGGTCTTATCTTCTTCTGAGATAACATATTCACCATTGATAATATTTACTACAATAGATTAATGAAATTTTATGCTCAAATGGGTCACTGGTATTTATATTTTCATTTATAAACAACGAATGAGAACCCTGTGCTCTACCAAGTTGTTGATGCATCCTTTTAGAAACATGAATGAACATGGAAAGACTACTTTTTCTCAAGATATACGAATAAATATCAACCATATTTTATTGATATAGGAGTCTTCTATTATCTTACCTATTAGGATCCTAAACTTTCCATCAAAATACATTTCCAATTATTTGAGGGAGTCCTAGATAGAGAATACACATATTCATAATAGTTTAATATTCATAGGCATTTATTGTAAATATGGAATCTCTATGATGAAATATGAAAAATTATTCCCATTTATTTCCTTATTTTGTATGAACCAAATGATAACATATAGAAGGATGACTACACACAATGCCAAACATCTGGTCAACATAGGGATATTGAGAATGTACTTGAGTTTCCCAATTCAAAAGAGTAAATAAAGAATATGATATTAAAAGTAGTTCCTCAATTTATAAACTACATGTATTAATTCTACATACTTCTTCAAAATATCATAATAATGATTCTCGACAATTATAATTCTCATATAGAAATATTAGAAACTGTTTTTGTTCAGTATCCTAATTTTGTTTGAGGAAATGAAAAATTCAGAACTCTATGGTTGTTATGTATAATATATTATTATTTAAATAGAAAAGAGGAATCAACACCAGTTCACATATTAAACAACTTATGTGAATATATAAATCAATTTTAAAGTTCATAGTCCACTAATTGTAAGCCCATTTTTCATTAACTAGGTTAAGGGAATGTTATTTCCTATATGATTTGATATAATATACTAAATGTAGGAATGAAATCCTTGTATTCCTAACAAAACATAGATGATTCAATGAGGTTACATATAAAGGAATTACTTATAAGATCATGATTTTATTTAGAGACATGAATGAGTACTATGTAATGAAGAAACATTTCTAAGGTTACATCAATTGTACATTAATGGGTTCATTTTTAGGATCAATTGGTGTAGTTTATTTAAAAACTGTTCAATGTCAATCGAATGGCTATAACATTTCCAATGTTTGACCACCATATCATCAAAATATTACTCAACAAAATTTCCTACAAATTTTTTATGAATTCATTTTATGGAATTATGATATGGATCGCTATCTTTTTGTTCTAGAAAAGGCCATAACACTAGAGTAATATTCAAATTTGGATTCCTTTATGGTAGTCATTTTTTGATCTTTAGGGTCCATAATTATTTTTTATATCCTGAATTACCATCTATGAATGCAAGATCATGGATTGAAATTTTCATTTAAATAATATTTTCTATAATTGGAACATGGAAATAATCTTTTTTAAAGTGTTGAATAGTTTTATGAAGATGATACACACTCCGATTTTCCCATAATCCTTCTTGAACTGGACTATATTGAATATCAAGTTTTGTTGTTATTCATTTGGAATGATTTTGGCTCTAATGAAATTATTGACATCAACTTTTACATTGTCATCATGGGTTTAGTATGGTATTATGGCTTCCTACTTTTAACCATAATTATATTTTGGATGACCTAGGTGGTGAGCGGTCACATATGGAATAAGAAAAACAATTAATGAGTAATTAAGGATGAGTTAATATCAATATTATCAATGGAATGATTATATATCTCTTGTTATTCAATGGGAATATCCATATTGATTTGAATATCTCATTAATCTTATTATATGACTAGATTTACCCGTTGGATTTCATCGATAGTTTTAGGGATACACTCCTAAAATTTTGGAGGAGAGTCACTATGTTAATCTTCCTCTTCTTCTTCTTATTAGGATATCCATTATTTTATTCACATGTTGGGATAGATGATAGAATAGTAGAATATTTATTGATAGTGTATTTATTTATATGACATGACGTATTAATATAGATATATCAATTCCATAATGATGATGTGATAATTAATTCAAATTCACATGATTACATTAGGTAATGATTAATTCATATAGATAATGATATAGAACATTCTTCTAAATAATTGAAATTTAATAGATGATCAAGGACATATTTATTACATTCAGGTTCAAATAGCACAACTAATATAAAAAGGGATACTACTTACATGCCCAATTCTATACTGAAATATTCAATCAGGTAACTTGAAATCACATATTAATTACATGAATACATGAATGGGTTGGTTGGGGTCATTTCTATACCATTATTTATAGTAACATGATAAACATTATCTTCCATGTGTCACTTCCCTTATCTCATATAAAATTATGAATCAATGAATTTAGCCGCAACATATTCTAATTAATCATTACCACCGTGTAATTTCCCACTATGCCCATTAACATAGTAAATTAGAAATTAGTGATATAATGAATTTATTTCTTCATCTTGGTGTAGCCATGTAATTATAATAATGACATTTAAATCATTATGATTTATGGATTTCATAAAATCATAACTGGACACTAGGACCCAAATTTAGTTCTAATCCTCTTCTAGTGAAACGTATTTTGTAAAATTTTCTCATATAACTATAATGTCACAGGAGAATTAAATAGGTCAGCTTAAATATAATTCTATTCATGATTTATTAAAATCAAAGTTATATTTTCCAAAGAGCCATTATCAATGAATTTATGTGTAATATTAAATTCATTTATATTTCCTAACATGTACTGGGTCCAAAAGTGTCCATGTACCATCAAATAAGTTCACTATGTTAAAAAATATATGATGTGATGTCCTGAACCCGAATTCCACACAATAGGTTCCTCTGGCCCAGTGGGTCACATTCCCTCAAGCGCTTCTCCCCAAATGCCAAAGGCTACCAACTAGCAATGAGGGCCTCAAGTTTATTCATTGTGATACCATTACCACATTAACAATTTTCATCACTAAAGATAAATTTAAACAAAGTTAAATAGAGGAAAAAGTATAAGTAAAGTGAAGGTACATCGGAAAATAGATATAATAGTAACAATAACTAAAATAATTGGAAGAAAATTCAACAACTGATGGTGATATTTAATGTATCTATAAAACTAGAAAAAATGAATACAAGACAAGCATACAATAAATGATCATGATATTTAATGTATCTAGATAATTGAAAAAAATGGATACAATATAGTCATATCATTTTCAAAAAAAGTATAAATGATATAAATAGAATATCCCATGAATCTAGAGCTTCATCTTGGTCATATTGTTTCATGCTCCATCTTAAACCGTAAGAGATGAAGAGGTCAATGAGGAATGCTTCCCTTTATCAACACCTTCAATCATGTAGTCTACTTTGAGTACCAAAAAATTCTTATAGAGGGTTGTGAGATAAATATCAGTGGTCTACCATCAATGGTGTCTATAACATCTGGCCCGTATAGTGGGAATGTAACTGTATACAACCATTCCCATGTAATGTAAAATAGCACAATGTAACTGAATACCCATGTACATACATCATCCCTCTATTGGCATCGTGACATTACTAGTCCATTAATTAATTATTAATATTATATAAATAATTCACTTGTTATAAATTGTGAAGGTTCCATATTATCATAATGAAAGTTTTAAAGGCATTTAATAAAGAAGATCCAATGTAATAACAAAGGGAACATAGACCTCAAGGGTCACTAAATCAGTAATAACTATAGTCTGGTTAAGGGTAAGGGTGTAATATAAGGATCATATTCCAAAAAATTCCACAATAAGATGCCTACCAAATCCAATCTGAACATCTATGGTAAAATAGGGACATGCAGTGACTGCGGCCTATGGGCTTTAACCATGGAAAATACTTGTCAATTCTGGATCTAAGAAGTGCATACAAGTCATCCCTTAATCCTATGTGAGTTATTCTACATGTCATATTGAGCATCCAAGAATAGGACATGATCATGATCTAGGTGGGTCTCAACCTTTATAAGCAATATCCTAGAATCATAATAGGGTTCATGAGTTTCAAGGAATTCCATGATAAAAATCCAAGGCGGGCTCGGGTTAGGACACTCCGATTTAATTATGAAGTGATACAATATTTCAATTGGTTCAAGCCTCAACATTCATTAGTGGGATTAGGTCATGTAGCATGAATCCATTTAGTAATGTAATAATTAAACAAAATGTCAAATCGGTTCAAGAGTTAAAATTCATTAGTGTTTATAGGTCATCCGGTATTTAACCTTTTAATCTATTCATGATTAATCGATAATCCAATTGGGTTCAATCCTTGACTTTCATTAGTGTGAAAATTCTAATTAACATGAAACCTATATTAATTCCATTGAAGGAATATTCAATAATTATGGTTCATTCAATTACCTTCTTTGATGTGGTAATGGGTGATACATACATGCAACCTCTTAATCATTCACATTTAGTATGGTTGATTTATTTACATATTATACTTGTCAGTTTTTCTTTCACATTTAATTTTCAATTAGATGCACTAACCATAGGAAGGTCAAGTGGAAGAGATAAGGTACATTCTGTTCACTATTACATCATACCAAAACATTTATGATAAGGGCCCCTACCATTAGTGTGGTCAAGCACGGGCACATCTAAACAATGGCTCAATAGTGTCAAAACCCTAATGAATCAAATATGGAATATCATCCATCATGGGATGTTGGATGATGCAGGCATAAACACTAACAACTAATCACATATATGGAAATAGAAAAATCATACCCTTATAATGATTATAATAATGACATATAAATTCAATAAATGACACCTGATGAGATCTGTTGGGCCCACAAGACCATTAACGTATAAAATTACTTGAGGGATGAGTTATAGACCACTCCCTTTAGGGTTATACAATCCTTCTCCTATAATATTGGCATATAATTCAACTTATAGCAGACTAGATCTGAGAAAATGGAAAATGATCACACAACGATAACTAGGTCAAAATTAATAAAGGAGAAGAACGTATAAAAAGTGGTCGAGTACTTACCGTTGTGCATCCAACGTGATGAATGACTAATCGATCAGATATGGGATGAAGGAGATCCTTTAATCCCAAGATTACGCATTCAATGAGATCCATGAGGTAAAAAATAGGTCAGTACCATATAAACTACGATTTGGAGGATGGATGAGGCTTAATTATATCATTAATGGGTAAAATGGTCATTTTATCCACAAAATAGTATGTCCAAGTTTCGTTCATATAGTTTGAAAAACCATGAATAACCCATGCATTGGTTCATGTGTAAAATGGGAACTCGCTTGGTTAGCTTGCATGATTAGGAAAATTGAGCACCAACCATGCTGTAAGGCTCTGTCCAAAAAAATGTCACCCTAACTAGTTTTCTCTCATTATATGGCCTTCCCACAAATTTTTTTATAAACCACGTTTTAAGACATTTTTCACAAGCTTCATAGACCCTCAGTACCTTAACATAGACATTTTGTATCCAAAATAATTCGAAAGAAAATCAATTAGTATGAAATTTAAGGTATCCATACCTAAGTGAAAAACTGGGTTTTTATAGTCCTACCCCTTTAAAGAACTCATCCCTGAGTTATACTTCGAAGGGTGAAGAAACTTTTTTTTTGCAAAAAAATCATTCCACTAAGCATATATTTTGGCCTCCCACTCCCAAGTCTTTTTCTGCATGCGTCCAAGGTTCTATAGGACCCGTACTAGAGTGACTAGCTGACCTCATAGAACCATTGTGCTTCGATCAACGATCTGTACTAGATACTTATCAATTTTATCATCAACAACATATTCCACTTCCTTGGGATCAATGGTGTTGGATCAGTCAGCATCATATTGGAAAATCCAAGAAACATGGAAGATATCATGCATGGAATGGTTCCTCAAAGGTAGTAGAAATGAATTTTCCACTAGCCCAACTCTCTCTAGGATCTTATACAGACCTACAAAATGAGGTGACAACATCCATTTATAATATAACCATCTAGGACCTAGCTTGAGTGATTCCCAAAAGGAAACATGCTCTCTAACCTTAAACTACAGAAGTCATCGACAGTGATCAATGTAATTTTTTTATATACATGGTAGTATTAATATGCTTTTTGATCAGCTAATCCTTTTCTTATGTCCCATGAACGAGACGAGGACATAGTAGGGCTACCTCACCTTCCTCTATCCAGCACCAGAGTGAAGGGAACAACCCAAATTAGATATCTAAATTGACTTGAGGATGTTTTTATTATATTAAAAACCAGTGAGAGGTGTATTAATTTCATAGGAACCACCTAAATCGAGGAAAAATTATCAAATAATATACTCTAGAACATGTACTGTCTCTTATAATTGTCTGTCGGTTTGAGGGTGAAATGATTTTCTTAGAAGAACCTATGTTCGAGTAGCCTTCTACAACCCATTCCAGAACCATGATGTGAAACCAACATCCCTATCTGAAAAATAGTATGAGGGACCCCAATGAATCATATGATTTAACTAACATACATTTTTAATAACTCATCATCAGAAAATGTCTCCAAAATAGGAATTAAGTGGGAAAAATTCATTAGTATTTCAATGAAAACACATACAAAATATCTACTAATAGGTTACATAGGTAAACTGACTAAAAAACCATAGAAAAATCATTTAATTTCTATTCCTAGAATGAAAGTGGTTATAAAAACACTAAATAAATCTGGTGATCCAAATTCAACTTCTAATTGGTGGAACTATTAGTGATAATGTCACCAATATGATGTTTCATCCCAAGACACCAGTATTGGTGTCACACGTCTCAATGCATCATTGAGATTCCTTGATGAGGTTTCCAATGGGAGTTGTGGGACTCTTTCATCAACACCTCTCTCATTCCATTATGGACCTAGACATGTCCATGGATATACTTGATGTCATCTCTATCCATAGAAAAATATAGAGGAGGGTTATCTCCATATATACTCTCATGGATTGTAAATCCATTAGGTTTTTAAAATTATACACCCTTAACCTTCTCAAAGAGGAAAAAATGTTAATTACAATTATGAATGATAATATTACTACATGAATATCATGAAATTATATGATCATATTAGAGAAGAGGGCCATTTACTTCCTTCCATATCTGGCTTCCCATACTTCTTGTGCCAGATTTCATCAACTCAGTGAATATGCAACCAAATTTCCCATCACAATAATATAGTAAATTCAAAAATACTCACTGAAAAGATAGAGTCTCCACAAACATAAAGCATGGACAACTATTTCTAGATCAAGGTTGTGCATCAGGTAATTTCTATAATGAGGCATCAAATACTGAGATCTATATGCAACTAATCTGCCTTCCTATATCATTACTACTCCTTGTCATATGAATGATATGTCACATAAGATGGTATAACCTATTCTAGTATCGGGATGACTTATAATAGGTGTTGAGATATTCATCCCTTTCTTATCCTAATAGTATTTTCACTCTCATTTGAACCAAAGATCATGACACCCTTCATTGTAAGGCCATTTAGTTGTGAATAAAGTCATGATAAATCCTATATGAAATGACTATAATATCTAGATATCACTATGAAACTCTGTATATCAAATAAGTTCATGGTTTCTTCTAGGAAACTACAACATGAACTTTTTTTATGTGAACATATATGCCAAATTTTGATATAATATGAACCATGAAGTGAAAATTTTCAATTTAAATGTGGCACAAAGAATTATAGGCATAAATATGATGCTCTCTCTATGTACTCATAATGATATCAAGGTTATTATCATAGTTTCTTTGAGTGTGAGAATTCAATAAGGTATCATTTGAAAATCCCATGAAAAAATAATAAAATACTAGTGGAACACCCTATTCTTCAGATCCATGGGAATAGTGGGTGTGTTCATAATACTGAATGACATAATAGTTTTCTAATACTGACTATACATTCTATCGAATGTTGTATGAGGTATGTCTGATGTCTTAACTCGCACATGATAATAACCCGATCTATGGTCAATCTTATAGAAGACACCGTCTCCAGAGAGGTGGTCGAAGATATCATCTATTATATGAAGTGGTCATAGGCTCTTGAAAATATGAAATTTAAACCTCCTATAATCAACACATATACATAAGGTTTCATCCTACTTCTTGGATGAAAACCTAGGTGAACCCTAAAAGGAATTACTGGCCCATATAAAACCATTGTCATCAAAATCCTATAACTCCAGCTTTAGCTATTGAAACCTTGTTGTTCCCATCCTATATGGAGGAATGGAAAATGAATCAGATCCTAAAACAATCTCAATTGTAATCAATATATCTCTCACATGAGGTAAGTTATAAAAATCATTGGGAATGTGATACTAGAAATGATCCACTACTAGAGGGAAATCATCTTTTCGAAAAATCTATCCCACTAGGATGATATTTTCAATCTAGTTGGTCACTCCACCTTTTTCATGATGCTCTAGAATAGCTCTACCAGACTAGACATCTCACTCACCCTTATTTACATAATTCTTTCCCTCAAGTGATGTAAACGATACCATACAGTGATAGTAGTATAAAAAATCACAATACAAAACCAATAAATCCATCCTTGAGATGAAATCGATGCATGTAATCTCAAGAACGAATAGGATCCATAAGATAGGGTAACTTCCTACTTTAAGGGTTTAGTCCCTACACTGGTTTGTACCCACTATTTGTAACTATAATAGTGTATCTATGGTCCTTATTCCATAATAATATTGTATCTTTATTCTGAGACAATCCACGGTATACACAGGGCTAAAAGTGTTTTATGAACATGTATCAAATATTGTATTTACTATGCTAGAATCCACAAGATTAGTACCTATTACTATAGATGGACCCACAAACTAATCTTCGAGTGATGTTTTTAGTGCATGAAATTGAACTATTCCATATATATGTGTAACAGATTAACTACCATGATCATAACTACCATATTGGCACTACTGGTGATCAAGGGTGTAACACCCCAAGCTTCCACGGTACGTTTCCCTTCGAATAATGCAGTAGCATGTGTTGTACGCAACCTCGAGCTCAAACACACAACACAACTAATTAAACTAGCCGTTGTGAATAGTAATACATACTTTTTGAAATTTTATAAATTTTATTTATCAAAATGGACTTCATTTTTGGATTCATAATATCGAAATTAGCCTATGTTGAATTTTTGGTATTTTTCTGAGAACTTCTAATTTTTTATAAATAGTGAAAAATACTTAAAAACAACTTTTTTAATAAAAATAATTTATAGTGATAAATTATACTATTTAGTGGTTTTAAAGTATAATTAGAATATATTTTTACCATTTTATCCAATGGTGGTCATTATAATTAATTTAACATTGAAAATGGACATAAACAATTGCCAATCTTTTGACATAAATTGTTTCTTAAAAACACGCTATTTGTTGTGAAAGCGGGAATTAATTATAAAATTAATTAATGCAACTTATATTTTTGGAATTTTGTAAAATAGACATCATTTTTGAATTCGGAATATCAATTATAGCTTAGGGTGAAATTTTGGCATTGTTCTGAAAAACTTCAATTTTTGATGAATAGTGAAACCACTAAGTGGTAGTTAAATAACTGATTTTTCGTTTAAATGAAATATTACCACTTCTGCAATTTGATTTTCAAAAATCCGACATACATGGTTGTCATTAAGAAGTAAAATTCGGTTGAATGAGATTAAAATAATTTTTGGTGAATAGTAACTTTTAAGTTCTTAATCGCGATTAGAGGTAATTAGTGTAGTTTAAGGTAAAAATAATGTTTTAATAATATTAGATGAGCTTGACACATTTCCTACCCTCATTGTATGTTCCATGGCCGACCAAGACAATCCATGGGTCAACTTGGGGACCCCATGGAGCCACTTTAGTTGGAAAATGACATAAATACCTTTTATTTAATGTTAAAGTAAAAAAAGACACAAACATGAAATGTTTTACTAAAACATTTTTTATATGGGGTTATACAAGTCATAGTTTTGACTATAAATTGTCATTGGAAAGATAAAAAGATTTCCTACATCATAGTATTTTTTTTAGAATTTTTAGACATTAAATAAATTAAATTATTTATGACATCATGATGATGCAGCGATGACCTCATTATTTAACGATTTAAATAAAATGAGAAGATAATTAAAAATCCAAGGCTTACACTTGTCCAAAGCCTATTGGATGAGGAGATTTCGAACCCTTATCACCTTATCCACGAATTGTGTAAGTGTGGGACCTTTAGAATCCGAAAAGCATTGTATAATAATGTAACATTTCAATCTTTCCAAAAGAGCCCCTCCTCTCCTCTTATAAAAGGCCCCCACCTCTACCACCTTATTCACACTTTCAAGATTTTTGGTTCGGCCAAACTCTGCCCAAATACTCTCCCAACTTTTCTCCCTTCATCCTAGAAGCTTTACTATAGTCATAAAGCCATCCTAAGGAGTCCTTTTGATCAAATCAAAAGAAAGAACCCGAAGAAGAGGAGGTTAACCTACCCCAACCAAAGAAAAGTACAAGGTAAGGGTTTACTTCACAACCTCTTCATTATCCAAGGTTGTTTATACATAATTATCTATTGGGACCTCGTTATGATCTACATCCATGTTTCTTAAAAATGTATTTCAAAACATTTTTACTATTAAATGGAAAATGTGTTAAAGTCATTTATACCCTTATACGTTTTTGAAAGGAATCTTACCGTCTTTTTCCAAACAATGTACTTTTTGACCTCTTTGAAAAATTTAAGGTAAGAATGTTTTTTTAACTTATACGGCGGGTGCGGCTATTTTTCGCCATTATAACTTCGTCGAAGCTTACCTAACAAGCTTATAAGAATATCTTCAATGTAAATGTATTATTTTATAATTATGGGACTTTTAAATGATTTCAAAAAGGAGAGATATTACTCTCAAATATCTTTGATTTCATCCATGTCAACATCCTTTGATGGGTTTTAAGTTTAATTGAAATTGGTTTATGATACAAAACTTCCATTGAACAGTTTGTGAAATATTTGACTGTGGATGTGTTATTTTTATACCATCCAGAGTTTATGGAGAAATTGTTGACATTTCGTATGATAGTTTTAATACGAATATTTATGTTATGTTTAAACCTATTCATATGAGGAATGTATTGGACTTAATATGTGACGGGTGGAGCCCGCTATAGCTCCTCAATGCATCGGTAGGTCTCATGAGACAACTAGACGTGGAATTGGCCGAGGCCCTTTCCCAATTTGATTTATGGTTTTAGCCGAGGCCTTAATCATTTTAGACGTCTTGGCTGAGGCCTTGAAAAAATGTTTCAGAATGTCTGGCATTATACATTCCCTCATTATGAAAGTGGTTATTGATATTTCATGTGATTATTCGACTAGTAGAATATCCATGTGAGTAAGTAAATGGCATTATTTCAGTTTACTTTTTCCATATTATGCTAAAGTTCAAG
The DNA here is from genome assembly GCA_963277665.1 of Viscum album. NCBI lineage: Eukaryota > Viridiplantae > Streptophyta > Magnoliopsida > Santalales > Viscaceae > Viscum > Viscum album. The sequence goes on along the minus strand of OY728157.1, from coordinate 1,067,926,137 downwards.
TTTAAAAGGCTTTTGTTTTAGTTATACATTGCCTTAAATGTTAATGTTTATTTATGAAAGCTTCCGCTACATTGTTATCCTTACTAGGCATTTGAGCTCACCCCTTTCAATGTTTTAATATTTTCCAGGATGTGAGGAAGTATTTTATGAATGACCTGCAGGGATAGTCCGAAGAGGATAGAAGTGTGGACTATGGAGACTATGTTATTATAGTTTTTCACTTTGTGATGTAATGTAACATTTATGAATGTATCTAGTGTTTCCAAGGCTACTAAACTAATCGGTCTTTCAAGACTTGATCTTTTGTGATCATGACAATGTTACGAAGTAATGCACCGACTCTGGGTAGCTGGGGTTGGGGCGTTACAGTTGGTATCAGAGGCAGTTTAGTACTAACCTTGGAAGCTAGATTTAGATAAACTCTGATTAGAGCAAATATCCCGAAGATAGACTTTGAGGATTAGTATAGAAGAACTTCCTAGAGTTTTGGTATTGTAGAGATGTTGTGAGTTTTCCGAGCAATACATCCCTATCTGGATACGAGCAGGTAGAGGCGGCTCTGGCACAGATGTACCTAGGGGTAAAACCCGAAAACACCGCTTTGAGCTAGACTCAAACGGGAACTGGTGCACTACAACGGGCCTTGCTGCACTCTTGGTTACGACACTCCTGGGGGATATGCTTTGGATAATTCCCATTTTCTTTACAAACCACTATGAAGGGTTACGAGTATATACTTCCTCAAAGAAAACATTTTTATAATTATGGATTATATCCATAATTAGTTCAATTTATGTTAAGTGTTTTACAAGTATGGAATTATGTATTTTGATTCATGAACTAATCTAGTTTATGCCATTATTTAGAAATGGAGCCTAGTGGAAGGAATGGAAACCGTATCAATGCACTCACTCCGTGTAGGGATTTCCCTCCTGCTCAAGATAATTATGGTGGAGCTAGTGATACAACTGGTGCTGATCAGCTTCTCACCGTACTGGGACAACTCACGCAGGTTATGAATAACAACCTTACTCGTATAGAGCACCCTGATCCACAATGTGGAGGATCAATGCTAGACCGTTTCATGAGGCAACAACCACCAACCTTCAATGGGAGTACAAATCCTATAGTAGCTGAGCAATGGATAAATTCTTAGAGAAAATATTCCATGCCTTGGGGAGTATTGAAAGGGAGAATGTTGTCATGGAAGTTTACCACCTCACTAGAGATGCCGATCAATGGTGGTCACTAATTCAAAACACAAAAGAAGATGATGAATTAACAAACATGGAATGGCAGGAGTTCAAAGAGCTGTTCTTAGAAAAATACTTTCCTCGAGACCATCGAGCGGATATGGAAAGGCAATTTCTGAGTCTGAGGCAGAAGGAGGATGAGAATGTCGCAAAGTATGATGCTAACTTTACAAGGTTATCAAGGTATGCTGCAGATTACATACGTAACCCAAGAAGTAAGACTGATCGTTTCTTTGATGGGTTGAAACCATTTCTCCGTCGAGCTTTAGTATCACAAACCTTCTCTTCATACGAAGGTATTGTCTCGTGCTCTATCAAGACGGAAAAGGAATTCTCTAAGTCTTATGACTTTAAATCAAAGCAAGATAAGAAGAGATCCGCTGAAAACTCTGGGAATGGAAATAAGGAAACAGGGAAGAAGGGTAGAAATTAATTTCCACCCTGTGATAATTGCGGTAGGAAGCACCCTGGTGCCTGTCTAAAAGGAAAAGGTGTATGTTACAAGTGTGGTGAAAAAGGCCACCAAGCTCATGAATGCAAGGGAAAGAAAGCGACTGTCAACGTGGAATGATATAATTGTAGAGAGAAGGGACATTATGCAAATGAATGTCCTAAGCGTCAGGGGAACTTACCTCAGAAGAGGCCAAGGGATCAGGGCCAGGCTTATGCTATCACTACTGCTGAGGTGGAAGCTCCGAAAGACGTGGTGGCAGGTAATTTAATGGTTTCCTCAAGTTTAGCAAATGCATTATTTGATTCTGGATCATCGCATTGTTTCATATCTTCCCAGTCTGCTAAGAAAATTAGATATTTCCAATTTTATTTAACAAGGGAGTTGTCGGTCAAAACCCCTAAGGGAAGTATTGTTGCAACAATGTTTTGTCGATTAGTTCCCATTAGAGCACCTAAATGTTCTTTACCTGCTGATCTCATCGTCATACCCATGATTGAATTTGATATAATCCTCGGTATGGATTGGATTTCGGACCATGATGCAAAAATTTATTGTAAGAGGAAAGAGGTTATGATTCTTGATGATGATGATAAGGAACACCTTATCTTTAGACCCGAATCGTCGCCAAATAATTCTTATCTAGATCCACCCCCAGTAGCTCAACTAAATTCAATTATTGGGGAGGAAGAGAAGGAAATTACTGAGGGTGAGGAAAGGAATATTCAAATAGAGGATGTACCTATTGTGAGAGAATATGTTGATGTGTTTCCGGAAGATTTACCTGGACATCCTCCAGAACGAGAAGTTGAGTTTTCCATTGATTTAATTCTTGGATCAAGGCCCATATCGAAGACCCCTTATAGAATGGGCACTATGGAATTAGTTGAACTAAAGAAACAACTAGAGGAATTGAGTAATAAGGGATTTATTCTCCCTACTGTTTCTCCTTGGGGAGCCCCTGTTCTTTTTGTTAAGAAGAAAGATGGATCTATGAGGTTGTGCATTGACTATAGGGAGATCAATGCTATAACAATAAAGAACAAGTATCCCCTACCTCGCATTGATGATTTTTTTGACCAACTGCATGGAGCTCAATAATTTTCAAAGATTGACCTTCGATCTGGATACCATCAGTTGTGTGTAAAGAAGGAAGTCGTTCCAAAGACAGCATTTCGAACAAGGTACGGGCATTACGAGTTTACAGTAATGCCTTTTGGATTGACTAATGCACCCTCTGTTTTCATGGATCTAATGAATAGAGTTTTCAAGGAATATCTTGATGACTTTGTAGTGGTATTTATGTATGATATCTTGGTATACTCCAAAAGCCATGAAGATCCTGAAAATCACTTACGCATTATCCTGAAGACTCTTAGAAGACATGAATTATATGGGAAATTTAGAAAGTGTGAATTCTGGCTTCATGAGATTTATTTTCTTGGCCATATTGTCTCTAAGGATGGAATTTCTGTTGATCCTTCTAAAACCAAGGCAATCCAAGAATAGCCAGCACCGACAAGTATAACTGAGGTACGCAGTTTTATTGGTTTAGCAGGTTATTATCGACGTTTCGTCCAGAATTTTGCCAGATTGGCTAACCCATTGACAAAGCTCACACGTAAAGGGATTAAATTTGTCTGGACAAAAGAGTGTGAAGAATGTTTTGAAGAACTAAAGAGAAGATTAGTCAATGACCCTGTATTGACTCTACCATCGGAGAATGATGGTTTTGTTATTTATAGTGATGCATCGAAGAAAGGACTTGGTTGTGTCCTTTTGCAGAATGATAAGGTCATTGCCTATGCATCAAGACAGCTAAAAATTCATGAGCTAAACTATCCTACTCATGATCTTGAGTTAGCAGCTATGATCTTTGCTTTAAATATATGGATACATTACCTCTATGGTGAAAAATGTGAGATTTATACTGATCACAAGAGTTTGGAGTATATTTTCACACAAAAATAACTCAACATGAGGCAAAGGAGATGGCTTGAACTACTCAAGGATTATGATTGCACGATACATTACCACCCGGGGAAGGCAAACAAGGTGGCAGATGCTTTGAGTAGAAAAGACCATGGAGTTTTGAATGTGATGAGAATTGAAAGGGATCCAATTTTCTTGGATCTAGTGAAGATGGACATGGGAATAACTAGGGAAGGTGAAACATCAATGATTTTTCAAATGGTTGCCAAACCATCATTACTAGAAAGGATTAAGAGTTCTCAGACCAATGATGAAGAATTTCAGAAGAAGATTAAAGATGTGAATGATGGAAGATTGAGGGACTTTGTGTATAAGGATGGAATTTTGAAATTCAGGAAGAGACTTTGTGTTCCCGGTATACCTGATCTAAAAAGGGAATTGCTGGATGATGCTCATAGTTCCAATTTCTCTATACACCCTGGGAGCACCAAAATGTATATATATTTGAAGGAACATTTTTGGTGGGACAATATGAAGATGGAGATTGCTGATTTTGTGCCGAGGTGTATGGTTTGTCAACAAGTGAAAGCTGGAAGGCAACATCCTGGTGGAGTATTGCAACCTCTTCCCATACCTGAGTGGAAATGGGATAATATTACGATGGACTTTGTCATGGGACTACCAAAGACTCCTATAAGAAATGATGCAATATGGGTCATTGTTGATCGTCTTACTAAGTCAGCACATTTTCTGGCTATATGGGAGGATCTACCACTTGAACGTCTAGCAAGATTATACATTAATGAAGTTGTAAGACTTCATGGAGTACCCCTATCGATTGTTTCTGATCGTGATCCTCGTTTTACTTCAAGATTCTGGAAAAGTCTTCAAAAGGCCTTGGATACTGAACTTTGTTTGAGCACTGCCTATCACCCTCAAACAGATGGATAATCAGAACGGACTATTCAAACCTTAGAAGACATGTTGAGATCATGCTCTCTTGACTTTCAGGGTATGTGGGATCAATACTTACCACTGGTAGAATTTTCCTATAACAATAGCTTCCATTCAAGCATTCAGATGGCACCTTATGAAGCGTTATACGGAAAGAGATGTCGTACACCAACCTGTTGGGATGACGTTGGTGAAAGAAAACTTATGGGACCAGAACTGGTGGAAGAAACAATGGAAAAGGTGAAGGTAATCCAAAACCACATCAAATCAGATCAAAGTAGGCAGAAGATCTATGCCGATAACAGAAGAAAGGTTTTGGAATTTCAGGTGGGAGATCATGTTTTCCTAAAGGTATCTCCATGGAAGGGAGTTATACGTTTTGGTAAGAAGGGTAAGTTGAGTCCCAGGTACATCGGACCTTTCGAAATTCTAGATCGTATTGGGGCTGTAGCTTATCGTTTGGCGATGCCGCCAAATCTCTCCAAAGTTCACGATGTTTTCCACATATCGCTATTGAGAAAATACATGCCCGACCCAACACAAGTACTTACCTATGAGGAATTAGAACTGGTACCCGATCTATCTTATTGCGAAGAGCCCATCCGAATTCTTGATGTGAGGGAGCAGGTGCTGAGAAACCGGACGACTCGTCTGGTAAAGGTTTTATGGAGAAATCATAAAATGGAAGAGGCAACGTGGGAACCTGAAGAACTTATGATGAAGAACCACCCGAGTCTTTTTATGCAGTAATACCCTAGAAATTGCGAGGACGCAATTATTTGAAGGAGGGGAGAATGTAACACCCTAAGCTTCCACGGTACGTTTCCCTTCGAATAATGCAATAACGTGTGTTGTACGCAACCTCGAGCTCAAACACACACCACAACTAATTAAACTAGCCGTTGTGAATAGTAATACCTACTTTTTGAAATTTTATAAATTTTATTTATCAAAATGGACTTCATTTTTGGATTCGGAATATCGAAATTAGCCTATGTTGAATTTTTGGTATTTTTCTGAGAACTTCTAATTTTTTATAAATAGTGAAAAATACGTAAAAACAACTTTTTTAATCAAAATAATTTATAGTGATAAATTATACTATTTAGTGATTTTAAAGTATAATTAGAATATATTTTTACCATTTTATCCAATGGTGGTCATTAGAATTAATTTAACATTGAAAATAGACATAAACAATTGCCAATCTTTTGATATAAATTGTTTCTTAAAAACACGCTATTTATTGTGAAAGCGGGAATTAATTATAAAATTAATTAATGCAACTTATATGTTTTGAATTTTGTAAAATAGACACCATTTTTGAATTCGGAATATCAATTATAGCTTAGGGTGAAATTTTGGCATTATTCTGAAAAACGTCAATTTTTGATGAATAGTGAAACCACTAAGTGGTAGTTAAATAACTGATTTTTCGTTTAAATGAAATATTACCACTTCTGCGATTTGATTTTCAAAAATCCGACATACATGGTTATCATTAAGAAGTAAAATGTGGTTGAATGAGATTAAAATAATTTTTGGTGAATAATAACTTTTAAGTTCTAAATCGCGATTAGAGGTAATTAGTGTAGTTTAAGGCAAAAATAATGTTTTAATAATATGAGATGAGCTTGAAACATGTCCTACCCTCATTGGATGTGCCATGGCCGACCAAGACAATCCATGGGTCAACTTGGGGACCCCATGGAGCTACTTTAGTTGGAAAATTACATAAATACCTTTTATTTAATGTTAAAGTAAAAAAAGACACAAACATGAAATGTTTTACTAAAACAATTTTTATATGGGGTTATACAAGTCATATTTTTGACTATAAATAGTCATTGGAAAGATAAAAAGATTTCCTACATCATAGTATTTTTTTTAGAATTTTTAGACATTAAATAAATTAAATTATTTATGACATCATGATGATGCAGCGATGACCTCATTATTTAACGATTTAAATAAAATGAGAAGATAATTCAAAATCCAAGGATTACACTTGTCCAAAGCCTATTGTATGAGGAGATTTCGAACCCTTATCACCTTATACACGAATTTTATAAGTGTGGGACCTTTAGAATCCGAAAAGCATTGTATAATAATGTAACATTTCAATCTTTCCAAAAGAGCCCCTCCTCTCCTCTTATAAAAGGCCCCCACCTTTACCACCTTATTCACACTTTAAAGCCTTTTGGTTCGGCCAAACTCTGCCCAAATACTCTACCAACTTATCTCCCTTCATCCTAGAAGCTTTACTATAGTCAGAAAGCCATCCTAAGGAGTCCTTTTGATCAAATCAAAAGGAAGAACCCGAAGAAGAGGAGGTTAACCTACCCCAACCAAGGAAAAGTACAAGGTAAGGGTTTACTTCACAAACTCTTCATTATCCAAGATTGTTTATACATAATTATCTACTGGGACCTCGTTATCATCCACATCCATGTTTCTTAAAAATGTCTTTCAAAACATTTTTACTATTAAATGGAAAATGTGTTAAAGTCATTTATACCCTTATACGTTTTTGAAAGGAATCTTACCGTTGTTTTCCAAACAATGTACTTTTTGACCTCTTTGACAAATTTAAGGTAAGAATGTTTTTTTAACTTATACGGCGGGTGCGGCTATTTTCTGCCATTATAACTTCGTCGAAGCTTCCCTAACAAGCTTATAAAAATATCTTCAATGTAAATGTATTATTTTATAATTATGGGACTTTTAAATGATTTCAAAAAGGAGAGATATTACTCTCAAATAGCTTTGATTTCATCCATGTCAACATCCTTTGATGGGTTTTAAGTTTAATTGAAATTGATTTATGATACAAAACTTCCATTGAAAATTTTGTGAAATATTTGACTGTGGATGTGTTATTTTTATACCATCCAGAGTTTATGGAGAAATTGTTGACATTTCGTATGCTAGTTTTAATACGAATATTTATGTTATGTTTAAACCTATTCATATGAGGAATGTATTGGACTTAATATGTGACGGGTGGAGCCTGCTATAGCTCCTCGATGCATCGGTAGGTCTCATGCGACAACTAGACGTGGAATTGGCCGAGGCCCTTTCCCAATTTGATTTATTGTTTTGGACGAGGCCTTAATAATTTTAGACATCTTGGCCGAGGCCTTGACATAATGTTTCAAAATGTCTGGAATTATACATTCCCTCATTATGAAAGTGGTTATTGATATTTCATGTGATTATTCGACTAGTAGAATATCCATTTGAGTAAGTAAATGGCATTATTTCAGTTTACTTTTGCCATATTATGCTAACGTTTAAGTTTAAAAGGATTTTGTTTTAGTTATACATTGCCTTAAATGTTAATGTTTATTTATGAAAGCTTCCGCTATATTGTTATCCTTACTGGGCATCTGAGCTCACCCCTTTCAATGTTTTAATATTTTCCAGGATGTGAGGAAGTATTTTATGAATGACCTGCAGGGATAGTCCGAAGAGGATAGAAGTGTGGACTATGGAGACTATGTTATTATAGTTTTTCACTTTGTGATGTAATGTAACATTTATGAATGTATCTAGTGTTTCCAAGGCTACTAAACTAATCAGTCTTTCAAGACTTGATATTTTGTGATCATGCCAATGTTACGAAGTAATGCACCGACTCTGGGTAGCTGGGGTCGGGGCGTTACAAAGGGTCTTGAATCCATGGCCATGACCTCCTCCTGATCAAATTTTGTTGGTGCTAATCCAACATCCCACCTAATGTGGTGCAAAAGAACCGACTTTTGGAGGTGGAGTTGGGGTGGATCCTTTTCCACTTGGATCTTGTGGAATGGTATAACAAAAATAAACAGGATTCCCCATATGACTACATGCTCATCACTCCATTGGATATCTATCAAAATTTGATTCGGGTTCGCCCATCATCCACACCGATGGAACACTTTGGAGATATCAAAACAAACACTCTAGTTGTCACTTCCCTGATAAAAAACATTGAGATAACACTTCCTACCACCAAAAGAACTAAAGGCCCAACGAGACACTTGTCCTTTATTCCCATTACTAATGTTTTCTATCTGGTTAATCTTAGTTATAAGACAATGATTGACTATTTTATAAAAGGTTCTAGTAAACATACACTCACATGTGGGCATATGGAATACTAGATCCCATCATAAAAACATCTAGAACATAAAATTTCATCACCTGATAGAACATGTGGAAATCTATACAACTCCTTGAAACATGCCTAATAATCCATTACTGATATAGAACTCTACTCAAGATGCATGACCTCTCAGGATCAATCATATCTCATAATTTTTTAACTAAACTGTTCATAGAATATTGTATGTAATTCAACCCATAACATGCCCTGATGACGACCAGCCTAGTTAATAACATCCCAAAAGTAATTATCCGAATCAAAAATCATGTATGTTTCAATCTTCATCTTCTTATTTGGAGGCATATCTTTATGCTCAGTGATAGATTTGGTGGATTCTATCCTAGAATCAACAACCTTATGTCCTGTATCCTCCATGAAAGTAGGAGGATACTATTAATGGAACTCATGTTTCAAATAATTCATCATGGGTACAGGATATGACGAACCTTGCATTGAATGCATTAGATGTAAGAAAAATTCCTTAACATGAACATTATTTCACAGATCAGGTATATAATGAATTTCATAGAGTAGTAATTTTGTAGGTATGAGTGGAATCTCATGGCCCACAATGTATGGAGCATTTTCATCACCACCTTAGTGGAGTATGATATGAGGATATTGTGGTGAAAATGTTCTACACATTCCTAGCACACTCATTAGAATAAGATTAAGGAGAAAGATATAATCACTACCAGAAGATGAATGTAATAAAAATCACTACCTAAGGCATACTACCCCAATTAACCATTTATATGGTTAGGTATCATTAATTTCTCGTGTATTAATTTCATATCATTTACATTTAATTACTAGGTTCAATCCATTATCTTTAGTAAACCTGACAAGTATTGATAAGGAAGTGTTGCCAATTCATTTTACATGTCATGATTCACATCATAATTTATCGCCATTTTTTGTGATTCATTTCCCATACACCTCATCACGGGAATAAACAACCATTTCGTTACAACATAATGTCTCGACATGGTAAATTACACATCCAACCCCATGAGGTCCCATACACCTCATTAATTGATACCAAAAATTACTAAATCACAACAACATGTATTACATGCATAAGATGACTATCACAGAATCACTCAATAATAATAATAATCATATCAAGAAATGGAAAACAGTATGGTACATCTATATGGAATGTCAATGTGCATCACATGAAAATACTAGGTGCCTATAATGATGCATGTAACGATTCTCCTTTACCACTTAATATCAGGCCATGTATGAAAGATAATCCTCAAAAAGAGTAACAATCAACATCATTATGTAGAATTGGTGTCCCCAAATAGTGAAATAATGTCAATTGTAATATAAAGATTAGAAAAATAAATATAATTTTGGGATAATGGATTTTACCCCAAGCCTGGGTTTGTGATGCCCAAGAACGACTTGTGACCAAGTCCCAAAAATTCCTAATCCCCAATGTATTTTTTCTAAATAGTAATGTATGATAATAATTTCCACTAATACCACTTTGTGATGTCTCAAACCCTAATTCCACATAATATTTCTCCCATGTTCGGTGGGCCACATGGCCTCAAACAAATCTTCCCATACACTAGAGGAATTCATCTAGCAATGAGGGCCTAGGGTGTGTCTGTAGAGACAATATTACCCAATTACAATATTTCAGAGAACCAAATAAATAAAAATCGAGGTAAATAGTAGAAGGAATACATGTAAAAATAATTCATATTGTAATATAGGGACTAAAAAAGTAATAAATATATTATATGGAATAACATACAACAACTGATTATGATATGTCAAGTATCTTGAAAACTTGAAAACATAGATACAAGAGAGGAATTATAAGTTCCTAAATGTGTAATTGAAATAAAAAGACTATACCAAGAACACTGATCTCCTAAACCATCATCATATATTATGCATTATCCTAAATTTCAATCAATCAAGTGTTCAAAGTAGCATGCTTCTCGTTATCAACACCCACATTCACGTAATCTACTCTGAGTACAACATTGTTCCGGGAGAGGGTGTGAGATAAATATTAGTGAGCCACCAAAAATAGTTTTTATAACATGTTTCCCATGTAATCGAAATTTGACAGTGTGAAAGCATGTATATTTAATGTAATGAGTCAAAATATTACTAATTACCAATGAACCAACATCATCCATTCGAGGGCATCTAAAAATAACCATTCTGTTAGTATATTATTTCCAAGTTACTAATAATCAACTTTTTAACAATAATTAATGTTTCATGTAATGGATAAGAAACCTGTAATGGAGTTTATTAAAGAATTTATAATGTAATAACCAAGGAAATGTCGACCTAAAGGGTTTCTAACTCAATAATAATTATATCCTGGCTATGGGATCCAAGGAGAATATTTCAAATCATTTCGCAATAAATTCTTACTGAATCCAAGGTCATTATCCATGTTAAAATAGGACTATGCAATGACTGAACCATATGGCCTTTGACCATAGAAGTTACCTGTCAATTATGGATCCTGGGATTATATCGAAGGCATCCTTTAATACTATGTGAGGGATCCTACAATGTCATACAAGTCATCCAAAAATAGAAAATGATTCGGATCAATATTGGACTCAACTAAAAAAAATCGTCTCCTTGAATTGGAAGGGGGTCCCCGAGTGTGTAAGAAACTCCCCAATAACAATCCAAGGTGAGGTCGAGTCAATCCACTCATGTTTAATTATAAATTCATTTAATATTTATTTTTGGTTCAATAATTTTCATTAAATATTTGGATATTATTATGTAGCATGAAACCTTATAATAAAGTAATAATTAATCAACAAGTATATTTTTTTTAAGCTAATCTTTTTATTAGTATGATATAAGTCAGGTAGCATGAAAAATATTTATAAAGTCATAATTAATAAATAATTCATTTTGGATCAGGATTATCTTTTCAATATCATGAAAATTCAATGTAGCATGAAACCATTAAAAATTCAATTTAAGTAATATTCAAAATAACATATCATTCCACCACCTTCGATTATTTTAAAATGGTGTTCTATAGACTGGAAACCTATTAATCATCCACATTTTATCTGGTCATGTCACTTACATAGTATACTTTTCAATTTACCTTTAACATGTAATTATCAAGTTGATGCATATAATTTAGGTGGTCAAGTGGAATTGACATGGTACTTTCCATTCACCATTAAATGATACAAAAAGAATTTTTGACATGGAGTCCTACCATTAGTGTGGTCAAGCTCCACACATCTGAAAAATGGTACAATTGTGAGAGTAACCACCAAAAATAAATTTCATATATTGGAAGATCATAATCATATCATTATAATTAATATAATCCTGAAATATAGTTTCAATAAATGGCACATGATGAAATTGGTGGGAACCACACAATAATTTAAAAATAAACAAACTTGAGGGATTAGCTGTAGACCACCCACCACACGGTTGTACAATCCTTATCCTTTGGTATCAATCTATAATTAAAATTATATTTTAATATATCTATGTGAAATGGAAAAATTATCACACCTGGAAAAATAAGTCAAGAGCAATAAAGGAGTCGAATTGGTAAAATGTACTCGAGTACTTACCATTTTACGTCCAATGTGATGTTTGCAAGCTTGATCAGATCCCAGAAAAAGAAGATCATTAAATCCCAATATTAGGGTTTCAATGGACTTTATAATGGATAAAAAAATTTCAATCCATCATAAATTTTGGTTTAGATAATAGAGGATGATTAATTAGATCATTAAGGGAAACTAGATTTTTTTCCAAGATAATAACATGTTCACTATTTGTCCACATGCTTTGACAAACCATGAAAAAACCATGCATGGTTTCCTAGGGAAAAGGGGAACTCACTTGGTTATGTTGCATGGTTAAGGGAAACATTCATTGACTATGCAGTACTGCCCTATCCAAAAACAAGCCACCTGCATGGTTTTCTCTAACATTGCATCCTTCTTGCATAGTTTACTATAAACCATTCACTGGGGCTGTTTTCCCAAAAAACACACTGTTATGGGTATCTAACAAGACCTGATCACCTTTAGGATAGTCAATAACTCATTAGGTATACATAATAGATCTTAAAGAATGATTACATATAAATTTAAAGGATCTATATTTGATTGTATTGACAGGGTTTGATAGTCTTCACCCTATTTAGGAACTCATCCCCGTGTTCTCCTTCCATGGGTATAGAAACAATTTTTTAGTACAAATCTTGCCAATATGAATGTATGTTGTACTCCCACACCCATGTCTCATCCTTTATACATTCATGTTTCCATAGCATCGATACTAGAAGTAGATACCATCATCAAAGAACCGTTGTTATCTAATCGACAATGTGTACTGGATTCTCCACAAAGGTAGAATCATCAGCTACCTCAACATCCTCATGATAAAAGGTGTGAGATGGGTCATCATTATAAGGATTATGATGAATACATAGAAGACATCATGAATATTATTCTACCTTTAAGAGATTAATAACCAATTGTATACCAGCCTGACTCTCTCGAATATCTCAAAAGGACCTACATAAGGAGGAGAATGCATCCCTTTAATTTATAAGAATATATGACCTAGCCTGTGTGATACTGAGAGGAAAACACTATCCCGGATCTCAAACACTATAAGTCATTGATAGTGATCCGAATAATATTTTTTTATAGACTGGGCATTAGTCATATGATTTCAAAATAGCTGAACATGTTCATAAGTATCCTAAAGAAGACGAGGACCTAGTAGGGCTTCCTCACCTGCCCCAAGCTAGTATATGATTGAAACACATCACCTAACATATAAGGCCTGAAAGTTTTCCATTATAATTTTCTACTTAAATCTGTTATTATAGGAATAATCAATTATAAGAATATGGTTTTCCTAATAGCTACCAAAACTGAGAACACATTCTCAAATCATATCCTTTAGAACCTATATTTTCCATTTTAATTTTCCATCGGTCTGAGGGTGAAATGTTTTTCTTCGAATCACATATGTTCCCACATGCCCCTACAATAAATTCTATAAAAATAATGTGTGATGATAATACTTATATCAAACGATTGTATGAGGGACCCTGTGAAGTCATATGATTTCATGAACATAAAATTTTCCAATATCATCACCTGAAAACACTTCCAATTAAGAATGAAGTGGATAATTTCATATTTATTTCAATGAAAACTCATTCAACATCAATACCTATAGGAAAACTAGGTAAACTGAATAAAAAATTATTATAATTGTCTTATCATTTCTATTTTGGGATTTGGAGTGGATATAATAGGCCTACAAGACTCTGGTTCTCTAACTTCACCTAATGAAAACTGGAAGACCTAGTGATAAATCCTGCAATCTGACATTTCATCCTAGATCACCAATATTGGCGTATCAAGTCTTGATACATCATCAAGATTCCTGGTCGAGTTGCCCACTGAGTGGTGGGGTATTCTTTCATCAACTCCTCTATCATATATATATAGACCTATACATATCCATGGATACATTGGTTGTTTTCCATACCAACAAAAAAATATGGAGGCGTGTGATCTCATAATATAATCTCATGGAGTGACAAGTCTTCATGATCTAAAAATTTTCTACCCTCCATATTCTAAAATATAGAACATGTCACTTCAAAATATGAGAGATAAAACATATTGTGATTATCATGAAACTCAAGGATCATCTTAGAGAAAAGGTACATTAACTTACATAGATCACTGGATTCACATACTACCTGTTCGTGAGTTTTCTAACTCAGTGCATATGCAACAACATTTCCATTCGTAGGAATACATGAAATCTAAAAATCAAAGGATATTATATATTCGTCGCATATTCATGATCTTAGGATCATGTAATGCTGACTAAAGATATATTCTAGGATGTTATAATCTATGTACACAATAATGCACTCAAATATAAGATAGTTTCTCTAGAAATGTAATGTTTTTAAAAATGCTTCTAGATCAAGGTCTTGTGTCAGATAATTTTTATCATGAGACCACAATTATCGAGATACATATGAAACAACAATATATTCTTAAATAAGAACTACTTCTTGGCCCATGATGATGTGTCACAGTTGACTGTATAACCTACACCTAGATCAGAGAGAATTATAATAGGTGCTAAGAAAATCCTCCATTCCATCTTATTAAATGCCTTCATGAAATCTATTATCCAATGGAACTTCACACCATTCATTGAAAGTTCAATGATAGGGGAATCAGGGTGTCAGAAATACTGTATAAAATGATTATAATATCCATCCATCCCCAAAAAACTCAGTATGTCAAACACGTTCTTAGGATGATCCTAAGAAACTATATTAAAATCCATTTACAGGTCAACATATATGCATGATTATGAGATAACATGATCCAGGAAGAGAAAATTGTCGATCTAGAAGTGGGACATAGCAAGATTGTTATAAATTGGGTACTCTCTCTATGTAATCATAATGTTATCATGGTGATTATCATGCTCTCTATGATTGTGAGATTAGAGTAATATTTCATCCACAAGGACCATGAAAAATGAATAAAAATTGGGGTGGAAAACCATATTTATCAAATCCATGAAAATAGAATGTGCATTCACAAGACCAAATGACATAACAGGGTACTCATATTGAACATACCTACTACAAAATGATTTACGTGGTATGTGTGAAGGCATAAATTTCAACTGATGATAACTAGATCTAGAGTCGATTAGAAACAATGCCCTAGCTATCGAAAGCTGATTGAAGATATCATCTATTAGTGTTAGTGGATAACGGTTCTTAACTATAAGCTGGTTTAACCTTCTCTAATCAAGCCATAGACTTAATGTTACATCCACTTTCATGGGAAAAAAGAATTGGAGAACACTAAGAGGATGTACTGTTCTATACAAAACCATTTTCCTCTAAATCCTCTTACAACAACTTGATATCTTGAAGCTCCTAGGTTCCATCATGTACAGACAAATGGACACTAGATATGGTCTTGGAACAAGCTCAATAGTAAACGATACCTCTCTCTTATGAGGTAGTCCAGAAAAGTTATCAAGAAATAAAACCCTAAAATGACCCACTACTAAAGGGTGATAAACTTGTTGTAAACCCTAATTCTCCATTAATGGAGTTTTAATCTGCGCTGTCAATCAGCCATGTCCATGATGATCTGATACACCCGTACTATCCTGGACATCCCACTCATGCCTATTTAGATAAATTCTACCATTTAGTGATTTAAATATTACCCTATGGAAATAAAATTCTAAATAATCATGATACTAAACAAACCAATCAATCATGATGATTAAATGGAATAATTTCATCTTAAGAATAAAGGGGTTCCATTATAAGGGGTAAATATCTATATCATGGGGATAGTCCCTACGCTGGAGTAACCCCATTTTTCATACACCTCACGGAATATTTATGGTCATTACACCATAGTAATACTGTATATCTTGTTTAAGAAATTCCACGATAGATGTAGAGTTTAATGAGTTTTAATAAATTCTAAAAAAACATAGATACTAATGTAAATTTCACTCAAACATTACCTCTTACTGTATATGGTCCAATAACTTGATCTTCATGTATTGGTTTTAGTGCAAGGAATTTACTTGATCCATGACCCAAAGAAACAGATGGACAACCATGGTTAGAACTGCTCTGTTGGAACTTCTGGTGATCAAGTGTCTGGCTTCTATAACCCAAAACACCTCATCAGGTAGTCCTACTGGTGCTATTCAAATATCCTGATAGATGTGGACCAAAATAAACCACTCTTGAAGGTGGACCTGGAAAGTATTCCTTCCAACTCAAATTTGGTGTAATGGTCTTCAGGAAATGAGAAAATTTCCAATATGGATAGAAGTAGGACACTGCATTGGGTCTCTATCAGAATAAGTCTTTAGGTTCCACCATCATCCACACTGATGACAAACTTTGGAGGTATTGAAACAGGAAAATTTTCTGTCAATGTCCTGATGAAAAACCTCAAAGAAATACTTCATTCCACTGAAATAAGTAATGGAATGAAATGAAACTGCGCCTTTATATTTGGTAATATTTTCATCCCTTATGTTACACTCACTGATAAAAGAATTATTGACTACTACAGAAAATGTAGGCAGGAAAAAAGATATGCACGGGTGTACAGATGGCTTACTGCATCCCTTCGTCAAAACATTTATCATGTATAATCTCATAACTAGATAGAATAAATTCAATGCAATAAAAAAATGTGAAACATAATGAATACTCCATGAATAACATCGATCCCTACTCATGATTCATGAACTCTATGGATATGTTAACTCTTAGCATCTGAAGAAAGAACTAATCTTATATGGAATTCAGGAAATCTACCCATAAAATGCCCTAATGATTACCAACTTCGGTAGTGAAATCTCACCAGTGATTTGTGGAATCAAAAATCATGTATGTGGAAATATTGACCCTCCCAATTGGATTTGTCTCGATATGATAAAATATATGTATGGTGGCTTTTTTCTTAGAATCTTCTTCCTACGAACCTCCATCCCCTGAAAAATTTGGATGAGGCTATTGTGGAACTCATGTGTCAGAATTGAAATTGTAGGTGCATTTCATTGATCACCATGAATGTCCTACATGATACATAGGAAACAATCATAAAAATGGACTTCAGTTCCTCGATTAGGTATAATATGTAGTGCCTTGAGGTGTACTCTTAGATGTAATAGTGGAAACTCAGGGCCCACCACCTCTACAATGTGGTCGTAGCCAGCTTCCTAGCATACAATATGATGAAATTATGGTGACATTGGTAGAAACATTCCAATCACACATCTTATAATAATCATAAATATAAATATAATATTACTATTTGAAGATGAATGTACGAAAATTCACTACCCAAGTCATACTACCCCCAACCTCATGCTTATATGTCTACGTATAGGTTAGTGGTCAAATATAAGTTTAATTTCATTTTAAATTTAATTATGAGGTTTAATCCTTATCCTTTCATAAAAATGACATGAAATGATAATAATATTCAATAAATTAATTTTAGAAGTCATGATTCACATTATAATTGATATACATTTCCAATAATTCAATTCCCATACAACTTACCCTAGGAAACAATGCCCATTTAATTACAACATAATGGTTTGACTTGATAAATTACACATTCCAAGCCCATGAGGGCCCATAAAAATCATAAATTGAGATAGGAAATTAATAAATCACAACCAAATTTAATACATGAATGAGATAATTTTCACAGCATCACTCAACAATCATAGTCATATCACGCAGTGAAAATATGTTAAGTTCACCTATATGTCATGGCAATATGAATGACATATGAATCCTAGGTGCCTATAATGATGCATGTAACAATGCTTCATGCCCTCATGTCATAACCAAGGGATGAATTAAAATCCTTAAATAAAGTAATAATCCACAAAACCATTTATCATGTGTCTTCCAAAAGTGAAAAAATAACAATTGTAATAGGAAAAATTCATCAAAAGTTATATTTTTGGGTAACATGGATTTTAACAAAATCATGAGTTCACGATGCCCAAGAATGCCTTATGACCAATTCCCAAAAATTCATAATATCTAATATATTTTATCAAAATAGTAATGGAAGAAAACAACTGCCTCTGATACCACATTGTGATGTCTCATACCCTGGTTCCACTTAATTGGTGCCTAGAGCCCGGTGGGCCACATTGCATCAAGTGCATCTCCTGAAACGATGGAGCATGCCGACTAGAATTGAGGGCCTAGGTTGTCACTATGGGTATACTATGTCTTCATTACCAATATGTAGAAAAGTGGATAAATATAAAAATAGGTAAATATTGGAATAAATAAAAGTAAATAATCAGAACATTGGAAAATAGATTCAACAGTAACAAAAACTAAAATAAATAGAATAAAAAACAACAATTGATGATGATATGGAATGTATCTATAAAACTAGAAAACATGGATACAAGATAGAAATAACATGTTCCAAAGAAGTATAATGAAAATAAAATGACTATCTAAAGTATCCCAAGACTTGTATCAGTTATCTTCTATGAAGATCCATTGTAAACAACTAGCAATCAAGTGTACGATGTAGTATGCTTCCCTTTATCAACACCTGCATTCATGTAAGCTTTTCCATGTACCAAACTAAGTTTATAAAGGGTGTAAGGTAAATATTAGTTGGCCACCACCAACATTTTCTATAACATACAGACCATTTAATGGAAATTTAATAGTATGTAAGCATGCATATCTAATGTATAGTAGCACAGTGTATCTGTATTTCCATGTACCTTTTTAAACCTTCAACTTGTGTGTGAAAATAAATAGACCATTAATTCATTATTTCCTTTTTATAAATAAGTCTAACGATAAAAATAGTGAAGGATCCATGTGATGACACAAAAATCGATAATGACACATAATAAAGATGTTACATGGTAATAACTAAGGAAACATAAAGTTCAAGGGTTAACAGCTTTGTAATAACTATATCCTAGATAACTGTAAGGGTGAAATACAAGGAGCATATTCCTTGGAATTATATAATAATATAACTTCTAAATCCAATGTAAAATGGGGATAATAATTGACTAGTCCCTATGTGATTTAATCATTAAACATACTTTTCAATGCTGGATCCAAGGAGTATATCCCAGCAATCCTTTAATACTATGTGAGGGAACTTATAGTGTCATACCGGTCATCCAATAATAAACATGGATCAGGTTCTATGTAGGTATAATCCTAAGAAATATCTATCCTAAAATTATAATGGGGATCCCAATTGTTCAAGGTGTTCTATAAAAATAATCAATAGCGAGCTCGAGTTTGGACACATCATTTTAATTATGGTGTCATGTAATATTTAATTTAATTCAGGCCTTTCCATTCATTAGTGTGATATATTCATGTATCATGAAACCTTTTAATGAAGTCAAAATTAATAAATAATCCTTTTTTGTTCAATCCTTCTGTTTTATTAGTCTGATATGGTCAAGTAGCATGGATCCTTTTTATCATTTCATAATTAATCAATATGTCAATTTTGATCAAGAATTTACTTTCATTAGTGTAATAAAGAAAAGTATAATTAATCCTTTTTTAATTCTATTTAAGTTATATAAAATAATTCTAGTCTATTACTCTAACATCCATTAATTTTGTAACGGGTTCTAATGAAAAGCTACCTACTAATCAGTCACATGTAATCTGGTCAAGTAATTTACTTATTATACTTATCAATTTCCCTTTGAATTTAATTATAAATTTCAATAAAATAAATTAGGAGGATAAAGTGGATGTGACATGGAAACTTCGATTCATCATTAGATGAAAAATTAAGAATTTATGATATGGAGGCCTACCTATGTTGTGGGCTGGCTCAAAAGTGTCAAAACACCAAAACACTCAACTAAGGGATATCATCCTATATGGGATGTTGGGTGTTGTGGGAATAACCAACAAAAAATAATCACATATATGGAATGAGGTTAATCATATGGTTATAATAATCACTAGAATGACATATATATTTAATAAACTGAACATGATGAAATTGGAGGGTGCCACAAGACAGCTCCTAAATCAATGAACTTGAGGGATGAGTTCAAAACCACCCACCAAAGGGTTTCAGAATACTTATTCTCTGATATATTCCTCTTATTCAGTTTAAAATAGAGTATATCTAAGATAATGTAAAAAATGATCACACCTAGATAACTAGGTTGAGAGTAAGAGAGGAGATGAATGGAAAAATAACATTATTACGTAACATTTTGAATCCAACGTGATGAATAGAAGCTTGATCGGATCTTGGATGATAGAGATTTTTCAATCCGTATATTAGGACATAAAAGTGTTCCAAAAGGAAAGAAAAATTGATCATTCCCATATACACTCTGATTATAAGGAAGGATGAGGATTAATTTGATCGTTAAGTGAAAAAAGGTCATTCTACCCCGAAAATAGCATGTGTATAGTTTTCCCGCACTGTTTGACAAATTTTTCACAATCCATACATGGGTACTTAGAGAAAAGGGGAAATCACATGGTTAGGAATTATGGTTAGGGAAACTGTGAGCCAAATGTGGAGTAATGATCTTTCCAAAAACATTCCACCAGCATAGTTTTCTCTAATTGTGTAGCCTTCCCACACTGTTTAATATAAACTGTGTCTGTAACGACCCATTGTCATATCAATGTATGTTACTTTCATAAACTTACGTCATATAATCACATGAAATCACAACACAGTGAACTACTATGTACTATATGACCTCTAAAAATAATATTATCACTTTTAGGATTTGAATTTTGAAAATTTGACATACACGGTTGTGATTAGTAAGATGTTTGGATTCTGATAAGACAAACTAAATTTTTCATGTATATACATAGACATATATGAATAATAATGTTATCTTTATTAATAGTAATATGAACATTATGAATACTAAATAATCCAATAGAATAGTAACCTCACCCATGAATGTGTAAATCAAATTTAGGCATCATATAATTGAAAATATGATCATACTAAAAGTATTGGAATTTTTTGTAAGTCATAAAAAATTATCAATTTTATGTCTTCTGGTTTTATGATAATTTTAAAAGACCTTCTGTAATTTTTGAAATCATTATAGAATCAGTTATAGTTTTAAATAATTATTTTTCAACTCAATTATGATTTTAATTAAAAATTAAATTAATTGTATATATATAAATATTTTTGAAAAATGGTGTTCATTTACTGATTCTACATTTTGAAAAAATAGGATGAATTTTCTATATTTTTCTCAAATACATAAATTTTTTATGTATTGTAAAATATAACAATTTGCTAACTAAGCCAAATACATGATTTATAAGGTCATGGGTGATGTTTTTATGATGTAAGCACAATTGGATCAAACTCACATGAACATATTTATATTTTTCAACATCAAATCATAAATATTTATAGTCTTGAGGGAAATTAATAAACTAAGGTATTAAATTTTATGAAAACCCTCCTCCCCTCCACTATAAATAAAACATCTCCTTACCTCTTCTCTTCACACCTCTAATGCCTTCTTCATTTCATAAATTCTGCCCAAAATCATTCTCCACACCCCTCAACCTTGTCTAACTGGACTTAATATCTTCTTAACACAAAATTCTCTCCTATTAATAGGCTATCAAGGAATATTTATTCAAGAGGTAAACTCCCATTTTAAATTATTTTACTCTCTCTTAGTGTTCATTTGTTTTCTTTTCTATCATTACCTCTAATCATTACATTGTTATGACAACTATAGTAACTTACACGTACTGGAATAATGTTATGATAATGGAATAATTTATTATCATCTCTCCATTACTCTTATTTTATACTAGTATTAAAGACACCATCAGATAAATTTTAATTTACCAGATTCATGGATGATGGGTTTTCTATTTATTTTACCATCTTCAATTCTGGTCTTGAAACCAATGTTTTTACGGTTGAACCTGATTATTTATTAATGTATTCTATATAGGATTCTATAACCTTTTTGTACACACATTATAAAATTATAATTCAAAATGAGTTCATAGTGATAAAAAGCATCCAATAAACCCAAATGGTTGTCACTAATGTTTTATATAATGATTAAAAATTACTCCATGTAACAAAATTAAATTTAGAACCATGTAACCAAATGGATGTTCAATAATAAAATATAACTCCAATTCTGGCCAACCATACCCTTTTTACATGATTCTCTATTCATGAAAATAAGTAAATCGATCATAATAACAAAGAAACAAACAAAACCAAATAATGAAATTGAACCACTTATCCAAAAAAAAGGTCATGAATGAACAGAAAAAGGTTATAAAAATATTTTTAATATCTAACAGGTTATATAATTATTAATTAATGAACCTAATTTGATTATACATGTCATTAATATCATGTGGGGAACACTATAAGACTTAGGGTAATGGATCCTCTCTATCTCCCTTTTATTCAAGAATGTCATCTTTGTTATGACCTCTTATCTGTAATACATAATGATGGGGTATTATTTATAACCATCCCCACACATCCCTCACGATTTATATGTGATTATAAACCCCTTTCTCTCTCTCATTATTCCCTCTTCAATACACCTGATAATATATTGATAATCCGTAAGGGATTCTACCAGACTCTCCATGGTTCCTTCGGGTTGACTTATCTTCATTTTACCAAAATAAATTTATCATATATTTTCAAATTCATATTTTAAATGACATTGACATGTAAAAATTTATTTTATCAAGACCCTTTAATCATTATATTTTGATGATTTACATATTTTTATGTGAATCCCTCCTCAATACATCCCGATAAGCAAACCTGGTTTGAGGGAACTTCCCTAATTCTTACCCGATTTCAAGTGCACTATATAATATATTTTAAGGAAACATTGTATTAATAAAATTAGAATTTTTTATTAACTACTTATATATTCACTTATTTCTTTATATAAAGACTGTTCCCCTTTCTCTTTTGTTGTTTTTATAGTTTTTCCTTAAAACCACAAAAAAAGTTTTAATTCAAAAATTTCATCAATACATTTCTTACTTGGTTTCACTTCTACAAGACATAGCATAACAAAAAACATTACTATTTTACGTTATTAATGTACAAGTATAATTTAGATCATTTCTTTCATGAATAGTTTTATGATGCACACATTTTATATGATTTTATGACATGATTGTGGTACCCAATTCTTTATATGGGTCTGCATTATATTTATTTAATAATGATTAGCTATGATTTTTATGTGGAAATAATATTTATGAAATGTTAATATGGGTGTTACGAGATAGCGGTCCATTGAATTTTATAAATTTATGTCTCATGAGTCTTTATGTGCAACTTTCTTGGTTGTTATCCTTGGTTTGTGCTTCCATGTGTGACGGTCATGGAGGTTTGACTTGGCTTATACTAACATGTGAAACGGTCTTCGCAGTTAGCCATGAGTTATTCTATTGTTATGTTTTATGTTTATACCACATTATTATGACTCAATTTCTATATTATTCCATGATTATATGTTATGATTTCAAATGTAACATGTCTTTTTTATCATCATGTCATGCCTTCTATCCCATGTGCTAATGCTTTGTTTTTATGGTAATTCCCTTACTGGGATATTTAGCTCATACCTTTTTTCATGTCTTCCCCAATGTATCCTAGGGAGATGATTAAGCACAATGGAAGTTTGGAGCTATATTTGAGTATTAAATAATGAAATGTTTTTTTAGTTCATTTTTTTATGTTTTACATTCCATTCTTTCCATAAAACTAGATATTAGAATCCATGTCTTGTAATCTGATGTATACTTATGCATAAAATCATGTAATGTTTTGTGTAGAAGTTTAGATACACAATAGTTTGTATCAGAGGATGTTATAGTTATTTTTGGAGATTATAAATATAAAACATTAGTAAGAACCATAAGTAGGGGTCTAATTATAGGAAAACATGCCTGAATTATGGTAACTATAGAATAAATGGGTTATTAAGAAAATACATCCATGTATGGATACAAACATTTAGAGGTTGCTCTGGAATAGATGTATATGGTGATAAAAAATGGAAACACCATTATGGTATTCACTAGAATGGGAACTGGGGCCCAACAATGAGCCTTTATGTACAATTGGTTTGACACTCGGAGGGGATATGATTTGGAAAATTCATGATATTGCTTCAAACCATTATTAAATGTAATGAAAAATATCCCATAATAATATATGTTAATAAATTGCTCAATAATTACATAGATTTAAACATAAGTAAATTGAAAGTTAGTTTAAAAATCTCTTTTACATCTTTATCATCTTGTTTTCAAAGTTCCATTTATACTCAATAACTATGTATTCAACCGCTATAATAGTTCGATATTTTTCTTAGTTAATGGAGAGAAATAGAATAACACGTGACAACAATAATTGTGATATGGAATTTGAAGGTTTCCCTAATGATATTCTAGCTATGATGGGAATGGGTTATCAAAACAAAATGACAATACTTTCTCTCCTGGATCATGTTTTGAATAACAACTTGAATCATGTTGAAAACCCTACTAATCTAAGAAAATATGAAGTTGATGTTGAATCCATCATGAGTCAAAGGCCTCTGATGTTTAGTTGATCTCTTGATCACCTCCTCACAGGACAGTGGATTAACTCCATTGGAATGATATTATCTATCTTATAGTAGTTAGATAAAGAGAATTTCATAATGGTGGCCTATCATTTTGATTGGAAATCTGATCAGTGGGGGACACTGATCAAGAATATGAATCCCAAAGAGGATATTGATTCCATAGAATTGGAGGAATTCAAAAAAACTGTTTTCCAATAAATATTTTCCATGAACCCTCCCTCTCAAGATGTAAATAAGGTTTATGGTACTAAATCCAAAGGAAAAGGAGTCCATATGGGCATATAAAGAAAATGTCACATGGCTTGCAATCTAGGCCTCTGTCTTTTTTGTGAAAACTGAAAGCAAGGTTGATCACTACATTAGTAGAATAAAGTAGAGACTATGAAAATAGTTAGAGATTTGATACATTTAATGTTATGAGGAGAATGAATATTGTCCCCTCAAGGTTTAAAAAGTGATTGGAGGCTCTCAGTGGTATTGTGGTCTTGGTTACAGGAAGATCAAAATGGAATTGAATGTGGGTTGTCATATAAATAAATTCCATGATGGAAAGAAGCTCGATCATCCCGTGTGTAAAAATTGTGGGAAAAAACATCCTAGGAACTATCTAATGGGAATCGGGAATTGCTTCAAATGTGGAATGTTGGGACATCTAGCTAAAAACCACCAATCGGAAATGAATAATCCTACAAATGTGTTAGAATAATGGGAGGTTCAGTTCAACACTCATCCGATAGTGTAGTTTTATATCTTCAAGTAGCATGGGAGTTATAAGGACAATTTTCCTAAGATGTAGGTTATCCAGGAAAATAAACAATAACCTACAAGGAAACAAGGAAGGGATTATAATATTACTACTACTATGGTTGATCTAGACAACAATTCGGTAAAAGTTACACTACTTATTAATTCAATAATAGCTAAAGTACTATTTTATTCTGGTTCTAAAAATTCCTTTATATTTTTCATTTTTAGTATAACTATGAAAACACCACCTCAAAATTGTAGGTTAAGTTATCTATTAGAGTGGAAAATGGGGAAATTATTTCTTATAATGTTTATAACTCCTACCTGGTACATTTTTTGGGCTTCGACACCCAAAAGAAATCAACACACTTCTATTAGTGATGTTTGATGCTATCTTGGTAATGGATTGGATATCTTTATACAAAGTGAACATCAATTTTCGGAAATGTGTGATCACACTTTACATCTTGAAGCATAATCTAGTTCCTTAAAAGTGTAATGAAGATGATAAATATCATTTAGAATCATTTTATCTAGTATATATATTAATTTTTTATGATAAATAATATCTAGATCAAATGATTGAGACAAATAAGATAATCATGCTTAAAGTCATGCCAATCATTTGGGATTATATAGATGTATTCCATGAAGAGTGTTTTGGTCTTCCCCTTTATTGAGATATTGATTTATCAGGTGAAAATATTCATGGATACCTTCCTATACCAAAACCACAACATATAATCACCGTTATAGAGCTATAAGAGATGAATAAGTAGTTACATGTGTATCTGTAGAAGGGTTTTAAATGCCAGAGTGCTTCACCATATGGTTTAGTAGTCCCATTCAACTAGAAGATGGATGGATCAATGAGCCAATGAATTTATAATCATGAGCTTAGTAAAATAATGATAAATTAAATGTATCCCCTTCAACGGATAAATGACATGTTCGATTAGCTTCACGGGGCTAGTTAATCTTCTAAGGTGGACCTTCAGCCGGAATATCACTAATGAATGGTGAAGAAGAAAGATATTCCAAAAAATTCCTTTAAAATTATGTATGGACACTATGAGTTCATAGTGATTCACTTCTAACTAACTAATGCTCTAGATATTTTCACTTATATAATGAATAGAGTCTTCACAGATTACCTCAAATTTTTTTTGTGGTTTTTGTAAAATATATTATGATATACTCCAAGAGTATGGAGAAACCTGAGTATCACTTTAATACTATTTTAATGACATTCTTATGGTAGAATATGTTTGTAATGTATAGTAAATATGTGTTTGGGGTGAAGGTTGTATCATTTTTGGGGAATATTATCACAATAAATGTGATATTTGTTGACCATTCTATGACAAAGGTTTTTGAAGAGTGGCCATGGAAAACATTTGTTACAGATATCCAAAGATTTTTTCAGTCTAGCTGAGTATTACCAATTATTTGTGAATAACCTTTAATGATTTCCAATCCTAATGACCATGTTGACACATAAAGAAGTAATGTTTTTCTGGACTCATGAATGTGAATACTGCTTTAAGGAATTTGAAAGAGAGGCTAATCACTATGCCAATACTAATACTCCGAAACTGAGGAGAACTCTCTATGGTTTATTGTGATTCATCAAATATGGGAATAGTATATGAGCTAATGAAAATGATATATTGATAGCCTATACCTTAAGGCAGCTAAAAATTCATGAGAAAAAATATACTATTTGTGATCTGGAGTTGGCGGTTGTGATCTTTGGACACAAATCTGGTAGCATTATCTCTATGGGGAGAAGTGTGAGATATATAATGATCATTAGAGTATAAAATATATATTTACATAAAAATATATTAATATTGACCAACAATTATGGATATATCTCATCAACAATTATGACTTCACAATCCACTACCATCTCATTATGGAAAATAAGCTTGCAGATGATCTGAGTAGAAAAGATCCTGCATCTTTATTGATGATGAGAGTTTAAAATGATACCATTTTCATAGATTTGATGAGGATTGAAATGGGAATCATTATGGGAGTAACTTTATCAATCCTTTATCCCATGATTTATCAATCATCCCTCATAGATATAAAAATGGGATACTTAAATAAAATATGTGGAAATTATGAAAAGGGTAGAATTTGATAGAAATGAAAAACCCATAATGATTTGGATTTATGAAGAAGGAGATGTAATTTTTTTGTCAAAATTATGTATACAATATGATCTAGATATAAATAAATATATTCTGAATGACTCACATTGCTCACAATTCTCTATCCACCCCGGAAGCACATAGATGTATCACGATATTTGAAATAACTTTTAGTGGGACAATATGAAGGAGATTGTTGAATATACATCAATGTTCATGGTATGTAAAAAACTAAAGGCTATAAGGAAAATGTTTAAGGGTATTGTGCTACCACTACCCATACCAACATTGAAGTGGTAGAACATTACCATGGACTTTGTAACCATAATTCCAAGTAGATCTAGAGGAAACAATGCTATATGGGTCATTGTGGATCATCTTACAAAGATTTCTCATTTATCAGAATTTAAGAGTACTTATAATTTTATAAAATATCATAGATTTATATATAATAGTTATTAATGATTAATGGAGTATCACTATCTATTCTATACAATACTGACCTGAGATTCACCTTGATGTTTTGGAAATGTCTCCAACAAGCTCTAAGAACTGAACAGAACATCAGTGCAGCCTATCATCCTCAAACTAGTGGCCAATATGATAATACTATCATTAAATTGAAATATATGATGAGATAATGTTATTTGTAATTAAAATGAAGATGGTACCAACATCTAATACTGGTTGAATTCATCTACAACAACAGTTTCCACATGAGTATCTGAATGGAAACATATAAATATCTTTATGGGAAAAGGTGTAGAACATAGCGTGTTGGGATGAAGTTGGTGAGTGTAAGATAGTAGGACCTGATATGGTTGATTAAATAGTATAAAAGGTGAAATTCATTCAGCAGCCCATCATGGAAGCATAGAGTTGAAAAAATAGCTATATAGGCAATCGTCGATGAGACCTTGAGTTAAATGTTGGTAACAGGGTATTTCTCTGCATATCTCCATTGAATAAGTTCATTATATTTTTAAAAAATTTGAAAGCTATGTCCCATGTAAATATTCCCATTAAATAAACTTGATCGAGTCATGGTTGTGGCCTATTGACTATAAATTCCACCTTTCATGTCTAAAGTACCCAATGTCTTCCACATATCCATCTTAAAGAAGTACATAACAGATTATTTACATGTACTCTCTTCAGATGTGGTACACTTGGAGGAAGATATTTATTTCGAGGAGTATCTAGTTATGATCTTAGGCCATAAAGATAATTTTCTATGTAAAAATACAACTCACCGATTTAATGTAGTATTGAAGAAACATAAATAAGAAAAGGAAACTTGGGAACTATATGAGTAAATGTAAGAAATGTACATGAACGTTTTTATTGTTTAGAATTCAAAATGAAATTCTGATGGTGAAATATCATAATGGGGGAATAATATAATGACCCAATGTTTTATCAATGAGAATTAAATTCTTTTAGTTATGTCATATAATGACATGACATCAAAACTCAATTAATTACTAAGTACTATGTGACCATTAAACCATATATTTTAACTTTTGTGATTTGACTTTTGAAAATACGACAGAAATGGTTGTGATTAGTAAGATGTTTGGTGACTGATAAGAGAAAAATAATTTCCATTGAATAGTAAATGACTCTTATGAATTGTAATGTTACCATTATGAATACTAGTATACACCATATGAATAGTAAATCGACCATGAAAATAGTAACCTCAAACATAAATGTATAAATAAAATTAGGCATCTTATAAGTGATAATGCGACCATAGTAAAATTATTCATATTTTTTAAGTCATATATAATTAATTAAAATTTAAAAATTAATTTAAAAGAAAATTTATTTTCATAAAAGGTGTTCATTAATTATCAATTTTATGTCAATGAGTTTTAAGATAACATTATAATATCTTATGTAACTTTTTAAAACTTTACAAAATCAGTTATAGTTTTAAAATCTATATTTTTTATTTAAATAATGATTTTAATTAAAAATTAAATTACTTGTATATAGAAAATTATTTTTTAAAAAATTGAGTTTATTTTTTTTCCACCCTTTGATAAATTTTAGGGCGAATTTTAGGGAATTTTCTAAAATATATGAAATTTTGATGAATAGTTAAATGAAATAATTTGAAAATTAATATAAATACATGATTTATATAATATTGGATGATGTTACAGATATGTAAACCCAATTTTTTCGAAATCACATGTACTTATTACTATTTTTGGTCATGGAATTATCACTATTTTTTGTCTTGATAGAAATTAATAGACATAAGATTTAAATATTATGAAAACTCACCACTCTTCCACTATAAATACCACCCCTCATTACCTCTTGTATTAACTTCTCTCAGTGCTTATGAATTTCAGAAATTATACCCCAATCTCTCCCCAAGATTCTCCCCCACATCCAACATCCCTTATTGTCTTCAAAAAAAATATCATCCCTTGAAGAGGATATAAATAATGATTGATTAAAGAGGTAAATTCATCTTTTCAATTCTTTTTCATTATTTTCAAGTTCATTTGTTTTCTTTTCAATTTGTACCTCTCCTCATCCAAATGATATGAAAACTCCAGTACCTAACATGTACATTAATGTTGTTATGATAAAATAAGAAGTTATAATCATTTCTAAATTACTCTTATTTTATACTGGAAGTAAATACAACATCTGAGATGTATTAATTTACCACATTCAAGGACTATGGGTTTTCAATTTCATTTACCATATTCAATTATGGCCTTGAAACCATTTTTGTTATGGTTGAACCAAATTAGTATATAATGAATCCTATATAAACTTCTATAATCTTTTTGTACATGTGATATTAAATTATAATTCAAAATAAACTTATAGATATAAAAACACAACCAATAAACCCAAACAATTATCACTAATTTTTTGTATAATAATTCAACTTCAATCCAAGTAACCAAAATAAATTTACAACAATTTTAGGGAAAACATCTCTCAAGGTAACATTGCAAAATTTTTGGGTTAATTGTTTTTCATGTCAAAGCACGTATTCATGGCGAGTTTTCATGTTCCAGAGATGTTTTTGTAACTCTATGATAAAATAGAACCATGAAAAAGGAATTGATGATCTAGAGGCCATAAAAAAGAACAATTATATAGTAGATCAGTATTGTAGTGTTTTCCAAATATTTGGGCCTCAAAATTGACAAATCGATAAATGTGTTTTTTGAAAAGGGACTTGCATGCATGTTTCTTGGAGACTTGGAATATTTCGCGCCGTATTTTTTTAAGATCTTTACATAAAAATATTGAAAAGTAAAGGAGGGCAGCAAAGTTTTTGGTTTGGGAACTCATGATTACTTGGGCGATAGAGGCTCAGGTAGCTGGACTTGCACTCCTGGAGAAGACTTGTGTGTGGTGATCAGGGAGCCCAAAATTCCAATAAATAGAGAGATTCCCCTAAATATTTGGCTATGAAGAATAAAACATAGATAATTTTTGGGCTCTAGTCACATAGTTGGTTTGAGCATGAAACTAGTGGTTTGGGTGAGAAAGTATAAAGAAATTCACAAGTTGCATGAAGTTTACAGTTGTGCGCCAATATTGGTTTGGGCGTAAAGGATTGTGATTCACACACGTTCTGAGTTGGTGAAGGGAGTGTCAAAAAAGTTGTTTGGTGACACTTGCATTCATGTCATAGAGAAGAGTTACAAGTATAGAGAAGTGTGCCAGGAATTGAGATTTCTACCATGCTTAGAGATGTTATCTAGTAATAATAGTGATACACGAAAGTTGGAATATTTTCTGGTACGTCTGATTAAAGGTGAGATTCATCTATGGGTGAATATTGGAGTTTAATTGAGCTTCTATATACAGACGAAGATTCATTAATTTGTGATAATGAAAGGAAATGTAAGTCATTAAACTATTAGTGGATCTTATGAAGAATTAATGAGCACACATCAGTTGAGAGAGAAGTGAGCTTTTATATTGTGAGTGGTTGTAAACTAGGAGGGAAAGTGAGTCTACTTCGAACTACTAAATAATAGTGCGCTTTTTAGTGTATTTGCTACATCTGCATATTTATAGTGTATAATACATGGATATATCCCATTGAGGGTGAAACAAGTAAAATATATATTCCCCATGCATGATTATATATTTATTCATACTCTCAAATGGGTAGGAGAGAGAATAGGGTTTTGTCTAATAATAAAACATGATAAAAAAGGTTAGTTATTTTAATTTTTCATACCCTGATTCACCCCCTCTCAAGGTATCTATATTAGTGGACCAAATGACCATGTATCATTATAAAAGTTCTATAATAAAATATAACTCTTATTTGGGACAACCATCCCCATTTTATGTTATTCTTTGTTCATGAAATAAGTAAACCGATCATAAAATCCATGAAAACAAACAAAGCAGAACAACGAAATTGAACCACTTAACCTAAAAATAAATACATGAATGAAGTTAAAAGGTTTATAATAAATCAATTTAATATATATTTCATTCCAGAGTTATCATTTATTGAACCTAAATTGATTATTCAGGCCATTATTATCATATGGAGAACACCATCAGACTTAAGGTAAGGGATCCTCTGTATTTCACTTTTATTGATGAATACCCTCTACGTTATGCCCTTTTATGAGTAAATACTAATTATGGGGTAATATTTTGACCCCCCATACAACCCTCATGATTTATAAGTGATGATAAACCCCTTTCATCCTCATTAATCCCACAAATGTACACTAGATACTATGCCGATAATTCGTAAGGGATTCTATACGAACCTCCTTTGAACCATCAGGTTGCATTATCTTAATTTTACCTAAATGAAGTAATCTTATATTTTTATTTTAATCCGCTAAATTATGTTAACATATAGAAAATTAATTTATCAGTACCATTTAATAATTCTTCTATCGGGATATACATGTTATTATGTGATTCCCTCTTCAACACTTCAGGATAAGCAAACTTTTTTTGAAGGAACTTTACGAATTGTTAATAGATTTTTTCCCTCTCTATATTAAGTTTTAACACACCATTGTCTTTATAAAATTAGTATATTATATTACTAAAACCTTTTTTTTTCAGTTCTTGTTTTATATAATGTATTTTTTCCCTTGTATATTTTAAATAATCTATAGAATTTTCATTAAAACTGCACAAAAAGGTTTTAATGATAAAATTTATTATACACTTTTCTACATGTTATCACATTTAATTGACATCACATACCATTATACATGTCTATTTTACCTTATGATTGTCCATTTATAGTTTGGTTCCATTTTTTCATATACACTTTTATTATACTCTATATTTTTATGATTTATGACAAGATTGTGGTACCCAATTCTTTAAATGGGTATCCCTTATGTTTATGTAATATTGATTAGGAATGAATCTATATGTGAAAAACATATTCAAGAAATGTTATGATTGGTCTACCTGGATAGTTCTCTAATGAATGGGTAAATTTGAGTCTCATGAGACGTTATGTGCGATGAACATGGTGTTTATACTTGGTTTGTGATACCATGTGTGGCGGTTTTGGTGGTTATCCTTGTATTGTGCTACCATATGAATCTATCTTGAAAGTTAGCATTGAATAATTATATAGTCATGTTTTATGTTTCTTTGAAATTATTATGGCTCAATGGTTATATTATTCCATGTTTATATGTTATTATTCCATATGTTACTTTCCTTTTTATATCACCATTCCATGCCTTCTATCCCTTGTTCTAATTCTTTAATCTTATGGTCACTCCATTACTGGGCTATTTAGATCATCCCATTGTTCACGTGTTCCCTATGGTAACCTATGAAAATGTTTGAGAATAATGAATATTAAGTTCTAAATATAAATATTAATTAATGAAATGATTTATTTACTTATAGGTTTTCAGTTTTATGTACCTAGTCTTCCAATACACATGACATTATGATATTTACCTTGTACTCATGTGTATAATTATTCATAATATCATGTAATGTTATGTGTAAATGGTTAGGATCATTATAGTGAACTATGAATTTTTTCATGAAAATCTGGGTTCCAGCCTTCGAAGAATCCTCAGACACCCTCCGAACCTTTACTAACTAAATAGGAATAAAAAATTGGTCAAAAAGAAATAATAATATCAAAATTTAAAAATCAATACCTATGTGAAAAACGGGCTTTGTAAAAATGAATTCATCAAATTACCCATGTTTGATATCTTCCTAGAATACCTCATAAGAAATGACCTCAACATCAAAATCTTGTAACATATAAGATATCTACAATTATATCTTAGTGATATTTTGATAGTTTATGATAATCCATCATTGAAATATTCAACAGATCATTATTCATTTAAATTTATGATGTAATTATTCTGAGATCAATACACTAACATTATTTCTCAGATATGTTTCCTAAAATAAACATTAGTGGTTGTTATGCTAGAATTATGTATGTTGGGTGGTTGAGAAAATGTTGAGGTAACCTTATTTACTATTTTATTAGGAAGACATGTACTGTATACCTACCTATTCAGACAAGACCGGTATAACCCTTCAATTCATTAATCCAAAAAAAATTCCCCTAGAACAATATTTATGAAAAATGTAATTCTTCGATGTTCTTAATGTTCTTCTTATTGCTACATTTCTTAATTATTGGTAGCATAAATTGGTTTGTAATGGATTTTTTTGAGATATTAGGCGTGATCATAAATATGTATTCCCCATCTCCTTGATCTTCAATGGAATTTTCCATTGGTTCCCTGATTTGGAAAACAAAACTGGGTTTATAAACCTACACATAATTTGATAATGGAACCATTATGTGAATGATGGTATAGAATTGAAGAGTAATTCATCATCTTATATGGATTCCCCTTAGAGTAGAAATTATCATGGTGCCAATCAGTGGGGAAGTTCCTATTCTACTGGGATTAATGGAATAAATATTTGAGAGGGTAAATTTTATCATTGGAATATATATATATATATATATATATATTTGTGTGTTTATATTCTTGTAAATTATTTTTATCCCTTAAGGTATATCACATCCTAGAATATCAATTCATATACAATTTTAGTCCCAACAATGATGATTTAACCATAAAAGAAGTGACTGGGGAATATTTAATTTGTAAACTATTCCCATAGGGTAGAATGAGATCGATTGATTTTTTTAGTTTATCAAATAATTGAACTACTGTTAGCCCATACAATGAAAATTTTTCATGTCTTATGTTTCATATGGAGTGGTAGAAAAAAATCCACATATATTGGTGGTTTACACAGTTTTACTTACATTGAGTGATCCATCATGTATATGATGTAATTTAGGTATAAAAAATCACATGTGATGTGCTCCACCATTTGGTGATAGGATTATTAATTTGGACATTCATAAATATAGAAATAAGGTGTCACATTAGGATATGATAACAACTTCTATTTATTTTCAATATCTTATAAATATTAACCTTGAAAATGAACATCTTATAATTCCGAGAATTAATTCATCAGATCAATAAATTAGGAGCATTTAATTTCTCACTGCTCATTAAAATGAGGTTATTGTTACTTATGGTGTCATTACAAATGTGGTGTCATGTGAGGATGTTCATTCATAGGAACTAGAGATGGAACCAATACTAGTTTTAATATGACCATCATAGTTTAAACCATAACAATTCTCATTAACTAGGATACTAATAATGATTCAGAATTGGCCCTGGATGAAAAAATGTAATCTTTTAAATATTTTGTAACAATAGAAATATTTAAAATTATGAATAGATAAATTACTAGAATAAGCGGATTACATAGTTCATTATAATTATGCACAATTAAATTACCAAAATGTCCTCTTTATGAAGATAATAATTATTGAACTAATTCAATATTTTCAACATGAAAATATGGAATGAAACCCTATTTTTTTGTGACATCACATTGAATAAATGAGGACCATATTCTTTTTCAATATAGATCTTCATGGATTGATGAATTTTATTGAATGACCTTTACCCATTTTATTGATCCAGTTACTCGACTGGTATACTAGTTGAAGGATAGTACCACTAATTTCAACCAGAGACATTCATGATTATATCCCAATTTGTTTTCAATAGTTCCCATATTTAGACTAAATGAAGACATGAAGTGGATCTGATAATTTTGTGGCTCTATAGAGCCATTGAATATTTTTAGTGTGGGGATACTAATGTTTGTTGGGGGAAGAGTTTTATTGCCCCATTATAGATAGATATTCTTTTATTGTTTTGATAGTGGATGTCATCTTTCGAAAGAATCCAATCAAGTATATAATGATTAAATTTTTTCGATGAGATGGGGAGTAATTTCTATCAAGGATGGAGCCAAAATGGTGAATAATAGGTATATTGAGCTAAATATAATTTCCTGTAATCATAATTGGAAACGTTCTAGATCTATCCTATAAGGATGCATCTAAACTATCTCAGTTTTCATCCCATCTGTTGGGAACTCATAATATCCCACCACCATGGGATCCAAATATGTTGGAATTTGGTAAAATACATTTATGATATCTTAATACTCTAATTCAGTTGTAGAAATGAATACACTTATTTGAGGTACATGGGATGTCTATGTGAGATGAGGGACTTCGTGAAGAACATATCCAATATGGATGTTTATTCAGAGTAGTTACATATTGAGTTTTCTAAAATCAATTTTATCATCCTAATTTTGATCAATTATTTTTTCAAGTGTAAGGGATTAAATCTCCTTGGGGGGTGAGAGACACCCAAACATTTACATTTTTTTAAAATATTCTGACTGAAAATATGGATTTATGTATTTTATGGAGTCCCAAAATTTGTAGTGAAACATTTTTTCATAGTACACAAATATTTATCCTTCAATTAAGAATGATCTATATTATAGATTTAATCATCCTCCTCCCTTTCCATTTTATGGGATTCATGTTCAATTCTTTATGTAGGGGTGGTGTTAATAATATTCACTGATGCATTATAAATTTCAGGTGTCATGTTGGTATTTTAATGGTAGGAGGGAATGTATACCATGATAATATACTTAAAGGACAATAGTATTTTGGAGAAGTTGTAACCTTTATTTTATTCTATCATTTTCAACCCCTATGGGCCCTTCAATATCCTTAATTTATCTACATGGTTCCTCTTAGTGAAGGGTGACTCAAAGTGAATATCCAGATAATTTTATTTTTAATTTTAAAATCAATTATGTCAGTTCAGGAAATGGAACAAATTGGGGGGGTTCTTCTTTCAAAATTCCCCAATATTTAAAAATAATTTAAATCTCGTGGGTAGGTTGATGAGGTAAAATTTTCACCGACCATGTTTTCTAGGGATGTTCACAGTCCACTACATTCACCACTCAGAATCATTTTTTCAACATTATTGGGGTATGATAAGTAAAAAATATCCCAATCCCTGTGGGTTGGGGATGCTCTTGTAATTTTATAAATTTATATTCCATGAATACTCTCATGATCTTGTGAATATTTTTCCAAGTATAGTTCATATTCATCAAAAAAGTTTTCATGTCAGCTACATAATTTTGAATATATTATTATTGTTTGGTAATAGGCCTTCCATAAAAAATTACATGTTCAATATTATTTTATGAGTCTTGTAGGATAAATTAAATAGATAATACTTATATGAACCAATAATTTTGAGTTTTTTTCAAGGATGATTCTTGTTTATCATTCCATCTTTCTTTAGTAGTTTTTATTTTGAGAGCCCCTTTGAATCAATAATATTTAGTGATATCACTTTTGGATGGACTTGTCAGTCATTGAGTGGGGTAAAACATAATGAATTGTAATATCCACCTCTCCTAAATTGATCAACTGCAATGGAGATAGAAATAAACTATCATAGATTTCATATTGTGGTAAGACCTATGCATCAGAGTCCCACCCGTTGTTTCCCCAATCTTAAAAATTTCCTAGTTGTAAGTGAAGAAATGTAAATTTGAAAAATAATTTATTTTATTTGTGTACCATTGTATTTATATAGTTCATATTGAAATAGTATATTCTATAGGTGATGAAGAGTATACAATATATTTTGGACAATTTTATTCACACATTCATCTAAAATGGTTTCCAGAATGCCAAATTAGGGATTGGATAAAGGCGAAAACATGACCAGTATATTTTCATCAAAAAACGTTTTACACATAATCAATGTGTATAATTATTCATTTTATGAATATTTCTAAAATTGGTTTTACAAATGTAGGTATTTCCCAAATAATATTTTTGTAATAATTGGTGTTATAAGGAATCTAATAATCTATGTTGGAGGGATTGTGATCCAAGTGTTGTTAGTCAAGTGATCATTGTGTATCATTGTATTTCAATTGAGAAAATACAAAACTTTCCAATGATATGAAATATGGAATGAGTGGCCCTCTATTCTCATGAAAATCACCATATCAGAGATAAATAACAATTTATTTGTTCTGGGAAGGAAAATATTGTAAAAATAAAATATTACAATGAGGAGGACCATTGTGAAAAATTCCTCATTGGGGAGGAATACTATTATGGTTTTATGTTCATCGTTGACAATATTTTCTATAGTGAATACATTTGGGAGGAACATAAGGGTGGATAATGGAAAAGGGAGGAACTTCTTATTATTCCATATTTAGACCATATGGGGTGTTTTTTCAGTGATGACTAAGATAATTAATCACATGAATGATCATTTCATGAAAATGACATTAGAATTAATATCAGATATTATAGGGGGCCTCTATATTTTTTGGTAGAATAATTTTGAGGGGGACCTTCATAAATTCATCAATTGCCTACCAAATTTGGTATTAGATTAGTATGATCATGGTCCACCATTGATATAGGTTCTATGGACTCAAGAAGATATACCAAAAGTAGACATGAATCAATAATGTACTCATGGATATCAATTTTCTTTTTGTGATACTCTTTTTATAGATCCCTCCTTTACATTTTAAGAGTCACATGTTGTGGATAACGACATTCATACAAAGGATTCCATGTAAGTTATTTTTACAGTTCTTTTATTATTTTCTCAAAAGCATATGCAATTATGGCGGTGATATATGTCATCCCTTGAGAGACCATTGAAGTCTAGTTTTCTGATATCCAAATAAAATGGGGATGTATGCTTCATATTTGTGTCCTTTTATCATAAGATATTCCAACCACCCTTTTGTATAGGAACATTTATATATGTATTATCATTGGTTACCAACATATTATTTTTATGGGGCACTCTAGTTTAATTGTTAGGGTTTGATTCATGAATTTTAACTACTTCTTCTTAGATCATTATATACTAGAATGTTTGAAAATTATGGGAATCATACGTCTCACATCATTATAGCATTTCAATGATTTAATAAAAGACATTTTCATCTAGTTAATTGAAATATTCCCATTATATGGTTGTATTAAGGATATATTCTGGGCAATTTCTATGATTTCATTAAATAATATAAATTAGATTTCATGTGTGGAGATAGAAATAAGGTTTTATGAATTTTTATATATCAGAGTGTGGAATCCTGTTTCAATGATTTCTTCACAATTTCATTGGTATGAATAATGTTTGCGAATATGTATATGGGTCTACCTATATGTTCTAGTATCATATTTTGGGAAGGTTTAAATTGAAGGAACATGGTCATGAGTCTTTTCCCAACTATATTTTCATCACCCTCTTCAGTATGTCATAGATTTTAAGGCCAAGGCGACCTAAAATGGAGCCCATAGGATGAAATCCTCACCATGATGATAACATAAAATCATATTGATTTAGAGGTGATAGTTTATGTTAGGGGCCCTATGGTGTGACCCATATTTTTTTTATATGAGTTCATCACTAGCCTCCATATCTATAGCAATATGGTAAGGGATTTGTATTTTTTCATTTCAGGGAAATGATGGTGAAATATTTTGAGATGGTGATGGGTATCATTCTCTATTTGTCTACTAGTTAAAATTTATTGGATAACCGGTGATTCTACATATCTTTGTTCACTTCATATGTGACCTATAAGGTAGGAATTGTACAACATGGTTACTAATTTTCAAAATTTTCATGAAAATAGTAGTGTTGAATATTGTAGGTTGGCGATGGAAAAATATGGTTTGATAATGAGTGGGCTTATACAATCCCCAATTTTCATGTTTTATTTT
This sequence comes from Viscum album, assembly GCA_963277665.1. Classification (NCBI taxonomy): domain Eukaryota; kingdom Viridiplantae; phylum Streptophyta; class Magnoliopsida; order Santalales; family Viscaceae; genus Viscum; species Viscum album. The sequence continues at coordinate 1,067,886,029 of OY728157.1, read as the reverse complement.
TATTTTTTAAGAATCCATTGGAAGGGAGAGAAATATAAGGAATGTTCCTTGGTATTTATATTTATAAAACAAGATGAATCAATAATGGTGCATCAAAATATATGAAAAAAGGTAAATTTTATTATATTACAAGACCCTTGTTCAACACACTTTAACGTAATAAGAGTAAAAATGTTTCTTGGATGTTAGGTGTGACAATTATTTAGGGTAAATAAAGGATTCATGTTGGGTAACTAATTTTTCAAACTCCTTCCTAAAAGGTAAATTTCTAATGGGTTTTGTTCATGGAACTGACCACACCCAATGTATATCACATCCATGATAGCAATTAGGGATTCTTTCCAAAGTTAGGATGTCCGTGGGGGAATATAACCAATGATACTTATGAAAAAAATATGGTTGATAGGATAGGATGTTGGGTTCATTATAGAATTTTGGTGTAAATATTGCCTACTTGAGAACACTATTTTTGATTTACGATATATTCATGAATTCATTTTAAATTCCTAATATGGAAATTGTCAACCTAATGTGTTAACAATAAAAAATAATCAAGAATTTATGTTTAATATTTGTATGTATCAGTGGTTATCCATCGGTTAAACCATCTGTATGTATCCATGGTTCTTCGTCGATAGAACCATATTTATATTTCATATGTTCACAATCGTGGTTAGTCTATTTATTTTGTGGTTCTAGTTTTAATCAACACAATGAGGCACCAATGTATCTCTATTCATATAGTGGAAATGATATTTTTATATGTTGGGATTAGAGAAAAAATGGATTCCATCTTATTCAAATTAGATGAATTAGAAAACAAAAAGATCAGTTCTACTTAATGGGAAATGTCATACCTTTTCTGTTCATGTTATAATGACCATACTATCCATTTAAATTTAATGTGGTAATATTTCTAGAAAAAAATAGTTCTTATTCAAGGATGATGTGGAAAATATGATGAAATAGCCCGAGGTACTTGAATAGAATATGGTCCTTAGAGTTGGATATAGCCATACTGTGAATATGGCCCAAATAAGATTAGGGTAATATTAGAGTGTTGGGTTTGATCTATAATGATGATTCCTTTATATACTACTTATATAGAAATAAAATCCCACATAGATTGGATGGTTGGGGATTACACCTAGAAACTAGTCCTAGGTGGTTATATTTGATCATTCTCAAGAAATGATCACAACATTCCTCTAATCACACATGATTCTGGCTCCTTGTGAGAAATAAGAGGTAGTAGAATATTAATAATTTCATACAACCTCCATCATCCAATGGTGGATGAGGGTAATGGTATGGTATGTAGTAGAATAACATAAAACAAAGTCTATGAGATTTTTCCACTAATAATTTCCTCTCCACCCTCTTTTACAAGAGGAAGAGTGGGTGAGGGCCTCGTAAAGTAAAAAATGGGATTCTTTAAATTTTATTATCCTCATAATTATATTGACAGATGTTACAACTAATCTCGCTAAGCTAACTATTTCCACCCAGATGGATGGGATCCTCTTTACCACTAGAATATATGATTGAGGAAATTATGTGGATTCTTCCAACTACGTACTATAAAGGAAATAATTATATTATCAATGGAATATATATTTAGGAGGAAATGCTAGTGTGACCTAGTATAATATCATGCATGTCTGGATGGTATGGAGAAGGTCTTGACTAGGTCCCCCCCAAACAAGGAACCATGATATAGGTTTTCCTAATCAATGTACATATAAAGATATTGTCTGGATGGTGCTTCGCCCTGGTCATACTTTTTTATATTAAAGGGTACATTAATTAAGAGATTTGTTGGTGAGATGGAATTGTCTTCTCTCTATTGATATAAGTTAAAATTAGGTTTAGATTAAAATAGGTGATTCTTGGGATAGAAATCATTGTCCACTTCACCCAGTTAATGATTAGATGAATATGTGATGTACCTCATAAAAATTAACCTTTGGAGAATTTTATGGTACATCAATCTATTTTTTATTTAGTGATACTGGAAAAAGAACATCCTAGATGAATAAAATTAGGGAATATATTTCTTAGACAACCATATGCAACCTCATGTTCTCTGAGAAGAGTATAGCGTAACTCATTAGTTATTTAGGGGGACTTAACCCAAGTATATTTTGACAACGGGAAGCTTATCCTTTAATAGTTTCATTTTTTCACATATTATTGTAACCCCAAGACATATACCCTCAGTAATTACAACTTATTTTGAGGCGTGGGGAGATACCTATATGGTTTTGGAGACATGGTCACGAGACTAGAAAATGAATAGCATTAGGATGGCTCATCTTCTTCCAATCATGTAAAATGGAGGACCAAGGGACACATTTGATGGATGTCTTAAGACCATGGTTGAAGGAGGAGGTTAATTTTTATATCTCATGAATGTATCTCATGTAAGTCTCTAATATATATTAATTTAATGTGAGTTTGTTCGTATACATGGGACATGTTAACGTTTAGGCATACAGTTGGTACCTTCGTGAGTATAGGAACACATGTTGGACTTGTGTGTGGGCTACTCAAGTAACAAAGTAGGAGTCAAAGGGTGGTGTACACCATTAATTTCTTTTTTTCCACCCAATACATGATTGTTTTCATTTGGTACTCATCTTTATTATATTTAAACTAGTGTGTCAATAAAATGTTGAAATTAACCTATTTTAGTATAACAATGTATTTCTAATACACCGTAGTCTCTTCAAAAGTAAAATAATAATTTTCAAAAGGAAATAAGTAGAATATTGATTTTTTATATATTGGTACAGAAACTAATATTTATTAATAATGAATAATTATATTTCACTAAAATAATATTTGATTAACCTAAAAATTAATTTTATATGTAAATATCCCTTCATTTTTTATAAATATTCATAAATCGAATTATTCATAAATATATTATTTAAATTATACCAAATACAATCATAATAAGTATTAATTGAATCATCACATACAACCATATAAACCAATGAATATAAAAATAAACTATATGTGATAAAAAATGCATCAAGAGGAGCATCAACATGATTGGTTTCTTCCTATCCATTAGTGAATTATTTTAAAATGGGTTCATAAGACTATAAATTGCATCCAAATGTCTATGTTTGACTAGAACTGAATGCATATTAATTCACATAATATAAATATAGTCTGCACCATTTATCTTGTTAATTTGATATTTTCCACTGAAAATTTCAATATTCCATGATACTAATTATTGAGAACAATTCTAATCTGATGCTCTAATGAGATATCCTATTCTATGGAGAAAGAATATTTGTATGGATACTTTTATGTTAAAAAAATAAAATATAAGTCTAGAAAATAAAAAAAATGTAGAGAAATTTTATGATTTTAGTGATTCAAGCAATTCTTATGTAAAATAAAGAAATAATTAATAGATAACATAGGATAAGACATGGTTTAGATTAATTTTGTACTAAATTTATGGAAACAACACCACCATACCCAATTTTTACAGATTCACAAATAATGTAAACCATAAACAAGAGAAAAGAAATGAAAATTATATATATAATAAAATTATAAAAATATTGAAATAAGAAATATCGTGAAAATTGATGAAAATAATCTCACTGAACATTAAACCATACCAACATCTAGATTCTCTAGATGCAAGAAAAAATGGACACCTATGGTCAAAGATTTTTCTCAATTTTTTTAAAATAATAAATAAATGGAGGGATCCTATTATGGTGTAAGCTATGTATATAAGGCCCCAGCCTTAAACCTTACTTAATATTGAATTAAATGAATAATTCACATTGAGGATCTTTTCAGGTTTAGAGTTTTAGAGAATTAGAACATAACTATTACATCTTAAAAGATTACAAAGTAGACACTTCTACTAAGTCTCCATAAAATAAAAACTCTTAAAAAAGAAAGATGTCTAGATTCCATGTTTTAGATAGCATGAAATTCCCTTGATCCCATCCTTGACCTTATTCCACTTTAAGTCCTGTGAAAAACATTTTGAAAAAACTTGGGGTGAGCATAAAAAGCTCAGTAAGGGATACAAAAAGAATGAAAACTGTTAGTTTTTCAAATATCAAGTAAACCATGTATACTATATCAAAGTAATACCTTCATCTTCATGAAGTATTAAAAAAATCTTCACTGAATAAATTATCATTACTTACCTTTTTGTAACCAAATTATTACCATAAAACCCATATAAAGAACACATAGAATATATAAAGGTAACTTGGGACATAAACATACTTAAGTGGAATAACCATACGGTTGACTTCCACACATATCACTTAATGGAATAGCCATACGGCCAATTTCTATACATACTTAATGGAGTAGCCATACGACCGACTTCCATACCCAATGCATTGGAGGTTATAACGTAACCACCCGTCCTGGTATTCACGGCACCACCCGTCATATGGTTTATAACGTAACCACCCGTTAAAATGTCCAAGTACCTGTATAAAATCAAAAAACATAAAACCAATATAAAGGAAAGATAACATTTCCACATTTCAATCACAATATATCATAAATATATTGACATAATAGAATCCTTTATCAAAACCATTTTCAATACCAAAATACATAAAAGAGTATATGGTATTTATTTTATTTTAAAAACATTACGGCTTGTTGAGGAAGCAAAAGACCAAATAATACTCGCGGTGGCGGAAAAAGTCATTGTCACCGCGTACGTTAAAAAAACATTCCTTTTTGTCGTTTAGTAAAACGCTTCATAGAAAAATATTCCTTTTGTATAAAAGTAAAAGTCAAAGGAGTTTATAAACCTTATAAAAGAAAGTTGTGTATAAAATGAAATATGCCTCAATGAAAGGAGATTGAGACGAAGTCCCTTACCTTGGGTCCGACTTGACTCGATCGTTCTTTAACGTCCTGAATAATAAACATGAGTTAATTTATACTTGATTAAGAACCTTTTTAAAGTTAATTATTCTTTTTATATCACTTATTGACATGTTATAAACATTATGTAACCATTTAAGTTAATAATGTTTGTTTTTTCAATATTTGGTTCTTAAGTCGAAAGTTGACTTCTTACAATTACATGTTGTTCGTGTGGTCAAAAGTTCTTTATATCCAGAATGAAATTACCGATTTGGATATAATATGTATCATATATATCCAGCATATACATGTATTTATAATATTACATAATCATTTAGAGGTAAGAAATGAAATGCACCGTTCATGGAGATGGCAAGCCGTACGTACGCATGAACGCTACTTTCATTTCTTTGTCATATTATTGGAATTAAAAATAAATGAGAGGTATGTATATTTTAATTCCAGAATTATATTCATCATTTAGATATATCATTCATTATATATATCCATTATACACATATACTTTTAATAGTACATTACATTTGGAGATAAGAAATGAAATGCACCGTTCATGGAGACGGTAAGCCGTATGTACGCATGAACGCTACTTTCATTTCTATCTCATACTTTAATGTAAAGAAATAATAATGATATAGAGGTATATTATAATTCCAGTATAACATCATATATAATAACTTTAAATCCATCCTTTACACGTCCCACATATGGCATTAACGAATCACATCACTTTGAGGGGGTGGTAGTCCGCACTTCCTTAAATGAAGATATCGTGTTTACCCATAATGGAAACCATAAAGGTATGCCAAAAATGAAAAATACATAAGCTTAAAGAAAACATAAACATATTATATATCATATATAAAAATAGTGACATCATAATGGCCACCCTTGAAGGTGTTAAATGAGTATTGAACAATCATCGTTTCGGGAGGCAGAATTTCGCCATCCACGGAAACCGTATGTTCTTTAACCATTTTATGTAGTTGTGTGAGAGTATAGCTCAAATAAATATTATAAAAACATCCTAGTATATTTAAGATACTGGGTTTGTTACAAAATAAGTAAATAAAAAGAGTTTAGAGGGTTGGAGAAGCAAAATAAAACAAATGAACAAGAGAGAATGAATTACCTTTAAAAGTGTAACTCCCTTTTGATTTGAGCCTAAAGGCTTCCTTTGGAAGGATTCTTCCCAAAGGGAATCCTCTAGGATGAGGAGAGGGATGTGGAGAGAGTAATTGGGCAGGTTTTGGCCGAGCCAAAGGCTTGAGAAGTGTGTGAAATGAGGTAGTGGTGGGGGCCTTTTATAAGAGGAGAGGAGGGGCACTTTTGGAAAGTAAAGACATATTACATTATTTGAAAATGTGTTTCGGTTTTAAAAGGTCCCACATTGATATAATTCGTGGATAAGGTGATAAGGGTTCGAAATACACTCATCCAATTGGTTTTGTCCATGTTTAGGTTTTATATTTTCCATTATCTTTCCATTTTATTTTAATCGTCAAATAATGATGTCATCGCCGCATCATTATTATGTCATATATAATTTCATTTATTTAATGTCTAAAAATTATAAAAAAAATACTATGATGTAGGAAATCGTTTTATCTTTCCAATTACTATTTATAATCAAAATTTGGACTTGTATAACCCTACTCAAAAATTATCTTAGTAAAACAATTTATGTTAGTGTCATTTTCACTTTAACATTAAATAAAAATATATTAATGTCATTTTCCAACTAAAGTGGCTCCATGGGGTCCCCAAGTTGGCCCATGGCTTGTCTTGGTCGGCCATGACTCACCCAATAGGTGTAGGACAAGTGTCATGGTGTTTTCACATTCTTATAATACCATTTTTACCTTAAACTACACTAATTACCTCTAATCGCGATTAATGAAAAAAAGTTACTATTCACCAAAAAATTATTTTAATCTCATTGAACCACATTTTACTTCTTAATGACAACCATGTATGTCGGATTTTCAAAATTCAATACACATTAGTTGTAAACTTTCATTTAACTGAAAAATCAGTTTGCTTGATTACCACTTAGTGGTTTCACTATTCATCAAAAATTGAAGTTTTTCAGAAAATTACCAAAAATTAACCCTAAGCTATATTTGATATTCCAAATTCAAAAATGAAGTCCATTTTACAAAATTCAAAACATATAAGTCAAATTAATTAATTTAATAATTAATTTCCGCTGTCATGACAAATAGCGTGTTTTTGTGAAAGAATAAGTATCAAAAGATTGACACCAGTTTAAGTCCAATTTCAAAGTGAAATTGATTCCAATGACCACCATTGGATTAACTGGTAAAAATATTTTCTAATTTAACTTTAAAACCAATTAAAATAATAATCTAATCATATAAATAATTTAGATTAAAAAGGGGTTTTGAATTAAAATACAACATTTTACACTATTCATAAAAAAATGAACTTTATCAGAAAGGTACCAAAAATTTACACAAAGTAAATTTTGATGTCCCGATTCTAAAGAAGAGTTATATTTGGTCCAAAATAAAGTATAAGAGTGATCAAAACTATATTTAATGACGGTTCACCATTAAAAGGTGATAAGTGAACCTTTAGTGAAAATTAGAGTATAAATGCCCTAAAATTGAACTCGTTCCGTATTTTAAGCCTTTATCTTTTATTGGGTAAATGTATAAACATTTAAAAACATATCTAATCATATTTTAGTTATTTCTATCCATTACCGCCAGTACAATGACTACTTGTTAACTAACATTTAAAATAATATTATTTTATTACTAGAGTGCAACGTAAGATTTCAATGAAACTCTTTGTTGTGTATCGGGTACGCTATCGAACATAGAAACCCCTTTAAAGTAATATTAATAATTTATTCACAAATATGGATAAATATGAAAATGTATATTATTTATTTACCTGGGGTGTTACATCCTTCCCCCCTTTTGGGAATTGTGTCCTCGCAATTTTAAAATTGGGCTTGGTAACATCCTTGAAAGTCCCACATTGGAACAAGGATCGGTAAAACAATCACTTTAAAATAAAGAAAGATAAGTACAAAGGTCACCCGAGTTAACCCATACTAGGATTCCACGTATGAAAACATGGACATGGAGGAGAAAACATAGGGTCATGTTCTGATGGAGAGTGATAGAAAACATGTTTAGGAGAAAGTTAACCATGAGAGAATCACAAACTTGTGATGGGTTAAATAGTATTTGATTCCCTAGTAGTAAAAGTTAATAGACAACATTTTTCTTTTAAGTTACTTTTCATTTAGGAATTTAGTTTTTGATCTTAAGGAAACATACTTGTCATGTTGACTTTCAACTCTTTCTAGGTTTCTTACACAAACTCATAATAGCATACCTTGATCATGGTGTCCACTCGGTTTCATCATCATCTTGTTCACGTAGGTAGAAGTCCCATGCATTACAACAATGATTTAGAGAACCTTCAAAATCATTTGCTTCCTCCATCCAAATACACCTCGCACAACATGGGTCATATGGGTGTTCACAGAAAAACAGTTTTGGAAAATAATCATGTTGGACATATAATTCCAAAACATCTGATAAAACATGATTTCTAAAAAATAGTCAGACTGAAATTGAGTTGAAACTGTCTATCATTGGTCCTTTTAAAATACCATAAGTATGAGATGTGAGACTATATTTTAAAATCAAATATAAATAGGTTGCGCAAGGGTCTCCTTCCTCAGCACCATTTTGAAAATCATAATATGCTTCAAATTCTTGTGATAAGGTAAAATATTTGAAAATACCTTGATAATATTTACCTCTCTTGAAAACATGAGAATATTGTGAAAATAGTATTTTTCTAAAAACAACCCATGATCAACGATGATAACGAGGTATAGCGGAGGTGTTTGATATTTCAAAAAAATGCTTGCAAGTGAGTTGTATGCTAGAAAAAGTTTCACAATCATCCGAAGATGACTTTGCAATAATTATTGCAAGCATGTCATCAGGGAGAGATAGGAATGTCGTTTGAGATCCTCCTCCTTCCATTCGTAACCGACTTTACTTGACCTGAAAAAATTTATAAAATAAGGATTTAACTGAAATAATAGTTATAGGGACTAATCATGTGCCTCACAAAAACTCCTAATCCCTAAAGTTGTCTAAACCGACCTCTGATACCAACTATAAGGCCCCAGCCTTAAACCTTACTTAATATTGAATTAAATGAATAATTCAAATTGAGGATCTTTTTAGGTTTAGAGTTTTAGAGAATTAGAACATAACTATTACATCTTAAAAGATTACAAAGTAGACACTTCTACTAAGTCTCCATAAAATAAAAACTCTTAAAAAAGAAAGATGTCTAGATTCCATGTTTTAGATAGCATGAAATTCCCTTGATCCCATCCTTGAACTTATTCCACTTTATGTCCTGTGAAAAACATTTTGAAAAAACTTGGGGTGAGCATAAAAAGCTCAGTAAGGGATACAAAAAGAATGAAAACTGTTAGTTTTTCAAACATCAAGTAAACCATGTATACTATATCAAAGTAATACCTTCACCTTCATGAAGTAGTAAAAAAAATCTTCACTGAATAAAGTATCATTACTTACCTTTTTGTAACCAAAGGATTACCATAAAACCCATATAAAGAACACATATAATATATAGAGGTAACTTGGGAAACAAACATACTTAAGTGGAATAACCATACGGTTGACTTCCACACATATCACTTAATGGAATAGCCATACAGCCAATTTCCATACATACTTAATGGAATAGCCATACGGCCGACTTCCATACCCAATGCATTGGAGGTTATAACGTAACCACCCATCCTGGTATTCACGGCACCACCCATCATATGGTTTATAACGTAACCACCCGTTAAAATGTCCAAGTACCAGTATAAAATCATAAAACATAAAACCAATATAAAGGAAAGATAACATTTCCACATTTCAATCACAATATATCATAAATATATTGACATAATAGAATCCTTTATCAAAACCATTTTCAATACCAAAATACATAAAAGAGTATATGGTATTTATTTTATTTTAAAAACATTACGGCTTGTTGAGGAAGCCAAAGACCAAATAATACTCGCGGTGGCGGAAAAAGTCATTGTCACCGCGTACGTTAAAAAAACATTCCTTTTTGTCGTTTAGTAAAACGCTTCGTAGAAAAAGATTCCTTTTGTATAAAAGTAAAAGTCAAAGGAGTTTATACACCATATAAAAGAAAGTTGTGTATAAAACGAAATATGCCTCAATGAAAGGAGATTGAGACGAAGTCCCTTACCTTGGGTCCGACTTGACTCGATCGTTCTTTAACGTCCTGAATAATAAACTTGAGTTAATTTATACTTGATTAAGAACCTTTTTAAAGTTCATTATTCTTTTTATATCACTTATTTCCATGTTATAAACATTATGTAACCATTTAAGTTAATAATGTTTGTTTTGTCAATATTTGGTTCTTAAGTCGAAAGTTGACTTCTTACAATTACATGTTGTTCGTGTGGTCAAAAGTTCTTTATATCCAGAATGAAATTACCGATTTGGATATAATATGTATCATATATATCCAGAATATACATGTATTTATAATATTACATAATCATTTAGAGGTAAGAAATGAAATGCACCGTTCATGGAGACGGTAAGCCGTACGTACGCATGAACGCTACTTTCATTTCTTTGTCATATTATTGGAATTAAAACTAAATGAGAGGTATGTATATTTTAATTCCAGAATTATATTCATCATTTAGATATATCATTCATTATATATATCCATTATACACATATACTTTTAATAGTACATTACATTTGGAGATAAGAAATGAAATGCACCGTTCATGGAGACGGTAAGCCGTACGTACGCATGAACGCTACTTTCATTTCTATCTCATACTTTAATGTAAAGAAATAATAATGATATAGAGGTATATTATAATTCCAGTATAACATCATATATAATAACTTTAAATCCATCCTTTACACATCCCACATATGGCATTAACGAATCACATCACTTTGAGGGGGCGGTAGTCCACACTTCCTTAAATGAAGATATCGTGTTTACCCATAATGGAAACCATAAAGGTATGCCAAAAATGAAAAATACAGAAGCTTAAAGAAAACATAAACATATTATATATCATATATAAAAATAGTGACATCATAATGGCCACCCTTGAAGGTGTTAAATGAGTATTGAACAATCATCGTTTCGGGAGGCAGAATTTCGCCATCCACGGAAACCGTATGTTCTTTAACCATTTGATGTAGTTGTGTGATAGTGTAGCTCAAATAAATATTATAAAAACATCCTTGTATATTGAAGATACTGGTGTTGTTACAAAATAAGTAAATAAAAAGAGTTTAGAGGGTTGGAGAAGCAAAATAAAAAAAATGAACAAGAGAGAATGAATTACCTTTAAAAGTGTAACTCCCTTTTGATTTGAGACTAAAGGCTTCCTTTGGAAGGATTATGCCCAAAGGGAATCCTCTAGGATGAGGAGAGGGATGTGGAGAGAGTAATTGGGCAGGGGTTGGCCGAGCCAAAGGCTTGAGAAGTGTGTGAAATGAGGTATAGGTGGGGGCCTTTTATAAGAGGAGAGGAGGGGCACTTTTGGAAAGTAAAGACATATTACATTATTTGAAAATGTGTTTCGGTTTTAAAAGGTCCCACATTGATATAATTCGTGGATAAGGTGATAAGGGTTAGAAATCCACTCATCCAATTGGTTTTGGCCATGTGTAGGTTTTATATTTTCCATTATCTTTCCATTTTATTTAAATCGTCAAATAATGATGTCATCGCCGCATCATTATTATGTCATATATAATTTAATTTATTTAATGTCTAAAAATTATAAAAAAAATACTATGATGTAGGAAATCCTTTTAGATTTCCAATTACTATTTATAATCAAAATTTGGACTTGTATAACCCTACTCAAAAATTATCTTAGTAAAACAATTTATGTTAGTGTCATTTTCACTTTAACATTAAATAAAAATATATTAATGTCATTTTCCAACTAAAGTGGCTCCATGGGGTCCCCAAGTTGGCCCATGGATTTTTTTGGTCGGCCATGACTCACCCAATAGGTGTAGGACAAGTGTAATGGTGTTTTCACATTCTTATAATACCATTTTTACCTTAAACTACACTAATTACCTCTAATCGCGATTAATGAAAAAAAGTTACTATTCACCAAAAAATTATTTTAATCTCATTGAACCACATTTTACTTCTTAATGAAAACCATGTATGTTGGATTTTAAAAATTCAATACACATTAGTGGTAAACTTTCATTTAACTGAAAAATCAGTTTGCTTGATTACCACTTAGTGGTTACACTATTCATCAAAAATTGAAGTTTTTCAGAAAATTACCAAAAATTAACCCTAAGCTATATTTGATATTCCGAATTCAAAAATAAAGTCAATTTTAAAAAATTCAAAACATATAATTCAAATTAATTAATTTAATAATTAATTCCCGCTGTCATGACAAATAGCGTGTTTTTGTGAAACAATAAGTATCAAAAGATTGACACCAGTTTAAGTCCAATTTCAAAGTGAAATTGATTCCAATGACCACCATTGGATTAACTGGTAAAAATATTTTCTAATTTCACTTTAAAACCAATTAAAATAATAATCTAATAATATAAATAATTTAGATTAAAAAGGGGTTTTGTATTAAAATACAACATTTTACACTATTCATAAAAAAAATGAACTTTATCAGAAAGGTGCCAAAAATTTACACAAAGTAAATTTTGATGTCCCGATTCTAAAGAAGAGTTATATTTGGTCCAAAATAAAGTATAAGAGTGATCAAAACTATATTTAATGACGGTTCACCATTAAAAGGTGATAAGTGAACCTTTAGTAAAAATTAGAGTATAAATGCCCTAAAATTGAACTCGTTCCGTATTTTAAGCCTTTATCTTTTATTGGGTAAATGTATAAACATTTAAAAACATATATAATCATATTTTAGTTATTTCTATCCATTCCCGCCAGTACAACGGCTACTTGTTAACTAACAATTAAAATAATATTATTTTATTACTAGAGTGCAACATAAGATTTCAATGAAACTCTTTGTTGTGTATCGGGTACGCTATCGAACATAGCAACCCCTTTAAAGTAATATTAATACTTTATTCACAAATATGGATAAATATGAAAATGTCTATTCTTTATTTACCTGGGGTGTTACAATGTATCTCTACCAGAGACCATATACATGATAAATTAGTCATGAAGGGGTAATTTATGTGAAACATATTGAATAAATGCTTTTATGGATTTAGTTTATAACCATAATGGAAGGAATATCCCTCTTATATATTTTGTCTAAAAATTATGATTGAATAAAATAGAAATTATTATATGAATCCTCTTGATGAAGGTAGTGATGGATGGAAAATGTTCAAGGAGGAGACAAAGTATCATCCATTGTGGGATAACATGGAGATTTTAACAATTAACATGACATAATATACACACATCCAATGGTATCCATAAAAGGTAAAATATATAAAATGATAAAATATGTAGAAACATGTATAAATGTAATCACATAATATTTAATCATGAATATAGAAAAAATTAAACTCATAAAAATTATATACAAGAATAAATATCATAAAAATGGATATTGAGATGATACTTTCATATAATTATACCTCTTTCTATTAGATAAAATAATATCATGCATAGGAATAAATTGGTAAATATTTTAGAATAACAAGGCCTCACATAATAGTAAAAGAGATATGTATAAGTGTAAAAATAACATCATTTATGTTTTAAAGAACCAACCATATGGATGAAAATATATAATTATAAATTAGAGCATGGTATATTAATGATATTTAAGAATAAAAATTAATCACCTAACAATAAGTAATTAGATTCATTTATTAAACTAACTAACTGATGTAAATGAAAAGAAATACTAATATAAATATTTATCAAAAGGAATCATTGGAACAATCCATTAATGAAAAGTAGAAGGATGTAACTACTATTTTTTTTCTAATGACGTGAATCAATTATATGTAGAGTTGTACATCATACCATACTACAGATTAATTTCACATTCTGTTTATGATGTACTTTTTACAGGTTATGGAAATCCTTTCATTAAATATAATTTAGGTTATTGAACTACATCTCTATAGTATTATGTGGTACCTAATCAATTAGAACTATGGTATAGAGGTGTCATAACAAATATTACATATACATATTGGTGGAAGTGAATATTCCAAATAAAAAAATTGAAATAAATCATCGACACAAGGAAATTGAATCTCACTATTCAAAATTGGATAATATCCAATGTAATGATGAGATGTGAGTAATGATCTAAATCAAATTGTTACATATGATTTCTATATATCATATAACGGAGAGATAAATGTAGAAAAACCAGTTCAATCTCTATCAATACAAGTATTGAGTAGAACTCATTCTAACCATCAAACACATATGTGATTCACTCAAAATTTAAAATAAGTTTGAAATAGGGATAAGGGTTGGATATGTGAACCACATTACATGCGGACGCCATATAGAACATCTCACATCAAGAGGAAAAAAATATTCACTCTACCATTCCAAATATAATAATGAACCATGGTTTTTTTACATGATTTTCATCCATACAGTTCCTCAAAATAATGCATCGTATGTTGAGTGTGCATGACTAGGAAAAGTATAAATTTATTAGAAGAAATAAAAATGGAAACTTCACAATACAATTCAATTTCCATGTGTAATTCATTAATCCATGGATAAGAAAACATGATCATCACAAGAATGTTTATTTAAGGGTATATGAATCACTATGATCTTGGTTCTCCTTATATGGAAATTTTCAATTTATATTTTTAACATTAAAAATATATTATATGGAATTTTATTTTATAGTATATTTTTCTTTCTCTTACCTTTCACAATGATCTCGAGTCCTCATTTTAACGTTGGAATTTTCGGTGGGATTATTCCTCCGAAAAGCTATAATATATTCATAGTCTATTTTATTTTTTACATTTTCCATAATTTTATTAATACTAAATATTAAAATGGATGTTTTGGTGGGGGTTAGTGAAACATACATTCTATCAAGTTCTTTATTTATTTATTCTTTTATGTATTACTCATTTTGTAATATTCCACACACATATTGATATATGGTTGAATTAGTGAATTATTGATGAATTTTTATATGGTTGTTTCTTATAATATATTAAATTATGGACTCAGACAATGTTGAGGTGTTTCTAAATATTAATCCTAGGAGACAATGGTAAATATAGTATAAGAGTTCCATATATATATATATATATATAATTTTTTTAGAAAAATTGAAAAAAATGAGTATTTTTTTGTACTATGTGGGCATATGAATGAAATTGGATTAGGAATTATTTGAGGACAGAAATGAAAAATTATTAGTTTGTATTATGAAATGGTTATTTATAATTTTTTTATTCTATGTCTCTTCTTATTATCTCTATTTCAAAAATTTTATTTCCCATCCATATTTTATCTTTCTACGAATATTTCATTTTTGTTTGTCCTTTTAGAATTCATTTAAATTAAATTCCTAACATTTAATAGATAAAAGTGTTAATTAATTTCAATCTTTAAGAAACGACTTTGTTAATTCACTAAGAAAAATTTCATGTGTTCATTAATTTATATTTGAAATTCCTTGTGGTATGGACTTCATCAAATTTGGAAATATTTTTTATGAGTGTTAATGTTTCACTATTTTTCACTATTTTAATTGAAATTAATATATATATGCACACACACAAAGACACACAAAGAGATAGATACATCTACATATCATATTATTTTGAAAATTATGGATATAAACAATGAAAATTCTAATATATAGTTAGTTATCTCATGGGTGATCGATCAAATAGGGATAGTAGTTGCTCTTACATAGGGAGATAGTCATGTCTGGAATCAATTAATTTATATTTTTTATAGATGTAAAATTTCCACTAACTTCTTCCTTGGTTTTAATTTATATTCAACCAATACATAGACACTGTTATCCATCCAACATCAATTTTTTTTCAATAAAGGAAAAAAATAAAGGGTCCTGGCATCTAGAAAACAGGAAAGGAAAAAATAGCACAACACAACGGGAGCCCCAGGTAGACACCTGGTTCCAGTATGTCACCCAGGCCTAGGGGGGCCTAAAATAATGTATCCTGAGAGCATCCCCTCTAATAAGATTAACACCTTTAGGATTCAAGAAACCAATGGATGGAAGACAATTGATGCTGGATCCCGGTTGCGCCATATATTCAAGGTGGTCCGCCACTTGATTCCCCTCACGCTAGGTGTGTAACACACCAACACCACCCAAGAGAGCACGACACCTCCTAACCGAGTACACAATAGACCAAGGAACCTAGAATTTACCAATAAGAGATCCATAGAGAATAAACGAGTCCGTCTCCACTTGGGATATAAAGATACTCTTCTGAATACAGAGTTACAAACTAGATAAGAGTGCATTTTCCTATGCCTAAAGTGAGGTACCCCACCCATGGTACACCGTAAACTCCAGAATCACACTCCCGAACCAATCTTGGACCACAACCCCCCACACATTGAACCCCGTACAGAGAAGCCATCTGAGTTCAACTTGAGACCCCAGGCTGGTGGACACCATCGAATCCGTTGCCCCCCTCTCCACTGAGTGCTGGTATAGGGAATAATCAGAGCAGGGGAATGAACCTGAAGATGTACGAGTGAGGGGGCCTCACACCACTGAGGAAACAGATGAATCAAAGCTGCCAGTAGGACCCAGGTGTGCATGATGATGACCCGTGCTGTAGGTGAGGATCCCTCAAAATAGGCCGGATTCTGAGTCTGCCATAATCTCCTTTACCCAGCAATAAGAACCACAGACCTCACCATCTGCTCCATACCTGTGCCACCCGACCCGGTGAAATATCTATCCAGAAAGTTTTCCTCATGATGCTCGGCTGAAGAGATAATCGTTAAATCCCCAAAGGAAATCCAAAGGGCAACAACCCAGTCACTTTCAAAAAACAGATGGTTGGAGCTCTCCACCTTTGGGCAGCTACAACAGTGACATTTGGAGGCCAGGTAGATACCCACCCTCTGAATCTGGTCATCTGTGGCCACTACTTGCTTCTTGATACGCTAAACAAGAAAATTTTATTTTGAGGGAATTTTATTTCACCAGAGTAAGGAATCCCAACTGTCCGGAGTTAGATACGGAGCCAAGAGCTTACAATACTCCTAAGAAGAAAACTTCCCCGATGGAGAAGTAGTGAAAACACACACGTCCAGCTCTGAGGAAAAAACAACAGAGTCCCAAACTCCCTGATGATCAGAATCCAGAACTGCCTTGTTAAACGAAGGGTACCCACTAGCTTCCTTGAAAGAGATAAGTGATGCCGAGCACCCTAAAATATACTAAATATCTTTTAATGGGATCATAAGAAGTGGCCATGGGTATAAAACCCAATTTAAAATCCCCATCGCTATTATTTATTTTGAATAAGGAAATTTAATAGAAGGGAAATTATAAAATTTATGAAGACGACATTGGTATAAGAAGAAATATTTATTTTCATTGTTGATGTTAAATAAATCATTATAAAACATTGAGATCAGAAGGTTTGGGTGCTTCCTATAGAGGAAAACCCATTCCTATATAGATTGAGAATAACATTCTAGATCCACAAAATAGCTTGTAAAAAGGTCATTATTATGGTGTTTAATCTATGATAATTTACATTCCATCTATTCCTTATAGTTTTCTTTTGAATTACTTAGTTCAGGAAAATTGAATATTTTTCAGTTGGAGGAATGCTAGTGGATAGAACTTTTCATTAGAAAGATTCATTTGTGTTATTTTTTCTGAAACATGAATAAATACCATGTTGTATTTCTACTTTTATATTTTGTTCATTACCTATTATTTGTTTCCATATTGAATTTTCTCAAATTGAAAGTGGTGTTTTCCATGTATGTGTGGCGGAGAGTGTATTCTATCATTATATATGAGTTTTGTTATATATATATTTTTTATTTTTATTTCTTTTTTGTGAGAATTGATCTTTATTGTTAATTTTTTTAGTTTTTGGACAATTCAGTTTATTATGGGTGTTTTTTTTAAATTTTAAATTTGAAACACACTTCATTACTATTGTTCATATGATTCAAAATTTTTCCACAATAAGTGAATTTTGTGTACATTTAGAAACACATATGTTTATAATATTATCCAATGATAATGTTTCGAAACATAATAATTTTTTATTCAATTTTCACATCAACATTATTTTTTGCAAAAAATGGGACCATGAGGATTAATTTAAATTATAGAATAATCATTGTGATCTTTTGATAATTTTATGCAATATATGTGCGCAAGAAATGATAAATTTTTTTTTTCAAAAAACCATGGTGAACCATTTTTGATACTAACATGCATATTACATTCTTTTTTTGAGATTTAAAACCCATGAATCTAACTATAATAGCTTTATCACAAGAATAATACCCTTTGATCAATATCATAAAATTTTATTTCATATACTGAACTTTTTCACATATGGGGGGAAGGATGTCTATCATATAGAATTTTTAAAGACTCAAATGTTTTAGATGATTTAAAAGTAATATTTTCAATTCCACAGGGAAAGTAATTCACGTTATATATAATGTTCATTAATACCCATATATTCTCTATGGAATTTATAAATATTATTGAATATAAAAATTTAGAGGAAAAAAATATGGGATATAATTATTTAATAATCTACTTCAATAAACTAGGAAAATAATAAAAAACAAAAGGCAATTAATTTTCAATCATTTATTATATTCATTTTTAAAACCATAATCATCAATAAATAATTCAATATTATGTATTAAACTTTTTAATAATTTTGGATATGCAACTCACAGTTGAAAAGTGATTGGAATATTATTTTTATGTATTTAATGTAGAAACAAATATAGTGAATTTTAAAATGTCATATATTCTAATTTAATGAATTTAGATACAAGAGTTCAACTCCTAATTGAATCCATTTTTTGAATGTAAACCCACCAAATATAGTCCCCATGACAAACCATGAAAAATTTAATTAAGAACATCAAATCACATAAAACAAGGTTGTAATCATGTTACAATAATATAGAATGTGTCCATGATACAAATAAAATAAAAATTATTAAAAAATACATTTATTGGGAGTTATATACTAAATTTATATTGATTAATATATAGATTTGGAAGGATGTTCTAATAGAATTGAATGAAATTTCATCAGTATAATGAAAAAAGAGTTAATGTCATAATGAACGAAATATGATACTAGAATAGAAAATATGAGTTCACTTTAATTTTTGATTTAATTAGCGAATGATTAAATTCAGTTTAGATAATTTATAAGAGTGAATTTATAATTTCATTTCCATTCATTGATTTGATATTATTTGATTACTAGGTGATATATAGTCAGTAGTAGAAACAATTATAATGACAAATACTGGTATTTAATGAAAACCATCCATTGTTGCTTCATTAACATGTTGTTATAAGAGACCATGACAAAATTTTTGTAAGAAACAATTATATCTTAATCAGTGATAATTCTATTTTGATAAACACATATCAAATTGATTTAAATATTGATAAGGGTTTATGTAAATGATGTAAATCACCTTATAAAAATGAAGAATTATGGTTTTTAGTAGTGAATAATACAAGAATGTAACATCACCCATTTTATGTGATCATCCATTTCCAGCCCCAAAACACCCTTACATAATTTCAATAAATTAGACATTTCACAATTATATTGATTGAACTCATTGTGAAAATATGATTTCAAATAATACTATATACCCAATTTTCTCAAAGATATTATTTTTTGTGTGTGATATCATTTCTTGTGAAATCAAGTTAAAAAATGATGAAATAAAAAAGCATCAAGAGGCTTGATCTAGACTTAATCCATATTATAACGAATAAAATAAGATCACTATACAATAATAAATGAATTTTTATAATGGATAACCCACTTTCCACATGTGTTATGAAAACATGAGTAATAAAATTGATCAACCCAAACTATTCTTAGATGATGGTAATAGAAACACCTTTACATGAGTTGGGGTATCTAATCACTTATAGTGCTTAGTACAATTAAGATTTAAAATTTTAACCACCACCATGAAAATTCAATATCAATTCTTGATCGCATTATCTTATAGTACATTGCACAAGTATTGAATAATGAAAGTTATAGGAAATAACATAATGGAGATGACATGAAGGTTTAGAGTTTGGAAATATATAGTTTTATTATTACTATTCAAGACTAGTATCAATCATAGTAAAAAAATCAATCATATTTATAAAATTTAAATATATAAAGGATTAAAAGGAATAGAATACATTGGGAAATAGATATTGTTGACTCATGGGAAGAAACATGACCATTATTGTCAAGAGATGATTATGCATTGATATTAAAATAAATATGTATTAAATAAAATTGTCAAAAAATATCCAGGAAATTAATAATAATGTTAATTACTACTTATATTATTATTAATGAAACTATGTGATCATTGTACATAACAGAAATTGTACTATATGATAGAATCATGTCACCTTATATTATTGATTCTCTTTTTTAGGTTAAATCAATATTTCTTTTACTATACTATAGGATATGTCAATAAATATTGATAACATTATTCATAAAAAAATTTATAATTCTAAAATAAATTTATATCATTCTATAAAATAAGGAATTTCCTAAGGAGTTTATTTATTAACATTAAATTAAAACCATATTAGATATTCTATGGTATATTTATATAATACAAAAACTCTATTTTATTATTTTAAATATAGATAATTCAAAAAAAATAATGATTTTGGAGAATGACTTTAATTAAAATTTGAACATAGTATTTTAATATATCATATAATTTTGTGATGAAATGAACAATACCATTAAAATTTCATTTGTAACAATTTTTAATGATGTACTATGTTAACTATTATGAACATACATGATTGATTTTGGTATTTCAATAACATTGATTAAGGGACTACTGACATGGATGTGGAGCATATTATACATGAAATCCACGAAATAGATCCTTGAAAAAAAAACTAAATAAATATTGAATTTATGATTTCATATTGGGTAAATTTCAATGGGAGTTCTTATGGAGTTATGTTTTAAAACAAAAAATCCAAATCCTAGATCATATATTTTATGGGTATGATTAAAGGATTAGGATGAAGGTTCTTGTAAAAACACACATGGAATCATAAAAAAATAATTCACATTCTAAGAAGAATGGTTCTGTTAAGAAAATATCCCTCGACACACAATACTATGTTAATTTAAAGAGAGATGACTCATTGTGATTTGGGTAACCCTTGAAGGGATTTTTTATTTTATGTTTTTTTATTATAAGTTATTATATCATTTTATTATGTTATTAATGTTTTCATTTCATACATTACATTTTGATCTCCAAACATTATTTTTATATAGGAATAACCCAACTGTTAATTACAATTATGAAGCTAAAATGTCTCATGAATCACTCTCTCCCTACATATTTTCATTTCAATTTTAAATTATATGGATTAATGTGATTAAAATTTGGGGGTTGGTGATGGTTAATCTTTACATGGTTCTTCATAGATTTATTCATTAACATAATACTCATTCAAACAACACCAACCCCATTAATTGGGACCTGGTGTCTACATTATTACACTGACATAAGATATTAGGAACAAAATACCAAAGGACTAAATAGTGTATTATTATTATAAAAATAGATATAAAGATGATTACCATGTTACATTTTATTACAAAAAATAATTTTTTTGAATATCGTTATTTCTTATAAAATATCCTTGCAAATCAATCATAGTACACTCATTAGATTCCAGGTAAAGGGAAAAAATAATTATTAGCTCTAATTTCTATTAATGGTTAAGTACAATAGAAGATATCATGAATAAATTTGAATATTCAATATGAAATGTAAATACTTGAACACACTTTCTATTTAAATAATTTTAATATCTTGTTTTGATATGGAATTATTTATATGAAATGGTAAAAATCTAAAAAAATGAATTTATTCAATAAAAAGGGAATTAAATTCACCTAGATAAAATATCATTATAATATTCTCATTGATATTAAAAATTTATTTTTTAGTTAAGGAAATTATTAATTAAAATATTTTGTGATCTTAGACATCTTGATATCATTACAATTAGGACAATATTGATCCAGATTAAAAATGATGGTTTGGTGTACACAAAAATCATAATAAACTAAGTAAATCCAACTAATATGTCTCAATAAAATACCAATTAATTTAGGGGGTATATATAACAGGGCCATATCCTACACAACATGTCAAAATAATTCTTCGCATATTGAAAAATTTATTTAACTCATGAAAAATGTCTCTTATAATCTAATAACAGTATTAATTATAGAATACTTTTTTATCAATATTATTCTATATAATCTATTAAAATTAAATGTAAGAACCATATTTAAACATGGAATATGGTATAAGAAAAAATAATACAAATGATATGAAAAATATGGATATATTATGGAAAATGTCATGTGGAATGAAAAATTTTCAAAAGAAATTGATTATCACAAGAGAATGTTAACAAGTATAAAATTAAACAAATGAAATGGGAACATCAATTAATTTGAAATATGTGTTTTTTAAATCATGAATAAATATTTATTATTATTAAATACATCAAAGGGGTAGTATATAAATCACATAAATGTTAATAGTTTTAAATAAACAAATATTCTCCAATGAAATTGTAATTTAGACAAAATCCATTACAATGATCATAATTTACAAGTGATAATAAATCAATGATTAAATTATGTGTACCAAATTTTAATACATAAAAATCATTTGGAAATAAAATATAAGATAATTTTTAGTCTTTATATGAATAATCATATAATTTTAAATGCAATTAATGCAGTAAAATATCTCAATAAAAAAATTGAGTTTTGATATTATTTAACACGTAAAAATTTTCATGTGAAATTCCATTGGATGAATTAATTCCTGTTGACACAAAAAAATATCATTTATTTTTTAGAAATCATGATTTTTAATTTCAAATTATAATTTATATAGACTATATATAAGAAAACGGTTTCATAACATTATAACATGCTAAAAAAATAAAAATTGACATGAAATCATTTACCTCATCATTCCTTTTTCTTTAGAATTCATAAAAATATTTTATAATGGTTTTAATGAAGTTATTAATTTATAAACTAACAATAATCATATTTATAATATCATATTGTATCCTTTATATCATTTTACCACATGTTTTTTAATAATATTTCATTATTATCATTGTTTTGGGTGTTAACTACCTTGTTTTATCAAGCATATTTACAATGAAATACATGTTTTATGAGAATATTATTTATTTACATCATATAAAAATCATATTAATGTTAATTAATACTTTTTAATCAATATTTAGTATTTTATAATAATTTTTGAAATTGGAACATGGAGAATGGATGGAATCCCTTTGTGAAAATAGTTGGTTGTATATATTCACAAGTGAAATTATCATTTCCTTAATGGGTAAAGTGTTATAGAATTTAGTAATATTTTTATTTTTATATAATCAATGACATTTCATTTATATTACATATATTTATTAAATTTATCATTATTTCATTCCATGTAAATAGTATCTTAAAAAAGAATCACTTCGCTTCGCCAGGTGACAATCTTCCATACATATGAGCGACACTATATTATATTAAACGAAATTTACTATAGGATGTTATACATGATATTAGATTTTATTAAGTATAATAATTTATTATATATAAAAATATATATATTAAATATGATAGTATATTCAATCGTTAGATGCATTGATGGAAAACGAGTTGCATCAGTTCACGAGGAGTTATCCAACCATAAAAAAGATCAAGGATTTCATTTCCCATTTGATGGATGGTAAGATGTATAAAGGTAATTCTATTAACATAATAATAAATATTTATATTGTGTATACATTTTTATTATAATATTTTGACTGAATACTTATATAAGGAGGAAGAATAAGAAATAATATGAAAATGACAGTTGAAAAACATTACCTCTTCCTAAAATGACCACTTTAGGTTTTTACCAGACGTAATCCTATTATGTATTTATGGTTAAAAAATGGATCTATGATTTTGTTATGGGAACATAAATTCTATTTTTTGGTATTTTCTGATATAAATACCTTTGGAATTGTGAATAGTCAATCAGAATTTGTGGGATTTTATAAGTGGGGGAGTGAAATAACATGAAATTTATGAAAATAATCAATAATTACCACATTTTAATGATTTCAAAATCTGATAAATGGGACATTAGAGACCATTATAGGTTATATGGTAGAAATATTTCCATAAAATGGGTGTTTTAAAAGTTTAATTTTTATTTTTAAAGTTACATGTAAGTGGAATATATTTTCACTGATTATTTGAATCCCCACTATAAATATTTGTAATATTGTTAAAAAATTATGTTTTACCTAATATAATAATATAATTTTTCTTTTTTCAGATTTCAAATCCATTTTTTCAAATTCCAATAATAAAGTTGGCTGAATATAATTTAAAATTTTCCCAATGATGAAAATAAAAATCAGGTTTCCAATGAAAACATTCTTATAAGTGTAGATAGATTTAATATAAAAAATAGATATGAAATATATTCCAATGAATTAAGTTGTATTAATTATAATATATATAATATTTATTTTCATGATAATAATTTTAAAATATAAATAAAATTTCCAAATAATTTAAATGGAATGGTGGTTTTTGATAAAAAATCATTTCCCACTATTCATTAAAAATGAGAAATTTAAGAAATATTTTAAACTTTAACCATTAGATAATATTCAAATTTATATTTAAAAAATTAATTTCATTTTAAACTATTAATTTTCCTAATTCCGAAAATAAAAATTTCAAATTTTTTGTATAATGTTTGTATAAAAGACCTTTTTAAATAATATAAATCACTAGAAAATATTTATTTTCCATTCAAATTATTCATATTTTATTTACAATATATAAATAAAAATAATTTATCTAATTTTCATATAACTATTAAAAAAAATAAAGTAATGTTATCCATTATATTTATCATGTTTAAAGTAATAATATTTTCAAAGAGTATTTTATTTCGTTTTAACCCATTGTTGTTTTCATCACATGATATCAATGATAAATAATTTTAATATATATATATATATATTTACTTCTTTGTGATTTTTATTCTATTATAATATTAGAGTTACATTTCATATAAACTTTCAAAAATTATATTCCAATGTTATGATATCTACTCTCACATTAATCCCATATTTAATGAATTGCATCCTCACAATTTGAACAATCACTTGGAAATCAAGGTACTTCTATTTTAAAATTCATTTTTAAGAAAAACCCAAATCCAAATGATGTTAACAAACTTCCACCTAAAATCATGAATTTGAAATATTAATGATAATCTATAATAAAAAATATCCCATTTACAATTATGATAACCAAGGTGGGGTATTAATATATATACATAGATGAAAAGTGTAATGAAAAACTAATTATTAAGGTTGATATAGATCATTGATCACGAAAATTTGATTGATCTAGAATAAAAAAATCTATAAATCTATGACTATCCATAATATCAATGATTCATTTGATAATAATGTAATATGATAACATTTTTAATGATCCTTTTCATAATATTGAGGAATTATTTTACAATCTATGAATATAATGAAATAACATTACTTGATATGTTTATTTTTTATAAGAAAAATTTCATCCTCTAGTCATTATTCGATATATATATGCTTCATATCCTTCTCCAATAGATAAATATAAAAAATAAATTTTTTTAACCTATGTAAAAAAATTAACATTAAATGGATCGTCATATCCATAAAAGAGTTACAAGACCTTCCTCCTCTTTATAAATATTTTCCAAAAGCAATAAGGTTATCATAAGTATTCTGATATGACACATTAATATATGATTTTCTATAGTTGAACCAAAAGTTCATCATTAATAATTTTCATCAAATCATTTTGTTAAATATAATGATATATTAACCATCACATCACATATTCTAGTGGTTGGAGGAAATACTTGGTCATATTTTAGTTGTGGGTTTGAGTCTTGCGGATTTCCTATATACGGTGGTCATCCACCTAGTATACATATTTTACTTCTCATAAACCCACATTAATATAATTCCTATAAAATTCATGTATTTTGATGAACCGTAATCATGAAATCAACAAATAGAATGAAAAGCCAATTGATTATAAAATCATTTAGTCAAAAATCCAAAAAATGTTAAGTTCATTCATCAAAAATTAATTTTTTATATACATGATAAATAGGTTGTGTACCAAAAAATGTTTTAAAAAAACTCATAATTCATGTTATTCTTACTACAGTAAAAAATATCAAAAGGATTGTTTCATACATAAAACCTATGATCAACCATAAACACATAAACCCTGGATGATCTCCACAATTAGTCAGTAAGTTAAGACATATGTTATAATGACTAAGAACTCTATTAATGAAATTTATCTTTTTATATTTATTTCAAATTGTATATATAACATAAAATAACATAGAGAACACAATAAAAAATGAATAATGAATGAAATAAGAGGTTTTTATTGAATATAAGGAACATATACCGATGAAATATTGACTTCACCTTGTGAATAGTAATATAACCTTATGAATAATAAATTGGACAAATGAATAGTAACCTCGCCCATGTTTATATGAATAAAATTTAGTAGTATTATAAAAAAGAATGCTATAATTATATTATAGTTCATGTAGATAAATATTATAAAAATGATTAAATATGTGTTGGTATTTTTGTGAGGCATAAATATTTAATTACAAATTTAAATTTAATATAACCATTCAAAGGAAAATTCATTTTCATAAAGGGTATTCATAAATCAGAATTTTGTTGTCTTATTATTTTAGAGTAATTTTATTACACGATATTTAATTTTTGAATGTTTTTTCAAATAAGTTCTATATTTTAAATATTTATTTTTTAAGTAAATAATGTATTTAATTTAAAATTATATTTATGATGTTTAGAAACTTATTTTATAATATTGTGTTCATGTTTGAATTAAATACATCAAAAAATTGATAGGTTGAATTATTGTAATTTTTCTAAAATACATTATGTATTTTGAATAGTGAAATTTTATAATATAGGATAAATGCTGAAAATTAGATTTATTTCATTATAGGTGATGTTAGGATGATATGAGAAAACTTAATTTGATCTCACATGAACTTATTATTTTATTTTTTTCTCTAGAATAAATAGTATTGCTTGTATTGTAACATCATGTTACATTGATAGGGTATGTTTTTCCACATTATAAGTCACCATCTAATTATAAAATCCTTTTATGTGTTTTTACTTGGTTTACTACTGACTGCAGAACATGCACACTTCGTGTACCTGATGTACACATTGTGTACATGGTGCTGGTTTCATGTCGTGGCCTGGGAGACTATGTCGTGAAGGGGTAGGTCACGTTCTGATCTTGTACACATCGTGAATGATTGTTACATTTCGTGTATGGTGAAAATTTTGGTTTTTTATCCTAGGAAATTGGGTTTTTGGCGTATCATATCTAAAATGGACTTCACGTCATGACCATGGGATACACATTGAGACTCGTCCCATGCCCAGTTTAAAGTCATGAATTAGGGAGTATTTCTCAGTCCATTTCTCTCTGAACATCATGGCTCTCAACCTTAGAATCTCTATAGGCATTTTTAGAGGTGTCCCTCCTTCCGGATCGATTCGATCAGCTCTGATTCATCATTGTTTCTATGGTGGATCTCTTCGGGTAAGTTTTTTATCCAATTATTCATTGTGATTTATCGTGATTACACCCTGGCATTGCATTATCATGTCCACTGATCCCAGTTGGTTGTTTCATGTTGTCATTTAACAAATCTGTTGAGAGATCTCGTTCTGAAGGCCTCTTTTCTTTCATCGGTTATGGTGTGGCAGGCATCCTTCTTCAATGCATGTGGTTTTCCTCTCTTCTGCTAATCTTATGTGCTTATGTATGAATAAATTTTGTCATTGATTTTATACAATGTTGTTTGTTGCTGTTGTTGGGTTTCGTTTTTGATTTTGGATTCCGTTGTGGGCATGTGTGATGTATGTAGTTCCATTTCTATCCTATGAAAATGAGACTAATTTCTAGTGCATTTTTTTTGAAATTAGCTTGATTTCTTGTGTTTCATGGAATTTTTTTTGAATGAAAAATAGTTTTTCCCTTCTTAATGATAAATAGATTTTTAAAATGGGATTGAATTGTTTTTCAAGGCATTGAAATTGGTCTATGAAAAAGATACCATTAGATACCATGTGAACATAGGTGGATGGTTTTGATTAAGGCCGACGTCCATTGTTGTTATAATCAAGGTGTTTTTCCCTAGGTATTTGTTCTGTTCCCTTGCCCAGTTGTTCTTGGAGGTTGATATTGACATTTTGGGGGTATTTCTCATTGGGTTTATACTTCTTCAAAGGCCCATTGGTCTAGGATATGTTTTGTGCACTTGATTCTTATGATGCAAGTAGTTTGATGTTTGGACCTATAGTATTCCTTGGTGATGTTTTACAAGTTATTATTTTTCGCATTTCTGGGAATTATTAGTTATCCATGATATGTTGGTTTGTGCTTAGGGAAAATGTTATAGAAAATTTGATTTGAAACTAATATACCTACATTAGTTTGGAACTATTAAAAAGGGAATTATTTCCATGATTTATTTAAAACTACATTACTACTAATCATGCACTTTTTGAAATTTAAAATAATCATATAGGAATTTTTATAAATATTCTATTTATGGAACACATTGGAGGGATCCTACTGAGAATCTTAGGTCACACTCTGCACACTAATTTAGAAGTTCATAGAGATTTGTTTCTCTTAATATGAAGGTAAAGGCAATGTGCCATTGTGATACGATGAGGTTCATATCAGCTGGGATGAGTTTATAGTGGTGAGATGGTTGGAGTTTTCCAATTACATCATTGGAGAAACTATTTGGATTTGAGTCCCTTGTAGTTGGACATGACATTGTGTGTTTTTAGAAACTTTTAAGTTGTATTTTTTCTGCTTTTTTCATATATTTATGGTATATATATTCATTATTCATTCACCATTTATTCTTTTTTCTATTTATATGTTTGTGGTAAATCTGGTTTGGAGAAATCATTTCGTAATTTTTTTGTTTGATGCCCGGGTTCTTGTCACCAACCATGGGTATCGGGAATTCCCTTCGGGTTTGGGATAGATAGGGTTGTGTGTCAGGATTTAGGGAAACCTAGGCATGTTTGTTAAAATTTTGTGTGAAAGTAGGTCTGTCCCCATGAATCATTTCAAGTGATTTTTATTAGAGTGTAGATGGGATTGTTGGGACTTTAGAGTCATGTTGCGTTGAGTGTCTGTCCATATCTTGTCGAAATGATACTCAAGTTACTATGGGGTATTGGGATATTTTTCCATCGTGTAGGTTTTTGATTTTGAAATCTATGATTATTCTTATGGGATTTCTAGTTTAAACTGAGATTTTTTCTATGTCAGATCATTCTTATGCTTTCGTATATAGTTGTATGCCTCTGAGACGTCTTCCATAAGGTCCTTAGAAAGATGTAGTTAATGATCCTCAAAGAAGTCCTCTTAAGGACTATAATTTTATTGATGATATCATATGACCAATATTTCCTTTCAATTAGAATGTTCCACAAGTTCAGAACACAATGGTTGAAGTTCAAAAAAGATATAAAGAGGAAAGTGATCGAATATGGGAGTTCTTTTGAGAGATTCCACCGACCATTAATATGAAAAATGAACTACAAGAGGTGGAGGATTGGATAGTTATGATAAATAAAATCATATACTTCATGGAGAAACTTGATTATATCAGGGTGAATGTGAAGCATTAAGAGTTTATGGTTCCAGTAATTGTTGGTGGGACTCTATGGTCTAGGTAGACATTCATGTGTGATTGGATTGGAAGAGTATAAAAACTATTTTCATTTATTTGTTTTTTCTAGAGTCTCTAATGATGTAAAAACTTCTAGGGTTCATATCATTGCATTGAAGATAGAGTTCGTGATAGCCTAAACCAACCAGTTTTCTAAACTTCTCTATTTTTTTCTATACATGATAAGGAATGACCAACTAAAGGTACAAAAGTACATATATGGGTTACGACAAGAAATTAGATCGTAGGTCTTCAGGTAGTATATTTGTACCTTTTTAGAGACATTAGATAGAGTAATGATTACAGAGATAGACATGGAAGGCAAGGTCAACACTACTAGAAATTCTCTTCCAACTAGTGACGACTTCAGTAGAGTGCATGAGAAGAAGAGGAAATCGTAGGACCTTCGAAGAAGAGGTGGAGGTGAGTCTCAGTAGCAAGCCTCCTGCACACCATCCATTATAGCAGGCAGTGTGCCCTTAACTTGATACTAGTGCAACAAGAGGAGTCACACCCTAAATTATTTTCTGATGCCCATGAATAAGTGATATAGTTGTGGGCTTGTTGTTTATCTACACCATTTCTATCTGGATAAGAATTCACCTCATTAGGGTTAGGTTTCGTAGGCTCCAAAGGGTACTGTTGCACAGAAAGAATCATCAAATACTATAGGGATCCAACAACATGCCTCAAGAGTGAATAATTTACATGAAATAGATGCGTGTCAAATAGAAGTTGATGTAGGTCCAGCTGTTGTGAGAGGTATTTTACTTATTACAGCTTTTGTATCTACATTCTTGTTGGATACTGGTACCTCCCACTAATTTAAATCATCACATTTTGTTGGTATTCTTAGAATTACAATGAAACTTGTGCCTATTACAATGGAGTCAGTGGAAACTCATTCTAATTGAAATGATTAGGGGTTCATTAGCCCTTCATGTTCATTCAAGATAGAAGAAATAGAGTTGTTTAGGGATTTTCGAAATTCATTATCTGGATCTAGTTGATGTCATCATCGGTATGGATTGTCTTGTCTCTCATTGAGCTGAGGATGATTTTCGTCATATTATATTTTCATTTATTACTTCTGATTAGAGCTCTCCTATGTTTCAGGGAGAGTGGGACCTGAGGTTAGGTTGTAAAGGACCATCCCGCCTAGATCTCAAGTGAATGTTGGTTGCTATTGCGATTGATCCTAGTGATGTTTCTTTGATTGAGGATCTTCCTCTTGTTTTTTGAGACGTTCCTTTTGTTTTCCCATATGAATTCTCATGTCTTCCTCCAGTGATTGGGGCACGGTTTCTGATTGACCTAGTGCTAGGTATGAATTCAATATTGATACCTTCTTATCACATTTCACCATCAAAGATTAAAGAACTAAATATTTAGTTGAAAAACCTATTATTGAATGAATTTTTGTACTATATATCCTTGTAAATCCCATATTATCTTTTCCAATAAGGCGGATTGTTCACTTCATTTATTTTTGGACTATCAGAAGTTAAATCAGGTAATGGTTCAGAACTAATATCCTTTTCGTCATGTGGATGATTTTTTGATCAGTTTAAAAGAGATAAGTGGTTTCCAATGATCGATCTTCATTTATGTTATAATCATCTCATATTATGTTAGTCTAATATACCAAATATGGACTATAAGAGTAGGTATAGACATTATAAAAATCTTGTGATTCCTTTTGGTCTAACTAATTTTCCTTCAATTTTTACGGCCTTGATGAATCAGATATTCCACCAATATCTTATCACATTTTTTTAGTGTTCATAAATGATATTTTGGTTTATTCAATTTTTCAGTTTGAGAAAGAGCACCATCTGAGTTTGGTTCTAGGGATTTTGAGAAATCACCATTTGTATGGAATTCATTAAAAATTTAGCTAATAGATTAAAGAATTGAAATTCACGGGGCACATATTTTCTGAGCCTGACTTATCTGTTGATCCATAGAAGGTAAAAGTTGTTTTATCATGGAAGGAACCATAAAATGTCTTTGAAATTCCTTACTTACAAGGTCATCCTATATAATACTGATGGTTCATTATAGATTTCACTAATTTTGATTAACCATTGACTTCTCCTACCAAGAAAGAAGTGAAATTATCATAGGAAGAAAAGTGTTAATATTCCTTTGATGAACTAAATTGAATTAGGACATCAGTACAAGTTCTGATCTTACATAAGCCTGGTAAGTGGTACATGGGGTTTCGTGACAAATCAGGTGCTGGTTTTGGACTCTTGCGTATGCGAAATTATCATGTGGTAGGTTATGGATCTCATCATCTCTAGTTTAATGAGAATATATACCCCACATTTCCTTTATATCATGATGCAATGATGCACACACTTAAGTGTTGGTTTCACAATACCTTTGGGTATATTTTAACAGTCTTCTCTAAGATTCTGAGCAATATCTATTCCCAAAAAGACATGAATCTCAGATAGAGACAATGGTTATAATACCATCGGAAATTTTAATTCGATATTTCTTACAATTTGGGGAAATTTAATTCAGTTGCATACACTTTAAGTAGTATGGTACCATCACCGGCTGTACTGGAATCAAAAGAAGAGTGCAATCATAATCGATTTTCACTTAGATACACCTGGATGTTAATGGGGATGTATCTTGTATAGTTCTTTCTAGTGTTTAGTTTTAATCATATATCCTAATTTCTATATTGATAATTCAACAACAATATGATGAATTTCAGATGTTTTAGGAAAACCTCTATGGTGGAGAGATGATTCCTCATTGGTCTCTTTCTAAAGATGGCATACTTCACTTCATAAAAAGAGTTGTCATCTATGAAGCAATGAGAAGATTAGGTTTTTATTATCATAGATCTTATTATTCCATTCATCGAACCACTACAATGATTTATTATGAAATCAGATGTCGATTATGATGGCTGGGTATGAAGTGTGACATTACAGATTATGTGTCTCACTATTACACCTTCCAATAGATAAAGGTAGAGCACTTTAAGCCCTCTATATTTCTTCATCATATTCCAATACTGTTTTGGAAGTGGTATGTGGTGTCCATGGATTTCATTTGTTGGGCTTCCACGGATACTGCGATTGAAAAATGAAATATGGATGGTTGTTGATAGATTGAAAAAGTCTATTCACTTTATTCTGATCAATGATACAACTAAAGTTGAAAATATATATAATCTATATTTTTAGAAGATAATGATGTTTCATGGGAGTCCATATACCATTGTATCATATTAGGATCCTAAGTTGTCATCAGTTTTTTGGAGGAGCCTTCAATGGGAAATGGGGACATAGGTCAAGTTGATAATAACTTATCATCCACAAACAGAATCCCATATAGAGAATGTAATTCATATCCGAGAGGTTATGCATCTTTCATGAGTCTTGGATTTCAGTGGATCATGGGGTTTCCATAAAATATAGGTTGGGTTTTATTACAAAAAAACAAACTTAAATCAATCATAAAGGCTCCTTTTGAATATTTTTATGGTAACCCATTCAGATCAGCTATTTGTTAGGTAGTGGCGGGTGAAGTATCATTGGATGGACTATGTCTAGTTCAAGAGACAACATCAATGATTCATGAGTTATGACAATGTCTGGTTATATCCCATAGCTGACATAAATCGTATGAAGATCGACAATCTCTTCCTTTGTAGTTTTCCATTGGTGACTAGTTTTCATGATGTTTTATCCTAGTTTGAGTCACTGTCGACATGGAAAACAAGGAATGTTGGGTCAGAGATATGTTGGACCATTTGAGATCACTGAATTAATTGGGAATTATGCTTATTTGATATAATTTGAAACTCAATTGAAATACATTCATGATGTTTTCCACATATCTCAACTCAAGAAGTATCACCCGAATCCCATTCATGTTCAATGATGGAACAAAATTGAGTTAGAACCAAAATCTTCTATTTGGAGAAAGCAGTGGATATCGTTTACACTCAAGAGATTTTCTCATGTTGGAAGTCGATTACATTGGTCATAGTTCTATGGAAACAAGGATCAGATTCTTATGCGACATGGGAACTCTAGGTATTAATATTGCAGCATTGGATTCATCTCTTTATAGAGGATACATTGTAACACCCGAGAATTTTATAAGAAATATTTTGTTTTATATAAATCATCAAAGGAATCATTCACTACACACAACACTATCTTGGCTTGCTTTACATGCAATCATGACCTTCCTTGATAGCTTGCGTTGTACGCAATACCGAGTTTCACTAAACAACGATTTGCTACTAAAATATTATTAAAACTAGATGTTATGAATAGTTATAACCGCTGTTTGAAATTTTATAAATTTTATTTTTCAAAATGGACTTCATTTTTGGTTTCAAAATATCAAAATTAGCCTAGGGTGAAATTTTGGTATTTTTCTGAAAACTTTCAATTTTTAATGAATAGTGAAAACACTGGTATACTATTTAAAAACCGACTTTTTATTTAAATAATTATTTATTTTATTTAAAGTTATTTTAGGTCAAAATTGATACATTATACCTATATAAGTTCAATGTAATTCATTGGAGTCATTTTATAATAATTTTAGATATATAAAATTTTTATTGAACTTTTGACCGTCTTTTACTCACCTCCTAGGAGAATTTGCAAATTTACATAATACTTAATTTTACCGCTTCTGTGAGTATAATTTCAAAAATCTGAGAGACACGGTTGATGTCAGTAAGTAAAATGTGGTTCAATGAGATAAAAATAATTTTTGGTGAACAATAACTTTTTACTTTTTTTACCACGGTTAAAAGTAAATAGGGTAATTAAGGGTAAAAATGATATTATTATTACCCTAACACATGTCCTAATTCTATTTGATAAGTGTAATTCGACCAAAACAACCTTAGGAATAAAATATGACCATTTAGGCCCACTTGGATTAGATTAGGACATTTATTATTAATTTATTTAAAGAAGGGTTAAAATTGTTAAAATCAAATTTTAATAAGTAAATCATTTTTAATATAGGGTTATGCATAAGATAAATTAGACTATAAATATTAATTAGAAATATAAAAATATTTCCTACATAATGGTATTTTATTTATAATTTTTAGACATTAAATATTTTAATTTATTTATGACATAGAGATGATTCAGTAATTATCTTATTAATGAAATATTGACATAGTTGATGTTATAAATACCAAAAAAAATGTAATTTGAGACTTTTTATGAATTCAAATAATTTTTTAGGTTAATATGACATGTTATTATTTATTTAAGTAACTTTTTTCGAACTAATATTTCTGTTATGGTTTTCACAAAAATCAATTACCAAATAGTGTCAAAATTGACATAAAATAGTTTTTAAAACAAATATTATATTATTAATAGTTATTTTATTCCTAAAAATATAAGGTTAGGCCAAATTACATAGATAAGGTTATATATATTAATAATAAAAAACTTGGGGTTCGTTTGGCTTGTTATAGTATGTTTATTAACCTTATAGTATAAGAAAACAAAAAGACACGGTAAAAGTAAAATTTTCTAACTTAAAGTTAAATCTAAATGATAAGATTAAAATAGTTACCTAAACATGTCCAAATTCTATTGGATGAGAGGCTTTAGACCCATACCCACCTTATCTTAGAAATAAATCAATTTGGAGCTATTTAAAACCGAATATGACTTTATAATAAAATAATATTTTTAGTTTTTCCAAAGGTGCCCCTCTCCTCCCTTATAAAAGGGAACCTCCTCCCTCTCTTCCTCACACCACTTTGAGCCTTCAAGCTCGGCCAAACCCTGCCAATTACTCTTCTAAACTTCCCTAGAGACATCATAGAGGTCCTGGTCTTCTTCAAAGACCAAATTTAGTGCCCTAAAAGGAGGTCTCAAAGAGGCTTTTCAAAGAAGAGGTAATGTCCGTTACCGATTCTTTCAACTTTATTTCTTCTTCCACTTATTCTTATTTAGTTGTTTAATTATGAACTACTAACATAAGTATCACTCATATAATGATATGTTTTTATATGTATGAAACAAACCCATTTCACCATCTATCCATCCTACGGAAAATGAAATCACCGTGCGTGCGTACGTACGGAATACCGTCTCCACGCCGTTGTGTAATCTATTTTCCACCACCACCTTACTTGGACGAGTATAATGGTGAAAATAAATAACTATATATGATTATTTTAAAGTGGTATTGATTCTGAAATAGTATACATACACTCCAATACAATTCCATGATCATGGGAATGATATCATCGCTCGTGCGTACGTACGGAATACCGTCTCCACAATGTTATGCGACTCGTTCCACATGATTTTCATTGCATTATGATTACATAAATGAATTGAGTGAATAAATATGATATATATTACACTAATACCATTCTGGAAATGAGGTATATATAACCTAAAAAGAAGTATAAGAATTTATTCGACAAAACACACATAAGAAGAAAAAGTAATAAACACCCGAATAACAAGTATCAATGAAATATTACTAAAAAGAAGCTAAGAATATGACCATATATGATATCATAACAATGAGTATGATTCTGGAATAAGTCAATGACATTATTTAAATCATTATACATGAGTTTTGGACACTTATGAATCAAATCAGACCTAAGGTAAGGGAAAATCTCGCAAATCTCAATTTTTATCCGAGATTGTTTATATTTCAGAATTTACTGGGGAATATTTATCATCCACATCCATGTTTCCTAAATATGTAATATTTATATCATTAGACAATTGTTTAAGTCCAATTTTACCCTTAGGAGGGTTTTTAGTAAAAGATATTAAAGGAATCTTTTGTCATTTTTCATACGAGGTACTTTTTGACTTTTCCGACATAAGTACGAGAAGAATGTTTTTTAACTTATACGACATGAATGGATTTTTAAAACCTTATTTCCAAGAATATTCCTTTAAAAGTTTTTAATTTTATTTTTAATCAACTTCTTTTAGTTTAAAATTATATTACATGTTAAGAATGAAAAAATGTTTTTGAAGTAGAAAGGATATTTTCCTCAAGAATGGAGTTCAAGTGTTATTTTCCATCTAAGATAATATAGGGTTCTGTTTCTATCCCTATTATTACATTGATTTGATTATGTTGTGATGGAATTATTTTTATGAATTCCTTTATCTTATATGAATTGTTTTATGCTGTCACGATGTTTAAGAATCCCATTTTTATTACATGGGTTATGCAATGATGTATGATTTTTTTGATTTTGTGGCACACATAAGAATGGTATAATTATGAGATGGTTGGGGCCTATATTGTAACATCCCAGGTAAATAAAGAATAAATAATTTTCATATTTATTAATATTTACAAATTAAATATTAATTTTAATTAAAAGGGGTTTCTACATTCGATAGCGTACTCGGTACACAACAATGAGTTTCTTTGAAAACTTACGTTGTACACAAGTAATAAAATAATATTATTTTAAATGTTAGTTAACGAGTAGCCGTTGTACTAGCGGGAATGGATAGAAATAACTAAAATATGATTATATATGTTTTAAAATGTTTTTACATTTACCCAATAAAAGATAAAGGCTTAAAATACGGAAAGAGTTCAATTTTAGGCATTTATACCCTAATTTTCACGAAAGGTCCACTTATCACCTTTTGACGGAGAACCGCCATTAAATATAGTTTTGATCGATCTTATAAATTCTATTGGACCAAATATAACTCTTCTTTAGAATCGGGACATCAAAATTTACTTTGTGTAAATTTTTGGTACCTTTCTGATAAAGTTCATTTTTTTAATGAATAGTGTAAAATGTTGTATTTTAATTCAAAACCTCTTTTTAATCTAATTTATTTATATGATTAGATTATCTTTTGAATTGGTTTTAAAGTGAAATTAGAATATATTTTTACCATTAAATCCAATAGTGGTCGTTGGAATTAATTTCACTTTGAAATCAGTCTTAAACCAGTGTCAATCTTTTGATACTTATTGTTTCATAAAAACACGTTATTTGCTCTGACAGCGGGAATTAATTATTAAATTAATTAATGTGACTTATATGTTTTGAATTTTTTAAAACAGACTTCATTTTTGAATTTGGAATATCAAATATAGCTTAGGGTGAATTTTTGGTAATTTTCTGAAAAACATCAATTTTTGATGAATAGTGAGACCACTAAGTGGTACTTATAAAGACTGATTTTCCGTTTAAATGAAATTTTGCCATCATTGTGTTTTGAATTTCAAAAATCCGACAAACATGGTTGTCATTAAGAAGTAAAATGTGGTTCAATGGGATAAAAATAATTTTTTGGTGAATAGTAACTTATTAAGTTCTTAATCGCGATTAGTGGTAATTAGGGTAGTTTAAGGTATAAATAATGCTTTAATAATATGAAATGACCTAGACACATGTACCAACCTTATTGGTTGTGTCATGGCCGACCAAGACAAGCCATGGGTCAACTTGGGGACCCCATGGAGACACTTTGGTTGGGAAATGACATAAATAACTTTTTAATTAATGTAAAAGTAAAAATGACACAAACATAATATGTTTTACGAAAACAATTTTTACATGGGGTTATAAAGATCAGATTTTTGATTATAAATAGTCATTGGAAAGATAAAACGATTTCCT
The DNA here is from genome assembly GCA_963277665.1 of Viscum album. Classification (NCBI taxonomy): domain Eukaryota; kingdom Viridiplantae; phylum Streptophyta; class Magnoliopsida; order Santalales; family Viscaceae; genus Viscum; species Viscum album. The sequence goes on along the minus strand of OY728157.1, from coordinate 1,067,847,259 downwards.
ACACCATAGTATTTTTTTTTATAATTTTTAGAAATCAAATAAATTAAATTATTTATGACATAATAATGATGCAGCAATGACATCATTATTTGAGGATTTAAATAAAATGGAAAGATAATGTAAAATCTATGAACTACACATGTCCAAAACCAATTGGATGAGCAGATTTTGAACCCTTATCACCTTATCCATGAATTATATCAATGTGGTACATTTTAAAACCGAAACACATTTTCAAATAAAGTAATATTTCTTTACTTTCCAAAAGTACCCCTCCTCTCCTCTTATAAAAGGCCCCCACCTCTACCTCATTTCACACACTCCTTGTAACACCCCAGGATATCATAGTGTGTTATTTCTAAAAAATAATTCAATAACTTGCACTACACGCAACACCGAGTTCAATCACACCATGACATACAAAAAAAAGGCCATTAAAAGAGTTCATGAATAGTATTAACTACATTTTGAACTTTATATAATCCTTATAATTTTAGAATCCCTATTATGAGTTTCTTAGTCATAATGCAATAACAGATTCATTTTCAGTATTGCACTTTTATCAACTTTTAATAGTAAAACCTTTTTAAATAAAATATTTTAAACTATCTGAATAAATTGGGACATCAAAAAATATAAAATGAAACATCCCAAGCTTCCACGGTACGCTTTCCTTTGAATAAAATAGTAGCGTGTGTTGTACGCAACCTTGAGTTTTAACACACGCCACAACCAATCAAACTAGCCGTTATGAATAGTAATACATAAATTTTGAAATTATATATATTTTATATTTTAAAATGGACTTCATTTTTGGATTCGGAATATCGAATTTAGCCTAAGGTAAAATTTTGGTACTTTTCGGATAACTTTCATATTTTGATGAATAGTGAAAATTACTGAACTTTAATTAAAAACAACTTTTTTAATCAAAATAATTAATAGTGATAAATTGTGAATTTGAGTGGTTTTAAAGTATATTTAGAATATATTTTTACCATTTAATTTAATGTTTGTCATTGGACATAATTTCACAATTAAACCAGACATAAACAAGTGTCAATCTTTTGATAGTTATTATCTCTTAAAAACACGCTTTTTATTTTAACAACGGGAATTAATTTTAAATTAATTTCTGCCACTTCTGTGTTTTGAATTTGGAAAAATGTATTACATATTTGGAATCAGGATGTCCAAATTATGTAAATAGGTAACTTTTATTTTTACACATTTTGAATAATTACTGCGGTAAATATTTTATTTACCATGGTTAAAGGGTAAATCCAGTAAATAAGGGTTAAAATATAATATTATAATAATACAAAATTACCCTAAAACGTGTCCTAACCTTATTGGTGGACACATACCCGACCCTGGTCATCCTTGGGTCGATTTGGGGACCCCTTAGAGCCACTTGTATGTGGTAGGGACACATTATATTAATAAAGTTAAAATAAAAATAAAAATGGCATAAGCTTACATCTTTTAGAAGAACAATTTTTACATAGGGTTATACATGTTGGATTTTCAATTATAAATATTCATTAGAAATCTAAGAAGATTTCCTACATAATGATATTTTATTTATAATTTTTAGACATCAAATAATTTAAATTATCAATGACACAATAATGATGCAATGTTTACCACATTAATAAATCATTTAAATAAATAAGCTTATAATGATTAAAATATTATCTAAAACCTATCCAATTCTTATTGGTTGATGTTATTTAGAATATGAGTCATCTTATCTTAGACCTCAATTATTTTTGGACCATTATAAACCGAATTTAATTATATTATAAAGTAATACTTTCACTCTTTCCTAAAGAGCCCCTCCTCTCCCTTATAAAAGGAGACCACTTCTACTCATTCCTCACACCTCTCAAGCCACTTGGATCGGCCAAAATCTGCCCAAATACTCTCCCAACTTCCCTAACTACAACCTAGAGGCCTTATTTCGATCAGAAATCCAACCTAAGGAGCCTTTTTGATCAAATCAAAAGGAAGAACCCGAAGAAGAGGTAATGTTTTCACCACCCCTTTTCAAGTTCCTTTCTTCTTCCACTTCTTCTTTCTTTGTTCTTACCATTATAAAATAATAACTCCAGTATCTCACATATACTGTGATGTTATTATAAATATGGTACAACCATATTCAGTATTCTACCCACCCTTTGAATAACATGTCACCATACGGGCGTACGTACGGCTTACCGTCTCCACGTCGTGGTGTAATTGTTATTCAATATATTATTATTTGGATGGGTATAATAATGATGTGAAACTCATGTAAATAATAAATATAACATGTTAATTATTCTGTATATATGATATAACATCCATTTATATATTATTTTAATATCAAAAGAATGATATTGTCACTCGTGCGTACGTACGGACTACCGTCTCCACAAACGCGATAAGATCCATCCTCCATCGTATCCATTCAAGTATTATTCTCATTTTAGGGATAAAAATAATGTTAATATCATTCTGATTATGAATAAGATATAATATATCCATTAAAAACATGTCTTACGTAACCAAACATTTAAGAAGAACGAATCGATTATCACCCGAAACGACGATAATACTAAGATATTATTAATAAAGCAATGTTAAAAGATCATATATGATATCATATTGATGTATATGATTATTGAATAACTTAATAAATGTTTTAATTATTATACAGGAGGTTAACATACCATCGACTAAGGGAAATTTCAAGGTAAGGGATTTTCTTATCTCACTTTCAATTCCATGAGATTTCCATTGTTCGCCACTAAATTATTGAAAGTGGTGTATTGTGTACTGCAATTTGATATATATTATCATGATTATCTTTATATTCATGTTATTTTATAAATCATTTGGTGGTTATTAACTTTTGGCCATGCGACTAAGTTGATTAATGTGGTAAGGGATTTTCTTATCTCACTTTCAATTCCGTGAGATTTCCATTGTTCGCCACTAAATTATTGAAAGTGGTGTATTGTGTACTGCCATTTGATATATATTATCATGATTCTCTTTATCTTCATGTTATTCTGTAAATCATTTGGTGGTTATTAACTTTTGTCCATACGACTCAGTTGATTAATGTGGTAAGGGATTTTCTTATCTCACTTTCAATTCCGTGAGATTTCCATTGTTCGGGACTAAATTATTGAAAGTGGTGTATTGTGTACTACGATTTGATATATATTATCATGATTCTCTTTATATTCATTCTATTCTGTAAATCTTTTGGTGTTTATTAACTTTTGTCCATACGACTTAGTTGATTAATGTGGTAAGGGGTTTCTTATCTCACTTATAATTCTATGAGAATTCCATTGATCACCACTTAATTATTGCATGTGGTGTATGTGTACTACCCATGATCGTATTCATTATGTAATATACTTTAATTTATGGGTATTTACATCATCATGGTATGATACTTATTTCATGGGTGTATGTTTCGTAAGTTACCTAATCGATAAGGGAATTTGAGATTTCAATTTCAACTCATTTGGCTTTACGCATATTTCATTGATTATATTACTCCAAGATTATGTGTGGAATCGCTATTAATTTGATTATGTCTTAATTTCCACTCCCCTTTCTGTGGATATACTTTTGATACACATAATCACTCTATTGATAATTCTCAAGTCATTAATATGAATTTTATAAGAGTAATTTTAACTCTTTCACCATTTGTTGAGTTAAACGTCCAATTCGTTGGTGTTGTTTCTACAAGAATATGTGTGAATATCCTTTGATTGTTTTACACTGAATATTCAATCATATATAGTTTATTTATATTTTCACACATAATTATGTCATTGATTTATCCTTAACCTAAGGATACGACCTTTATGAGAGATTTCATCTCAATTTACATTCAATTGGGACTTCTTTGTTGATATACACCAAATCACTTTTATGTGGTGTATATAATGTACTTTGACATAGTATATCATGAATCCCTTTATTCTCATGATATTACAAAGTTTTGATTACCTCAATTATTTGTACTCAAGTGTCTCTCTTTTGGTTATAATCTCTAACCAAAATACCATTTTAAAATGTTTTAAAGACTTATTCTTCTAAATCTTGCTCATTAATGTCCATGTTTTAAAAAATGGTTTTAAGGATTTATTTATATGGACATTAAAGTTTTAAAATTAAAACTCCTTTTAAAAGTTTCAAAGTGGTATGGGACACTTTGATTCAAAAATCTATTTTTAAATGGCTTCTTGACAAATAGTGTGACTTTTAAATGATTTCAAGAAAAGGGGGATATTTCCCTCAAATAGTTTTGATGATTATTTTCATCTATGTCAACATCCTTCATTATTCATGATTGAGGTTAATGTGATACAATACAATCTTCCATATTGTATCAAATGAGTTATGTTTGACTGTGGATGTTCTATTTTTATACCATTCATGGTTTGTGGTTAAAGTATTGACATTTCGTATGCTAGTTTTTATACGAATGTTTATTTTATGCTTAAACATATTCATATGAGGAATGCATTGGACTTAATAAGTGACGGGTGGAGCCCGCTATAGCTCCTCGATGCATTGGTAGGTCTCATGAGACAAACTAGTGTCTTGGCACAAGGCCATGGCAAAATCTTATTTGTAGTCTTGGCACGAGGCCTTGGCTATGTGGTTATAATAGTCTGGCATTATGCATTCCATCATTATGAAAGTGGATATTGATATTGCATGTGATCATTCGACTAGTAGAATATCCATGTGAGTAAGTAAATGGCATTATTTCATTTTACCTTTGCCATTTTATGCTGAAGTTCATGTTTAAAAGGCTTTTGTTTTAGTTATAAATTGCTTTAAGTGTTTATGCTTATTGATGAAAGCTTCTCCTATAATGTTATCCTTACTGAGAATCTGAGCTCACCCCTTTCAATGTTTTATTTTTTTCCCAGGATTATGAAGAAGTAATTTATGAATGACCTGCAGGGATAGTATGAGGGGATATGAAGACAAGATGTTTTTTATGATGTAATGTAAAAATTTATAGATGTATCTAGTTATTCCAAGGCTACTAAACTAATCGGTCTTTCGAGACTTGATCTTTCTCGTGATCATGCCAATGTTATGTAATAATGCACCGACTCTAGGTAATTAGGGTCGGGGCGTTACAGTTGGTATCAGAGGAAGTTTAGTACAAACCTTGGTAGCTAGATTTTGATAAACTCTGATTATAGCACATAGACCTAAGATGAACATTGAGGATTAGTATAAAAGAACTTCCTAGAAATTTGGTATTGTAGAGATTTTGTGAGTTTTCCGAGCAATACATCCCTGTCTGGATACGAGCAGGTAGAGGCGGCTCTGGCACAGATGTACCTAGGGGTAAAACCCGAACACACCGCTTTAAGCTAGACTCGAACGGGAACTGGTGCACGACAACGGGCCTTGCTGCACTCTTGGTTACGACACTCCCGGGGGATATGATTAGGATAATTTACATTTTCTTTACAAACCGATTTAAGTAATATATATATAAGATGAGAGTAAATGACCTTGGTTAATCCTAATATGTTTCAAATTGAGAATATGGTGACATTTTAATCTCTAAATGATTTTACGACTACTATTACTCACATAATGCTTTCTGGTTTTAGTCAATGGATGGATTCCAAGGAAGTCATAGTGACTTTGAGAATGATGTACAAGGTGGGAACGGTGGTGGCAATGAGCAACAAAATGGAATGTTGATAGGCGTAAAAGATATCATCTTTATGCCAAATCAGTTTTCCAAAAATATGATCAACAACATATATATTAACCAACTCCCAGACTCAACAAGGAAGAGAAAGGTGATAAATGATAAGATTTCCAGCAATGGAGACCATGGAGAAAAGAAACCTCAATTTTCATCATGCAGGAAATGTGGAAAGAGACACCCAGGAAAGTGTCTCAATGGGACAACGAAATGTTTTACGTGCGGGAAAGAAGGACATAAAGTGAAGAATTGCCGAAGAAAAATGAAGAGTACTATGGAAGAAGATACAAATGGTCCCAAGAGTCCATTTACAGTCATTTGCCGTAAATGTAGGGGACCTGGCCATTACCCGAGTGAATGTCCTATTATATAGGATATTTTCTTGGTCAAAGAAGAAGTTATGTGGAAATAAATGGTTGGAGAAAAATTTTAAAACTATTAGCACTCCTTGTTGATGGGTTTACTTTTGAATAATTTTCTCTTGTATTTGTAACCCCGCAGTTTGCCATGTGAGAATGATATTTGAGGAATAATTGTCTCTTCTCTTGTGGATATAGGTATAAATAACCATTTGGTTTTATATGATCATTGGTGTTTGAGAAAATGATAAGTTATTATAATTTGGGATGAAAATGCAAAGTATGATATAACATTTGTGGTTAAATTATGGTATTTTGAGGAATTTATCTCATTTTGGTAATATTATAAAATATAGTTTTTGAAAAGGGACAACACGTAGACCGTGTGACAACCCATCGCGTCGGACAAAGCTGTGGGAATCGAACCCACAACCAAAGTGCGATTGGGATTTATCGCCTACCATTGGACTACGTGAAGTCCCTGGTTAGTGTGACTATTTTTTTTGTTAAATGATTTTATTGATCAATAATAAGATGATTTGGGTTCTTATGTCTTATCAAATGAATACCCTTGGTATATGAAAATGATTTGGTGATTAAGTGATAAATGTTATTTTGGAAGATGTTCGTTTTGTTAGGAACACTATATGACCAAGGAAAATAGAATACAATGAGGTTTCATTTGTAGAGTAATGGTGGATTTTTATCTATGTTTTTATTGTTGATTTATAGTGATTTGGGTTATTTATGGAAATGATTAACCTATAACAGAGAATATGTGATGATGTTAATTACTTTTAAGTATGTGACTTTAAGAGTATTTGATGTCATTTAAAGATACACTGTAACATGGGAGACTACATAATCAAATTCTTCTATGTTTTGGATTTCAATATTAGTTTGGATTATATTAAAGGATTGTAAGTACAATTTTTTATTGAATGGTATCTATTTAACTTTGTGGTATTGTTGGTTTAATTTTAGAAATTAAGATTAGTGCATATTTATCTCAATGAATATCCTTTTGGGGGATCATTATATCATTCACTAACCATTTTGGTTTTGATTAATCTTCAAAGACAATGTAAATATATGGTTTATCCTACATGGATCATGTGATTCTATAGAAGTTTATTCTAGTTCTTCCAGTGTGACCAAGTCTTCTTGAATACTCATCGTTTAAAAAAAAATTGAGTTAGTGGTGGAAATTTATTAAAGAATGAAAATCTACTTAAAATTTAAGTATATCTCATAATGTTCTTAGTCAATATCATAAATGAATTCCTCTTCCTTATGTAATGTAACTTAAAAAAAATGTTGTCCTAGATGGTACATTAAATCATCACTAATATATGGCTTTGGGATTGTTGGACTTTTCATAGCCATGTTCTCTACCACTCTCCATCAGATAATTGATGGTTAGATTTCACTTCCATATCCATATTTTCTTACATGGAACCCTAGTATGTGTTATTTTCGGTAATCTTCATACTTTCCACTCTTTATTTTAAATAGAGGCCTCATTAATTCATTTTTCGATGTGGGATTTCAACTAAGATATTTTGAAACGTCAAAAATGTGTTATCCCAATACCCTATGTTTTCTTGGACCGATGGTATTTCAAATCATCATAGATTGATGAGTTTAAGGACCTCAATTTTATACTTGTTTGTGATTGATGACCTCAATCACTATCTATAAATATTTACGTTTTTCCTCCAATTATATGTCTCTAATTGCCACCAATGTTCTCCTAATCGAGATCATAATTTGGTGGTGACGCTTTCATTTCTCTTTTCCTTATATTAAGACTAAATTTTAGTAACCCAATTTCCGATGTGGGTTTTCCCACAAATATATTTTCTAATTTCAACCTTTTATTTTCGAAGAACAATTTCAAATTGCGTGGACGCAATTTATTGAAGGAGGGGAGAATGTAACACCCCAGGATTTCATAGTGTGTTATTTCTTAAAAATAATTCAATAACTTGCACTACACGCAACACCGAGTTCAATCACACCATGACGTACAAAAAAAAGGCCATTAAAAGATGTCATGAATAGTATTAACTACATTTTGAACTTTATATAATCCTTATAATTTTAGAATCCCTATTATGAGTTTCTTAGTCATAATGCAAGAACAGATTCATTTTCAGTATTGCACTTTTATCAACTTTTAATAGTGAAACCTTTTTAAATAAAATATTTTAAACTATCTGAATAAATTGGGACATCAAAAAATTTAAAATGAAACATCCCAAGCTTCCACGGTATGCTTTCCTTTGAATAAAATAGTAGTGTGTGTTGTACGCAACCTTGAGTTTTAACACACGCCACAACCAATCAAACTAGCCGTTATGAATAGTAATACCTAAACTTTGAAATTATATATATTTTATATTTTAAAATGGACTTCATTTTTGGATTCGGAATATCGAATTTAGCCTAAGGTGGAATTTTGGTACTTTTCGGATAACTTTCATATTTTGATGAATAGTGAAAATTACTGAATTTTAATTAAAAACAACTTTTTTAATCAAAATAATTAATAGTGATAAATTGTGAATTTGAGTGGTTTTAAATTATATTTAGAATATATTTTTACCATTTAATTTAATGTTTGTCATTGGACATAATTTCACAATTAAACCAGACATAAACAAGTGTCAATCTTTTGATAGTTATTATCTCTTAAAAACACGCTTTTTATTTTAACAACGGGAATTAATTTTAAATTAATTACTGCCACTTCTGTGTTTTGAATTTGGAAAAATGTATTACATATTTGGAATCAGGATTTCCAAATTATGTAAATAGGTAACTTTTATTTTTACACATTTTGAATAATTACTGCGGTAAATATTTTATTTACCATGGTTAAAGGGTAAATCCGGTAAATAAGGGTTAAAAAATAATATTATAATAATAAAAAATTACCCTAAAACGTGTCCTAACATTATTGGTGGACACATACCCGACCATGGGCATCCTTGGGTCGATTTGGGGACCCCTTAGAGCCACTTGTATGTGGTAGGGACACATTATATTAATAAAGTTAAAATAAAAATAAAAATGGCATAAGCTTACATCTTTTAGAAGAACAATTTTTAAATAGGGTTATACATGTTGTATTTTCGACTATAAATATTCATTATAAATCTAAAAAGATTTCCTACATAATGATATTTTATTTATAATTTTTAGACATCAAATAATTTAAATTATTAATGACACAATAATGATGCAATGTTTACCTCATTAATAAATCATTTAAATAAATAAGCTTATAATGATTAAAATATTATCTAAAACCTGTCCAATTCTTATTGGTTGATGTTATTTAGAATATGAGTCATCTTATCTTCGACCTCAAGTATTTTTGGACCATTATAAACCGAATTTAATTATATTATAAAGTAATACTTTCACTCTTTCCTAAAGAGCCCCTCCTCTCCCTTATAAAAGGAGACCACTTCTACTCATTCCTCACACCTCTCAAGCCACTTGGATCAGCCAAACTCTGCCCAAATACTCTCCCAACTTCACTCACTACAACCTATAGGCCTTAGTTTGATCAAAAAGCCAACCTAAGGATCCCTTTTGATCAAATCAAAAGGAAGAACCCGAAGAAGAGGTAATGTTTTCACCACCCCTTTTCAAGTTCCTTTCTTCTTCCACTTCTTCTTTCTTTGTTCTTACCATTCTAAAATAATAACTCCAGTATCTCACATATACTGTGATGTTATTATAAATAAGGTAAAACCATATTCAGTATTCTATCCACCCTTTGAATAACATGTCACCATACGTACGTACGTACGGCTTACCGTCTCCACGTCGTGGTGTAATTGTTATTCAATATATTATTATTTGGATGGGTATAATAATGATGTGCAGATCATGTAAATAATAAATATAACATGTTAATTATTCTGTATATATGATATAACATCCATTTATATATTATTTTAATATCAAAAGAATGATATCGTCGCTCGTGCGTACGTACGGACTACCGTCTCCACAAACGCGATAAGATCCATCATCCATCGTATCCATTCAAGTATTATTCTCATTTTAGGGATAAAAATAATGTTAATATCATTCTGATTATGAATAAGATATAATATATCCATTACAAACATGTCTTACGTAACCAAACATTTAAGAAGAACGAATCGATTATCACCCGAAACGACGATAGTACAAAGATATTATTAATAAAGCAATGTTAAAAGATCATATATGATATCATATTGATGTATATGATTATTGAATAACTTAATAAATTTTTTAATTATTATACAGGAGGTTAACATACCATCGACTAAGGGAAAGTTCAAGGTAAGGGATTTTCTTATCTCACTTTCAATTCCGTGAGATTTCCATTGTTCGCCACTAAATTATTGAAAGTGGTGTATTGTGTACTGCCATTTGATATATATTATCATGATTATCTTTATATTCATGTTATTTTGTAAATAATTTGGTGGCTATTAACTTTTGGCCATACGACTCAGTTGATTAATGTGGTAAGGGATTTTCTTATCTCACTTTCAATTCCGTGAGATTTCCATTGTTCGCCACTAAATTATTGAAAGTGGTGTATTGTGTACTGCCATTTGATATATATTATCATGATTCTCTTTATATTCATGTTATTCTGTAAATAATTTGGTGGTTATTAACTTTTGGCCATACGACTCAGTTGATTAATGTGGTAAGGGATTTTCTTATCTCACTTTCAATTCCGTGAGATTTCCATTGTTCGGGACTAAATTATTGAAAGTGGTGTACTGTGTACTACCATTAGATATATATTATCATGATTCTCTTTATATTCATTCTATTATGTAAATCATTTTGTGGTTATTAACTTTTGGCCATACGACTCAGTTGATTAATGTGGTAAGGGGTTTCTTATCTCACTATTAATTCTGTGAGAATTCCATTGATCACCACTTAATTATTGCATGTGGTGTATGTGTACTGACCATGATCGTATTAATTGTGTAGTATACTTTAATTTATGGGTATTTACATCATCATGGTATGATACTTCTTTCATGGGTGTATGTTTTGTAAGTTACCTAATCGATAAGGGAATTTGAGATTTCAATTTCCACTCATTTGGCTTTACGCATATTTCATTGATTATATTACTCCAAGATTATGTGTGGAATCGCTATTCATTTGATTATGTCTTAATTTCCACTCCCCTTTCTGTGGATATACTTTTGATACACATAATAACTCTATTGATAATTCTCAAGTCATTAATATGAATTTGATAAGAGTAATTTTAACTCTTTCACCATTTGTTGAGTTAAACATCCAATTCGTTGGTGTTGTTTCTACAAGAATATGTGTGAATATCCTTTGATTGTTTTACACTGAATATTCAATCATATATAGTGTATTTATATTTTCACACATAATTATGTCATTGATTTATCCTTAACCTAAGGATACGACCTTTATGAGAGATTTCATCTCAATTTACATTCAATTGGGACTTCTTTGTTGATATACACCAAATCACTTTTATGTGGTGTATATAATGTACTTTGACATAGTATATCATAAATCCCTTTATTCTCATGATATTACAAAGTTTTGATTACATCAATTATTTGTACTCAACTGTCTCTCTTTTGGTTAGAATCTCTAACCAAAATACCATTTTAAAATGTTTTAAAGACTTATTCTTCTAAATCTTGCTCATTAATGTCCATGTTTAAAAAATGGTTTTAAGGATTTATTTATATGGACATTAAAGTTTTAAAATTAAAACTCCTTTTAAAGGTTTCAAAGTGGTATGGGACACTTTGATTCAAAAATCTATTTTTAAATGGCTTCTTGACAAATAGTGTGACTTTTAAATGATTTCAAGAAAAGGGGGATATTTCCCTCAAATAGTTTTGATGATTATTTTCATCTATGTCAACATCCTTCATTATTCATGATTGAGGTTAATGTGATACAATACAATCTTCCATATTGTATCAAATGAGTTATGTTTGACTGTGGATGTTCTATTTTTATACCATTCATGGTTTGTGGTTAAAGTATTGACATTTCGTATGCTAGTTTTAATAAGAATGTTTATTTTATGCTTAAACATATTCATATGAGGAATGCATTGGACTTAATAAGTGACGGGTGGAGCCTGCTATAGCTCCTCGATGCATCGGTAGGTCTCATGTAACGCCCCGACCCCAGTTACCCAGAGTCGGTGCATTATTACATAACATTGGCATGATCACAAGAAAGATCAAATCTCGAAAGACCGATTGGTTTAGTAGCCTTAGAAACACTAGATATATTCATAAGTTTTACATTACATCATAAAATGAAAAACTACTACAAAAACATAATGTTTCCACAGTCCACACTATAATCCCCTCATAATATCCCTGCAGGTCATTCATAACTTACATCTTCACATCCTGGGAAAAATAAAACACAGGAAAGGGGTGAGCTCAAATGCCCAGTAAGGATAACAATATAGCGGAACATTCAAAAATAAGCATAAACATTTAAGGCAATGAATTACTAAAACAAAAGCCTTTTAAACTTGAACTTCAACATAGTATGGCAAAAGTAAAATGAAATAATGCCATTTACTTGTTCACATGGATATTCTACTAATCGAATAATCACATGCAAAATCAATAACCACTTTCATAATGTTGGAATGCATAATGCTAAACTTTAATTACTTTTCAAGGCCTCGTCCCAAGACCTTGGGGCTAACTGTAACCGGAACCCAACCCGGAGTGCCTCTAATAACCGGACACCAACCCGAAGTGCCTCTAATAACCGGACACCAACCCGGAGTGCCTCTAATAACCGGACACCAACCCGGAGTGCCTCTAATAACCGGATACCAACCCGGAGGGCTTACTTTTACCAGTCCCTAACCTGGAGGGCTTACTTTTACCAGTCCCCAACCTAGAGGGCTTACTTTTACCAGTCCCCAACCTGGAGGGCTTACTTTAACGAGTCCCCAACCTGGAACATACTTGTCCAACACATTCATATGAAGTAAAGATTGAAATATAACATAAACATTCTTATTGGAACTAGCATACGAAATGTCAATACTTTCACCATAAACTATGAATGGTATAAAAATAGCACATCCACAGTCAAACATATCACAAAACCTTCAAAACAATATAGAAGTTTTTTATCATAATAAATCAACTTCAAATAATCTTAAAACCCATCAAAGGATGTTGACATAGATGAAATCAAAATTCTTTTTAAAGAAATATCTCCTTTTATTTTGAAATCATTTAAGATCCATATAAAATCAAAAATTTTCTTTGAAAATAATCTTATAAGCTTTTAAGGGAAGCTTTGACGATTTTATAACGGCGGAAAATAACCGCACCCGCCGTATAAGTTAAAAAAAACATTCTTATCTTAATTCTGTCGAAAAGGTTAAAAAGCACCTTGTTTGGAAAACGACAGAAAGATTCCCTTATAAACCTCTTATAAAAATTCAAACAAGGGTATAAATGACTTTAACCCATATTCTTTTAAATATTAAAAATGTTTTGAAATACATTTTGAAGAAACATGGATGTGGATGATAATGAGATCCCAGTAGATTATTACGTATAAACAACCTCGGATAATGAAGAGATTGTGAAATAACCCTTACCAGTTTGGTAACTTATGAAACATACAACCCATGAAAGAGGTATCATACAATGAATATGTAAGTACACATAAATTAGAGTGTATTACACAAAGAATATAATTATGGGCAGTACATACACCAAACAAAAGGTAATGGTGGCAATATGGCATGAATCTCACGGGAATAAGGAGTGAGATGAAAACCCCTTACCACGTTAATCAACTGAGTCGTATGGCCAAAAGTTAATAACCACCAAATTATTTACAGAATAACATGAATATGATAATATATATCAAATTCCAGTACACAATACACCACTTTCAATAATTTAGTGGCGAATAATGGAAATCTCACGGAATTGAATGTGAGATAAGAAAATCCCTTACCTTGTACTTTTCCTTGGTTGGGGTAGGTTAACCTCCTTTAATTTAGGTAACTCACTTTGGTTGGAACCAAATTACTTCTTGAAATGCTTTCTGCCTAAGGGGAAGCTTCAAGGAGGAGGAGAGGGATGTGGGGAGCTTAGTTGGGCAGAGTTTGGATGAGCCAAGTGGCTTGAGAAGTGTGAGGAATGAGTAGAAGTGGTCTCCTTTTATAAGGGAGAAGAGGGGCTCTTTAGGAAAGAGTGAAAGTATTACTTTATAATATAATTATATTCGGTTTATAATGGTCCAAAAATCATTGATTTCTAAGATAAGATGACTCATATTCTAAATAACATCAACCAATAAGAATTGGATAGGTTTTAGATAATATTTTAATCATTATAATCTTATTTATTTAAATGATTTATTAATGAGGTAAACATTGCATCATTATTGTGTCATTAGTAATTTAAATTATTTGATGTCTAAAAATTATAAATAAAATATCATTATTTAGGAAATATTTTTAGCTTTCTAATGAATATTTATAACCGAAAATCCAACATGTATAACCCTATGTAAAAATTGTTCTTCTAAAAGATGTAAGCTTATGCCATTTTTATTTTTATTTTAACTTTATTAATATAAAGTGTCCCTACCACATACAAGTGGCTCCAAGGGGTACCCAAATTGACCCAAGGATGCTCATGGTCGGGTATGTGTCCACCAATAAGGTTAGGACACGTTTTAGGTTAATTTTGTATTATTATAATATTATTTGTTAACCCTTATTTACCGGATTTACCCTTAACCATGGTAAATAAAATATTTACCACAGTAATTATTCAAAATGTCTAAAAATAAAAGTTACCTATTTACACAATTTGGACATCCTGATTCCAAATATGGAATCCATTTTTCTAAATTCAAAACACAGAAGTGGCAGAAATTAATTTAAAATTAATTCCCGCTGTCAAAACAAAAAGCGTGTTTTTAAGAGGTAATAACTATCAAAAGATTGACACTTGTTTATGTTCGGTTTAATTGTAAAATTATGTCCAATGACCAACATTATATTAAATGGTAAAAATATATTCTAAATATACTTTAAAACTACTAAAATTCATAATTTATCACTATTAATTATTTTGATTAAAAAAGTTGTTTTTAATTAAAATTTAGTAATTTTCACTATTCATCAAAATATGAAAGTTATCCGAAAAGTACCAAAATTTCACCTTAGGCTAAATTCGATATTCCGAATCCAAAAATGAAGTCCATTTTAAAATATAAAATATATATAATTTCAAAATTTAGGTATTACTATTCATAACGGCTAGTTTGATTGGTTGTGGCGTGTGTTAAAACTCAAGGTTGCGTACAACACACGCTACTATTTTATTCAAAGGAAAGCGTATCGTGGAAGCTTGGGATGTTTCATTTTAAATTTTTTTGATGTGCCAATTTATTCAGATAGTTTAAAATATTTTATTTAAAAAGGTTTCACTATTAAAGTTGATAAAAGTGTAATACTGAAAATGAATCTGTTCTTGCATTATGACTAAGAAACTCATAATAGGGATTCTAAAATTATAAGGATTATATAAAGTTCAAAATGTTGTTAATACTATTCATGACCTCTTTTAATGGATTTTTTTGTACGTCATGGTGTGATTGAACTCGGTGTTGCATGTAGTGCAAGTTATTGAATTATTTTTAAGAAATAACACACTATGAAATCCTGGGGTGTTACATTCTCCCCTCCTTCAATAAATTGCATCCTCGCAATTTGAAATTGTTCTTCGAAAATAAAAGGTTGAAAATAGAAAATATCTTTTTGGGAAAACCCAAATCGGAAATTAGGTTACTAAAATTTAGTCTTAATATGAGGAAAAGAGAAATGAAAGAGTCACCACCAAATTATGATCTCGATTAGGAGAACATTGGTGGCAATTAGAGACATATAATTGGAGGAAAAACGTAAATATTTATAGGTAGTGATTGAGATAATCAATCACAAACAAGTGTATAATTGAGGTCCTTAAATTCATCAATCTATGATGATCTGAAATACCATCGGTTCAACAAAACATAGGGTATTAGGATAACACATTTTTGACGTTTCAAAATATCATAGTTGAAATCCCACATCGAAAAATGAATTAACGAGGCCTCTATTTAAAATAAAGAGTGGAAAGTATGAAGATTACCGAAAATAACACATACTAGGGTTCCATGTAGGAAAATATGGATATGGAAGAGAAATCTAACCATCAATTATCTGATGGAGAGTGGTAGAGAACATGGCTATGAAAAGGCCAACAATCCCAAAGCCATGAATTAGTGATGATTTAAGGTACCATCTAGGACAACATTTTTGTTCTAAGTTCCTTTTATTAATGTTGAGAAATATATTTATGAGATTGGCTAAGATCATAAGGAGATATACTTACTTTATAATTAGAGTTTTATCCATTAATAAATTTCTACCACAAACTCATCTTTCACTCTAAAAGATAATAGAAAGTAATTTTTTTTTATTTATACTATCCGTACAGGGTTCCAAAATAAATGAATTTATAATTTATCTACCAGATCTTTAAAAAAAACAACATTATTTAATCCAGGACATCTCGTGGGCCAGTGGTAGGTGATACACCCTTGTCGCCCTTCGATTGCGGGTTCAAGTCTCGCAGCCTTGCCGTACGCGACGGGTTGCCGCCCGACCTCCGGGTTGTCCTTTTATGGTAATCCAAAATAATCCAAACTAGAACTATCCAAAATACTTCTGTCCAAACTCACAGTCCAACATTTATAAGGAAGGTAAACATAATATAGATCCTTTTTACCCCGTAATAGCATATGAATACCTTCATCTTGTATTCTTTTAATAAACTGAAACATCTTGAATTACCATATTCCTTATTGATTACATTCATGCTCCCCTATTCCATATAGAATGCTGGATATACTTCATCAATCCAAAAATGTTTTAAACCCCAAAAAATGATGGAATATACAAATCATTAATCAGTTTCAAGGTAGTCAAGAATATCCAATATAATTTATCCAAATCAATCATGTATTATTCTAAAATCACTAACTCGGTATCAGAACCATATTATGGTTTATCTTTCTCTCAACCATATATTTTCCAAAAATTTATCCTGCTATTGAGTCACTTTTCTTTGTTCCACACAATCTCAAGTCCTTAATGAAATAGTACTGCAGTACAATCCTTATATACTCCATAATTATTATAACAAGTACATTGTTGATACAACACTCAATTGACATAATCAACATAAGAACTCTAATCATTCCTCTTCATCTGTGGTAGTATCATAACTTGATTATTATCCAATAGCATCATTTGCGTCATAGTCTGATGACTGGGACATAGGTTCGCGTAGTGTCCAAACTCCTTGGAAATGAAGCATTGTACATTTGAAACCATTTTCTTACCCTTGCAGTCACGTACTTTGTGCCCTTTTCCTCCACACTTATAACAAACTCCCATTCCTTTTAGGAAAGTTCCAGGGTGTTTCTTTCCACAGTTACCACATATGGGAAAATTCTTCTTTTCCCTCTTCCCTTTATCCATCTTTCTCTCTTCCATCCTTTTCTTCTCTTGCTTCCCTTCAAATCCATAGGACTCAGTAAAATTTTTACTTATCTTATCAACACATGATATTATTTCTTCATATGATGATAATACATGGGAGACTATTTCTCTTATAAATTCTGGCTTAAGACCATGAAAGATATGATCCTTCTTTCTCTTTGGATCATGTGCATTGCTGGAGTTCTCATTCCTTCTACTGGGCGCCATTTCTAAACAATGGCATAAACTAGATCAGTTTATGAATCAAAATACATAATCCCATACTTATAAAACACTTAACATAAATTGAACTATTTATGGATATAATCCATAATCATAAAAATGTCTCATTTATGGATGTATATACTCATAAACCCTTCATAATGGTTTGTAAAGAAAATGATAATTATCCTAAGCATATCCCCCAGGAGTGTCGTAACCAAGAGTGCAGCAAGGCCCGTTGTCGTGCACCAGTTCCCGTTCGAGTCTAGCTCAAAGCGGTGTTTTCGGGTTTTACCCCTAGGTACATCTGTGCCAGAGCCGCCTCTACCTGCTCGTATCCAGACAGGGATGTATTGCTCGGAAAACTCACAAAATCTCTACAATACCAAAATTCTAGGAAGTTCTTCTATACTAATCCTCAAAGTTCATCTTAGGTCTACGTGCTCTAATCAGAGTTTATCTAAATCTAGCTTCCAAGGTTTTTACTAAACTTCCTCTGATACCAACTGTAACGCCCCGACCCCAGTTACCCAGAGTCGGTGCATTATTACATAACATTGGCATGATCACAAGAAAGATCAAATCTCGAAAGACCGATTGGTTTAGTAGCCTTGGAAACACTAGATATATTCATAAGTTTTACATTACATCATAAAATGAAAAACTACTACAACAACATAATGTTTCCACAGTCCACACTATAATCCCCTCATAATATCCCTGCAGGTCATTCATAACTTACATCTTCACATCCTGGGAAAAATAAAACATAGGAAAGGGGTGAGCTCAAATGCCCAGTAAGGATAACAATATAGCGGAACATTCAAAAATAAGCATAAACATTTAAGGCAATGAATTATTAAAACAAAAGCCTTTTAAACTTGAACTTCAACATAGTATGGAAAAAGTAAAATGAAATAATGCCATTTACTTGTTCACATGGATATTCTACTAATCGAATAATCACATGCAAAATCAATAACCACTTTCATAATGTTGGAATGCATAATGCTAAACTTTAATTACTTTTCAAGGCCTCGTCCCAAGACCTTGGGGCTAACTGTAACCGGAACCCAACCCGGAGTGCCTCTAATAACCGGACACCAACCCGGAGGGCTTACTTTTACCAGTCCCTAACCTGTAGGGCTTACTTTTACCAGTCCCCAACCTGGAGGGCTTACTTTTACCAGTCCCCAACCTGGAGGGCTTACTTTAACCAGTCCCCAACCTGGAACATACTTGTCCAACACATTCATATGAAGTAAAGATTGAAATATAACATAAACATTCTTATTGGAACTAGCATACGAAATTTCAATACTTTCACCATAAACTATGAATGGTATAAAAATAGCACATCCACAGTAAAACATATCACAAAACCTTCAAAACAATATAGAAGTTTTTTATCATAATAAATCAACTTCAAATAATCTTAAAACCCATCAAAGGATGTTGACATAGATGAAATCAAAATTCTTTTTAAAGAAATATCTACTTTTATTTTGAAATCATTTAAGATCCATATAAAATCAAACATTTTCTTTGAAAATAATCTTATAAGCTTTTAAGGGAAGCTTTGAAGATTTTATAACGGCGGAAAATAACCGCACCCGCCGTATAAGTTAAAAAAAACATTCTTATCTTAATTCTGTCGAAAAGGTTAAAAAGCACCTTGTTTGGAAAACGACGGAAAGATTCCCTTATAAACCTCTTATAAAAAGTCAAACAAGGGTATAAATGACTTTAACCCATATTCTTTTAAATATTAAAAATGTTTTGAAATACATTTTGAAGAAAAATGGATGTGGATGATAACGAGATCCCAGTAGATTATTACGTATAAACAACCTCGGATAATGAAGAGATTGCGAAATAACCCTTACCAGTTTGGTAACTTATGAAACATACAACCCATGAAAGAGGTATCATACAATGAATATGTAAGTACACATAAATTAGAGTGTATTACACAAAGAATATAATTATGGGTAGTACATACACCACACAAAAGGTAATGGTGGCAATATGGCATGAATCTCACGGGAATAAGGAGTGAGATGAAAACCCCTTACCACGTTAATCAACTGAGTCGTATGGCCAAAAGTTAATAACCACCAAATTATTTACAGAATAACATGAATATGATAATATATATCAAATTCCAGTACACAATACACCACTTTCAATAATTTAGTGGTGAATAATGGAAATCTCACGGAATTGAATGTGAGATAAGAAAATCCCTTACCTTGTACTTTTCCTTGGTTGGGGTAGGTTAACCTCCTTTAATTTAGGTAACTCACTTTGGTTGGAACCAAAGGACTTCTTGAAATGATTTATGCCTAAGGGGAAGCTTCAAGGAGGAGGAGAGGGATGTGGGGAGCTTAGTTGGGCAGAGTTTGGACGAGCCAAGTGGCTTGAGAGGTGTGAGGAATGAGTAGAAGTGGTCTCCTTTTATAAGGGAGAAGAGGGGCTCTTTAGGAAAGAGTGAAAGTATTACTTTATAATATAATTATATTCGGTTTATAATGGTCCAAAAATCATTGAGGTCGAAGATAAGATGACTCATATTCTAAATAACATCAACCAATAAGAATTGGACAGGTTTTAGATAATATTTTAATCATTATAATCTTATTTATTTAAATGATTTATTAATGAGGTAAACATTGCATCATTATTGTGTCATTAATAATTTAAATTATTTGATGTCTAATAATTATAAATAAAATATCATTATGTAGGAAATATTTTTAGCTTTCTAATGAATATTTATAACAGAAAATCCAACATGTATAACCCTATGTAAAAATTGTTCTTCTAAAATATGTAAGCTTATGCCATTTTTATTTTTATTTTAACTTTATTAATATAAAGTGTCCCTACCACATACAAGTGGCTCCAAGGGGTCCCCAAATTGACCCAAGGATGCTCATGGTCGGGTATGTGTCCACCAATAAGGTTAGGACACGTTTTAGGTTAATTTTGTATTATTATAATATTATTTGTTAACCCTTATTTACCGGATTTACCCTTAACCATGGTAAATAAAATATTTACCACAGTAATTATTCAAAATGTCTAAAAATAAAAGTTACCTATTTACACAATTTGGACATCCTGATTCCAAATATGGAATCCATTTTTCTAAATTCAAAACACAGAAGTGGCATAAATTAATTTAAAATTAATTCCCGCTGTCAAAACAAAAAGCGTGTTTTTAAGAGGTAATAACTATCAAAAGATTGACACTTGTTTATGTTCGGTTTAATTGTAAAATTATGTCCAATGACCAACATTATATTAAATGGTAAAAATATATTCTAAATATACTTTAAAACTACTAAAATTCATCATTTATCACTATTAATTATTTTGATTAAAAAAGTTGTTTTTAATTAAAATTTAGTAATTTTCACTATTCATCAAAATATGAAAGTTATCCAAAAAGTACCAAAATTTCACCTTAGGATAAATTCGATATTCCGAATCCAAAAATGAAGTCCATTTTAAAATATAAAATATATATAATTTCAAAATTTAGGTATTACTATTCATAACGGCTAGTTTGATTGGTTGTGGCGTGTGTTAAAACTCAAGGTTGCGTACAACACACGCTACTATTTTATTCAAAGGAAAGCGTACCGTGGAAGATTGGGATGTTTCATTTTAAATTTTTTTGATGTGCCAATTTATTCAGATAGTTTAAAATATTTTATTTAAAAAGGTTTCACTATTAAATTTGATAAAAGTGCAATACTGAAAATGAATCTGTTCTTGCATTATGACTAAGAAACTCATAATAGGGATTCTAAAATTATAAGGATTATATAAAGTTCAAAATGTTGTTAATACTATTCATGACCTCTTTTAATGGCTTTTTTTTGTACGTCATGGTGTGATTGAACTCGGTGTTGCGTGTAGTGCAAGTTATTGAATTATTTTTAAGAAATAACACACTATGAAATCCTGGGGTGTTACATCTCATGAGACAAACTAGTGTCTTGGCACAAGGCCTTGGCAAAATCTTATTTGTAGTCTTGGCACGAGGCATTGGCTATGTGGTTATAATAGTCTGGCATTATGCATTCCATCATTATGAAAGTGGATATTGATATTGCATGTGATCATTCGACTAGTAGAATATCCATGTGAGTAAGTAAATGGCATTCTTTCATTTTACCTTTCCCATTTTATGCTGAAGTTCATGTTTAAAAGGCTTTTGTTTTAGTTATAAATTGATTTATGTGTTTATGCTTATTTATGAAAGATTCTTCTATAATGTTATCCTTACTGAGAATCTGAGCTCACCCCTTTCAATGTTTTATTTTTTTCCCAGGATTATGAAGAAGTAATTTATGAATGACCTGTAGGGATAGTATGAGGGGATATGAAGACAAGATGTTTTTTTATGATGTAATGTAAAAATTTATGGATGTATCTAGTTATTCCAAGGCTACTAAACTAATCGGTCTTTCAAGACTTGATCTTTCTCGTGATCATGCCAATGTTATGTAATAATGCACCGACTTTAGGTAATTAGGGTCGGGGCGTTACAGTTGGTATCAGAGGAAGTTTAGTACAAACCTTGGTAGCTAGATTTAGATAAACTCTGATTATAGCACATAGACCTAAGATGAACTTTGAGGATTAGTATAAAAGAACTTCCTAGAATTTTGGTATTGTAGAGATTTTGTGAGTTTTCCGAGCAATACATCCCTATCTGGATACGAGCAGGTAGAGGCGGCTCTGGCACAGATGTACCTAGGGGTAAAACCCGAAAACACCACTTTAAGCTAGACTCGAACGGGAACTGGTGCACGACAACGGGCCTTGCTGCACTCTTGGTTACGACACTCCCGGGGGATATGCTTAGGATAATTTACATTTTCTTTACAAACCGATTTAAGTAATATATATATAAGATGAGAGTAAATGACCTTGGTTAATCCTAATATGTTTCAAATTGAGAATATGGTGACATTTTAATCTCTAAATGATTTTACGACTACTATTACTCACACAATGATTTGTGGTTTTAGTCAATGGCTGGATTCCAAGGAAGTCATAGTGACTTTGAGAATGATGTACAAGGTGGGAACAGTGGTGGCGATGAGAAACAAAATCGAATGTTGATAGGCGTAAAAGATATCATCTTTATGCCAAATCAGTTTTCCAAAAATATGATCAACAACATATATATTAACCAACTCCCAGACTCAACAAGGAAGAGAAAGGTGATAAATGATAAGATCTCCAGCAATGGAGACCATGGAGAAAAGAAACCTCAATTTTCATCATGCAGGAAATGTGGAAAGAGGCATCCAGGAAAGTGTCTCAATGGGACAACGAAATGTTTTACGTGCGGGAAGGAAGGACATAAAGTGAAGAATTGCCGAAGAAAAATGAAGAGTACTATGGAAGAAGATAAAAATGGTCCCAAGAGTCCATTTACAGTCATTTGCCGTAAATGTAGGGGACCTGGCCATTACCCGAGTGAATGTCATATTCTATAGGATATTTTCTTGGTCAAAGAATAAGCTATGTTGAAATAAATGGTTGGAGAAAAATTTAAAAAGTATTAGCACTCCTTGTTGATGGGTTTACTTTGGAATAATTTTCTCTTGTATTTGTAACCCTGCAGTTTGCCATGTGAGAATGATATTTGAGGAAGAATTGTCTCTTCTCTTGTGGATATAGGTATAAATAACCATTTGGTTTTATATGATCATTGGGGTTTGAGAAAATGATAAGTTATTATAATTTGGGATGAAAATGCAAAGTATGATATAAAATTTGTGGTTAAATTATGGTATTTTGAGGAATTTATCTCATTTTGGTAATATTATAAAATATAGTTTTTGAAAAAGGACAACACGTAGACCGTGTGACAACCCATCGCGTCGGACAAAGGTGTGGGAATCGAACCCACAACCAAAGTGCGATTGGGATTTATCGCCTACCACTGGACTACGTGAAGTCCCTGGTTAGTGTGACTATTTTTTTGTTAAATGATTTTATTGATCAATAATAAGATGATTTGGGTTCTTATGTCTTTTCAAATGAATACCCTTGGTATAGGAAAATGATTTGGTGATTAAGTGATAAATGTTATTTTGGAAGATGTTCGTTTTGTTAGGAACACTATATGCCCAAGGAAAATAGAATACAACGAGGTTTCATTTGTAGAGTAATGGTGTATTTTTATCTATGTTTTTATTGTTGATTTATAGTGATTTGGGTTATTTATGGAAATGATTAACCTATAACAGAGAATATGTGATGATGTTAATTACTTTTAAGTATGTGACTTTAAGAGTATTTGATGTCATTTGGAGATACAATGTAACATGGGAGACTACATAATCAAATTCTTCTATGTTTTGGATTTCAATATTAGTTTGGATTATATTAAAGGATTGTAAGGACAATTTGTTATTGAATGGTATCTATTTAACTTTGTGGTATTGTTGGTTTAATTTTAGAAATTAAGATTAGTGCATATTTATCTCAATGAATATCCTTTTGGGGGATCATTAGATCATTCACTAACCATTTTGGTTTTGATTAATCTTCAAAGACAATGTAAATATATGGTTTATCCTACATGGATCATGTGATTCTATAGAAGATTATTCTAGTTCTTCTAGTGTGACCAAGTCTTCTTGAATACTCATCGTTTAAAAAAAAATTGAGTTAGTGGTGGAAATTTATTAAAGAATGAAAATCTACTTTAAATTTAAGTATATCTCATAATGTTCTTAGTCAATATCATAAATGAATTGCTCTTCCTTATGTAATGTAACTTAAAAAAAATGTTGTCCTAGATGGTACATTAAATCATCACTAATTTATGGCTTTGGTATTGTTGGCCTTTTCATAGCCATGTTCTCTACCACTCTCCATCAGATAATTGATGGTTAGATTTCACTTCCATATCCATATTTTCTTACATGGAACCCTAGTATGTGTTATTTTCGGCAATCTTCATACTTTCCACTCTTTATTTTAAATAGAGGCCTCATTAATTCATTTTTCGATGTGGGATTTCAACTAAGATATTTTGAAACGTCAAAAATGTGTTATCCCAATACCCTATGTTTTCTTGGACCGATGGTATTTCAAATCATCATAGATTGATGAGTTTAAGGACCTCAATTTTATACTTGTTTGTGATTGATGACCTCAATCACTACCTATAAATATTTACGTTTTTCCTCCAATTATATGTCTCTAATTGCCACCAATGTTCCCCTAATCGAGATCATAATTTGGTGGTGACCCTTTCATTTCTCTTTTCCTTATATTAAGACTAAATTTTAGTAACCCAATTTCCGATGTGGGTTTTCCCACAAATATATTTTCTACTTTCAACCTTTTATTTTCGAAGAACAATTTCAAATTGCGAGGACGCAATTTATTGAAGGAGGGGAGAATGTAACACCCCAGGATTTCATAGTGTGTTATTTCATAAAAATAATTCAATAACTTGCACTACACACAACACCGAGTTCAATCACACCATGATGTACAAAAAAAAGGCCATTAAAAGAGGTCATGAATAGTATTAACTACATTTTGAACTTTATATAATCCTTATAATTTTAGAATCCCTATTATGTGTTTCTTAGTCATAATGCAAGAACAGATTCATTTTCAGTATTGCACTTTTATCAACTTTTAATAGTGAAACCTTTTTAAATAAAATATTTTAAACTATCTGAATAAATTGGGACATCAAAAAATTTAAAATGAAACATCCCAAGCTTCCACGGTACGCTTTCCTTTGAATAAAATAGTAGCGTGTGTTGTACGCAACCTTGAGTTTTAACACACGCCACAACCAATCAAACTAGCCGTTATGAATAGTAATACATAAATTTTGAAATTATATATATTTTATATTTTAAAATGGACTTCATTTTTGGATTCGGAATATCGAATTTATCCTAAGGTGAAATTTTGGTACTTTTCGGATAACTTTCATATTTTGATGAATAGTGAAAATTACTGAATTTTAATTAAAAACAACTTTTTTAATCAAAATAATTAATAGTGATAAATTGTGAATTTGAGTGGTTTTAAAGTATATTTAGAATATATTTTTACCATTTAATTTAATGTTTGTCATTGGACATAATTTCACAATTAAACCAGACATAAACAAGTGTCAATCTTTTGATAGTTATTATCTCTTAAAAACACGCTTTTTATTTTAACAACGGGAATTAATTTTAAATTAATTACTGCCACTTCTATGTTTTGAATTTGGAAAAATGGATTACATATTTGGAATCAGGATGTCCAAATTATGTAAATAGGTAACTTTTATTTTTACACATTTTGAATAATTACTGCGGTAAATATTTTATTTACCATGGTTAAATGGTAAATCCGGTAAATAAGGGTTAAAAAATAATATTATAATAATACAAAATTACCCTAAAACGTGTCCTAACATTATTGGTGGACACATACCCGACCATAGTCATCCTTGGGTCGATTTGGGGACCCCTTAGAGCCACTTGTATGTGGTAGGGACACATTATATTAATAAAGTTAAAATAAAAATTAAAATGGCATAAGCTTACATCTTTTAGAAGAACAATTTTTACATAGGGTTATACATGTTGGATTTTAGATTATAAATATTCATTAGAAATCTAAAAAGATTTCCTACATAATGATATTTTATTTATAATTTTTAGACATCAGATAATTTAAATTATTAATGACACAATAATGATGCAATGTTTACCTCATTAATAAATCATTTAAATAAATAAGCTTATAATGATTAAAATATTATCTAAAACCTGTCCAATTCTTATTGGTTGATGTTATTTAGAATATGAGTCATCTTATCTTCGACCTCAATTATTTTTGGACCATTATAAACCGAATTTAATTATATTATAAAGTAATACTTTCACTCTTTCCTAAAGAGCCCCTCCTCTCCCTTATAAAAGGAGACCACTTCTACTCATTCCTCACACCTCTCAAGCCACTTGTATCGGCCAAACTCTGCCCAAATACTCTCCCAACTTCCCTCACTACAACCTAGAGGCCTTATTTTGATCATAAAGCCAACCTAAGGAGCCCTTTTGATCAAATCAAAAGGAAGAACCCAAAGAAGAGGTAATGTTTTCACCACCCCTTTTCAAGTTCCTCTCTTCTTCCACTTCTTCTTTCTTTGTTCTTACCATTCTAAAATAATAACTCCAGTATCTCACATATACTGTGATGTTATTATAAATATGGTACAACCATATTCAGTATTCT
Organism: Viscum album; assembly: GCA_963277665.1. Taxonomy (NCBI): domain Eukaryota; kingdom Viridiplantae; phylum Streptophyta; class Magnoliopsida; order Santalales; family Viscaceae; genus Viscum; species Viscum album. The sequence goes on along the minus strand of OY728157.1, from coordinate 1,067,820,018 downwards.
ATCCACCCTTTGAATAACATGTCACCATACGTGCGTACGTACGGCTTACCGTCTCCACGTCATGGTGTAATTGTTATTCAATATATTATTATTTGGATGGGTATAATAATGATGTGAAACTCATGTAAATAATAAATATAACATGTTAATTATTTTGTATATATGATATAACATCCATTTATATATTATTTTAATATCAAAAGAATGATATTGTCGCTCGTGCGTACGTACGGACTACCGTCTCCACAAACGCGATAAGATCCATCCTCCATCGTATCCATTCAAGTATTATTCTCATTTTAGGGATAAAAATAATGTTAATATCATTCTTATTATGAATAAGATATAATATATCCATTACAAACATGTCTTACGTAACCAAACATTTAAGAAGAACGAATCGATTATCACCCGAAACGACGATAATACTAAGATATTATTAATAAAGCAATGTTAAAAGATCATATATGGTATCATATTGATGTATATGATTATTGTATAACTTAATAAATGTTTTAATTATTATAAATGAGGTTAACATACCATCGACTAAGGGAAAGTTCAAGGTAAGGGATTTTCTTATCTCACTTTCAATTCCGTGAGATTTCCATTGTTCGCCACTAAATTATTGAAAGTGGTGTATTGTGTACTGACATTTGATATATATTATCATGATTCTCTTTATATTCATGTTATTCTATAAATCATTTGGTGGTTGTTAACTTTTGGCCATACGACTCAGTTGATTAATGTGGTAAGGGATTTTCTTATCTCACTTTCAATTCCGTGAGATTTCCATTGTTCGCCACTAAATTATTGAAAGTGGTGTATTGTGTACTGCCATTTGATATATATTATCATGATTCTATTTATATTCATGTTATTATGTAAATAATTTGGTGGTTATTAAATTTTGTCCATACGACTCAGTTGATTAATGTGGTAAGGGATTTTCTTATCTCACTTTCAATTCCGTGAGATTTCCATTGTTCGGGACTAAATTATTGAAAGTGGTGTATTGTGTACTTCGATTTGATATATATTATCATTATTCTCTTTATATTCATTCTATTCTGTAAATCATTTGGTGGTTATTAACTTTTGGCCATACGACTCAGTTGATTAATGTGGTAAGGGGTTTCTTATCTCACTTTTAATTCTGTGAGAATTCCATTGATCACCACCTAATTATTGCATGTGGTGTATGTGTACTGCCCATGATCGTATTCATTGTGTAATATACTTTAATTTATGGGTATTTACATCATCATGGTATGATACTTCTTTCATGGGTGTATGTTTCGTAAGTTACCTAATCGTTAAGGGAATTTGAGATTTCAATTTCCACTCATTTGGCTTTACGCATATTTCATTGATTATATTACTCCAAGATTATGTGTGGAATCGCTATTCATTTGATTATGTCTTAATATCCACTCCCCTTTCTGTGGATATAATTTTGATACACATAATCACTCTATTGATAATTCTCAAGTCATTAATATGAATTTGATAAGAGTAATTTTAACTCTTTCACCATTTGTTGAGTTAAACATCCAATTCGTTGGTGTTGTTTCTACAAGAATATGTGTGAATATACTTTGATTGTTTTACACTGAATATTCAATCATATATAGTGTATTTATATTTTCACACATAATTATGTCATTGATTTATCCTTAACTTAAGGATATGACCTTTATGAGAGATTTCATCTCAATTTACATTCAATTGGGACTTCTTTGTTGATATACACCAAATCACTTTTATGTGGTGTATATAATGTACTTTGACATAGTATATCATGAATCCCTTTATTCTCATGATATTACAAAGTTTTGATTACCTCAATTATTTTTACTCAAGTGTCTCTCTTTGGTTAGAATCTCTAACCAAAATACCATTTTAAAATGTTTTAAAGACTTATTCTTCTAAATCTTGCTCATTAATGTCCATGTTTTAAAAAATGTTTTTAAGGATTTATTTATATGGACATTAAAGTTTTAAAATTAAAACTCCTTTTAAAAGTTTCAAAGTGGTATGGAACACTTTGATTGAAAAATCTATTTTTAAATGGCTTCTTGACAAATAGTGTGACTTTTAAATGATTTGAAGAAAAGGGGGATATTTCCCTCAAATAGTTTTGATGATTATTTTCATCTATGTCAACATCCTTCATTATTCATGATTGAGGTTAATGTGATACAACACAATCTTCCATATTGTATCAAATGAGTTATGTTTGACTGTGGATGTTCTATTTTTATACCATTCATGGTTTGTGGTTAAAGTATTGACATTTCGTATGATAGTTTTAATACGAATGTTTATTTTATGCTTAAACCTATTCATATGAGGAATGCATTGGACTTAATAAGTGACGGGTGGAGCCCGCTATAGCTCCTCGATGCATCGGTAGGTCTCATGAGACAAACTAGTGTCTTGGCACAAGGCCCTGGCAAAATCTTATTTGAAGTCTTGGCACGAGGCCTTGGCTATGTGGTTATAATAGTCTGGCATTATGCATTCCATCATTATGAAAGTGGATATTGATATTGCATGTGATCATTCGACTAGTAGAATATCCATGTGAGTAATTAAATGACATTATTTCATTTTACCTTTGCCATTTTATGCTGAAGTTCAAGTTTAAAAGGCTTTTGTTTTAGTTATAAATTTCCTTAAGTGTTTATGCTTATTTATGAAAGCTTCTGCTATAATGTTATCCTTACTGAGCATCTGAGCTCACCCCTTTCAATGTTTTATTTTTTTTCCCAGGATTATGAAGAAGTAATTTATGAATGACCTGCAGGGATAGTATAAGGGGATATGAAGACAAGATGTTTTTTTATGATGTAATGTAAAAATTTATGGATGTATCTAGTTATTCCAAGGCTACTAAACTAATCGGTCTTTCGAGACTTGATCTTTCTCGTGATCATGCCAATGTTATGTAATAATGCACCGACTCTAGGTAATTAGGGTCAGGGCGTTACACTCCTCAAGCCTTTGGCTCGGCCAAACCCTGCCCATTTACTCTCTCCACATCCCTCTCCTCATCCTAGAGGATTCCCTTTGGGCAGAATCCTTTCAAAGGAAGCCTTTAGGCTCAAATCAAAAGGAGTTACACTTTTAAAGGTAATTCATTCTCTCTTGTTCATTTGTTTTATTTTTCTTCTCCAACCCTCTAAACTCTTTTTATTTACTTCATTTGTAACAACACCAGTATCTTAAATATACTAGGATGTTGTTATAAGATTTATTCGAACTACACTCTCACACAAGTACATCAAATGGTTAAATAACATACGGTTTCCGTGGATGGTGAAATTCTGCCTCCCGAAACGATGATTGTTCAATACTCATTTAACAACTTCAAAGGTGGCCATTATGATGTCACTATTTTTATATATGATATATAATATGTTTATGTTTTCTTTAAGCTTCTGTATTTTTCATTTTTGGCATACCTTCATGGTTTCCATTATGGGTAAACACGATATCTTCATTTAAGGAAGTGCGGACTACCGCCCCCTCAAAGTGATGTGATTCGTTAATGCCATATGTGGGACGTGTAAAGGATGGATTTAAAGTTCTTATATATGATGTCATACTAGAATTATAATATACCTCTATATCATTATTATTTCTTTCCATTAAAGTATGAGATAGAAATGAAAGTAGCGTTCATGCGTACGTACGGCTTACCGTCTCCATGAACGGTGCATTTCATTTCTTATCCCCAAATGTAATGTACTATTAAAAGTACATGTATATAATGGATATATAAAATTAATGATATATCTAAATGATGAATATAATTCTGGAATTTAAATACACATACCTCTCATTTAGTTTTAATTCCATTAATATGACAAAGAAATGAAAGTAGCGTTCATGCGTACGTACGGCTTACCGTCTCCATGAATGGTGAATTTCATTTCTTACCTCTAAATAATTATGTAATATTATAAATACATTTATATGCTGGATATATATGATATATATGATATCCATATCAAGAATGTAATTCTGGATATAAAGAACCTTTGAACACACGAACAACATGTAATTGTAAGAAGTCCACTTTCGACTTAAGAACCAAATATTGACAAAACAAACATTATTAACTTAAATGGTTACATAATGTTTATAACATAGAAATAAGTGATATAAAAGGAATAATGAACTTTAAAAAGGTTCTTAATCAAGTATAAATTAACTCAAGTTTATTATTCAGGACATTAAAGAACGATCGAGCCAAGTCGGACCCGAGGTAAGGGACTTCGTCTCAATCTCCTTTCATTGAGGCATATTTCGTTTTATACACATCATTCTTTTATACAGTGTATAAACCCCCTTTTACTTTTACTTTTATACAAAAGGAATCTTTTTATACGAAACGTTTTACAAAACGAAAAAAAGGAATGTTTCTTTTAACGTACGCGGCGACAAAAACCTTTTCCGCCACCGGGAGTATTATTTGGTCTTTGGCTTTCTCAACAAGCCGTAATGTTTTTAGAATAAAATAAATACCATATACTCTTTTATGTATTTTGGTATTGAAAATGGTTTTGAAAAAGGATTCTATTATGTCAATATATTTATGATATATTGTGATTGAAATGTGGAAATGTTATCATTCCTTTATATTGGTTTTATGTTTTATGATTGTATATTGGTACTTGGACATTTTAACGGGTGGTTATGTTATAAACCATATGACGGGTGGTGCTGTGAATACTAGGACGTGTGGTTACATTATAACCTCCAATGCATTGGGTATGGAAGTCGACCGTATGGCTATTCCATTAAGTATGTATGGAAATTGGCCGTATGGCTATTCCATTAAGTGATATGTGTGGGAGTCGACCGTATGGTTATTCCACTTAAGTATGTTTATGTCCCAAGTTACCTTTATATATGTTATGTGTTCTTTATATGGGTTTTATGGTAATATTTTGGTTACAAAAGGGTAAGTAATGATATATAATTCATGAATAGTTTTTACTACTTCGTAAAGGTGAAAAGTATTGCCTTGATAAAGTATACATGGTTTACTATTTGTTTTGATAACCTAACAGTTTTTATTCTTTGTGTATCCCTTACTGAGTTTTTATGCTCATCCCAAGTTTTTGAAATGTTTTTCACAGGACTTAGTATGGAATAGGGTCAAGGATGGGATCAAGGGAAAGTCATGCTACCTAAAACATGAAACTAGACATGTTTATTTTTAAGAATTTTTACTTTATGGAAATTTAGTAGAAGAGACTACTTTGTAATCTTTTGAGATGTAATAGTTATGTCCTAATTCTCTAAAACTCTAAACCTGAAAAGATCCTCAATGTGAATTATTCATTTAATTCAATTTTAAGTAAGGTTTAAGGCTGGGGCCTTATATATATCTCCCTCTAATGCATTGGGTAAAGATTTATATCTCATGATATAGACATGGATGGAACAGCAGGTTAAACTAGTTCAGTGAAACATGAATGAAATGAGGAGTGAACTCAGTTCAGAAATGGACTTTGTCCGCTGAGATAGTCTTGGCAATGAGTCTTGAATAAAAAGAAATGATTCGATATGATTATGTGTGTATGCAAAAAAGTTTCATGTTTTAAGTTATGATTATTTGGAATACGTTTCACTACCATGATTTATCCCATGTTATGAAATTATGATCTCTTTTGCAGGGCAAGATTTCCAAAATGTTATGTTCTTATGAATATGATGTGATTGATATTTATTTTGTTTACCCTTACTGAGCATTTGAGCTCACCCTTTTTTATGTTTTCTTTCCCCAGGTCAGGAAGAAGGTTATTAAGTAAGATATTCCAAAAGGGACTATAGATTTGATAAAATAAATGGGAGACAACGTAGATGATTTATGAACTAGTTGTTTATGTTTCCCAGTTTCTAAAGACACTATGCCTATACGGCCCTTTCATGGTTTTATTTTATGTTGTAATAGGTGTACTTCAATTTTGATGTATTAACAATGTATGTAAAGTATGGGTCGTTATAGTTGGTATCAGAGGCAAAGGAGGTAGGAATGTATCCGATCCTTGGGAACTCTCACATGTAAGCATTGGACGAAGCATGGCTCTCCACCCAAGGGCTTCATGAGTAAATGGATGCCACTGGGGATGGTGGTGTGTCCTGCACAGGGGGTGTATCCACCCATGGAGTGCCCTGATAGGTATCAATTATAGTCCACTGGAAGTAATTCCAGACCGTTGTAGTTGGTATCAGAGGAAAGGTATAGTCAACCTTTGGAAACTAGGATGTGAAGCCTTAGTAGGAACCCTAAGGATATATCTAATCATAGAACACAATCTTAGTGTTTTAGAAATGGCCATGAACAACCTATGATATGACCTTGAGTGTAAAATTTTATTCTTGATTATGTGTTTTTCCTATTATAATTAGTGTTGCTCACACTATTTTCTTGGTTTTAGTCATTGGCTAGAACCCGAAGGAACCATGTTAATGCGGTATGCGATGGGCAATGCCATGATTGTCCCCCCGAGCAACCAAACATTATGGGAGATGGAATGAAAAATCTTGTAGCCATGATCTCACAACTTTCTCAAGCTATGAATCATGTAGGACTTCCAAACGAGCAAAGGAAGGAGCAACATTCTGTTGAATCCTTCATGAGGAATCATCCACCTTTATTCAGCGGGTCTACTGATCCATTAGTTGCTGAACAATGGATTAGTACCACTGAAAAGATATTTTCAGTTCTTCAATGTTCTGAACATGATAAAGTCATCTTAGTAGTATATCATTTGGAAGGTGATGCTGATCAATGGTGGAATCTTATCAAGAATACGAGGCAAAGAGATGAAATCAAGTCCATGGAATGGGACGAGTTCAAGAACTTATTTTTCAATAATTACTTCCCTCGTATTCTTAGAACAAAGATAGAGAAGGAGTTTCTTGAACTAAAGAAAAAGGATGATGAATCTGTTGGTACCTATGAAGCAAGTTTTACAAGACTTCCAAGGTATGATTCTGGTATTATTATCCAACGAGAGAGTAAGATCGATCGATTCTTTAGTGGCTTAAAACCAAGTCTTCGAAGGTCATTAACCATAAGGAACTTCAATAGCTACAAGGAAATCGTTCGATGTGCTCTCAAAGTTGAGATGGATATTGGAGTAACCCATCAGTCATATGGGTTTGATGAGAAGAGGAAAATGGAATTCAAAGGAAAATATAAAGGGCACACTGAAAAGAATATGAGTTTTCCCTTATGCTCAAAGTGTGGAAAGAAACATGGATGGAGTTGTCTTAAAGGGTCAAGTAAATTTTTCAAATGTAGAAAGGAAGGTCATCGGGAATTTGAATGCCGCAATGATGGGAAGAAGATATCTAGTGATGCGAACAAAGAAAAGGCTATGCAGAGTGCACCTCCAACACTTTAATGTTACAAGTGAAAGGAAATGGGGAATTATGCCAATCAATTCCCTAATCCAAGGGTTGTTGATGATGATGGACGTCAAAAAAATCTTAAGGCTAAAGACAAAGGAAAGTCACATGAAATTTCTATCAGCGATGTGGAGTACGATAACGAAGTGGTAAAAGGTACACATACCATCCAATATAAAGTAGAAAATGTTTTATTTGATTCTGGATCCACCCACTCCTTTATTTCTGAAGAATTTTCTAAGGGTATCTCCGTATTACCTCAAAAATTAGATGTTGAGTTAGCTGTGACAACCCCTAATGGCACAACAGTCACATCAAAAGTTTATAATTCTTCTCTGATTGAAGTTTGTGGGAAAGTGATTCCTGAAAATCTTATGATCCTTCCTATAGTGGAATTTGATTTTATTCATGGCATGGATTAGATTTCTCTATATGGTGCTCATATCAATTTCCAAAGAAGGGAAGTCACATTTCATATTCCAGATCAATCTATGATCGTCTATCGATGCAAGGATGAACATAACCTTCCAGTGGAAATTTATTCAATATTATGGGTCTTGGTTCCACTAAATGAAGGTTATTTATCTAAAATGGTTGGTGAGAAACTCAAGATTAAGAATAGGCCCATTGTATGGGAGTTTGACGGTGTCTTTCCAGAGGAATTGCCGGGTCTTCCACCAAATCGTGAAGTCGATTTTTCAATAGAAATCGTACCGGGTGCTTTGCCTATTTCAAAGACACATTATAGAATGGCCCCAATTGAGTTACAGGAATTGAAGAAGCAACTCCAATAGAATATTTATAGAGGATTCATATGCCCTAGTGCGTCACCTTGGGGACCATCAGTTCTGTTTGTTAAGAAGAAAGATGGATCAATGAGACTCTGAATTGATTATCGAGAACTTTAGAAGATTACTATCAAGAACAAATATCCTCTCCCGCGCATTAATGACTTATTTGACCAACTATGCGGAGCTCAATACTTTTCCAAGATTGATCTTCGTTCAGGGTATCATCAATTAAGGGTCAAAAGAGGGGATATACCAAATACGACTTTCTGTACAAGGTATGGACACAATGAATTTATAATGATGCCATTTGGTCTTACTAATGCCCCTACAATCTTCATGGATCTGATGAATAGAGTCTTTAGAGACTATCTTGATCAGTTTGTGGTAGTCTTTATAGATGATATTCTTGTCTATTCAAAGATCAAGGAAGAACATGAAGATCACTTGAGAATTATATAGAAGACCCTGAGAAAGGAGAAGCTTTATGCCAAATTTACCAAGTGTGAATTTTGGCTTAAAAAAGTTTCATTTTTGGGTCACATAATCTCAAAAGAGGGGATATCTATGGATCCAGAAAAAATAGAGGTTATCGAAAGATGGTCGATACCAACAACAGTAACCAAGATCTGAAGTTTTCTTGGTTAGACTGGATATTATCGATGTTTTGTGAAAGATTTTTCACGATTATCTAATACACTCACTAGGTTTACTTGAAAAGGAGTTAAGTTCGCGTGGACGAAGGAATGTGAAGAGAATTTCAAGGAGTTGAAAAGAAGGTTATCTAGTGCACTTGTGCTCACACTTCTTTTTAGTGGAGAAAGGTTTGAGATCTACAGTGATGCATCCAAGAAGGTTTTGGGGTGTGTTCTCATGCAAAATGATATGGTGATAGCTTATTCCTCATAAAAGTTGAAAATCCATGAGCAAAATTACCCAACTCATGATTTGGAGTTAGCTGCGGTAATCATTTCATTAAAGATCTGGAGGCATTATCTTTATGGAGAAAGGTGTAATATTTATACTGATCATAAAAGTATAAAGTATATTTTCACACAAAAGGAGCTGAATATGCACCAAAAAAGATGGTTGGAGCTGATTAAGGATTACGACTTCTCAATTCATTACCACCCTGGGAAAGCAAACAAGGTGGCAGATGCATTAAGTAGACAAGACCATGCTAGCTTATCTATGATGAGGATCACAAAAGATCCAATATTTATGGATTTATAAAGGATGGATCTTGGAATTATAATGAAAGGGAAAAAATATTATCTTTCTCAAATGAATGTTCAACCATCTATACATGTGAATATTAAATAGGAACAGAAAGAAGATGAAGAGTTACAAAAGAAGGTGAGAAATATTCCTGAATTCAACCTTGATTATGATGGAATAATAAGGTTCAGGAATCGGGTTTGTGTTCCTCCCATCCCCAAATTAGAGAAGGAGATGATGGATGAGGCTCATAGTTCTTCATTCTATATTCATCCTGGAAGAACAAAGATGTATAGGGACCTGAAAGAGTACTTCTGGTGGGATGGCATGAAAATAGATGTTGCTGAATATGTCTCTCGATGCATGGTTTGTCAGCAAGTTAAAGCTGAGAGACAAAAGTCTAAGGGGATGTTATAACCATGTACCATACCTGAATGGAAATGAGAAAACATCACTATGGGATTTGTCACTGGACTTCCTAAAACATCCAAATGCAATAATGCTATCTAGGTCATAGTTGATCGTCTTACAAAGTCGGCACACTTCATTACTATTAGAGAGGATTTCTCTCTAGATCAGCTTGCTAGGATATATGTAAAGGAAGTGGTAAGACTTCATGGAGTACCACTTTCTATTATATTTGATCGGGATCTGAGGTTTACCTCAATGTTCTGGCGAAGTCTTCAGCATACTCTGGATACAGAGTTGAGTTTCCGCACTACTTATCATCCTCAGACAGATGGTCAGTCTGAGAGGAAAATTCAAACTCTAGAAGATATGTTGAGAGCTTTCTCTATGGATTTAAAAGGCGGTTGGGATCAACACATACCTTTGGTGGAATTTTCTTATAATAATAGCTTTCACTCCAGTATTCAAATGGCTCCTTATGAAGCTCTCTATTGAAAGAAATGCATGACTCCAACTTGCTGGGATGAAGTTGGAGAAAGAAAGCTATTAGGTCCTGATCATGTTGATGAGATGGAAGAAATGGTCCAATCTATTCAACAACACATAAGAGTAGCTCATAGTCGACAAAAAAGTTATGCTGACAACCGAAGAAAAGACTTAGAGTTTGAAGTGGGTGATAAAGTGTTCTTACTAATATCTCCTTGGAACAGAGTAATGAGATTTGGAAAGAAGGGAAAGCTGAGCCCTAGGTATATCGGTCCTTTCGAAATACTAGATCGTGTTGGGAAGGTAGCTTACCGATTTGCACTTCCACAAAATCTCTCTCAAGTTCACAATGTGTTCCATGTATCTCTCCTGAGAAAGTACATACCCGATCCTTCACATGTGCTCAGCTCAGAAGTTGTACCACTGGAACAAGATCTTTCTTATGAAGAACAGCCGACAGAGATTCTCGATCATAGAAAAAAAGTCCTACAGAACAAGACCACATGCTTGGTGAAATTAATATGGAGTAACCACCAATTAGAAGAAGCTACATGGGAGCTTGAGGATATGATGAGGGAGAGGTATCCTCATCTGTTTTTTACAAAGTGACAAATTTTGAGGGAGAAATTCATTTCAAGGGGGTATAATGTAACACCCGAGACTTTTATAAGAAATATTTTGTTTTATATAAATCATCAAAGTAATATTTCACTACACACAACACTAGCTTGGCTTGATTTACACACAACCGTGACCTTCCTCGATAGCTTGCGTTGTACGCAATACCGAGTTTCACTAAACAATGATATGCTATTAAAATATTATTAAAACTAGCCGTTATGAATAGTTATAACCACTTTTTGAAATTTTATAAATTTTATTTTTCAAAATGGACTTCATTTTTGGTTTCGGAATATCAAAATTAGCCTAGGGTGAAATTTCGGTATTTTTCTGAAAAATTTCAATTTTTGATGAATAGTGAAAACACTAGGTTACTATTTAAAAACCGTCTTTATATTTAAATAAATATTTATTTTATTTAAATTTATTTTAGATAAAAATTGAAACATAATACCTATATAAGTTCAATGTAATTCATTGGATTCATTTTATAATAATTTTAGATATATAAAAATTTGATTGAACTTTTGACCGTCTTTTACCCACTTCCTAGGAAAATTTGCAAATTTACATAAAACATAATTTTACCGCTTCTGTGAGTGGAATTTAAAAAATCAAAGAGACAAAGTTGATGTCAGTAAGTAAAATGTGGTTTAATGAGATAAAAATAATTTTTGGTGAATAATAACTTTTTACTTTTTTTACCACGGTTAAAAGTAAATGGGGTAATTAAGGGTAAAAATGATATTATTATTACCCTAACACATGTCCTAATTCTATTTGATAAGTTTAATTCGACCAAAAACAACCTTAGGAATAAATATGACCATTTAGGCCCACTAGGATTAGATTAGGACATTTATTATTAATTTATTTAAAGAAGGGTTAAAATATTTAAAATCAAAGTTAAATAAGTAAATAATTTTTAATATAGAGATATGAATAAGATAAATTAGAATATAAATATTCATTAGAAAGGTAAAAATATTTCCTACATAATGGTATTTTATTTATAATTTTTAGACATTAAATAATTTAATTTATTTATGACACAAATATGATTCAGTAATTATCTTATTAATGAACTATTGACATAATTGATGTTATAAATACCCAAATAAATGTAATTTGAGACTTTTTATGAATTCCAATAATTTTCTATGTTAATATGACATGTTATTGTTTATTTAAGTAACTTTTTTAGAACAAATATTTCTATTATAGATTTGAAAAAAATCAATTACCAAATAGTGTCAAAATTGACATAAAATAGTTTTTAAAACAAATATTATATTATAAATAGTTATTTTATTCCTAAAAATCTAAGGTTAGGCCATATGACTTAGATAAGGTTATATATATTAATAATGAAAAACTTGGGGTTTTTTTGGCTTGTTATAGTAATTTTATTAATCTTATAGTATAATAAAACACAAAGACACGGTAAAAGTAAAATTATCTAACTAAAAGTTAAATCTAAATGATATGGTTAAAATAGTAACCTAAACTTGCCCAAATTCTATTGGATGAGAGTATTTACACCCATAACCACCTTATCTTATAAATAAATAAATTTGGAGCTATTTAAAACCGAATATACCTTTATAATAAAATAATATTTTTAGTTTTTCCAAAGGTTCCCCTCTCCTCCATTATAAAAGAGAACCTCCAACCTCTTTTTCCTCACACCACATTGAGCCTTCAATCTCGGCCAAACCCTGCCAATTTCTCCTCTCCACTTCCTTAGAAACATCCTAGAGGTCCTGGTCTTCTTAAAATACCAATTTTAGTTCCCTAAAAGGAGGTCTCAAAGAGGCGCTTCAAAGAAGAGGTAATGTCCATTACCGATTCTTTCAACTTTATTTCTTCTTCCACTTCTTCTTCTTTAGTTGTTTCATTATGAATTAAAACATAAGTATCAATATTATACTTATATGTTATTATAAGTATGAAACAACCCCATTTCACCATCTATCCATCCTACGGAAAATGAAAACACGGCGCGTGCGTACGTAGGGAATACCATCTCCACACCGTGGTGTAATCTATTTTCCACCACCACCTTAATTGGATGGGTATAATGGTGAAAATAAATAACTATATATGATTATTGTAAAGTGTTATGATTCTAAAATAGTATACATACACTCCAATACAATTCCACGATCATTGGAATGATATCATCACTCGTGCGTACGTCGGAATACCCTCTACACGATGTGATGTGACTCGTTCGACATGATTTTCATTGTATAATGATTACATAAATGAATTGAGTGAATAAATATGATATATATTAAACTAATTAAATTCCGGAAATGAGGTATCTATAACCTAAAAATAAGAGAAAGAATTTATTCGACAAAACACACATAAGAACAAAAAGTAATAAACACCCGAATAACATGTAGCAATGAAATATTACTAATAAGAAGCTAAGAATATGATAATATATGATATCATCACAAGTAGTATGATTCTGGAATAAGTCAATGACATTATTTAAATCATTATACAGGAGGTTCAGACACTTACGAAGCAAATCAGACCTAAGGTAAGGGAAAATCTTGCAAATCTCAATTTTTATCCGAGATTGTTTATACTTCAGAATTTATGGGGGAATATTTATCATCCACATCCATGTTTCCTAAATATGTAATCTTTATATCCTTATACAATTTGTTAAGTCAAATTTTACCCTTCAGAGAGTTTTTAGTAAATTATATGAAAGGAATCTTTTGTCATTTTTCATACAAGGTACTTTTTGACTTTTCGGACATAAGTACGAGAAGAATGTTTTTTTAAATTATACGACATGAATGTATTTTTAAAACATTATTTCCAAGAATCTTCCTTTACAAGTTTTCAAGTATATTTTTAATCAACTTATTTTAGTTTAAAATTGTATGACATGTTAAGAAAGGATAAATGTTTTTGAAGTAGAAAGGATATTTTCCTCAAGAATGGAGTTCAAGTGTTTTATCAAAATTATTTTCCATCTAAGATAATATAGGGTTCTGTTTCAATCCATATTATTACATTTATTTGATTATGTTATGATGGAATTATTTTTATGAATTCCTTTATCTTATATTAATTGTTTTATGATGTCATGATGTTTAAGAATCCCATTTTTTTACATGGGTTATGCAATGATGTATAATTTTTTTTTTGATTTTGTGGAAGACATAAGAATGGTATCATTACGAGATGGGTGGGACCTATATCTCTTTCCAATGAATTGGGTAAAGATTTATATCTCATGAGATAGACATGAATGGAATGGCAGGTTAAACCGGTTCAGTGAAACAGGACTGGAACGAGGAGTGAACTCGGTTCAGAAATGGACTTTTTCCGCTAAGATAGTCTTGTAAATGAGTCTTTACTAATAAGAAATGATTCCCTATGATTATGTGTGTATGCCAAAAAGTTTCATGTTTTATGTTATGATTATTGGGATTAAATTTCACTACCATGATTTATCCCATGTTATGAAATTATGATCTCTTTTACAGGGTATGATTTCTAAAATGTTATTTTCTTATGAATATGATGTGATTGATATTTCTTTTGTTTACCCTTATTGAGCATTTAAGCTCACCCTTTTGTATTTTTTCTTTCCCCAGGTCAGGAAGAAGGTTATTAAGTAAGATATTCCAAAAGGGACTATAGATATGATGAAATAAATGGGAGACAATGTAGATGATTTATGAACCAGTTGTTTATGTTTCCCAGTTTCTAAAGACAATATACCTATGCAGTCCTTTATTGGTTTTGTTATATGTTGTAATATGTTTACTTAAATTTTGAAGTATTAACAATGTATGTAAAGTATGGGTCGTTATATACATCTCCACATGAATTCCCAAGGATAAAATGTCATTAGGGTGGGAAATTTGTAAAATCCTATTACATTTATTGAGTTAGTTTTCCCTCATTATAAGTAACTTTTAGATGTAAAATACTTTTTATATGTTTTTTCTAGAATTACTAAAGACTGAATAAGTGGTACATGCTGTGTACCTTAAGTACATGACTTGTACTTTGGTCTGGGTTCATGTCTTGGCCTATGGACCATTTCGTGAAGGGGGATGTCACATTGTGAGCTTGTATACATCATGAATGATGGGTACACATCGTTTAGGGTGAAAATTCCAATTTTTCTATCTGAGACTATGGGTTTTGTGGTGCAACTTATCCAGCATGGCCTTTACTTCCTGACCAAGGGGTGCACATAATCACATGGCCCACACCTAGTTTAATGTCTTGTGTTCGGGATTTTTGCCCAGTCATTTTCTCTCAAAAAATTGTGTATATCACCCCTATAATCTCCCTCTGCATTTTTCATTGGCGTCTCACCTTTTGGATCAATCCGATTGGCTCTGGTTCATCATTGTTTCTACGATGCGTCTCTCTAGGTAAGTTTTTTCTTCAATTATTACTTGTGAATGATCATGATATCACCCATGCCTTCCATTATCACATCTACTGATCCTAGCATGATGTTTCCTGTCACTTTTTTCCCCATATGTGGTACGATATCATTCCAAAGGCCTTTTTCCATTTTTATTTGTGGTGCGGTTGGAATTATTAATAAAGGTATGTGGTTTCCCTCTCTTTCTACAAAATTTTGTGTTTATTATTGAATAAATCTTTTTGTGGATATGATCATATGTTTTCTATTGGTTTTGTTAATGGTTTTGGATTCTTTTGTGGATGTGTGCGACCTGAACATTAAAGAAGGTGGTTTTATCTCTAGCCTAGGATAATGATCATGATTTCTAGTGCATTATAAATTTATTTGTGAAATTGGAAATATTTTTTGTGTGTGATGGAAAGGTTATTGAATAAAAAATATTTTTTCCTAGGAATTTGATAAATGGATTTGTGAAATGGTTTTGAATGGTTTTTCATGAAATTCAAATGGGTTTATAAAAAACGGAATATTTTTTACCATGTGTTCCTAGGTTGGAGTTTTAGTATAAGGCCATCACCCATTATTGTTATTATCAAGGAGGTTTGTCTTGGATATTTTTGTCTGTTACTTTTCCCATTGTTCTCAGATTCCGAAATTAAAAATTTCGGGGGATTACTCTTGTGTTTTTCCTCTACTTTCTAGTCCCTTTGTTCTAGGATCTGTTTTCTGCACTTGATTCTTATGGTATGAGTATACTACTACCTAGACCTGTAGTATTCCTTCGTACTATGATACATGTTCTTCTATCTTCTATTTCTTGAATTTCTGAGCTCTTATTGATATGCATGTTTATATATGTGGGAAATGATATGTAAAATGTTCCTTGAAACTAATATACCTTCCTTTGTTTGGAATTGTGGAAAATGGAATGTTTACCAAGTTTTCCTTAAAATTGATATACTACTTATCATGAGATGTTTTAAATTTTAAATAATAATATAAGAATTATTATACAGAGACATGTTATGGAACAACTGGGTTGGATCCTACTGATCCTGTTAGCTCACACCCTATACACTACTGTGGTTGTGCATATACATTTTTTTTGTATTACACTACAGGGAAATGCAAGGTGCCACACTGAGGTGGCAAGGATCATGTTTGCTGGGATGTGTAGCTGGTGATTGGATGGTTGGATTTCATCCATGCCATCATTGGTGTAGCTATTTGGTTTTTATTCCCTTGTAGCTGGACTTGTATTTTGATGTTTTTAGCTATTTTCCAGTTGTTTTGTTTCTGAAATTTTCTTATATTAATGGAATATATATTCGTTAGTCTTCTGTTTTTTCTTCTCTTATATATATATATGTTGTGTGGTCATTCAGGTTGGGGTAAATTGATTGCTCAGTTTTGACGTTTGATTCCTAGGTGCTTGTTTCCAGCCCGTAGGGATCAGGAATACCCTTCGGGTATGTGAAAAATTTGGTCGGGTGCTAGTTTTGAGGGAATATCAGGTTGGTTCATTGCATGTCTTGGTAGAATAATAAAATAATGAATAGAATATTGATAAATCACCTCTCTCCTCCACTATAAAAACCACCCCTCATCACCCCTTCTCCTCATACCTTAAAAGAATTGAGCCATGTCAATTTTACAACCAATATTATCTCCAAGCCCCTCCCCCATATCGATGATCTTTCTTTATCATCCATTGACCAAAACTAATCCCCTTAAGAAGGTTCTCAAGGAGGAGTAAGGTAAAATCCACTTCCTTTTCATTTTAATTTCTTTCCATGTTCTTTTTCAATTAGTATTCTATCCTCACCACCTATATAAAAATGACAATGATAATTCCATAATAATACATATAATATAATTATATCATTTTAATTTAATATCCCACATCTAACTCTTTTATCTATCTCATTCAAAAAAATGAAATCATCATATGTGGGGAGCTGATTTACAACCTTCATGGATGAAGCATTTTAATTCTTCAATTCGTCCATTAAGGCTGGTAATGAAACCATTTTAATGGATAAAATAGACTATAATATATTTATTAAAAACCTTATTATTCTATTAATGTTACAAATTTTCATAATAATAAATGATAAAACAAAATGATTTTGTCATAATCAACAACCACCATAATAATGTCATCGATTATCACTACTTGTATTATCTAATGATTTATCTTCATACAATATAAATTATGATAAATAGAACCATTTAATCATCATTATGTTCATTATATTGTATAAATACAATTCTTTTTAATTATACCCATTCCACATGATCATTCATTCTCCTATACAAGTTTGCCGATCAAGAAAACCATGGAAATGAAAGCTGTCGAGCAATAAAATTTTATCTTATAGCTTATAAAAAAGGAAATAAATTAATGTAATAAAATTATAAATGTAATTATGGTTGAAAAAAAATTAATTAATGTACATGACTTGTTTATCTAGTATATTAATGTCAAGTTCATAATAAATTCTGAACTAAGGTATGGGATTCCACCAAAACATTTGTTTTTTTTCTTTCATGTTGTTCTTTCACTATCTTCAACCCGATTTAATGAAAGTTTATTTTTGTTTTATGATTATATATTCTATTTAAATCATCAAAACTAAAATACTCAAACAATTAATTCATTATTTTATGGTAATTATAGGATTTTAAATGGTTCCCTTCTCAAATTATTCCGATAAACAAGCATAATTCAAGGAATCTTATTCGATTCATGACTATTTTCCCATGCACACTAAAATATATGTAATTAACAAGAATTTTTCTAAAATACCTAATTTTATAATGGAAAATCTTCCTCATTTCATTTCTAATTTTTTTACAAATACTTTTCCAAAAGAACTCTTTACTGAAATGTAAAAGAGTATTTCACTAAACACTTACTCAAGGATTATATAAGAGTAATTTCATATATTTAAACACTCTTATTGATCACTATGACATAATATACCATATTTTATGGAATGGTTTTTGATTATTATGACTATAAATGTTCTATCTTGATAACAATCACCACATTACTTTGGATTGTTACTGTTAATGTTTATTTATCTGGGAATGATATTTACATTTCATATGTTAGTTTCAATATCAATGAATATTTTAAATATGTTTCACATGATTGATATGATCAATGTACAAGAATTAGTATGTATTGAGTAGGGACCTCTATAAACCCTCAGGGCATTGGTAGGTCTCTAGAGAGAAACAAAGTTGGATTTTTACCTGTTCATGTATGGTCTTGGAATGAGGCCCGGACACTATGGTTATGACATCCCACATTTTTTATTACAAAATTATGATATTATTAATTGATAGACCATGAGATTATTCTACTAATATAATAAAATTGGTTATGTTTTATTTTTTAATTATTTATTCATATTTTATTCATTTCATATTATGCACATATTATGTTTTAATGGCATGTGTAAATTTATTTAATCACCATTCCTTATTACTTGTTGTTATGTTGTATTATTTAACATTACTTCTCAACTGATCCAAAGCAATTCATATTTTTTGTTTTTCCTTAGGATGCGAATATGAACATTTTAATATACTTTTCCGAGATAATCTCACAATTATGGATGTTCCCAGTTGAATTTATATATTATTTCTTCTATTGTATTTTTTAATGTAAAACAAATATATGTATATTTTATCCAAATACATGTAACTATTGAGTCCCTTTGGATGCATCTTCATTGATTATATGACAATATAAAAAAATAAGGTACTAGATTTGGGAGATTAGGGTTAGGGTCATTACATTTTGTATCAGAGGTAGTTTAACAGAAATCTCAGAAAATAGATTTTTAAAACCAAGATTAGGGAACATGATAATAAGATTTGTTTTGAAAATATGAATTTAATAACATCCATGAATGTAGGTAATGTAGAGATTTTTTGGACCTTCGTAGTAATACATTCTTGTCTAGATACTAAAACTTTATATTGTTATAGAAATGATGTACTTAGGGGTAACCGTATTGAAAAGTAATCCTAGCCTTAAATTGGGGTAACCTGGTACATGAACATGGTCCTTAATAAACATCTTGTTTGACAATCCTCGGGGATATACTTATGATATGTCGCATTTATATTACAAACCCTTACGAAGGATTTAAAAATAATTTTGTTCCAAAAAACCATGTTTATATTATAAGAATAAATATAAATAGAATTTTAATTTATGTTTTGTGTTTTTACTATTTTTAAATATAAAAAATGATTCATAACCTATAATAGTGTATTCTATTATTTATAAATGGTGCCTAGTGGAAGGAATGTAAAACACATGAACTGATGTATCCCATTTAGTGAAGTCCCTCATATGCAATATAACATTATTGGTTTGGATGTTATGAAATGTTCTAAGAATCTTATAACTATACTACGATAAATGAATCATATTATAAACAATAACATTACATGTATGGATCATCCTAGTCCACAAATTATAGGTGTATTTTTAGTCCACTTTATGCGACCATAGTTTCCAAAATTCAATGTCACTATAAAACCATTTACAGCAGAGAAATGGATAATTTCATAAGATAATTTTTCCCCACTTTATGATGTAATAAAAGGGAGAATGGTGTAATGGGATCTTATCAACTTTCAAGAGATGAATATCAATGGGGGTTATTGATTCAAAACATGAACGATGATGAAGAAATAAAAAGCAAAAAATATAGTAAATTTAATTGTCATATATTTGTAAAATAAATTCCTTGTGAATAGTGAGAATATATGGAATGGATGTTTCTAATCCTAATGAAAAAATAGGATGAATTTTTTTCAAATATGAATCTAAAATTAATAGTTTTGAAAGGAATTCCATAAAATCCATATATAATCTAAGGAAAATAATTGATTGGTTATTTGATGGTTTAAAACCATTCCTTTGAAGGGAACTAATATCCCAAAATATATCATCATATAATTATATAATATCATGTTCTATAAAGATATAAAAAGATTCATCTACGTCATATTACTTCATAGTAAAGAAAGAGATGAAGAGGGCTGATGAATAAGAAATTAAATATTGAAATCAGGACGAAGTGAAGAGTTGAATTTCCATCCTCTAGTACTTATGGGATAAAACACCTTGGGTATTATTAGAAGGGAATGGATTCTATTACATTTATAGGGAAAAGGGCCACAATTCCCATGATTTCAAGGGGATGAATGACTCTTCCAATGTTCAATTATATAATTGTAAATAGATGGGACATTATGAACGTGAATGTATTACAAATAAAGGAAAAATTATCCAAAGAAGTCCAATAGAGCCATTACAAGATTATGTAGTAACAAATACTAAGGTTGGAGTTCCTAGAGAAGTGGTGGAAGACAATTTAATTGTTTCCTCATACATAGACAATGCTTTTTTTGATTCTGTATCATCACATTGTTCTATAACATTCCAGATTTCCCAAAAAATTATATATTTTCATTTCGATTTAACAAAGAAGTTGTTATCCAAATCTCTAATGGGATGTATCATTACATCAAAGATGAGTCAATTAGTCCCCTTTATGACGCAAATAATATGAATTAGTTGATGAAATTATGATAATAAATGTGATTTTATTTAATATAATTATTTTAATGGATTGGATTTAGAATAATGATATGCCAATTTATTTTAAGATGAAAGAATTTATTTTTTTTGAAAATGATGTAGAGTCTCTTATCTTTAGAGCAGAAACCTAAACATATGATTCTTTTCAAGATCCACCTCCATTATCACTTTTGAATGAAAGTATTGTCATGCAAGAGAAAAAATATATGTTGTCAAGGAATGAAATATTAAAATTGAGGATGTACCTATTGTGAAATAATACATCGATGTTTTACTAGAGGATTCACCTAGAAATCCCTGGAGTGGGAAATTGAGTTTTTAGTGATTTTTTTCATTGGGGAAGGCCTCTATCAATAAATCCTTATAGAATGACACTAGTAGAATTAGTGGATCTAATGAAACAACTAGAAAAATTTTGGGATAATGGGTTTATTCTCCTAATTTTTTACAATGGGGATCCCGTGTTCTCTTTTTCAAGATGATATATGGATATATCAAGTTATGTATTGAGAACAATGAAAATAAATGCCCTTATGATTAAGAAAAATTATCAAATTCCTTATATTGAGGATTAATTTTATCAAATTCATAAAGAGAAATATTTATTGAATATTTACCTGTGATCTAGATTACATCAATTGCATGTGAGGAAGGAATATATTCCATTGGTATCATTTCAAACAGGGTATGTGAAATATTATTTTATAGTAATTCATTTTTTATGGACTAATGCACCTTCAGGTTTCATGGATCTAATGAATAATGTTGTCATGTAATATCTTGATGAAATTGTTATGGTACATATTGATGATATCTTTTTAGACTCAAAAATATAAAAAATTAATGAGAATCACATGAACATTATTATGAAGTCTCTAAGAAGAAATGAGTTATATATGACATTTAGAAAGTGTGAATTATTGAATCAAAAAATTTATTTTCTTCACCACATTGTCTATAATAATGGAATCTTCAGATATTATGTAATGAAAATCCATCTCCACATTGGACTACATCAAGAATGATATCTAAGGTACACAATTGTATTGGTTTAGCATGATATTATTTGTGTTTCATTCAGAAATTTTCTTGATTAGCGAATCCATTAACGATGCTTACTTATAATGGGGATATGTTTGTACGGAATAAATAATCTGAATAATGATTTGAATAATTATAAATGTGATTAATGAACGATCTGATCCGGATAATACCATCAGGAAATTGTGGGGTTTTGATTTATAATGATCCATCAAAGAAAGGATGTCATTGTATCCTTATACAAAATGACATATTTATAACAAATGAATCAATGTTGTTAAAAATCATGAATAAAGCATGACAAATAATGATCTTGAGTTAGAATCTCTAATATTTTCTTTGAAGATATAGAGTAACTATCTCTATGTTGAATGATGTGAGATATATACAGGTCAAAAAAGTTTAAAATATATTTTCTCACAGAAATAATTTAGCATGAGGCAAAGGAGAATACCTGAGCTACTCATGGATTATGATTGTTCAATACACTACCACCTAGGGATGGGGAATAATTTAATTGATTCTTTATGTCAGAAGTATCATGGTGTTATAAACAAAATGATGATTTAAAAAGATCATGTGTGCATGGATAGGTCCAAGATTGAGGTGTGAATTATCAAGGAAGGTTAAAAATCAGTATTTTTTAAACAATTTTGTCATCCAAATTTATTGTAATGATTGAAAAGTTCATAGTGTAATGATGAGAATCACCATAATAATATTAATTCTATGAATTACGGACTATTTCAAGACATCCCTTGTGAGGATGGAATTTATAAATTTATGAGGAGGCAATGTGTTCCCTCTATACCCGATCTAAAAAGAGATTTCTTTGAAGACCTCCATAACTCAAATTTCTTTATACACTCTTGTATCACTAAGATGTATAGATATATAAAGAGGCATTTCTATTGTGATAATATTATGTGAGAAATTACATATTTTTTTATTAATGTATTTACTCTGTTATAAAGTGAATGATGAAAGACAACAACCTAGATGTTTCCTAAAACCCCTTCCTATTCCTCCATGTAAATGGGATAACATAACTATGTATTATTTAATTAGATTACCAAAAAAATCGAAGAAAGATTAAAAAAATATGTGTGATTTTATATGTACATTCCAACTCTGCACATTTTTTCACTTTAATATAGTATTTTTCAATGGAGCAACTTGCACTGACCAATATAAATAAATTTTTATTACTTGATGTAGAATATAAATTAATTATTTCATTTTCTTGATCGAAAATTTAAATCAAATTTTTGGAAAAAATATTCAAAAATATTTGGTTATTGATATTTATTTGAGTAATATTTATCCCCCTTAAACTGATGGGTAGGTTGAAAGAACGATCAAAACTTTAGAAGACATGTTTAGGTATTTCTCAATTGACCTTCATGTTATGTGGGATCTATATTTACCTATGTTTGAGTATTGTTACAACAATATTTTACATTCTGGATTTCATATGTGGCTATAGGAATCATTGTATGGAAAGATATGTTTCACACAAACTTATTGAGATGTAAATGGTGAAATAAATCTTGATGGACTAGCCTGTGGAGGAAAAATCCAAAGAGGTCTAGAGTATTCATACTTTTTTTTGGCATCTTAATGTAGGAAAAAAGAGATAAAATAATAATAGAATGATAAATTTTTAATATTTAATGGGATGCCATGTTTTCTTGAATTTATTTCCGAGGAAAGGTGATATACAATTTTGTATGAAAGTGAAACTAAGCCCTAGGTACATTGGTCCTTTTGAAATTCAGGGGAAAATTGGATCTTTGGATTATAATTTAAAAATTTATCATAGCCTTTCTAAGGATCACAATTTGATCAACATATCATTTTTATGGATGTACATGCTATAACTAATACATATACTTTCTTCTAAAGGGATAGAACATGAACCTATCTTATTTTATTGTGAATGAGCCTATCCTAATTCTGGACACTAAAGAATAGGTGTTAAGGAGTTGTATAACTTGTCTAGTAAAGGATCTTTGGAAAAATCATAAAATTGAAGAGGTGATGTGGGAGACTGAGCTACATGTGATCATGAACTACCCAAATATTTTTTTGGTGACTATAGAAAACATTTCATGGACAAAAGTTTTGTAGGAGGGGAGATTGTAATGACCTAGAACTCTATCAATGAAATTTACCTTATTATGGTTATCTCAAATTGAAAATATCATATAGAATCACTTATATAACATTATTCAAAAATGAATAATGAATTTAATAAGAGGTGTTTCTAGAAGTTAAGGAAACTATAACGATAAAAATAGTTAATTGACTTTAGGAATAGTAATATCAACCCTATGAATTGTAAATAGTATGAATAAATAGTATCCTTACACATGTTTGTATAACTAAAATTTAGGATTCTTATAAATGAATATACAATATAATTATATAATAGTATATATAAATAAATATCTTAAATATTATTAATTATGTGTTGCTATTATTTGATTCAATAATTTTTAATATAACCTTTATAATTAATAAATTTATTTAAAATAAATTTTATTTTCATAAAATGTATTAAGAAATCAATACTATGTTGTCCTATGATTTTTAGGATAATTTTCTAAGACATTAGTTGATCAATGAAAGTGTTATAAATCCAATTATATATTTAAAATTAATATTATTTATTAAATGATAGTTTAAAAATATATTATATTCCTTATATTTGGAAGATTTTTTTTCATAAAATATATGTCATTTTTAAATTATACATATAAACAAATGGTTAGTGTGAATTTTTTGAATTTTTATAAAATAAATAATTTTTTGGTGAATAGTAAGATATGATAATTTAAGAAAATGATAAATACTCAATTTATTAAGAAATAGGTTATGTTTGGATGATGTAAAATCTCTTGTGTTTAACTAAAAATCACTTATTACATTATTTCATCACAATAATCAATACTATTTCTTGTCTTGTGAAAAAAATATAATAATGTCTAAAATAATGAGAAATCACCCATCTTCTCTATTACAAACTATACCACTCACCACACCATTTCCTCACACATAAAATTATTTAAAACCTATAAAATATCTACTAAATATTATACTTTAATATCTCCCAAAATTTCTATATTCTCTCGGTTCCATGAAAAGACCAAAACCATTCTCGTTAAGGAGGTTCTTATGGAGGTGTATAAAGGAGGTAAAGTCCTCTTATTTTTTACTTTTAATTTAATTTATTTTATTAATATATCAACACATCCTCTATGAAAATTATCATGAGGCCTATATTCTCAACTATTTACAATAATGATATCATGTTAATATAATATAATTCATTGAACTCATTTTTCTCCCAGATTCTATAAAAAACAAAATCAATATCTGTGAGGTGCCGATTTACAACATTTGTGGATGATGAATTTTTATTCTCTAATTTTTTCCATAAGGATGATAATGAAACCATTTTTATGGACAAACAAAACTATAATATATTTATAAAAACATTTTAAATATTATTTATGTAACATATTTACATAATACAAATTGATAGAACAAAGTGAGTTCATTATAATCAATTCCCACTTTAATAATGAAAACGATTATAAAAAAATGTATAATATAATTATTTTTACTCACACAGTATTACCAAATTATATATATAAACATTGACACATTTATTTTTATTAATATCATATAAATGAAATTCTATATAATGTTATTAATCCGACATGAACTTTCATGCTCACATACAATTATACCAATCGTGAAGACCAAGGAAACAAATGCTTCATGGGAATAAAATTATATATTATAACTCATCAAAAGGATACAAATGAACTTAGTAAAATTATATAAAGTCAAATACATTTGTATAAGTTTAAATATTAATTAATTTGGGATTTAAATTTTTTATCGAGGACATTAAGGTCATGTTCAGAATACATTCATACATATGGAATGAGATTCCACCCAAACCGTCATTTTTTTCCTTCAGGATATTCTATAACAATAACTAAAAAAATGTATTGATTATTTTTATTATTTTAATTATTATATATTAATTTTAGGTCTTCCAAACTCTTATATTCTAATCATTTCAACTTTCATTTATGGGAATTATATGTTTTAAAATGGTTTGGCTCTCAATTATTCTAGATAAACAGTCTTGATTCTAGGGAAAATCTCAAATTCATACCTACATTCAAGTAAAATCTATATAATATTTTATTTTATCATTATTTTTCTAAAATATCTCATTTTATTTTGAAACAACTATCTTAGTTTAGTAATTTTTTTACAATATTTTTTTTAAAAAAGAACTCCTATTTTCAATATAAAAGAGTATTTCTCTAGAGAATTAATTTATTATTTTATAAGTGTATTTTCATATATTTTAATAGAATTGTAATTTATTATGATATATTATTACATATATTATGGAAAGTATTATGATGTGTTTGACTATAAGTGTTCTATCTTGATTCTATTCACCATTTTACATTGAATGGTTAGTATTTGTGATTACGGATCAAAGAATGCTATTTAAATTTCATATGTTTATTTAAAAATGAATTTATATATCAATTGTGTTTCAACCATTCCATATGAGGAAGGAATTATATTTATTAGGTGTTAAGTGTGTCTTTAGATGGCCGATCAGTGCATCGATAGGTCCCATGGTTATAACTAGTTCGGGTTTCTACCAGTTAAAGTATCTTCTTGTCATGATGAATTTACAGTGGAGTTATGACATCCTGCATTATGCATTCCCTCATTATGAAAATAGAAATTAATAGTCCATGTGAATAGTCTACTAGTAGAATAAACATGGTTATGTTTTATTATTTCATTATTTATTATGTTTTTATTCATACCATGTTATTTTCAATATTAATTTTAATGGGATGTGTGCATTTATTAATTCACCATGCCAAATTACCTATTCTTATGTTGTATTATTTACCATTACTGAGCACATGAGATCACCATTTTAATATGTTTTATTTTTCCCCAAGATGTAAAGATGAATATTATTTGTGTCTTGTAGGTAAAATCTAGGAGTTGAGGATGTCTCTTATGGAATATGAATATTAAATTTCCTTTCAATGTTATAATGTAAAATGATGCTATGTATCTTGTTTTAAAAATCTAAAAAACTATTTGGTTCATTGGAATGTGTTTTACACTATTACATTCCAATAAAATAAATTAAGGCACTAGATATAGGAAACATGGCTCAGGTTCATTAAATAAGTGATTTTAAAATTGATCACAATTTTTAGATGATTCATGATTTCTATTACTAAAATACAATTTCTAAAATGAAAATTCTACAAATTAATTATAGAATACCAATACTGAATTACATCATCCATTTTATATCAACACAGTTCATTAATTTAGGGTAAGGAATTATAAGGGGTATTAAAATGGATAATTCATAGGTTCTCCACATTTAGGACAATTAAGTGTAAATAGTTCTTTAGGATAAAATTAATTTCCTTCTTTCACACACTCCATATATCCTTGTAAATTCATTATATTATTCCAATAATATGCACAAATAATAAATATTCTAATTTTATTAAGACACATTCCTAGGTTTCTTATTTCACATTAATAGCATAATGGATGTTGGTCCTTATTTCTAGCATTGTCTCCACCATGATAACTCTTAGATAACTCCATCCAACCCTTCTTAATTTAGTATAATAGTATTTATATTTATAATATTTCAAAAATATTTCATGAAAAAAATTAGGAATACTCAAAACAACTACCACTAACATCATCATCCAATTCGGTTATCCATACTCTCTATATTTTCCTTCACATAAAATTCTATCATGAATCCATAGGGTTCAATACATTAAATAGGAAAAAAAATCATAGTGTAAGAAATAATGATCATAATGAGAAAGAATTATAATCATTTGCATGATTTATAAATCACGAAAACATATATTAAATGTAAGATATGTTAGGTATAACCTATGATATTAATTATGTAGATCTATTAAAATCCTAAAAAATGTTTTGTACCGAAAATGTGAATTATCTAGATAATATCCCTCGAGTGTGTCGAGATTGATTCCCTGTAAGGACAGTTTTTTGGAATAGGTAGTTCTCAAGTAAATCAGGAATCACCTTTATTTTATTTTTTACACATTAGTTCATTTTTTTCAAAATAACATCCAATTATTCATTCCAGGCAAGGTGTTATTTTTTATATATCCCATGTAATATCAAACATACCAAAAAAATATGATTTTATATTTACATATCCTTATTATATATTCAAGGCTCTGGATACTTAATCAAGGTTTTCATAAATCTAGTATTTCCAATTAATGATAAAAATACTATAATATAGACCATAACAACCACATACCTAGTTACTTGGATTCAATATCTACATTATTACATTGGCCCAAGATACAATGAATCACATACAGATGGAATGATTTTTTAGTAGTATTGGTAAAATAAATAAATAATTAATTTTTATATTACAGATTAGTATTCAAGGTACAATTTTTTTAGAATATAATTATTCTATCATGAATATAATTTCTTATTAATAATAGTACACACCCATGTTCTTCAAGAAGGAACCAAAATAAGGTTGATCATAAATTATTATTAGGGGTTATGTTCAATATATTCTATCATAAATAATTAATCATAGTCATTATGGAAAATAAATTAATTAAAAACGCATTCAATTTTAAAAAATATACTATAACGATTAGATTAATAATAAACAATTTGGAGTGTTCAATAACAAAAAACATATTATGTTTTATTAAAAAACTATGAATGAAATGCATTAAGAGGTAATAACCTTTGGTAGAAACTTGGATAAAAATAAATGAATTTTTATTGAAATAAATATTTATTTATTAGACTCCATGATCTCTGGAATCAAGATAACTATACTCTTAAGAGCTTCCACAATACATTTTAAAATGGATGGGTCAGTATAGACTGTAAACCAATTTAACTAAGTGTAGAAATTGATTCATCTCATGGGACAATCGATGAATTTAGGGGTTGTATATAATCTGTCCCAATGCATCACTACTTGTCCAAATCATTCAGTATTTGTCCAATACATGGTTTAATTCATGAATTAATTAATGAATAGTATTCCCTATCATCAACTATCAATATTGAGTAAAAATAAATATTTAAAAATATGTCCCTAAATAGTAAAATAACATGACAGGTGAAATCTAAATTTGAAAAATCTACATGGTTTGTGAAATAAAAATATCCATGATATAAATAATATGAATATTCAAGGTGAATGTAATTTCTAATGAAAAATGATATGAATAAAGTGATTCTCTCTAGTGAGAGTGACCAATCGTAAAATTAAACAAGAGATGAGATGTGATCATCACTTCACTAAGAATACACTTTTTTTATATTGATGTCATGAATTAATAGTTATTAATGTTTACTACATAAATTAGTTAGTATATACAACATAGCAATGTGAATATTCATCCATTAGAAATTATGTCTCATTGAAATGGAAATTGAGACAATATTCCTTACAATGATCATATCATTGTGTGTGGATTGTTGTATATAAATTTATTTGTACCAATTTTAAATCCACATAAAAAGGGAAAATAAATTTAAATATAAATAAACATATTTACACACATAATCGCCGAATTTCAGAGATAATTAAGCCTCAATATAATCCACTTAAAATAAATTCGGTTATCAAATTATTCACCATAAGTTAATTTTGAAGAAAAATACACCTATAAATAATTATTCAAATTGAAACATAAATAACATTACTTATTATTTAATAATGCCATTATATGTCATGGGAGAAGTATATACACATAATAAAAGAAAATAAATTCATAAAATTTTAATATTCCTTAATGAAGCGAAATTGTGATGAAGGTGCTTACCTCACATATACCTTTGGTTGAAAATTATTTAACCAGATGTGTAATTGTTTTATACTTGTTATTAATTTATACCATATATTTTTAAATTTTTTCAATATCATTTATGGCCCTCTTATAACATTTTAACCATATTTTGTGACTAGTATTTTATTGTATTTATTGTTTTGAGTGTTAGCTACCTTTTCATTTCATCCCAGTTTTAACATGAAAATTACAGTCATTAATATTATTTTTAGGGTACATAATCTCCATAGTAATATTGATTTTATAAATATTTTTTTTCTTTTGATACAATTTTTGAATCATTATTGTATTTTTATCATGGGGAATGGATCACAATACTTTTTATAGGCGGTTGGTCGTACGTATGCATGAGCTCTATTATCATTTACACAATAGGTGATAGGGAATGGTAGTAGGTGATATATTATTTTTTAATAATGAATATAATTCCATATATATCATATATATTATTTCAATTTATCGTTATTACATAACATTTATTGTGAATGTGAAAAAAGTATCTCATTTTGTAGTGAGGTGGTAGTTCGCCGTACACAATGGGGATGTTATCATACATTAAATGAAATTGAATGTAATTTGGTACATGATATGTTATAGTACCATGAGTATCATAAAATCATATATATATATATATATATTAAATCCATCATTATATACAACCATTAGATTCATTTAATGAAAACGAGTTACATTAGTTCGTGAGATGGTAGTCCATCATACACACGATCGATAATATAATTTCTTATTTAATAAAGGGGGAGATAATGAAATTTTATACCATTAAAATTATAACATTTCATAATATGTTATATGCTAGTATTATTATACAATCATGATTGAATAATATTTTTGGAGGAGAAAGAAAGAATCATTAAAAATTATTCTCCATGAATGCTTCTTAATATATAGATCACCTCATTATGTTTGAACCAAAATCCAATATAGTATGGTTTTTTATCCAAAAATGGATATATTATGTTTATATAGAATAATTTATGTAACATGGGTTGGTAGTTTAAGATAAATCTTTATTTAGAAGTATTATTAGTGGAGAATAGTGGGTTTCCTTTTTTTATGCAGGGAAGAGGACAAACATGGATTTTTTTAAAATAATCAATTATGAACATGTTTACATTAGGTCAAAAGAATTATAAATTGGTCAATAATTACCATTATAGATTAAAATGTAAATTTTTTCCATTAAATGGTCATTTTAATAGTTTTAATGTCATTTTAAGAATTACCATTCCCATTTAACCAATCAGTGAATTAGTTTTTAGCTTAATTGTGATAATTAACTCTTAATACATTTAAAATTCATAATGGAAATAATTACATTAATCATATTGAATAATATAAATTATTATTATTTAAAATAGTTAATAATTTTGTTTTCAAATTCATCTCATATAATAGTATGAATCCAAAATAAATATATACCTGTGGGCGGGATAGAAAATGTGGGTTTCTAAAAAAAAATCCCATAAGTGTAAAAGGTGATAAAGTCAAAATTATAAATGAAATTTATTCTAATAAACTATATTTTATTTACTATAATATTATTATTAAAATTTAACTTTATGATATATTTAATATATAATTTATCTTTTTAAATAAATAATTCACATTTTTTTGTATAAAAAGTAGAATTACTATTCATATAAAAATGAATGAAAAATACAAAAAAATATCCCTAAGATAATTATGATATAATAATTTCAAAAATAAAGTACTTTTTAAAAACTAAATTTTAAAAAACATGTAAAAATTAATATTAAAATATTTTTGAAATGGATGATTAAGCCAACAATTTATAAAATTAAGTATTTAAGAAAAAAATTATATTTTATATTAATTTTTAATATTTTTTATATATTTAAAAGATATCCATAATTTTAATAATTTAATTATCATTATTCATACCCACAATCATGATTGTTCAATTATAATGGTGACATTTAAAATAATTAATTTTTAATAGAATATTTAATTTCATTTAAATGTCGGGTTCTGTGCATTAAAATCAATCAGAGAGAATGAATTTTTTTAAAAATAAATATATTTTAATGTAACAAGGTGATACAATGTATTCTAATTTTTTTTAATAAATTATATTGAACATTATTTTTAACATTCAAAATCACATGTTTTTACAATCATTTCAATTTTATCACTAATGTATTGACATAGAGTGGATTCAATACTTAAACAATGAATTGGGATGTGGTTACTAAACCGTGATGTTCATAAAAATGATTCACACTTCTTTTATTGTTTTCTCTCTTAAAAAACCAAATTAAAAATAACATTGAATATCATAGGGGTCTCTCTATGTATTGTGCCTTCAAATAATTTATACATTGTTGATAGTTGTTTGTTTTATATGAACAAGAGCATTGAATTAAATATTGACTTATTTGATAAAAATCGTGATGAAATATTAAAATTATATAGCGAGTGGAGCCTTTTCTTTTTTCCCTTTTTTATTGACCATAAAATTTATTTTCAATTTTTCTATCCATTAATATTTCATCTATATAACCATTATTTATTCTGTTTTATAGTTTTAGACTTCATTTATATTATACTGTTACATTGAGACATATTGTAGCGTGAGTTAGTGGTCATATTTTAGATATGGCATTGTTAAAACACAATGATATATTATAGGATTCATATAAATTATATTTTATAGGACATGTGACTAATCTTCATACTGCTATACTTTACACTCTAATAGGAATACTATGATCACGTTAGAAACTTACTTATTATCATTATCGAACACCATGATGGATTCCAAATACACCACTAGAATCTAAAGCACTAATGATTAATCAATTTCTAACATTATATTTCTCATCACCATAATGAATATCCACTAAAATCTAATTTTATAGAATATTCTCCTTAAAAAAGATATTTTGGGCCTTAACAATATCAATATTTCATAACAATGGTAGAATAATGTTTAAAATAACAAATTCAAAATTTTTGGGACACTATATATAAAAGATTTATAAATAAAGAAACTAAATCAATCATACACAATTTTATTATCATCAAAACAATATAATTTAACATCACTCAAATCATAAATCACAAATGTCTTGAAAATATCACTTCATGTTTAAAAGGTTTTAACAATTTTGTAATATATAAATTACAAACTGGTTTGATCATTTAAAAAAATATATTTTAACTTATAAAACTATTTTTTAAAAAATAATTTGTTGAATCAACATTTTTTTTAACAACTAAATAGATCAAAATCATAGACCAAATAAGTTTTTTTCTCAAAATTATACTTAGAAAATATTTCTTCACATATTTTATACATTCACAAAATCATGTTTCATTTTAAAAGAATTCTCAAAACATCTTTTCATTTCAAAATAATTTCCTTTTCCTAGTTTTTCATGTGATATATATTTCAAATAGTTTATTCAATTCTTATTCAACTATAATTTTTTCTTCTTAGAAAACATCATTTTTGAAAAATAAAAGAATAATTACCCAATAGAGGATAAAAAATCACAATTAGTCATTTCTTTAAAATAAATAACACCTCTTAGACATATCAATTAGGTTATACATAATAATAAATTTATGAAAATATTTATTATACTATTAATTAAATTTAATTAATAATATCTCATGTCAAGGTAGTATATCAAACAACACATATATTGTGAATTCTTTTTATTACTAATGAGTGAAACTTTAATTATGATTGAATAATGTTGAAAATGTGTAATATCCATAACTGGGTACCACATACCATTTCCATAAGCTGGTTAGCCACCTGACCTAAAATGTTCCATGTTTTCAAGAGGTGGCTGACCAGTAGCGTGGATTGAATATACTACATTGGGGGACTATAACATAATTATCAATGAAGAAAAACATTGTAAATCAATAATCTAATATCCAAATTAATAATAAAAAGTAACCAATAAAGACACAAACATCACATATAGAATTCCAATGCATGGGAAATGATCATATAACAATGTAGTATATATGTCATGCATTATATGTGTCACATTTAAAATGGAAAGGAAAAAATAATGAATAAATGAAAACATCAAACTGGGTCCTGGAATCAAATATTGTACCATTATTTATTTTCCATCAAGAGTAATAACTCATCTTTCAGACATATTATAGTGACTCCATCCCCAGTATCCCAGGGTCAGTATATTATATTATTAAATTCCATAGATAGAAAAAGTAAAATAAAATATGACTCATAAATTTAGCTGTTTAAGTGAACCATGTACATATATGTTTTCCATTTTACATTGAGAAATAATACATAGTACGAAACATTTATATTAAAATAATTCCTTGAAAAATTATTAAATGATCTCATTTTTATAACCTGGGGAAATTTAATAAAATACGATTTCACACAAATTATCATCTTTGTTTAATTATATTGTATGTAATCATGAATCAATAATGATAATTAAATTTGAAATGTATATAAATGAATAAACATAACATATTAATAGTAGGATATGTTGTAATCAATTTCATAATGTAAATAACTGAAACACATTCCGTGTAATCAATAAAAAAATGAAAGAAATTTATCCATATAAACTTTTGTAGAAAAATATGGATAGTAATAATAATAATTAACTGCTCAATAAGTAAAATTCTTAATTATTGGATATTGGGTCTCAGGAACAAGAAAACAACTACTATTAGTACATATCCTCTAGATTGTTTAAAATACATGTCGAAAAATATTTAATTTGGCCAACTATTTTGTCTTATGGGACCTGTTGACACCTCGAGGGGATATATAACGTCTTGTCCAAATAATTAGGGAATTTATAAATGTTTCATCATATATCTAATAATTTATTATATTAGTGAATATTATTCTTTTATCATAAAATATATGTATTGAGTAAAGGATATGGATATATCAATATTTCTGTAGTTAATATTTTAGTCTTTCAAGAAAATACCATTTATAATAATAGTATATGGTTATGGAAATAATCATACCCATCATGTTTTAATTTTTTTTATTTAAGAGAACTAAACTTTTTGCTGAAAAAATTCTACAAAAAAGTCATCCATTCAAGACAATGTTAACAATCACAAAAGAATGTGACCTTTTAAAATACGTTTTACCACATAAAATTTTTCTAATCAAATCACATTAGATGAGATAATTCAAATTGAAACATAAAATACCATGAATAATAAATTATTAATTATATTACTTCACAATTGGGATGTTTATACACTTTATAAAATAAACTATGCACATAAAATTATAATACTACTCAATGAAATGAAATTTAGATGACATCGCATACCATAGAAATCCTTTAGTAGAACACGAAGACACTGTTGAGTAATTGTTTCAAACATATCATAATGATAATAATTTATTATATTAATATTTATAATATCATATACAATCCTTTTATAATATCTTTTCACCATTTTTTTTACAATCAATCATTATTTCCATCATTCTAGGTGTTAATTTCCATGTTTTTCATTGTTTATTTTTCATGAACATTTTGGTTCTAGTGAATATTATTTAGTAATATCATATCTATAATAATTATCATAATATTATTATCATATATTTTCTTTATATGTGTATGTATTTTATTCAATAATATTTATTAATATGAAAGGGAATGCACAGTTCATGGAGAAAATAGGTTGTACATACACATGAACACTATTTACTATATTTATAAAATTGAATGAAATAAAATTAAATGACATATATTTAGATTATCATTTTAGGATCATTTTTATGTAATATATTTCATTTAATATTTTTAATCTCAATGATAATATATTTCATGAAAAGAGACCATGAATTACATCGCATCGCGAGGTGGTAGTTCATCATACACACTAGTGATGTTATGGAATTATAATAAAATTTAAATCATTAAGGTATATGTGATTATAAATATAGAAGAATATTAATATTATAAATATCATATATATCATGTAAAAATAGTATTTCCATCATTATTACGGACCATTATAGGTAGTAATAGAAAAATTAATGGCATTAGTTAGCAGGGAATTAGTCATTCGTACCAAATAATGATGATTTCATAAACCAATTTATTTAGGCATTTGTGGTCATATTATGTACCTTATTATTAAAAAATATAATTATATTTATTATAAAAAAGTTAGTATATCATAATTTTGTAATATATATTAATGTAGGTTGATAAATATTTAAAATAAAACGGTTTGTTTTAAAATGATACCTCTTCTTTAAGTGTCTTACATTGGTTTTCAGTAAACCCTTCCTACGACGGATTTCATAAATAATATTGATTACAAAATTTGGATAGAAATTTTTGGGATTTATTTTGGTTCTTATTAACTAAAATAATTATATTTAATTTAGATAAGCGGAGAAGATATGGGTGACCTTTTATAAGTGGTGTGGGTTGCACACATGTAATTTTATGAAAGAGTGAATTACGTTCATGTTTTATTCATTTAATCAGGCCCAAATACTAGTATATTCTCAATACAAAAATATATAAGATCGTGATATTTCCATAAAATTGGGTTTTTATAGTTCTTTTTTAATTTTTACACCTTATATTATAATTTCACAGAATTTTCAACTCGTCATCCCTTAATTATTGTATTTTATATCAACCATTTCCACTTACCATTTTATTGAAATATTAATTTTATCTTATTAGTAATTATTAGTTACATTATGTCAAAAATATTTAATACATTTTTCCAAAGGCATCCTGTACAATTGTCTAAATTTACTTTAACAATAATCTCACAGATATAATAAAAAAGTGATATTTTAAAGAGAAATTTATCCAAACATTTCAACTTTTATATAAAATATCAATATGATTATTATTTAAATGACATAAATTAGATTAATAGATGTATAAGTGAATAATTTTTTATTTGAAAAGATTTCAAAATATTATTTATCATTGTAATTTATTTATGATAAATAGTTGTTTTCAAATAATAACTAGTATTTATCACTATTTATCAAATAATAGAAACATATAATAAAAATAAAAAATAATAAATCTAATAAAATGTTGATATTATAATTAGAAATGATTTTTATATTTTCAAATAAATTTTTGAAAAATTATATTTTTTTATTTCTTTGTGAAAATAATGTCTAAATGTTTTTTGGTTTATACCTGGTGTCATGTGTATTATATTCAAATAAAAAAAATAAATTTATAATAAACTAAAATTATTATAATTTCATTTGGTGTTAAATTTTTCCCTCAAAAGAAAATAATCCTAAAAATTTTAGTTATATTTTCTTCAAAACATATTAAGGTTGTTCTTCTTCATAATATCCCTTGGTTTCTATTTTTATTCTTCTATTTTGTGATTCTAATAAATTTCCCTTACAAATTGGGTTATTATATTAACCAATACATTTTCTCTAGTATAAAAAATATTTTTCTATTATTTATAGTAATATAGATAATATTTTCTAATGTTTTTCATCAAAATCGAGAACATGGAATGTGTATGGTGATACTCTTCCTTAATAAATTTATATAGAACAAACTATTTACCTTTGAGTGTTTTGGTGAAAGTTCCAAATAATAATAAAGGAATCCAAATAATTAGGTAATTTAAAAGGGTACAATTTACATGGGGATCCGTTTCCCTTTTTTTCCAGAAATTATAAAAACCTTCAATAGTTGTACGTTCATGAAATCATACTCTCCCTCATGGAATTCAAAAACATTCAATCAATTATCATCATAACTCTTGATACTAAAATTAGATTAATTAATGTGATATTTAATATCCTTTACATTTTTTATTGTCTCTTAAAAAATTTAGATCCTATGATTTTATTTTACCTATCTATATCCCCACTACATTGAGTATATCATATATTGGAATAAAATTCATCATACGACACCATTTAAATACTTGAAACGAAATATTTTTATTAAAATTATATAAAATTGATTAATTATGATACCACATACATTGAATATCATCTGGGAAAAACCAAAATATGTATTCTATTATTTGAATCATTCATTTTGATTTCACATTAGTATGAGGAATATGGAATATTCTCAAATGATTGTCATTGTCAGGATCCTTATGAAGGCTCTTCCAGAATTTGTATGTATAATATTAATCTCAATACAAAAAAATTAATAGGTTACATATTAATTCTCACACATTAATTAATGTTGATCCTTGTGAGGATCTCAATAAGTAAAACTTGTCTTATAGAGATGGAATGCACAAATTTGGTTAGATGATCAATGATAACCCATATTTCGTCATTTTTTCACAGAGTCTTTGGTAGTAAAATTAAAAATTCCATAGTATTGTCATCAAATTTACACATATTAATTAGAATTGATTTCATCAATACTCTCAGATTCTTCCACGTATAATTATCTATTTGAAAACAATTATCTAGACGCATAATCAATAATTTCTTTCTTTATGTAATCTAATAAAAAGTTTTCATCCACGTCAAAACAATTTTGTTTTACCAAGGTGTATATTTAGCTTTGGTATTAAGGTGTCATCCAATAATTCCATTCATAGATCCAGTATCTTTAGAACACATAATATATTTCAAAATTTCATGACACCATCTTCACAAATGATGTATTTTACTTTCCCATAATTCCATGATAGAATATTCGTAAAAAAATATATCATAATTAGATTTATAATATTTTATCATCGTTAATATATATGGTTATAAATTTAGTAAAAATAATGGATGTCTCCCTATCCTTGAAATTTTAATATGAAGGAATATATAATCCCTCTCAATCCTCATTTTGGATAGAATTATATGATGTAAATTAATTAATGCGTTTTATACCTTATATTCATTCCATAGATTGTAGTGTGTTGCGAAATCCTAATCCTTGAGACATTTCATTGAAAATATGTATTTAATTTTATTATAATCTGTGTATATCTCACAACATTCACTATAGAGATAATTTCCCAATATCTTTAAAAAAAATATTACATCCCCCAACTCATGATCATTGGTTGCATACTTCTATTCAAGAATTTTCAATTTTCATAATGCGTATTAAATATCATTATAATTTTTCATTAGGACACAAAAATTTTCCTTATTTTATGCATCAATATATATCATAAATCCATCACAACTATATGGTAATTTCAAAATCATAAAATTGAACAATATATCTTTATTTAAATAATACATTCTTTTAATTTCATTTTCAAAAATACATAACCCATTTACATGTAATCATGGTTAATTGTTTACCCAATCATAAAAAAATGAATTTATTGACAAAAATAACATTAAAAAATTACATAACTATTTACTCTAGTTATGTTTATTGGTGTAGTCTATTATTTTTTCATCATTGTCTTTCCATGAAAACCTTTGTTTCCATTTTTGGATGATATGTAGGGATAAAAAGAAATAACATGAATCCATAAATAAAAGATACTAAATTTTACAATTTAATATTTCCTTATAAGGGTCCTTTGAATTATCCACAAGTTATTCTCATAGTACTCATTGATTTAAGTGCACTCTGGAATATAATAAATGATTACAACAACAAAATCATCATGATATTACTTGATTAATTGATTCACTATATACATATAAACAAAGGGTTAATTTTTCAATCCAAATGGAATTACAATAAACTCCCAATATCCTTAACTCATTTGAAATTCTTTATTTGGATTTTTATCCTTATTTACTCGCTATTGGCGATACCCAAAATGAATATTAATCCTTGAAGAATTTTGACCTCTATGAAGTTGATCAAATAATTATTCAATTTTATATTTAGGATATAATTTTATTTATCAAAATTGAATTGATTTACATATAATCAATGAATTTACACAGGTATCGATCATTTTTCTTAGTAAATTAAAGAGGGTATCCCAAGGGTGAAACACTATGGAGAATAAATCCCTTAAATCCCAACTCCTCTAGTTATTTATATAGCCCCACTAATTAAATAGTGTCAACATTGTAATGATTTATTGATATTGGTCATTCATAGTGGATTAAATTAATAGAATCCTCAACATCACACTTTGGGGATGTCTAGGAAATTATTTAGTAAATAAATCAATGGATTCATATTCATTGGGTATATCCTTAATTTGAAGATTACATTAATCATATCTAAATTTTGTTTTCTCTTATTACTTAAGAGTGTCATTTAGAAGATTTACTAGGGGTGGATTTGGATATTATGTAGATAATTAAGTCTTTTATCAGAAGATGAGTATCTCAATATATTACTAAAAATATTAACATTATACTTCTTCAATATACTTGTAGATAAAATGTTTAAATTTAGTGCATAAAAAGGATGATATATATGTCAACCATATTTATGATAATATATCCAAAACAAAATAAAACACATTTATGGGTCATATTATTGAATATTTGACACATCATTATTAAAATAATATTTCCATTATGAGGTTTTATAGAAAACTACATTGTTAAATCAAAATGGAAATTCCTAATTTTATATGAAAATTGGGAAGATATACATGATTGTAATGATATATAAAAAAATAATGAATTTTCCAGATTCTAATATTGGATTAATGTACCTACCAAAAAAACATTGGATACTTCTACCACATCTATAGTGATAACTCATGCTTTATCTTCTTTACTTGGCCTCTTTTAGGGTAGATTTCATTGATGAATGGGGAATTAATTTACATAGTTATGCATCACCTTATGTTTGAAATAATTAATAGTAGTGACTTAAAAATTACTTTTATAATCACTATGTTGGTGTCTGTTCTCTCCAGACTTAATATATAATCCAATGACCATAAATTAGATTATTGTTTCATTATTTATAATGTTCTCTAAAGGTGGGAAAACTATTTTTTCTTATTCTTTGTTGAAACATTTCATTTTTAAAGGTACCTAAATAGCCACTTCATCGGATGGGTTACTTTACGTATAACTGATTTATAGATTTCCATCTCAATTTTAATGGATCATAAATTTATTTAATCATTTGAAAAAACATTTGTGTGACCATTTCTATTTATAAAAATATCTTAATCCCTTAAAAAGAGTGATCAATATTTGCATCTGTGTTGCTTATGAAATCCATAACAAAAATTGATAACCTTGTAATGGTACCTTACTAATATAACCAAATTTATTCTACCTTTTTCATTAATATAATGAACTTTCTCATCATATAATTTTTTTCATTGAGATAAAATTCTATCAAAAAACATCTACTTAAGTGATTAAAATCTTATTAGTTAGATTTCATCTTCCTCTATAGTATTTTGTGTCAATGACCTCCATTGGACATCACTATCTTTGATACAGTACACAGTAAGTGTAACGTTTTCCTTTGATAGTATCCCATGCCCATAAAAAACCATTTTAGTGACATGATCTATTTATTTGATAAAATCAAACAAGTATTACCATAATAAATAGGGGATTCTATCACATAAAGTGATCTAGTGTAGAAGAATCTCAACGGTGAATATGTTCTTCCTTCTAGACAAGGTTACTTCTCATAAACTGAGTAATCTTATATTGCATGTCTATAATTTTATCCATTACATTACTAGCTTTATTAGTTCTATCAATAAAGAAATATCAACATTTTCCATTATTATTGATACAATTTTTCCTTTTAGGTTATACATCATTGTAATGCAATATAATGGATTAGATAATAATAATATTAATTTTAAATAATAATTCATAATTCTCAACATAAATTTATAATTTATTCATCATTAATATTAGAATCATAAACATTGGCTTTATTGGGGATATACATAATTCCAAATCCTTCTTAATGGTTTGTAATGAAAATTTGAATTATCATAAGAATATCCCCTCTTTGTATCAATATAAGTGTGTATTAAGACCCATGGTATGGAAATCGGTAACACTCGAGTCAAAACTAATGTTCCCTTTTCAATTTATTACCCATATATAACTCATTTAAAGATTCAAATGAACATCTAGTACACTGTTACAGATTCATTTTACTAATAATCACATTATATCAACCAAAATAACACAATGGAATTTTCATCTATAGTTATATTCAATGAATATCTTCAGGTAATGTTCCATAACTTATGTTTAACCAAATCCATTTCCCAAAATTCTTCTAAAATTAATATAATAACAACTATTTATACCCCAACCACAATATCGTAGAGTTGGTGGAAAACATTATTAAATTTCTATAAATACAAGAAGGAAAATCCCAATGGAATCCTTCTTTTTAGATTTTTTAAGAACTAAATACATGTAATTAAGAAATATGAAATTGTGGAATAAATTGTTTTAAATAACTAATGAAACTAATATGCAACCTTAAAAATCATTTAATGATATCTTATTAATAACCAGGAGATTAAGAAAAAACTAACACTATGTAAAAATTCTAAATAAGGGTTATATACAATGGAATATTTCATGAATAATTAATCAGATCATCATGGAAAGGTAGGTAACATAACACGTATGCCACATAAATACATGGATAAATCATAATCAATGTGGAAAGGTAAATAACTAAAACACATACCATTTAATAAAAAAATTTAGAATCAAATGCATCCCAAGATAATTTCATAGAAAAGCTCTCATAGATAATAATGATAATAAATAAAATATGAATGATGTAAATTCTTCATTATAGGATTTCATGTATTAGGAATATGAAAACGTCTATTATCATAGACTATCCTTTGGATAGTTAAATCCAATAAGTAGAAACCCATTTAATTTTTCTGAATAATTTATCACATGTGACTTGGAAATGAATTTAGGGGATATATATATTATAGGACTCTCCCATAAATGATTTACCAAATAACTCCTCATATATAAGAAATAAACTTAATTCTAGATTTTTTATTATAATCATATATATGTATTCAGTAATGGATAATGTTTTATCAATATTCTGCTTATTAATCAGATGAAATTGAATGTATACACCCCACAAAAAAGTTTTATGGTTCATGAAATAATCATTTCCTTTAATGAGAAATATTAATATTTAATAGAACTTTAATTTCCAATGAAATGTGATTTCAAAAAAGTGATTGTTTCATAGGAAATAAATCAATAACCTAATAATGTGGGATTTCATAGTACAATTATCACTTTGATATTTTAAAATCAAATTCCATTGGATATAAAATATCAAAATGGTACCCATATAGAATGAAGTATTCCTAGTATTATATTTCAATGGTGATGTGTATTTGTAACTACCAACATATATTAAAATATATTTTTTACTAATAATGTCTGTCACACATCACAAAACCATATATATTTTTTAGGATGATGTATTTATATAGTATAAATGGAATTGTGTGCACTGATATTTGACCATCATATATCCATTGGAATATATGATCATTGATGAATGTGAAAGTTAGAAAATATACTATTGATAATAAATTTAATGTTATTGTAATTGTTTATAAAAAAAATAACAAATGATAATTTGTTCAGAAAGTAGAAGATATTGACTCAACCAGTAGATTCCTGCCATATAAATCCCATTTTTTCTAAACATTCAAGGGAGGTAGAGTCATTGGATTTCTCGCCCAACCAATCGCAATTTGAGTATTAACTTGGGAAGCCTAAACCAAATCCTTAATGTGATATGTTCATAAATGAAGAAATTACCACTTGGGGGATGTTAGCTTAGCCACCCCCTGAATCTATCAATTTCAAAAACCTTTCACTTAAGTTGTATGTTCGTTTTATAATGGGATACATGTCTATACCTCAGTTTCAAAATGTTTAATTTGATTTTATGATTATATTTTTTTCTATCAATTATGTTTTATGAATAGTATTGTATAAATTTGAAGAATTAGATAAATAAATTATTCAAATAGAAAATTTTTATTTAATAAAGGATGATTTTTTTATAATAAACTAATGTATAATTAATTAAATTTATTTAAATAAATTTTTTTGATATGAATCCTACTGTTTAAATATAAATGATAAATTAAT
This sequence comes from Viscum album, assembly GCA_963277665.1. Taxonomy (NCBI): domain Eukaryota; kingdom Viridiplantae; phylum Streptophyta; class Magnoliopsida; order Santalales; family Viscaceae; genus Viscum; species Viscum album. The sequence continues at coordinate 1,067,775,956 of OY728157.1, read as the reverse complement.
TTTATTATGTCACTAAGAATTTTTAACTCTCAAAAATTTTAATATGCATTTTCAACCTATTATTTTTTAAGAAATATAGATTTTTAATATTTTTATATGAATATTCTGATATATAGAGAATTATTAAAACAAAAAAACACCATTTTTGAAATCATAATTTCGAAATTATTGGAGGTTGAATTTATTAGAATTTTCTAAAATATATTATTTTTCCCATGAAATGTTAATATAAAATTTTGTTTTTTCATAATGATTAATGAGTTCAATATTATTTCATAAGGATTAATTAATTAATTAACCAAAAATCACGACCTAAAATATTTTATTTTATAAATATCACATAATTTAATATATTTTATTCAATTTTCCAAAAATATAAGTTACTTTTAAAAGTCTAAAATGGAAACTATATCATTAGAAATCTTATTTTGGAAAACCATTACTTTTCCATTCCAAAAAAGGTATTATAAAATGTATCTCAGTTCAAATGGGTAAAAATAACATACAATTATCCTAAAATTTTCAATAACTATTGGAGAAATTCATAAGGAATTACATCGTTTTATTTTTCGACAATCTAGATTTACAATGCTAATATTTTGAAATTATTAAACAAATCCTCCAATTTTACTATAAATACCCACAAATTTCAAATCTACATTTTCATTAAAAATATATCATGGAAGAAGTTATAGTAATTTTTAATCAAAATTAGTCCCCTATGGTGTCCAAAATCCCCCAAGGATCCATTTATTATAATCTAAGAGTTAATATTCAATTTAAGGAAATATATACTTCTCTTATCAATTCAATATTCATTTTTATGTGGTATGTCTTTGAATTTCATAAATAAGTTATATTTTCTACATTATCATATCCCATTAATAAAAAAATATCATTGTATGAATGTTATAATATTGTACCCACTCATTTTACCCTGTCTTAAAACAATATATTATACCCATTAATCTTGAGAATATTCTTCTCAAAATTTTCTTATTCTCATCAAGAAATTCACTTTTATTTTCATCATATAAATACCCAATACCATTATATTTCAAAGAGTATTTAGAAAAATTAAAATGTCATTAATTTGCATCTAGTATTAACATACATTAATCCCAAATTACCTTTGTATGTGATTAGAATGACATAATTATCATGTTTTTAGTCACTTTTGAAAAGCCATGATTTTGATATGAACAATAGTTTTTCTTACCCAGAGGTTATTTATAAATTTTATTATTTTGATATATATATCCCTCATTAATTAATCCATATAAAGGTTATAACATGACAGTTCTCTAATGAATTATGTAATGTATCTAATATCTAGATAAGAAATGTTTTGTGATTCCAGGGTGAATATCTTTGGTAATATTCATTTATGGAACCACTCTGACATACCTTGTTGATATATATATAAATGTATCCTTTAAATTTTTTAGACACATTTAAATATTATGGTTCATGTTATATTTGTAATAAAATTCCATTTATTACTTTTATCGTTACTTAATTACATTCCTCAATTTTGTATTGATATTTATACATACAACATATAAATGATTTTCCCTTACATGGCCTCCTTGTCACCCCTTTCCTTTGATGTATGCCCCTAAGAAATGAGATTTTGTAAATGTACTTATAATGAACTCATTATAATGTATTCAAGTTGATTTAGAATATTTTTTTGATTTCATGTATTATATCCCATATTCCCCTATAATCATACATTAAAAGATCCTCTGTGTGTACCATATAAATTAAATAATAATATAATAAGGTTGAGAGACTATATTGTTTTTATCAATGGTATAATTAACTTTTTGTTGAAATTAGGATTCCAAAACATTAGTATGAATATATTATTAATATTTAATTATATTTAAATATCCTAGTATTTTGGTGATGTGTGACGAAATTTGTTTACGAGATATAAAATGACTATCTGGATTCGAACAAGTGGTTGTTCCTATATGAAAAATTTACATAGGGGTAACACCCTAAAATGCAACACTGAGTTAAACTCTATTAGGAAATCGTGCATGCCAATTTCTCCTAATTCTCACATAGTTTGAGAATCATGGGGTATATCATAGGTTAATATAATAATTATTATTTACTATTATGAAGGATTTCTAAAAAATGTTATTATTGGTAATAATAACCTATTTCTTCCGGAAATTTTAATATATAAAATTCATTTAGAATAATAAGATTCTTAAAAGAAACATTTTTATAAATAATTCTATTCTTATTTTAAAAAATATCAAGAAATGGGTGGAATCATGTAAACGGTGTGGGAAACAAACCTGGCGTTGATGATGCTTTGATGGAATCTGGAATGGAAGACTCAATTATATTGATCAATGAACTAAATTGATTTATGAATAATATAATAAATTAATCTAAGTTACTAGATTCACCTATAAGGTAAAAACATCATGTATAATCCTTTATTTTTCAATAACCAACATTTATTTTTTGATATAATGACACATTTATTGGTAAATAGTGGACAAGTTTTATAGAAAATATCATTCCAGTACCATGTTATTCTGAACAAGAGAAAATATCACATCATCTATAAACATAGGGAGAGAAGCTGATAAGTGGTGGGAACTTATTAACAATAGGAATCATAGAAGGTATATTAATTATATAGAGTGGGAAGAGTTTAGGGTATCCATTTACAATTAAAACTTCCTCCATAAATGCAATCAAAAATGGGGAAGGTATTACTAGAGATTATGTATGAATAATGTGAAGTTGTGTGAAACTATAAAATGTACATTAAAAGGAATTGTCATTACACCTATAAATGTTTTATCAATCCTAATATAATGTATGATATATCCTTTAGTGGACTAATATTCCATATATAGTGGAATATATCCAATCAAGTATATGATAGTCATGAGGAGATAGTACAATGTTTTATGAAGGATGGACATGAGTTTAGATAGTCCTAGTGGTCACCAATGTCGAATGAAAAGAAGAGATCATTTCATCCAATCCTAGGGATGGAAAATGATCATGGAAGAAGAGAAAATCATTTTTCAAGGCCTACATGCATCAAATTTGAGAAGATGCATTCAGGAAAAAGTTTTTTAATAGGTGGAAAATGATATAACTATTGAATAAATGGATATATATCTCATAGATATCTTTGTGAGGTGAAACCTCATCTTCTCATCAATAAAAACAATGGTATGATATTGCAACACCATCCTGAAGTGCAGTTCTTCATGTATAAATAGCATGTGAACATATCCAATCAATGTACAAATCAAAAGATATAGACCAAAATCACCATGAACCACATCATATGTCAAGACAATAGGTTCGTTCATTTTCTATCATTACTGATAAAATATTAGCTCAAAAAATATAGTGGCTGGTTGTACTAGCATTATCTTGACATTGTCCAGTAATTTGTTTGATTTTATTTTTATTCGTTCCTTAATTTGCACAATTATTACAATTAATATAGAATCGATCCCTTAACAAATAGAATCATATTTATTAGTTAAGTCTTCTAGGGGGATAATCCTCACATCTAACGTGTATTTAAAATTGATTATTAACATTAGAGGGAACAATCTCATCTCAAATATAATAGTCATTTCCAACGTGTAATTTGAAATTATAATATAGATTTAATTTATCTAAAAGTATAATGATAATAAAAAATTTATAAGAATTCAAATATCATTAGAATCGATTAGAAAACCAACATTTATTTACAAATGAGATATATCAATACCTGAGAATTTTCTAGATTCATATCATAATGAATTCATTATAGAGATGATCAGTGAAGAGGAAGAAGGAAATGAAATTATTAGAATAGAAAATGTTCCCAATTTTTTGGAAAACTCTAATATATATTGCGATGTGTTACCTTGATCTAACATGAAAATAGTGGTAGATTTATTTATTAAAATAATATATGGATCCATTACAATATCAAATACCCCATAAAGAATGTAAAATGTGGAGCATAATGTGTTATAAAAAATCATCATGTTCTTTTTGTGAAGGGGTTTATCACTAAAAGTGTGTCTCATTAGAGATAACTTCTTCCCTCTGGAATAATAAGGATGGATCAATGAATCTATGAATTAATTATAGATAACATAATGATATATTTGTGATTAAAAGGCTGTATCTCACATGGATTTATAATTAATATTTTCATCATTATGCAGATAAATTTTTTTATAATGTTGATCTTTATTCAGGTTATCATCAATTGATGGTGAGGAAATAATATATTCCAAATACCTCATTCTAACCAAGATATGACAACTGTGAGTCTTTTTTTCCTTCTTCTTGACTAATTATCACAATATATTTTTGAATTTGATAAATTGAGCCTTTAAGCAAAACCATGATAAATTTTTTGTATTTTTTGTTAATGATATTTTGATATATTCCAAATGTCGCAAAGAGAAATTTGATAATATAATGGTTATGTTAAAAAAATTTATGATTTATCAGATATTTTGGAAAATCATCCAACATGGATTTTTTTTACAACATGTTTCTATCTCGGCCACATTTTAACAATAATGGAATCTAAGTTGACCCATCTAAGACAATTGTTATAGAGGAGAATCCTTGTGATACCACTGAAACTGAGATCAATAGTTTTATAGGTTTGGAAGGATATTGTAGTTGGTTTACAAAATACATTTCAATAATTTTAAATCCACTAACCATTATTACTTCAAAAATGGATAAGAATATATAGACTAAGGAGTGTGCAGAATGTTTTTAAGAACAAATGAAGAGATTGGTTATTGCGATAGTTTTAACACTAACTTCTTTTTTATAAGTATATATTATTTTTCGCAATTCATATCTTAAAGGGAATGGGTGAGTAACCATAAAAAATCACAATGTGATTGCTTATGAATCTAAATTTTTAAGGAAAAATGAGAAAAATAATACAACACATGATGTGGAGCTAGCATTGGTTTTTTCTGATCTAAATCTTCATGGACACTATCTTTATGATAAAAAATGTGATATATACACATGAAAAAAATGATTGATGTATATATTAACACATATGGAATTAAAAATGTAAATAAATGTGGTTATAATATATAAATGTCAATAAATGTTCAATTAATTATCACTCAAAAGGTAAAACAATGTTATTGATTCACTAATTAAAAAAGACAATGTTATAATGGTAGAGAGGAAGATTTAAGGAAATCATCTCATCAATGTCCTTTTAAAATTTAATGTGGGTAACTTAAAATAAAGGAAATCATAAACCCTATTCAATATTATTTATCAAAAATAATTACTATAAATGCACAGGAAATCTCAAAGATGATATTCGTTGGAAAAAATATGATAATGGATATGAAGAATGTGAAGTTACTTGAGTTCAATATTGATTGGCAATGTGTAATAAAATTTCATACAATACTATGTGTTCTATTAATTATGAAGATAAAGAAATATCTAATGGATGAATTTCAAAACATCATATTATCAAAAAAATTTGTAATCACTAAATGTTTTAGGTGCCTTTGTGGTCATTATTGGTCGGATAATATGAAAAGAGAGATTTCTGACTACACTAAAAGGAAAATGTTGTGACAACAAGTGAAGGTGGAGTGAAAAGTTCCTTAGGTGGTATTACAACCACTTCCTATACAACCATGGATGAGGAACAATATAACAATTTACATTATTTCTTGTCATCTAAAAACATCGAATGGAAATAATTTGATATATGTTATAGAGGACTGACACACCAAGAGATCCTATTTCATTTCCAATCGAGAAGGATTAATTGTTGAAAAACCTTCAATGATTTATGTATTGGAATTGGTGTGGTTTCATGTATATCCACTATCTATCATTTTAAATCCAGATCTAGTATTGATGTCAATCTTCTGAATATGTATTTTACATGTTCTAAATACTAAATTAAATTCTATTATGGTATATCACCCCCGAAAAAATTTCCAATATGAAAAAAACTATTTAGGAACTCATAGAAATGTTGAAAACATGAACTATCAAATTTAGTGGTGGATGGTATCAACACATACAATTAGTTGAGTTTTCAGACAACAACAACTTTTACATGAGTATTCTAATGGAACCCTTTAATTATCTATATGGGAAGCGATATAAAGCTCCTTATTTTTGGAATGAAGATTGTGAGAGAAATCTATTTGGGGCTCATCAAATGCATTAGATGATAGAAATTTCTCATGCCATCCATCAATACATAAAGGATGGTAAAATTATGTAAATATTCCATGATGAAAACCATCAATGGGACTTGGAGTTTGATGTTGGTGAAATTGTTTTACTTTGAATATCAACATCGAAGAGAGTAATGTGGTTTATGATGAAAGAGATGTTTATCCCCATGTACCTTAGAGAATTTGAATCAATTGATCTTATAAAATTAATGACCTAGAGTATTTCACTCCCAAAAAACATATGTCATGTTCATGATGTGTTCCATATATCTCTCTTGTGAAAGTACATACCTGATCAGTAACATATACTGAATATGGGGAGTGATATAGTTAGAACATAACCTAACTTAGGAAGAGTAGGTGATGGATATCTTAGACCATATAGAAACATTTCTATGATACTAGACTAACAACCTCATAAAAGTGTTATGAAGGAACAACATATAGTAATAACTGATGAGGGAACGAGATGAGACAATGAGAAAGAATTACCCAAAGCATTTCTCAATTGAGAGAATGAGTTGAAAATTTGAGGGATGTAATTTCATAATATATGGGTGATAATTTAATGACCCATACTTTTAAATGAATTTTTTTCATAAAAATTAAATTATACACCATAAACCATGTCTCTTATTAAGGAATTTTGTTTTATAAATTTTATGGGGAAAATAACCATAAAAATTTTACCTATATATGAAAAATGTTCAAATATAACCATTGGACAACATGACCATTTGAAACTATACACATGGTAATAATTGTAACATATAATTTGAATAATTAAGTGGAAATAGAAAAGGATTATTATTTTTTAAAGGAGAAGTGATGGCCGAAACCAATAGAGTTATGTTGTATATATGATTTTTTAGATCATGGGAGGGATGTAGCATCACTTGGGTTCTCACATGATCAAAAAAATTTACAGCTTCAACATGTGAAGCTTGAACAAAATTGTCCATGAGAGATGTTCATTTTAGTTGAAATTACATCCTGGGTGATGTTAGCTAAGACACCCCATGGATGTATCACTATCGAACACCATACTCTCAATACATGCATGGGTTTTATAAGGGGTTACATGTCTCAGGAATAGCTATTGAATGTCAAATTCAATTTTATTCATAAAACTTTTATTCCATCAATTTCATTTTAATAATAATTTATCTTATATATTAAGAATTTGATAAATAGATCTTTGTGAAAATGTTTTCTATTCCAAAATGATGTAAAATTCTGACAATAAACTAATGTAAAGCGAATATAATTTATTTTAACATAATTTTCCTTTAATAATAATTTTATTTACATATAGACGATAAAATTAATTTATTAAGTAATTGAAAACTCTTAAGTGTCAAAAATATTATTATGCATTTTTAAACTGCTATTTAGTTAATAAATATAGAGATTAATATTTAAAATATAATACTCATATTCATAAATAATTATTATGATAAAATAAAAATCTATTTTGAAATCAACGTGTCAAAATTATTTTAGATTAAATAAATCAGAGTTTCTTGAAATGCAATCATTTTCTTGGAATAGTAATAATATAGACAAGGTTTTTTCAGTCTGTTTAATGACTTCATAATTAATTAATAACAATTTAATAATTAATTAACCACAATAAATGAAGTAAAGTGTTTTATTATATAAATATCATGTTTTTATAATACATTTTAACCAATTTCCAATTCCATAAGATACTTTTCATTGTATGAACTGAAATTTTTGACATTAAAAATAATATTTCATGGAAACATTAATTTTACATTCCAAATGAAGTACTGAAAAATGATTCTGAATTCTTGTTCGTTATAATAACATAAAATATTTCCCAAATGTCCAAAAACATTGGAAAATCCATGGGAAATCCCATGGTTTATTCCTTTTCCCCAACCATTTTTACATAAGACAATATTTGGAAAATATTAAGAAAATACTCCACCTTTGAACAAATAACCACCCATTTCCTTATTTTTATTCCCACACAATACATCCTCTTTAACGATATAATAATTTTACCTTTAATTTAGTTCCACCAAGGTTTTATCAATCCACCATGGTTCTATTAAATATGATCTAGGAGTAACACTTCAAGGTAATGGAAATATTCACTTCTCATTTTCATTAAAGGTCCCTTTTTATTTAGTATGTATTCCCAAAAGAAGTAATAGTTATATTGCCTAAATTATTTTATCATGTTACTGTAAAAATGTATTTTTATGTTAGGGATACCCTTTTCCCATCTCATTTTGTCCATCTTGAAAACAAAATTTTATACCAGTTATGCGGTCGAATTTACTTCTCATAATTCCCATCTCCCCTTATGAAGTTATCTAATATTTTATTTTTGTGAATACCCATTACTCTATCATTTCCATGGGTATACACCTAAATGTAAAAAATATTCATTTTATCCTGGAATTAACATAGATGAAGCCCTCATTAAAATTGTGTGGGTTTAAATGACATAATGATCATATTTAATGAATTTTCAACCTTGATTTTTTTAATCTGAAACCCTTTCATTTATTCACTACACTTTATTGATGAAATATTTTATCACGACATATGTATATCACTTAAATTAATACATATTATCAGTGCACCCTGATATTTTTCCAATTAATTGTGTTAATAATTCAATACATATATAATACATGTTTTCTGATACATTGATGAATAATAATCATAATTTAAATTTGTGACAACTCGGTGACAAACGTTTAGAAAATTGTTATGAATATATTTTTAAAATGTTTTATACATATTTCCATTTTTTGAATCATGTTTTTCTAATACGATATTCCATGTATTCCTTTTCTCATGACTTAATGACATTCTTTAAGTACTTATTGATATTCCTCAGTAATATATGTAATAACGATTCCCTTATTGGACCTAATTATCACTGATTTCCATTGATGTATGCTTCCTTGATATGAGATTCATGAAATTTACGTCGGATAAAACCATGATATTATCTTCAAGAAATTTTATAATAATGAATTATCTTTTAATGTGTTATGTACCTTATTTACATAATACTAAACATTAAAATATCATCTTTTAGTACTATGACAATATTATTTCAATTTAATAGAAATGAAGGATTCAATAATATACAACATATTAAGGAATCATTGTGAATAACCTTATAATATGGCCAAATGAAATGATGTTTTGATAAAACCCCTTAATATTTGTTTCTATTAGTTGAACGTATATTAAAATATTGTAAAATGGTTTTAAATATGTTATTTTATTATAAAATAATCATTATAACATTAATAATATCATATATTATCCTTTATAATATATTAGAATCCTTTTGTTAGTAATCTTTCATCATTTTCATCGTTTTGGATGTTAATATACATATTTTCTCTTTAATTCATTACCATGAAAATTCTAGTTCTTGTAAATATTATATAGTTATATCATATCCAAAAGAATAATAATGATATAAAGATCATATATATTCATTATATGTTTATTTTTAGTAGTCCATAATATTTACTGATAGGAAACAGAATTAACCATTCATAGAGGCGGTAATCCGTATGTATGCATGAACTACACTCATTTTATTTATCATATTTAATGAAATAAAATCAAATGATATATCAAAAAATAATAATTCTAGTAGTTTTTTCCATATATATCATATATGTTTATCCAACTCGACCTCAATTCATTCCATGCGTAGCGTTAATGAATGTCATCACATCGTGTGGTGATAGTATTCTGTACACATGCACTAATAAAAAATAAATCTATAGCCACAGTTTTGAACCGTGGATATAGGCCCAAAAACCGTGGCTATAGCCCTATAGCCACGGTTAGAATTGTGGCTATATTCCTATAGCCACGGTTTGAACCATGGCAACAGCCTATAGCCACAGTTTTCAAACCATGGAAGAATCTTATGTCTGGCAATATATATAGCCACAGTTTTAATCCATGTCTATATGTCACCCCATTCTATAAAAAAAAACACCCCCAACTGCCCCCTTCCCCAAAACTCCCCCCTTCACTCCCCATAGCCAACTACACACACCCATGCCCCCTGCCCACTGCACCTCCCCCCCAGCCCACTACACCCCCCCTGTACACACACCCTGCCGCCAGCACACCCCCTGCCCCTGTACTTCCCCCCCTGCCCACTGCACTTCCCCCCCAGCCCACTACAAACCCCCCTTCCCCCAGTAAACCAACCATTCCCCCTCACCCTGTCCCCTGCACACAATCCATGAGTTGTTATGTCTGAAAGGAAAAGGAGAAGGCTTCACATTTCTAGAACATACATCAATCAGGATGGGAATATGAACAGAGTGATTCTTTGGTAAGATGAGTCCAGAAATAATCAAGGGCTCATTCCCTTCATCTATGCAGGCCAAGAATCTATCAATACTGCTGGCTTGCCTCCCATTAATGGTGTACCTTCTCTAGGTGTAATCACCCCCATAGTGGTCACTTCAACTAGTCTACCACTGTCAATTCATGAAAGGAAGTCAGAAGAATCCATCCTATTGAAGTTATCACCAGTTTTCTCCTCTAGTTGGAGCACAGTGGTCAGCATTACTACAGTGGCATGTCAGTGTCGGTTGGTAAACATTGATACAGTGGTAAACATTGCTACAGTTGTGGGACACAAGCATTCGGACCAACCGGATCGGGCAACACCAATCCAACAAAATCCTCATCCATGAAAGTTGCAGGCCATAAGAATTCAGCAGGGATTAATGGAAGAAATCAACATGAATACAATGAAAAATATGCTCCTTTAAGTAACTGATTTCAGGGGATACATGTAGAAAACTCATATGCTGAGAGTAATGTGAAGAGAAACTCCAAGACTAGTTCTAAAGAACAAACCTCCTGGAAAGACACAAAAAGGTCTTGGAAGCATGAGAAGAACTCACATGATCCTAAAACTAGTAGGATCAATGATAAAGGGGCGCCCCAAGGCAAGGTATGTACTGAAAATGCTTGTAGGGACGGTCCAAGCAGCAAGGTGATTTGGAGAAAGAAAAATCAACCTATAGTGAAAAGAAAAATCCTTGGTGGTAAAGCTGTCCAAAGAAAAAAAGGTTGTGTTTTGGGTTGTGAAGAAGAGAAAAAACCTAAATAAGTGCAGATAGAATCCATTGGGTAAGTGTTCTCACAAAGCATATATTTTAGAGCTGGAAACAGATCTGGTTTAAAGCTGGAAGTTGCATGTAGCAAGTGGTGCTTGAGGTATTTAAGGTCAAGTGTGGAATTAGGCCTGAAGCTGCTTGTAAGGCTTTGTGTTTAGTAAAACCAGTCCACTAAAAGGACAGATTGAGAAAAGATGAATATGTCCTTGTATGCTACGATGGAAAAAACAGTGGTAACCAGGCCTTGATGTGTGTTGTAATATACCTTGAAGTGGAAGAATCATTCTAAATCTCATGCATATATGATTTTATTATAAACTGCTAGTATCAGCTGTATTTTCCAGGACACTCTATGCTGCAACTCAGAGGGAGATGTTTCTCAAAAAGTGATGTCACCAAAACTGAATAATGCTTCAAAGAATGTTGATATTAAGGAGCAATTGGAGGTGAAGTTCTAAAAGCTATTCTTCTTCGTTCTTGGTTGAAGGAACCTGTGAGAATATGGATAACAAGGGAGTCAAGTGGAATTGCCAATTTAGTGTTTAAAAATGATATCAATTCATGATAAAAGTGGTATGTCACACACCCTTTGTGATTTACAATTTATATACTAACAATTTGGTGTGAGTTTGGTTTAGATCACATGATTGTTTAGAAAAAGGAAAGGTGAAGTGGCCTTGGACTTAATGAATTGAGTGGGTGAGATGGATAGTCTTGCGGGTGTTAAACACTTGTTTCCTACACCGAGCTGGCTTAGTAGGCTTAGAGGATTTTGTTGGTCAGAGAGGAACACTCAAGAAGGATGAATTGAGCTTCTAATAAAAGTTTATGCTTTAAAATTTATAAATTTAAATCCATTCAATTTGAAATACAGGCCAAAGTAAAAGCAGTAGGTATATATAATTTGATGTTTTAAAACATTCTCAAATGTTCAATCAAAACGTAGTTAAAATAACTGAAATTATTTTAGCTTCTAAATTACTACTCATATCAAACACAATATGTATATCACTTGAAAATACTAACTATCAAAGTAGATTTTTCATTCACAGTTTAAAAACACATGTTGAAAAATAAAATGGCTTTCAAGTAAATTTAAATCATGAAATGAAAACAAAATGAAACATGGAATGGAATTAAATAAGAGGTTAACAAAAATTGGATCTTAGTACTCTCCACTTAACCATAATTCACTGCCAAGTAAGTCACTGCCAAGAAAGTTTATTAAAACATAATGTGATATGTTTATTAAATCATTAAACAATTAATTATAATTTTCACTCACAAGTAAACAATTTCTTGGTAAAAAATGTATTTTGAAAAATAAAAATTACTTTACAAGAATAATGAGTGATTATTTAATGATAATTTATATATAAAATTATATTTTATAATAAATTTATATTTATTTCATAATTAATTTTTAAATATTCATAAAAAATTTAATATATATGTTATAATAGTCACACTAAATAATAATATTTTTATAGTTTATCACTGGTCGTTTAATCTCATTGTTGTGTTAAATGTTTGTTAGTAATGATGTAAAATTATATGAAGACCATTATTTCAAGAAATATATTAATCTATAACATTCTACCCCATTAAAGTGAACTTTTTCTTCGAAATTTGTCTCATGAATATAAACATATTTTGATATATTTTCGATATCGTACACTCATTTTAACAAATATCTCCTTTAATTAATTTTTTCACAACAAAACATTAACGAGGGTTGTGTTCATGTTTTATAGAACTTTCACTCAATGACCCCAAATCTATACTGATTATTATTCACAAAAAAGATCATTGTAAAATGGTATCACAAGTGATTTTTCACATATTAATGACCGAGTATGTGGTTCCTGAGGACATATAACTGGAACACATTGTGAACCCATGATAGGTTTTGTGGAAGCACAAAATAATGATCTAATGTATTAATATTATCAATTATTTCAATGGGTATAATACACCCATGGATTATTTTTCCATTTCTTCATCCATAGATAAATTCATGGAATGTTATTCTCAACAATATTAAATTATGTATCATGTTGATTATTATCATCATAAAATTTCATCCATCGTTATGTTTCTATAACATGTTTTTGAATATGTCTAACCTTATATTGAATATCATCAACTATATTTGTTCTCAATGTATTCTATTATCCAAATTAATTACATCATGTATGATTTTGAAACATTGTTCCATTTGTCCCATTATAAGGATCCATTAATTATCTTGAGTTAAAGGTACTATTATATTAAAATTTTAAAAAAGGAAGGCATTGATCACAACCAACTTTTAATTTCATTGATAAAGATCTCAACAAGTATTAATGAGTTTGGATGGTCCTCTTAGAATGAACATCTATCAATGAATGATATGAAATGTTGATACATAACTATGGATTTATTGGCTCTTAATTACTTCACAAGAACACTGAGGTAATCCTAGGATTATGAAAAAAACAATTTAATGTTGTACTCCAAGAAACATTACTAATTTTGGAATGTATATTATACAAGGGGGATGCAAAGAGAATTGTTCCCAATAACAGAATCAAACTATGTTATTTTAATAAGTTGATTGACTACAACCTGCAACTACTTTAAGAAAAAATATAAGGTAAACATTAATGGTTACCAAGGCCATTAATATTTTTTCTACAATGTTTAAATGCAATACCCCTTAAATATCATTTTCACTAAAAAATAAAAAACAATTTTTTTATTTCCATAAATATCCCTTTAAATATCCCTAATATTAATAGTCTCACATTACATAAAACTTATAATTGTAGGACACTGGGACACCCTGAGAGGGGAGGGATGAATCAGGGTGTCAAATTTTTCTTTTAATGTTATGGATCTTGTTCCCACGTTGGTAGAAACTTGTTAAACCTGTATGATGGATATGAACAGAAAGCAAGCATTCACATGAAGATAGATGACACATAACTTTTTACTTGGTTCACCACTAAGGGCTATATCCAAGGAGCATACACCGACAATTTTTCGGTCTTACCAAATTCCACAAAACTTCACTAGCTATGGATTACAAAGGTTCAGGCACAGTCACTCTGTCCCAGGCTCACTGCCTTTACAAAATATTTAGGGAAATCTCACAATGTCCCTTGGGTCACTCCCATTGACTCCCCCTAGTTCACTGCTCTTTGTGAAGTCACACGCAGTTTATAGATGTGAAGGCCTCTTCAATAGATTTGCATTGAATTCTTTGTCTCTACATAGCACGAGACTCTGCTTGCATCAAAGTCCAGTATTTATGCACTAGAACTCACAAAATCACTAAACTGGATAACCAGAATGTGTAGACAAGCTTCACTGATAGTTTTGTGAAACACCAACCCTTTGAACGAAAAACCTTCCTATTACGCACAATTTTTTCTTTTTGTGCGTAAAAATATTTCGCGCAATCACACCCTTTTTCGCGCAGCTGAATCTTTTCTGTGCAACCCTAATTTTTACGTGTAACTTATAATTTTCCGTGCATTCTGGAATTTTCCACGCAATCTAGAATATTTTGCGTAAGCCCCCTTTTGCAATCCTTTTTTGCGCATTAGACCTTAGATCTTCTCTAAGTCATCAACCGTATGGAATGAAGGGGGTCACCTCATATTTATAGGCGTCTGAGACCCCCGCGTGCAAAATCCCCTTCAGCAAGAAAACCTCTCAGCTGGAGCGTAATTTTTCGCATAGGTATCATTTTCCGTGCACCTCTCCAGATATTTTGCGCAGCCCATTCCTTTTCCATTTTTCGATGTTTCGATTTTGAAACACTATTTGCGTGAAAAACTTCGCTTCGCTATTTCACGCACCACACTGTTTTTTGCGCACAACTCAAGTATTTCGCGCACACCCCTTATTTTCCACACACCACTACCTCTTTGTGTGCACCTCATTTTTCAAACAATCCATGTCTTCATTTTCCGATGTTGAGGCCCAAAAATTTGGAAAACACTGGGAAACAACACCACCTTCAATACTGTTGTCTGCTTGAACTTTATGATCACTTTTCTGGCACACATTCTGAACATCCATTGAGGATTGACAAGAAACACAAACCAAAATCCAATTCCTGTATATAACAGCCATGGTTCCAACAATAATGGGTATTGAATGACTTCAAAATTTTGATCAACCTTAAACTCAGAATCCCATTCCTATATCTATAACTCTTATGTAATTCTTATATGGAGACAACACAATTAATAAAGAATTTTTTACATTAGGTAAAATCATATTTTATTCATAATAATTATCATTGGAATCATGTGTTAATAATTTTATTGATAAAATATAAAATTTGATTTAACTAATCCAGAATCTATATAGATGGAGATGATCAAATGATATTCCACAAACGTATAAAAAACAAGATTTTCAATGGGATCATTCAAACAAAAGATGTGATAAAATTAAAAAATATAGAGGGGTGAATAATTGTTCAATAATTACCATTATTCTCTTATTAAATTTTCCTTTCATAAGAATTCCTTTTTTTATTCAGAATTTTTCCCTTAATGTACACATTATCCCATAGATTTAAGAAATAGTATTCGTAATGCCCAAAAATCATTCACTAGAAACACTAGAGACTAAGTGGGGAATTTCTTCAAGATCTTCACTCCCTTATTTCATTAGTTAGAATCATTGAATCAATCATACAATCATTTAGTCTTCCCAAATGTGTTGCATTTTTTTATTGAATTTGTTTATTCATGTGAGTTAAGCTTCCACCATTTTTTAAAATTTCTATGTTTAACCATTTTCTACCCTACATGTGGAAAATCAAAAGAGTTTCCACGAATCTCAATATATCTTCTCTTATCAACTAAAAAATGAGTGTTTCATTTTCTATTAATATATTTAGTACACACACAAAAATTATTCATAGCATCAAAAGACCCTTAATGATAAATATATTTGAAGATTTCATTTGTACAATCTAAAGAATCATTCAATTTTAATTTTATATATGATGATTAAACCTAAAGAATAAATTTCATGTCTTCTAAAATATTCCTCATTGGTACCATTAGATTCATCATCACTAAACTTAAGCTCAATAAACTCATTCTATAGTTTGTTATACAGAATACAAAGGTTGTATATACTGAAAAAATTTCCAACATGCTCATTCCATCTCATGGAGATTATTCCATCAACTTTCCTCATAATCTGATTATTATTCCTGTGTTGATTACCATATCAATAAAATTGAAAAACATATAAGAATGTATTTTTAGGGACATAGAATCGAATAAATGAATATAACTTTTCCATCATATTAATCCATTAATCAGTAACTAATAGATTATATGGACTATAAAAGTATGGTGGTCATTGTTGCATAAAAAATCGATATCATTTTTCTCTCTCCTTAGTTCCTTCAGAAGTTAAAAATGTTCTATATTTCCCCCAATTTCTTGACTGTGTAGAGTGAGCATAGTCAAAATATATTTATTACCATATCCTAATCCATTTGACTTCTACTAATGAAAATCATTTAATTTGACATCACATTCATTATTAACATAATTAATTATAGTTTAATCTAATGAAAAAAATCCAAAAAATATACTATGATAAATGGTATTACAAACGAAAAAATAGTAATCACGAAACATCATTCATTGGATGTTAAAATAAAGATGTTTTATTTAAATCTAATACATCATAGGATTAACCTAGGTCATCCATGATCTGATCTATTATGATTTTTTATTTTTTGATTAATCGCTATAGTTATTAGTCTTTTCATCACACGGTCATGAGATTAACTAAGACCATGTAAGATATAAATTATAAAATCACAAATTTTCATGCATTATTATTATAAATAATTTGATGAAGATACATTATATAACATTCTGATCAATGACAGAATCATTGTGGTCGACTTCTATTTCATATAAGGAAACAAAAATAACATATTGTTGAGTGATCTATATCATTATCCACTATGTTATTCATAACGAGAATCATTTTTAGACATATAATTTATAAAAAATTTCCTCACAACATTGAGAATATAATCATGTGAATGGGTGAGCTCAGATTCTCAATAAATGTAACAATGATGATATCACTTATCATGTGAGAATAAATTTATTATAACATGATCTTATCATTTGATATATATAACCCATATATTATATTCAATAATATTGAAAAAATTTATAATGATTTTAATTTCATGAAATTATGGAACACAAATGAACATATAACGTTGTAAACATGTATAACTGAATATAGGTTCACTAATTAAGTCGAAGACATGGAATTAGGACCTCATATAATAATATGGACATAAAAGTAGTTCAACGTATAGTCTTATCAACACAAAATACTACTCCCTCTAGAATCTTATGTTGAAATAAATCAGTTTCATATATAAAATTATAATCATGAAATCAGGTTCAAGAATTACATATTTTCCTAATGAGTTATCCATCATTACCCAATTCATTTAAAGGTGATATAGGTTCCTACCATCACCGAAATAATATCAAACATATGTGTTTCATGATATGATATAACATTCATCATCACAAAACTCATGGAGAGAAACTAATTATTTCAATGTATAACCAGTGAAAAAGGACATGATTTTTACCATAATATTTTCATTATAATCAAAAACCTTCTAGAAAAAAATTTGATGGTTTTCATAGATCATGTCCATCGTAATATGATCTTGAAGGATCACATGGATTAATTCAAGAGAGAAATAACCTTTTATATTGAAATCATTTAAATTTTTAAAAAATAAATGAAAATATAATGAAAAATATTTTCTTTAAAAAGAACATTGTAAAATTCTATATAAAGAGTGAAATAATTTATGTGTCACGATAGAAGTAAAATATTCACATAAATAGTTTCTTGCATATCTTTATTACTAGTAAAAAACAAACACATTTGTAATAAAATAAAAAAAATTAATTTCAAACTGGTTTTTAATTATTAAAGATTAAAATAATTTTTTCAAAAAAAGATGAATATTAATAATATTTTATATACATTTATGAAAACATTGTTAGGAAATGGAAATTATTTATAGTAGATACATAAACATAAAAAATGATGAATAATGGTTAGATTTTAATTTAAAGCCTTTCTAGTCTATTAACATTTCAATCAAAACCACGTGAACGAAATAAATATAAATAGATATATAAATAACAATAATATTCACATCATGTCTCGTAAAAGGAATTCATTGGAATTATAAACACTAATTAAAGTAAATATGAAGTAAATATGGGATGTGTCCCACAAAAATAAAAGTGAAACCGAAATTCATTTCCTAAGATCTAAATTTCATTCAATATCATTTAACCTATTGTATAATGAACTTAATATTATTATAAAATTCTAATAGAATCGTTTAAATTATTATTAAATCATATATATTCTTTATAAATATATTTAATTTCATCTATAATTATAAATATTTATATATATAATTAATTACATCAATCATGGATACAGTAGGTTGTAATTTCCCATTAATACTTAATTCAATTTTTAAAGGATAGAAGGAAATAATAGTAAATAATAATTCACCTTTAATAAAATATTTTTATATAATTTAAATACAATATATTCATCATATATATCTTCATTTCTATCCATAAAAACAAAAAAAAATAATCCCATCACTATGTGGAGGTGGTAGTCCACATATAAAACCGAGTGAAGTTATTATTTTGAAAAGGATTGGATGGTAAGGGATTATATATTACGATTTCATTAGAGAAGAACAATTTTGTCGTAAATATCATATATTTTAATTAATTCATAAATAATAAAAACACATGGATGTTAATTATAGAAGAATAATGATATTAGTACATGGAGACGGTATGCCATAAGTACCAATGAGAGATACTTTCACTACATATTTGATGGAAAGGAGGGTATATAATTGTTTTTCATAATCATAATAACATTACCAAATATTTTTTAGGGTAAAAAATATGTTTATGATAGATATCATACATTTAGAGGTGGTAAGGAATATTATATTAAGATTGAATGGTTTGAGCGACCAAACCTTTTTTAAAGTGGCTCCTTTTGATATTCTCTAATGGGAACTATGATTTGACTTTTGAGAATAACATAACCTATATTTTTTTAATATATTTAAGTGTGGAATCTTATTTTATAGTTCATGGTTTGGATAGAAGGCTCCATGTATTGTAATGAAGTTTTAGATGATGTGTCTATTTATAATAGAGGTTGGGGCAGATTTGGAATTTTAGAAATGATTAAAATATATTAACATTATTCAATATCCAAATGAAACCAAATTGAATATATAAGAAAAATGAATGAAATTAGAGACCATATATTATACCACAATTCTTATTTAATATTACATATGATTTTCCAATAATTTAATGAAATAATAATCACATAAAATTCCTTCATTTTTAATTTTGAGAATATTCATATCTTTAACATCTAAAAAAATAAATATAGCATGTAAAATGGAAAACAAATATTTTATAATTCCCTTATCAACTCAAGGTCATCAACCAAATTATTTTATTACTATAATTTTATAAATATATATTTATTTCAATAATAATAATAATATCATCTTTTTGAATTTTCAATTAATTAAATAATTACTATAATAGGGTTATGTGGGAATTGAAGATAATTATTTATTTACTAAAAATATAAAAAATTTACATGGTGAAGATATATATTTATGATTGAAAATATTTTTTTAGTAAAATATAATTTATGGATAATGACATTTTGAAAATATCATAATTTTTAAAAACATGAGTGACATGTTTGACTTTTCGTTAAATAGAACACAATAATGGTTATAGTACACTAAAATATTCCCCAAATAGTAAACAATTTGAACCATGGATAATTATTCTCAAGATATAATCTTTAAATAAGATATAATGTAGTTTTTGATTCATTTAATATTTCTTATATTAGTACATTTTCATATAAATTACATGATTTACCTTTTACTATGGTAACATAAATTACCAATATTATTATCCATATTTTCCAAAAATAAAAGGAGGCAATTTAATAAATTTGGATAAACTGAATTCATATAATATATACATTTTAAAAAATTCAAATCCCATATGTTCATTATTTAAATTCAATATTTAATTATAAAAATGCAATGACCAATAGCTTTTTAGAAAAATGAAACTTTTTAATATACATTTTTTATACTAAATGAAATTATAAAATCCATTTAAAGAACATAATTATATTATTTTACAAAATGAACTAATTAAAACATAAAAATTATTAAAATATAATTGTTCCTTTTAAATAAATTTATAGATGTTATAGTTTTTAATAAAATCATTAGTGGTCATTATTCATATAAAAATCATTATTTTTTAAAAAATATTTTAAAAAATCAACATAATATAATTTATCTTTTTGAATTAGAAAATGAAATTAGTTTAATAAAATGAATTTTATATAACAATTATATATTAATATTAAATTTTACTCATATTTAATACTATTTTTGGTGAAAACATGTTTTTCATTGAATAAAATTACATTACAATAAAATTGAATTATGATTAAGTAGGAATTTAAAAATAAATTTATATTGAGTCAAAAATTTATAGATATGTCATAAATTATTTAATCATTCTACTACCCACCAAATTAATGGATATGTTATAGCTATCAAATTAAATAATAATATTTTATTATTATATTGTGGTTCATTTAAACTCTATCTTTCCGGAAACACTACCTATCAATTAAATAAAATTATTTTAAAAAATATTTTTCATGAAACTAATGGTTTATTATTGGAAACATCATGTAACACCTATAGTGTCTCAATTTGAGGTGATGTTTTTTCTAGGGAATGTTGCAAGGTTATCCCTAATTAGGTTCCAACCATGAAAACCCCCAGAGATTAAAAGAAACGATCAAATTCACCTAAAACAACACCTAAAAAAGTCTCAAAAATACTATGGTCAATAAAATGGTAAAATAATTAAATAAATCTTGTTTCTGACACCTAAGGAATGGTTGAGATCTTAAAAAATTTATAATTCCTAGTTCTTTTAGAATATCCTATGTAATACTCACTTTGAATGTATAAAAAAAGGACTCATTCTACCAAGAATGATGATTCCTGATAAAATAAAGTCCATGTAAACTTTAGTTTTCACTTATGATATAATACATATACATGACCATGATATAATTCAATGGCCTATAAATCATATCTCTATATCTATATACCTTTCTTCAAAACAAACATATAATCTAGATCCACTTTTGTAAATCCCCAATTTGATGCATCATAACAGTTCCTCATATGGAGGGATAGATAACCTCAACTACACATCCATATATGTTAGAATTTGTTGAATAGTTATGAGATTATAATAAAAATATATGGAAATTATAACCTATAAAATAAATCTTAACTATTATCCCTGAATTTATTGAAAATTTGGCTTTACCATTCCAACGACCAGAAAAAATTAAAACATTCACATATAAAATTAAGAGAAAAAATGAGTGTTGTAGTTTGGTTTATAAAATAAATAGTATATATTAAATAAGAAATTATAATATATATTTATGAAAATTCTATATACCCCAAAACCTAATGAAATAGTAAAATTTTCTAAAGACTTAGTCAAAACATATATTCTGTGGTAAAATAATAAAATATGAAGTCTTTGTTAACAAATATATAGAAATTCACATTCTAAATATTGAAAATTGTAGACTACTCAAACCAAGATATAACTCCCACTAATATATGTAACCCATAACAAAAATGAAACATAAGATCAACCCATGTATATCAATGTACTTTTTTAGTTTACAATTAGGGGAAGAGTTAAAAAATAAAATAGCATTCTCAAACTCACCCTGAATAAAAACATGTATATGATTACATTAATATATTTTTAGGTATATGTTTTGTTTACAAAACCGACCAAGAAATATAACTCATTCAGGAATATTAATTATAATCATACCTACACATAAACATGTAAAATATGCCCACAAATCCTGAATATAGTCATTATACCTATAAACTATTGATAATTAACACCTATTTTTATCCCGAAACCCATACTTACTTATATCCAAATGATATATACAAAAAATTCACCATATTACCATAAAAAAATATTCCCAATAAGTCTCAAATCACATCCACAAAGTCTCACTAATAAAATTCTCACATATTCCACCGGTTATCTAATAGCGTATAAATTATAAAATCTGAAATTATAATGAAAAATAATGATTATATTTAAAATAATAACATCAATCTATATAATATTTTTCAAATACCATTCGTAAATATAATGTGGAATTTAAAATAAGATGGTTACTGAAATTGTTCCGGTAGAAAATCTATCATCTCAGCCAAAACCAAGGGATAAAAATGTGGAAAATTAAAGTATATGGTAAAATCAAATAAAATAAATACTAGATCAAGTTCCCTACCCCATATCGTCTTACTGGTACTCACTATAACAACTATCCAAACAACCCATAGGTAACAACCAACTCTAATCCATAATATCAAAAATCACTATTGTTGTTTCTCCCCCTTCGTGATAGAATAATGATATGGAACTAATCTATTATATCATATATAAAAGTCATTAAAATCTCATGAGTGTGATGATCATAGACTTATTGTATGATGATCCATAGAGATGGTAATATTGTCTCAAAATAGAAAAAATCTATATAAATCATATTATCTATATATACCATCTATTTGAGATCATCCAGAGTCATTAAATCAAGTCCAAACTATCTATAGGGATATTACTACTAGAATTTCAAAAAATACCCAATGAAAAAGTAAATTTTTATTGATAAATCATTTAAAACTAATATATTTCTATAATATATTATTAATATCTGATGGATTGTGAAATTTAACCTCTATTTGGATTGAGAAGAGAAATATTTTTTATGTTATTTGTTGGATTCTCTATAGTTTATAAAATAGATATTACACTTAAAAAAAGAAATGAATACAGTGCAGAATCATACAATGAAATCCAATTTAAAATTGATTATAATTAATTTTTATTGAATATGAAGTAAATTTCATTTGTGGGAAGGTAGTCTACAACATATTGAATCTCCATTTTATTTCTATTTCTTATAGGGGTAGGGAGATTAGTTTTACAATGAGGTCTTAGTGGTTTTATAAAACCCCCCCGCAGTATTGGGAATAAAAATACATGTATGGAAAGGACTGGTTTGTCAAAGTAAATTAAATAATTATAAAACATGTGTATCAAACCCTATAACCAATCCTTTCTTCCTAAGATGAATTTTATGATTAATATACATGTTAGATAGTTTACTATATTTATTACATTGTCTTTATTTTCCAAAACCATGAAGCATAATGATAATTTGTTTTCAATAAATAAAAAAACCCAAAAAATATTAGATTAGGTGAATTAGAAATTAGCTATTTATCCAACTACTATTATCCTCATTTCAAATGACCCAGCCTAGCCTCTATTATACATTATGATAAATTAAAATTTCATTTTTTGTACCGTACAATAGTAGTGTGTCAATACCCGACACATGTGTAAAATTTTATATTCAATGTAAAAGAAGATAAGTTGTCCACAACACAAATATAACATAATATTTCACATGATATGTGATTTAATGACTTTCATAATTCCATATGAATAGGTCATGTGTAATTTATGGTCTTGTTGAGATCATGTGGAACCCCTTTAACAAGACACCCTGTTCATGTGAAGCCAGCCATGACACTCACTAATATGTGATGTTTTCCATATTCATTCTGATGATTCATGACACTTTTCAACTAGAAAGAACATGAAAATAATCCAAAATCCTTTGATAATAAAGCATAATAATATAAAAAATTATTATACCCTATGCGGTAATAGATATTCATGTGATGTGCTGATACATTTCTCAGTGACTGTGCAGTGTCCATGATTAATTCCCACCTTGTAATGGTAGAATGTTCGGGAATGATAAAATAATCAACAAAAAGGATACCGGATAGTACCATTTTATTATGTGATGCCCCTCCAACTACATATCATATGTAGATTATTCTTCTATAATAATGATCACATGATGGTGCATGTTACGACATTGATCACACAATGTTCCATAAATGAGCAATGTGTCTGTCCAAGAAAATGATCATGTGCCATATTAGGATCTCATATTGGTAATAAGTGTCCATCATGGGAAAAATTGATAAAGTTTTTAAAAACAAAGAAAAATATCCTTTGAAAATATGAAAATAGTGAAAGAGTTTTGAAGTCGTATATTTTTAGATTATTTTCTCAATGTAGTTAAAAAAACCTCAAAAATCCAATGACATGTCAACCTTATCACGCAAGAGCATGTTAACATGTACCCATCATCATGAAAATGTTTCTTGGACATGTCATTTTAATTATGTGCTGTTATTATCAAATCAAATAAATGAAAAGGGGTTGTCTATTACAATTCACTCACATTACCCCTACATCAATTATTAGTCATGTGACACATCACATGTATGTTGAATGATTTTATCAAATATAACTTTTACAACCTCATGATATCATATCCTTTATAATATATTTAAGGAAAAAGGGGAAAAAACAAAGAAACGAGTCAAGGGAGAAACGAGTCATCTTCCATGGACAAACACCATTTATCACATGAGGTACACCTCGATAAGGGAGAATAATATTGGAAAGTATGATATAGATGTAATCTGAGTCTCACAAATACCCCCTCACAGTCCATTTTTGTCTCACTAAAGATGTCATGAAATTCATATTCTATCTGATGAATGCCTTCCCTTTGGAATACTAATCATGCGTATGCACATATAAATGTCATTTTTAACATATGATAACACTTTAACATTTCCATATGGTTACTAGAAATCCCATTTATCAACCCATGTCAAAAAATAAAATAGGAGGAGAATTATCACACTCACTAAATATCATGTGATGTTAGGGATGAGCCATGATATGATCATGTAAATAATGTGAGAGTAATGAAATCCCCCAACTCTTTGAAAAATATGTGAGATATATTTCATGCAAGACAAAAAATTACATGGGTAGTGAGGCCGATAAATCAAACCCAATAATCACAAATATGAATCCCAGGCTTACATGTAAAATAACAATCATAGATAGGAGAACATGTTAGGACTTCTCATATTTTTAACTCACATGATCATATTAGTCCTCCAAAGTCTACAATCTTGGGATTCACACAAGGTATCTTATGAAAGGTACAGATTCATTTCATGATCAGTATATAGATCAGGAGTATAATTTCCGGAGTGTTAGTCAGATAATGTGAAGTAAATTTCACATGATGATTGGATCACAAGAAACCTGATATAAACTAACACTAGAAAAATATGAGATACATAGGAAATGAAGACTACAATAAAGAAGAAGATAATGGGAGATTTACGAGAAGATCGATTCATTAGACATTGTGTGCATTTCATGACCAATAATGATCATAACATAATAATAAGTGAATCCTTCCAAAATCATGTCACACTCCCTTGGCATGTAATATAGATATTGTGTTGTCCCGTAGACATGTCATAGATTTCACATAATTCCATTTAGTCATTCCTTCCAATTCTTGTGAATTCCTCTAGGCTTTCCAATCTTGATCATGTTATCTCTTTTAGGTATGTCTCCTAAGCCATGAAGAATCCCTATAGAATGTCATCTAGGTATCATGATGTCACTCAGACATTTTATCCTTGATTTTTTTATTTCCTAAAAATGTGTCTCCCAAGCCTTGTAGTGACACCATGACATGTCATATATGTATCATGATGTAACCAAGATATTTCATCTACATCCTTGGGATTTCCTCTATACAATTTAGATTTTTTTGTGAAAAACTATATACATGTCAACCTTTAACATGTGATGTCCTCCATATGTGGATTTCAAGCCTTGCGCTGACAACCGAGCATGTCCTCAAGGTGTCATGATGTCACAAGGTCATGCAATCTATAGTCCCATGATGTCCAATAGTCATGTTTGATAGGTTATGTGACACCCTCCATACATGTTAGACATGATAAGGTTATTCTGTCCATATATGAAATTTAGTTTATGAAAAATACATCACACAACTCACCTTGATAATATAATTTCCTCTACGATTATTTCCTAGGTATCCAGGACATGTCCCTGAATCCTCATAAATTCCTCTCAAACATGAAAAAAAATATCTGGTAGAAAATCAAAAACATGTTATATAGATATATGGATGTGTCAAATAGATGTTTTGAGACATCATAACTTTATCCCATATATTAATTAGTGAATCCTCTATTGGTAATACATGGTTATATTGAACTACTATAACCTTTATACATGAAAAATCATAGTTATGTAATAATAATTATTAATTATAGATCTCAAAATGGAATCCACCTCTAAGTAAATACCCCTGTTTCTCTGAAATTACAACCGTAGAGACCATGTTTCTCTAATGGGAATATATTTCTTCATCTTACACTAGTTTATTTTGAGGGTAATATAACTATGATGATATTGATTCTTCTATATCTTAGAAAATTAGGACACACTCCTAAGGATATTGCATCATAATAAAAATCTAAGGGATTTTCCAGGAACATAATCCCCACATTCATATACTAACATTCCGATTACATACTACCCATTTTTTCCACACCAAGCATGTATCAAATGAGATTAGTAGTTTGGAATGACTGTGTTATTATAATAATTAATCTACACCATCCATGAAATCCTCTATGTTCAAAACTTGATCAGTGGAATGATATTACATTCCCCAAACAAGGTCATTGAACACATGGTGAGTCCAAAGGGCATGAATGAACTATAATTCCCCTTATTTCTAGAATATTCAGGAATAATAGGACAACCCACTAATTCTGGAACTCAACACACAATTCATATGTGCACAATATATAATCCATTTTTATGATATTAAACTACACATTTTATAAATACATATGTGTTTCAATTCATTCAATATACAGGACAGATAGTATGCCTCACAATGATTCAATATCATCCCACGAATACTAATTAAACCTATTGATGATAGAAAATTTCAGAGTTCTTCATTACATGTAATAAATATATATGAATATATCCTTTAAATGTAAAATGATGAAGAACCTCAGATTTGAATGGATGGAAACATTAATAGAACGTCATTTACATAAGGAAGGATTAAACAATTGATCATTTTGGTAGGGTGACCAGTCATGTATCGGGTTTAGGGAGATATAATTTACCATATCTTAAATATATATTTGATTCATATAGTAGGAAAAATTTCCACCCCCCCAAAAGGGTGTCATTAGATTAACATCCCATCCTATATTACATTGTGAGTTCCTATGTGGTGTTGGCTCTAAGAATCCCAATAGCCTACAGACCATTATACATAAGGTTTTTACCATATTATGGTTATGGAAACCATAAAGATATAATCTTAGAGATAAAAATAGTGAGCCCTACAGAAATTATTGTATAAGACCTTGATACCCCCACAATCAAACCATTATGATAATCTATTCAGTCTATATGATGAAGAAATAATGGTGAATCCTATAATGGATTTCATTTAACTATAGAATATCCTTAACATGATAAAGTGGATAGACAACCCAACTCACATCAAACTATATTTTTCATAACATTTATTCCATGATCATTCGATGAAATGAAAGTTGTGAAAATTTCATGAATCTCTCAAATTCCAAATCAGTTATTAGTTGACCAATAGTTTTGGGGGGTCTCATAAAATAAGTCAATCCTCACAATGAAACATCTATGTAAGAAGAATGGCTATACTTTGAATAATAAATTACAATTTTTTTACTAGTGTATATTTGATTTATCACAAACCATGTGTGAAATGATGTACTACTAAGTGACCATATTCCTTGTTATCATTATAACTATAGACACTACTCTAAAAGACTATAGATGACCTCATATCATGTCTTCATTATGTGAATATTCCAAAAATTTATCTATGACAACAACCCCTATGGGTCACAGGAAGACATAAACAACAAGACCCCTATAGAATATGTTAGGGAATGAAATTGTTCAAAAATATCATCAACATTATATGATCCTAACCCATGATACTTCATGTGAGCATCTGCAAATGCTAAAAAATGATGAGATAAAATCATCCATGGAATGTTTCTTAAATGACAGTGGAAATATTTTCCAAAACCATCCACTGCAGAACCTTATACCTATAGAATGACGATAACCATAATCATTTTTGATTAAGGTGGAGCAGGTAGTCAACTATGACTCCCTTCTAGTTTAGGGGACACTGATGATGGTTCATATCAACCATCATCACCTTCACAATTATGTCAGTTCCCTCAGTCACATGTTGAGAGAAACTCCCAATACATTATTGCCTCAGACAACCAAGTAGAGAAAAAATGATTACACATTTGGTGAATAATGATTTGGATAGTATGGAGGGAAACATATCCTTACTTCTACT
Source organism: Viscum album (assembly GCA_963277665.1). NCBI lineage: Eukaryota > Viridiplantae > Streptophyta > Magnoliopsida > Santalales > Viscaceae > Viscum > Viscum album. The sequence continues at coordinate 1,067,746,957 of OY728157.1, read as the reverse complement.
GAAAACCATTCCATCTTACTCTTGTGATTTCCATTGAGCAAGATCATATTCCATCCGACTTAGTGAAAGTATTAGTGAATATTCATGTGGAAGGCATGGTGGGGGCACATATCCTTACCTCCACTTATGAAGCCCATCGGTACATTATGATGTGATAATAAGTTATTTGTGAGATAAAATCCTCATATCAATTTGAGATAACTTCTACTACATTGTGAAGATAGAAATTATATTGTATTACATTAAAAAACTCATGTTTATAATGTGTCACTACATCATAGAAATAGAGAATAAACTCCACTTACATATTCTAGAACTTGTACAGGTATAAGGAAATATTCCTATCCCAATCCCTATATATGGTGAAACAGAACAATCAAATCATTATGAAAAATAAGTTTCTACATATAATTCACACATTATTTCTCCCATATAGAGGGATTTTTCACAAATTCTAGAAAAGGATAACGAACTAGATCGGTATAATTTCCCCATTACAAATACGGATCACCTTGTGATAGTGGTACCTGGATCAGGATATGTCCACATTCATTAAAAAACATAACAATGTTATACAAAAAAGGATTAGGATCAGTTTTGTCTCCCCATTCAGATTGTGGTCTATCAAGTTATAGTTGAATATTCTTTCAGATAGGCTCATATTATTATCAAATAAGACATCATGCATACACCAAAGGCTCAAAATCAGGATCATATCACTATTCTGATTGAGGCTCACCATGTAAGAGTAAAAAATGCACCCAGAAAGGCTCATATTTTTTTAGTTATGCTAATTGGAATATGTCAACCACTCTTAGAAGATAGGGGTCATATCCTTATTTCCACCAATGAACAACCACACTAGTATCCCTTAATTTATAAATGATAGTAGTATCATATTACATCTCCCAGTCTAGAGGTCGAACAACATATTTGGAAGTGGGATGAAAATTTTATCCAGACACATTTCCCAATTTCACTAATAGAGGAAAAGAATATTCCGACATCCACCCATATTAATGATTAAATTCCTATAAAAAATACAAGAATTCCATGAAATAATCTATAATTTTAGTAGCATCGTAATCATATACCCATTCGACCAGATGATTATAAAATTTATCCACCAACATCCATACAACAATAACATGTCACTTAACAATCCTAAAAGAATAGTCAGAATATTCCCCCCTGACATAGAATGAGTCTCATATTTCAATCCTTATCATGTCCAATTCCCCTGAGGTTGTTCAAGAGACATTCTCATTTACCTGATGGTCAAAAAATAATCATCCAAATAATAAGGGTATCATTACAATGATAGTCTTATTTTGAGAAGTGTTTAGATTTATCACATGTTTTATAATCCTAAAAATCACTGTGGTCATCCCCTCTATAGTGATATATCCCATATAGATGGAAAAAATCCTCTTACATATACACCTCTTTTCAGAAAGGCATTCAAAAATAAAACACCTTTTTACTGAGAGGTGAAAAAAACAGTGTGTTTCGAAATATATAATTCCCCAAAACAACTATAAATACTTCATCCCTATAAATACGTGGCCCCAAGAATTAATTTTTGATGTATACCGAGGTGGAAGATTGTAAATATGATATATACGAATCCAAAATTTTCATATGGTGAGAGTTAGCTTGAATCAACCTCTTTACCGTGATTTGGACCATTTCCACATTATTCTATGAGATACCCATTTCAATATAGAAGAAGTTTCTGTGTCATATGTATTACAAAATATGTTGTAGAATCATTAATGATAGAAGGCTAGATTTCGCCTTTATCTAGGATATGGGGGTCCCCAAGAAACCATGAATAGAGTATATAATTAGCAGGGAATGGCTCATCTCATCATGGAACGAGACCCAATAATAGAAAATACCACATGAATATAATCATGAATTCCTATATTGAATCAAAACTCTTTTAGAATTCACATTCTAATCCATGTCTTGTATATGTATTTTAGGATGGTGAAATAATGGAGTGGTGAACATCACTACAATAATGCAACAGTTGATATCCTTAAATACAACATCCTATAATGTTATAGCCATGAATATGATTATGGGGTCATGAAATGACCCAAACCTTCTTTAATAAAAATTTCTCTTGGTCTAATTAAATTTATCTAATATGTAAAATGTAAATATAAATGTGGACATCATTTTTTTATGTTTTTGAATTTTAAAATACTGTTATGAATTGTGACTCTTTCTAATATAAACATTGAGCTAGACCGACTCTAGGAGAAGTGAATGTTAATAGAGATTACCACCTGAGCGATGTTATTCGGGCCACCCCAAGAGTTTTTCACCATCACACACATTACCATTAGGTCGTATACGAGTTTTATAAGGGGTTATGTAACAAGACCCTAGAACTATTTTCATTATTTTTATAGATAATATATATTAATTTTATTATTATTATTTGTGAATTGTTTTTAAAGCCCAAATAATATTTTTTATTAATATTCATCTAAGAAATCAATTTTGTTGTATTAATGGATTTTTAAATTAAATAATATTTTAATAAAATATTATTGATAAATTAATTTTTATTAACAATAAATGATTGTATAATTTTATAAATACAGTTGTAATTTTTATTATGGTTTGAAAATTGTTTTTGTCAAAACCCATTAATTTTTGATAAATTTCAGTGTTTATTTTAAATTAAATATATCACATTTTTAGAAAATTATTTAGATAAAATAAAAATATTATTTTTGGAATTAGGATATCAAAATTATCCAAAAGTTAATTTTTCATAATTTTATAAGACTATCAAATTTCGGGGTAAAAATTAATTATAATTTAAACATATAATGTGTTTTATGACATTATAATGACCAAATACTAATGTAATAAAATAGTATAAAAATAATATTTGGCCAATGTTTTTTTTCCATTAATATAATGTTAATTTAGAATTTATTGATTTATTTTACAAATCATCAATGGACCTTTCAAGACTTATTAAACATTTATGCTTTTGAAATTGATTTCCATGAGAGTGTGACTCACCTCCACATATAAAACCCTATAATATTAAGATTTTATGAAATTGGACTTATAAAATATTGTTTTCCACTCCCCTATGAAAAAATCCTTGGGAAAAACCATGCGTTGGTTTGGGGTTTCGATTAGTTTAATGTGTGGTGTCCCAAACCAAATTGATTGTAATGGCCTGGGTTTTCGGGTTCCATTAATTTGTGAAAATCTCATGCTGGGTTTTCTATTCTGGGAATCTCAGTGATGTTTGGCCAAGGGTAGGCCAATTGGTAGCCTTAGCCTACCAGTAGCAAGCCTACCGGTAGCTTGGTCTACCGGAAGCCGCAGCCTACACATAGATATGTCTACCAGTAGCTACAGCTACTGGTAGCTCTGTCTACCGGTAGCTTGGTCTACCAGTAGCTACAGCCTACTGCTAGCTGTCGGCCACTGATGGTTCTTAGATACCGGTGGCTCAGGCCTACCCCGACATGTTCTTTCCAGTAGGTCTCCTTTTTGTGCAAATTGGGTTTTAAACCCTATTTTGACTCCATTAAGCTCGTTTTAAAAGCCCAGTAATGCCCATAAATGTTTAAATTAAGTATTTAATGAATTAACCTAGTGTGTACGTCAGTTTAAACTGCCTGACCTCTAATGAAGTGTTGGGCCCTGTGGTCAACCCATGACCACCGCCCATGCGGTTTCGCGTTCTTATCTCAACCGCACCCGAACCATATAAACTAAAAGGGTTCTCCATGGTTTCTTATATTCTTGTTCAACCTGCGTTAAATTACCCTTCCTTCAGGTGAGCCTCATCGCTATGCATGTTGTTCCGCGCCCGGCCTAAGCATTTATAGATGAGGCGATTTTCATTCAGGTGAGCCGCATCGCTATCAGTGAAGTTCCACGCCCGGGCTTAGCATCGATCGTTGATAAACAGGTAGGGAATTTATCCTTCGCCTCTCTCTTTTGTGTATCATGCGGGGTGGGCGTGCTTTTGTTTCTATTGAATTGGATAAACCAGACCTAAATAAAGACAATGAACAGATTCTATAAATAAACAAGGGGGGGGGCTATGATCATTGATGCTATTTTATATTATGATCTTCTTTCTGAATCGTTCGTCTTACGCCTACTGAAAATCGAGGCCGTTGGTGGTCGATGTTTGTGCACTAACTAACCCTTACCTTTGGTGATGTTTAAATGGATCGTGTTGTGGTGGATAACCCTTGCTGTGTAAAGGAATTTTGTTTAATCACGTATATCTGGCTTAAAAATTGAAAGCACCAGGATCAATCCCTTCTGTGATAACCCCGGTCAAAACACGGAATTAAAATCATGGAGTGTGTAAAATCATATAAACTTGAATATACCGGTATGGCCCAACTTTGTGTCGGTGGTAGTGGTTTGGTTGTTTCCTTTTACAGGCTGATTGTTGGATATGTGGGAGGGGCAGGGATCCCCTGTTCTATACTCTTAGTTGTTGTGGACTTTGGGGTAGGATCCCCTATTATTATGGATTTAGTGGTTGCGAGTTTTAAGACCGGGTGGTTACCTTGTTTATATCACGAATTGGGGTGGGATCCTCTGTTGTTGAGAAACACTTTTTTCTCCCAGATATTAGGAATGGGGCTGTAACATAGGGTTCTCTTTAGTTGATGTGGCTTTAAGAGAGAACCAGGTGTGGGTGTTATGGTTGATGCTTGACTATTTACTTTCCTGGACTTGTTCGTATGTTTACTAGTTGCCCAAGTAGGTGCATAAATTAATTAAATATTGCCACTGATCATAAAAACAAGGATGGGATAAATGGGTTTTGGTTCGGCGTGAGTTGTGACTTGGACGTAGTGCTATTTGTGCTCTTTAGGAGGGCTGAAGAAAAACCTAAACTTTGGGTGAGTGCTTGTTACCTATATATATATATTTAGGTTTGTGTTTCTTATTCACGCCCCACCCAAGTTGAGAACTTAGTGCCAAACACCCCCATTTCATGGGGGAGGGTGTTTTTCCCAACACTATTATTAGTGGCTGGTTATTTTATCCTTTTCTTCTCCCTTTCCCGGATAGCCCAAGTATCTTCGGGCAGGCTGTGATGGCATGAGGTCCATTATTATCCCAAGAACCTTCGGGCAGGGTAGTGTGGTGGTTGTGGCCCAGGTGTGTGCGGGCAGGTGGTTTCCCAAGTATCTTCGGGATGAGGCCCAGGTGTCTTCGTGCGTGGCAGTGCATCTTCTAGCCCAGGTGTCTTCAGGTGAGGTGGTGGTCGTTCTGTCCTAGGTGTTTGCAGGCATGGTTATGTGTGACAGTTGTGGCCCAAGTGTTTGTAGGTGGGATTCGGCAGTTGGACTGCGCGTGGTTGTGGCCCAGGTGTGTGTGGGTGGGTGTGGAAGTGGGACTGCAGTGAGAATGTTGGGATTGGTTCGATGCATAGGATGTCTCAATAACCAGTGTGAAAGTGGCACGTGGTACCCAAACATTGATGTTCTCTTATATATATATTACGTGACTTGTGTTATTTGGGGATTGTGCCTTGGTGAGGCTTGGGTGGATGGTTTACCTTGTTAGCTGTTTGGTTTACTCCTTTTTCACACGGGACTTTAGTACATTCCCCCACTTGTGCACGAGAGTCTTTGGTTTTCCTTACGAGAGTACTTTTATGCTCACCCTACGTATATAAAACTGCTTTCAGGATTCCAGGAGGACTTCATGGACTGCGTAGGACCATACTAGCTCAGACCATTGGGGCAGTTGCAGTTGCTATTTTCTTTCCTTGGTACTTACCTTTGTAGTCACCTTTTGTACCTTGAGGCTTTTAATTTTTGGAACATGCATGTGGGAATGGTTTACTTTTGGCTTTGCTTTTCTTTTAGTTTTGGTGTTTTTGGGTTTCATTATCTTATCTTCCAATACTATAAAACAAAAAAAAGGGGTAATGCCTTCCATTTGTGTGAAATTCTCATACCCTTGGTGCTATTCGCCACTCTGGGACCTATAGAAGGCGGGTTTCGGGGGACATTATCTCTCATTCAACTTAAAGAAGGAAGGGGTTGGCAACCTGCTGACCCTTCCCTTATTTTTGGTGAAGGCGGGTCATGAAAGAATGGTATTAGAGTGAGGTTATTTAGAGATAGGATAGAGTCTGGAGTTAGGCATAGTGAGAATTGCATGGGATGGTAGGGCAACAATGTTGGGTGACCTCGGTGCGTGAATTAGGCCAGGGAAGACCGGGTAGGACATGAGATTTTAGGGCCCCCCGTGATCCGACGCAAGGTCTCTGGACCTACCGAACAACCAAGTCATGCCACACTGATTTCAGGGTAGAGACCCTAAGAAAGGTACATGCATCATAATGACTTGTGTTCTCATGTTTCTGGGGTGTTTTGGGAATTAAGAATAAACAAAACGTTTAAGAGGTTTTAAAGACCATATTCTGCACTACTTGGGCTTAGGAATTCCTTGTTTACCTTTCAACTATGGCACTTGGAAGGTGACCATGTGTAGTACTGGCGATTGAGGCCCTGCAGACTACCTTGGCCGATTGAAAGAGAGCTGACCGAGAAGAGTATGATGACCAGTGACAGAGGACTCTTAAGACCTTCCAGCGACAGACCCTCGAGAAGTATGAGGGCATCAACTCTGACATGAAGACAGAAGGCTGGCTAGTGGATCTAGTGAGAGCTTTCGGCCTGATTCAGGCCCTGACCAAGTACTGGGTTACTCTGGCCGTCATCTAGATGCGGGGAGCGGCGCGTCAGTGGTGGATGCTTTACCTGGGGGAGAGGAGAGAGGCTGAGGTGGCTTGGGCTGATTTCGAGAGGGTGTTCTCGGCGGAATTCCTCTCTTCGATGATGAAGGCGGAAAAGAGACAGGAGCTACTCTCCCTCCAACAGGGGAGTATGTCAGTGATGGATCTAGGGATCAATTTAAAGGACCTCATACATTTTTCTCTGGAACTCTTTCCTAATGAGGAGTCTCAGGCAAGACATTTGGAGGAGGCGCTCCGACCCTCCCTCCAGTATGCTGTTACCCACTTTACCCTTCAGACGTACTTGGGGGTCTAGAAGAAGGTTGAAGTGGTGGAGAGGATGCATGATCTAGGAGGAGTGTCACAAGAGGGGATCCAGCTGGGACCATCGAAGGGGAAGGCCGTCAGCACCAAGCCTCCAGTGTCAGGACCCTCCATGTTTTGACCGGCAAGGAGCAGGCCACAGCTGTTTCAGTTTCGATCCCCTGGTCCTTGCCATTTTCATTTGGGCTCGGAACCATGGTGCTTCGTCTGTGGGAGCCCTGGACATCTCCGGAGTTAGTTTCCAAACCGGGTACAGTACCTCGGTGGCAGATAGCCCCACCACCCGCCCCAGTAGCAGCATCTAGTCAGGCGTTTCCAGTAGCAGCAGTAGGGACAACGATCTCCCGCTCCTCCAAGGGCAGACGTAGGAGGAGGAGGCCAACCTCAAGACGCTCCTCAGGGTCCTCGACTGGGGTGTGGTCGGGGAGGTGGATGACAGCGGAGGGGTAGAGGAGTTGCGCGTGGACAGTTACACAACACAGAGGCAGCAGTTCCAGCAGGGCCGGAGGTTGTTTGATGTACGATCAGTTTGTTTAGTACCCTTTCTTATGCCTTGTTCGATACTAGAGCTTCGCACTCCTTTTTTGCACCCAGTCTAGCTCATGCCTTGGGTGTAGATGCCGAGAGACTCCCAGTGCCCCTGGTGTTGAGCACACCAGTCGGGGGTCAGACCAACTTGTTGTTTGTGTGTCGGGGATGCAGACTGATGATAGGGCCACATCAGTCAATTAGGGATCTTCTTCTGCTACAGATATAGCCATACGATGTCATCCTAGGAATCAACTGGCTATTCTCTGTGTGTACCATCATCGAATGCTTCTGAAGAAGGGTCGTGTTCTCAGACATGGGCAGCCGGGGTGTTGTTTTCACTGGCGAACAGAGCAGTCAGAAGGGAAATAGGCGAGAGGAACCCCTCCTCTGTTTGTTAGCTGAGCTGTCAATAGGGTCAGTAGATGATGAAATGGTGGAAGTTCTAGAGATCTTCCATGGGTTTATAGACGTCTTCCCTAAGGAGGTGACAACTCTACCCCCTCGATGTGATATCGAGTTCGGGATGGACCTTCATCCCGACACTCGTCCGATCTCGATGGCAATTTATCGGATGGCACCATCAGAGCTATGGGAGTTGTGGATCCAAATTGACGATCTGATGAAGATGGGTTATGTTCGGCCGAGTGCGTCACCGTGGGGAGCTCTAGTATTGTTTTCATAGAAGGAAGATGGTGGTCTCAGGTTGTACATTGACTACATGAGGCTGAATCAGGTGACAATCAAGAATCTCTACCCTCTTCCGAGGATAGACGATATTTTCGACCAGCTAAAAGGGGCAGGATGGTTCTCAAAGATCGACCTACAGTCTGGGTATCACCAGCTGAGGGTGAAGGAAAGTGACATCCTGAAGATAGCATTCAGGTGCAAATATGAACACTTCGAGTTCATAGTTATGCCCTTCAGTGTTACGAACACCCCATCTATGTTCATGGGGCTTATAAACTCCATCTTTCGAGAACACTTGGATTGGTTCGTGGTTGTGTTCATCGACGATATCCTGATCTATTCAAGATCAGAGGAGGATCATGTAAATCACCTGAGGACGGTTTTGAAGGTCCTCCGACAGCATCAGCTATATGTGAAGTTGTCAAAATGCAATTTCTGGACATGAGATGTGCACTTTCTCGGGAACGTGGTGTCCGAACCAGGGGTAGCAGTGGACCCATCAAAGGTTGAGGCAGTTGTTTCTTGGGCAGCACCCAAGAATGTGGCAGAGGTCCGTAGTTTCCTTGGGCTGGCAGGTCACTATTAAGGGTTCGTACCCAACTTCTCTCGAGTAGAAACCCCTTTATCAGCCCTGACCATGAATGACCAGGTTTTCATGTGGAGTGAGCAGTGCGAGTCAGCCTTCAACTATCTGAAGGAGAAGTCGGTTAGTGCCCCAGTGCTGAGATTACCAGAAGAAGGGGCGGCTTGTGAGGTGTTCTATGATGATTCAGGACAGGGCCTGAGATGTGTGTTGATGCAACGAAAAGGGGTGATCTCTTATGGGTTCAGGCAGCTATGCCCTCACGAGCTTAATTACGCCACCCATGACTTGGAGATTGCAGTGATCATTTTTGCGCTATAGTTATGGTGGCACGACCTCATCGGAAAACGCTTTGTGGTCTTCACAGATCACAAAATCATGAGGTAAATCTTCTCCCAGCAGGACCTAAACTTGCGACAACGGAGATGGGTGGAGTTCCTCCAAGATTACGACTTCTATATCTCTTATACTTAAGACAAGAGCAATGTAGTGGTCGATGCCTTGAGCAGGAGGACGTAGAAGGATGCGGTCCGAGAGTCGGTGGATGACTGGAAGGCGATGGAGGAGTTGGCTGCCTTACACCTAGATGCAAAGATGGATAGCAGTAGAAGTTGCCTATATCAGATGATAGTGCAGTCATCTCTATTTTAGTAAGTGGAGGAGTCTCAGTGGGGAGACCCAGAGTGCGAAGTGATGCGTCACCGAGTTGACCAGGGCAATGCTCCAGAAGGATGGACGAAGGATGGTCAGAACTAGATGCTTTTCTAGGGAAGGTAGTTTGTTCCAGAAGTGATGCGCGACAAGGTTCTCACTGAGTTCCACAAATCACCCCTGGCGGTACACCCAGGAGTTTCGAAGATGAACCAGGGATTGAAGAGGCAATTTTGGTGGCCCAGAGTTAAGCGAATGGTGGCAGAGATTGTGGCCAAGTGCTTAGTGTGTCAGCAAGTGAAGGCTAAACACCGAGTTCCAGGCAGCCTACTACAGCCTCTAGATGTCCTCGAGTGGAAGTGGGATGACATATCGATGGATTTTGTCACGGGACTACCCAAGGTCCAAGGGGGATATGATACCATCTGGGTGGTAGTGGACCAGTTGACGAAATCGGCTCACTTTATGGTGATTAGGGAGTCAAGTGTAGTGGATGCTTTGGTGCGAAGATACATGGATGAGGTGGTGCAGTTGAATGGAGTTCCAAGGTCTATAGTCTCAGATAGGGATGCATGTTTTACCTCACGAGTCTGGAGGGGTTTTCAGTATGCTTTTGGCACCCAACTACGCCCAAACACTGTTTTCCACCCCCAGACAGATGGGCAGACAGATCACACCATCCAGACCTTGGAGGATATGCTGCGGGCATGTGTTCTGGACTCAGGGGGATCATGGGTGCGATACTTGCCCCTGTTAGAGTTTGCCTACAATAATATCTACCAATCTACAATTGGTATGGCCCCGTTTAAAGCCTTGTATGGGAGGCCATGCCGTTCACCTGTGTGTTGGACCGAAGTAGGAGAGACATGCATCCATGGCCCGGAAGCTGTACAGAGCACTACAGAGAAGGTTCAGCTCATAAAGGAAAGGTTGAAGGCGGCCCAGGACCGACAGAAGTCGTATGCAGATACCAGGAGGAGGCCCTTGGAGTTTGAGGTTGGAGGCCACGTGTTCTTGATGGTCTCCCCTAGGCGTGTGAAGAGGAGGTTCGACAAGGAGAGTAAGATTTCTCCCAGGTTCATCAGACCCTTCAAAGTGTTGTGGCAGGTTGGGGAAGTGGCTTATCAGCTAGCATTACCACCGCTTCTACTGAGGATACATGATGTCTTTCATGCATCCCAGCTTCGTCGGTATCTTCACGACGATTCACACGTCCTTGATTGGGGTGAGCTGGACATCATGGATGACATGACTTTTGTGGAGAGACTAGTGATGATCGAGGATCGCAAGTAGAAGGTGCTTCGTGGGCTAACCATTCCCTTGGATCGTGTGTTGTGGAGACATGGTGGGCTTGAGGAGTGTACATGGGAGAGGAAAACACGGATGCGTACCCAGTACCCAGAGTTTTTTTGAGATTTGTTCCTTGTTTTACCTGTTGTGATAGAACATTTTTTCTTTTTAGCTATGAAATGTACTGGTTTTCTTTCCTCTGAATGTGTGAGAAAAGACCTGGCTATGGGGGAAGAGAGAACCCGACCCCTAATCAAGACACATTAAGGTGGATGTGATTAAACCTGTGCGGGTGAGTCAGTGTCGCCCAAAGAAGATAATATCTTGACATGGGGGAGGAGACTCCCCAACTCACATGCCTGGGCAGTTTGATATGGTATGTTGGTTGGTTATTGACAGGAAAGTGTTTTTAGTTAGCATGGGTTCACTCCTAAGAGGTATCTTTCAAGGTGGTTGTTCAGACCCACTCTTTCCTTCTGGTTTGTTTTGATTCTTGAGGACGAGAATCATTTAAGAGGTATCTGATGTAATGGCCCAGGTTTTAGGGGTCCATTACTTTGTAAAAATCACATGTTGGGTTTTCTGGTCTGGGAATCTCGGTGATGTTTGCCAACGGTAGGCCTACCGGTAGCCTTAGCCTACCGGTAGTAGGCCTACTGGTAGCTCAGTCTACTGGTAGCTATAGCCTATCGGTAGCTCTGTCTACAGGTAGCTCAGTCTACCGGTAGTTGCAACTACATGTATCTCTCCCTATGCGTAGCTCAGTGTACCATTAGCTACAGCCTACTGGTAGCTCAGCCTACTGGTAGCTGCAGCCTACCGGTAGCTCGGCCTGCCTGTAGCTGCAACCTACCCATAGCTCGGTCTACCGGTCACTGCAGCCTACCGGTAGCTATCATCCACCAGTGGTTCTCGGCTACTGGTGGCTTTGGCCTACCCCGATGGGTTCTTTCTAGTAGTGATCCTTTTTGCGCAAATTGGGGTTTAAACCCTATTTTTACCCTTTTAAGCTCGTTTTAAAAGCCCAGTAATGCCCAAAAATGTTTTATTTAAGTATTTAATGAATTAACCTAGTGTGTGCGTCGGTTTAAACCACATGACCTTTATTGACGTGTGGGGCCGCATGGTCAACCCACGACCCCCGCTCACGTGGTTTCACGTTCTTATCTCAACCGCCCCGACCCTTATAAACTAAAGGGTTCACCGTGGTTTGTTCTTTTCTCGTTCACCCTGCGATATGTTACCCTTCCTTCAGGTGAGCCAAATCGCTATGCATGATGTTCCACACCCAGCCTAAGCATTGATAGACAAGGAAATTTTCGATCAGGTGAGCCGCATCGCTATCAGTGAAGTTCCACGCCCGGGCTTAGCATCGATCATTGATAAACAGGTAGGGAATTTCTCCTTCACCTCTCTCTTTTTTGTATCATGTGGGGTGGGTGTGATTTCGTTTCTGTAGAATTGGATAAACTAGACCTAAATAAAGATAATGAATGAATTCTACAAAGAATGAAGGGGGGGGGCTATGATCGTTGATGCTATTTTATATTATGATCTTGTTTCTGAATTGTACAACTTATGCCTACTGAAAATCGAGGCAATTGGTGGTCGATGTCTGTGCACTAATGAACCCTTACCTCTGCCGATGTTTAAATGGATCATGTTGTGGTGGATAACCCTTACTGTGTAAATGAATTTTGTTTAATCACGTATATCCGGCTAAGTAATTGAAAGCACCAGGATCAATCCCTTCCGTGATAACCCCAGTCAAGACACGGAATTGAAATCATAGAGTGTGTTAAATCTTATAAATCTGAAAATACCGGTATGGCCCTACTTTGTGTCGGTGGTAGTGGTTTGGTTGTTTCCTTTTACGGGATGATTTCTGGAGATGTGGGAGGGGATGGGTTCCCCTTTTTTATACTCTCGGTGGTTGTGGAATTGGGGATGGGATCCCCTGTTTTTATGGATTCAGTGGTTGCGAGTTTTAAGATCGCGTGGTAACCTTGTTTATATCACAAATTGGGGTGGGATCCTCTGTTGTTGAGAAGCCCTTTTTCCCTCAGATATTGGGCAAGGGTCTGTAACTTAGGGTTCTCTTTACTTGATGTGGCTTTACGAGAGAACCAGGTGTGGGTGTTATGGTTGATGCTTGACTGTTTACTTTCCTGGACTTGTGCCTACGTTTAATAGTTTCCCAAGTAAGTGCAAGAACTTAATTAAATATTTATACTGAACATAAAAACAGGGATGGGATAAATGGGTTTTGGTTTGGCGTGAGTTGTGACTTTGATGTAGTGCTATTTGTGCTCTTTGGGAGGGCTGAAGAAAAACTTAAACTTTGGGTGAGTGCTTGTTACCTATATATATATTTGTAGTTTTGTGTTTCTTATTGACACCCCACCCAAGTTGAGCACTTAGTGCCGAACACAGCCATTTAATGGGGGATGGTGTTTTTCCCAACACTATTATTAGGGGCTGGTTATTAGATCCTTTCCTGCTCCCTTTCATGAATATCCGAAGTATCTTCGAACATGATATGATGACCTGAGGTCCATTATTATCCCAAGAACCTTCAGGTGGGGTAGTGTGGTGGTTATGGCCCAGGTTTGTGTGGGTAGGTGGTTTCCCAAGTATCTTCGGGATGAGGCCCAGGTGTCTTCGGGTGTGGCAGTGGATCTTCTAGCCTAGGTGTCTTCGGGTGAGGTGGTGGTTGTTCAGGCCTAGGTATTTGCAGGCATGGTTATGTGTGACAGTTGTGGCCCAGGTGTTTGGGGACAGGATTCGACAATGGGACTGCGTGTGGTTATAGCCCAGGTGTGTGCGGGTGGGTGTGGCAGTGGGACTACAGTGAGAATGGCGGGATTGGTTCGATGCGTAGGATGTCTCAATAACCAGTGGGAAAGTGGCGCGGGGTACCCAAACATCGATGTTCTACTATATATATATTACATGACTTGAGTTATTTAGGGAGTGTTCTTTGGTGAGGCTTGGGTGGATGGTTTACCCTGTTAGGTGTTTGGTTTAATAATTTTTCTCATGGGACTTTAGTACGTTCCCCCACTTGTGCACGAGAGTCTTTGGTTTTTCTTACTATGTGTACTTGTATGCTCACCCTAGGTATATAAAACTGCTTTGAGGATTTCATGAGGACTTTGGGGATCACGCAGGACCATACTAGCTCGGACCTTTGGGGTAGTTGCAGTTTCAGTTTTCTTTATTTGGTACTTACCTTGGTAGTCACCTTTTGTACGTTGTGGCTTTTACTTTTTAGAACATGCATGTGGGAATGGTTTACTTTTGGCTTTAATTTTCTTTTAGTTTTGGTGTTGTTGGGTTTCATTATCTTATCTCACGATCCTATAAAACAAAAAAAGGGCAATGCCTTCCATTGTGTGAAATTCCCATACCCTTGGTGCTAGTAGCCACTCCGGGACCTATAGAAGGCAGGTTTAAGGGGTCATTATGCCTCCTTAAACTTAAAGAAGGAAGGTATTGGAAACCTGCTAACCCTTTCCTCCTTTTGGTGAAGGCGGGTCATGGCATTGTTAATGAATTCCCTCTTCTTTCCTATATAAACCCACCCAGACTCCCACTTACTCTTCACTCAAAGCCTTTAGAACTCGTCCATCCTCCGTAATCATCACCCTAGATTTATCCCAAGGCACCCTAATCTCCTAGAAATCCACTATCATGCCACTCCCAAGCCTTTGAGATCACACTTTCAAGTAAGGGATTCCTTCCTTCTTCATTTTACCCATGTTTCATAATGTTGTTTTGCCCTTATATTTTCAATTACAAATGATGGGGTATGATTTTACACCTCCCACATACATCCCTCTATATGTTTGAAATGATAAGAGACCGCTTTCTCTTTCATTATTTCCTCCCATTTACACCTGTTACCATGACGAAATTCCATATGGAATTTTTCACTTCTCATTTACATTCAAGAAATTATTTTATATTATGAATCCAAATTCCATTACTTGTCTTGTTACATGTACATATATGTCCCCCCCCTTACATTCAATTTCATGTAAATATGATGAGACATCCCTTTCTATATCATTATCCATTTTTATGAGTTCTTATGTCATGCTGTTACACTGCTGAAATTGCACTGTGATCTTCCAAGCGAATGTCATTGTGTAGTGAATACCGTGACCCATTCTCTATCAAGGGTATTCACCTTTATGAAAATTTACATATTGATTATATAGTGTTATGTTTGAATTACACATTCTTTTATCACGAAATATATGATTATTTTTAGTGAATCTGTGTTTTATAATCCATGTGGCACACTAATACATGGAATGAGAAGTTTAAAAATTTTGAGCCCTAATAGTGCTACAATGCATTGGGTAACGATTAGTAACATTATACATCACGTGAAATGAGGATTTTCTCATGATAATTCAAGTGAAATGAGTATCTAATAATGCTAATTGATGTATAATTATTACTTCCTCATGATAATTCAAGTGCAATGAGGGTTTACTCATGCCCCATGTCCAATGAGTCTTGGCTCATGCTAATTCCATGTTATGTGTTGCTTCCACATTTCCATTTTATAATAATCATGATATATCTTTCCTTTATGGTCATGTTTATTTTATGATTCAATGATATACCTATTTCCTACCATGAATTTTATTGTTATTGCTATACCCTTTTTACTCACTTACAGGGATTTATAGCTTACCCTTATCTTATGCATTTCCTCAAGTTATCCCACGCAATGCTAAGTATGAGAGAATTTAGTGGTCATATAAAGGATGTTTTCAATAAGATGTTGCATTCTATGTTTTATGTTGTTATGTAATGTTCCTAATCCCAAAAGGCACTAGACCTCTAGACCTTATATGTTGTATAAAGTTAAGGTTTTATGTAAAATATCATGTTTTAGTATGTAATAAAGATAATGATTGTTATAGTTGGTATAAGAGGATAGGTTTAGATATTTTTTGGATTATTATTTGAAAACCCTAGTGCATCCATTGGAATTAGACTAAATAAAATTAAAAAATCCTTAAATTTTGGTGACTATTGAGTAAGTGGTTTATCAAAAAAATACATCCCTTTTTGGATACGATCATGTAGAGACGGATCTAGCACCAATGTACTGAGGAGTGAGAAATATGACAAGGATTTTTGAGATCTACTCAGGGTATCCTGGTACATGACAATGTCCCTTTCTTAAATCCTTCCTATGACACTCCTAGGGGATATTATTTGGTAAATTAATAGGTTTATTATGAACCATTATCAAGGGAATTAAAAAAATTCACCTAAGAAAATATGTTAGATAATAGATCATGGATAACATTGAATGAATCCTATAGATTGATAAGTTATGGAAATAAAAGAAATTAATAAGTCATATTTTTTATCCTTGGAATACCCTTTATGTGTTTCACATAACATTCTTTTTATTTTATCCATTGATAGGTAATAAAAGGACTCAGGCTGACAACTGATGTGAGTATCAATGTGATGACTATTCTAATGAGATGCCCAATCTGAGTGGAGAGTATCGTGAACTTTTTCATGATACTCTCTCAGTTAAATCATGATTTAAATTTAAACATTGGTCAATATGAAATTTCAACCCCCACCCAAGATGAACACGTTGCTATAGAGACATTCATGAAGCAAATGGATCATGCATTTAATTGATCTCTGATCCTTCAATCGCCAAAAAATTTGTTCAACTCCATTGAAAAGATCTTATTTATCCATTAATGTTCCGAAAAAGAGAAGGTACTTCTAGATACTTATCGTATGGATGGGGAAGCCGATCAATGGTAGAAATTAATCAAAAATATGAAACCTAAGGGGGATATTGAGGAATTGAAATAGAAGGATTTCCAGAAAATATTTTTCAATAAATATTTTCCTCACACCCTCCTATTTTATATGTAAAGGGATATCCTTTCCCTCAAGAAAACCGATGAAGAATCCATCAGAATATACGAGGAAAACATTAATAGGCATGCATGATACACCTCTGGCATTGTCATCACCCCCGAATCCATGGTTGATCACTTCTTTGGTGGGATGAATCCTAGCCCACGGAATGCCCTGCAGATCCGTGACTTCGAAATATATGAGGAAATTGTATGATGTTCCTTCAAGGTCATAATGGAGATCTAATAATATCAGGGTATTATGGGGATAAGAAGCATATGGTGGACTTCAATTCTGGCAGTTTGATGGATAAATCCAATGGTTTAAGAAAATCCCACACCTCGATTTCCAATGGTGTGGAAGGAATCACCCTAGAAATTTCCAAAAGTGGACGAGGAAATGCTTTAGGTTTGGAAGAGAATAGAACCTAGCTAGTAATTATCGGCAATAAAAACATTTGGATTTGACAGAGGAGAGGAACACTCTATTCAAACCTCTACACATTTTTCATGGCTTCAACTACAAAGAACAAGGGCATCGTGCAAATTAGTGCCCTAAGCTATGGATTTTCAGAGGCAACCAACAACCTCGAAGGCATCAAGGGAGAGAATTTTCCATCACTACAACTGAAGTGAACACAAACAATGAATTAGTGAATGGTATTCTAGTAATTCATTCAATAATAGAGAATTTACTTTTTGATTTTAGTTATACACATTATTTTATATCCCAAAATTTTAGTAGAACAATCCCAATACCACCAACAATTATGTAACAAAAGATTTATGTGAGTACGATAATGGGGAATAAATGAATCCCATTAATATAACTACTCCCCAGTAATGATATATGGATTTAGCTTTCCAAAAAACCTCATCATACTCCCTATAGTGGAATTTGATGAAATTATTAGCATGTATTTAATTTACTTAAATTGACCCAAAATAAATTTTCATGAAAGTTAAATAACTCTCCATGTGGGGAATTAAACCCTGATTCTGTACAAGTTCAAGGTGGAGTGTAAAATTTCATTAGCTCCATCATCTAAAGAGTAGATATTAGAGCCCTATGGGATCATGTATCATTCTCAGATGAATGAGTCCACAGAATCGACCAACCATGAAGACAAGCCTATGGTGAGTGAATTTACTAATGTGTTTCACGAGGATTTCAGTAGTCTTCCTCCTAGAAGAGATGTTGAGTTCTCAATTGACCATATAGCATGGATATTGCCAATATCCATGACTTCATATAGAAGAATATTGATAATGGGTTTATACGCCCAGGTTCTTTACCATGGGGTTCTCTAATCCTCTTTATCAAAAATAAGGACGGGTCAATGGGCCTTTTTATCGATTATCGTGATCTTAACAAAATCACAATAAAGAAAAATCACCTTCTCCCTCAAATTGATGAATTGTTCGATCAACTGTGTGGAGAACAATACTTCTCCATGTTGTATTTGTGGTCAGGTTGTTATAAAGTAATGGCGAAGAAGGAATATATCCCCATGGATGATTTTCATACAAGATACGTGCACTATGAATTCAGAGTAATTCCTTTTAGATTCAATATTTATCCAGCAATCTTCATGATCATGATGAATAGAGTCTTTAGATACTACCTCAAATTTTTTTTATAGTTTGTATAGATGATATTCTAATATACTCCAAAACCAAGGGGGATTATGAGGAGCATATATGAACTTTACAAGAGACCTTTCGAAAAGAGAAGCTCAATTAAATGTACAACAACTGTGAATTATGGTTGAAGGGGGCCTAATTATTGGGTCATATAATCACAATCAATGTGATATATGTGAATCCCTCAAATATAACTTCAATAAAGGGATGAAAGAGGCCATTATCATAACATATATCCGTAGCTTCATGGGGTTTGCTTGATATTATTGATGATTTGTGAGAAATTTATCACGATTATCTGACACTCATACCAATCATGCTCAGAAGGGAGTAATGTTTTCCTAGATTGATGAATGTGAAAAATTATACAAGGTGTTTACAAGAAGCATTGTAACTGGTCATTTTCTCACATTACCCACAATCGAAGATCTTTTTGTGGTATTCAGTGATGCTTCAAAGAAGGGACTAGGCTATGTGTTGATTCAAATTTTCAAATCCATTTCTTATGAATGAAGGAAATTGAATGTTCCTAAGTATAAATTTCAAAAACATGACTTGGAGTTTGTTGAAATGATCTTTGATTTGAAAAATTGGTTCCACTATCTCTTTGGGGAGATGTGTGAAATATATACAGACAACAAAAGCCTCATGTATATAGTCACAAAAATAGAGTTGAACATGCAACAACAAAGATGGTTAAAGATAATCAAAGACTATGACTTATCAATCCATTACAACCCGGGGAAAGAGAACAAGGTGGAAGATGCTATATATAGAAAGGATCCTGCAATGCTATCATTGATAAGAATTGAAAAGGATCCAATATTTTTATATTTATGAAGATAGACATGGGAATCACAAATGAGGTAACAACATCAATACTTTCACAAATGATTCCTCAACCGCCTCTTTAGGAAATGTTAAAGGATTCTCAAAAGGATGATGTAAGAATTTAGAAGAAGGTGGAAGCTATCATAAATGTAAAATCATTGGAGTTCAATGTCAATTAATAAGGAATTTTGAGATTTTGTAAAATACTAACTGTTCCATCAAGTACAACGTTAAAGAAGGATCTTTTGGACGATGCACATTGTTTAAAATTCTATATTCCCCAAGGAAACACAAAGATATATCGAGATATTATAGAGAATTATTGGTGGGATAACATGATGAAAGGAGATCACTAATGATACATCAATGCACTTAGTGTGTCAACAAGTGAAGGATGAGAGGTAGAATTCTAAGGGTATGATGAAACCATTACCCATACCATCAGGGAAATCAGATAACATCACCATGGACTTTGTCATCAGGAATCCGAAGACATCCAAAGTAAAGAATTCTATCTGGGTTGTTGTAGATTGTCTTACAATGGTTGGACATATCATTTCTATATGAAAAGGTTTTTCATTGGATCAACTGGAACAGATATATTTCAGGGAATTGGTAGGGCTGCATGGAGTACCACTATCTATTGTATCTAATCATGATCCAATATTTACCTCTATGTTTTGGAAGGGTCTTCAACATGCTCTTGATACTGAGATGAACTTTAATAAAAATTATCATCCTCAAACTAATGGACAATCTGAGTAGACTATACAAACACTTGAGAACTTGTTGAGAGAATGCACAATTGACATCAATAGAGAATGGGATCAACATCTTCCTCTAGATGATTCCTCCTATAATAATAGTTTCATCTCGAGCATCTGAATGGAACCATATTAAGACCATTATAGGAAAAAGGTGTATAACACTAGAGTGTTGGGATGAAGTTGGTGAGTGTAATCTTCTAGGACATAAAATTGTCGAAGAAATGGTGGAGAATGTGGAAACCAATCAACAACATATCAAGTCATCAAAAAGCCGATAGAAACATTATTCAGATAACCTTCGATGAGACCTTCAGTTCAATGTTGGAGACAAGTTATTTCTATGCATATCTTCATTGAATAAAGTCATGAGGTTTGGAAGGAAAGGTAAGTTAAGTCCAATATACAACTCCCACTTAATGTTTCTTGATAGTGTCAAGGATGTGGCCTATCGACTAGAACTTACACCTACAATGGCCAATGTACATGATTTCATTCATGTATACCTCTTAAGGAAGTACATAGAAGACCTTTCACATATACTCTCTTCAGTGGTAGTACAGATAGAGGATGATATTTCTTAAGAGAAGTAACCATTCAAGATCTTATATCGTAGGGAAAATGTTATACAAAATAAGACAATTCCCCTCGTGAAAGTTTTGTGGAGAAAACAAATGTTTTAATAAGAAATGTTGGAATCAGAGTAAGTGATAAAGAAAAGATACCCACATTTTTTTAGTGTGGGAAAATGAAATTTTGATGGAGAAATTTCTTATGGGGGGAGTTTGTAACGACCTAAACCTTAATTAATGAAAATTCCTTTTCATCTAAATAAATGTATTATTATGTAAAATTGATATATAAATTTTAACATCATGGGTTTTATTTTTTTTGGATTTTAAAATATCATTACGAATTGTGTCTGTTTCTAATATAGATTTTGAATAGTGATAACAATCATAGAATAAATACAAGGCTTTAAGAAATCCAATGTACTCATAAAATGCAAGAGATGGACTCATCCAGTAGGATTGCCTCGTATAAAGCCCATTTTTCAGATCTTAGAAAGGAGGTGGAATCATTGGACTTCGATCATGTCCATGCCCAAGTTGGGATTGAACACGTTAAGATTGAGCTGAAACGACTATAGGAGAAGTGGAAGTTAATAGAGATTACCACCCAAGCGATATTATATGAGCCACCCTAAGAGTCTGTCATCATCACACACCATACCCTTAGGTTTTATGTGGGTGTTATAAGGGTTTATGTAACAAGACCCTAGAACTAAGTATATTATTTTTTATAGATAATATAAATTCATTTTATTATTGTTACTTCGTAAATAGTTTTTAAAGAACAAATAGTATTTGTAGTTAATATTCATATGAGAAATCTATTTTGATGAATTAATAGATTTTTTGATTAAATATAATTTTATTAAAATATTATTATTAAATTATTTTTTTAAATATAAATTATCATATAATTTTATGAATACAATTTTAATTTTCATTAATGTTTGATAGATGTTTTTGTCAAAACCCATTAATTTTTTATAAATATCAGTTTTTATTTTAAATTTAAAAATAAAAATATATATAAAATTATTTATATATAAATTATATTAATTTTGGAATCAGGATGTTGATATTTTTCAACTTTTATTTTTTCATAAATTTCTGAGAAAGTTGAATTTTTATTTAAAAATTAAATATTGTTTAAATATATAATGTGTTTTATGACATAATAATGAGCCAATAGTGATGTACTAAAATACTATAAACATTATTTTTGGCCAGTATAGGCTTTACCCATACAATAATATATTTTTTATATTTTTATATTAATTTTTCAGTGATTTAGTGGACCCTTCAAGACTTATTAAATATTTTAGCCTTTTCAATTGATTTACTTAAGAATGTGACTCACCTCCACATAAGAAAACATATTATTTTAATATTATAGGCCATTGGCCTTATAAAATATTTTTTTTCCAATCCCTTTTTCAAAACCCCTGGAAAAACCCATGGGCTGTTTTGTGATTTTGATTAGTTCAATGTGTGATGTCGCAAACATATATATTAATGAATTCCATCTCCTTTCCTATATAAACCCACCCATGATCCCACTTACCCATCACTCAAATCCTATTTAGTTCTTCAAAAATCTACCATCCACTCTATATAATCCTCTAAAGGCTCCACAAGATCTAAAGAAGCCTCTCTCAAGCCACAACCAAGCCTTTGAGATCACACTTCCATGTAAAGGATTACATCCTTCTCCATTTTATCTAGGCTTATTAATGTTTTTATGCCCATTTATTTTCAATTAACAATGTTGGGGTATGATTTAACACCTCCCCCATACATTCCTCTTTATGTTTAAATTGATTATAGAGCCCTTTCTCTCTCATTAATGCCTCCCATTTACGCCTGTTACCATGTCGATGTTCTATAAGAAATTTCTCTCTCCTCATTTACATTCAATCGATTATTTTGTATTATAAATCCAAATTCCATTACTTGTCTTGGTACATTAATATATATGTCCCCAAAAACTGTAAATTTCATTTAAATTTTATGAGACACTCTTTTCTCTCTCATTACTATTTTTATGAGTTTTTATGTCATGTCGTTACACTGCTGAAATTGCACCGCGATTTTCTAAGCCACATTATGTAATGAATACCATGTCCATTTATCTATCAAGGGTATTAAACTTTATAAACATATACTTATTGATTATATAGTTTCATGTATGAATAATACATTCCTTTATCATGTAATATGTGTTGATGTTTAATGAATCCATGTTTTATGATCCATTTGCCACACTTATGCATGAAATGAAATGCTTAATAAGGGTGCACCATAATAGTGATCCAATGAATTGGGTAAATATTAGTATCATAATACATCATGTGAAATGAAGATTTACTCATATTAATTCAAATTCAATGAGGATTTACTCATTCTCCAGGTACAATGATCTTTGTCTCATTCTAATTCCATGTTAATTGTTGTCACCACATTTCCATGTTATGATAATAATGTTATACCATGCCTTTATGTTCATGTTTCTTTTATGATCCATTGATATTCCTATATCCTAAAATATATTTTATTCCTCATGTTATACCTATTTAATCCCTTAGTGGGATTTATAACTCTCCATTTTTTTATGAATGTCATCAGGTTACCCCATGGAATGCTAAGTACGAGGGAATGTAGTGGTCACATAAAGGATGTTTTCAATAATATGTTGCATTCTATGTTTTAAGTTGTTGTGTAATGTTCCTAAGACCCAAATAAACTATAAATCTCAATCTTTTATGTTTTATCAAGTGATGGTTTTATGTAATAAATCATGTTTAATTATGTAATAATCAGAAGGGTTGTTATAAGTTAGGTAAGCCATGATCTGGAAATTTATTTCAATAGAATTACCCCACTTCAACGGTGCCAATATATCATAAATGTAGGAATATTAATTCCAATAGATAATTAAACTACTCCACTAAATCAAATGACAATGAATTTCAATCATGGAAGATGATTTTCGATCAACACAATAACATCCCTTGAACACTGTCTCTAATCATGGACATCCATTTCAACCAGCTCATACATTATCATATTAATTGTTAATGAAATAGGACATAGTAGTAGATAACATAGTAAATTTCTAGGAAAAAACACACCCCCAAGATCTCTGGGAATATTTACCAATAACTATACACGAGATATTATCAATCACTATGAGAATTTAGGATATATCAATAGAAAATGAAATACAAACCCACCCCACAAGGATCGAATAATTTTAATATGAAGCTCCATCACCATGTTCACCACACCCCAAAAGGGTCATTCAGAATATAGTGGGGTTATGGATCTACTACAGCATGCTGGGGTGGGAGGAGTTATATATCAATGTTCATCTAATGAGTCATCAAATACTCAGCTAGAATCATTGAATCCTTATCAAAAGGATTAAAAATACAATTTCTTCTTAGAATGGGCCACATATCTCATGAATGGAGGAATTTTCATCATCTTTATCACTATAGTGAATCAATATTTATTAGTTTGGGAGGTAAATATCAAAAAAAATGAATTCACATACATTCATCCCACCACAAGATGAATAAAATTCTATTCGGGGATAATGTCATGATCATGATTGTACACTACCTCAAGAACAAATTTCATTAGTATATGTGGGTGGAATGTAGAGAAGAGGTCATTAGGCCTCATTGGGATATTTATATAGAAAGGAACAATATGGATAATGGTTTGAGAAAAGAACCTAATGAAAGAACAGTATAATTATCTTGTTGTGTTGGGATTTTTAGAACAACCACCAATAACTGATATACTGATTTACATTTCTCCATCAGTAACAAAATAGATAATATGTATCTGTTGAAAATAATGAGGGATGAAATTTAGTAAATATACCATGAGAAGAGCATTTGGATGAACCAACTTAAGTTGTACGTACCAAGAACTAGAAAAGAATCCTTGAACCATAGAATATATACCTATGGACTCTATTTTGGAACACTAGAAATGATATTGGTAATGGTGTGGAAACATCAAAATAACCACCTTGAATATATGAAATTCCATCCATAGAGGAACATATGCAACAATATTACAATGAGATTCAAAATCATAGATAAATCAATGAAGAGATACTAAGGGAAGTCATTCCTACTTGTTATCATCTATATGATGAAAAATATATAGCAATTACCATATATCTAGAATGATTAAATCTTCCTAAAAGATAGGCATACGATCCCTATACTTGTTCTTGTTATTAGAATATTGTATACACAAATGACGAAGTCAATGATGATACTTTATTCCCCAAATTATGGTGTCAACATCTCCCTCGTAGGAGGGATCATTCATTATAATCATGAAATTTGATTTTTCAGGAGACACAAATAGGGCCACACCATTCTACCCTACCTTCTCTAGTTGAATAGAGGTGGCCTAGATAGATGTAATTTAATACTGCTCAATTCCATTGGTTATTGGATACTCAAATGCAATCGAGGGGGGAGAGACGTGCACCTCTGTAGCCTGAAAAAAAATCCATATCCTAAATTGGTTATTGAAACTTTTCCCAAGGATATTTGGGTAATACCACCTTCTCAATTTTTAATGATTAGGGAGACCACAAATAGCATCTCATGCTCTTCCTTCCATGATGTGTTCTAATGATGGGACCTAAAGATCACAATGAGGTGACTATGATGAGGTGATTTTTAAGACATTTATTGTTTGAGCCTTTTTTGTTACAACAGTATTCTAGAAGGATCTTTAGTAGGATGTGATTTGATTTTTCATCAATTCCTTTACTGGTTCATCTCTATGATCAAGAAAATGATTTTTTTTACCAAATGAATTCAATGAAGTTAAAAAATTATGGGGTTTCTAACATCATATCTGGATGTAATGTTTAAAAACTCTATCAGCAACCCACTATAAGAAGATAATTTTATGGAGATTTGTTCATAAAATCACAAGGATGTGCTATAGAAACATATGATCCTGATAAAATATAGTGATGGTTTCCATGAATTTTCTAAAACCACACATTGTTTGAATGAAACCATTTATCTTACCTGATATAAGTCTTGAATCATGTCATTGACATAGGGTAAATTGGTCATTAAGGAGAATATTATTGTTTTTACACTCAAACTATTCATAGTACCAATCCTTGTACCTGAGAAGGTCTTGAAACACTCATCACCTCTTATAGAGTGGAAAAACAAAAAAATCACTTTTGGTTTGAAGTGAAAAGAGATCATGGTCACTCGATAATTGATTATAGAATGAATAAAGTATACTTATTCTTAAATGAGAATGTCTACATTTATTTTGATGAGGCCATGTAAAATAACCTTCTCATGTTGTCATAGCCCTAGAAGACCAATTATATCATCCTCACTGACCAACCCTACAACTTCCTTTTCTCTAGGATGTTGAGTCACAACATGTATGATTATATCATATTCAAATAGTTATTTAGTAGAAATTTACAATTTTTATAGGTGATTTTGGACAAATCTATGTAAATGTGACTTTCATAAGCATTATTGATTCTGATGATAAGGATTGTTGAAAAAATGTATTAATAAGGCATGAGTAAAAGTTCAAAATTTTATGGATTTAATGATTTTTCATTAGGATTATGCCTACTTGAGAGAATAGATTCATAACCCCATAATTGTCATATATAATAGGGATGTGAAATTGAATATTCATTTTGAAGCAGGATCTCACCATTAGACTATTAATGACACATAATTGGATGAGTCATATTAATCTCTAACATAGGCTATGTCTCTTGCATATTTCATTACTAAAACGTCCAAAAAAACGGGAAATAGACCACCAAATGGAACCCATATTGGATTAATAGCTAATCTTGGGTTCTGTTAAGGTGATATATTAACAAAACCACTTCTTTGATGACAAATATTCCTTACATTATGAGTTGTTTATACCAGAATTGGGAACAGGAAGCAAAGAACACATGAATTAGGGTTACATTGGGCATCACATGCAGGATCAAACTCAATATCTCGGTCGCATACCCATAGTGGAAATATATCCACACAATACCCATGGGGTATCAGTCTAGTTAGATAAATAGAATCAATGAGGTGCCATCAAGCCCCCCAGTGGTCTCCTCAGTGTAGTCAGCTTACATGACCACATGTTAGGGATTAAATTATTTAATCAACCCTACAGATTGGACAATGAGTGTGACATATTATAAATAAACATGTTACTCCCATTACCTATTGTAAGGAATTTGGACTGACAACCTAAAATATTCTGGCTCCTCAACCACATAATATGGTGTAATTCTATCATATGAGGTGTTTATTTTTTTTTTAATGTTTGAATTTCCTAAATAATTGGATATTGAAGAAACTGAGATGTAAATCCAATATACAATACATATTTCAATGGAACTCAAAAAGGAATTTGTTGATATCCTATAGGTCCTAAAAGAGTTCATGATAGAATTTGTTCCGACCCTAAATTATATCGTGGAGACATTTCCATAAAAATCTAATTTCTCTATATCATTCCTAGATATGGTTCCAAAAGAATTCATCTAGGGACACATAAAATGCCTATATGTTTCATGAATTCAAATTAATGTCTATATTTAATGGGATATTATTCAAAATTTTTCCAGGATCAACCTCAACATGAATGTAACCCTTCAATGATTTGGATATAGATAGGGGACTTATCTACCCCCTAGGTAACCCTTCATGGGAATGATAAGAGAGACTAAAGGGTTCCAAAGAATATCAATATCAAAACATAAATTTGGTAAACCACATCCAAAACTGATTTTATGGTTCTAAATAATGATGCTGCATATAATTTCCTTCTCAAAAGACATCATCTTCATATCCATATGGTGGAACCTTTATCATTGTGTCATGGTTTTAAAAACCACATTGATTATATAATCATCACACATCATGTTGAAAGTTCCCCATTCAATTCTTGTGAAGCCACATATACCACTGCATGATTTTATAAAATGGTAGGAAGAAAACCTATTGTGGATTAAAATATATAGGTTGGATCACATAGTGTATTGGGGACCACCCCTACCAATCGCTCGATTATAGTCAACATTGACAATGTACTTCTCGTAATCTTAATCATGGTAGTAGAGTTAGTCTCAAATATCAAAGAACCCTATAACCCTAGTTAAAATGTATATATCATTAGATTATAATCTCTTAGAAATGACCCTATATGTATGGGATGGTAATGAATCATCCCATGGTCTCTCTCATCATGAGAGAGTTAAATATTCCATGTAATATTTTACTTCATCTGAGAATGATTCCACAAATGAATAGAAGGAAGAAGAAGAGAATGATCTCATCAATACCATACCCATGTATGAGGAAGGTTTCTACACTACCATCGATGAGATATGAAATGTAAATATGGGAAGAGAGGACAACCCACGACATATATTGACTACTGTAGCCACATTTATCAAGGATAAATAGATATAAATTACTGTTATACATAAATATTGATATATATTATATTGGAATTATGAATAAAATACAACTAGAGTCCATATATTTCTATACAAAATCTTGTCTTTCTTGATAACAATCACTATTTGAAGAATTCATCTTGGATAATGTTCCCCTATCAATCAACTATTGTATAGGTGGAAGCTCCAAATTTTATCAATTCAAAAATTTTCAGCTATGTTCAATACCTAAGATAGATCACCAAAATTCTCCAATTCATCAGATAGAAAAAGTAATGTCTACATCGACTTCAGTGACCATAAACAACACTACTCAAAGGATGAATTAACATTAATAATAAAAATGTATTTATAAATTAATATTCTAGATTCAATGACCTTTTAATCATGAGTGGGTAATCATGGTACAAATGGATAAATATTCTCAATAAACAATAAGTGGCCACATACTTCAGATTAACCTATCATATATATATTTAGTCAGGTCATGCCCATTTACTTAATGAATGTTATAACAAAATATCAATGCGCTAGAAATCCTATTTGTAGTCCCTATTTGTTTGAATTTCATAATTTTACATTAATAAAGTTATAGTAACATTCCTGATGGAATGCAATCACTGTGAGGAACATCAAAAAGTCTTTGACAATGTTTGACATCAGAATTTTTAAATCAATGCATTGAAATTCAGTTTTGGGTAATATAAGTAAATTTCCATTGGAATTTTTTATTCCACTGGGGCTTCAATGTGGACCCCAAAAAAGGTGTAGTTCTAGTAATTTCACTCACTCATATTGTCAAAAAAATGATGGGGATCCTAGGGAAGCATGCCTACACACTAAATTTCATATCCAACCTAGTTGGAAGATCACTGAACTTCACTAAGATAATGAAGAATATAATCAGTTATCGATGTCATTAGAAATTTCTATAAGACATTGTGAGTCTCAATAAATACTTACTACACCATCCGGTCTTGATAGCAATGGTGGAAACAAATACACTGATCATATATGTGGACACCATGGATGAATCACATGGTTCCCTATTAATACATAAAATGACATAGGTAATGAATAAAATCTCTATTATCTTAGCCAAAGGATGTTAGGTACTATGACACGATACTCTGGCATTGTGAAAAACTACATGGTTCATATATTTTACATGAAAATGATGAGTCATAACTTGTATCCCCACTAAGTCCACTTAATATCTTGTATTGATACTCTCATGAAAATCCTTATGCATCCCATGTTGAATGATTGTTATAAATGATATGTAGTCATTCTAGAATAGTATGGAATCTATTTTATTTTGTAGAAGTTAGTGAAATGAAAAACCATGGTTGATTTCCACTTGAGAATCCCAATAAAGAAACCAAATATAGTAAAAACCGAACATCCATATGAATATGTTTTTTTGACCATGACACTCCTCTGAAATGAGAAATGTATTTTGGCAGCACACAAAGAAGTATTATCAACAATATACTAGGGAAGATTATTCACTAGCCAAGATTAATGGGCAACATATGAAAACCCCTACCAATGCGAGGTTTATTAAGAAATAGATTACATAGACACCATCAAGAATATATCATCCTGATGCAATGATGTTAAACTATATATAAAACATATTAACCAATAGAATTTAAACTATTAAGATGACATATTTTCCACATGATTCTACCATATACAAAATATTTCATTGAAACATGAGTTAAAAAATATAA
The DNA here is from genome assembly GCA_963277665.1 of Viscum album. Taxonomy (NCBI): domain Eukaryota; kingdom Viridiplantae; phylum Streptophyta; class Magnoliopsida; order Santalales; family Viscaceae; genus Viscum; species Viscum album. The sequence goes on along the minus strand of OY728157.1, from coordinate 1,067,717,180 downwards.
ATACATTGTGGCCACATATAATTAGATAGTATGGAAGTAGTATTAGTGCCATGACTTTAAATAACACATGATCTTTCTTCCTTATGTCATAATGATAAAATTATGGGATGATGGCCTCACATGGTGATGTTAAAATGCATGGAGAAGAGCATCTCACCAACTATTCACTAAAATGGCCTAGATCTTTGGGAAAGAAAAATGACATTCCCATACCTTAGAAGCCTAGAGACGGTTCGTTATTACATGCTATTGAAATTATTAAAAGAAATATAATCCCAAAGGATAATTCAATTTAGCAGTCTTAGAAGGATATATAATGTAACTGATACCCATAAGATATTGGGGAATAAGAAATAAAAACACGAAACACATAAAAATTTAATAAATTAAATCCTTGAAATAATTATCAAAATTATCTTCTTCACAACCATGGGTAAAAATTATAATAATGGTTATCGCAAATGCACAATAAGGATAATTATTGTGGGATAACAAATTAATCAATGGAAGTAATCAGACATTGAATGTTAAATAATTTATAACAAATTCCATTCAAATAAATATATAATGAAACATAAATTTAGAAATTATAGAAACTGAAAAACATCTATTTAATAAGTGAACTGAAAATGAAATGTCTCCATAGATATTCTGAGGCAATATCTCATAGATGAATAATAACTAAATCCTAAAAATGAAATGTATTCATAGATATGTCAACAAAATATATCATAGATAAATAAAAACTAAATATAAATGAGGGTAATTTTTAATTATTAGATTCCATGTTTCCTTGGTACATGGTACCTTTACCATCAAGAACATTCAAAATACACATTACAAAATGTAGGGTAAAAACCCATATGATTGGCCAAATTATTCTTCTAATGAGAGTACAAATGCATCAAGGGGATATTTAGAAATGGGACCCACCTGGGTTGTACTAGTCCAAAGAAGTTCTCATATTCTTGAATAATATGCCATAAAAAAGGATCTATATTTAATTTTAGGTACAAATTTGTCCATAATACCTCAAAGAAGGATAATTAACAACAAGTTTTGTTACAATTAAAACAATATTGAGGAAAAATAAATTTTAAACATTACAATGTGCCCCATACCACATTGAAAAAGTTATATCATAATTCATCATGAATTAAATGAAACCTATTTCATTATGATAATAATAATTTTCTAGGTATAACATTTTAAGGGGAAGTATATACACCAAATAAGAGTGAATTAGTATATAAAAAACATAAGTCTTAATGGTATGTATGTTGAGACAAAATCCCTTACCTTAACCATCCTGTTGTTGTTTGGAATTTAACCTCATATATAGTGGGTGAAAATATGATACATACTAATACCAAAACAATAGAAATTTTTATAGTATCATATATTAACATCTTATAGTATTTTACAAACCTTTTTTTAACAATCATAATTTTTTTTTGACTATTTTTATTGTTAATTTCCTAGTTTTTCTAGTATTTGTTGACTTTTTATTTGTTGTAATTATATAAAATACCGTTGTATAATAATATCCAAAATTTAATACTTGAATAAATTACCTTATATATAATCATTTCATATGTATTCATAATGGTCCATAACATTTGTATATTATACATTTAGTGAAATTTTCATGGAGACAGTTATCCTTATATACGCATGAACACTACTTTCATTTCATTGTTTTATGAAAAATTTAAAACAAAATTATAAATATTTATATATTAATTCTAGTATCATAGCTCCATTATATATTTCATATATTTTTATTAAAATAATATTTTATTCCATATATGGCATGACAGAATCATATCCCTACGAGGGGTTTATAGTCCACACGTCCTCAAACAAAATTACTAAATATACACAACATTGATAGAATAATTATACCAACCAAATAAAAGATTATACAATCATAAAGAATCATAAATTATATATATATATAGTTTCCATCATAATTTCCACTATGATGGGTGGTAGTGAAAAATTTAATAACCATCCTTTGGTGAGGTAGTATATTGCTGTACACAGAAATGGTATGTTCTTCACCCATTAGATAGAGGTGTGTGTAAGTGAACTTCAAGAAAATATCATAAAAAAATAATATTATATTTTTTATACTTTTATTGTTATGTAATCATAGAATAAAATTATTATAGGGAGTGGATAATGGTGATGAAATATGAAAGCATTATAGAAGATGTTGCATCTTAATCAATTATCTTTATTTGGTTTATACCAAAAAGATTTCATAGAAATATTTTTACACAAATGGATTCTTATAGGTAGAGGGAATTAATTTTGGGAGACTATTTTAGTATTATAAAAGCCTATAAAACTTGGTTTTATAGGTGTTTGTAAAGGGGAGAGGTGGTGGTCATTTATAGTGAACAGGGAGAGGCAGTTTTGTAAATACCAAATAGTATCAAAAAAGGGATGTTCTATCTTAACTAAAGAGCCTAAAAAATTGGTATCTAAGGGAGTAAAGTATAATAATGTTAGATAAAAACCTCATCCACAAAAAAATATGTGAAGTTTAATAATTTGATTCATTAACATCTATGATTTCCAAATTTCACCATTTTGGTTTTCTAAAGCATCTTGTTTCCTAAAAAATTAATTTAACCATTAACAAAAAATTTAAGTGATATTTTTAATAAAATATATAGAAACTGAATCATTAATTATATATCTAATTTATAAAATAATATTCCCTTCTGTCTTTGATTTTTTTTAAAACAAGTGCATCGGACATGCTAAAACGTTGCTTGAAACCAAACTATGTTTACAACATTTCTATAGTGCGTGGGTCAATATATTAATTATTAAAGATTAATTGTTAAATTAATAAAATATATTTAATATTTATAAACACTTAAAAATCAGTTTTCTTAATATTGTATTTTTAGTGATTTTATATCATTTAATAAGATTTACTTATTGTAAAATAAAATAAATTTTAATTATGACATTATTTATATAATTTTAATTTTAACAGATTAATAAAATATTGAAATTAAAATATACTATGTTAGAATATTTCAATCATGATATTTTATTTTTCAAAAATAATTAAATATAATGTTTCTCTCAATTAACATTACTCATAATATTTATAGAATCCTTTTTTGGTAAATTATAAATTTAGTAATCACTATTTTGGATTTTCATAAGCATTTTAAGTAACAAAATCTTCTCTAAAAGTTATTGATAAGTGATTATGACAAAAATAAAATCATTATCTTACAAAAAGGTATTTAAAAAGGAAAATATGTAGTTTTTTAAAAATCACAAAATTTTATAAATGATAAAGTAAGGAATTTTCTCTTTTTTTATTTTCATTACGTAACATTTAGTATAAGGAAATTTCTTTTACTAATATCCCTATAACACTGTATTTCTAAGAAAATGGGAAAAATGATCCACTTATTGGATGGTAATGGATTTTTGAAAGACCCACATCCTAAAAATGTTTAGTATAATATTTTCTTAATAAGAGAAAAAGGAAATAACAAAGGTAACATATTTATGTTAAATAGTAGGAGAACATAAGTGGAATATAGAAACATGGATATTTAAAATAATCTAACCATCAAGTAATGATGGAGAGTGATAAAGAACATGTTTAATTGAATAATGTCTACCAGAAAACAATAATCCACATGTGCGAATAAAGGTAATTTATATCATCAAATATTATGATAATATAAACACAAATTTTTTTCAAAACAATTTTTTCTATAGTTTTGGGATTCATTCACAGTATAAAAAGGGAAGAAAATATATATTTTTTATAAACATAATATTTACCTCTAATAATGACTTGAAATGTTTCTAATTTATCTTTAAAAAAATGATTTAACATATAGTGAAGTAATAAATTACCATCTAAAAACTCATCCAATTATCATCTTCAACCATTTTATAGAAGGATAACTTTTATAAAATATTATGATCCAATAAATTATAAATGAACATCACAGAATTTTAAAACATATCTTACCATAAACATTTAATCATCCTGAATTATCAATAGTCTTTACATTCTAAAATATTGAGTAAATTAATAATTTATCAATTTCATATATGGTAATAACTGAAATGAAAATAAAACATGCATTCCACTTTATTCCTTATATAGGACACATGTTATTTGATATTTACCTTAAATATAAAAACTTTTTATTCTCTATCAGTGATATCATAGACCACCAGTAAAAAGGTATTTAATTAGTTCAATAGTAGTTAGTACTTATCCAATTAAAAAGTTTATTCATAATTATATTTACATAACAAATTTATTAAGGGTTTTATTTTCCTCAATCATGTTTTTTCCAAAAAAAATTTCCTTCTACTAAATAACTTTTCATAGTTAAATTCATCATTTGATCTCAAATACTTAACAAAAAAGTAATATAGTAAAATATTCATATATTACATAATTTATAAAACAAGTAAATTCTTGATAAAATATTCGAAATAAATTATAAATATAGAATAAGAATATTAATCATTCCACTTCCTATGAGGAAGTATCATACCTTTATCACTATCCCATAGAATTGTTTGAGGTATATTACTTTGACTCTTGGGACATTGTTCCATATAGTATCTCTTCTTATTGTAGTAAAATCATTGAACATTGAAAACCATTCACTTACCCTTCAAATCATGAACATGGATTCCATTTTCTTCACAATTATAAAAAACTCCCTTTCCCTACATGCATTAACTAGGGTGATTCTTCCCACAAATATCACATATGGAAAACCCTTCATTACCTTATTCCCTTTATCCATATTTTTCTCTACTATCCGCTTCTTCCCTTCAAATCCATAGTACTCAGTGAATCATTTACTTATCCTGTTAACAAATGATAATATTTTCTTATTTAATGAGTGTACTTGGGAATCTATCTCGCATCGAAGTGATGTATTATGGACATGAATTATATGAACCATATTACCCATTACATCACATTAAATTGTGGAGTTGTCATTCCTAATAATAGTAATAATTTATAAAAGATTTCATAGAATGGTTAAACTCATAAATTATGAACATTCTATAACTAAATAAATTGTATAGAACAGAACATAAATTTATGCCTCACAAATCCTAGAACAATAGTCGTCAGGTATTTTTCAGAAATCCATACATCCAAATATTTCATAATGGTATATAAATAAAATATGAATCATCATAAGTATATCCCTGAGGAGTGTCAATGCAGGTGTGTTGTAAGGCCCATTTTGTGTATCAAGTTACCCAGACTCAATCCTGGAACACCTTGTTAGAGTTGTTACTCCTAGTTACATCTGTTCTAGAACAACAAAAACTTGTAGTATCCAGACATGGATATATTTCTAGTAATACCCTCATTATTTATTAATTACAAAAATCCTAGGATATTATGGAATACTTATCCTCAATGTCTATCTTAGGGTTCTTCTTCATAATTAATGTTTTCTAAATATAGATTCAATGTTTGTTTCTAAACCCATCATCTAATACCAACTATAATTCCATGACCCCATAATCTAAGAGTTATTCTTCTATTAAATGATATTTGAATTATTGCAAGTAATATATTTCTAATGGACCATATTGTTTACATGTATTGGAAATCTTGAATATGTATATGATTCCCATAATATGTTTCTGAATTAGAAATAGAACATGATACATATAAAAACACAATTATCTATGTCCTTGAAAAATTAAATAAAATTCATTTCTTCATAACCTGGGAAAAAATATAATAAGGGGGAGCTCTAATAATATGAAATGGTAAGTAAACCAGAAGCAATAATAAATCAATTGATGCAAACTAATGTGTCACGGTAAATAACTGATAACACATTAAATTTAAATAACTATATAAAGAAATATGAATATGTAAATTTAGGAAATGAAAAACATTCCATTTAATCAATGAACCAAAAATGAAATGTATGCATAGATATGTTGACACAATATCTCATCGATGAATAATAAAAAAATCCAGAAAATGAAATGTATCCATATATATAAATATGTAATATCCCAAGGATGAATAATAACCCAATATAAATGAGGGTTATGCTAAATTATTGGATTCCATGTGTCATAGGTACAAGGTACCTTTACCATCCAGACCTCTTACAAGATAGTGTATTAAATGTAGGGTAAAATACACATCTTATTGGTCTACTGATTCATCTTATGAGACAACCGATGCATTGTGGGGTAATCTATAATTGGGCCCCACCCATGTATTAACAGTCCAAATCATTTCTAATATTAATGAAAATTTTTCCTAAAAAAGTATCCAAATTTAGTAGAAGATACAAATTTATCAATAATACCACAATGAAGGGTAATTAATTAAATGGGTTGTTGACATGAAAAGAATATTAAGGAAATATACAATTTAAACATTACAATGTGTTTTATACAACATTGAAACATTTAAATAACAATTAATCATGAAATAAATGATACTAATAAAATTATGAGAATATTTAGATTCATGTTATAACATTTCAAGGGGATGTATATACACCAAATAATAGTGAATTTGTGCATAAAAAACATAAGTCTCATGGGTAAGTAAGTTGAGACAAATTCTATTACCTTAATATTCCTCTTGTTCTATGGTAATTATCCTTTTGTATAGTGGTTTAAAATATGTTACATACTAATAAAAGAACCATAATCATGTTTATAGTATCATATATTAACTTTATACAATATTTTATTACCTATTTTCTTAACAATCTTCTATTATTTTGAATATTTTAGGTATTAATTACCACGTTTGTCGAGTATGTTTTAAGATGTTCTTTTCCATTCATGTAAAATATATCATGGTTTAATAATCTTTAGAATTTAAAACATTAAAAAAATTATCCTATATACTAATTTCATATGTATTTATAATAGTCTATAATATTTGGAGATTAGATATAAAGTGAGTTGTTCATGTAGACGATAGACTGTACATACACATGAATGCTACTTTAATTTTATTATTGTATTAAAATAATTAAAAATAAACAAAAAATATATACATAAAAATAAAAGTATCATATCTATTATGTATATTTTATATTTTTTTATTAAAAACATCCTTTACAATTTCCATGTATGGAATGAATTAATCATATCACATTGAGGCGGCGGTAATCCACACTTCGCGAAACAAAATTATTGTATTTACATATGCTGGATAGCATAAAGTTATATTAAAAATAAAAATTACAAATTAATAAAAACCATAAATAAAATATATATCTTATATATGTAAATTTTCAACTATAATGGCCACTATGTGTGGTGGTATAAAAAAATGGAACACTCATCGTTTCCTGAGGTAGTATTTCCCCTTAAGCATAAACAATATGTTTGATACCCACTACATGGGTGTGTTTCCATGTTTTTTTTGAAAAATTATATTAAAAAAATTATATTATATTGATTATATTGTTTTTTACATAATGATAGAATAATAATATTTAAGGGGTGGTGAATGGAAATGAAATTAGAAATCATCAGAGAAGGTGATACCTCTTTCTTAGGTAACGCCTTTTGGTGTATACCAAAATGATTTATATGAAATATTTATACCAAAATACCATATTATAGGTATATGGTATGGATTTTTGGAGACTATATGGGATTTTCATGGCTGAACACATGTGTATTTTGTGGTGTTATGAAAGTGAAGATGTGGTGGACTTTTATAGGGATAGGGAAGTGTCACATTTGGAAATACCAAACGATATTCAATAATGTGTGGTCTATATTTTATAAAGAGACTCTAAAATGTAAAAATAATGGTTTAAAGGATAATAATGTTTCATATAAACCTTATCCACACAAAAGTATGTTCCTTTTAAAAATTTGGTTCGTAAATATCTATGTTTCGAAAATATTATGATTTTGGTGTTTAATAAATCATCTTGTTTCCTAATCTTATTAATTATACCAATAAGAATAAAATAAAGTGATAATTATTAGAAACTATAGTGAAACTAAATTATTACTATAATATATGATTTAAAAAATAAAATTCTCATGTTCTTTATATGTTAATTTTAAAACAAGTGCATGTGACGTACTAAAACGCTGCTTGAACCAAGATCATGTTAACAACATTTTTACAGTATATGGGTAAATATGTTAATTATAAAATATTAATTGTTCCATAAAAAGAAAATATTTAATATTCATTAATTCAAAAAGATAAATCGTTTTAATATGGTATTTTTAGTAATTTTAAATTATTTAATAAAATTAATTTATTGTAAAATAAAAAAAATGTCAATTTTCCCTATTATTTAATGATTGTTAATTTTAAAATATCAATCTAGTATTGTAATTCAAATAAATTATGTGTACATATCTGAAACATGATATTTTCATCTTAAAAAATAAATATATACAATTATTTGACAAATTTAGTTCACTCTTAATATTAACAATATTATTTTATTCATTAATTGTTAATTAAATAACCACTATGATGGCATTTCTTAAACATTTTAGCTAACTAAATCATCCCAAAAAATTATTGATAAATAATTATAATAATAATAAAATAGTTATCTTATAAAAATGTTCTTATAAACGAAAATATGATGTTTTTTACATATATAAAAATTTTAGATATTATAATTGCAGTGAATGGTCCATTTTTCATTTTTCCTTACTTAACCTTATATAAAGGGACCTTTCATTTAATAATATCAAAAATCCATATATTTTGTACCATGTGAGTACATAGTAAAATTATTGGCATCCAATGGATTTTTGAAAAGATTCCATTCCATTTTGGTCCATAATACTATGGTTTGGTCTCTTATTATTCATAATCATTCATTATTCATCAAAATTATTCTTAACCACATATACTAATCATTTTATTCAAAAAACTAAGTTGATAATAATTAACCAGAAATATCAAAATATATAAATCTGTATTTTTTGGATTTTAAAATTTTAAATCATAGAAATGGGAAATGTAAGATTAACATTTTTCCCGCAGACCAGGCGAAATAGCAGGTTTTTATAGTAAAATAACGTTCAGAAGCTTGTTAAGTTTATATATTAAATTTAAAAGTATAAATAGTGTTAAAGATATTAATAATTTAAATTGATGTATAATTGATCTAATTTTACTCTAATATGATACTAAAATATAATTTAGCATTAGTAATTATTTAAAAAGAAATATAGTTTTTAACTAAATTGTAGTAATTTTAACTATTCATAAAAAATTGAGGTTTCTTAAAAAATTGAAAAAATTTACCATAATATAATTTAAACATCATGATTTCCAAAATGATTTCTATTTCTAAAAACAAAATTCATAAAAGTGGTAAATGTTGGTTTTAATATAGGTTCATCTTTAGAAATCAATAAAAATCAGTCCTTATTTTAACAAAAGCTAATTCAGTGTCGTATGTAGCATAATGTGAAAATTATATATCAAGAATTAAAAAAATCATATAAATGAAATTATTTTAATTTCTTGTTGTGTCACACCACACATAATTTTTTAAATGAGATCCTCATAGAGAATCTCAACATTCCTAAACAATGGGTGGCTTGAATCCGTCCCCATTATGATATATATAGATACCCATTTCTCTAGTCTTGTACTAAAATAAAATATTTCTTTTTCTTGTTAGGTAAAAATATTCCTCACTGCATTATGTAAACTGACATGGAACCCTATCATTTCTATTCATTCGAATCTAGTCACCTTTTTCCTCACCAAATGTGTAACGACTAAAAATCTAATCAATGGAAATTAAAACCTTCTTGAGATTATGTCATATAATCACATGAAATCACACCACAATAAACTACTATGTACTATGTGACCATTAAAAATATTAGTTTCACTTTTGTGAATTGAATTTCGAAAGTCTGTCATATATGGTTTGAATTAGTATGATTTTTAGAGTCTGATAGGACAAATTTAATTTTAGGAAAATAGTAACTAACCATTATGAAAAGTAATGCTACCCTTATGAAGTGTAATATTACCCTTATTAATATTAAACTGGAAAAGTGAATGACTAACCATACCACTGAAATTATAAATAAAATTTATACACCTTATAAGTGACAATATTATATAATTATATCATAGTGTTGGAATTTTTATAAGTTCCTAATATTTGATTACAATTTAAGAATAATGATGTTATTTTAAATTAAAATTTAATTTCATAAAATTTATTAATTTTTTTTATGTCTTACAGTTATTAGTTAATTTTATGAGGCCTAATTAATTTTTCAAAGTGATGAAAAGAACCTTTAATATCAAAATTGGGTTTTTTGAAGAAAATTATGATTTTAATTAAAAAATAAATCTCCCACACTTAGAAAATTATTTTCATAAAATGTATTTCATTTTATTATTCTACAAGTCAAAAAATGGATTGGCTGAATTTTCATGATTTTTCTAAAAGACATGAATTTTTTATGATTAGTAAATTTGCTAATTTATAGTATATATATGTTAAGAGATAAATACACTATTCAATGGGTCATGTTAGATGTAAAATCCAATGGGTTGAACTCACATTCTATCTTTACTATTTTTTTCCACCAGAATCATGAATTCTCATAGTCTTGAGTAAAAATATCAAACTAATGATTAAAATAATGGGAAACCACTCCACTATTCCACTATAAATACCAACACTCTTTACCTCCTCCACTCACACATCTCTTACCATGGTACTACTCTAAATTCTACTCAAATCTATCCTTACACCCCTCCCCAAAGTCTAATAGTCCTTGGATTCTTCAAAAGTCCAAATCCTTTACAATACAGTGGTTCATATGGAAGATATATTCAAGAAGTAAATTCCACTTTTCATTTATTTTATTTTCATTAATGTTTCATTATTGTATTTTTCTTTCCATATCTCAATTAATCCAAATGACATGACAACTACAAAACCTTACATGTAATGGAATTTTTTATGATAATTGAATAATTCTTCATCCTCTCTCATTTCCCATCCTTTTATACTGGAAATGAAAACACCATCTAGGATGTGTTAAATTATCACATCTAAGGACTTAAAGTTTTCAATTTCTTTTAATAATTTAAATTATGGTCATGAATCAATTTTAATTATTAAACCATAATATAATATATTTATTGAGTCTATTTTATGATTCCGCAATATTTTCTACAAAATATATTAAATTATTAATCAAATTATTTTCTTTTGATTAAAAAATAATTTCCAAATCCATTATCATTATTGGTTATTATAATGGTTCATATTCACTCCAAATAATAAAATTAATTTTATAAGAAATAAATCTTCTTTATGTTCACTAATAACATTAAACATCAATTTTATACCACCATTCTAATCTTACATATTTATTTTAAGATGTATATAAGTATCCCAGTCATAAAAACTAAGGATACAAACACTCTTAATAAATGACATTGAACCTTTTAACCCATAATTAAGGTCATTAATTAAGATAATAAGGTTATAATAAATCAATTAAATGAATAATTATTTCTAAAAAATTATTTGAATAATTTAATTCTATTTTTCAGGTCAAGAAGATCATGTGAATAAAACCTTCAGAATTAAGGTAAAGGATTCTATGTGAACCTCCCTTATTCAATCAGGATGCTCTAACTTTCATTTTTACCCAAATAATGATATCTTTTAGTTTTTTTGTAAATCTTATAACTACATTTTACTTTCTATAATGTTATCTATAAGGGTTTATTCATAATTCTATTTCATGGATATAAATGTTTTTATGTGGTTCCCACATTAATACTACCCGAAAAGAAAATCTATTTAAGGGAACTTGCCAAAGACTTAACCAATTTCAAGTTCACTCTACCATCTATTTTATTACACCATTGATTTTAAAATATCATAAATTTTATTATGAAATATGTATTTTTTTTACTTTTTGTTTCATATAAAAGATCATTCCATTTTCTACTTTTATTGTTGTTTAGTATTATCCTTTAAACAAAACTAAAATATTAATGTTTAAATTTATTAAATACTATTATTACATGTTCTCACATTTATTTTAAATCACATACTATGATATATTCCTATTTTACTTTATGAATTTTCATTTATGATCTAATTCTTTTCTTTCACAGACACTTGTATGATACACCCATTAATTATTCTTTTTGACATGATTATGATACATCTTATTTTTTATGGGTACCCTTATGTTTATATGTGATTCTCTATGTGGAAATCATATTCAGAAACATTAATGATGGGTCTATCCATACTATGCTCCAATTCATTGTGTAAAGTGGATCCTCATGAGAAATCATGTGCAACAGTTTTGGCAGTTATCTTGAACTCGTGATACCATGTGCAATGGTCTAGGTGGTTAACCCTAACTTATGCTCCTCTATGTGCAACGATCGTTGAAATATGCTAATGTCATGTTTTATGTTTCTGTCACAATCACTAGGAATTCATTTTTATATGATCCAATGTTTATATTCTATGATTCTATTTGTTCCATGACTTTTATATCATTATGTATTTTCTTTTCACCCATGTGATAATACCTTTTTCTTATGATTATTCCTATACTTGGATTTTAGCTCATCCTTTTGTTCATGCCATTCAATGCTTATCCTATGATGTTTTATGATAATAATGAATGTTAGGTTCTATTTATTTATATTAAAAAGGTAAATATTTTATTTATTCCTGTTTTTTAGTTTTATGTTCCTATTCTTCCAAGACCCTAGACATTACGGTCTTTTTCATGTAATATGATGTATAATTATGATTAATATCATGTAATGAATTTTGTAAAAGGCTTGGGTTTCTATAGTTTGTATCAGATGATGGTCTAGTAATTTTTGGATATTAAGAATAAATAACTTTAGAAAAGAAACATAGGGATGTTACCAAGAACAAGGAAACATCCCTAAATATTTGTTAGAATAGTGTAAGTGGTTTATCAAGAAAATACATCCCTAACAGGGTGCATCAAGTGGATGTGGCTCTAAAAAATATGCTTCTAGGTTTAAAATGTGAAAAATCAACATTTATCTAGTCTTTAATGGGAACTGGTGCGTGAAAACCAGCCTTGTTTTAGCCCTGGTTTGACACTCCCAGGGTATTCTCTCTGGTAAATTCATAATATTATTTTGAACCATTATTATGGGAACCAAAAAATAATCCTATAAGAATAAATCTGAGGAAAAAAAATCATGGGTAAACTATATTGAAACCTAGGGGATCACATGTTATGTTATACTCTTCCTTTAAGAGTTTATCTTCTTATCTATATTGTTACATTTTTATGATTAATAGTTAAGTATTAAAGTCCCATAATTATACTTTATTTTTCATGGCTAATGGTAGGAAATAGAATAACATGTGACAACAATCAATGAGATAAGGAATATAATGATTTCTATAATGATATTCCAAATATAATGGGAACAAGTGCTAAATACTTCATGATTGTACTTATTCAACTAACTCAAATAATGAATAATAACTTGAATCATGTGGTACAATAACCTCCTCCATGGAAAGAGAAATTTTCTATTGAATCCTTCATGGGGAAATGGCCTCCCATGTTCTGTGAATCTTCTAATCCCCTCATAGAAAATTAGAGTAACTCCATTGAAATGAAATCCTCTATCCTCCATTTCTCATAAGAACAGAAAGTCATTCTGGTTTTATATAATTTTATGAGGATACTGATCAGTGGTGGAAACTAATCAAGAATATGAATTCCGAGTAGGATATTGATTCCATGGATAGAGAGGAATTCAATAAAAATGTTTTTCAATAAATATTTTTGTAAGAGCTCTAATCTTATTCTAAGGTATGTTTTTTCTTTCTGGTTGTTTTTGAGAAAAACTGGAAATTTTGATAATTTTCAAAGTAAACACCGTGTACTTTATGAGAACATGTCATGTACTTATTTTCCGCATAAGGCCATGTGGTGGAAAAGAAGTAGCAGAACACATGGATGTGTAGGGGTGACTTAGAGGCCACTAAAAATGAAGTATAAAATGGTTATTACATAGTGTGTACTTAAAAGATACACGCCATGTACTTTCTTTTTTTTTCATTAAATGCACTGTGGTCGCATCTATTCTCCAGAACGATAATCTTTTAGGTCTTGTTCGAATGAGAGCTCCGTACAACCAAATATCTTTGATGAACTGCTGAGCGTGTGTCTGTCCTCTGAATCATACAATGTCGGTTGCGTTGGAATCGAATCGGCGAGTTCTCCTTTCTCTTGGAACCTTGTCTCATGATTTCTCTTCTCTCATTATTTATCATGGGTTGATTTTTTAGACGTTTTTGTAGATCTTCTAAATTCTAAGGAGATTCAAGCTTTGAGGTTAACATATATCGATCACCTAATGCCGAGGTTGTTGTTTTGTGCCTTTTTTTGAATTTCATTGAGTTTTATGTGAAAACCCCCCAATACCCATGAACGGGGTATTGTGCATTTATCATTTCATCCCTATTGTTTCTATTCTATGCCTGTATGACTAAGTAGATGATTTTTGTTTGTAAATTGGATGATTTCCCATGCTTTGGATGTTCTTTCCCATGTATGTTTGTCCTGTTTAGACCTTTGGGGTTTTGATTTCCTGTTAGGTTGTTATTTACATTCACATGCCTATTGTTGTAGGATTTTTTGACTATTTTTCTGATATACTGAGATGTTGTGGAATTATAGCCAAGTAGTTTTTGTGGTTTAATTTGGATAGTATGCATTTCTATGCTTTCTTGACTTACACAGGGCCATGAGAACCTATTTTATACAACATAGGTAGAATTGACATTGAGGGATTATCCCAAGTGTCTTTATTTTTTTTACAATACGAGTCCAAAGGGGGAATTGACATTGAGTGCCTTCACAGAGTGTCAGTAGTTCCTCGACATGGGCCAAATAGGGAATGCGATATAAGCGCTTCCCTAGAAATTCTTTAGAACATATATAATACTAGATGCGAAATTTACAGTGTGTGATTTCCCAGAGATTCTATGCTTAAGCTAAACCAGAGGGGTTAGACTGAGTGTACTTCCCATAGGGTTACCCTATGTCTAGTTGGTTTCCTATGTTTCTAGGTAAGACCAGAGGCGATAGGCTATGAGTACTTCCCAGAGGGTTACCTGTTTGTGTTCACCTGGTTACTTGAGATGTGGTTATATGAATGATTGGAACTGTGGAAATTGCTTACCTTGTGTCCTTCCTTGTTTACTGCATTTATATTGCTTTTTACCTACCATATGCTCACTGACTATTAGGCATAGATATTTGGGTGGTTTCCTACTGATATTTAGTCTCACACATGGTTTGTCCCATGATTTTGGTCCCAAAAATAGTATATTGTTGTCGGTATAGATAAGGTCAAGCACCCTTCTACTTCAGGTAACTGAATTGTTGTGGAGTTGGAGAGCATGGAACCTAGCTATGATTGTGATGCTGAGGAATTGTTATCTATTTATTTTGTACATTCTTTTAGTACGGTTGTATTGCAAAATTTTTATTTTTTTGCTTCTTTCCTAGACGTATGTATCATCCATCATTTATATATCTGTGGGCTCCAACTATTTCTATTTTGAGTTTTTCGTTGTTTACTTTTGTATGGGTCATTACTGCTTCTGCTATTGACTTTGTTTTTATTCCACTCTATACTCTTCCAATGAGGGTTTTGTTTCCAAAATATCATACCCAAGGCCCTTACTGCTAGTCGGATGTCTCTGGAGTTTGGGGTAATTCACTTGAGGCCATGTGACCAGCTGGATACGAGGCGCCTCTGGGTGGCTTCCAGAACTGGGCATAGTTTGTCCTCACTCAGACACACCATGGGAAACATCCTAGAAGGTTAGAGGTGCACGCCAGATAGGGGAAGATGTTTCTATCTTCTATAGTTGTTACCTTTACTCTTCTGGATCAAGTTCAAATGAGGAAGCTATCATATTTTGAAGTCCAAGTCCTAATGGAGAGTGTGTCAAGAGAGGACCCTATTCTTGGATGGACAATAGGCGAGGTTTAGATTTTGTGTTTATAGGGGTACGTATGGGTACTAATAGACAAACAAGAGGATCTGATGCAGGAAATTCATTCCTCGGTTTGGGCAGTTCATTCTGGAATCACCAAGATGTATCGTGATCTACACCGTCAGTATTGGTGGCTAGGTCTAAAGAGGGGCGTTGCTGATTTCAACATGAGTCTTTCCACTTGTCAGAAGGTGAAGGTGAGGCATCAGTGACAAAAATGGCTTTTAAAAAAGTTAAAAATTCCCGATTAGAAGTAGAATGACGTCACGATGGATTTTGTGACAAGTTTTCCGATGCCTCTATGAGGGAATGACGCAGTTTGGGTTGTCATTAATAGACACACGAAGGTTTCTGACTTCTTTCCAATCAAGGAGACCTTCAGTGTTGATGATCTGGGATGTTTGTACAATGTAGATATTCTACGTCTGAATGTAGTTCCAAAATCCATTGTTTAAGAAAGGGATGCACGTTTTATTTCTCGAGTCTGGCAGGGGCTTTAGAAGGCTTTGGGTACACAGGTACTTTTGAGTACAGCTTACAACCCCGAGACAAATAGCCAGTCTAAACATATTATTCAGGTGCTTGGGGACATTCTTCGATCATGTATTCTGGATTTTAGTGGTTCTTTGGAGAAACATATACCACTTGTGGAGTTTTTCTACAAAAATATTTTTCAAGAAACTATTTAGATGGAACCTTATAAGGATTTGTACGGTAGGCCATGAAGATCACCCTTAATTTGGATGAAGGTAGGAGAGGCAGCTTTGTTGGGACCTCATCTTATTTAGGAGACCACATAGTAGATAGATTTGATTCAGAAGAGGATGGCTACTACACAATCTCGACATAAGTCTTATGCAGATTAGTGAAGATGACCTCTGGAGTTCGAGGTCGGGGATCGGTTTTTCTTGCATATCACACAGATGTTGGGACACAAGAGTATTAGACGATAGGGTAAGATTTCTCTAAGGTAATTAGGTCCATTTAAGGTGATGGAGAGTTTTGGGCCGGTTTCCTATCGGTTGCAGTTACCTCAGAGGTATCGGGCAATGCATGATGTTTTTCATGTTTCTCAGCTCTGATGTTACTTTTAAGACCTGTCTCATGTCTTTCAACCTGATTAGGTTGAGATATAAGTGGATGCGTTGTTCTAAGATCATCCTATTCGGATATTTGATCATAGTATAAAGGTTCTCTGAGGCCAGTCTGTTTCTCTGGTACGAGTGATCTGGTAGCACAGATGAGTACAGGACGAGACTTGGGAGAGGGAGGCCGATGTACAAGCACAGTGGCCAAATTTGTTCAGGGTTTTATCTTCTACACCATGATAAGGAAATTCAAAGACAAATTTCATTAAGGGGGGAAGTTTTTAAGAACTCAAATCTTTTTTTCAGGTATGTTTTTCCTTTCTAGTCATTTTTGAGAAAAAGTGGAAATTTTGGAAATTTTCAATGTACATGTCGTGTACATTATGAGTACACTCTCTGTAATTATTTACTATAGAAATCTGTGTGTTGGCCATGTAGTAGCCACAAACATGGCCATGTAGGGTTGAATTGGATACCGCTTAAAGCAGAGTATAGAGCGGCTAGTATAAGTAGTGTACTTAAAAAGTACATATCGTGTACTTTGTTTTTTTCATTAAATTTACCGGGGTTGCGTCTATTCTCCAGAAATACCTTCTTTTAGTTCTCATTCAACTAAGAGAACCATACGACCTTAGATCCTTGAAAAACTCCCGATTTTGTGTCTGTCCTCTGAATCAAACATTATATGTTGCATTGAATTCACATCGGTTAGTTCTCCCTTCTCCTTGAGCATTGTTTCATGATTTCTCTTATCTCGTGAGTTATCATGGGTTGAATGTTTTATAAGTTTTCTAGATCATCAATGTTATAAAGAGATTAAAGCTTCTAGGTTCATGAATATTGATATCCTAATGCCACAGTAAGTGTTTTGTTTCTTTCTGTTAAAATGTCTTTGAGTTTTCGGTGAAAACCGCCAATACTAATGAACGGGGTATTGCACGTTTACAGTTTCAGCCCTATTGTTTCTCTTCTATGCTAGTATACCTCGGTAGATGGTTTTTTGTTTATAAATAGGGTTATTCGATGTGCTTTGGATGTTTTTCCCATTCATGTTTGTCCTGTTTGGACCTTTGGGGTATTTATTGCAGGTCAGGCTGCTGTTTACTTTCTCAAGCTTAGTATTGTAGGATGGTGTGACGGTTGTTCTGATATGATGAGATGTTGATGACTTCTATCAGAATATTTCTTGAGGTTTACATAGGATGGTATGCACTGATATGATTTCTCGACTTACTTAGGGTCGTGAGAACCTGGTGTATAGACCATAGGGAGAATGGACGTTGAGGGCTTCCCTAGAGTGTGTTTATTTGTTTAATGATATGAGACCACAAGGAGAATTGTAGTTGAGTGGTTACTCAGAGTGTCTTTGGTTCCTCGACATGGGCCACATAGGGAATGTGATGTAAGTGCTTCCTTATTGTACTTCTAGTACCGATAAGATACAAGAGAGGAAGTTGACGGAGAGTGCTTTCCCAGAGAGTCTATGTTTAAGCTAAACTAGAAGAGTTTGAATGAGTGTAATTCCCAGAGGGATACCTTGTTTCTAGATTCTTGATTGTGTTTCTAGGAAGGACCAGAAGGGATAGGATGTGAGTACTTCCCAGAGGGTTACATTTTTTTGTTTTCATAATTTTGTGAGATGTGGTTATTTGAATTCTTGGAATTGTAGAAATTTCTTACCTTGTGTTCTTCCTTGTTTACTGCATTAATATTGCTTTTTTCCTTCCATATGCTCACTGATTGTTAGGAGTAAAACTGTCGATGGTTTCCTATAAGGATTTAGTCTCACATCCTATTTGGGCCATGAATTGGGGCCCAAATAGAATATTTTTGTAGGAATAGATAAGGGCAAGCACCTTTATACTTCAGGTACTTGACTTGTTGTGGAGATGGAGAGAATTGGACCAAGAAATGCTTGTGATGCTGAGAAGATGTTATCTATTTCTTTGTACTTTTGTTTATTATTGTTTCATTCCCATATTTTGAAATGTTTGTCTTCTTTACTAGACATATGTATCATGAATCATTTATATATATGTGTGCTCCACCTGTTTCTATTTTCAGCCTTCTGTTATTTACTGTTGTATGGATCATTACTGCTTCCTCTATTGCCTTTGTTTTTCTTCTGTTTTGTACTCTGCCAATGGGGTCATAGTTTCCCCACTATCACACCAAAGGCCCTCGCTACTAGTTGGTAGCCTTTGGTGTTTGGGGAAAAGCTCTTGAGGCCATGTGACCAATCGGGTACGGGGCGCCTCTGGGTGGATTCCAGAACAGGGACATTACACCCGTCATTTTGGTCATTATTGTATTCATTATTACATATATCTGCTATATCTTTCTATTTTTTGATTATGTTATGTTTTTTTGTGACCCAACCAATATTTTTGACCATATTCTTATAATATACATAACATGGATAAATTCCCTCTTGCGATCTACTAGGTGACCACATAATGTACCTATACATCATATGGTTTCCCCTAGGTTGTTCCATAAATTTTACATGATGGAAGAAATTATAATTATTGTGAATAAATGCTTAGATTTGTCTGATCACACTCTCCAATAAACGATGGATCCCATATATGTTGGAATTAGATTAATTTTTGAATAGATAGGGATGTAATTATATTCACATATTCATCGATTATACACTATATCTAGTGATGCATACCTCATGGATTTTTTTAGTATCGGCAGAGGTATGTGGTGTCACACACATTGTTTGATCCTCATGTAGGTTGTTCAAAGCATCGAATGATACTCCATAATTGTGGGAATGTTTAACCATTCCCATTTTTATTATACCTCATCCGACCAAAGGGATTTATCATTACCATGTGGAATTTTTTTTTATTTTTCATAAGGTCAAGTCTACATGTCATTGGGTCTTCACATGATCAGGATGTCTGTGGTAATTTCATTATGTGATTAAAGAGGACATATTTGGGTTCCTAAATGATACAAATATGGATTTCAATGGGGGGGGGATTCATGAGATCATGTATAAATATGTAAGGGATATTGAAAAATCATGATGTCAGGTCAAATTGTGTCTCATGGGATCAATAGTGATCACCCTGGGAATATGACCCTTTTCACAAGATGAATAGAATATCCTTGCTCTACAATAGTATTCCACATTTTCCCCTTTTATTTCCTACACTATTTATCAGTGCTTGGGGATCCAATGATGTTGTGTGAGTACATTCAAAGACAATCACCACCCTTTCATGTGATTCATCATATGAATAATAATGGGCATTATGATGATGTGCATCCATTGTCATGGAGAACACATTTTTTATTCAATGAATTCATAGTTCAAGTGGATAATTTAGCGGACTTCCCCATAACCCATCACATGATGAAGGTGAAATATCAACATGCTCTTGCATGTTATGGTTTACATTTCAGGGTCAGTGTGAAGTCTAGAAAACAACATTAGTTCACCACATGATTAACAATTACTGTAAAAATATTTTATATTTTTCATATTTTCATTCATGATTTTAATGGGTTTTTACCCTTTACCACTTGTTTCCCATAAGTGTACCAGATGACCTATATGGGATATTTTATTGGAATGACCACATTTTAATAGCTAGAACCTCTACTCATCCATGGTGCATCTCATAAACTTTGTTGGATCATGAAACAGTGTATGATAATGGTAATGGATAGATCCTCTCATTGTACTGTAGAGATGAAGGGGAAGTGCACAATTAAATGAATATCTATGAGACCCTTCACATGATGATGGTGGAATTCAAACATGCTCATTATTGAGAAGTTGTACATACTTCCAGGTATCAATGAATACTTTTCAAAACATTTGTTTATATTTCATGTCTATCAAAAAACTCATATGGTCTTATAATTTTCCATATTTTAATAATTAAATTTACAAGGGTTTTGGAATATTATCAATATCCCACTGGTTGAAAAGTCATACAACTAAGGAAACCATTTCTAGAAACCTTTGTATGATAAGAAAGGGTATTAGACACATTCATATGAATATGAAATATTGTTAATGGGGATCCATGTGTTCTAAAAAACATCTAGAACAACATATGAAATGTTCATATGAGCTTTTAATGGTCATGCGACCACATGAAATTTTGAATTCTATGTGACACACATCTCGTTACCTATATATCTTCCTTTTCACTATATAAATATTACTACCAATTAATCCATTATTTAATTCCTTGTAATTTTTTTGTATTATCATTGAATGAGTCAACAAATCCCCTCCCCCTTAAAAGTGACATAAGAAGGGAAAAGGGGTCAGTTCTAAGGAATGTAAAAACCCTCATGATCCTTTTTTGATGACACTAGTGTGTTTATTAGGAAATAACTGATCTTATAGATTGTTGTTAATTTTATGTGTAGTTCACTATAAATAGGGAAGTAGTGATGGGGACTCATATCATGATACCTCTATTCAGAATTTATGGTAGGATATTATTCACAAGACTCCTTCATGAGAAACATTATGTGAGATCTTGTTTGTATGAAAACATTTTTTAACCAATCACAAATCAAATTCGACTAATTTCGAAATAAATGGAATAATTTAGTTTTATTATGACCATCTTCTGATTTTCAGATGGATTTTTTTGTTTCATCATCAGTTCATCATTATGAGTATTATGTGACAATGATATGGTCAACTGATAGCGAGTCGTATGAATGGTTTTAAAGCTATGATAATTTTTATGGTCAATGCCTCCATGTGACCTCAATTGGTCTTGTGGTATTTCAGAATTTTATTAGTCATGCATGAATGAATCCTTTTAGGGTTCATGAAATTTACATTATGAAATCTTGGATATGCATCTTTTTTGAATGGATTTTGTTTTCATTTATTGGATGTATTCTTTCTTCTATTATACCGATGAATTCAAAAACTCAACAATCCTCCAACATGGACATTTTTAGGATCCTGATTGATGGAAATTTGAATTATTATCCATGGTATCTTTTGTACTCTAACAATGAGGTTAACAACAAATTCCCTCATCTAAAATTTATAGTAATTCTTTTGTCACAATATCTCTACTTGTATGGATTCTAGGGATTGGATGTTTCTTCCATACATTTAACTAATTTTTTTTCCAAATTTCTAGATATAATATTACCATTATTTTATTCATAATTTGATATTTGAAGATATTCAAAAGGTTTTCAAACTATGTAAGATCATGTATTTTGTTTCGGAGAACACCGCTCATGGACTAGATGGTTGTGACTTTTCCCACTAGGTGAACTCCTAGTGATATTCCAACATATATGTATCATCACTGAATAATCTGAAAATTTGGTGAGGATCATGATGGTACATACATCCAGGTATAAATATCTATTATTAATTGGATAGACTGTTCTGTATTAGGGAAAACATCATACAATTTTCAGATCCGCTATACGCCATCAACCATTATGAGGATTTGTGGATTTATTTTTTTATTATATATATCCAATCAAAGTGTCTCAAAGAATTTATTGTCCATTGGTTATCTAATATTAAATCTATAAATTAATTTCAAGGTGATGTAATAATCAACCATTGGGATATCTATTGATTGGGAAGGATATCCCCTCTTGGGAATATGTATGACAAGTTATTTTTTGTTATCGATGTTTGGGGTGATCCTTCCCATGTCTAATTTTGGAAATTTATATAATCAACATTATTAATAGAGGTTATGGAAGGTTATTAATTAACTTTATATTTTTTCCATTATGGAATGGACAAGACTATTACTTTTATGAAATAGAGTTCATCAAACCACTATATATCATGAGATATTCCCTACTTCACAAGTTTGTGATATTTTTGGATCCTATTAGGAAATATTCAATGATAAGGAATATGATCAAGAAGTTATCAACTGAGGAGATAAATACCCATGAGTACTATTATAGTGGTTTACATAGACATTTTATCAAATGAGTGGATTTTCTAAGCTAGGGATTCAACCACACGAATCTGAGGTGGCATGGTGGTGATGGAATCATGATTAATAGTGTGGTGAACACCAAATCTAGTCATACCATACCTTTAATTCAACTACTATATCCTAGTAAATATACAATGGGGGACTATAAGTTTGATGATCAGAAGACCTTTACTATTTTAATTATATAGTATATTGGAGTATTTCAAATGTTATAGTAACCACAACACTACCGGGAATCATGGTACTATTTTCAGCCCCATTCATATAGAAATGAAATGCATTGATGCAATGTCGTTAGGACATGATGATACTTCTTTCATGATGATCTATGCTGACCATTTGAATACTATACTATATCTTATTCCATATTGGATAATTGTTGACAATGATAGTTTCTCTCTTGGTGAGCAGTCATACAAAATCTATCTTTGGGGTAAGGTTCTCATGTCCTGTTTGGGTAACACGGTTATTTTTTAAAAAGTATATTCCATACCATTTCCCTCTTCAAGATTATTTAATACAAAGGGTTTATCCCCTCCAATATGATGGAATGTGGGATGATAAAATTATTAGGCTTACCTACCAGTGTTATATTAGAATAGAATGAGGACATTCTAATGTTGAGATTATCCTTCAATATTTTAAAACCAATATCTTCTTATATTATCATTATACCATTCTTGATTGGATTATTTATAGGGTAGTTTACTGAAAATATTATTATGTAATGTGTATTGTCCATTTTCATTACTAACCATGTTATTGGTAGAAACAATAGATCTTACTCAAGATTTGGGTGGATCTTGAATAAAATTTCATTATCGTTGTGATGGACTTACCATTATACGGGTTTAATTTTATCGAGAATTCATCACTATGATATGAATATTATATGGAAAACACTTTCATATAATATTATGTTGTTATTTCTCTCTTATATATTCATCATTAATCCTAATAATTCCTGGTTATGGAATTAATTCCCAAGATGTTGTAGAAGAACATAAAAAACAAAATATAATATAGAAATAAATTCATGCCATGATAGATGAGAATACCCTGGAAGAATTTTAGGACCATGAAGAACATCTTCCCCATCTATATAATTATTTGGGGATGGGATACATTGAACTATATCCACATTTTGAGATAATGTGGAATATTGTTATAACTCAGTAGATGATGGATAAAACTTGGAGGGGATTGTACTATTTTAATGATGGTACTCTCATAAACATGGTTATGAGAGATGAATCAGATTCATTATAATAATTTCATGTTATTATTTTTGAGATGCATGTCAAAATAATTATTGTTACCAAAAGTATAGTGAGAAATGTGGATAACACAACACAATCAATGTCTGACCTTTTTTGTATCGTTATCCTAATTAAATACTACTGACAAAATATTTAAGGATCATTCTAAAAATTTCAATCTACTTCACACAATTTAAATTGTAGAAGAATCAAGGTGGGAAGCACTTCAGTGCTCCATCTATAAAACTCATCAGACACATTCCAATTTATCCTACTCATATATTCTAAACTTATTTTATTTTTATCATAAATGATTATTTTCTGTTTATTTAACCATCATAGAGTCTCCAAAATTATGATATCACTCCATTTCGATGATACCAATTAGTAGATAATTTGATCATCTAGATATCATTACAGAGTTTTATTCCATTAATCAAATATGTGATATTTCATTCATCTAATGTTTTAGGAATTGTTCAATAATACTGATCCTTTTAATATTATAAAGTAATCCAAAATTCTAGGATTTAAATGTTTACAACATAATATATATTTTCCTAAGAAATTATCATGAGTACCCACCGACATTAGACTCCTAATTAATACATATTCTCCAATTATTGTGTGATTTTTTGATTCTTAAGAAGGTATATATATTATAATGTATGTCTTATAGGGAGAATGATCTATATTGGGATGATGTTAGTGGATAGAGAGAATATTTATTTTTTCAAAGGCCTTATGACGGGACCCACAAGCATTTTATGTTTTCATTTTGGACTACTCCAATTATTGTATAAGGTTAATATAGGAAAACAATTTATAGAGATTTATCTTGGTTATTCCTCAAGACATACTATTTATGGTTTTTGAACTAACTAATTTTATGAATTTTATATTTCATGAGTGCTCAATATTTCTAGGATCACACAATGTGCACATACAAGGAGTAGAGTCCAAACATTTACCCTAGTTTCCCTTGTCAGGATTTCAACCGTGTGAACATTATGTGTGTTTTGGTATTAAAAAAAGTCCATTTCAGTGCTATAATCTATGGAATTAAATATTTGAACATATATTTATGTAATATACTATATATTAATTTAGAAATTATATTAATGTAGATTAAAGTCATTTGGATTATTCCTACTATTACTCTAGTTTAAGGAAATATTTCACAAACAATATATTATTTTATTTTAGGGTATTCAGTCTAATAACATAAATTATATATTTATTTATTTAGATCATAACTTTTATTGAATGAGTATAAATTCATTTATCACATAAAATAATTTTTTTGTAGTTTTTGGTCTTCCAAATTAGGCCTTCTACCACTATATTTTATGATCATTAATCATGGACCTTCTATTTCATTGAAGGATTGGTACTCATAAAGGGTTCAATGATGCTACATCTTTTATGGTATTCATAAGAATGATATTCCATGAAGCTTTCAATCTCCCAACATTATTAATTGCAATTATGATGAATTAATGTTCATTAAGGGTTTGGGAACTATGTGTTCCTTTATTAGTAATGGGGGATTAATATAAATGATGTGTTTGGTAGCCCTAAATCTTTAAAATAAAGGAAACATGGGGATAGTGTGATGTTAAGGATACCAAGACTATTTAGATAGTTTGAATTTGGGTTAAGAAAATAATGAGAGTAAAGTTTGAACTGGTGAATATGGAAAGGGAAGGATATAGCTAGTATGGACCATAACACCAAAAGGTGTGAGGTTCTACTATGGTGTCATTAGGGTAATGAGGATAAGAGGTCCATAATTGTGAGGATGACATGTTTCTAGTTGGTAATGTTGAATACCTTATAAATGAGTCTATAAGGTTTACATCCATGTTATTTTAAAGGGGATCCAAACAATTTCCATGGGAATTGGAAGAATTATTAATTCTCAAATTTCAGTACTTTGAAGTGGGGACTGGAGAAAAAAACCATCCTAGAAGGTTTCTTCCATGATTGGAAAGCATAACATATGGGTTACAAGGATTAAGCCCAAATCCACGTTATTTTTCATCATGTAGTTCTGGACATAAAAAGGTTGAATATTGTAGTGTCATATTACATCATGGAAAATGGGTATAATACACGGTGATGTAAACTTTGTGATTTAAACCCCATTTGAATAGTTTTATTATAGGGATTTTAAATCATTTACTAAAGTGATCAGGTCCTGATTATTTTATTGAAAATCATGTCGGGGATGTCCCTGAACATCCTCAGTTATGGAGTCATGCCATGGTTATGTAGGGCTCACAAGAATCAGAATTACCTTCATTTACTTCCATGACACTTTTAGTTGGTAGGTCCAATCCCTGTGGAATCTATATCAGGTCAAATAGTGAGATTTATCATACATTTCATGGTCCATGAAAGGTTTTTTCAAACCCAACTCACTGAAATAATGATGTCCGATTTATGGAAAATATAATATTGACAAAGGGTTTGGTCACACTAAATGTTTTTTCACTAAAAAATATACTCATGATCATGGAATCATGATGAAAAAATTAATTACTGTAACTTTTTTCTATAATATGGTGTCAATCAAGAAAAAATTTCATATTACTCAGGATATAGTTTCAGACTTAGGGGATTTATTCCACATTCAATTACAGACATATTTTTTCCTAATGTCTAGAGATGAAGAGTTTTTTGATTTGGAACATCATGGATAGAATTTTTTGTAGTGTATCTTTTATCTAATTTTAGTAATATTATATTCATGAGACACACATACCTAATATGAGTGGAATGTTGAAAATATCATAACTGTGATACACATGATCAAGAGTACTAGTACATTCTAATATGGAGGAATTTTTTTACTCATTGCTTAAGGTTATAATTCCACGAGTTTTGATATTTGGTAATAATGCTGAGGAAGGATCAGAACAACCTCATGTGCTGAGTTATACGATAATGATATTATGCTCAAAAGGTCCAGAAAACCCTTCTAATATGAGCACAATTCATATAGTTTGTAATTCAAAGTTCTTATGAATCCATTTCAATGTCAATAAAGATATTTTTTTAAAATATTTGATCTTGAAAGGGTTTTTGGAAATATAAGGTGATCATTAAATGAATTTTGATTTATGATTAATGGGTATTAAAAAAAGATGAGGGATCCACCACATTTTTTGGTTGATCAGGGTCAGACACTTATGGTCCGTTAGTAATGAATGAAAATGAGAAATCTTATAGGAATTTGAAGATCATATAGTGGGGATTAAATTATTGTGATTTTTTGTATGATGATTTAGGGATATTTTTATAGTTCTTTAACATCATGGGATGATGAAATATTTTTTTCAAGGTTTTAATTTCATGTGACTAAGATGTTTTTCTTTTTTTAACATCATTTTGTAAGGGTGTTAATATGTTATATTTTTTAATGTCATGATTCTAGGATGTGGCACCTGGTATGAAATATTTCTATATTGCATTAGTTGGAGTTACATTCCAGGTTTTTTAGATCAAATGGACCATGTTTACCATGGAAAATAGTGGGAAATTTTAGTAATCAACTAACCCTCACATGAGTGTATCTTAGATAGATAACTATATATGTTAACTTTTTTATGTAAGTATGAGATATTGTTTTCATTTTATATGTTTTGGATGAACATATGAATTATTATTTGAATATATATATTTATCCTTTGGTGGAAAGAATCAATATATGTGTAAATCTTGTATTGATGTTCATTGAGCCGATATGGCACTTACATATGTTTTGGGAGATATTTTCGGGATAATGGGATGAAACCAAGAACTAGTGATTCGTGTTTCACTAATTATACTATGGTAAAAAGAATAAAGATAGTAATATTTATTTAATGTGAAAATATCTATCTAGGGAAAACCCATACATAATGGTGGGAATTCCTCTAATTGATTGTTGTAGTTGGAGCTTGGATTGGAGATCCATATGTTACTATATATTCTCTGATGATAGTAATCAAGACACACAATGGTCATGAATGGGAAAATATCACCATTTTTTGACCCAAACATAGTGGTGGAATGTTTATCATTGATTCTCATAGTTGGATCAATGATTGGTGATTTGGGTGTCACTACTTGTCCAATTATGATTGAAATCAAGTTACTTTTAGTTATTTAAGTGGAAAAATTATACATTTGTTTAACCAATATTTATATAGGGGAATTGCTATCATTGATTGTTTCCACTAGAAAAGGGATTTCTAATCTAGGAATTAATATGTATCATGTGATTACATGAATCAAGACAGTCATAGTTCTTGATAATACATGTTGTTTAAAATTATGCAAAAAATATATAAGATCCATTATGTAAAAATTGAATATCGGGATTGGGACTAAGGATGGATTTATGGCCATCCCTAAATATTTGGTGACTGAGTGAATCAAGAAACACGTAGTTCAAGAATAAAGGTGTGGAGAAAAACTATCAGCAATGATAATGGTCCTCACATGTGAGGCCCATATTAATTCATATTTTTTATATCATACAAGATACATCAACAATTCATTTTAATATCTTACAGAAATTTATTATCTTGTTTCATTTCTGGTCATGAATCGAGGACCATTATGACCCTATCATGGCTTATTATTTCATAGTGATACGGGGAATCCCATGTCAAAATAATTAATAACAAAATTCATATACTCATTTTTAGAAACATGTATTGTAAAATGATACTCTAATCATGATGATTTTATTAATGATGCATATGTTAATCTTTGTATAACATATTGTTTGGGCCATGTTATAGGATCAAGGCATCTATTTGTATATCATTAGAATGAGAATTAGGTCATGGACAATTTTGAAATATCATAATGTTTAGTGTCATGTTGAAAGTTCATTACCCTGGAAGTTTAGAATCTTGTTATAGTGTCTATATCCTTTTAGAAATATCATTACATGATTTGAAGCATAACTAAACTTTTAATTAAAATCAAATGATCATAATGTCTAGTGTCTTGGATGATTCAATAAATAATCCCAAAAACATTGGAATAAATGAATCACCTATTTATTTAATATTCATAAATTCCTTATAACATCCATTATTATCATACATCTTGATAGGATAACCCAAGGATAACATTTAGAAATGGTTGAGAAAAAAATACTATTAAGGAAATAAACATAACAATAAATCTTTAGAACATGGGTTAGAAGGAATAAAACAATGATATAAAATAGAATGGAACATATGGTGTAATGACCTGAAATTTTGAATATATCTTGTTTCTTAATTTTTTGTGTTATTTTATTTTTTATACTCAACAAAACTATTTCATTTGATAACATGAGTATAATTAAAATGAGACTGTTGGGTTTTGACTCTTATATGACCATTGGTCAATATGACCACTGGAAATAAAACGTTTCGATTATTGTCTCTAAATACAAGTGATCTTGGTTAATTAATATAGAAAGAAGATTCGATGGCCTCACCCAGTAGTCTTGGACCGATCGAAGTCCATCTAACAGAACTTGGGAAGGAGGTAGCACAACTGGGCTTTGATCAGAAACAAACCCAAGCCAAACATCATTGTGTGAAGATTGAATGGAATCGTCATCGCGAGAAGTTCAAACTGATAGAAATTACTACTCGTGCGATGTTGACCGAGCCTCCCTCAGATTCTATCACCTTAGCACACCTTACACTTATGTCTTACGCTGGTGTGATAATGGGCTATGTAAGGAGACTATAACTGCCTTGTGTAATTATTTGTTTTAAATAAAAATTTTGATTTCTTCTCATAATGAAGTTTATGAATTTTCAAATGTCCGTATAAATATAGTGTGCATATTTTTGGTGAATTTTAGAGAAATGATATTTTAAAAAATGTTTATGTAAACCTTAAATAATTAAAAATGTGTATTGATTTTCAAAAAATGGTCTTCTACAATTATGTTAAGTATGAAATTTAGAGTCTAATAAGATCAACATAATTTTTGATGAATAGTAAATTATGAATAGTGATTTTATGCTTAGGGTTAGTAATGTGACCAAATGGATTTGTAATCTCACTTAAATAAAGTCTTAATATAGTCTAGGCACCTTGATTAAGTAATGTGATTCAATAAAATGGTTAAATACTGGTTTCATAAATTATTATTCAAGTATTAGTTTTTTCAGGTGAATAGAGTTTTTTAATTAAAAATGAAATTAAAAATAATTAAAAAATTATTTTTATAAAATGGATTTCATTTTTGAACTCAGAGCATCGATATTATGTTGAGGTAATTTTTGGGGATTTTTTTGAAAAAAATTAATTTTCTTTGAATAGTATATTTATTTAAAAATTAAATTAAAAATATTTAGAAAATTATTTTTATAAAATGGAGTTCATTTTTGAAATCAGAGCATCGATATTTGGTTAAGGTGAAATTTTGGAATTTTTCTGAGAAAGTTGAATTTTCGATGAATAGTGAAAATACAGTTTTTAAGTTACGGGTGTTTAATGACATCATTAAATGATGTATTAAGAATGTAATCAATATGGTAGACTTATGGATAGTAAGATAAGGTATAAGGTGTCCCAAGTGGCCAATACCATGGGAAAATACCATGGGCAAGCCCATGGTTTTTCCAATACCACAAATGAGGTGTCCCTTGGCCATTAATGCCTTGTCCCCTCACTTTCCCTGTAAATACCAAGACATTATCTCATCCGTTAGACTCCAAACTCATCCCCAACGAATTTCATGTCTATTTACCTCATAAGGAGTCCTCCCAAGGTGCCCACAAGCCCTCAAGGTCCTAACCTTTGAGTTTTAAGAGTTACGTTTTAAGGTAAGGGATCCTACCTCTCTATTTCTTTTCAAGTAATCTCTTTTATGTCATTTATTTTATGATCCATGATCTTATGTTGGAGGATGTTATTTTATATTCATCTTACTGCACTTTTCATGTTCATATGATGAGATACCCCCTCTTTCCCTCATCATTTCATTTTAAGAATGTAAAAGTGGCGCCGTTAGGCTGCCGAATTTTTAAGGAATTCTTTCACCTTTCTCCTTTTTCAAATTTCTACTTTCATGTCAAGTCTTTCAAGTTCAGGTTTATTATGATGGGGTATGGTTTCTATATCTATCATACTGATCCTTTATTCTCATATGATGAGATAACCTATTTGATCTCATCAATTCTTTTTTTGATGTTTTAGGTGACACCGTTAGGCTGTCGAATTTTCATAAGAGAAATCTTATTTTTGTCTTCGTTTCATGTTCTTCATTTCATATGGTATATCTTTAAAATTTCATTACCATGTTCTTAAATCCTTTATATAATTTCTCCCTACGGTTTTATGAATAATTTATGAGTGGTTAACCCATGTCTCCTGCTTTTTCAATGTTTTCTAAAACCCTATAACATAGCCGTTATGCTGCAGAATTTCCGTCTCAAAATGTCTCTCTCTTTTTCTAAAATTCTTTTATTTTATTAAGTGAATAATAAAATCTCATTATTCTAAATGGGTATTCACATATATATCAAAATTTTCTATTTTAAATTCTTGGATTTACATACATGAAACTTGCTTTCCTTTTTCTGTGGGTTTAAAGTGACATTAAGATCATGTCTTTAAAGAAGTTTTTAAAACGGTATGATTATGAAAGGAAACCCATTTCATTTATGCTATATGGATTATTTATGAAATTTTTGATGATGATATATGTGCCTCACATGATAATAAACGAAAATTTAAGGTTTCTCCCTTATATCTATCCAATGCATTGGGTAAATACTTAGCCTCTAGAGATGACCATTTTTAACGACACCTTGGTGAATAACCTTGGTAATTTTTAATAACACCATGTGGATGGACCTTGGTGAAACAGAAATGATTGTCTATGTTAAATGTTGTAGCCACATCTTCAAGTTATGAAATACATTATTTTTATTATGATATGCCTCATGATTTCATTCTCATGCCTTAAGGTTCTTTTTCATGAATTTATTGATGTATCTCAAGTTCACATGTTAAAGATTTCCCCTTTTTTCCCTTACTAGGCTTTCTGCTCACCCTTTCTTTTGATGTATGTCCCCAGGTTATGAGATGCAGTAATGAACCTAGGATGAACATAAGGAGAATCCTTTCATGTGTTTATGAATAATGTTTTCTGTTTTCATGTTTTAAGTTCCTGGTTTCCAAGACAGTAAACCTTAAAGATCCTCTCTTTTGTATAATGTAATGAAATTTTATGTGATAAAAAGGCGGGATTCTATAGTTAGTATTAAAGGATGGTTTAGTTATTTATGGAAATTATGATATGAAAAATTTAGGAAGAATCCTATAGAAATTATTTAATATTGGAAATCTTCTTGGTATTTTGTTGAGTATTGAGTAAGTGGTTTATCAGGAAAATACATCCTTGTTTGGATATGAGCAGGTATAGGTGGCTCTGGCAAAAATGTACATAGGGGTAAAAACCAAAAACACCGCTTTGAGCTAGACTCGAATGAGAACTGGTACACGAAAATGGGTCATGCTGCACTCTTGGTTACGACACTCTCGGGGGATATGGTTTGGTAAATTCATAATCTTAGTATAAACAATTATTAAAGAAACAAAGATAAAATAAAAAAATATTCACATAAGAATATATGATCATGGATAACCTAGATTGGAACCTATGGGATCACAAGTTAGGATATACTTTTCTTCTAAAATTATATCCTTCTATGCTTAAAGTTTTCTTTTCATGATTATTGGCTAAGTATTTAAGCTCCCTAATTATAATTTCTTTTCTTAGTTAATGGTGGGAAATGGAAGAACATGCCCCAAAACCCAATGTGATAGGAAATGTGATGATTTCCCTATTAATATGATAGAGATGATGAGACATCAAGGTGAACATATTGTGATTATGCCAAACTAGCTATCAAAAATCTCAATTAATAATTGGTACCTAGTTGAGATCCCAAATTCATCAAGGAATAAGAAGACGAAGTCTCAAGGATGTTCATTTGATAAAGTTGATAATGGAAAGAAGACCCAATTTCCTTTGTGAAAAATGTTTGGAAAGGGGCACCAAGGAGAATGTCACAAAGGAACCAGGAGATGTTTTAAGTGTGGGGTGATAGGGCATAATGTAGCCAATTTCTTTAAAAAAATGGATAATGTGATGAATGGAGATAAGGTTCGATCTAATGTAACTTTTACATTTCGATGTTGTAAATGTGGAGAAGTTAGACATTATCCAAGGAAATTCTCTCTTATAATGGATGAGAAGCATGATGAGCATCAACACTCTTCGAGGACAAGGGAACAATGCAAGTCCTATGCTGAGACAGACCATGATGACTGAAGTACATGTAACTTCCTCGCAATAATTGTCTATGTCATGTTGTATTTTAGTTCGTGCTCTATGAGCATATATTTTATGTTTTCTATGATCATCGAGTCACTACCATTGATGATTTTATATCATTGAGGAAGACATCTATTGTTATGTACCACATGTTGATGTAGTGAAGCTGTTCTTCTTTAAAAAAGTGTGATTAGGGGATTAAAAGATGATTATTATTTTGGAAGACATTCACTATGTTGGGAACCCTATTTGATCGAGGTAAAAAGATTACTATGGTATTTTCATTGAGGAGTAAAGGTTGAATTATATTTTTAAGAATCAATGAATTTAAGGTGGACTTATAGTAATTTAGGTTACATAGGGAAATTATTAACCTATCTTGGGGAAAATATGATTAGGGTAGTTACTTTTGTTATAAGATGATAAGAGTGGTTGATGTTGTTTGAAGATGAATGATAAAGTCTATCTTGGAAGACTATGTTATGAGATCTTTCTTATAATTGGGTTTCAATCTTAGTTTTGTTTATTTTGAAGAATTTTAAGGACAATTATTTATGGAATGGTCTATGATGAACTTTGTGTAGTACCATGGATCATTGAAGATTTAAAAGTAGTTTCCCCTTCCTATGGGATTATTTCTTTTTGAAGAGTTGTTTTATCTTACCCTTTCAGTTTTTGGGATAATGTTTAAAGATATACGATATTGACAGTTAATATTCTGTGGATTACATGAATCTCAAGAAGATGATTCTTGTGTTTTGATGAGACCAAGTGTTTTTGAATGCTCATCATTTGGAGAAAAGATTAGTTTTGGTAGAAACTTATTAAAGGATGAAACTCTACTTGAAGGTAGGTATATTTGCTTTTGTTTTTGTTCTATGTAGTAAATGAATCCCTCAAAATTAGGAAAAGGAATGTAAAACAAAACCTTTGCTGGTTTACGTTTCCTATTAGGTAATCAAAGACCCTTTACACGCATCATAAGTTTGTGATTTTCTCATGGTTAACTTTTTCCTAATCATGTTTTCTATCACTCTCCCTCAGAACTTGACCCTTTGTTTTCTCCTCCATGTCCATATTTTCCTACATCAAATACTAGTGCGGGTTAACTTGTGTGACCATTGTACTTCCCTTTATTTCTTTTAAAGTAATAGTTTTACTGACTCCTTTTACGATGTGGGAATTTCAATGAAATTTCAAAACACTATTTTAAAAATTGCGAGGATGCAATATCTTAAGGGGAAAATATTATAACGACCCGAAAATTTGAATATATCTTGTTTCCTAATTTTTTGTGTTATTTTATTTTTTATACTCAACAAAACTATTTCATTTGATAACATGAGTATAATTAAAATGAGACCATTGGGTTTTGACTTTTATATTACCATTGGTCAATATGACCTCTGGAAACTAAACGTTTCGATTATTGTCTCTAAATACAAGTGATCTTGGTTAATTAATATAGAAAGAAGATTTGATGGCCCCACCCAGTAGTATTGGACCGATCAAAGCCCATCTAACAGAACATGGGAAGGAGGTAGCACCACTGGGCCTTGCTATGGACCAAACCCAAGCCAAACATCATCGTGTAAAGCTAAAACTGAATCACCTTCACGAGAAGTCCAAACTGATAGAAATTACTACTCGTGTGATGTTGGCCGAGCCTCCCTCAAATTCTCTCACCTTAGCACACCTTACACTTAGGTCTTATGCTGGTGTGATAAGGGGCTATGTAAGGAGACCATAACTGCCTTGTGTAATTATTTTCTTTAAATATAAATTTTGATTTCTTCTAATGATGATGTTTATGAATTTTCAAATGTCTGGATAAATATAGTATGAATATTTTTGGTTAATTTTAGAGAAAGTATATTTTAAAAAATGTTTATGTAAACCTTAAAAAATTAAAAATGTGTAATGATTTTCAAAAAATGGTCTCTTACAATTTTTTTCAGTACAAAATTTAGAGTCTAATAAGATCAACTTAATTTTTTGATGAATAGTAAATTATGAATAGTGATTTTATGATTAGGATTAGTAATGTGACCAAATGGATTAGTAATCTCACTTAAATAAAGTATTAATATAATCTAGGCACCTTGATTAAGTAACGTGATTTAATAAAATTTTGAAATAATGGTTTCATAAATTATTAGTCAAGTATTAGTTTTCTCAGGTGAATAGTGTTTTTAATTAAAAATTAAATTAAAAATATTTAGAAATTTATTTTTATAGAATGGATTTCATTTTTGAACTCAGGTCATCGATATTATGTTGAGGTAATTTTTGGGGATTTTTCTGAAAAAAATGAATTTTTGGTGAAGTGTATTTATTTAAAAATTAAATAAAAAATATTTAAAAAAATATTTTTTTTAAAATGGAGTTTATTTTTGAAATCATAGCATCGATATTTGGTTAAGGTTAGATTTTGGGATTTTTCTGTGAAAGTTGAATTTTCGATGAATAGTGAAAATATAGTTTTTAAGTTACGGGTGTTTAATGACATCATTAAATGATGTATTAAGTATGTAATCAATATGGTCGACTTATTAATAGTATGATAAGGTATGAGGTGTCCCATGTGGCCAATACCATGGGCAAATACCATGGGCAAGCCCATGGTTTTTCCAATACCACCAATGAGGTGTCCCTTGGTCATTAATGCCTTGTCCCCTCACTTTCCCTATAAATACCAAGACATTATCTCATCCTTTTGAATACAAAATCATCCCCAACGAAGTTCTGGTCTCTTTACCTCCTATGTAGTCCCCCCAAGGTGCCCCAAGCCCTCAAGGTCCCATCCATTGAGTTTTAAGAGTTACGTTTTAAGGTAAGGGATCCCACCTCTCTCTTTCTTTTCATGTAATCACTTTTATGTCATTTGTTTTGTGATCCATGATCTTATGTTGGAGGATGTTCTTTTATATTAATCTTAATTCCCTTTTTATGTTCATATTTTTAGATACCCCCTATTTCCCTCATCATTTCATTTTAAGAGTGTTAAAGTGGTGCCGTTAGGCTGCTGAATTTATAAGGGATTCTTTCACCTTTCTCCTTTTTCAAAGTTCTTCCTTGTTGTCAAGTCATTAGAGTTCCTTTTTATTATGTTGGGGTATGATATCTATATCTATCATAATGATATTTTATGTTCATATGATGAGAGACCCTATTTTATATCATCAATTCTTCTTTTGAAGTTTTAAGTGATGCCGTTAGGATGCCGAATTTTCAAAAGAGAAATATTATTTTTGTCTAATGTCATGTTCTTCATTTCATATGGTATATCTTTAAAATTTCATTACCATGTTCTTAAATACTTTATATTATGTCCCCCTACTGTTTTATGGATCATTTATGAGTGGTTGACACATGTCTCCTCTCTTTTCAATGTTTTCAAAAACCCTGTAACATAGCCGTTATGCTGCAGAATTTCTGTCTCAAAATGTCTCTCTCTTTTTTCTCAAAGTATTTTATTTTATTAAGTGAATAATAAAAGATCTTTCTTGTAAAGGGGTATTAATATATATATCAAAATTTTATATTTTAAATTCTGGGATTTACATTCATGAATCTCGCTTTCCTTTTTCCGTGGGTTTAATGTGACATAAAGATCATGTGTTTAAAGCAGTTCCTAAAACATTATAATTATGGATGGAAACTCATTTCTTTTATGCTATATGGGTTATTTATGAAATTTTTGAGGATGATATATGTGGATCACATGATAATAAAGTCAAATTTAATGGTGTTCCCTGATATCGCTCCAATGCATTGGGTAAAGACTTAATCTCTAGAGATGACCATTTTTAACGACGCCTTGGTGAATAACTTTGGTAATTTTTAATGACACCTTGGGGATGGACCATGGTGAAATGGAAATGATTTTCTATGTTAAATGATGTAGCCACATATTCAAGTTAGGAAATATGTTATTTTTATTATGATATTCCTCATGATTTCATTCTCATGCCTTAATGTTCTTTTTCATGACTTTATTGATGTATCTCAAGTTCATATGTTAAATGTTTCCCCTTGTTTCCCTTACTGGGCCTTCTGCTCACCCTTTCTTTTGATGTATGTCACCAAGTTATGATATGCAGTAGTGAACCTAGGATGAACATAAGGAGAATAATTTCAAGTGTATAATAATAATGTTTTTTTGTTTTCATGTTTTATGTTCTTGGTTTCCAAGACACTAAACCTTAAAGATCCCCGGTTTTGTAAAATGTAATGAAAGTTTATGTGATGAAAAGGCGGAATGCTATATATGGAATCATATCCTATAAAACTTGTATCATATAAACATGAATTAATTGTAATGTTTAATCATCATTATACATGAATTTAGCACGATTCAGGGATCGATTCACATAGAGTAGAACAATTTAAGGTTAACGACCAAAACATTTTAACATGGTATCACGAGTCAAGGATAACCACCAAGAACATTGCACATAACATCTCATGAGACTCAACATTACCCATTTTATATTAGTGATATATGGGAAAAACCATCATAATATGTCCATGCATATGATATCCACATATAGAATCATACATAATCAATCATACATAAATATGAGGGTACACATGGAGTGAAATGGGTATCATAATCATGTAATCAAGCATAATAAATGGGCATATCATACAGTTTTCCATGAATGAAAGGAATTATAACATACAAGGATAGTCAAAAGGGGAAAATATCAATATATCATAGTATTTTATTTCAAACATAATAAATAACATGTAAGAATATTATTTAATATATTTTAACATAAAAACATTATGGGGAGCTTTTAAGGAAAATAAAAATTAGAATTTAAAATATAAAAGGGAATGAACTTTAATATAAAATCAAAACTAAAAAAATATTGGTTTCATAATGAAAATATTCATTTTATAAAAAAAATTGTGGAATAAAATAGATAGAAAAGGGGACCTAAAAGGCTAAAACTTTGGGAGGTTTCCATACACAGCTTTGGTTTTCGATAAGTATTAAGGAGGGGACCACTTAAAACATGTATATCTCTAAAAGATAATTATGAATGAACATTGATACATGAGTTTGGATCATGTGAACCGTAGTTATAAGATGTAAAATAAAAGAAAATATAATATACATTGGGTAAAATTAATGATAGAGAATCCGAAATGAATACTGGATGTTTAGGTAGAATTCATTACCTTATATCTGATGGTGTTTTTTACATGATATTATTGACACAAATAATAAAATTAAAATAAATATTTACTATGTGAATAACATATTATTCCTATAATTGATTTATTATAACCTTATTATATTAATTCATGACCTTTTTGATGGGTTAATATATTCAATTTAATTGTTATAGAGCATTGGTTTCATTGGTTTTAATGATTGATATACATATATACATGTAAGGATAAAAATAGTAAGATGTGAATGGTTGTTTAGAATGTATGTTGTATGTTATTTGTGAAAAAAATAATATTTCATTGTCATAAAATTCATTTTCTTATTTTGAGTGAAGATGAATTGTTATATAAAACATTAAGGATAATTGTTTTGGTTAATTGGTGGTTTTTAAATACTGTTATCACATTAGATTTATAAATTAATATAATGTTTAAATAATATTCCAAATACTTAAAAAAGAAATAATGTATATATTATAGTCTATTTGAACTATAAAAATCGTATCATTGCTATAATTGAAGATGGTAAAATAAATTGAAAAGTCGTCATCAATGAATGTGATAATTTAACACATCAGTAATGGTGATTTAATTTTAAGTATAATTTACGGGGAATGAAAAATGATTATGAAATATTTAATTATCATAAAAAAATACAATAAGTGTCAGATACTAGATTTATAATTAAATTTTGATGAAAGGAGGTGATGAAAGGAATATAAAATAATAGTTCTTGAATGAAATTAAAAGAAATGAAATGTGGAATTTACAGCTTGAATATATCTTCCTTGAGAGCTTGTTTAGGGTATTTGATTTATCTTTTTAAGAGATAAATGACTGATCGATGTTGTGGATGGGATTAGAGAGATATTTGAGTAAAATTTTGTCATGTCACAAGGCTTGAGGGGTGTGATGATATGAGGTAATGAGTGGTGGTATTTATAGTGATGAGAGGAGGGGATTCCTATTACACTAACCATTTGTTTACTTTTTTTCCTCGAGACTACGAATAATAATGATTCTGGTGCGCAAATATAGTAAATTGAGAATTTGAGTTTGATCAATTGGTTCATACATCAACCATGACCCATTAAATAGTTTATTTATGTCACAGTTTATATATACTATAAATTATCATATTTACTATTGATAAAAATTTCTAGTTTTTCAAGAACATCTAAAAAATTCATCGTAAGAATTTTTTGAAATTTAGAATAAAATATTTAATCACATTTTATGAAAAAAATTTCCAAAATATGGGGAAAATATTTTTTAACTAAAATCATAATTTTCTTGAAAAAATACAATTTTAAAACTAATAGTGCTTTTCCAATACTGTGTAAAATTACTTAAGGACTCATAAATTTATCCTATATTTATAAGAAATAAGAAAAATAATTTATTTAAACATTTTATGGTGA
Source organism: Viscum album (assembly GCA_963277665.1). Lineage (NCBI taxonomy): Eukaryota > Viridiplantae > Streptophyta > Magnoliopsida > Santalales > Viscaceae > Viscum > Viscum album. Next base: position 1,067,676,831 of record OY728157.1, on the reverse strand, counting down.
TAAAAATTCATTTTATAAAACTATATTATTTATAATATTTTATTTATAATATTTATTTATTATATTAATACCAACAGTATGATATTATTATATCATATTGTCACTTATAAGATGGATACATTTTATTTATACTTTCATCAGTAAGTTTACAAATTCAGTTGGCCAATTTACAATTCTTAATGGTCACATTACTATTAATAAGGGTATACCTTCTATTCAAAAGTGTTAGTTACTACTCACATACAATTTATTTTCTCCAATCAGACTCCAAACAACTTACTGATCATAATAGTGTATGACAGATTTGAAAAATTCAACTCACAAAATTAACAATAATATGTTTAATGGTCACATAGTGGATAATAATTCATTGTGTTGCGATTTCATGTGATTATATTGAATAATAATAAGAAGGTAATTTCCAACGATTAATCTTTGGGTCGTTAAATTCAACCCCCCCGTTATAAAATTTCTCCCTCACAATTTGGTTTTATATTCTATGTGGTATAAAAGTGTGGGTACATTTCATTCATTTCCTCTTCTAGTTTCTATGGTTCCTCTTCGAACTTATGGTCTCAGCATAGTACTTTGACTAGGTGAGTCATCTTGTTGTGTGGATCATTACTTCTACAATCCAAGTACTTCACTGGATTCTACTTGAATGAAAGATCATTCTCTAACTGTTCCACCTCTACAGAGAGTTCGTGTGAGGGATCATGTATATACTTACATAAGAGAGATATGTCGAAGACATAGTTTACAATATATATGGTAAGTGGAAGTGATAGTCCAGAGTCCAAATATCTAACATGATCAAGGATCTCAAAGGGGCCAATATACTTGGGACATAACATTCCTTTTTTCCAAAATCTAATGACCTTATTCCATTGAAATATTCAATACAATAACATATCTCCAACTATGAACTCAGGGTCCTATCGACGATTGTCTGCATAACACTTATATCAACTTTGGGCTGTATTGATGGGATGGTTAATGGTTTTCACCTTCTCCCCCATTTCATCAACCATTTTAGTTCCTAACAGTATACACTCACAGAATTCATCCTAACAAGCCAGTGTTCTGCACCTTTCCCCATAAAAGGCCCTAATATGGTGCCATTCAAATGATGGAGTGGAAACCCTTATTGTAACTAAATTTCACCAGTGGAAGATTGTGGTCCCACCCTCCTATGATGTCCATAAAACATTCCCTCAATATTTATTCTTTTATGTAAATATGTTTCTTAGATTGGCCATTAGTTTGAGGATAATATATCATAATAAATAACAGTTTAGTGCAGATATAATGTTGGAGAATTTTCCATAACTTCAAGGTGAATCTCAAATATTTATCAGAAATAGCAGATAATTAATACCATGAAGCCTTAACAACTCTTTGATACATATTTGTTCATGTTGATCAAATGAGAATTCCTTTAGAATTGTGATATAGTGAGTTGTCTTTGTATGACGATCCAAAATAACCCATAGAGAATTGTATCCTCTTGATATCCATGGATGTCTACTGACATTGTCCATGGTGATTTTCTACAACATCCATGTATTGTATGGATTGTATTTCCATCATCCTCATATACAGTTTTCTTTTAGTATTAACTTGTTAACATACCAAAAAAATGATGTATATCCAGAAATATCCTTCTTCATATTGTCCGAGAAAAATTTATCTCAGATATCATGATACATATATGTTCTTCATTGGTGAATAGAGTATATTGTATGTAACGACCCGAAATTTTGAATAAATCTTGTTTCCTAATTTCATGTGTTATTTTTCATACTCAAAAAAAATGTTTTATTTGATAAACATGATTATAAATAAAATGAGACCATTGGTTTTTGAGTGTTATTTGACCATCGGTCAATATGACAACCGTGAACAAAATGTTTTGATTATTGTCTCTAAATTTAAGTAATCTTGGTTAATTATTATAGAAAGAAGATTTGATGGCCTCACCTAGTAGCCTTGGGCTGATCGAAGCCCATCTAACAGAGATTGGGAAGGAGGTAGCACCATTGGGCTTTGCTCTGGACCAAATCCAAGCCGAACTTCATCATGTGAAGCTAGAACGGAATCTCCTTCGCGAGAAGTTCAAACTGATAGAAATTACTACTCAGGCAATGTTGACTGAGCCACCCCAAAATTCTATCACCCTAGCACACCTTACTCTTAGGTCCTATGCTGGTATTATAAGGGGTTATGTAATGAGACCGTAATTGCCTTGTGTAATCCTTTTTTTTTTGGATTTTCAAATGACCGGATAAATATTGTATGCATATTTTTGATGAATTTTAGAAAAAGGATATTTTAAAAATAGTTGTGTAAACCTTAAATAATTAAAAATGTGTAATGATTTTCGAAAAATGGTCTTCTACAATTATGTTCAGTACGAAATTTAGAGTCTAATAAGATCAACTTGATTTTTGATGAATAGTAAATTATGAATAGTGATTTTATGATTAGGATTAGTAATATGACCAAATGGATTAGTAATCTCACTTAAAGAAAGTTTTAAAATAATCTAGGCACCTTGATTAAGTAATGTGATTCAATAAAATAGTTAAATAACAGTTTCATTAATTATTATTCAAGTATTAGTTTTTTCGGGTGAATAGTGTTTTTTTAATTAAAAATTTAATTAAAAATAATTAGAAAATTATTTTTATAAAAATGACTTTATTTTTGAACTCAGAGCATCGATATTATGTTAAGGTAATTTTTGGGGTTTTTTCTGAAAAAATGAATTTTCGATGAATAGTGTTTTTATTTAAAAATTAAATTAAAAATATTTAGAAAATTATTTTTATAAAATGGAGTTCATATTTGTAATCAGAGCATTGATATTTGGTTAAGGTGAAGTTTTGGGATTATTCTGAGAAAGTTGAATTTTTGATGAATAGTGAAAATACAGTTTTAAGTTACGGGTGTTTAATGACATCATTAAATGATGTATTAAGTTTGTAATCAATATGTTCGAATTATGAATAGTGAGATAAGGTATGAGGTGTCCCAAGTGGCCAATACCATGGGCAAATACCAGGGGAAAGCCCATGGTTTTGCCAAAACCACTAATGAGGTGTCCCTTTGCCATTAATGCCTTGTCCCCTCACTTTCCCTATAAATACCAAGCCATCCTCTCATCCATTCGACTCCCCACTCTTCCCCAACGAAGTTCTGGTCTCATTACCTCCCAATGAGTCCTCCCAAGGTGCCCCAAAGCCCTCAAGGTCCCAACCTTTGAGGTTTAAGAGTTACATTTTAAGGTAAGGGATCCGACCTCTCTCTTTCATATCAAGTAATCTCTTTTATGTCATTCCTTTTATGCTCCATGTTCTTATGTTGGAGGATGTTCTTTTATACTCCTCTTACTGCCCTTTTAATGTTAATATAATGAGAGATCCCCTCTTACTCTCATTATTTCATTTTATGAAGTTTTAAGTGGCGCCGTTAGGCTGCCGAAATTTTTGTAACGGATTCTTTCTCCCTTCTCATTTTTCAAGATCTATTTTCATGTAAAGTATTTCATGTTCTTTTTTTATTATGTTGGGGTATGATATATAAATTTATCATACTGATCTTTTATTATCATATGATGAGAGACCCCATTTGATCACTTCAATTCTGTATTTTGAAGTTTTAAGTGGCGCCGTTAGGCTGCCGAATTTTTAAGTGGTTCTTCACCCTTCTCGTTTTGAAGTTCTACTTTCATGTCAATTATTTCAAGTTCCTTTTTGTTATGTTGGGGTATGATCTCTATATCTATCATACTGGACTCTTATGTTCATATGATGAGATACCCCATTTGATCTCTTCAATTCAGTATTTTGTTGAAGTTTAAGTGGGGCCGTTAGGCTGCCGAATTTTTAAGTGGTTCTTCACCATTCTCGTTTTGAAGTTCTACTCTCATGTCAATTATTTCAAGTTCCTTTATATTATGTTGGGGTATGACCTCTATATCTATCATACTGGACTCTTATTTTCATATTATGAGTGACCCTATTTGACCTTGTCAATTCAATTTTGTTGAAGTTTAAGTGACGCCGTTAGGCTGCCGAATTCTCACAAGAGAAATCTTTTTTTTCTTCCTTTCATGTTCTTCATTTCATATGGTATATTTTCAAATTTCATTACCATGTTCTTAAATCCCTTATACGGTTTGATGGGTCATTTATGAATGTTTGACCCATGTCCCCTCTCTTCTCAATGTTTTCTAAATCCTTGTAACATAGCCGTTATGCTGCAGAATTTTTGTCTCAAAATGCCTCTCTCTCTTTTCTAAAAATTATTTTATGTTATAAAGTGAATACTCAAAGCTCTTATTTCTACAGGGGTATTCACATATATATCAAAATTTTCTATTTTAAATTCTGGGAATTACATAAATGAAACCCTCTTTCCCTTTCCGTGGGTTTAAAGTGACGTAAAGATCATGTCTTTAAAGCAGTTTTTAAAATGTTGTGATTATGAAATGAAACCCATTTATTTTATGCTATATGGGTTATTTATGAAATGTTTGATAATGATATATGTGGCTCATATGATAATAAAGGAAAATTTAAGGGTGCGCCCTTATAGCGCTCCAATGCATTGGGTAATGATGTAACCACTAGAGATTACAATTTTCACGATACCTTGGTGAATAACCTTGGTAATTTTAAAATGACACCTTGGGGATGGACCTTGGTGATATGTTCATGATTGTCTATGTTAAATTATGTAGCCACATCTTCAAGTTATGAAAAAGTTTTATTTTTATTATGATATGCCTCATGATTTCATTTTCATGCCTTAAAGTTCTTTTCATGACTTTATTGATGTATCCCAAGTTCATATGTAAAATGTTTCACTTGTTTCCCTTGCTGGGCCTTCTGCTCACCCTTTCTTTTGATGTATGTCCCCAGGTTATGAGATTCAGTAATGAGCCTAGGGTGAACATGAGGAGAAGCCTTTCAAGTGTTTAAGAAGAATTCTTTATGTTGTTTTCATGTTTTAAGTTTCTGGTTTCCAAGACACTCAACCTTAAAAATCCTCGGTTTTGTAAAATGTAATTACAGTTTATGTGATAAAAAGGTGGGATGCTATAGTTGGTATCAAAGGATGGTTTAGTTATTTGTGGAAATTAGGATATGAAAACTCTAGGAGTAACCCTATAGAAAAGTTTAATATAGGAAATCTTCTTGGTATTTTGGTGAGTATTGAGTAAGGGGTTGCCAAGAAAATACATCCCTGTCTGGATACGAGCAGGTAGAGGTGGCTCTGGCACAGATGTACATAGGGGTAAAACCCGAAAACACCGCTTTGAGCTAGACTCGAACGGGAACTGGTACACGACACTGGGCCTTGCTTCACTCTTGGTTACGACACTCCCGGGGGATATGCTTTGGTAAATTCATAAGCTTGGTATGAACCATTATTAATGGAACAAAGATAAAATAAAATAAAGATTCACATAAGAATATATGATCATGGATAACGTAGATGGGAACCTAGGGGATCACAAGTTAGGGTATACTTTTCTTCTACAAGTTATCCTTATATGCTTTAAGTTCCTTTTCATGATTATTGGTTAAGTATTTAAGCCTCTAATTATACTTTATCTTCTTAGTTAATGGTGGGAAATGGAATAACGTGTCCCAACAACCAATGTGATAGGAAATGCGACAATTTCCGTATTAATATGTCAGAGATGATTAGGGGATTAAAAGATGATTATTATTTTGGAAGGCGTTCACTATTTTGAGGACCCTATATGATCGAGGTAAATAGATTACTATAGTATTTTCATTGAGGAGTAAGGTTGACTTATATTTTGAAGAATTGATGAATTTAAGGTGGACTTATAGTAATTTAGGTTACTTTTGGGAATGATTAACCTATCTTGGGTAAAATATGTTTAGGTTAGCTACTTTTGTTATAAGATGTTAGGAGTGGTTGATGTTGTCGGGAGATGAACAATGAAGTTGTTTTGGAAGACTATGTTATCAAATCCTTCTTGTATTTGGGTTTCAATCTTAGTTTGGTTTATTTTGAGGAATTTTAAGGACCGTTATTTATGGAGTGGTCTATGATGAACATTGGGTAGTACCATGGAACTTTGAAGATTTAAAAGTAAGTTCTATTCCTATGGGATTCTTTCTTTTTGAAGAGTTGTTTTACCTTAACCTTTTTGTTTTTGGGATAATGTTTAAAGATAGAAGAAATAGATAGTTAATCTTTTGTAGATTATGTGATTCTATAGAAGATGATTCTTGTGCTTTTATGAGACCAAGTTTTTTTGAATTCTCATCATTTGGCGAAAAGATTAGTGTTGGTAGGGACTTGTTAAAGGATGAAACTCTACTTGAAGGTAGGTATATTTTCTTATGTTTTTGTTCTATGTAGTAAATGAAATCCTCAAAATTATGAAAAGAAACGTAAAACAAAAATGTTGTTGGTTTACGTTTCCTACTAGGTAATCAAAGACCGTTTACACACATCATAAGTTTGGGATTTTCTCATGGTTAACTTTCTCCTAATCATGTTCTCTATCACTCTCTCTCAGAACTGACCCTTTGTTTTTTCCTCTATGTCCATGTTTTCCTACATGGAACCCGAGTGTGGGTTAACTCGGGTGGCCTTTGTACTTCCTTTTCTTTATTTTAAAGTAATGGTGTTATAGACTCTTTTTCCGATGTGGTACTTTCAATGAAATTTCAAAACCCAATTTAAAAAAATTGCGAGGACGCAATTTCTTAAGGGGGGAAGATTGCAACGACCCGAAATTTTGAATAAATCTTGTTTCCTAATTTCATGTGTTATTTTTTATACTCAAAAAAAATGTTTTATTTGATAAACATGATTATAAATAAAATGAGACCATTGGTTTTTGAGTGTTATATGACCATCGGTCAATATGACCACCGTGAACAAAATGTTTTGATTATTGTCTCTAAATTTAAGTAATCTTGGTAAATTATTATAGAAAGAAGATTTGATGGCCTCACCTAGTAGCCTTGGGCTGATCGAAGCCCATCTAACAGAGATTGGGAAGGAGGTAGCACCATTGGGCTTTTCTCTGGACCAAATCCAAGCCGAACTTCATCATGTGAAGCTAGAACGGAATCGCCTTCGCGAGAAGTTCAAACTGATAGAAATTACTACTCGGGCAATGTTGACTGAGCTGCCCCAAAATTCTATCACCCTAGCACACCTTACTCTTAGGTCCTATGCTGGTATTATAAGGAGTTATGTAACGAGACCGTAATTGCCTTGTGTAATCCTTTTTTTTTGGATTTTCAAATGACCGGATAAATATTGTATGCATATTTTTGATGAATTTTAGAAAAAGGATATTTTAAAAATGGTTGTGTAAACCTTAAATAATTAAAAATGTGTAATGATTTTCGAAAAATGGTCTTCTACAATTATGTTCAGTACGAAATTTAGAGTCTAATAAGATCAACTTGATTTTTGATGAATAGTAAATTATGAATAGTGATTTTATGATTAGGATTAGTAATATGACCAAATGGATTAGTAATCTCACTTAAAGAAAGTTTTAAAATAATCTAGGCACCTTGATTAAGTAATGTGATTCAATAAAATAGTTAAATAACGGTTTCATTAATTATTATTCAAGTATTAGTTTTTTTCGGGTGAATAGTGTTTTTTTAATTAAAAATTTAATTAAAAATAATTAGAAAATTATTTTTATAAAAATGACTTTATTTTTGAACTCAGAGCATCGATATTATGTTATGGTAATTTTTGGGGTTTTTTCTGAAAAAATGAATTTTCAATGAATAGTGTTTTTATTTAAAAATTAAATTAAAAATATTTAGAAATTTATTTTTATAAAATGGAGTTCATATTTGTAATCAGAGCGTTGATATTTGGTTAAGGTGAAATTTTGGGATTATTCTGAGAAAGTTGAATTTTTGATGAATAGTGAAAATACAGTTGTAAGTTACGGGTGTTTAATGACATCATTAAATGATGTATTAAGTTTGTAATCAATATGTTCGAATTATGAATAGTGAGATAAGGTATGAGGTGTCCCAAGTGGCCAATACCATGGGCAAATACCATGGGCAAGCCCATGGTTTTGCCAAAACCACTAATGAGGTGTCCCTTTGCCATTAATGCCTTGTCCCCTCACTTTCCCTATAAATACCAAGCCATCCTCTCATCCATTCGACTCCCCACTCTTCCCCAACGAAGTTCTGGTCTCATTACCTCCCAAGGAGTCCTCCCAAGGTGCCCCCAAGCCCTCAAGGTCCCAACCTTTGAGGTTTAAGAGTTACATTTTAAGGTAAGGGATCCGACCTCTCTCTTTCATTTCAAGTAATCTCTTTTATGTCATTCCTTTTATGCTCCATGTTCTTATGTTGCAGGATGTTCTTTTATACTCCTCTTACTGACCTTTTAATGTTAATATAATGAGATATCCCCTCTTACTCTCATTATTTCATTTTATGAAGTTTTAAGTGGCGCCGTTAGGCTGCCGAAATTTTTGTAACGGATTCTTTCTCCCTTCTCATTTTTCAAGATCTATTTTCATGTAAAGTATTTCATGTTCTTTTTTTATTATGTTGGGGTATGATCTCTAAATTTATCATACTGATCTTTTATTATCATATGATGAGAGACCCCATTTGATCACTTCAATTCTGTATTTTGAAGTTTTAAGTGGCGCCGTTAGGCTGCCGAATTTTTAAGTGGTTCTTCACCCTTCTCGTTTTGAAGTTCTACTTTCATGTCAATTCTTTCAAGTTCCTTTTTGTTATGTTGGGGTATGATCTCTATATCTATCATACTGGACTCTTATGTTCATATGATGAGATACCACATTTGATCTCTTCAATTCAGTATTTTGTTGAAGTTTAAGTGGCGCCGTTAGGCTGCCGAATTTTTAAGTGGTTCTTCACCATTCTCATTTTGAAGTTCTACTCTCATGTCAATTATTTCAAGTTCCTTTCTATTATGTTGGGGTATGACCTCTATATCTATCATACTGGACTCTTATTTTCATATTATGAGAGACCCTATTTGACCTTGTCAATTCAATTTTGTTGAAGTTTAAGTGACGCCGTTAGGCTGCCGAATTCTCACAAGAGAAATCTTTTTTTTCTTCCTTTCATGTTCTTCATTTCATATGGTATATTTTCAAATTTCATTACCATGTTCTTAAATCCCTTATACGGTTTGATGGGTCATTTATGAATGTTTGACCCTTGTCCCCTCTCTTCTCAATGTTTTCTAAAACCTTGTAACATAGCCGTTATGCTGCAGAATTTTCGTCTCAAAATGCCTCTCTCTCTTTTCTAAAAATTATTTTATGTTATAAAGTGAATACTCAAAGCTCTTATTTCTACAGGGGTATTCACATATATATCAAAATTTTCTATTTTAAATTCTGGGAATTACATAAATGAAACCCTCTTTCCCTTTCCGTGGGTTTAAAGTGACGTAAAGATCATGTCTTTAAAGCAGTTTTTAAAATGTTGTGATTATGAAATGAAACCCATTTATTTTATGCTATATGGGTTATTTATGAAATGTTTGATGATGATATATGTGGCTCACATGATAATAAAGGAAAATTTAAGGGTGCGCCCTGATAGCGCTCCAATGCATTGGGTAATGATGTAACCACTAGAGATTACAATTTTCACGATACCTTGGTGAATAACCTCGGTAATTTTAAAATGACACCTTGGGGATGGACCTTGGTGATATGTTCATGATTGTCTATGTTAAATGATGTAGCCACATCTTCAAGTTATGAAAAAGTTTTATTTTTATTATGATATGCCTCATGATTTCATTTTCATGCCTTAAAGTTCTTTTCATGACTTTATTGGTGTATCCCAAGTTCATATGTAAAATGTTTCACTTGTTTCCCTTGCTGGGCCTTCTGCTCACCCTTTCTTTTGATGTATGTCCCCAGGTTATGAGATTCAGTAATGAGCCTAGGGTGAACATGAGGAGAAGCCTTTCAAGTGTTTAAGAAGAATTCTTTATGTTGTTTTCATGTTTTAAGTTCCTGGTTTCCAAGACACTAAACCTTAAAGATCCTCGGTTTTGTAAAATGTAATTAAAGTTTATGTGATAAAAAGGTGGGATGCTATATTTTACTATGTATATAATTAGAAAGATACTTCTTTGTCATTGGATCTACTGGTACATTTATTCTTGACCCAAATCATACAACCCATTCATAATAAATCTTGAACTCAGAGGATTTCCCATTTCCAATAACTTCCACTATTTTCAGACTTTCTACATCTTTTCTTTGAGAATAGTTTTTTACTCCATGAAGAATGGTTGATCTACCAATTGATAAGAGATTTATGATTTTAATCGCATAATGATTCCCATCTTATTCCTCTCTAAATCTATTAATATTGATTAATTTTAAATTCTCTTCATTAATAAACATGCAAGATCCTTTCTACTTAGGGCATTTGAAACATTATTTTCCATAATAGGATGGTAGTGGATTGATAATTCGTAGTACATAATGAGCTATAACCATTGGCACATATTAATCTTATACTATGTGAAAATTTATTTAAAGTCTTATAATAAGTATATATCTCACACTTTTCCCCATATAGATAATGCATCTAGATTTTCAATGTAAAGATCACAATTACTATCTCTAGATCATTTTTCGATAGTATTGTTCATAGATTTTTATTTTCCATGGGGAATATGCTATCACATTATCATTTTTCATTTTCAAAAAACTTATTCCCTTATTTGAAGCATCATTGTACACCACAACTAGTTCTCCACCTATTTGGAGTTTGAGTACTAATTTTGTGATAAGACTCTTTTAGAACATCATAATGCTTTCCTCGCATTCTTGAGTCTATAAAAACATCACCACCTTCTATGTAATAATTTTTATTCATATTGAAAATCATGAAATGTTCTTAAAAAATAATCGATAATACCTAGCTAGGCCCAGAAATATATGGATCTTCATAACAGATGCTTCCATAGGTCACTCTCCAATAACACTTGTCTTGGAAGGGTCCATACATATCCATTTTATAGTGATAACAAGACCCATGAATTATATTTAATCCATTAAAGAACAAAAATTTACTATACTTTGCATAAATTATCTCTCTTCCCTAATTCATCACCACAGTATTCAAATTCTCGTTATATTCCTCCTTGTTTGTGGAGTATATCTGAATACCAATGATAAATTCTTGCAAAAATTTGTTGAGTTAATCTTTGAAGACTATATTAATTAAATCCATGAATATTTCAGGAGAACTAGTGAGTCAAAATGGAAATATTATGAACCCATAGTTTCCATACCTCATTCAAAATGTATTCATGGGAATATCATCATTACTCCATTTAATTGGTGATGTCCAAACCGAAGGTCCACCTTAATGAAATAATCGGCCCTAAAAAGGTGATCGAACAAGTAATCATTATGTAGAAGGCTATAAATTTTATTTATTGTGATTGTATTAAGCTCATGATAATCAATGGAGTGGAACATTGGTCCATCATTATTCATGATGAAGATTAATTTTTCACCCCATGGTGAAGAACTCAGGTGCACAGAACCCTTTGAAAAATTTGCTGGTAGGTTTTGTCCCCAAAATTTACGTGGGAGGAGTTATAAACCTTCTATAGAATAATTTACTAATTCTCTATCCTCACATATAACTCAACCACAAAATTTTGAAGTGTTTTTTGATAAGTTTTACTAAACTATCATGAAATGAATGAATGCATAGAACTAGAATAAAATAGTATGTTTTCTATTCATGAATGAATAAATTTAATACCTATTACCATATAATTTCTTGACTCCACCTCAGATGTAGTGATAGCATAATTCCATCCTTATTTCTCTAGAGGTTGTTATTTATTTCCCGTGGCAACCATTATCTTAGGAAAATTGTTCCCATATTTCCCTTGCCCATTTTAGATGTAAAAGTATAGTACAAGATGAGTGTAGATCTGAATCATCCTTTCTTCTTCCATGTTTTTGCGATAATTCATATTCCTTCGGCATTTTTTAGCTATATGTCCCATTCTTCCACATTTGACGAAATTCTTGGTTCACATTAGATAGTTACCATTCCATTTCGTCCCAAAATATTGACACATGTTATGTTATATATACTTTCCATTATGGTATTTATTTACCTAACCACTGATATTAATCCCTATTAAATACGGTTTATCATTGGGCCCAAAAGACCATTGAAAAAATTTTATCTACATTTCAACAATGAGGAAACAACAAAAAATATTCACATAACTATCATTATGGAAAATTTCCATCACTTTTTTGTAGACTCAACATCAGTTCACTAAATAAGTTATTGACCTTCCTTTCAATGTTCATGAAAAAGAGGGATGTGTATCTTGTATGCATTGTGATGTTTGATTCATACACCACGTTATATTGATTATACTTCTTCTTATATCAAAGAAACACTCTTCCCATAATTATTTGGATGGATTAGGGGTATATTTTAATGGCCCTGTCCAGCCCACGATCATGATATTTTCTGCTTTGGGCCTAGCATATACGATTTAGTTTTCCCTGTGCTCTGGCTCTCAAGAATCCCATAGGAAAAGACCTCATGATTGGAGAGGTATCCACACCACCTGATAAATGGGTGATTCGTGCTCATCCACCTTCGATGTAGGATTTCCATAACCCACCCACCCCCAAAGGGGCCAAATATCCTCGCTAAAAAATCAAATGGATACCAGCTCTGATACAATTTTTAACGTCCCATTCCACCCCACGATCATGAAATTTTCTGCTTTGGGCCTATCCCACAGAGGTTTGTTTTTCTTGGGATCTAGCCCTCAGGAATCCATTAGGAATATGCCTCGTGATGGGATAGGTATCCACACCACCTTATAAATGTATGCTTCATGCTCCTCCTCTTTCAATCTAGGATTTTCATAACCAATTGTAACACCCAAAAATGATAAAGGGTTAAATGGATAAATGATATGGCTTATGTCAACAATGTGAACCATCCTTTTTGAGATCCTACCTGATTAGAACTCCACAGTTAAGAGTGATTGGACTAGAGTAGTGATCGGGATGGGTGAACTTATGGAATGTTTCTCAGGATGTGTGTGAGTGAGGAAAAATCATACTATAAAGGACATGTGATGGCATGTGGGGACTTTTATTAGTCAGATGACCCGTTTGAGAACATGGGTGGGCCCTCGAGTGTGGAGAAAGTGTTTGCGAGGAAACTAATGGTACCCAGTGGGACAGGACCCAACAACCATGTTAATGTGTGGTGGTTGTGTTGTCACCGGGGCCTAGTTGTTACAACATGATACTTACGTGAATAATAAATCTATAATATTCAAAAAAAAATTCATGACAAATCCAAATCATGTGATGTAACCATGGATTGTCACCCTACATGTGTGACACACCATTGATGTGTTTTTTTGATCATGAGATGTCTGTTGGACGTTTCAAGAAATTTACACAAAGCACGTCTGAGCAAGCATTGGGAGATTTCAGCATAGTGCCTTTATGTCACCAAGACAAGTTTTCTTGGTCTCGCGATACACCATGAAATGTAATCCATGATAAAAAGATGTCCCCAAAAATATATCCCAAGTCCTTCATTCACAGAATGACATGTCATCTGCGTCTCATGATGTCACGAGGAAATTTTTTCCTTAGTCTCATGATTTCAAATTGACAATTTACATAGGTTTTTTGACATCCCCTAGTCATGACATCCTTGATCATGTGACGTCTTCAAAACTTATATCCTAATCCATGCATCACCACAATGAATTATCATCTACGACTCATCATGTCACAAGGACACGTCATCCATAATCTCATTATGTCATCTAGATAATTCATTCAGGTTATGTGACAACCTGAGGAAATGTTATCATTGAACAAGATATTCCCTCCAGACATGTCACTCATGTGTTGCGATGCAATTTTTACATGTCAGAAAAATCATGGGATTTTCTCTAGTAATTTCTCTAAGGTAGAAAGGACATGTTCATTCACTCTTAGACATTTCACAAAAACACCCCCATACACAGCATGAAGAAAATAAGATAATTATAAGAAGATAATTAAGACATATCTAGTATATGTACCAATACATGATAACCTTATGCATAATATTTTTATGGGAAACACCAGTTTTTATTCCCCAAAAATTTAAATATGATAATTATGATTCATTACACCACTAATACATGAAGAAATCCTTCATAATGAATGATCATAAATGGGAATCAACCTTAGTGTATATTCCCCTATATCTCTGACATTTCAACAATCAATATGGAATATCTTTCATGGGATTATTCTTCACCCTCGACCACTAGCGGATTGAAATGGTAACTAAATTAAGAAGAGTTAGATTCATTTCATATTCATTATATTTTGGATTCCCTCCTAAAGCCCGACCTCCAAAAAAACATCCAATGGGATGTCCCATCACATTATTATCTAACCCACCTAAAATATTTCTAATTAAATTATATCCATCCATAACCGCACTAAACAAGGATGACATTGTATAATGGATTTGAAATGACCATATCATTTACATCCTTTATCTCCACCAACAAAAGAATCCATTATTTTTAAGCCCATCTTAGTGGTATGATTTTACTACACCATACTAGGGCATCCACTATTGGGTATGTCCCAAGGGAATTAATACATTATGATGTACCTTATTTATTCCATTACATTGATACATAATATTCCTCCATACAAACTTATCTCAATTCTTGATTCCTATGTTCCCACATATATTTTCATTTTTCTTGATGTTAAACTGTACATTTTTAATGATCTATATTGTTTTATATTACAACTACAAATATGATACATAGGAAACCACAAAATGGTTAAATCACATTCTTATAACATTAATCACCCCACTAGATGATATCAAACTCATGTGTATCTAGATATATTAATTCAATATTAAAGAAGATATCCATTAATGGTAAATATAGGAATAACATCATATTCATATAGATGGAAATATTAATATACCACCATTTTAACATGGATGGATTCAACGCTTGATATTTTTTTCATTGTAACCATCCTTGTAATGGTAGTTACAATAGAATCTCAAAGAAAACTTAAACCTAAAACAGAGTCCCAATATAGGACACAATTTACACCCAAATACGTGTTATGGGCCCAAACTACAATCCTAATTACCAATGTGAGTTCTTATTAATAATTTGATACGAAACCCATAATTATTGAATAGCTTTGTAAATTTATTACTTACTTAATTATAGATTCGGGAACCCTAAGGAGTTTTTGTTAGAGATAAAAGTTGACAAATAAATTTGACTGATTGTAAAAGGCATTGAACCCCCAACAATCAAACCATCAATCTAAGACATATACATATTTCTAATGAAAAAATTATGAACACTATATGAATGGATATCATTTAACTACAACATATACTTCACATATTAACGAATACAACCTTCCTAGTTCTTATCATGATGATTTTTTCCTACCAAGGGATGGTATGAATCTTCATGAAAACCCCAATATTCCCCACATGTTTCTTTTGCGTAGAGTATATAATGCCAATGAATGTATTTAATGGTTATTAAATAAATTATGGAGTTTTAAAAATCCATGTATGATTATTTATTTCATGGGGGATTATTGTTAAGTTTTTCCAAATAGGGATGGAATTTATGTTTGAATATCATGGTTCATTAGGAATACTTATGATGGTCTTCTCTTTGGTGAAATTTCATTATCAATGACATAAAAATATAATTTATTATTTTTATTAGTAGGTTATTTATAGAGAAAATATGTTCTACTTTCATTTTAATCACTTTAAGAAATCAAGATATCAGGATAACATATTTAGAAAAAATAGGATTCATTTCCCAATTAGTATTAAAATCTATTCTCTTAAATGCCCATGTTTTAAAAAAATGTTTTCAAGCATGTTTTTACTATTACATAAATATCTTTTAGTAATTTTTTCAAATATTTAATTTTAAAATAAATATAAAAAATGAACCTCCTTTCCTTTTTCCGAATGAGGATTTTTTTAATATTTAAAAAAATGTGAAACAAATGTTTTCATTTATCATATGTGACAAGAAAATAATTTATTTTATTTATGATTACTCACCAAATGAAATATTACTTTATATATTTTTTCAGTTATTTTCATGGAAAATGTATTTTAACAATATTTTTTCAATTCATACATTTCAAAAGATTATTTTCAAATATTAAAGTGTACATTCTCAATGAATTTTTTCATGTTCATATAATGGGTTTTCATTCTATAAAAGACAATGTATCATGATTTCACATCAGATTTAACATTGAAAATGATCTATGGGTGTCATTCTTATTCTTTTTTTGGAATAATTCTATATCGGATGGAATTATATTTATGACACCAATTCAAATTCCATGGGGTATGCTTTGATGATATGATGAAATATTTATGAAACCCATTTCTTTTCAACATGTTATGATCTACTGAAATTTTTACAAAGTCCATTTCATTTCATGAGATTGTATATAATGATTGGTTTAAGATGTTTCAGGAAAAAATTATTATGTTAATTTTGTGATGGGTGTGATGGAATTTATATTGACCTTTTATTCAATGGGAGATGATTCATCAACATGACTATAATGGGGAGTAAACTATGTATAATATGGTAATCTATCCACTATGACATTTATCGGAGTTAACACTGACTACTAAATTTTTTTCAAATGTGATACCATAACCCTATGATAGTCTTGGGTATTAATTGAATACTATGATGGTTTTGGAAGTGAAATCAATCCACCATGATAGTCTTTCCAGTGATCCTTGACTAATATGTAAATTATTTTCAATACATATATGTATTTATAAAATTTATATTGAATTCTGATGTTATTCTATTATAGAATATTCTGTTAAATTAATATATGATTCATTTATTATGAACTATGAAGCTTTTTTCCATGACTCGTGATTATGGATGATGTTATGAATGGAATTAATTTCATGTGTTATTCTAATATATCATACCATTATTCTTCTATTGTGTTTATGTGGTCTATGATATCTCTATTTTTTACCCATTTAATGATTCTTATCTGACCCACTCTTAATTTTACTTTTTTATGTTGATGATGGAACCTTAAATGTATGATTTTTCTTTGATGGGTGATAGTTAAGAATAACTAATTGTGCGATGATGTAGATATTTTATGATCAAGTTATTTATATATTATGTTTTCTAGAGACACTCATGTGTTAGGATCCTCATGCATGAATTACACAATTGAAATGAACATTTATGTACTATGGTGTAAAATATGTCTATTAACTATTTTGTTTTCTTTAATAGTTATATAAAAAATATATTTCATGGAAATGATAATTATTTTATTCACATCATTATGACCATACCTTCAACATAGAGTAATAGAATATCTCTATGAAAGTAAAATATAGATATAAATAATTGGAGTAACACACATACATAATTACAACATAAAATACAAATGGAATTATGTTGGTAATTAGACACATGAGTTAAAAATCTATATCATAGTCATAAGGGGGATTAACACCCAAACCTGATGTACCTATATGTTATAAAAATTAGATAATTAGCTCCCACCCTGTCACTCACTATATTACATAACGATCATGGGATTATTTCCCAACCCAAATATCATAATATGTCATAATTAGTAGGTTGGGAATCACTCACTGTATATATAACTATATATCATAATCATCAGGGATATCATCACCCTCCTAGGATATCAATAGAAATCATATTCATCCTTGGGATTAACCTACAGATTGGATATCATCCTATGTCAAAATCATTATTTGATTGGTATCCACCCTCGATATCACCATGTATCATAATCACCAGCAGGTAGTAACTATCCTTGTATAATACCATGTATCAGAATCATTATACTGAATAGTGCACATCCAAGATATTATCATATCCCATAATCATCATAGGATTACTACACACTCTGAATAAAGCCATATACGATTTTCATACATGGTATGATCTATTAGATATCATCAAATGTCATAGTCGACATGGGGATTAACCCCAATCCCTAATATGATCATATATCATTCTTATTGTGATATTGAATCCCACCAATGATATTAGTACATATCCCAATCACTTAGGGGATAAATTCCACCCCTAGAGAATTATCAAACATGTTTTTAGCCATTAAAAAAATATTCAATTACATTTTTTATCATTCAAGTGGGTAATGAAGAAAAATGAAAAATAATCTCTTTTTTACATTTTATTTAATCATAGTGAGACAGATCATAATGATAATAAGGGTGATGAATAATAAATGAAATAATGTTTTTAATGAATTCATAATACATATTTTATGTTTTTATAATATTTAAGAATGTTTGAGTAGTGTTTAGAAGTGTGTAAAAATCCATGATGTATCCAAAATTCAAAGGAACACGTATATTCATAAAATTACATTGAGTGGTAATTTTTTATAGAATCCTAAGAAGATAATATTAGGTGTGAGTATTATAGGGAGTGAATTATTATATTTCCTGATGGATGTATTGTTCTAGATGAGTAAGATAGAATGATAAAATATAAATTGAAGAATAGGTATTCAGATAGATTTTCTTAAAGAATATTTTTGCAATAATAAAAATATGACATAAGATAGGATTGTATTCAATTGTTTATCATATAGAGATGAATTATTGGACAAAGAAAATAATATTGGTACATCCATATTGAAGTATAAGTTGTTTAAAAATTTTAAAACTATATTCTGATAATGTCATATTTTCTATAATGATGAATCAAATTAAAAAATCGATATGTGGTTTAAAAAAATGTATGGGAGGTTATTACAAACTTTAGCTAACAATGTGAAGAATTGTTATAAAAGATAATATTTATAAATGTTTATCAAAAATAAAAGTAGCATGATTGTTACAGAATCATTCTTATATCATTTTTTGATTCTTTCTACGTACACATGGTTTTCTTTATCATACTGCTACTTGAGTTTAAGTGTATATCATAGTTATCTTATTATACAGAATGCATTTTTTCATGTAGAATTTGTGTTATTAGATCATTTCCAAATAATACCAAAGATGTAACTATTATTATTGAATATTTTTCCCTATAAACTCTTATTTTCTTATTGATTTATGTATAATTTATATATACATGTAATGTAATCATCAATAAGAGGTGAATGATGTTTTATTAGAAAGTAATCATAGAAGAAAAAGATATCACTGATTCACCCCTCCCTTCTTAGTGATAATAATATCGTGACTGATAATTTTTTATTGGAATCAATGGAATGTACCCTTCGTATTTTCCATTGATGATGTATTAAAGATAATTATATTGATAATATGAATTTTAACAATATTAATTATATCCTAGTTTTTTATGGAATTAATTATCATATATCTAATGATAGAATGTCTCCTTATTTTATGTATATTTGATATCATGTTATTCAAGTAACAATAGATGGATTTCCTCATATTGATGAGAAATTTTCTCTCACATTTGTTAATATGAAGAATATTTATAATTATCAATGGTAAAATAATTATTTACAATTTTTACTTTATAAATGTGAATTTCTAAGTATGAAATAGATTTCAAAACCTAAATGAATACGAGATAAGCTAGAAACAATATATGAAGGTAATAAAAAATTAAGGCAGGAAAATTTATAAATATAGATATTACTGTATGATGAATTTAAAATGGGGGAGTATGAATCTATTGGGTACTTATTTACCAGGGGAAATATCATTATCAACACCATAATATCTCATAGTTAAATGTTAGAGTATTCTATAGTTGTTCAAAATTTATTAAAAATAATTCATGACAAGTTTTATGATAGTTATTCATCATTAGAAGATAAAGACCCTAAAACATTATCTATAGATGATTTTTATATAACTCTCACTAATTATCAAATGAGAATGTAGAAATCTATGAAATGGAAAACAAAAGTGGATAATGAAATGTCTCTCATTATTTCCAAGAAATAAAATTCAATGAATATCCTTATTGAAATAATTTTCTGGTGATTTGGATATTGAAAATGAGGAATATAAAAATCATGATGATATTTTATCCATGTTTTCTAAAAATTGCAGCTGATTTATACGTATATAGAATGGGAATATTCACTTGATTTTCTTAAATTCAGAGCCATCGAGAAATTTTCCACTAATAATCCTTGATGAAAGAAATAATATAAAGACAATCGTGGAATAAATAGTGTTATAAAAACAATTTTTTTATAGGGAAAGACAAAATTTCTTCAAATCCTATAGAATAATATTCTTATAAAAAGATTATGAAAAAAAGAATGCAATAATGAATCAAAAAAATCTACTATGTCAATATTGATTAATTTATTGTTTGGTAGTAGTGATTTTAAAGAAGTATAAACTCTATTATAATATCTTCTGATAAAAGAAAAGAATGATTATCTAATAGATCATTGAAGTAAAGATAAATAATCAAAGAAGTTTAAAATTGAAAATTCCTCTTAAAAAATCCAGAAGGATTTCTGGAAGAGAAATTCAATCAAGTAGAAGAGATTCAAAATTTAAATAAATCAACTAAGGATGAAAATAATCACAATAAGATTCTATAAGTGAAGCTGAATAAAAAATCAGAAGAGTTATAAATTTCCTATAAAAAATTATAATGCAAAATAAAAAGTGAAAAGCTGTAAAAAAACTCTCTCTATATTTTGATGAAGTTATCATAAGGAGAAAACAAATAAGGATCTACAATATTTACCTTCAATAGTTAGAAATAATGGTGTAAATGTTTTGGAAAAGAACATTGGTCTAAAATTTATGTATGTTTCCCATATTAAAAATTTTGGGAATTCATTTGTTTATAGAACTATATATCTTTAATTGTATCTAAAAATTATGAATATTGAAATTTTTCTATTACATATTGTTCTAATATGGATTAAAATAAAAATTATCTGAAAACAGATATTTAGAATGATTTCAAAATGGTTGGTTGTAAAAAATGTTTAGATAAGAATGACAAGAAGGATGCGAAACATGTTAAAAACTATAGTCAGTATATATGTTTCAGAAGAAATTTGTTTTATGGATACTACTGTTATTATCATATATTTTTGAATACATAATATATTTGTTGGTTCAACCAATAATATTACTAAAATTTTAAAAAATATAAAATGTATTATTTAATGGGGAGTCAATATCCTCAAAGTAATAAGTTTGAGAAGTTTGTTTTGAATAAACCTATAAATGATCAATTAGAATTTGAAAATAGGATATAGCCACAGGAAAGCATTTATAAAAGGCTTGACCAACCTGTACATCTTGAAAAGGGTTTTATTCTTTTGTTATTGACACAAGAAAAATATTTTTTTCAATTCTCTAAATCTGGAGATGAAGAAATAAAAAACTATTGTTATAGAAATTACCCCAAAATAATAAAAGTAGAATAGAATTTTAATAATGATAGTGGATATTATTCAAATATGAAATAATATTTAATGTTTTTGATGATTTATAATGACTTTAAAGAAATAACAGTGACATTGTGCAATGATGGGTCCCTATGAATCAGAGGCTTTAGATCAAACATCATTGGGAATGAATTGTTGAAATCTAAAAATTATTAATATATTTAGGTGTTGAAGAAAATCATGTTAGTTATTTTAAAACATTCATATAAGGGTAATAAAGATATTTTTTTTAAAAAATGGTTTTTTTCAAATTTGAGGAAGAATAAAAGATAATTATAATAGACCAACATAAAAAATATAATCTATTTATTGATGGTAAAATTCAAAATACATGTTACTTTTTAATGGTGGAAGTTAAAAATTATGGAATAAATGGATTGGACACATGTGTAAAAGAAACATGGGAATTATATTAAAACAATATAGTGTTTTATATATTTCTAATTTTTCAAGAATATGTTATTGGTAATGAACATGTTGTTAGAAGGGAATAATTACAACCTCATAGTAGAATAAATATGAAATTTGTTCAAAAGAATGCATTGAATGTATTAATTAAAACATCAATATTCCAATGATAAAAAAATAAACAAATGGAGATAATTTATTAATAAAATCCATTGATGAATTTACACTCATTACTTAGGATATTTATATGAAACATCAATCATATCCTCTAAAAATGTTTAAATTCTTCAGGAGAGAAGCTAAAAAGGAATGTGGGTATTTAGTTAATATGTTGATAAATAATAATGTTTATGATTATAAAAACATAAAATTTTAAATTTATCATGATAATAATGGAATTTTGTATGAGTATAGTTCCCATACACTCCTCAAAAAAATGGTTTTGATGAAAGGAAGAATATATGTTCAGTGGAAAGGAGGATAACTATGTTATTTCAATAGATCAATATCATTAATATTGGAGGACATACATGAGTACAAATGTATAGATTCAAAACTGATCTTTCTATAGCCTTTGTTCAGATATGAATCTATATGAAAATGTTTATTGAAAAACCACATGTTTTGATCATATAACAGTTTTTTGGAGTCTATGAATTTTATATAAGAATGGAGGAAATCATATAAAGATAGATAAAAATGCTGAATATATAACATATCATGGATATTCACTAGAAAGAGGAGGATACAAATAATTCATAAAATAATGATAAATTATTTTTAATTCCTGTGATGTGATATTTGATGTAAATATTGAGGAAGATAAATAGACCCATATACATAAATATTTTTAGTATGATAACGAATGATTTCATAACAATTATGATAAAGATATAGAAAATTGTAATCGTACACATGATGAATAATTAGAATCAATTATTTTCTAGGCTGGGAAGGATACTAAAAATTATCAACCTATGTTGAGGAAGAAAGTGGAATCTCAGAACATTATTGATGATGATCATCATAAATTTCAAAAAATAAAAACATAAACATCCATTATACAAGAATCATTAAATTAGAAAGTGGAACTAAATGATGTTAATGAATCTTTTGATAATCCAAAATGGGCCAGGCAATGAATGAAGAGCTGTATCAAATTAATAATATTGATACATTGGAATTTGTATCTATGCTATAAAAAAATCATTGGTATAATACTGTGTTTCGAAAACAAGCTATGTGATGAAGGTGAAGGGATAATGACTAATGCCATAATTATTTTCAAATGGAATTAAAAAAATTAATGTATTAATTTTGATGAATCCTTTCCTTGAGTGGAATGATTAGAAACTATCGGAATATTTATTTCTATAACATCACAATGAATTTATAGGATTTTTCCATTGTTTGATAAATTCTTATTTCCAAATGAGTATTTTGATGAGTAATTTCACAATTAGAAACCTTTTGGATTTTTTGTTTGGAAATATGAAGGTTATGTGTGTAAGATGAATTAATCATTTTTTCCTAAAACAAAATTCAAGGGCATGGTATTCCAAATTGAACATTTTCATAAGTATAATGAGATTCATGAAAGGAATAGTTGATAAAAATATTTCCATTAATTAATTTCTATATTTCTCTCTCATTGTCATTTTTTATGTAACTGAAATTTTATTTATAGATATGATTAATTGAATTTTAAAATACTTTACAAAGACATGGAAATGTTTTTTGAAATGTTCGTACAAAAAAATTAAAATAATTTCTTGGATAAAAATTTTACAAATTTAGAAACACACTTTTATTTTTCAATAAAAGTATAATACGTAACATCATTAAAAATGTTTTCTTGGAAAAATCAAAATTATTATCTACCAAAATATCAATGGGACTATGTTTATTAAATATGGACAAGGAAGGGATTCTTATCAGAATGAGTTTTAAAAACTGACTGAATGTGCATTATATTTTACTGCCACAAGCCCGGATATATTTTTTGATTTTACCACATGTGCATAAATTTTTAGAGGTATTCAATATAATAAAATTTACTTGATGGAAAAAAATATTAGAAACATGAAAGGAAAAAAAAATTTAGAATCATTTATGAATGCTCAGATTGTATTAATTTTTTTGGGGGTATTCTGATGGTGATTCCATATTAGATCCTTATTATATAAGATCCACATCATGTGGAGTTTTTTGGGAAAATTTGTCCTAGTTTTCATTTAATAAACATAATTGAGTAACTCTCAATATGAAATAGATGAGTATGTTTATTATACTCATGATAATACCTGACTTATTTGGAAAAAGATCCAGTAAGATGACTTACTTGTTGATGGGACATTACCCTTTCTATAAGGTTTTGATAATTAAACTACAATAAACCTCAATATTAATCCCACAAAAAATTCTAATTCAACAAATATTGATATAATAAAACATTTCATAAAATAGTATGTATAGTTTAATGAATTAAAGCTGATTATGAACCTACATTATATAAAGTTGCTGAAATTTTCACAAAACCATTAGCTCAGGAAGATTTTACAAAATTGAGGTTGAACATGGGTGTTAAACCACCTTCTCATCAAGTTTTATGTATGCTACATTCTTATTGAACATACTTTATCTTTATATAATGTTGTAAAGGGGAAATTGTTTCACAAATCAATCCTTATGGAAGCATTCATAATGGGGATTTTTTGGTATGTTATTAATCTATCATGTACGAATGTGATGTATTCTATCTTTTTTTTGAACATTTGTCAAGATAGTAATTTTATTCTAGGAAAGTTGAAAATAAGTTAAAGAAAATAATAGGATGAAATATGTGGAATAATGATGAAGAAAGATTTCACGATCACAATTTTCTTTAATTATGAGGAAGAAAAGTTAAAAAATAAAAGTAGAGGAATAGTGTTGATGATTGTTTTTTGGATCACAATGTTTGAAAAACATGGTTTTTATCCCAATAAATCTTGGTTAATGTTTTCGGTAAGATCATTCAGGCTTATAATTTATTATAAGTAATCAATAAATAGAGCTTACAATGTTTAGTGAGTTATGAATCATGGAATACAATAAAATCCTATCGGGATATTGTTGGAATGATGATGGAGTTAAAATTTTTTATAGTATGAATATGTTTGTTATCAAAATTTTCAATGGAATGGAATCACCTATCCTAGTAAATGTTTCTGATCTAGCAGAAGAATTTTATTTTGGACATCAGACTCACATTATATGGAAATTCAATCATATTGGTAAATTGTTTCTAAATGATATGTTTCATCAGACATACATTAATATTGAAGTATAAGGGACGATCTTAATGAAGTCCTACATCATATTTTTCATGACTCCAATATAAATATTATTATGATTTTTATATATTTTAGTCATCATAAATCATAATTATGTTGTAAATCATGTGATGCATGTTTGATGAAATAAATCGGCAGAGAAAGATTCTAAAAATCATATTTTGTCTATTCATAACCATGCCAATCATATTCAGGATGAGAAGGATAGGAAGATGTTGATATGGAAGATACAACTCTTTCCCATGTAGGTTAAATGATTCTAAAGATGATATTCAATGTTTTTAATGTCATGAAAAAAGTCATGATACATGATGAACATTTTATGAAGATAAAAGTTGGTGACAATTATGATTTCTAGTCTCAATATCATCATAGTGATATTACTGGATTCATATTTGTTTAATGGATGATGAGGAAGATTGTAATGAAGGTATTTTTTCAAGTATAGATGAAATGAAAAGGAAATATATTAGCAAAATATGATGAAAATAAAAGTCACTAATACTAGTCCACAGAATTGGGAATGTCATCGTATTAATCAGTGGTATAATTGTTTGTAAATAAAAATCAATGCAATATTAATAATAATATAAAGAGTTTTTAAATTTGATGTTGCTGACTGAGATAACCCAGAGCAACATGATAGGTGAGGGGTGAATTAGGGAGTTATATTTTTCAGTAAAAACAATCTATAATCTTCAAAAGTTTTTAGAAACATATAAAACATGTTTTTTGGAATAATGTAGTAAAAAATCACATTGAAATAGAAAAAATAATAATTTTACATGGTTCAATACTAAGGGATACTCTAAGGAGAATATGATGACAGTTTTTCGGTTGATCCTAGATCAACTAATATGTAGTAGTTGGGGAATAAAAAATTTCATACATAGTCAATTGGTTCCAAGATCAATTCCTTTACAATATTTAACGATAGATAACTTCATCACTCTTATCACTTATATCAACCCCCTAGCTCATTGAATTGGGTGAAGTCTTAAAAAATTTATTTAATTAAAGTTCAATTCAATTTTTATGCATTAAAACATTTATCTATTTCTGGATAAGGACTATACATTCACCATATAACTGAGTTCATGCACTCTAAAATCACTCTTCCCTAAGACATGATATTAAAAAATGATGTTCTTAGTGCTCCTTTGTAATTACCACAACCATTTCAAATATAACTACCTTTACAAAACAAGAAAACATTGGAAAGTTCAGAGATCCATCATAGATTAATGAATCATTGAAAAACACCAATTAAATAGAATACTTGAAATCATTCAACACCTATAAGTATTTTATTTATTCCCAACATCACATAGAAAACTATATTCACATAGTTTCAATAGATACATGAAATCATGGAAATATAAATATTCTTTGAATGAATTCATATCAAAATATGTTTATGTAGAATTATATTTTGAGAACCATCCATTCTATGTTCTCTACCACCTCAAAGAGTATTTTCTAGATCATTCAAAAACACCTTTGTGTGGATCCTCTATTCATGATGGTATATTGAGATATGAAATTGTCATTATTATTTCTATAAAACCATAATGCACTCGTTATGCTCCAATTTTCATGCTCACAGGTATCCCCATCATGGTCTGTGATGCTCCACATATTTTTGAATATCATCCTAGTAATATCTAGATATATTTTATATTTCATTTTTATAACATTCTGTTTTATAATGAATTCATTCACGATGATATCCCTTCCCATATATTTTCATCCAAAAAATGGATAGAATCTTGGAAATGATGCCACCTTAAACACTGTTATGAACTGTACTAAAATGTCACATACCTTTAAAATCTTGTCACCAAACCAATATTGATTGAAAAGAAACATATAAAAAATTCCATTTCACACAAATAGAAACCATGTTTCCATCAATATCCACCTATGGGTTTGTTAGAAATCTATATTTAAATTTAATAATGATCCAACCTTCATTAAAACTAGATATGCAGGAACCAATTCATCCAAAACACTAAGTCTTCATGAGAAAAGAATGGTTTAGAAAAAATAGGGGAAGGATGAATATGGTGATCATGTTTTGGAATACATAATTATATTCAAGCTACGTTATAATTATATCCAAAAATCACAATATTAATTTCCTTATTCCTATTATCCATGTTTTCCACTTATTCTACACCTATGAAACTCATTATTTTCATTTGGAATGTTCATTAATTCCATTTCTCTATTCTTCCAATTTGGAAATAAATTCAACAAACCAGATTTTTTATTTGTAGAGATCAAAAAAGCATTCCCCCAATATCGTATCTCGTCCATAAACCTGTGTAACTTCCATAGAAATACTAATTTAGTAAAAATTACTGGGGAAATGGATTATTTTTTGCATAATCATGCATTAGGAGGTGGGTAAAAACTAAGGTTCAAATGATGTTTCTCAAAAACATGTGCAATCGATGGATATGATAAAATGTCAGCCACATGGTAATCAGTTCCAAAATAATCCATTATATTCACTCCATCTCTATATTTTTCCTTGATGAAGTGACATTTAATTTAAATATGATTTGTATGAGAATGTTGATCTTGATTCATTGTAATATCAATCATGGTCTTATTATTATAGTAAATCACAATTGGATATTTCACATTATAAGAAATATTAGACAATTTTTTCTTCATAGATAATAGATTAGTGCAATCCTTTGTAGTATAAATATACTCTACTTCAACAATAATAATAGAAGTATTTTCTTGTTTTGTACTCAACCAGCCCACACATTACATTTCAATAATCAAGGCTCTACCACTTGTGGACTTCCTATCTAAAAAAAATCCATCAAACCTAGAAATAGAAAACACAAAATGTTCATTATCTCTTATTGATGCTATGTATACTCCATAATTTTGAGTATAATGAATGTAACTACTGATTATTTTAACTACCTCCAATGTTATTCCATCAGATTACATTGAAACGAAGCCCCTATAGATGCTTGAAAATTTGATATCTGTCCATGAATCCTTAAGGTATATTTGGCTTCAAATGATTGTCTAGTATATAGTGGGATCCAAAAAAGTCATATACTAATGGTTTCCATGTTTTTTCGTGACCAAAATTGGGTTCCACATTGGTTTTGAATCATTTATGTTTAATTTCTTATGTAGCTCAGTTTCATACATTTCTTAGTAAATGAATGTGTGGCACTTTTTCTATATCCCCTTCTTCTCCAAGAATTACGTTAGTTAACCCATTGTAGACATTTAAAATATTGTTTTCATGTGATCAGAAAATTTTTCTACTAATCTTTGGATGCTTCTACTAAATTCAATATCATCCGCATATCATATCACTATAAATTGATCTTCCATAGAATTATTCACAAAGAGATTATGGTTGAAAGCTACTCTTTTAAATTCTATCTTCTTTGGATAAGAATCCAGACGAGAATATAATGATTGTATAGACCCGAAGCTTGACGTACATTGACATTACATTACATTTGCGGAATACTTAGTACATAACAAAAACACACAAACAAGGATCGTAATAGTTTAGTGTCTTTGGAAACTCGGAATGTAATCATCTAATCATGGTGAAAGATCTTCAACATCTCCCATAAAGATCATTATTTTTTTTATTACCTAAAACCTTTATTTATATTCTGGGGAAAAGAAAACATAAAAGGGTGATCTCAAATGCTCAGTAAGGGTAAACAAATTAAATATCAATCACATCATATACATAAGCACATAACTTTTGGAAATCATAACCTGCAAAAGAGATCATAATTTCATAACATGGGATAAATCATGGCAGTGAAATGTAATCACAATAATAATAACTTAAAACATTAAACTTTGTGGCATACACACATAATCATAGAGAATCATTTCTTGTTAGTCAAGACTCATTGCCAAGACTATCTTAGTGGACAAAGTCCCTTTCTGAACCGAGTCACCCTCGTTTCAGTCCTGTTTCACTGAACCGGTATAACCTACCATTCCAGCCATGTCTATCTCATGAGATATAAAATCTTTACCCAATTCATTGTAGGGAGACATAGGTCCCACCCATCTCATAATGATACCATTCTTATGTGTGCCAAAAAATCATAAATCATACATCATTGCATAACCCATGTAATAAAAATGGGAATCTTAAACATCATGACATCATAAAACAATTCATATAAGATAAAGGAATTCATAAAAATAATTCCATCACAACATGATCAAATCAATGTAATAATATGGATAAAAACAGAACCCTTTATTATCTTAGATGGAAAATATTTTTGATAAAACACTTAAACTCCATTCTTGAGGAAAATATCCTTTCTTCTTCAAAAATTGTTTTTCCTTTCTTAACATGTCATACGACATTAAACTAAAAGAATTTGATTAAAAATAAACTTGAAAACTTGTAATGAAATCTTCTTGGAAATAATTTTTTAATAATCCATTCATGTCGTATAGGTTAAAAGAAAACATTCTTCTCGTACTTTTGTCAGAAAAGTCAAAAATTACCTCGTACGAAAAACGACAAAAGATTCCTTTCATATCTTTTACTATAACTCACCAAAGGGTAAAATTTGAGATAAACTATTGTAGAAGGATATAAATATTACATATTGAGGAAACATGGATGTGGATGATAAAATACACCCCAGTAAATGCCAAAGTATAAACAATCTCGGATAAAAATGAGATTGTGATATTTCCCTTACCTTAGGTCCGACTTGCTTTGTAAGTGTACAAACCTCCTGTATAATGATTTAAATCATGTTATTGACTTATTAAAGAATCATATTCATTGTTATTATATCATATATGGTCCACTTATGACTTTATATTACCCGTTCTTTTGTAAATTCATGTTAAAGTAGCGTTTTGGGTAAAATCGTTTCATTTGTCGTTCGTGTTTTTAACTTGTAATTATTAATATGATTACATGGATCATGGTTACTTATATCTAGAATGTAAAACATGATTTATATATAATATATATTCATAATATATATATATAATATATCGATAAATGGAATGAAATACACCGTTCATGGAGACGGTAGTCCGTACGTACGCATGAACGCTGTTTTCGTTTCCTTATTGAATTGAATGGAATTAAGTAGATGACATACATATAAATATACATAAATCAAGTATAATTATTATGTCATATTTTTAATTAGTACTTATTATATATACTTTATAATCATTCATGACTGGTTAATCATTGAGAATGAATCTCATCGCGTCGTGGAGACGGTAGTCCGTACGTACGCAGGAGCGATGATATCGTTCCCATGGTCG
The DNA here is from genome assembly GCA_963277665.1 of Viscum album. NCBI lineage: Eukaryota > Viridiplantae > Streptophyta > Magnoliopsida > Santalales > Viscaceae > Viscum > Viscum album. The sequence goes on along the minus strand of OY728157.1, from coordinate 1,067,646,177 downwards.
TGGAATTGTGTTTAAGTGTATGTATACTATTTCAGTATCAATATCACTTTACAATAATCATATATAGTTACTCATTACACCATTATACCCATCCAATTAAGGTGGTGGCGAAAAATATATTACACCACGGCGTGGAGACGGTATTCCGTACGTACGCACGGGCGGCGATTTCCTTTTTCCGTAGGATGGATAGAAGGTTAATTAGAGTTGTTTCATATTTATAATAACATATAAATATGTAATAAATACTTATGTTATTACTTTATCATGAAACAACTAAAGAAGAAGAAGTTGAAGAAGAAAGAAATTGAAAAAGATCGGTAATGGATATTACCTCTTTTTGATGCGCCTTCACTTAACCTCCACTTAAAGAACTAAGGATGGTCTTTCAAGAAGACCAGGACCTCTAGGATGTTACTATGGAAGTGGAGAAGATATTTTTTCAGGGTTTGGACAAGCTTTAATGCTCAAATTGGTGTGAGTAGGAGAGGGAGGATGTGCCCTTTTATAAGGGAGGAGAGGGGCATCTTAGGAAAATCTCAAAATATTATTTATATTAAGGTCAGATTCGGTTTATAATGGTTCCAAATGGTCTTATTTCGAAGATAAAGTGGGGATGGGTCTAAATACTCTCAACCACTAGGATTTAGACAAGTTTAGGTTATTATTTTAACCTTATCAATTAGATTTAACTCTAAGTTAAATAATTTAACTTTTACCGTGTTTTTTGTTTTCTTACACTATATGGTTAATAAACTTACTATATCAAGACAAAAGAACCCCAAGTTGTTTATTATTAATTTATATATCATTATATAAGTCATTTGGCAGAACTTTAGATTTTTAAGAATTAAATAACAATTAATAATATAATATTTGTTTTAAAAACTAATTTATGTCAATTTTGACACTATTTGGTACTTGATTTTTATGAAATTTCTAAAAGAATGATAAGTTCAAACCAAGTTACTTAAATCAATAATAACATGTCATATTAACCTATAAAATTAGTGTAAGTCATAAAATGTCTCAAATTACATTTATTTAGGCATTTATAACATCAATTATGTTAATATTTTCTTAAAAAGGTAATTGTTGCATCATCGTTGTGTCATAAATAAATTAAATTATTTAAAGTATAAAAATTACAAATAAAATACCATTATGGAGAAACTCTTTTTAGATTTCTAATGAATATTTATAGTCGAAATTATATTATGTATAACCCTATATTAAAAATGTTTTAGTAAATAAACATTGATTTTAACTCTTTTAACTCTTTTTTGAATTAAATAATAATAATTGTCCTAATCTAATCCAAGTGGGACTAAATGATAATATTTTACACTTAAGGTTGTTTTTGGTCGAGATAAACTTGTCCAATAGGATTAGGACATGTGTTACGGTAATATTAATATCATTTTTACCCTTAATTACCATATTTACTTTTAACCATGGTAAATAAAAGTAAAAAGTTACTATTCACCAAAAATTATTTACATCTCATTGATCCAAATTTTACTTACTGACATCAACCGTGTCTCTCGGATTTTTGAAATTCCATTCACAGAAGCGGTAAAATTAATATTTATGAAAAAATTAATTTTTTTTAACTACCACTTAGCAGTTTCACTATTCATCAAAAATTGATGTTTTTCAGAAAAATGCCAAAATTTCACCCTAAGCTATAATTGATATTCCGAATTCAAAAATGATTTCTATTTTACAAAATTCCCAACATATAAGTTTCATTAATTAATTTTATAATTAATTTCCACTGTCACAACAAATAGCGTGTTTTTAAGAGATAATAACTATCAAAAGATTAACACTTGTTTATGTCTGGTGTAAATGTGAAATTACATCCAATGACCAACATTGTATTGAATTGTAAAAATATATTCTAAATATAATTCAAAACCAATCAAATTAATAATTTATCACTATTAATTATTTCGATTAAAAAAGTTGTTTTTAATTAAAATTTAGTAATTTTCACTATTCATCAGAAAATGAAAGTTATTCGAAAAGTACCAAAATTTCACCCTAAGCTAATTGCGATATTAAGAATCCAAAAATAAAGTCCATTTTGAAAAATAAAATTTAAAAAATTTCAAAAAGTGGTTATTACTATTCATAACGGCTAGTTTTAATAATATTTTAATAGCATATTGCTGATTTGTGAAACTCGTTATTGCGTACTATACACGCTATCGAGGAAGGTCGCGATTGCGTGTAATGGAAGGCAAGTCAAGGATGCGTGTTGTGAAAGCTTCTTTTGGTGTAGCGTATAACACAAGACATTAATGAAATTAAAAATAATATTTTTCATAAAATCTCAGGGTGTTACAATGATCATGGTGATTTCCTTATACCATAAACGGAATTATTTAATCTACACACTATTTAATAATCATTTACAATAAAAAATACCAATGGGTTTCCAATTTAGTTATCTTATTCAAGGAAACCATTTAATAATGTTGTTTTGACATCTATCTACTAAACGTTGTATCCCTTTTCAATTTTCATGTCATATAATATCCTGATCGACTAATGTATTTCAATTGGAGAAAAAAATTGTTCAACATCAATTTCATCTAAATTTGAATTTTTTATATGTACATTGATCATGATAACTAACGGGATGAGAAGATATATAGTTGTCTTCATGTGTAATTCACTCTTATTCCAAGGTGAATATTCTAAATGCGATAAGATTATTTTGAGTACAATAAAACTGAAACTCCATTCACAATGTAATGATCTTCAAGAAATATTCAGAATAACCATGTTTGGGAAAAAATATAAATATTAATTCTAATATATTCTTCAACATTCCTACCTGTTTACCCCCTCAAGGGAAATAATTTTTAGAATCATTATAATGATAGATATCAACAAGAATGAAAATTAATAAATTTTAGTATCGATAATATGATAGAATGGGTCTACAATATGTGAATTTAAATATTTAGAAGCTTTCAAAATATCACCAAGGATAATAATCATGGAAACTTTTTCCCAATGATGACACAAATAAGATCAGTCCATGATGGTATCTTATATATCATAATTTTACAGAATTAAACATTTTAATATTCACAAAAACTGATCCTCGGCCATATCTATATTTCAATATCAAATGGGGGAACCATTCAATTATAATAATTTATTCATATTTTCTCTAAAAAATTGACAGCCATATCTTCTTCTCATGATATCCCTCTAGGAGATTTTTTCCCAAACAATTATTTGTATTATATGAAAAAATATTATGCAAAAAAATTATGGGAAAAAGTTGGATCATCCTTGATTCATAAATATGAAATAAATGGTTGATATGATCTTGTCATCCATGTTGTTCCTTTTATTAAAATCATTATACGTAAACATATGAAGACATTTTTTGATTTATATTGTCATGGAATGGATCACTTCACATCCTCTGATTCATTTTATGGAGAATTGTTCTTCATAGGACCCATCATGGATGATACATTGTAACTTCACATAAGGACTAATTCTAATTATAATATTTAGGTTATCCAATATTTTTTAATCTTATAGGAGTTATTCCATTTATCACACATAATGTCATTAATATATGGGATGTCTTTTCTTAAAAAACACTCATGATCTTTTTTTTCTTCATGTGGAATATTATATTTTCCTTTTTCACTTGATTTATCCCATGAATCTTAATTTTTCGTCATTATTTACAAATCAACTAGAAAAATAACAAAAATTTCTATTAAAACTGTAACAGCTTTTTTGGATCTTTTACAAGGTTTCTTCCATGTTTCATCCCCCTTTGTAATTATTTCGGAAGAGGTACTAATTAACATATTAAATTTAGAATTCAGGGACATTTATGCTTCCTTTCATGAGATCATTAAGGGAGATTTTTTGATAAAAATATGTATATGATTTATTACCAATGTATCTTCTTTATACATCTCCCAAATTTATGGTATTCTGTTCATTTGAACAATTAATTATTATTGAGATAATAATATACCACCCATCTATACACTTCCTTTGCACACATCACTAATGATAACATCCTTCCCAAATTAGTTTTGTGTATACATATACTAATAGACCTAAGGATGTTGATTCTTCTTCACTAGATTAGTCCCCCTTGAAATAGGTTCTCTATTTTTTTTTTTTTATTATTATATCATCCATCAAATAATGAATTCCAATATCTTATTCAGAAAAAACATTAACTAAAAATCATTGATCTCCTAATAACATTTCGATATGGTTATTGAATTTTCTTCTTTGATTTTTATGCTCCTCTGTGGGAATCCAACTTCCATACTCTTTTTAATATCCACACTACTCGTGGTGGTAGGATAGTTATCACCTTTATTAATTCGTAATTGTTTATTATATGTCTTACAACTGTCATTATCCATGATAATATGTTTATACACATTAATAAAAATTGGTATGGATTATACCAATTTCTTCTCAAATACATGATATAGATCATCAAAATATGTCATGATCTTCCTATCACATGGTGGATGTAATTCATATTTATAATCATATAGTGAACATTATGTATCTGCAATAATTTTTCCTTATTTTTTGAATTATCAACTTATGTCTTCTAAAGATAGAAAAACTGGTATTTAAATGATAACAAAATCACATAGCAGGTCATTTTCTATTCATCAATCATAGGAATATTTTCCTCAATAGAATTATTCATTATAATAAATTAGTCTTCATGAAGCTTCAAAATATTCTTAATCAATGAGTAATGACCCTTGATATTCTGGATATTCCATCCAACTATAGACCATTGAAATTAGGGCAGTTTTTCTAATATCTCTTTAATAACACGGGTATTTTTGTATGATACATTTTCAATTAAAATTTCTATTCAACTTTATCGATGAGTTTTGGGAATCATATTTCATGTTACCTATTTATTCATTAATTTATTCAATGCGTTTCAATATCTTTAAACATTAAAAATCATTTACATTCATGACCACCTACATCGAATAATCTTCTCATTACATTTGGGTGATCTCTATATTCATACATTGAATGATTGAAAAAACAATGGTGATCATTTATTTTAGAATATCATGCATGTATTTTCATAATCCATAATTTTTAAATTCATGTGATGTTGTATATTTTTACAAATTACAACTTCTTTTATGATTATTATTATCAGTAAAACTATAAATGGCTTTATCAGATAACTCTTGACAAGTTGAATGTTTTCATTTACATGAGGTATAAATTTTTCCTTATATTTGGCAGAAACTAGAGCCACCACCTCTTTAAATTCAGAACATGATAAATCTTTATTATCAGAAATTCATGGATAACTAAATAATACCTCTTCATTTGATATGAACGAATTCATCAAAAACATCATCGCTCTATTTTTTCTATCAATTATGATCTTGGAGGATATATACTTTTAATTAGAGATTACCAAATCCTCCTAAAAACTGGACATCATTTTTAACTATATAAGGGAAATCAAATCTCAAAAATATAATAACCTTACATGATTCAATCCAACATAGGTTAACCTACCCTCTAATAAGACTTGAATGACCCTAGACCACCCTGGTGAGGGAGGGATCAATCAGATAGTCAATTATTTATTTTATAACAACAGATATTGTCTCCATATTCATATGAACTTGTTCAACCTATCTATTGGAATAGTGTAGTAAAAAAACATTCACATTAAAATAGATAAAACAATAGTTTTACATGGTTCCCTAATAATTACTTGTAGAAGTAGCATATGTTACTAGAGTTTCAGTCATGACTAAATAAAATTTTCCTCACTAGTTATACAATACAAACATTTATACACATTAATGTTGTTCCAGACACCCTACCATTATAGGATATTAGGGATAGAATAATTCATCATTCAATTAACTTCTTTTAACTCACCCTAGGTCACTTCATGGGGATAAATCATAATCAATTTATCTATATGAATTTTTCTTACATGGATTTCCATTAATGTCATTTTCCTTCTCTATAGAAAGTATATACAGGAAACAATAAACTAATTTGAAAAACTCTGATATTACTTTTTACATAAACCTGATATTTATAACATTTATTTGTGATGTTGCTTCATGAATATCACAACCTGCATGAAGCAAACATCCATTGCAGAACAAAATGCCTTTTCAAATATCGTTTATCAATCAAGAAATACCCAATAATCAAGATGAATCCATTAATTAGAATCATTCACATCATTCAAGATATAAGTGGTCATATTAAGATGCTGAATATCAAATAGAAAACTAAATTCCTAGAGCTTTACTAGTTTCATGAAATCAGTGGAATTCTATATTTTATCTAAATAATACTATGTTAAATGAAGGGCTGGTAGACTTATATTTATAGGATCATCCATTTACAATGATCCACCACCACTTAGAAGATATTATTGATCATTAGAAAAAACATTCACATTGCTCCTCCGTTCTAGACGATCCATTGAGATTTTTCTTCGTGAATCTTTCTATCAGGCCATCATGCACTTGTGATGCTACATTTCTCATACTTGGGGAGAACACTGTCACATCCATAGTGCTACCCATCATTTTTAATATCAAAAAATAATTCAAAAAACCCATTCCTTTTCAAATTTTATGAATATTTGATTCCATAAAACAACCCCTTGGGATGTTATCCCAACCACAATATTTAGATTTAAAAAATTGGCAACCATTTTTTGGTGATGTCAGGTTCAACACTGTTGTCAGACTTTGTTGAATGATCGAATGTAATAATAACTCATTAATCAACCTATTTATAATTGAAAATAAAGACAAACCAAACTCAATTTTTAGAAAATAAAATCACTATTGAAACACTCATATTTATTTATTGGACTCTGTCTTCTGTTATAATCATCAAAGGTGGATTGTTTCTCATTGGGGGTTATTGAAAAAAATTATAAATGGAATATGTTTATGTTGTAAGGGATAATAAGAAAAATAAATTCTTATTTTTATCAAACATTTTTTCAACCAATTATAATATGTTGAATTACATTATTTATTATTCAAGTGGGTCAAGATAAAATTGAAGAAGTTCCTATTTTTATATAGTATTTTTCATCATAATGAGGCAGTTTAAAATGATAATAATAATGAACATTATGAAATGAAATAATATCGTTAAAGAAGGTGTAAAATTGGGATTATGTTTTAGTACATTAGAGAATGTTTTATAAGTATTGATAAGAGTTGACAAAAAAATTATGTACCTGAAATTCAATGTATCATATAGATTTAGAAAGTTTTATTGAGTAGAAAATGTTTTAGGAATAAGTCCCAAATAATTGATTGGGTGAGTATAAATGGAAAAGGTACATTTTTATTTTGGATTGATTTACTACTCAGGGTGAAGAAGAGACAAGGAAATGATATAAGGAGAATATATGTTTCCAATTTTACTTTCTTGAAGATCATTCCTGTATTGAAGAAACATATGAGAAGAGACAAGATTGTATTTGTCAAGTCATCATATGGATCAGAATTCTCAGACTGGGAAAATCATATTGGGATATCCGAATTGAAGAATAATTTGATCAGAATTGTCTTAACCAAATTCTGATAGAGATATATTTTCAGTATTGAGAAATAAAACTTTGAGAATTGAACATGGAAATTGAGATGATTCTTATAACATTGTATATGATGTTATTACCAGCATTATGGTAAGGAAGTATATGATAGTTATAGAAGGATCATATTTCTGAAAGTTTTTTCACAAATCATCATAACATGTTTGTTATAAAATAATTTATATATATTTATTATAGTTGAATCGAATGCATTATTTTGTTTATCATTTTGCTAGAAGATTGTAAGGGTATACCCTACTCATTTGTTTCCACAGAAATGATTGTTTTATAGTATAATGTATATTATTGGATCATTTTCAAACCACACCAAGGACCTTCCTATTAATATTTAATAGTTAAAATTGTAAATTCTAATGTTCTTATGGATTATTAATGAATTTATTTAAGTAGGTATTGAAATCATTAATATGGTGTAATGGTTTTAAATAAGAATTGAAACATAAACAAAAAAATATATCACAATTTTGCTACTCCCTCTATGAGTGATACAATTACCATGATTCAGAAATATGAATTCACACTTCCTAAACAAAATGGGTTCGACCAGACCTACCCAAATAATTTAATAAAATCACACATATCAGTCTAGAATCCTTATTTTTCTTATAATTATATCCTATGAATCCTTTTGGTAAGAAAAATTGTTTTCTAAATACAAGTTAAAATCCATAACCAAGATTTTTATTCTATTTATCCTTCTAAATTCATAAATTAATTGTAAAACAAGATGAAAAAATAACCCAAATATCCAATATGTACATAGATTTTTTTTAAATGGAAAATACTAAAAAAACATGAACTTCTAACAAATGGTATTTGAAATTTTTGTATCTTTGTATGGAAGACTACTCAGTCTTAAAATGATGTTATTCAGATTCCATAGACACAACTCATATATGGATACAATAAAAGATTAAATTTTAATATTTGATATTTATGTCATTTATATAATTATAGAGTTTGTATATCAGATATAAATTCTTAATTAGCATTCCTTGGGAATATAATAATGGTTCTTATGTGTACAGAGTACTACTGCCTTGTGAAGAAATGTAATTTTATAACTATTTTAATGTAAGGTAATAAAAATGGGTTTAATGAATGTATGTGATATATATTAAAATGTATATTTCATAATCTTAAAGTAATATTTACATTGATTTCAACCATTCCATTGGGAAAATGGTGACAATGTTCATGAATATGTACGGTCTATCATATCTATAAATGGTTTATAATATTGGTTATATATATGTCATATAGATTAATATTATGTAAAATTTAATGAATACATAAAATACATCTCATGTCTAAAATTATTTAGATTATTGAAATATTATCAAACAATGATTTTCAAAAATTATAATTCAAAACATACACTAAAAACAATGTAGTTATTTCCACGAAATGTGACATTGATAATGATGATTTAATAAAAATATAATCTAAGGTCACCAATAAATTATATATTATTTTTTATATAGAAGAATATTTCATTAAATAATTTATAATAAAATTATTTCTATTGTATAGAAGATTTTAACTTTTATAAAATATGCCAATACTTATGGAAGGGGATTTCTAGTCTCACATTAATTTTGGGGATACTTATATTGCATTCCAGACCCATTACATTTGTTCTATTTATATAATGACCTTTTCCCATGTTATAACATAAATATTACTATCTCAATTATATTTATAGTTTTAGTTTCTTTTATTCATCATTGTGGTTTAAGAATCATAATATTACCAAAGAAGAAAGGTATTTTGGTCTCACTTTTTAATTCTGTGAGACACATTCCTTATTCACCATGTATTTCATTTATGTCATGTATATATTGGACATTAATTTATTATTATTATTTTTATTCACAAATTTATGGTTATTTACATTTCCATTTTAAGAAGTCTCTTCATTTGTATTATTTTTTAATTGATTCCAATGTGGTAACATATTGTTTTCTTTATTTGACTACTTTGGGGGATAATTTATGTAATTAACCTTTGATATTTATGAGTTTTATATACTAGTCTTAGTCTCACTAATTATGAGAATGATAGAGGTAACATAGAATTTATGTATGGTGATCATAGAAGAATGAAGGTTTAGTTTCCTATATTCTGAGAATGTGGTAAGTAGAAATAAAGTGAATTTTTCAAAGTAATGACGTGATGCTTTATATGTGGAAAATATGCAATAAATGTATGTGATCTATAGGGAAAATATATAGCACTATTAACATAGTAGATGAGAATAAGGGGTTCATTAAGACATCATGAAATTTTTAATGTCATAAATATCTAAATTTTGACAACTATAAAAATCAATTGCTTGAGGGGAAATGTTCTGAATGAGAACTAGTATGGTGGTATGTGAACTGGTTATTCTATTAATGATAAAGAATCTGTAACCATCATATTAATGGAAAAGGTATAATAGAATAAAATGACGAAGCATAGTCAATGGTTTAAGAATGATGTTGACTGATAGAATTGTTAATGTATTAGAATTAAATAATTAAGAAATATATAGTTATATTTATTATAAATATTTATGGGGTTGTTAGAATAGGTCGAATAGTTCTAATTTACAATAAAATTGATTTAATAAAGAGGTAGAATTCATGGAAAACCGATTTTTATGGGAAATATAATCAAGAATAATCACATGATATTGAGATAATTAAGACAAAATAAAGTAATTATAGATATGAATTAATGAAATTTCATTATTTATATTATCATGTAACTCATTGATGATTTGGTCATAAATTGCCTTATGCATTCATTGATGGAGTTTACCATATGTTTTTATTTTATTAATCTCTCTAACAATTTTCTTTTTATTTAAGCTATAAAGATGGATATTTTTTTACAATACGTATTTATTGTAATTTATATTATTAATATTTTCAAATAGAATAAATTATAGTCACATGTTTGGTATCTAAAAATCAATACGTACTTTTTTTTACTAGATAAATATTAATTATATTTTTTTAATTTAGTGACATTCTTTCAAATGATTTGGATTTGAATATTTTTGAAGGGTCAAATGTTTAACCATTTATCAAATGATTTGAGTTGAAAATTATACAATATTTTAGCTATTATTGTTTTACATCACCATATGATGATTTATTGAAATTGAATAACATGTTCCAACCATTTTTTTATAATCATAACCATATATAGAATGAATAAATGATCAATCTGTTATGGACCATATGATATATGTTTTATTTAGGAATAATAAATAAATCTTAATATCATGGATTAAGCATTAAAGAAGCAATTAATCATGGAAAAAATAATGAATATATTTTGAATATGATACTGAAATAAATAAATTTATTATATATTTTCATTAAAATACTTCAAAATTAATAAAATGATATGGAACCTGAATTTTATCACATTACCGTCATTTTTATTATATTGATGACCTTTTTAACACCAATTTGGTTTATAGTTTTCTTGTTTTTTTATTTTAACTAAATAATTCACTATCATATTATCAATGATCACATCCACACTCTCTCATTATTTAGACATAAGTTTTTTCTTATATGTCCAAATATTCACATCCAACCAACATTCTCATATTTTGAAACATATTATGGGTTATTTTAGACGACATTTGAACATTTTTTTCTATTTCCTAGTTGATTGTATCATAGTTATGTTAATGATGTTGGTTTCCTAGAATGTTATTTTTAAATTCTAATCACATATTTAATGACCATAATATCAATTTTTTAGTTAAAAATTTATTAATGGGAGGTAGAATGTAACACCCTAAGATTTTCAATTTTTTTTTTCAAAAAAGTAATTTTTTTATATTTTTTGTTACTTGAAAATATAAATTTAGCTTATGTTAAATGAAAATATTAATTTATCCTTAATTTAACAAAAAAATATGTTTTTTTTCATTACATGCAACATTGGGTTTTATATATATTACAAACAATGCTGAGTTACTCTTATTCTACACACAACACTGATTTTAAATGAAATGTGATATAATATTGAAATATTAATATATAAAATTATAGTTTTATTTCAAGTAATTTTAATGTAGGGTAGAAAGAGTATTAACTATTTTATAAAAATATTTGGTTTACATATTTTAAAAAATATATTTTTGTGGAGACTAATCACTCAGAAATGAAAAAATATATTTAATATGATTGATGTTATTTTAATTAGAAACTATTTTAATGTAATTTTTTTATCATAATAAAATAATAAAATATAATTTAATAAATTTTTTAGAAAAATATTTCCTATTTTATATGTTTAATAAAATTTCAAAAATTATTCTTATGTGTTTTCTAGAGAATATATAATAATGAATCTAATTTAACACTTAAAAAATACATTATTCAAAAGAACAATATTTTTCAAAATTTTACACATATTTAACTGTAAATATTTTTAAATTTTGAATAATTTATTTTATTGAATGAAATTAATTTTTTAAATACTAATTTAAAAATTATCTTGGAGTGATATTTGGAGAATTTTTTCAATGAATAGTTAATAATACATGTTTTGATTTCGAATATTAATATTAAATAAGGAGAATAAAAATATCCAAATTTTAATAATATGGGTTTAAAATTAAATTTGAATAACTTTTAAATATTAAAATCTAATATAGTTTATTTTAATAAATTTTATTTCTAATTATGAAATAAAATCCTTTTAGACATTTAAACATTTTCTATATGGAAGCCTTCTATCTCATCCTGTCTAAAATATTAGTTTTAAATTAAAATATTCTAATTATAAAAATGGATATTGAGAAAATAGATTTAGTATTTTGAATAATAATAATTTATATTTTCTAATTTGGAAAACAAAATTGTGGACCATAAGTAATTGTAAAAATAATAATAAATAATTATTACAGTTAAAGTAACAATGGGTTTATAAGGGGGTTAAATTAAAATGATATGGTGTAAATTATACCTATAAACACTAATAAAAATTATTTTATGGACATATTTATTTCTTATATCCAATACGGTTCAATAATGGACCATTTTAGAGCCTTATGCCTAGTAAACAATCTGTGTAACCGTATTTTATTTAAAACTTTTTGAGTGTGCCACTCACCATAACTATAAAAGGACACTTATATCCCTTATTCTCCACACATAAATAACCCATTTATTAAAAAATTCCTACAAAATTCACTTACATAATTCCTTAATCTCATTATATATTCTTAGTTTGTTAATTAATCCATCCTCATGTTCATTTTAGTGTAAACTAAATATTTCTTAAATTGTAAATATTTCCTAAATTTTATGTAAATTTTTTTTAATCAAAATAATTTTTATTATTAAATTAGAATATTTAATGGGTTTAAAGAATAAATTTAATATATGTCTTTTCATTTAATATAATTTATGTTGTTATATTGAATTTTACATTGAACTTATATGTAAAAACATTTCAATCTTTTGAAATGTTTTATGGTTTAAAAAACATTATCTACTTTTAAAATGGAAATAATTTTAATTTAAATAATGAATATTCAGTGTTTTGATTTTTATAAAATGGATTAAATATTTGTAATCAGTGGGTTTAAATTATGTAAATATATTTACTTTATTTTTGGTCATTATTAATAGTAACATTGGTAATTTTTTTAATAGAGTAAAAGGATAAACAGTGTAATTAAGGGTAAGAATACTACTAAAAATTACCCTAAAATTAGAATTAATATTGTTGGATGAGTGTTGTTCAAAAAAAATAATACTTGTGTCTAAATGTTATCGATTTTAATCAAATTTTATGACATTAGGAAATTTATGTTTTTTTATTTAAAAAAGCATAAATTTGTATCACTCAAATTTTAATAACTTAATATTTTTTAATATAATAATTTACTAAAGATAATTTATATTATAAATACTCATTTGAAATCTAAAATGTTTTCATTTATCATGGTTATTTATTAGGAATTTTTAGGAAATAAATAATTTCTTTAATATGTTATACATTAATTATGTACAAATAAAACAGTTGACGTATAATAAATAATATATCTTGTATTAAAATAATAATACTCATTAAAAGATCAAAAAACCTGAAAAATATTATATGATGTGTATATATCGACTATAACCAATCAAGGGTGTAGTTATGGACCATTTTTATCCTTATATAAGGGACTATGACACTTATATTATTTTATTTAATGTGATGTTAAATTTGTCACCATCATTATTTAATAAGTATAACATTTTAAATATTAGAGTTTCTTGAATATCTAATCAACTACAACTATTATTATTATGATTATATATTTATATTCATCATTGTATTTTATTTTAGTTTATTATTAAAAAATAATCATATTAAATAATTACAGAACACTATTGTAGTAATTATTTTATTAATGGAAATATCAAGTAATTCTTATAAAAAATTAATGTATATAAAATTTGGGATAATTAAAATTATAAATTTATCTTATAGATTACCTAGTCCTGCTAGAAATATAATAAATTTTTTTATATGTTATATTATTATATTAAATTTTTAAAAATCATTAAATTGAATAATATCAAACTTGATACTATTGATTATTTATCAAAAAAATGTTTTATTTAAATTTCAAAATATCTTTTATTTTTCATAATATATAATAATTATTATATGGTATGAAATTATCTAATTAATATATTTAAGATATTTTTACATCTAATATGTAAATAATTTACACTTTTAAATATTGAATTATTTGTTACCCTAGTAAAAAATTAAAAATTGAAAACTAAGAGTTAATTTAAAAGAAGTGGTTTCAATTGGTTGAAATAATTTTTCAAAATTTATTGGTTCATGATATTACAACCCTATCTCATATTATATTTTAAATTGGGAAATTTTTTAGGTTTTTGTGTAGGGTTTTATTTTATTAGAAATTATAATTTATAGAGTTTCCAAAATACCCCCTCAACTCAATTATAAAAGGGAACCTCCTCTCTCACCGATTCACTTCAATTTGAGCCTTCAAACACTGCCATCCCCTACCACTTTTACTTATCAACCTAAATATTTAAATTTTAGAGTTTCTAGTCATATTAAAAGTTCAACTCTGGTGATCTATGAATGGATTTAGAGGAATCACTTCATTGATGAGGTAATCCCTTCCCCCGATTCATTAAATATAATTTCTTCTTCTACTCTATATTTACTAATTTTTCCTTATAATGTAACAAAATTAGTATCACTCATATACTGATATGTTATTATAATTAGTAAATAACTATAATCCACTATTTGTTTATCCTATGAAAAATGTGATTACCCTGAGTGCGTATGTATGAAATAAAGTCTGCATGCAACGATGTAATATTTTTTTCAGCACTAAAAAATAGGTATGAGTAAAATTATGCGAATAATAAATGTATATTATTATTATAACATTATACTAATTCTGAAATTTTATAATCCGTCCACTTCCACACCATTCATCAATTATGAGAATGGTGTCGTCACTCATGTGTGTGTAAGACCTTTAGTATCCAAGATGTGATGTGGATCATTCTAGGTGATATTAATTAAACCACTATTATATACAATAATGGAATGAATAAATATGAAATATATTACAGTAATTTGAATCTTTAAATTATATAACTATAACCTATTAATTGGAACATGAACAATTCTGACAAAACATGAAGAAGAACATAAAGCAGTTAATATCCTAAAAACAAGTGATAATGAGATGTTATGAACAAAAAGATGATAATATTCTCATATATGATATAATAAAAATCACTATGATTATGGAATCAGTCAAAAAAAGTATTTAATTCATTATAAATGAGGTTTTGATACATATGAAGGATATCATACCTAAGTTAATGGATAATTTTTCAATCTCATTATTATCAAAAATTATTTATATGTAAGTATTTACTAGGTTAAATTTACCATTAAAATACATGTTTCCTATTTTTTAATATTATTTATACACATAGACAATGTATTAAAACATTGGGATAGTTTTTATTAAATAGTATGAAAGGAATATTTTGTAGTTATTCAATACAAGGTACTTTTTTCCTTTTTTGGAAAAATTATGAGGAATTTTTTTTTTAAATTATAAAGCATGATCATATTTTTTCATCTTCATAACACCTTATTCACAAGAATCAACCATTACACAATTTTAAAATTATTTTCAGATAAATTATTTTTTAAAAAGTTTCATGCGATTTTGAAAAATTAAATTTTTTTGAAGAAGAAAGCACAATTTTCTCAATAATTAAATTCAAGAGTTTTATCCAAATTATTTTACATCTATGCTGACACTCTTTAAGTGTGGTTATGTTTATTTAAATACTATTATTATTTTATATTTTGTTAATTAATGAATGATAATTTGTGTGGAATATATTATGGTGGAAGGATTTTATTAAAAACCTTTTTTATTTCTTTAGTTTTGCTATGATGAATTATTTATGTTTTTAGAGAGCATTTAAGAATTTTATCATTATGGGACTTGTGTGGCCTATATGTACCTCAAAATAATTGGATAAAATTTTATATCACATGAGATAGACATGACTAGAATCGAAAGTAAATCTTGTTCAGTAATACATGGTTTGAATGACATGTTGACATTGTTCAGTAATAGACATTTCCAGGTATGGTTGACATGGAAATGATACATGACTAATATGAAATTATATTTTATGATTATATGTATGCCATAAAATTTCATGGCTTATGTTATGAATTTGGGATTATTTCCATTAATTCATATGTACTTTTACCCCCTCACATGATATCACTTCTTTTTATTTGTATGATAAGACTTCCAAAAATTATGTTCTTATGTGTTATGATTGTGATATGATTGATATTTCCATTGTTTATCCTTGCAAAGAATTTGAGCTAACCCTTTAATATGTTTCCCAAAGTGAGGATAAAGGTTATTAAGTATGATATTTGAAAAAGGTGTCTAGTAGTGAAGTTATAAGTTGGAGACAATGTAGATGTTTTATGAACCATTTATATATGTTTCCTAATTTCTAAATACATTGTACATATATGGTCCTGTTATTGTGTTATTATATT
Organism: Viscum album; assembly: GCA_963277665.1. NCBI lineage: Eukaryota > Viridiplantae > Streptophyta > Magnoliopsida > Santalales > Viscaceae > Viscum > Viscum album. The sequence goes on along the minus strand of OY728157.1, from coordinate 1,067,629,409 downwards.
ATATAATGAATATAAATAAATTTTGATGTAATATCAATGTATGTAATGTATGGGTCTTATTGTTGGTATTAGTGGAAAGGTATAGTTATCATTTGGAAACTAGGATAGGAATGACTTAGTAGTAACCCAAACTATATGTCTATGTATAGGATATAATACTTGTATTTTATGAATAAAGATGAATAACCTAGGGTAAAACCTAATATGTCCCAAATTGAAATTTTATTCTTGACTAGGTGGTTTTCCTATTTTGATTACTGTTCCTCACACTCTGCTGTGTGGTTTTATTCAATGGGTTGATCCCCAAGGAATCATGTTAATTCTGAATGTGATGGGGAATGCAATGATTATCTTCATGATAAATTAAATGTTTTTGGAGCTAGAATTCAAAATCATGTAGTTATTCTCAGAATAATTGTGGATGATATGAATCATACAGGAAATCCAAATGAGATATGGAGGGAGAAACATTATTTTGAGTCCTTATGAGGCAATTTTCACCTTATTTCATTGAGGATTCGAATCCATTAGTGGCTGAAAATGAATCAATATCTTTGGAAATATATTTTCAGATCTACAATGTTTTCAATATGTGAAATTCACCATATAAATCTATCGTTTTGAGGTTAAAGATAATAATTTTTCTGGACTCTTATCAAGAATGTGAGGCAAAGAGATGAAATTGAGTGTCACTACCCGCCTTCACCAAGATGATATAATGGACATCAAACTTCTAGACCCTTCATTCTTCAAGTTGAAAGAGAGATAATGACCCCTAAGACCCACCTTTAATTGGCCCGAGGGTGGTGAATAGCACCAAGGGTATGGATTCACATGAAAGATGGAAGGAATTGCCCTTTTTATTAATAGGATCGAGAGATAAGATAACAATTCCCAACAACGATGAAATTAGAAGTACAGGTGAAGAAAAACAACCATTCCCATATGCATGTTCCAAAAGTAAATGATAGAAGGTAAAAGGGAAACCCCCAATAAGATGTACCAAAAAGAAAGAAAACAGCAACAACAACTGTCCCAAAGTCCAAACTAGTACAACCCTGCATGATCTTTGAAGTCCTCTTGGAAACCTGATAGCAGTTTTATATACGTAGGGTGAGCATAGAAGTACACTCAGTAGGAAAAAAAAAATCTCTCATGCACAAGTGGGGAGGTATCCTAATGCCCTCTGAGGAAGGAGAAAACAAACCCCTAACAAGGAAATATATCCTCCCAAACCTCACCAAGTCACACTCCCCAAATAGAGCAAGTCAAGTTATATTGTAATAATAACACATCGACCCCCGTGACACTTTCCCACTGGTTATTGAAGAAATCCTACGCATCATAGCTCTCCCTCCATTCTCACCACAGTTCGACTACCACACCCCGCCCGCACATAGCTGGCCCATCTCTACCACACATCCTGCTCGCAAACACCTAGGCCACAACAACCACGTGTAAGAACACTCACAAACACCTGGGCAGAACAACTACTACCATTCCCAAAGACACCTAGGCCTCATCCCGAATACACTTTGGAAAATACTTTCCCACACACACTTGGGCCAACCACCACAACTACCCTGCCCGAAAATCTTGAGCTAAAAATGGACTTCAGGACATCACAACCTGCCTAAAGAGTCTTTGGATTTTCGGTAGAGGGAGCAGAAAAGGAGCTAATGACCAGACACTCATAGGAGTGTTTGGAAAACACCCTCCCCAATGAAGTGGGATTTTTTTGGTACAGGTACTCAACTTGGGTGAGGTTCTAATAAGAAACATAGAATCTACAATTATATCTATAAGTATAAAGCACTCATCCTAACCTAGGGGTTCTAAAACCAACCTAAGAACGAACACCCTCGTCAAAATTCCTTAGTAAAAAGGTAAACTACTCACAGTTGAGCCACAACTCTTTCCCAGAACCAATCCCCCCCTTTTGACCTATTCTTGGTTTTATGTTCAAGTGGTTCCATTTAAGTAAAGTTCTGAACAACTGGGAAACTAGTAGAAATAATCACAATCCATGCGGAAATACATCCAAAAAGAAATCTAAACATTCACAACAGGTTCTCTGTGAAATTCACATCATCAAGAAAAATGATTTATGAGATTCCTCTAAGTAATGGAACCAAACCAAACCTTGAAATTTAGCCCCACACGGCCCCAAAACCATGAACCAACAACTTCACAAAAACAGAGGATCCCACCTCCATTCGTTCTACACCATAAGAGTCAAGAAGAACAACCATACGTACAACCAAGACAAAGAAAAGGTGTTTCCAGGTTTATGAACACCACTCATTAATTTTCTTTTTTTCTGTTTAGTTAACCAGGGTGATCACACAGGGGTTGATGCTCACTGGACATACATTTAATCATCCGAGTGTGCATGACTTACCATATAACATGTTAATCCGTTCAATCATTATAGAGGACATGGGTTTATTAGTGCACAAAGAAAGACCCCCAATGGCCATGATTTTCAGTGGGCATAGGCCCATGAAATTCACAACATAAAAAATCAAGGATTAGGAAATATATCAGGAACATCAATCACACCCCCTTAATTCTTTAAAAGTACGTTTGTTATCTAAATTAATGTCCAGTTTCATCCCTCATGCATAATCAATAGTATACCCTCCCCGCATTATAAAATGTAGGGGGAGATGAAGGAAAACCCTACCAGGAAGATCAACGACTGCAGTTTTTCTCCACGCGCTAAGAACTGAGGATGCGCAGCTTATAGGGGAGGAACTCTGGGAACTCCAAGGTTGAACATAAAATCCCTAACACAAGGGCACCACAAGCCACTGTATGGAGGGACTGCAATGCACGAAGGAGAAGAAGAAAATCCATCCAAAAAGAAGAAGCAGGATTTCTAGTGTGATATAAAGATGAGATCCTGTTGTTAAGGGATATGGAATTTTGAACGGCTTAAAGGTCGAATCAGGGTTCCCCAAGCAGTTTGGTGGTTATACATGATGATATTAAATTGTCATTTAATATTTCCCACTGAAGAGGTTTCCATAACGGTTTTTCATTAAACGGATTCCTTTAATCATAGGAAAACACCCAACAAGGGAGGAACTGGATGGTATGAGAAATGGGGTGACACTGAGGGAAAAAAAATGTTTGGTAAGTTAAGGTTTCCTGGCTCCTTGGGGATTTTAGATATTATTTATGGGATTTAAATGACATTGAATTGGGTATTAAAACTCTTTTACATCAAAAGTAATGTTTCGGGAGCGGAACTGGAAAACTCATAAAAAAACTGGAATGCTCAATAAGGATACAGTGCCACTATGACCACTATGCGACCGTTACGGTGACACCATCACAGGGACACCATCATGGTGTCATCCTCACGGTTCCACCATCACCAGTGCCACTATGACCGGTTCCATCATTTCGGTGGAGAAGTGTTCTAGAAAAGTACAAGGCCAGGAGGGTCCGGGCTAATGTATCAGATACCTCTCAAACTATTCTCTCCCTCAAGAATTAAACCAGTCCCGAAGAAAGGAGAGGGGTCATAACAAACAAATCAAAAGATAAATCTCAAGATTAAATCTCCTTGTCACCAAGGAACAACCCTTCCACATCTCTCTATTGAACAATCACATGTGGGTGAGGGGTTTCCTTCCTCCATGTCAAGATACAATCTGCTTTGGGTGGCACTGACACGCCCGCACAGGTTTAGGCACATCCTCTTTAATGCGGCTTACTTAGGGATATGGTTCCCCCTCACCCACATTTAAGGATTCTTCACATTTACTTGTAACACATTTCATATTTAACAAGGTCAGTCATGACATCGTAAACATGTACGAAACGAAATTGGATATAACTCAAAAAACTCTGGGTACTGGGCACGCATCGGTGCTTCCCATTCCCAGGTACTCTTCTCGAGCCCACCATGCCTCCATAATATGCTAACTAAGGGAATGGTTTGCCCAATAAGAACCTTCTCCTTGAGATCCTCGATCCTTACTGGTCTCTCTACAAACATCACATCGTTCCCGATATCTGGATTTCCCCAGTCGAGGACATGTACATCATCATGCAGATACTGACGGAGCTAAGACACATGGAAGACGTCATGCCTCTTTTTTAGCGGTGGTGGAAGTGCTAGTTGATAAGCCACCTTTCCTACAAACTAAAACACCTAGAAGTGTCCGAAGAACCTAGGAGAAAGATTACTTCCCCTTCCAAACCTCCGTTGCCCATGCCGAGGAGAGTCCTTCAAGAATATATGGTCCCCGACTTCGAATTCCATGGGTCTCCTCCTATTATCATCATATTAATTCTGCCGGTCCTGAGCCACCTTCATCCTCTCTCGTATAAGCTAAACCTTCTCCGTTGATCTTTGTACCACATCCGGGCCAAGAACACCTATTTCCCCAACCTCTGTCGAACACACGGGTGAGCGGCACAGCCTCTCATACAACGCTTAGAAAGGATCCATGACAATGGAAGAGTGGTAGTTGTTGTTGTATGAGATCCCTATCAGAGGCAAGTGTTGTACCCATGATTCTCCAAGGTCCAAAACACATTCTCGTAGCATATCCTCTAATGTTGTGATGGTGCGCTCTGTCTATCCATCTGTTTAGGGATGGAAAGTAGTGCTGAGTCATATTCGGGTTCCAAAAGGATGTTGGGATCCTTTATAGACCCACGAGGTAAACTGGGTATCCCGGTCTGAGATTAGGGATCTAAGGACTAAGTGAAACCGCACCACCTCATTCATGTACCTCTGTGCTAGGGAGTCCACCGTACTTGAATCTTTGACCGCTAGTAAGTGGGCCGATTTTGTCAGATGGTCCACCACTACCGAGATAGCATCGCAAACCCCTTGAGCTCTGGGTAGTCCCATGAAGAAATCCATCGAGATTTCATCCTACTTTCACTCAGGTACATCTAAAGGTTGTAACAGACCTCTTAGGACGTAGTGTTCATCCTTCATGTGCTAACACATGATTCATTTTGCTATTAACTCTGCCACTGACCGCTTCACCCCAAGCCAAAAGAACTGACCTCTCTAGCCCTGGTACATTTTGGAAGTTCCCAGGTGTACTGTCAGGGGTGAGTTGTGGAACTCACCAAGAACCCTCTCACACATCATCTCTGGAAAAATATCATCCCTTGTAAAAGAATCTGATTATGAACATCCTCCGACCATCCTTCTGGAGTATTTCCATGGTTAGCCTGATGACACTTCACTTCACTCTCTATGTCTCCCCACTGAGACTCCTCCTCATGCTGTAGTAGGGAGGACTGAAGTGTCATCTAAATCATACAATCTCTACCACCATCTTCTCCTGCATCGAAGTGTAGTGTAGCCAATTCTTGCATCGCCTTCCAAGCATCTGCCGACTCTCGAACCGCATCATTCCTCCCACTCAAGGCATCAGCCACCACATTTCCATTACCTTTAGTGTAATAAATTTTCAAGACATAGTATTGGAAGAACTTCATCCACCTTCAATGCCATAAATTCAGGTCCTACTGGGGGGAAGATATAATTCAAACTCTTGTGATCCATGAAGACTGTGAAGCGCTCCCTGATGAGGTAATGCAGCCACAACTTTAGTGCGAACACAACTGCCCCATGTTCCATATCATTGGTGGAATAATTATGTTCATGGGGATGTAACTTCCTAGACCCATAAGATATCACCCCTTGATGGTGCGCCAACAAGTACCCCAAGCCTTGGCCTGATGAATAACAGAATACCTCAAATGTCACTCTATCCTCGGGTAAACTCAACACTGGGGCACTAACCTACTTCCCTTCAAATAACTGAATTCTGCCTCACACTACTCATTCCACACGAAATCTTGGTCATTCTTTGTCATGGTTGTCAAGTGTTTTGCAACTCAGGAGATGATGGGCACAAACCTCTGGTATTATCCTGCTAGACCCTGGAAACTGCGAACCTCTTCCATATTCTTGGGAGTTTCTCCAAGAAACAACTGCCTCGACATTTGATGGTTCCACTGCTATTCCCTACTTGGACACCATGTGTCCAAGGAAGTGCACTTCTCGAGTCTAGAACTTTCATTTGGAAAACTTCCCATAAAGTTGGTGTTATCGGTGGACTTTCACAACCATTCTCAGATGTTCGGCATGTTCCTCCTCTGATTTTGTGTAGATCTAGATGTCGTCGATAAATACGACTATGAACCAGTCTAGTTATTTCCTAATGACGGAGTTCATGATCCCCATGAAAATGACTGGTGCATTCATAACGTAGAATGGAATGACTACAAACTTGAAGTGCCCATATCTGCACCTAAAGGCAGTCTTCGGGATGTCACCCTCCTTCACCCTCAACTGGTGATATCTTGACCATGGGACTATCTTAGAGAACCATAACACCCCCTTCAATTGGTCAAAGATATTGTCTATCCTCGGAAGAGGGTAAAGATTCTTCACCATTACCTGATTCAGTATCTAGTAGTCTATTCATAGACTGAGACCACCATCTACATTTTTCGCAAACAATACTAGAGTGCCCCAAGGCAATGCACTCGATCAAACAAAACACATCTTCCTTAGATCATCAATCTGAATTTGTAACTCCCGCATCTCTGAAGGTGATATCCAATAGGGGGCCATCGAAATCTGACGAGCACCGGGTTGTTAGTCTATCTTGATCTAAAAGTCATGTCGAGGTGGTATAATCACCACTTCCTTGAGGAAGACTTCCATGAACTCACTGATGATCTCTAAGACATCCAACATCTCCGTATCTTCCAACATAACTGATAGCTTTGCTAACGAGGAATGAAAAGGATCCCCACTCCAGCTATCCTCCCAACAACCCATATCACCTAAAAAAGTCACACATCGACCTCCCACACTTGAAAACACGACCCTTCTCCGGAAACAGTCGATGACAGCACACACTAAGAATATCCAGTCGATGCCAAAAATGATGTCGTATGGCTGCATCTGCAGTAAAAGGATGTATCCATTGGATTGGTGTGGTCCCAACATCAACCTATATCCTCGGCAAACATGGGATAAGCTGTTATGGACCCCGACTAGCATACTAAAAACTAGGTATACAGAAAGTGTCTCTGTGTCTAGGCCCAAAGCATGGGCTAGACTTGGCGCAACATAGGAGTGTGAAGCTCTTGAATCCAACAAGGAATAAGAAAGAGTACTAAACATGCTAATTGTACCTCAAACGACCTTTAGACCTGCCAAAACATCTACCTATGCGGCATGTAACATCCCACACCCAAATCCTCTACCCCTCAGCTATTGGCCACCTCACCGACCGTGCCCTGGTCGAGGTCCCTGAGGAGGGCCTGAGGTCAACCTCCTCCTACAACGTCTTTCCTTGGAGGAGTAGGAGCTCTTTTTCCCTGCTGCTGCTGCTAGAAGGGCCTGACTAGTAACTACTATAGCTGAGGTGGGTGCTGTACTGGTCCACCTTCGTTGTAATGTACTCGGTTTGGGCACTAATTTCAAAGATTCCCACAGCTACCATAGATGAAGAATCTCGGCCCTGGGGCCAAAAGGAAAGGTCGAGGACGGAGAGATCGTAACTGGAACTACTGAGGCTTACTCTCTACTATTTGAAAGCTAGAGGGCTCTGATACTGAAGGATTGCTGTTGACGGCCTTCCCCTTTGACGAGTTCAACTGGATTCCCTCTCACGATACTCCTCCCAGTGTGTGCATCCATTCCACCACTCTAGCCTTCTTCTGGACCTCAATGTACGTCAATAGGGTGAAGGGAGTAACAGCATACTTGAGAGAAAGATGAAGTGCATCCTCCAAACATCTCGCCTCAGACTCCTCATCTTGAAATAGGTTCGGAGAAAATAAAAGGCGATCCATGAACATGATCCCCAACTCTTTCACTAACATACTCCCCTATTGGAGGGAGAGCAGTTCCTGCCTCTTCTCAGTTTTCATTGTGGTAGAGAGGAATTCTGCCTGGAACTCCTTCTTGAAGTCTGTCTATGTAAGCTCAACCTCCATATTCTCCCCGAGATAGAGAGTCCACCATTGACATGCTGCTCCCCAAATCTGGATTATAGCCAGAGGAAACCAGTACTCCATGGGAGCCCAGATCAAGCTGAAATCTATCACCAGCTCTTCTAGCCATCCCTCAGTCAGCACGTTTGAGATGTTGCCATCTTATTTCATGAGGGTATGTCGTTGAAAGGAAAAAAGCATCCTCTGCCACTGATCGTCCTCCTTCTCTTGGTTAGACCTCTGTCGATCTGCCAAATCTTCGTCCTGGGCCCCGATCTCCTGCACTACCCTTGTTCGCCATTTGGGTTCCATAGGTTCAAGGTAACCAATGAATGCCTAATCCCAAGTAGTGTAGATGAATATATTTATATTTTCTGAGACATAATATTCATTTTAAATACCTAACGTGTCCCAGAAACACAATAACACAAGTAATTATAATGTATGCACCTTTTCTAGGGTCTCTACCCTACAGTCAGTGTATCCTCACTTGGTCATTCGGTAGAAGTAGAGTCCATACATCAGATCTTGGGGGGCCCTAAAATACCATGTCTTAGCCGATCTTCCCTGGCCTATTTCATGCAGCACGATTTATCAACACTTTTCCATACCATCCCATAGAATCCTCACTGTGCCTAACCCCGAACTTCATCTTATCTCTCAACCTCTCTCTTCTAATACCATTCTTTCACGACCCGTGTAACGCCCCGACCCTAATTACCTAGAGTCGGTGCATTATTACATAACATTGGCATGATCACGAGAAAGATCAAGTCTCGAAAAACCGATTAGTTTAGTAGCCTTGGAATAACTAGATACATCCATAAATGTTTACATTACATCATAAAAAACATCTTGTCTTCATATCCCCTCATACTATCCCTGCAGGTCATTCATAAATTACTTCTTCATAATCCTGGGAAAAAAAATAAAACATTGAAAGGGGTGAGCTCAGATGCTAAGTAAGGATAACATTATAGCAGAAGCTTTCATAAATAAGCATAAACACTTAAGGCAATTTATAACTAAAACAAAAGCCTTTTAAACTTGAACTTCAGCATAAAATGGCAAAGGTAAAATGAAATAATGCCATTTACTTACTCACATGGATATTCTACTAGTCGAATGATCACATGAAATATCAATATCCACTTTCATAATGATGGAATGCATAATTCCAGACTATTATAACCACATATCCAAGGCCTCGTGCCAAGACTACAAATAAGATTTTGCCAAGGCCTTGTGCCAAGACACTAGTTTGTCTCATGAGACCTACCGATGCATCGAGGAGCTATAGTGGGCTCAACCCGTCACTTATTAAGTCCAATGCATTCCTCATATTAATAGGTTTAAGCATAAAATAAACATTCGTATTAAAACTAGCATACGAAATGTCAATACTTTAACCAAAAACCATGAATGGTATAAAAATAGAACATCCACAGTCAAACATAACTCATTTGATAAAATATGGAAGATTGTATTGTATCACATTAACCTCAATCATGAATAATGAAGGATGTTGACATAGATGAAAATAATCATCAAAACTATTTGAGGGAAATATCCCCCTTTTCTTGAAATCATTTAAAAGTCACACTATTTGTCAAGAAGCCATTTAAAAATAGATTTTTGAATCAAAGTGTCCCATACCACTTTGAAACATTTAAAAGGAGTTTTAATTTTAAAACTTTAATGTCCATATAAATAAATCCTTAAAACCATTTTTTAAAACATGGACATTAATGAGCAAGATTTAGAAGAATAAGTCTTTAAAACATTTTAAAATCGTATTTTGGTTAGAGATTCTAACCAAAAGAGGGACACTTGAGTACAAATAATTGAGGTAATCAAAACTTTGTAATATCATGAGAATAAAGGGATTCATGATATACTATGTCAAAGTACATTATATACACCACATAAAAGTGATTTGGTGTATATCAACAAAGAACTCCCAATTGAATGTAAATTGAGATGAAATCTCTCATAAAGGTCGTATCCTTAGGTTAAGGATAAATCAATGACATAATTATGTGTGAAAATATAAATACACTATATATGATTGAATATTCAGTGTAAAAAAATCAAAGGATATTCACACATATTCTTGTAGAAACAACACCAACGAATTGGATGTTTAACTCAACAAACGGTGAAAGAGTTAAAATTACTCTTATCAAATTCATATTAATGACTTGAGAATTATCAATAGAGTGATTATTTGTATCAAAAGTATATCCACAGAAAGGGGAGTGGAAATTAAGACATAATCAAATGAATAGAGATTCCACACATAATCTTGGAGTAATATAATAAATGAAATATGCGTAAAGCCAAATGAGTGGAAATTGAAATCTCAAATTCCCTTATCGATTAGGTAACTTACGAAACATACACCCCTGAAAGAAGTATCATACCATGATGATGTAAATAGCCATAAATTAAAGTATATTACACAATGAATACGATCATGGGCAGTACACATACACAACATGCAATAATTAAGTGGTGATCAATGGAATTCTCACAGAATTAAAAGTGAGATAAGAAACCCCTTACCACATTAATCAACTGCGTCGTATGGCCAAAAGTTAATAACCACAAAATTATTTACAGAATAGAATGAATATAAAGAGAATCATGATAATATATATCAAATGGTAGTACACAATACACCACATTCAATAATTTAGTCCCGAACAATGGAAATCTCACGGAATTGAAAGTGAGATAAGAAAATCCCTTACCAAATTAATCAACTGAGTCGTATGGCCAAAAGTTAATAACCACCAAATGATTTACAGAATAACATGAATATAAAGAGAATCATGATAATATATATCAAATGGCAGTACACAATACACCACTTTCAATAATTTAGTGGCGAACAATGGAAATCTCACGGAATTGAAAGTGAGATAAGAAAATCCCTTACCTTGAAATTTCCTTTAGTCGATGGTATGTTAACCTCCTGTATAATAATTAAAACATTTATTAAGTTATACAATAATCATATACATCAATATGATATCATATATGATCTTTTAACATTGCTTTATTAATAATATCTTAGTATTATCGTCGTTTCGGGTGATAATCGATTCGTTCTTCTTAAATGTTTGGTTACGTAAGACATGTTTGTAATGGATATATTATATCTTATTCATAATCAGAATGATATTAACATTATTTTTATCCCTAAAATGAGAATAAGACTTGAATGGATACGATGGAGGATGGATCTTATCGCGTTTGTGGAGACGGTAGTCCGTACGTACGCACGAGCGACAATATCATTCTTTTGATATTAAAATAATATATAAATGGATGTTATATCATATATAAAGAATAATTAACATGTTATATTTATTATTTAAATGAGTTTCACATCATTATTATACCCATCCAAATAATAATATATTGAATAAAAATTACACCACGACGTGGAGACGGTAAGCCGTACGTACGCACGTATGGTGACATGTTATTCAAAGGGTGGATAGAATACTGATTATGGTTGTACCATATTTATAATAACATCACAGTATATGTGATATACTGGATTTATTATTTTAGAATGGTAAGAACAAATAAATAAGAAGTGGAAGAAGAAAGGAACTTGAAAAGGGGTGGTGAAAACATTATCTCTTCTTCGGGTTCTTCCTTTTGATTTGATCAAAAGGGATCCTTAGGTTGGCTTTCTGATCAAACTAATGCCTCTAGGTTGTAGTGAGGGAAGTTGAGAGAGTATTTGGGCAGATTTTGGCCAATCCAAGTGGCTTGAGAGGTGTGAGGAATGAGTAGAAGTGGTCTCCTTTTATAAGGGAGAGGAGGTGCTCTTTAGGAAAGAGTGAAAGTATTACTTTATAATATAATTAAATTCGGTTTATAATGGACCAAAAATAATTGAGGTCGAAGATAAGATGACTAATATTCTAAATAACATCAACTAATAAGAATTGGACAGGTTGTAGATAATATTTTAATCATTATAAGCTTATTTATTTAAATGATTTATTAATGAGGTAAACATTGCATCATTATTGTGTCATTAATAATTTAAATTATTTGATGTCTAAAAATTATAAATAAAATATCATTATGTAGGAAATATTTTTAGATTTATAATGAATATTTATAATCGAAAATCCAACATGTATAACCCTATGTAAAAATTGTTCTTCTAAAAGATGTAAGCTTATGCCATTTTTATTTTTATTTTAACTTTATTAATATAATGTGTCCCTACCACATACAAGTGTCTCTAAGGGGTCCCCAAATCGAACCAAGGATGCCCATGGTCGGGTATGTGTCCACCAATAAGGTTAGGACACGTTTTAGGGTAATTTTGTATTATTATAATATTATTTGTTAACCCTTATTTACCGGATTTACCCTTTAACCATGGTAAATAAAATATTTACCGCAGTAATTATTAAAAATGTGTAAAAATAAAAGTTACCTATTTACATAATTTGGACATCCTGATTCCAAATATTTAATCCATTTTTCCAAATTCAAAACAAAGAAGTGGCAGAAATTAATTTAAAATTAATTCCCGTTGTTAAAATAAAAAGCGTGTTTTTAAGAGATAATAACTATCAAAAGATTGACACTTGTTTATGTCTGGTTTAATTGTGAAATTATGTCCAATGACAAACATTAAATTAAATGGTAAAAATATATTCTAAATATACTTTAAAACCACTCAAATTCACAATTTATCACTATTAATTATTTTGATTAAAAAAGTTTTTTTAATTAAAATTCAGTAATTTTCACTATTCATCAAAATATGAAAGTTATCCGAAAAGTACCAAAATTTCACCTTAGGCTAAATTCGATATTCCAAATCCAAAAATGAAGTCCATTTTAAAATATAAAATATAAATAATTTCAAAATTTAGGTATTACTATTCATAACGGCTAGTTTGATTGGTTGTGGCGTGTGTTAAAACTCAAGGTTGCGTACAACACACGCTACTATTTTATTCAAAGGAAAGAGTACCATGGACGCTTGGGATGTTTCATTTTAAATTTTTTGATGTCCCAATTTATTCAGATAGTTTAAAATATTTTATTTAAAAAGGTTTCACTATTAAAAGTTGATAAAAGTGCAATACTGAAAATGAATCTGTTCTTGCATTATGACTAAGAAACTCATAATAGGGATTCTAGAATTATAAGGATTATATAAAGTTCAAAATGTAGTTAATACTATTCATGACCTCTTTTAATGGCCTGTTTTTTTGTACGTCATGGTGTGATTGAACTCGGTGTTGCGTGTAGTGCAAGTTATTGAATTATTTTTAAGAAACAGCACACTATGAAATCCTGGTGTGTTACATTCTCCCCTCCAATAAATTGCGTTCTCACAATTTGAAATTGTTCTTCGAAAATAAAAGGTTGAAAGTAGAAAATATATTTGTGGGAAAACCCACATCGGAAATTGGGTTACTAAAATTTAGTCTTAATATAAGGAAAAGAGAAATGAAAGGGTCACCACCAAATTATGATCTCGATTAGAACATTGGTGGCAATTAGAGACATATAATTGGAGGAAAAACATAAATATTTTTAGGTAGTGATTGAGGTCATCAATCACAAACAAGTATAAAATTGAGGTCCTTAAACTCAATAATCTATGATGATTTGAAATACCATCGGTCTAAGAAAACATAGGGTATAGGGATAACACATTTTTGACGTTTCAAAATATCTTAGTTGAAATCCCACATCGAAAAATGAATTAATGAGGCCTCTATTTAAAATAAAGAGTGGAAAGTATGAATATTACCGAAAATAACACATACTAGGGTTCCATGTAGGAAAATATGGATATGGAAGTGAAATCTAACCATCAATTATCTGATGGATAGTGGTAGAGAACATGGCTATGAAAAGGCCAACAATCCCAAAGCCATAAATTAGTGATGATTTAATGTACCATCTAGGACAACATTTTTTTTAAGTTACATTACATAAGGAATAGGAATTCATTTATGATATTGACTAAGAACATTATGAGATATACCTAAATTTTAAGTAGATTTTCATTCTTTAATAAATTTCCACCACTAAATCAATTTTTTTTAAACGATGAGAATTCAAGAAGACTTGGTCACACTGGAAGAACTAGAATAAACTTCTATAGAATCACATGATCCATGTAGGATAAACCATATATTTACATTGTCTTTGAAGATTAATCAAAACCAAAATGGTTAGTGAATGATCTAATGATCCCCCAAAAGGATATTCATTGAGATAAATATGCACTAATCTTAATTTCTAAAATTAAACCAACAATACCACAAAGTTAAATAGATACCATTCAATAACGAATTGTCCTTACAATCCTTTAATATAATCCAAACTAATATTGAAACCCAAAACATAGAAGAATTTGATTATGTAGTCTCCCATGTTACATTGTATCTCCAAATGACATAAAATACTCTTAAAGTCACATACTTAAAAGTAATTAACATCATCACATATTCTCTGTTATAGGTTAATCATTTCCATAAATAACCCAAATCACTATAAATCAACAAAAAAAACGTAGATAAAAATCCACCATTACTCTGCAAATGAAACCTCATTGTATTCTATTTTCCTTGGGCATATAGTGTTCCTAACAAAACGAACATCTTCCAAAATAACATTTATCACTTAATCACCAAATCATTTTCCTATACCAAGGGTATTCATTTGATAAGACATAAGAACCCAAATCATCTTATTATTGATCAATAAAATCATTTAACAAAAAAATATTCACACTAACCAGGTACTTCACGTAGCCCAGTGGTAGGCGATAAATCCCAATCGCACTTTGGTTGTGGGTTCGATTCCCACAGCTTTGTCCGACGCGATGTGTTGTCACATGTTCTACATGTTGTCCTTTTTCAAAAACTATATTTTATAATATTACCAAAATGAGATAAATTCCTCAAAATAACATAATTTAACCACAAATGTTATATCATACTTTTCATTTTCATCCCAAATTATAATAACTTATCATTTTCTCAAACCCCAATGATCATATAAAACCAAATGGTTATTTATACCTATATCCACAAGAGAAGAGACAATTCTTCCTCAAATATCATTCTCACATGGAAAACTGCGGGGTTACAAATACAAGAGAAAATTATTCCAATGTAAACCCATCAACAAGGAGTGCTAATACTTTTTAAATTTTTCTCCAACCATTTATTTCCACATAGCTTCTTCTTTGACCAAGAAAATATCCTATAGAATAAGACATTCACTCGGGAAATGGCCAGGTACCCTACATTTACGGCAAATGACTGTAAATGGACTCTTGGGACCATTTTTATCTTCTTCCATAGTACTCTTCATTTTTCTTCGGCAATTCTTCACTTTATGTCCTTCCTTCCTGCACGTAAAACATTTCGTTGTCCCATTGAGACACTTTCCTGGGTGTCTCTTTCCACATTTCCTGCATGATGAAAATTGAGGTTTCTTTTCTCCATGGTCTCCATTGCTGGAGATCTTATCATTTATCACCTTTCTCTTCCTTGTTGAGTCTGGGAGTTGGTTAATATATATGCTGTTGATCATATTTTTGGAAAACTGATTTGGCATAAAGACGATATCTTTTACGCCTATCAACATTCCATTTTGTTGCTCATCGCCACCACCGTTCCCACCTTGTACATCATTCTCAAAGTCACTATGACTTCCTTGGAATCCAGCCATTGACTAAAACCAGAAAGCATTGTGTGAGTAATAGTAGTCGTAAAATCATTTAGAAATTAAAATGTCACCATATTCTCAATTTGAAACATATTAGGATTAACCAAGGTCATTTACTCTCATATTATGTATATATTACTTAAATAGGTTTGTAAAGAAAATGTAAATTATCCTAAGCATATCCCCCGGGAGTGTCGTAACCAAGAGTGCAGCAAGGCCCGTTGTCGTGCACCATTTCCCGTTCGAGTCTAGCTCAAATCGGTGTTTTCGGGTTTTACCCATAGGTACATCTGTGCCAGAGCCGCCTCTACTTGCTCGTATCCAGAAAGGGATGTATTTCTCGGAAAACTCACAAAATCTCTACAATACCAAAATTCTAGGAAGTTCTATTATACTAATCCTCAAAGTTCATCTTAGGTCTATGTGCTCTAATCAGAGTTTATCTAAATCTAGCTACCAAGGTTTGTACAAAACTTCCTCTGATACCAACTGTAACGCCCAGACCCTAATTACCTAGAGTCGGTGCATTATTACATAACATTGGCATGATCACGAGAAAGATCAAGTCTCGAAAGACCGATTAGTTTAGTAGCCTTGGAATAACTAGATACATCCATAAATTTTTACATTACATCATAAAAAAACATCTTGTCTTCATATCCCCTCATACTATCCCTGCAGGTCATTCATAAATTACTTCTTCATAATCCTGGGAAAAAAAATAAAACATTGAAAGGGGTGAGCTCAGATGCTCAGTAAGGATAACATTATAGCAGAAGCTTTCATAAATAAGCATAAACACTTAAGGCAATTTATAACTAAAACAAAAGCCTTTTAAACTTGAACTTCAGCATAAAATGGCAAAGGTAAAATGAAATAATTCCATTTACTTACTCACATGGATATTCTACTAGTCGAATGATCACATGCAATATCAATATCCACTTTCATAATGATGGAATGCATAATTCCAGACTATTATAACCACATAGCCAAGGCCTCGTGCCAAGACTACAAATAATATTTTGCCAAGGCCTTGTGCCAAGACACTAGTTTGTCTAATGAGACCTACCGATGCATTGAGGAGCTATAGCGGGCTCCACCCATCACTTATTAAGTCCAATGCATTCCTCATATGAATAGGTTTAAGCATAAAATAAACATTCGTATTAAAACTAGCATACGAAATGTCAATACTTTAACCACAAACCATGAATGGTATAAAAATAGAACATCCAAAGTCAAACATAACTCATTTGATACAATATGGAAGATTGTATTGTATCACATTAACCTCAATCATGAATAATGAAGGATGTTGACATAGATTAAAATAATCATAAAAACTATTTGAGGGAAATATCCCCCTTTTCTTGAAATCATTTAAAAGTCACACTATTTTTCAAGAAGCCATTTAAAAATAGATTTTTGAATCAAAGTGTCCCATACCACTTTGGAAAATTAAAAGGAGTTTTAATTTTAAAACATTAATGTCCATATAAATAAATCCTTAAAACCATTTTTTAAAACATGGACATTAATGAGCAAGATTTAGAAGAATAAGTCTTTAAAACATTTTAAAATGGTATTTTGGTTAGAGATTCTAACCAAAAGAGAGACACTTGAGTACAAATAATTGAGGTAATCAAAACTTTGTAATATCATGAGAATAAAGGGATTCATGATATACTATGTCAAAGTACATTTTATACACCACATAAAAGTGATTTGGTGTATATCAACAAAGAAGTCCCAATTGAATGTAAATTGAGATGAAATCTCTCATAAAGGTCGTATCCTTAGGTTAAGGATAAATCAATGACATAATTATGTGTGAAAATATAAATACACTATATATGATTGAATATTCAGTGTAAAACAATCAAAGGATATTCACACATATTCTTGTAGAAACAACACCAACGAATTGGATGTTTAACTCAACATATGGTGAAAGAGTTAAAATTACTCTTATCAAATTCATATTAATGACTTGAGAATTATCAATAGAGTGATTATGTGTATCAAAAGTATATCCATAGAAAGGGGAGTGGAAATTAAGACATAATCAAATGAATAGTGATTCCACACATAATCTTGGAGTAATATAATCAATGAAATATGCGTAAAGCCAAATGAGTGGAAATTGAAATCTCAAATTCCCTTATCGATTAGGTAACTTACGAAACATACACCCATGAAAGAAGTATCACACCATGATGATGTAAATACCCATAAATTAAAGTATATTACACAATTAATACGATCATGGGCAGTACACATACACCACATGCAATAATTAAGTGGTGATCAATTGAATTCTCACAGAATTAAAAGCGAGATAAGAAACCCCTTACCACATTAATGAACTGAGTCGTCTGGCCAAAAGTTAATAACCACCAAATGATTTACAGAATAGAATGAATATAAATAGAATCATGATAATATATATCAAATGGTAGTACACAATACACCACTTTCAATAATTTAGTCCCGAACAATGGAAATCCCACGGAATTGAAAGTGAGATAAGAAAATCCCTTACCACATTAATCAACTGAGTTGTATGGCCAAAAGTTAATAACCACCAAATGATTTAAAGAATAACATGAATATAAAGAGAATCATGATAATATATATCAAATGGCAGTACACAATACACCACTTTCAATAATTTAGTGGCAAACAATGGAAATCTCACAGAATTGAAAGTGAGATAAGAAAATCCCTTACCTTGAACTTTCCCTTAGTCAATGGTATGTTAACCTCCTGTATAATAATTAAAACATTTATTAAGTTATACAATAATCATATACATCAATATGATATCATATATGATCTTTTAACATTGCTTTATTAATAATATCTTAGTATTATCGTTATTTCGGGTGATAATCGATTCGTTCTTCTTAAATGTTTGGTTATGTAAGACATGTTTGTAATGGATATATTATATCTTATTCATAATCAGAATGATATTAACATTATTTTTATCCCTAAAATGAGAATAAGACTTGAATGGATACGATGGAGGATGGATCTTATCGCGTTTGTGGAGACGGTAGTCCGTACGTACGCACGAGCGACAATATCATTCTTTTGATATTGAAATAATATATAAATGGATGTTATATCATATATACAGAATAACTAACATGTTATATTTATTATTTACATGAGTTTCACATCATTATTATACCCATCCAAATAATAATATATTGAATAAAAATTACACCACGACGTGGAGACGGTAAGCCGTACGTACGCACGTATGGTGACATGTTATTCAAAGGGTGGATAGAATACTGAATATGGTTGTACCATATTCATAATAACATCACAGTATATGTGAGATACTGGATTTATTATTTTAGAATGGTAAGAACAAAGAAAGAAGAAGTGGAAGAAGAAATGAACTTGAAAAGGGGTGGTGAAAACATTACCTCTTCTTCGGGTTCTTCCTTTTGATTTGATCAAAAGGGCTCCTTAGGTTGGCTTTCTGATCAAACTAAGGTCTCTAGGTTGTAGTGAGGGAAGTTGGGAGAGTATTTGGGCAGATTTTGGCCGATCCAAGTGGCTTGAGAGGTGTGAGTAATGAGTAGAAGTGGTCTCCTTTTATAAGGGAGAGGAGGGGCTCTTTAGGAAAGAGTGAAAGTATTACTTTATAATATAATTAAATTCGGTTTATAATGGTCCAAAAATAATTGAGGTCGAAGATAAGATGACTCATATTCTAAATAACATCAACTAATAAGAATTGGACAGGTTTTAGATAATATTTTAATCCTTATAAGCTTATTTATTTAAATGATTTATTAATGAGGTAAACATTGCATCATTATTGTGTCATTAATAATTTAAATTATTTGATGTATAAAAATTATAAATAAAATATAATTATGTAGGAAATCTTTTTAGATTTATAATGAATATTTATAATCGAAAATCCAACATGTATAACCCTATGTAAAAATTGTTCTTCTAAAAGATGTAAGCTTATGCCATTTTTATTTTTATTTTAACTTTATTAATATAATGTGTCCCTACCACATACAAGTGGCTCTAAGGGGTCCCCAAATCGACCCAAGGATGCCCATGGTCAGGTATGTGTCCACCAATAAGGTTAGGACACGTTTTAGGGTAATTTTGTATTATTATAATATTATTTTTTAACCCTTATTTACTGGATTTACCCTTTAACCATGGTAAATAAAATATTTACTGCAGTAATTATTAAAAATGTGTAAAAATAAAAGTTAAATATTTACATAATTTGGACATCCTGATTCCAAATATTTAATCCATTTTTCCAAATTCAAAACACAGAAGTGGCAGAAATTAATTTAAAATTAATTCCCGTTGTTAAAATAAAAAGCGTGTTTTTAAGAGATAATAACTATCAAAAGATTGACACTTGTTTATGTATGGTTTAATTGTGAAATTATGTCCAATGAGAAACATTAAATTAAATGGTAAAAATATATTCTAAATATACTTTAAAACCACTCAAATTCACAATTTATCACTATTAATTATTTTGATTAAAAAAGTTGTTTTTAATTAAAATTCAGTAATTTTCACTATTCATCAAAATATGAAAGTTATCCGAAAAGTACCAAAATTTCACCTTAGGCTAAATTCGATATTCCGAATCCAAAACTGAAGTCCATTTTAAAATATAAAATATATATAATTTCAAAATTTAAGTATTACTATTCATAACGGCTAGTTTGATTGGTTGTGGCGTGTGTTAAAACTCAAGGTTGCGTACAACACACGCTACTATTTTATTCAAAGGAAAGCGTACCATGGAAGCTTGAGATGTTTCATTTTAAAATTTTTGATGTCCCAATTTATTCAGATAGTTTAAAATATTTTATTTAAAAAGGATTCACTATTAAAAGTTGATAAAAGTGCAATACTGAAAATGAATCTGTTCTTGCATTATGACTAAGAAACTCATAATAGGGATTCTAAAATTATAAGGATTATATAAAGTTCAAAATGTAGTTAATACTATTCATGACCTCTTTTAATGGCCTTTTTTTGTACGTCATGGTGTTATTGAACTCGGTGTTGCGTGTAGTGCAAGTTATTGAATTATTTTTAAGAAATAACACACTATGAAATCCTGGGGTGTTACAACCCACCTTCACCATGATGAGAGAAGAGACAACAAACAGCCAGACCCTTCCTTCAACATGTTGAAGGAGGGATAATGACCCATGAGACCCGCCTTTAATAGGTCCTGGGTTGGTTACTAGAACCAAGGGTATGGATTCAAAGAAAATATGTAAATCATTAACCTTTTTATTAATAAGATATGGAGATAAGATAACAATTCCCAACAATGATGAAAGTATAAGTACAAGTAAAGCCAAAAAACCATTCCCATATGCTTGTTCTAAAAGTAAATGATACATCATAAAAGAGAAACCCCAAAAAGATGTACCAAAAAGGAAGAAAACATCAATAGAAACGGTCTCAAAGTTTGAACTAGTACGACCCAACAGGATCCCTGAAGTCCTCTTGGAAACCTGAAAGAAGTTTTATATACGTAAGGTGAGCATATAAGTACACATAGTAGGGGAATCCAAAATCTCTCAAACACAAATGGGGAGGCATCCAAATACCCTATGAGGAAGGAGAAAACAAACACCTAATAATGAAATCTATCCACCCGAACCTCAAAAAGGCACACTCTCCAAATAGTACAAGTAAAGTTATATAGTAGTAATAACACATTGATGTTTATATACCCCACCCCACTTTACCACTATTTATTAAAGATATCCTACACATCATACCTCTCCCACCATTCTCACCACAGTCCCACTGCGACACCCCACTCGCACACACCTGGGCCATCACTACCACACATCCCTCCCGCAAACACTTGGGCCACAACAACCACGTGTAACAATTCTTGCAAACACCTAGGCCATAACAAATACTTCCTCGCCCCAAGAGACCTAGGCCTCATCCCAAAGACACATTGGAAACCACCTTCCGGCACACACCTAGTCCAACCACCACAACTACGCTTCCTAAAGAATATTGGGCTAAAAATGGACATTAGGCTATCACAGACAGCCCAAAGAGTCTTGGGATATTCCAGAAATGGAGCAGAAATAGAGCTAATAACCAGCCACTCAGAGGAGTGTTGGGGAAAACACCCTCCTCCCATGAAATGGTAGTGTTCGGTACATGTACTCAACATGGTTGGGGCATGAATAAGAAACATAGAAACTACAATTATATTTATAAGTATCAATCAATCACCCCATCCTTGGGAGTTCCAAAACCAACCTAATCATGAACACCCTTATCAATATTCATTCATAAAAAGGCACACTACTCAAAGCTGATCCATAACTCATTCCTAGAACCAATTCCTCCTTTTGACTCATTATTGGTTTTATGTTAATGTGGTTCCATTTAAGTAAAGTTCTTCACTACTGGGAAACTGGAAAGAATAATCACAAGCCATGGAGATATATATCCAAACAATAATTTGAATATTCACAACCAGTTCTCTTGTAAAATTCACATCATAAAAAAAGGATATGTGAGATCCCTCTGAGTATTTGAACCAAACCAAGCCTATAAATACATCCTCACACGCCCCCAAAACCATGAACCAACAAATTAATAACAACAGATGATCCCACTCCCATTGGTGCCACCCCATAAACATCAAGGAGAAAAACATTTCATACTACCAAGATAGAGAAAAAGAGTTTCCAGGTCTAAGAATACCATTCATTAAGTTTCTTTCTTTCTGTTTGGTTAACCAGGGTGATCACACAGGGGTTGGTGTTCACTAGACATACATTTAATTGTATGAGTTTTCATGACTTACCAAATTCCATGTTAAGCCATTCAATCTTCATAGATGATAGGGGTTCATTAGTTCACAAATAAAGTCCTCCAAATGACATGATTTACTTTGGGCATAGTCTCATACCATTGACAACATAAACAATCAAGGATATGGTAATATAGTAGGAACATCAATCACACACCCTTTCCTTGTTTAAAAGTACATGTTTTATCTTTATTAATGTTCAGTTTCATCCATCCGATAGAAAAAATCGTATACCCTCCCTATATGATAAAAAATAAGGAGAGATGAAGGAAATCCCTACCCCGATGATCAACAACATAATTTTTTATCCACGCACCACGAACTGAGGATGCACAACATGTAGGGGAGGAACTCTGGAGACACCAAGGATGAGAAGAAAAAATATAGCACATGCACACCACAAGGATTCAGAATTAGGTACTCCAATGCACCCAGGAGAAGAAGAAAATCCTGCCATGAAGAAGAAGGAGTATTTCAAGCGTGATATAAAGATTAGATCTCATTGTTATAGGATATGGAATTTTGAACAGCTTAATGGTCGGATCATGGATCCCCACCCGGTTGGGTGGTTACACATGATGATATAAAATTGTAATTTAATATTTACCATTAGAGAGGTTTTAATAATGGTAGTGTGTTAAATAGTTCCCTTTAATGAGAAGAAAAATTTCCAATAGGGGTGGAACTGGAAGGAACGGGAAATGGTGTGGAACTCAAGAAAAACCACATGTTTGTTAAGTTATGGTTTCCCGAATCCTGGGAGATTTTAGATATTATTTAACGGAATTAAATGGCTTTGAAAGGGGTATTAAAATTATTTTATGTCAAAAGTTACGTTGCGGGAGCAGAACTGGAAAACTAAAAAAAAAACCCGGAATCCTCGGTGAGGATATGGTGCCAACGTCATAGTGCCACCATCACGGTGTCACCATCATGGTGCCACCGTTACCGGTGTGCGACAGTCATGTTGCCACTATAACCGATGCCACCGTGACTAGTGCCACCATTTTGGTGGATCCGTGTTTTGGAAAAGTACTTGGCTAGGAGGGTCTGTGCCATTACATTGAGTCCATGGAATAGGAAATGTTCAATAATTTTTTTTTCAATAAATATTTCCTTTTATTATTCTAACAAAGATGGAGTAAGAGTTATATGAACATAAAAAATATTGATGAATCCATTGGTAACTATAAAGATAATTTATATGGAATTAAAGGCCTTCTTTCAGAATTATTTTTCAAACTAAGTGTAAAATTGATATTTTCTTTAGTGGCTTAAACCATGTCTCTGAAGGGAATTATCCATAATAGACATTAATAGCTATGAGAAAATCATTCGATGTGCTCTCAAAGTTGATATGGAGATTAGAATAACCCATTTGTTCTATGGGTTTGATAAGAATATAAAATTGGAATTAAAAATAAAATATAAGGACAACACTGAAAAAAATATTATTTTTTCTACATGCTAAAAGTGTGGGATAAACATTGAATAAATTGTCCTAAAGGGACTAGTGAAAATTTTAAGTGTATTAAAGAATGTAACCTGGAAGTTGAATGCCATGGGGAAGGATAAACTATGTATACTGATGCGAATAGGGAAAATGATACATTGAATTCACCTCCTACAATTCAATGTTACAACTCCAAGTAAATGAGGCATTACACTTATCAATTCCCTATTCCAAGGGTTATTGATGATGATTGAAATCTGAAAACTCTTAATCCTAAGGACAAAGGACTATCAAATGAAGTTAATATCAGCACTATGGAGTATGATAATGATGGTCTGAAAGGTACACATTCCATAAAATCTAAAGTTGAAAATGATTTATTGGATTATGTATCCACCTAATCTTTTATTTCTGAATAATTTTCAAAGGTTATCACCATATTACCTCAGCAGTTAAATGTTGAGTTTGCTATGAAAACATATAATGACAAAATTGTCTCATAAAAATTTTATTATTCATCTCCAGTATATGTTTTTTGTTAACATACTTCATGAAAATCTTATGATCCTTCCTATAGTGGAATTTGATTTGATTTTTTGAATGGATTTGAATTCTTTATATGAAGATCATATCCATTGACAAGGAAGGGAGGTCACATTTCAGATTTTATGTCAATATATGATCATCTACTGATGCAAAGATTAATATTAACATCCAATACAAATTTCTTACATCTTATGTGTCTTTATTACTATAAATTAATGTTATATATCTAAAATTGTTTTAGATAAAATCATGATGTAGAATACACCCATTGTACAAGAGTTTGATGATTTCTATTTGGTGTAATTTCCATGTATTCCGCCAAATCATGAAGTTGAGTTTTCAATAGAACTAATACCAGGTGTTATTCCTATTTCAACGACACATTGTATAATGGACATAATTGAGTTGAAGTAGTTGAAGAAGAAACTCCAAGACATTCTAGATAAGGGATTCATACTCTATTGTGTGTTATATTGGGGTGAAAACTTTCTATTTGTGAAGAATAAATATGGATCAATGAGCCTCTAAGTTGATTATCTAGAACATAAAAATATAACTATGAGGATCAAATATCATCTTCCCCACATTGATGACAAATTCGACCAACTATAAGGAGCTCAATAATTTTCCAATATTGATCTTCATTTAGGATGTCATTAATTAAGGTTCATGAAAGTGGATATAACAAAGAGGGGGTTTCATTCAAGGTATGGAAAATATAAATTTATATTGACGCCTTTTGGTATTAGTAATTCCCCCACAATGTTCAGGGATCTATTTAATAGTTTCTTTAGAGTCAATCATGATTAATTTGTGGTGATATTTATTGATTATGTTTGTTGTTTTTTAAGAGAATATATGAACATGATGACCACTTGAGAATTGTACTAAGGACCCTAAGAAAGTATAATATTTATGTTAAATTTACCAATGGTGAATTTTTGATTCATAAAGTATTATTTTGGGGTCACATAATATGAATAGATGGGATATTTTTGGATCCAAAAAATAGATGTTTTTTAATGATGGATGAGAAAAACAATTTTAACTGAAATCTGAATTTTTCTTTGATTGGCTAGATATTATCGAGGTATTTTGAATTATATTTATTGTTTATATAATCCAATCACCATTTTGACTCAAACAAGAGTAATGGTCATCAGGATGGAGGAATGGGAAGAGAGTTTCCATTTGTTAAAATGGTGGTCAGCCAGTTTACCTATACTCACACTACCATGTAGTGGAGAAATGATTCTAATTTATAGTGTTTCATCCAAGAAGGGTAGGGAAGTATTCTCATGAAAAATGATATAGTGGTAGATTATTTTTCATAGAAATTGAAAATCCATGAGAAAAACTACCCAACACATGATGTAGAGTTAGATGAAGTAATAATTACATTAATGATATAGAGGAATTTTATTTATGGGGAAAGGTGGTAATATTTATTCTGATCATAAAAGTCCATTTTATATTTTCACACAATATGAGGTTAATACGCTCCAAGGAAGATGGTTATAGTTGATTAATGATTAAAACTTCTCAATTCATTACCACACTAGAAAATAGAATAATGTGTTAGATGCACTAAGTCTACAAGACCTCGCTACACTATCTGTGACAATGATAAAAAAAGATCGAATATTTATGTATTTTAAGACATTGGATATAGAAATTTAAAAGGATGTCGAGAAATCATATCATTATCAAATGAATTTTCAACAATATATTTATGTTAAGATTAAGGAGGTATAAAAGGAACATGTATAGTAAATAATATAGGTGATAAATATTCCTGAAATCAACCTTGATTATGGTCAAATAATAAGGTTCCAGAATCAGGATTGTATTCCTACCATACTAGAATTAAAGGATGATATATTATATCAAGATCATAGTACTTAATTCTCTATTCACCCAAAAATCATAAAGATGTATAGGGACCAAAAATTTTATTTTTGATGAAATTTCCTAAAAAGAGTTTTTGTCAAATATGTCACTCATTGGGAGGTTTGTCAGAAATTCAATGCTGAGAGAAAGAAGAATATTGGTATTTTACAACCATTACCCATATTATAATGGAATAGAGAAAACATCACTATGGTCATTGTTATCATACCTACAAAAACATCAAATGGAAATAATTTAATATGGGTTATAATTGTTTGGCTTACGACGTCTGAACACTTCATTACTATTATAGAGGATTACTATCTTGATTAGCATGACAGTGTGTAGGTAATTTAAGTGGTAAAAATTAATGGAGTACAACATTCCATTATATTTGATTAGGATTAAAGGGTTATCTTGAAGTTTGGATAATGTCTTCACCATGATATCAACACAGAGTTATGTTTAAGAACTTCTTATCCTCCACAGATAGACGGTTAGTCTGAAAGGACAATTCAAACTCTGGAAGAAATGTCGAGAGCATTCACTATGGGCTTAAAAATATGTTATGATCAACACCCACCTTTGGTGAAATTTTCTTAAATCAATAGCTTTTACTCCTCCAATGGCCCGAAGGCCTTCATTTTTTATTGATTTTTGATAATCAACCATTCAAGGGGTGAGGTGGAAGCTTTAAAAGCCTCGTAGGTGTAAGTACTACATGGCCCATTGGCCTTATAGGAATTCATTGCCCGTAGGCTTCAAACATTACATACAACCCAGACTAACTACTTAGAACTTCTCCTCCCCGGCATCTTCATCGTGAAATCAGCTCTCCACCATCGCATGGTTGTTCGGGTAGGCATTCCAGTGGATGCACAGGCTTGTCCCGATGTCAGGTGCCATACCCTCACATTCTTGCAATCCGTTTAGCTTATTTTGTGGTGAAAGTTCCTTGCTCATCCTCTTTTTAGAGCTTTTTTCCTTGTACGTTGTCTAGTTTTCATCTACACTTAAGGTGGCTCGAAGGCCTTGAGGTCTCTCTAAGCCCTTACTAACACGAAGTCCTGGGTGACCTAAAGGCCATAAAGGAATCAAGGACCAAATCGGTGGCCCGAAGACCCACACATGGGCATATTCTCGGCTGCTATAGTGCCTGCCACAGTTTCTGCTACCGTACCTACTACAGTGCTGCCCAGTTCCCACTGTAGTACCTACTATAGTACTACTACAATTCTGCTATAGTACTGCTACAATACCCTTGAAAATTCTGCCTCCGCCTGGATTTGATCCCTTGTCAATTGGATGCACATACGAAGACCTTACCAACTAGGATAAGGCTCACGTGCTCAAAAGCTTTCACTCAATTATTCAAATGACTCCTAATAATGAACACTATGAAATAATGTGAATAACTCCAATTTTCTGTGATGAATTTGGGAAATGAAAGATATTAGGACCTGACATTGTTGATTAAATGTAAGAAAAGTTCAAATCAATTCAATAATACAAAAGAGAAAATCAGAGTCATAGAAATGTTATCCAGACAATCGACAAAAATACCTAGAGTTTAAAGTATTTGATAAGGTGTTTCCTTTAATTTCTCATTGGAAGAGATTATTGATATTTTTAAATAAGGGTATGTTGATCATTATGTATATAAGTCCTTCTGAAATTTTGGATCGTGTTGGGAAGGTAGTATACTGATTTGTGCTTCCACTGAATCTCTCTCTTGGATCGTAGAAAAAATGTAATACAAAACATAACCACTCCCTTGGTTATTATTTTATAGAATAAAAAATTATATTATGATGTTATGTGGGATCTTAAGGATATGATGAGGGATATGTAACCTCATCTATTTTTTTTCCATGTGATGAATTTTTAGGGTGAAATTTAGTTTAAGGGGTGGGGGAGAATATAACACCCATATATTTCTTTAAATATTATAATTATTTCATTTTAATTCATAAGAAGTATATATTTCACTATATTATGAGTTTAAAATAATTGTGAGAGGCCCTTAGTATAAAATTACCATTATTGGGTAGTTGTTAGGTTAGCTGGGATATGTACAATTATCTTAAGAAAATGCATTGTGAATTTATTACCTACCAATTATTTATTAAAATATAAATCAATTATATATTTTTATATTTTATTGAATTTCTAATGGTAATGAAATTAATGATATATATATGTTGTAAGCATAATAAAATATTTTTTATATTCATCCGATGGATATTTCACTCATTTTGTATGAATTAACCATATTTGATGTTTAATAACATAATTTTTTTTCAAAACGGTAATCTTACACCATTGAAAGTAGAACCCCATTTATATTAACATTTTAACACATTATAATTTTTTATATGACATCAAAAACATTTTATTTTGAAGTGGAATATAAAAAATTATTTTTGGATGAATTTCTAAAAGCATTCTAGTTTTGATTAATTTCATAAATATAATCAATATAATGTAAAAACATTTTATTCATAGAAATAATTTATATAGTTTAATTATAATACATAATTGTCTCAAAGTATAAATATATTATATTTTTATCATTAAATATAATATATTTCCTTAGAATTTATTTTACATTGTATTCATATATAAATATAGATAAATATCTTGCAATGTTTTAACATTTCAAATACATTCTCCCTTTCCTAAAAAGAGATAAATTTTAATTAGCTACTGGAACTTCTATTTTTTGAATTTTGAAAATTGGAATAAATATTTGGTATAATTGGGTCCAAATTATGTATATATATTTATTTTATTTTTTCATATTATGAAAACTTACTTCTGTGATTTTTATTAATACTAGAAATAGGGAAACCATGTAATTATGGATAAGAATAATATTATTAAATTTCCCTAACATGTGTCGTAATATCATTGGATGCATGTGTTTCAACCTAAATCATCACTGGGTCATAATGGTATCCTTTTGAATCCACATGGCTGAGATGAGAATATTTAATTTATTTTATATAAAGAAAATTTAAATATGTCTCCCTCAAATTTTTATAACTAAATCCATTTTAATATAAGGTTATACTAAATATAATTCTAATTATAAATACATATTTAAACATAAAATTTATCCATTATCATGGTAATTTATTTGTTACTTTGAGGAAATTTAAAATTACCTTACTAGCTTATATATTGACGATGCATAAATTTTTTAATTAATGAATAACCAATAATATTATTTTGATTATAATAATATTACCCATTAAAATATACAAAAACATTAGAAAATGTAAATATTCGTGTAAATCTAGACCACAATCATCCAAGGGTAGTGTTATAGAGCATTTGGATTCATAAAGAAGGGATTATGAAATTTATATTATTTTAATTATAGTGATGTTAAAGTTGTCACCTTTATTATTTAGTAGGTAGAACATTTTAAATATTATATTTTCCAAAATATAATTCTGAATACATGTATTATTATGAAATCTTATAGATTTATCAATATAATAGTATCTTATTTTAAATTTTTTTTTCGATAAATAACAATATTAAATAATTACATAAAATTGTTTTATGAATTATTTTATTAAGAAAAATATCAAATAAATGTTATTAAAATTTTGAATGTAAATATAAATTCGATTAATTATCATGTATAATGAATTTTCTAGATTAAAATGACCTAAATGGAATATAATAATATGTGTGGTTCACATTTATCTTGTTATGCTGATATTTTTAAAAATCAATGAATTGAACAGTGTCATAATTGATGCAATTAAATTTTTATCGAAATAATGTTTTATTAACTTATTTAAAAACAATTAATAATTTTTTAAAAATATTTTATAATTATAATATTGTTTATAATGATCTATTTTTTTACTTATCATCTATTTTACATCGAATAATTATATATTTTACCCTTTTGATATTTAATTATTTGTTACATTAGTTAAAAATTAAATAGAATAACTATCTTTTAATTAAAAAGATAAGATTTTAATTGAAAAATAAATTTGTCCAAAATTTATAGGTTGATGGGATTATAATGATATATCATCTAATAATGGAAATTGGAATATTTGGGTGGTTTTTGTTAGGGTTTTATTTTATTAGAAAAAAATTATTTTTGGGCTTTCCCAAAGTGCCCCACACATCTATTATAATAATTAGAATTATATCACTGCTCATGTGTATGTACGACCTACAATCTCCATGATGTAATGTGACAAATTCTACATGATGATAATTAAAACTCAATTATATAATTAAATTAAATTAATAAATATGATATATATTATACTAATATCATTCTATAAATGATATTCCTATATCCTAATATGTGCAACATGAACATATCCGACAAAACATGCATAAAAACAAAAAGTTGTTAATATCCTAATTACAAGTGACAATGAAATGTTACTAAAAATGAATGATAATATGATCATATATGATATCATAAAAATGTCTATGATTATGGAATATTCAATAAAAAAATTTAAATCATTATACATGTTGTTCAGATACATACGAAGGATATCAGACATAAGGTAAGTGATAATTTTTTAATCTCATTTTAACTAAATATTTTTCATAGCTATGTATTTACTGGGTTATATTTATTATCCACGTCCATGTTTCAAATGTTTTAACATTATTTATATTCATATACAATGGTTTAAATCTATGTTAATCCTTTATTGAATTTTATTAAATTGTATTAAATTAATATTCTTTCATTATTTTATACAATGTACTTTTTGACTTTTTCGGAAAAAGTATTCTGATAAACTTTTTAACTTATACAACATGATAATATATTTATTCCATAATAACAAATTTTTTCCATGAATCTTACTTTACAAGATTTTATGTCTATTTTAAAATAAATTCATCTAATTGAAACATGCGTGTCACATTGAGAAATTAAAATGTTTTTATGAAGAAATGATATTTTCCACAGGAAGAATTTAATGTGTTTTATCAATATTATTTTCCATCTAAGATGAAAATCATTAAATAGGTTTTTGTTTACATCACTATTATTATTATTTTTTTATTATATTAAATATTGAATTATATTTTTTATGTATATTGTTATAATGGATTGATGTTTACAAAACCCATTTTATTTCATGGTTTATGATATGATGAATGATTTATGTTTTTGGTAGAATACGTAAGAATGATTTCAATATGTGATGGGTGGTACCTATATCAAACTCCAATGAATTGGGTAACAATTTATATCTCATTATATATACATTACTAGAATGTATGGTATATCTGGTTAATAGTACATTGCTGGAACAACAAGTAAACCCTGCTGAGTGATAGACATTTCTTGCTATGATGGTCTTGGATATGATCCTTGACTAATATGAAATTATTTTGGATGCTTATATTTATGTAAAAACACATCATGTCTTATGTTAGAACATTTGTATTTATGACCATTAATTAATAGGAATTTTTATCCCATGACATGAAATCTTGATCATCCATATCCAGGATAAGACTTCCAAATGTTATGTTCTTATATCTTATGATAATGATATGATTTATATTTCTATTATTTACCATTACTGATTATCTGATGTATCCTATTTATATGTTTCTTCTCCAAAGTTCATGAATAATTTTATTAAGTAAGATATTTCAAAAAATAGTCCGGTCATGAAGATATAAGTAATAGAAAATGTAAAAGTTTTAGGAACTAGTGGTTTATGATTCCCAGTTTGTAAGGGCATTATACCTATATAGTCGTGTTGTGGATATGTTATATATTTTAAAATATGTACATCAGTTTTGAAGTAATATAAATGTATTCAATGTATGGGTCATTAATTTATTCTTATTTAAAAAATTCAATTCAATTTTATTAATTCATATCCCAAATGTCAAATAAAAAAATTTAAAATTGTACTCACAAACACAATGACAATTTTGGTTTTAAAAGTGAATACTCTCATAAATGTGGAAGGATTTAACATTGAAATTCAATATGATATTAAATTAATTAAATTAGATGATATTAATTATAATATAATTTTCCCTATTTCTTATAATATTTATAATAATGGGTCATTTGAATTCATTAAATGAAAATATTTATTTTATCAAAATCAGTATTTTTCACAATTCAATGAAATATGAAAAATATTACATATTTCAAAAAAATAAAACCAATTTTGTTTTTATATGACTAGTTAATAAAATAATAATCACTGTATCATATATAATTTCTACATGTGAGAAAATTTAATTTCTACACAAGTATACAAAATGATATAATGAAACATTATTTTTTAAAAGAAATATTATTTTTAAGCAAAAAAATTGTTTTTTTATTTTGACATTACAATAAGAAATAATTAATGGTTTTTATAAAATTTTATTAAATATATAATATAAAATTTTCATTAAAATAACCCACAATAAGTGATTAGTTAAATTTAATGTGGTAGAAAGTGTTTTTTTGCATAAAAATATTTTCAGAGAAAAAGAGTTCCTTTAGTCTAGAATGGTTTTATTTTCATTTCTAAATAATTGATAAATTAATTCATTTTATTTATAGGATTAAATAATATCTTTTAATATTTTAGTTAGTACTATTCATACAATAAAATTTAAATTAATTTTTATTACTATAAAAATATAATGGTCTATTTAGACAAAGGGTTTCGTATTCCAAAAGCCAGTGAATGGACTTATTTTAATGTAATATAATTTATGGGATGTTTAAGCTCAAAATTCTGTATCACATAGCCTATTAAATAAAATATTCATATTTTAAAATTATCAGCTGAGAAAAACATACTTCATATTTTAAATTTTATGTCATTAATATAATTATTTTCATGATATTTAATTTTTCATTTTTTAACATGACTTATAATTCACAAGATTACTAACTCTATAAGATATATTTGATTCAATTTCATTTATTTGAGACATATGTTATATTATGAAACTATATTCTTTTATGTGGTTTATAAACATACTCATTGATAAGAAATATCAAAAAAATATTTATTCTCATTATATTTTAAATTATTATTTTTTTTCAAATTAATTTTTTTATCCATTACGATTCCATGTTACTCAAGTGGTAAGGGTTTTAAGATACCATCACATAATTTATCAGGATTCATTGAAATTATATTTCTAATGACGAAATATTAAGATCAATCTACTATGAAAATAATTTGAATTTTTCCCCTCATGTTTTTACCATAAAATAAATTCATTCAATTCATTTCCCCTCTTTTTGTAATGTATAAATCAAAATATTTTTTCATAGAAATTATTTGTATATCCCACCTTTGTTGAAAACCATTTTTCATTCCAAATAGTTCTTTATTAAAAAATATAAAATATTTTTCAAATTCAAAAAACATTATATAAATTAAATTTTTACCAATGATTGAATTATTCATAAAAAGTGAAGGAGTTATCATTTCATTTTACAATCAATTTCCATATATGATTCATTGAAAATGTGAAATAATAT
Source organism: Viscum album (assembly GCA_963277665.1). Taxonomy (NCBI): domain Eukaryota; kingdom Viridiplantae; phylum Streptophyta; class Magnoliopsida; order Santalales; family Viscaceae; genus Viscum; species Viscum album. Next base: position 1,067,595,410 of record OY728157.1, on the reverse strand, counting down.
TTTGTATGAATTTGTAGGGATTAAAAAAAAATTACTACCATCATGGCCACTATTTTCTTTAATGAAGCCATTATATGTTTTCAATATTATTTAAAATGAAATTTAATTTTGAAATTAATATATTTGTCAAAAAATTAGTTGGAATAGATAATTTCCCCATGAAGTTTTTTTTTAAATATTATTAAATCTTTTTTTTGAGGAAAATGATTTTAATAATTAATTTAGTTGTGAAATTTTTTATTCAAGTGGAATGGATATATTTGTAATTATTTTTTTAAAATTATATTTATAGAATATTTTAAAATATATGTATTTTTATCATTTTATGTTTTAATAAAAAAAATTAGAGTCGAAGTGATATTCTCTTAAAAATTGTTTCATGTGGTCTTTCAAAATAATTTTCCATCTACGATGACATCCATTCATGTTACTTATATTTTTTGGAGATATTAATTGGTGACATAATCGTAATTCATTCTCTAAATGATTTTTATGTTGAAAATATATTTATAAAGTGCATTTCATTTCATTGGGTTATGATAGTTGAAATGATAAAGGGATTATTAGACTACATCGTTATATAAAATTCAAACTATTATAAAAATGGTTTAGAAAATTTATTTCCTTCCCATTGGATATAATAAAATGTTTATAAACCAAATTTCCTTTCAAAGGTTATGTTCTGATGATTGTTTTATGATTTTGGGGCATATATTTGTATGGTTTTCATTATGGGATGGGTTGGACATATACCTAACCATAATAAATTTGGTACAGACTAATTTTATATAATATAAAAGTGTACATGTGTGGATATCCCTTACCTAAATTAGTATATAATGAAGGATAACCCTAGAAAAAAATATATGGGATACAAAATCTCATCTCGTTCCCGATGTCTGTGAATTAGTAGTTAGACCAAGTCTAACATGTTATTATTGAATTTAGTGAAATATTGAAATATATTTTATATGATTAATTTTATTTAAAAGATAATTTTATTATATCAATGATTTAATATCATGGATCAGGTTCTTCGATTACATTATGAATCATGACTTATGAAATAATAATAGTTATCTTATGACTAAGTATTAACATCATTGATATATGGGGTATTCTATTAAATTTTTTCCAAGTCTTATCATACCCTAATGATCATGTTATATTTATGTATCTCCATTGTTTACACATATTGATCATTTGCGATCTCCATTTAAAATGTTTCCTTTCCCATGTTATAAAGAATTCTTTTATGTATAGTGTGTCTATATAGAGTAATAATAGAGTACTAATAGTGAATATATTTATGGAAGATATCTATGATCTTATGAAAGAATAATAATATTGTTTTTCTAGTCTCTATAGACACTAAGGGATTATTTTCCCTGGAAATGAACATTAAAAATGAATTTAACTATCATATAATACGATTAAATATTTATGTTGGATAAGACTATGTCATCATTGAAGGGAAATAAATTTATTGATTTGATTTTTACATCATATATCACTAAACATCAGTAAAATTTGACATTCCATTGAACAAAACATTTACAATAGTTACTATAGAAAATATATAATCGATTTGGTACATCAAATTTTAATTCCAATCATTAGTATGATTTAAAATAAATCTAAACATGTAGTGGAACATTTTTCAATATATATTTTTATATAATATCCGCATTTACATAAATTTCATATAATAATATAGAATTTATTTTATATTAATTATAATGAACACTCAAAATTAATTTCTACACCATAAAATAAACACAACTAATAAAAATATTTTTTCTCTGTAAATTTTTTCAAATATTACATATTCTATCATTAATTTTTTTATATAATTTTTTTACATGTTTTCTTTTATATTTAATGAAAAACCACTACATATGATCCAGAAATTTTCTATAGTTTACTTGGGAATGAAATTAGGTATTCTGTATCCTTAATTTAGTTCTTTTTTAGATGTAACCATGTATTTGTTTTGGTCAATTTTTTGGAAACTAGAATAAAAAGGGTTTCCCACAGTTGACACACGGATTTTCCAAACCATGTGCCCCATGAACACCTAACCATTCAACCCTAGACAGAGGGAAATGTCATAGTGGGAACACAATTTCTGACAACATTCACCCTATTATGAGTAATAGTGCTACCTCATAATAAATATTTCACAATCAGATTGTATGGTTAGGGAAAACATTGTAGCCCTAACCAGTAAACCATGAATTGTTTTCTAAGAAACACAATAATTAGTTTTTAAATACACCGAACCCTAGAAACTCATTATATTTGTCCCAATCATAGACCAACATGGGATTTCATGATTTCATTACATTATTGATGGATTAAAATGCAGTTCGGCCTCATTTCTCCACTATTCAAAGCCTATATTGATGATGTGAAACCCTCCCGATAAAAATCCAAACCTTTTTTCATTCCTTCTCTTCCCCCATTAAACCCTTTATTTATGTTATATTGTTGTTTGTTTTGGTTAGATCGATACCAAGTATTACTGATCTATATATAGGATTATAAATCTATGTCTATAATTATATGATCTTGATTTTCCTTAATCGTGATATAGGGTTTTGGGATTTGAATCTAGATCCACGTCATTTTTCCACTCAATTGTTTTTTGGATTTGTGTTGGGAGATTATACATCAATGAATTGAAGTTGGTGTTTTATAAATAAAATCCAAAAGTGAACATTTCAATTATGTGTATGTAATTATGGAATTGGAATTAGAAGAGTATAAATTGTCTTATTGATTATTATTTAATTTGGTGAATTAATTAATAGTTGTAAATAATCATGTTTGTGATATTGGGATTATAGATTATAAATAATTTTTTGATAAATTAATTATGTGAAAATGGGTTTGAATTTGGGATTTAACTGATTAATAAATTATAAAATACTAAATTTTGATTTTGGGAAAATTACTTGTCCAATTAATTATTAGAATTAAGAATTGTTTAGAGATATAATACTTAATTGGGTAATTAATTAAAAATATGGAATTTATTGTGTTGAAATAATTAATTATGTAATTAATTACGGGTTATTAATGTTAAAAATTGAGATAATTAATTAATAAATTAATTTTGGGATATGAATGTTATGATGATGGAATTATTAATTTTTGAAATAATTATGAGACATTGATATTGTGTGTATAAATATTTATATGGAGAATTAATTATTATATATTGATATTTGTGAAAATAAATAATTTATTATGATTAATTTATTGTAATTTATGTGGCTAATTAATTGAAGAATAAATTAATTGAATGAAGGTTGAGGGAAATTTTTATGTTTTATCAAATAATTAATGAATAAATTAATTGATATAATATTATTAATTAATATTTAAATTAAATAATAGGAATGATGGGATTAAATAATTTATTAATTAATAAATGGAAGTTGTCTAATTATTAAATTGTTGAATTAAAATAATGGAATTAATGTGAAAAATTTATTGGTGATTTAATTAAGTGGATTAAGTTTGATTAATTAATTATGGAATTAATTACTAAAGATCATTTAAATTAATTAATTGGAGAATTAATTAATGGGGATAATTGTGTTAATGAAATTGAATGACTTATATTAATTAGTTGTATAATTAATAATTTGGGAATATTGTGTTGATTCAATTGAAAGAGTTGGATTAGTTAATGTGTGAATTAATTAATAGAGATTGTTGTGCAGATGTAATTGAGTTTATTAGATAATCAATTATTGAATTAATGACAAGATATTGAGATTATTGAATCAATATAATAAACTAATAAATAAATTATAATATATCAAGATTTTATAATTTATATAATTAATTGTGAATTAATTAGGAAATATTGATTTTGGGAATGAGATCATTAATTGTTGAATTAATTATTGGATATGAAGATAAGTATATTGATTGATTAATTAATTAATGGTATTTAAGTATTTAATTAGTCAGGAAATTGATGAAGGGGATTTCTGTGATTTTATATTTAATTAGTCATGAAATTAGTGTGATTAGTTAATTGTTCAATTGACTAATCAAATTGATGTGATTAATTTATTTAATAATTAATAAATATATTTTTTTGAAAAATTAATTTTTTTAATTAATTAATATTAGTGATAAGATTACATAGTTAGTAAATTAAATCATGTAATTAATGTGATTAGTTAATAGTTTAATTAACTATTGTAATTGATGAGATAAGTTAACTATCGAATTAATTAATTTTGTTGATGTGAGTATAAATTTTTTTAAATAAATAATGGAATTATGTGATTGATTATTTTTATTGAAGTGATCAGTTAACTATTGAATTATCTAAATGAATAACTGTGCATAACCAATTATTGAGTTAGAAATGAAATTGATGTGGATAATTAATTTTTGAAGTAATTATGTGTTAAAAAATGGTATCATGGAAATTATAATGTGTGATGTATTAATGTTAACATGGTCATTCAAGCATTAATTAATAAATAGAAACATGATCATTCTATATTTTGATGTATTATAGGTAACATTGTTATCTATGTATGAATTAATGAATGGTAAAACATTCATTCAAAAGTTTGATGTGTGAATGGTAACATGGTCATTCAAGAACAATTTAATGGATCAGAACATGGTTACATTACTATGTGTAGTCTGAAATGTAACATGGGAAATCATGTATAAATTAATTAATTGTAATAAAGGTACTCTGAGATATGATCTTATATAATAATACATTGGGTTTTGGCTAGAGCTGTAGTAGTTTTTAAGATATGTTATTTGAGATATGATATAAAATTTGAATATTTTAGGCTCCAACATAAAGAAAATAACGCAGTAAGATTTCACATGACCTTGGAACACTTTGGGATCCAGTATGAGCTGAACTTTTTGTTGAGGTATGGGTATCTTCAAGAACACATGATATTATATGATTATGTAATGAATAAATGAAAATGTGATAATTATTAACTTATGGATTGAACATACGTTCTTATAGAACTACATAGAATATTATCTCACTAAATATTATTTTAAACACTATTGGTGGTAGCCTAATGAGTTTTACTCAAAACCTACTCATGATTCCTGATCTGTACCTGAATAGATTTCATGATTTCAATATTGGTTAAGGGAAATGGCCCTATGTAGGATAGTTGGGCTAGGAAAGAGCATGGATGAGGAAACCAAATGATGTTCGGAGACCTCATAGTAGATTTTAGTGTCTTTCCATTTGGTTTTTCATTTTGACACATGTCACACACATTATCATGTAATATCTACAATTCAGTTTTGACATTATATTTCTAGTTTTGGTCATGTAGTAGGATTTTTACTATTTTTGTGTGTGAAAAGTTCTCGATATATTTTTTATATATTTTTATATGTTGTTATATAGGGTTAATGGAAACAATATATTATAGTCTCCCCCAGATTTATATTAGACACTCACTTATATTTGGTAACCATGATTGCTATTCATTTATGAAATAATTAACTAATATGAATATTATTTAATTGAGAAAATTTATTGAAAAATTAATTATGATATACCTTGATTTTATAATTGGGAAAATTATTTTGGAATTAATTATGAAATATTGATATTTGGAATGGGGTAATTTATTGTGGAACCAATTATGGAAGTTTTATATTTGGATATTGATTAATTAATGGGGTTGATGAAAATAATTAATCAAGGAATTATTTATATGGATTTATGTGATAAAAAAATTGTTGAATTATTAATAAAAATAGCATGATTTTTATATTCTTCACTTCACTATTTAATTTGAAGTGGTTAAACATTTATTGAATTAGTTAAAGTATTTTAGGTGATTAATTGATTTATTTAGTTAATAAATATTATTAATCTTATTTTTTAATTGGTAAAATAACTATACCAATTGATGTATTTAGTTAATTTTGAATGAAATAGAGTAATTGATGTTATTAATTAGTTTTCTAATTAATTAATGATATTTTTGTGATTAGTTAGTTGATTAATTATCTAAATAAATTCTATGATTTATTAATTGATAAATTAATTAATATTATTTATGCGATTAGTTCATTGATGAATAAACACAAGGAATTATTCTATTTAACTAATTATTGATTTAGTAATGGAATTTATGTGGATAATTAATTTTTGAATTAAATATTTCTTTATGAATGGTTTTGGGGTCATTCTAATTTGCGATGTATGTATGGTAAAATGGTCAGTCATGTATGAATTAATGAATCAGTACATAGTCAACGTAACATGGGATGTATGAATCAGAATGTGGTCATTCATGTATAAATTTGTGAATGGGAACATATTCATTCTAATATATGATGTAGAAATGATATTAGCGTCATTCAAGTATGATTTAAAGTATGGGAACATGGTAATTATTTTATGTATTATTTTAATTGTTAAGTTGGAATTCATGTATGAATTGATGAATTATAAAAAAGGAATCTAATATATGAACTCAATTGGGAATACTTCAGGCTCTTAAAATATACAAAGTTGGTATTATGAAATGATATAACCATTGGGTACTTCAGGCTCTGACATGAGATAATGTAAGTATTATGATATGATATTACCTAGGAACACTTTGAGATCTTGCATGGGCTGAAGTAGGTATTGGTATATGTTAACACCATTAAGTACATAAGAATACATCAAGAGATGAAGTAGTTATTGAGATATGATATTATATAGGAATACTTCATGATCTTCCATAATCTAAATCTGGAATGAGGTATGTGTGTCCCCGGTAACCTATAAGTTAATGTGGTTAAGTAAAGAAGAAATGATAATGTTATAAACATTTACTTATGAATTTTACATGTTTTTTTATACAACTCCATAAATTATTATCTAATTGAATATTATTTTAGGCACTATTGGTTGTGGAATAATGATTTTAACTCACACCCTACTCAAGATTGTAGATCTCTAACCGAATATGTTACATGATTATAGGACATGTTAAGGGAAATCACCTCATGTAGGATATTTGAGTCATGATAGACCATGGATGATAGAACTAGACAAAGATTGAAACCCTAATCGGACCTATTAGTTTCTCTACTTTTTGATTTTTATTTTTACATTTGGAAGGTACCTTATCGTTACATGTATACTATTCAGTATTGACATTGTATTGAATGTTTTGGTCAACACGTGATCATGATACAATTCGGTTTCTGGTTATATGTTATTCAATTTCTGATTCATTATTTTCCTCAAGTGTGTTACTCTAGTAATGAATAAAAATAGGGTATAGTATCCCCAAGACTAATATTAGACCCTCCATACAAGCTAATAGTCTCTAGCATATGGCGAGGTGCATCATAAGTCATATGACCGACTGGTTTGTGAAACCCATCTCTTGAACTCGGGCTAGGAAATTATAAATAATATATGAATATAGTATATAAACTATTGATACTCAGTATTTCATACAAAAATGATCAATGAAAAAATATGGTACAAATTTTTTTGATATAATAATCTTAGAAATTAAGACATATAAAACCCAAATTAATCCAACCCTTTTGTATTTCACACCTTTTGGTTCATTAAAATGCAGTATTAATAAATAATTAATGATTAAACTATATTTATAGAGCACAAACTCTTACAAAAACCACCATATTGAGATTTAGTATAAAATGTTGAAATGTTTATAATGAAATTGTCGTATTGGAATTGTAACAATCTTGGAGAAAAACACACTATAATATATGAAAAATATGTTATCAACTACATTAATCTCTTTTCTATATTATCACTACATGATTTAGAATTCTATAAAATTTTATCTATACTATTAACATAATTCACGAGTCAAATAACTATGTTCTAATCATCATTAATTAAAAAAATTGATTTAGAATCTATGTTGGATGTAAATTTATCGTTTTAATCATCACTCTTATATTTATCTTACATGGATTGATTTTAATCCATAATTATCATTTTTTTCATCTCTAAGAACATCACATATCGATCCAAGTAAAAAATTGTATATTTTCATCATCATTATTCAATTTCAGTGGAAATTTAGTTTCTACAAGCACTATATATGTATATATCCATCCAAATCTTATTCCCATTCAATTTTATTGTCCAAATTTTATCTATTACCATATTTTTTAATTCAGTAAAAAAATATGGTGTTTCTTGGATTTGATCATTTGTATAATAATACAACCAACATATATTTATTCACGTATTTATCTGTTTAGTCATTCAGTTGTATCTTATAGAAGTCCAACATTCCAAAGATCATATGCATTCAATTCTCAAGTAAATAATGTACTATATCACCATGCTATAAAAAAAATCAATCAAAATGAAATTTCAACCATATAAAAATAGTATTATACTTTGAGTTTTTTTATTTAAATTTGTAACTATGAATGTTTTTACAAATAAAATCTTATTGAACCTTTTATTCTTATCGACATCTCTCATGAATAGATTGTAAAATTACATGATAGTTACAACAATATCACAAAAATATAACATTATAAGATGTCACAAATTGTGAATATCAATTTTATTGGATTCACAAACTATTATTAAAATATTTATAATCTCCTCAACCAGTTGTAATTTCATTATACTTAACACATAATGAGGGAACTAGCCATTAAAGACTATCATAATTCTTTGATTCATTTAACCAATTGATTCCCCAATATTTTAAAAATTTAATATTTATATTTTGAAAAGTTCCTTTTATTATCCAAATCCATATTTCTATAAATATTAGTACTTGTTAATTTCCACTATGTTTCATTAACCATATCAAAATATTATATTATAATATAGATATTTCACAATAGTGAATTGATTACATTGTTATAGACTAAAATAAATCATACAATATTGCCTTTTTTCATGATTTAAAGTAAAAAATTTCCTTATAGAAATAACTTATTCTCCGAAAATCATCTTGTACTCATCCAATCAATTATTGAGCATAATTTTCTTATTAAGATATTTCTAGTATTCATTTATTACTCCATCAAAATATGGTGTACATCTCATTTTCAATTATTATAAATTTATTACGTTTTTACATTAATGAAAAACAAATTTTATGTTCCAAATAATCAATGTGATTAATTTTAATGTCAAATATATTAGAAAAAAAGTAATGAAATAATCAATTATATAAAATAATCTCTTTGATTATAAATTATTTTAATTTTTAATGTGGTTTAATTGACATAATATATCAAAATTATAATTTCCCACAGTGAAATGTAAAAAAATTATTTTTTATATTCTAAATAATAACGAGTATCTCAAATAATTTATTTATAAAAATATAAATAATTAAAAATTTAAAACATTAAAAAACTATTCTGATGATGTTATGAAAATCAAAAAATATGAATGATGTAACAAAATAATTAAATATTTTTAGGAAAAAAAATATGATAACATCTTTACACTATTATTATGAGTATGAATAAATTTTAACTCATTGGTAATCTATTATTTTGACCGAAAATATATAGAATGTTACTTTACAGATATAAGATATTCAAGCTCTTATACATGAACCAAATTTTCATTCCCCAATTAGAAAATAATTTTTATTCCATAAGAACACCTTGATAAATTATCAATAGGTAGATATATTTTAATTTAATACTCTTCAAAAGACAACTATAATCACTACATAGCGCCAAACATATTCTGATCATTGATTGTTGTGATCAATTACAATTCATTAGAAAAGAATTTATCAAAATTCATCATTAAAAATATACAAATTCATTGTCCAAAACCTCATGATTCACGTATATCAATATTAACCATTAAAATTATGGAAACATTGATCTTTAAAAATTATTCCTCATGAGAAGAAACTAAAAAAACCACCCTAAAAAATAATTTCAACCAAGAACTCTGAAATTATTCATGTACAGCTTAAATTGTTGTATTGTACATAATATATATGTATCTAATGGTATCAAAATATATTATCTAATTTATAGTAATTGATGAGAAAATATCTTTTTAGTTATAGTGGTATAGTTAAAACAACTGTAGAAGTTCAAATCCACTTCACTTAAAAGTGGTCTCTTGATTTCATTGTGTCCATATCCTTTACAAATGAATATCGTCAGTTATATTCAATTTTTATACATAATTAAGAACCTCTAGAGTTCAGTTATATCATTCCATATTATTGAACTCCTCATAGTTTATAATAAATTTAATTAATGTTGTATAGAGTATTGTTTATTACCAATACCATTATACAATCATAATCAGTATGGATATGGTTTTATCGATCCTACTTCTTACCAATATGGAATAGTTAACCCCATGGTGAAGAAAATGGGGGGGGGGATAAAACCTATATCTAAATTCACTTACAAGTTATATGTTTAACTCTATTAAATTAATTGGGTCCACTATAAGGATTCAATTATATTTCCCCAGATTTAGGTATATGTCACAAGGAAAAATCAACTTCAAAAACTGGGGAAATATATTATACTCTTATAGAAAATCACCAATGTATTCAATAATATTCAGTATATCCTAATTATGTATTTCCTCCAAAACCATTTTGAAAAATAATACTCATGATTTGGTATTATGAACCATTTAGGTGGATTAATTTTCAATGAAATGTTTTAGTCACCATTGCCCTGAAAAATGATCATTGGATGACTTTTTATAGGAAATTTGATCATTCTATCCAAAAGGATTAACATATACTCAATATAAGGAGATTCAAACCATAAAAACATTAACAAAAAATTCATCCAATGGGAAAATTACATAATTTTTTGGAAGAAAATTCATACAATACTCAATTAAAGAGGATTTGTAAAAATTCAATTTAAACAACACCGCACTAGAAGATCTCACCTATAATTTAATATCTAGAAATTAGAGATTTAAATTAAAATACACAGAGGCCATTAATGATGTGATGATATTTATATGTAAATTTCCCAGTTAATCATGAAGGAATTATAAATGAGGGTTTTAGTCATTGTAGAAAATATTTCCAACTTTTTTAAGTATAAATCATTACGGACATTACAGTGTTAGAAGCACATCCTAGGATAAAATATATTTATTTTTTTAATCATTATCAACAGTCCTCCCCATATGGTAATTATTTAATAATAATGTCACTTTTTTGATCAAATTACTTGGAATTTATTATTCATAATATATTCATTTTGTGGGGTTTGAATGTTGAAAAATAATTCAAATTAGGTTCCCCAAATTTTGAGGGATTCCAACATGTTTTTTCTTTAATATAGAAACCCACAATTGTTTACATATTCATCATATTTCATGAACCAATGTTTTGATTCCCTACGTTCATTAGGAAATGGTTCCAATGACACTTGAGGACTCCCTTTGGTCAAGAGGACGAGACGTCAGTCACATAACACACTTTTAAGGGGGAATTATTTCTTACTATAGGACACTATTAAAGTTTAAGACATATTCATGAATCCTTTATTAAATGAAAAATATATCATGAAGTCTCCCTAAGGGCTACAAACAATTATTACCATGTATGATATTTACAATCATCTATATGAAACCATAATTCCTAATTGAAGGAGGGATATGAATGTATATGAGGTTCTATATAAATGGTTTCCTTTTAGTAATGTATTAGAGATTCATATGTCATATATTAGTATGAGATTGGTCCTAAGTTGAATATGGTTTTGATTATTAATATATCATCTTCTAGGGATATGTGAGTTGTTTTTTATTGAGATAATGACCATAAAATATGGTTCATATGTATCCTCATGGTACGAATCAGATCCCACATAGTTGAATCGCACGTAATGGAATACATCACATATTTTAATGTCATGTTATATAGAACTAACCATGCCATTATATCTAATGTGTTAATAAGATATTTGTGGTGGGATTCTAGACAATGTTTTGTTTGAGATGTATACTGAAGGGGACTAGGAAATAATTATAGGATATGGGATTTAAATTTATATATAACCCTATTAGAAAGATGGCCTAGAAGAAATTAGTTTTCATTTGGGGTGTTTGGTCTAGACCTCCAGAAGGATACATATATTTCTAATTTGGATGGTGATCAAAATACCACATAGTTAAAATAATATGAATCCCAACTATAATGGAGGACCTCATATGTTTTTTCTAATAGAGGATGTTTACTTTTGAGAATATTGATTTAAATCTAATCCCAAATCAGGAGGCCCTACTGTGGCTGATGTGGTATGACCATTTGTGACAGGTACAAGGCATTTGAGAGCCATTTCTACAGAAGTCATCCGAAGGAGGGTGAACGGATGATATGAAAAATAAATGGCATCCATGAAATACATTTGATCATGTAGTATTCATTTTTGTAGCTAACATCTAAGACAAAAATTTTCATTCTTGGTTTTGAGAAACTAGAGGAAGTGAATGATCTAGAAATTGGAACAATTATTCTTTTACAGCTGTAAGAGCTCAGATCTATAAGAGAACTGTAATGGACTTTGATGTAACCATATCCCCTTATTCTATTATAACAATCATAGTCATATATGACCACAAATATGTTTGGGTCCAATAATAAAGTCCAAATACTTACTCCATGAAGGATTTCATACATCTAGTTTCTGATAATAATGGATTATAACCCACTAACCATAAATGGGAATATAAGGTGTGATCCCCTCCATCACTATATGAAGTTGGAGATCTATGGTCTAAGAGAAGATAGTAGAAGAGATAACCCTAGACATTGAATCTATGATATGATGAGACAATCACAAGGCTCTAGCCTTCATGTCCAAGGCAAGGGACTCTGTAGAACAATGCCTAATTTTACGATCCTCATTTCCAAAGGGATTAATATTATAATAATCCCAATGTAACCTACATTTAATATATGAGTATCACATGAAAAATATTTCTAACGGAATAAATAATTGAATTGGAGGAAAAATGAATTATCTCTCTTCATGGAATTTCAATTATGTAGGCTTTAGTGGATGAGTTTTTTTGTATCCCTAATTTTTTTAAATAGGATGGAGTGTCATTTACATTGGTGTTATGAAAGGGAGATCAAATGAGGGTGGTGTAAGATAAATATTTATGTTTTTGAGGTGTCCCACATATGGTAGGAATGGTTTAAATCAGAAGATATTAATGTAGGTATGCTTTCTTGAGAAAGAGATATAATTTGTATGACGGAAAACATAGGAAAAAACACATGTAAGAGGCCTTTATCTTGGATATATGAGTCTCCTAAATTGTCCCTATAATGGTCTCTCATAAACCCCACTTTTTTAATGGATATTCATGAGATTATTAATTTATTATAGAGGGTGTGGCTCCATGTTCATGTGTTTTAGGTTTACATCCTCAGAAGAAATTTTATTTTAATATCATCTTAATTCCATATCTATTAGTTTTTGGGGAGATATCATAGTGGTTTTGAGGGCCTCAGTGATGGACTAGGGTGAGTATTTCTTTGATACCTCTTCGAGTTTTTTTCACCTTGTAAATTGAGGAGGCCTTAGTGCCTCTATATAGGAATGCATGGGATATATGGTGAAGGTGGTTTTCTATACTAGTACACCATCATGTGTTTATGCAATGTTTATTTATAGGTGTGGCTTCCCATTTTGAGTCAAACAAGAAGGGCCTTCCCAAGAGTCTTGGAAGGATTTGTGTGTGTGCATTGGTTATCAAGGGAAAACAACATAATCACTATTGTTATCTTCACTCCATAATTTCACTAATGTAATTTCTATTTAATATTTTCAACCCCATGACATAAAACAGTGTTTCAATTAATCCTTCCTTGAACCTTAGGATTTTTTCTAATCATAAGAAGAGGGTCTGATCCTATGGTTAAGGGATGAAAAGTTCTAGACGGTTAGGCTGGTTTTCTTAAATGGCCATCTGCATAGGTCATTTGCATAAGAAACATGAAAATGGTATTCCTGTATATCGTAAATGTCTATAAATATGATATAATACATGGTATATATTTAGTCTATTTAAACTTTTCTACTTCTTTCATTGTTCAAGTCATCCTATATTTCTTATAAAAAATTTTATCACACATGAACATGGTATAACCAATTAATATAGCATTCTTACAAGGGATAACTTAATCGAGTGGCCTTCATGAGGCACAATGTTGAGATGACCATGTTTGGGACATGGTGAAGAGTCTATCATGTGGAGCATGGTCAAATTTTCACCATAAGATTATTTTTATTGAGTGTACAACACAATTCACTTCATAAAATATCATGTGTGAGGCCATTTATTTTCAAAAATGTTAGAATATTATAAAATTTTAAAATAATGTTGATGTATCGATGTATCATTCCAATGGATTCTCATATGGATTCCCACAAACAATTAGATTTTAATGTTCTAAATAATATTAATGATTTCATACCTCATTACAATAACATGTATGACTCCACCTTTCTAGACATAGTAAATCACCTGAGGAATTATTTTTGTGAGCACACAAGACACAATTATTTTACTCTAATGGAACATGATTCTATGAGATGTATTCATCAAAAGATATAGACTTACATTCCAAAGTCACAGTTCGTGGAATATACAATGATTCCCAAAGAAAACATCTCATACAAGGGAATATTCATTATAGAAGGAATAATTCCTACATCATGTGACATATACCCTATCTTTTGACTTCCATACCAAGATCTTCACATGCCTGAATAGAAACCCCAATACTATGAGTCAATTTTCTCTATTTACAAAAAAGAAAAATCACATTATAGGAATGGGGATTGGGAAATACTTTCTTTTTGGGGAGTCATGATAGAGTTAAAGTGTGTGTACTAGGAATCTTATACATATGAAAAACTAAAAACAAATCTGTGTGATTTCATAATTAATGATGTATGTTGGGTGGTGAATTATTTTTTACAATAATAGAGACATCATCCATGATAATTTGATCTACTAGATAACTCAAAAAAACATTTCATTTAACATGTGGGGATGTTTTAATCACCCTATGGTATATCTATATGATCTATAAAGATCCTATAATGATTGATATATATGATGAATTAATTCCAAAAAAATCTAATGCTGGAACATTCTTACTGGACACTTTCTATGGACCATGAGTTGTTCATGAATTCTCAAAAGTTAAAATTTAAGGGCCCCCACCCAATGGGATATATCTATAATGAGAGTAAAATGAAGGTATCCATATAAATTCAAGTAGATGTTTAAACCAATCTATGAAAAAATGGGAATCACTTCGTTAGATAATGGGAGAATCCATAGGATGCTTTGGAAAACCTTATAGAAATTAATATATAACATGTGGGATTATAAGGTGTTCTCAGAAGTTATTAAAGGGCCCAATTATATCAACCCTATTTTTTCATAAAATAACATTAAATAAGATTTCCAATGTAATTAAAAATTTATTCAAACAGATTCCAATGAATCATATTAGTCTATTCCCTTTGCAAACAACTAAAAATAAATACTGGTACATATGGGAGATATATTTTCAACCACTAGTTTAATCATGACTATAACCCATTATAGACACATAATACATAATAAATATCTTCATAAACTAGTACTAGTGGAAAAAATCTTTAACTCGTTAGCATTTTTCATGTCGGTTCTATATAACCGACATACCAGCTATAAAAATAGATTTATCGCGTCAGTTAAACAATTAACGACATGATAAATTTATTAGAATTAATTTTTTATGTTGGTTATTTTAATACTGATGTGATAAAACAGAGATTTCATTTATCACATAAGTTATTTTATAACTGACGTGACATATTGAATCAGGGCACTTTATCACGTCAGTTATAAAAGAACAGACGTGATAAAGCGGATCTCGGTAATTTATAATGTCATTTTTTAGAACCGATGTTATAAATCACTATTTATCACCTCATTTATAAAATAACAGACCTGATTAATACTTTTTTATGTCAGTTATTAAAGAACCTACATTATAGAAATAAAAAAATAGTTAATCATGAAGGTTATTAAACAACTGTCATGATAAATATTTTAAATTATTTATCACAGCCCGTATTCAGTCATTATGATTTCTTCGATCCAGTGAACTGGGACTCCAATCTCTCTCACAGAAAACATGGAAAGGATTATTCAATTTTGTTATGTCTAGCCTCATTTTTTCAAACATCATTAATCATCTTTATTATCAACAGATCTTCCAGGTCGACTCGCAACACTCAAGTAAGCCTCACATGGCTCAGTTTCATTTTTTTATTTTCTATGATGCCATGAAGTAATTTTTTGAGATGTTATTTTTATATCTTTGTTCTTTCTGTCATGGTATTTTTCATAGTGTTCATTTATACCATGCTAAATTCTTTTCTAGTAAAATAAATCATGGATTTGATATCATGCAAGTTTAGGATTTTTTTGTGTTGTATCATGTGTGTGCACATACTGGGGGTGTCCAAGGTGGGGGTAGGGCGAGTGGGGTGGTCCAAGTGGGTGAGGGGTGTCCAAGGGTGGTGGTGGAGGGGGCTGTCTAGGGGTGGGGTTTTCCAGGGGTGTTTGAGCTGGTGGGGGGTGGTGTCCAGGGGGGTGTGGGGGAAGTCCATGGGGGTTGGGGGTGTCCATGTACAGGGGGTGGGGGTGGTGTCCTGGGGGTGAGGGGGCTGTCCAAGGTGGTGGGGTGTCTAGGGGGTGTCCACGGTGGTGGTGGTGGTGTCCAGGGGGTGTGGGGTCTGCCTAAGGGGGTTGGGCTGTCCAAGGTCTTCAGGTTTTGGGGGAGGGGTGGTGACCTAGGGGTGAGGCATTGTCAAAGGGGATAGGGGTGTCTAGGGGGTGAGGGGGCCTTCCAAGGGGGTAGCGGTGTCTAGTCGGGTGGGGGTGTCTAGGGGTGAGTGGGTTGTATAAGGGGGTAGGGGGAGTCCAAGGGGTTGGGGTGTCTAGGGGGATGTATAATGGGTTGGGGTCTGTCTAGGGGTGTGGGCTGTCCAAGTGGGTGAGGGGCGTCCATGGGTGGGGGTGGGGTGTTGTCCAGTGGGGTGGGGGTGTCTAGGGGGTGTCCAAACTCATGGGTGGTGGTGCCTAGGTGGTGTGGGGGATTTACAAGGGGTTTGGGGGTATCCAAGATGGTGGGGGTGATTGAGGTGAATGATTTGAACATTTTGGAAAAGGATTCAATTTCTATATGTTTTCAATTAGAAATGTATTTTCCTCCATTGTTTTTAATATAATTTAGAATTTAATGATTCATTTGGTTCGAGAAATAAATCTTTTTGGACCTGTATATCTTCATTGGATGTATCCATTTGAAAGGTATATGAAAATATTAAAGGGTTATGTTAAGAATCCATAACTACCTGATGCCTAAATTATTGAAAGGTATATTTATAAAGAGGTTGTGGAGTTTTGTACGAGCTACTTGGCTATGGAAGATCACATTGGTTTGCCTCCATCTCACTATGAACAGGTTAAAAATGAGGGAAAGGGGATTCATTACTTGAAATTCATATCATTATAAGCTGAACAGAAGAAGAATTTGGAATTATAAATCCCAAATAACATAACTGATGCTCAACTGTATATAAAATTTCATATTAATGAGTTGAAACAATGTCATCCAAAGAAGAAAGAAATGCAGATTTTGAATGAACAAAAGAAAACATTTTTGTCATGGTTTGAAAATACCGAGATTGGTAGATCAGATGTATCAGAGAAAATAACAATTTTAGTGGGTGGTCAAAGATTAAATGTGATTACATGGTTTGAGAATAACATTAATGGCTATAAATTTCATACAAAATTCCATGACAAAAACAGTACAGTTCAGAATATTTGTGAATTGATGATTCTAGAAGAAATTCATTTTTTGAGTTCTAAATTCAAAACCCAATTTCTGCATCAAGTGAATATTATGTAGTCATTGGAGAAATATGGGTGGTTAATTACACTAAAATTAATGTTACTATTTTGAACTGTAGAAGGTTTATCTATAAAAACAATTTATAACATGATGAATTTGGAATGATATTTGTTTATATGAATAGATTGGAAGACACAACAGATTATTTTTCAATGGAAACACAAGAAAAATAGATTTTCTATATAGTTGATTAACCAGATATGTAGTAGAATATTGTTTTACAGGGAAAATAAAATATGTTGATCACTGTCAAATTGATGAAGATTCTTATTTATGTGAGATACCTACATCCATGGAATGATTAGTAGAATATAATGATGAGCATGTTGAAGACATGGTTTTTTAAATAAGTAATGATCATGATAAAGGAATTTGGGGAAACAATCCATTTTTATATTCCTAAAAATATAGTTAACATATGTTTATTTCTTGTTTAAATTTACTATTTCCATAAAATGTTAGATATTGTATTTATTTTCCTTATTAAAACATGTATTAGAACAATTAAGTAAATGTTTTTGTTTATTTTAATTTTTATTTAGTTTGGTTTACCTTTTTTACCTTGTTTACCATGTTTACCATGTTTACCATATTTATCATGTCTACCATGTATACAATTTCTACCAAGTTTACCATGGTTTAAAATAGTTTACCTTTGTGTAACTTATATATTTATTAATTTTCATGAGTGATAGTTTCACTACCATATTTACCATCTTTACCATTGTTTAACATGATTACCAAATTAACCATGTTTACTATTACGTAACATATTTCACCTTTTCATTTTATGTTTACATTAGTATTGTAATATTTGAATTTGAATATTTGTAAACTAATGTTTGTTTTTTTATTTGAAGGATAATGAAAGATCAATCAGTTGATCAAACACATGATTCCGGAGATGAGCATAAAGATCATACATCTATGGAGGAAAATTCCTAGTCTCCTCTTCATGTTCCTCAATCATCCTCATGTGCCCCCATTACGATAAAGAAGAGTTCAAGAGTTGGTAAAAGGGGGTGGACACGTTTACCAAAATTACCACTTGCCTTTACATAGGACCAGAGGATACTCATTTAGTTTGATGAGGATGGTACTCTTAGAGGTCAAAATGAAAAAGATTTTAGGTGTTTTGTATCAACTAAGGGTATGAGAAAAGCAAGAATTTTTTATAATTATTGGAGAAGTGTAGACAATGCGATAATATCTCATTTGAGGGAGATTATTTTGGTTTTATCATTCGCTATTTTTTCTAATTATTTAAATGTTTCTATTATAATATGTTTTAACTCTTCTTTATTAGATAAAAATTTGATATTCCTTACACTGGTGGAGTTAGGAAGGAATGATTATCTATGGATTCTAAGAGATGGAGGGATTTTAAATCAACCCTCACATATGATTTTATTTATTTACATATGAGTCATGACAATCCATGTCATATATATCCCTTAATATGTGAAGAGACATGGAGGAATTCTTCTGAAAGTAGAAGAAAATATTTATTTTTGGTAAGTTCCATTTAAAAATTTATATGTTATTTATATAAATGATCATATTAATGTTTTGTTAATTATTTACTATATTTAATTTACAGAAAAATAGTAAATCTCATCAGGAGATCTAATATAAAAATTTATACCCAAACAGTTTATCTCAGGGAGGGTATACATTATTTGAAGAACAAATGATTGCATAAAAATTAAAAAAACCGAGAGCTGAGTCCTCAAGAGTTGAGAGGATTCCCCTCGATCCCCTCCATATCGACATGAAAAATTAAAGAGATATCGAATAGGAAAATAAATAAAAATATTTATGATGAATTGAGAATCATATCTGAGAGAATTGAAAGATATTTATTTTATTTAATTCTTTTAACTATATTCTTTTTATAATTTGAAGCATTACAGAAATGTTTAAATAATTAATAAAAGATTCACATAAGGAGAAGAGCTCACAATCAGGTATTTATAGTTTCTAGGAAGCAATATATTTTATCAATAGCAATGGGAAATCATGAACATCAAAGTCGTGTATGAGGTTATCCAACTGAAATATTGGTAATAATCTTGTTCCCATGTTATTCAACTTCTTCAATTGAGTGTTTTTATAAAAAATAGAATCCTTGGAGGATAAAGTTCATAATACTAATGTGACTATGTAGTAAAATATTAGATCATTGTTATAGTCCGTATTTTCACACATGAAGAGATAATTTCATACTACAACTCTCTCTCCTCCACCTCGCCCTGCAGACCATATTATTTACCCTCCACCTCCACTAGTGGCTCCCACTCCCCCACCTCAGCCTGGGGACCCCTTTTCATATCCTATTATTCCATAGCAGCTTCCTACTTATTGCGAGTTGTATGTTGATGATAATCGACATCATATAGTAGCATATGGGATGGTATATTGTATAGTAGAAAGAGTTAATCATCAACAGTTAGAGGTAGAACATCCTAGGGACCCTGTAAAGGATATTATAGATAGACCAACTAGAGTATCATTACCCACATATGAGGTGATAAAAGTTGGACATAATATCAGTCATTTTATTATTTTTCCATCCGAGTTTCAAATACTCAATAACATAGAAATATGTATCTTATATTGTCTAATTTATTTATTTTAATTAATGCCATTTTAACATTTGAAGAGTAATATATTTTTCTAATCATTTTTTTAGGAATACATCAAAGGTAAAGAAATAATGTATAGAAAATAACAAAGGTAACTGGTTATGACATCAGATACAGATTATAGTAGTCTTAATAGATTGTCAAGATATTCAAATTTGTTGGTGGATCATTATGAGTCTCCAATGAATGATCTTGTTTTAAATGTGTAGTAAATTTGGGGATTCTAACAAATGATATCATGGTTCTTGTTACGAGAGATAAGTTGGGCATCAATGGGGTGAAAATATTTTCCATGTAAGTATTAACACATTTTCCATATGTTATATTTATTAAAAATGTATTCTTATAACTATTTTGTATGATGTTTCTTTATAGAATGTGTGAGAAGAATGAGGATATAGATGTATATTGATTCATAGACCGTCATTTGATTTACCCTAAAGCACATTAATTGGATGAGGAACAAAAAAAGCTTTATATTTCTGAAATATTTTAACAGAATATAATGACAAAGTGCTGGTTGATGCCTTTTTGTGAGTGGTATGAAACACATCTCAAGAAAATAGTTTATTATAATTTAACAAAAAAATAAGTATCCTTACATTTTATTTTATCAGTGATCATTGGATGTTAGGTGTTTTTTACACAATAGAGGAAACACATTATTGGATATTCTCTGTCCATTGCAATGTGTGGGGATGTTTTAAGAATATGTTGGATTTTTTTTTAATTTCTTAATAGTTGTATATATTATAATAAATTTTAAATTTATCCTATTGGTATTATTTTTTGAAAGATGATGGGTCTAATTAAAAAAACACAAAAAAATGTGTTTGAAGATCAAATATTTAAATGTAACGGTAAATATCCACTTATAATTTGTACTTTTTGATATATTACATAAAAATAATAAGTTGAATCTACAAACATTTAGAAATAATTTTCATGAACAACAAGACATCATCGAATGCGGATATTATATGTTTATATTTATATATGAAATAATTACAACCCGAACACTTGTGAACTTTTACCTTGTAAGAATTAATTTTAAACTTTTCCATAAAATTTCATTTGATTTATTCATTGTACATGTTGACTATTATTCTTTTAATTTGTAACTATTTGACGACCCTCAACCCTATGGTGCTCAATAGGTCAAACTCATACAAGTGGAATTGTCAAATAATTTTACAGGTTTGATTGAAATTTAGTTTGTTTGAAGTGTAAAATTTAATTTTGAATTTTGTCATTATAATTGAGTATTTGATTGTTTTTTGGGTTGGATTTAGGGTTTTAGTTAAAATTATATGTTTAGAATGTTATATATGTAAGTGATTAATTTTTCCCTACTTCTTGTTTTGGTCTAGTTATGATGAATTTTCTAATATGGATTCTAGTATGGGGGTTTCTAGGGGGAGTCTAGGGGTTGGAGGGATATCCAGTGGGGTGGGGGACTATCCAGTGGTGTGGGGGGGGGGGGAACTGGGGTGGGGGTTTCTAGGAGTGTGGGAGGGATGTCCAGTGGGGTGGGGTATGTGTCCATGGTAGTGGGAGGGTGTCCATGAGGGTGGGAGGGATTTATAGGGGTGTGGGGGTTGTCTAGGGGTGGGGGTTATCCTGGAGGGTGGGGGCTGTCAAGGGTGTGCCCAGGGGTGTGGGGTTGTCCAATGGGGGGGGGGGGGTTCTAGGGGTTTGGGAGGGATTTAAAGGGGTTTGGGTGGGATATCGGGGAAGAGGGGGTCTGTCCATGGGGGGGGGTTCTAGGAGGTGTTGGGGTGTCTAGTGGGATGGGGGGTTTCTAGGGTCGTGGGAGAGTTGTCCTATGGGATGTGGTGTACAGGGTGTCCATGGGGGTGGGATGGTGTGTAGGTGGGTGGGGGGACCTTCCAGGGGAGTGGGGGTTGTCTAGGGGACTGGGGGGGGCTATCCAGGGGGTGTCTAGAGTTGTAGGAGGGTGTCCAAGGGGTGTGAGGGTGTCCAGGGTGGGGGTTTTCTAGGGGGTGGGGGCTATCAAGGAGGGTTAGGGTGGGGGGGGATTCTAGGGTGTCTATTGGGGTGGGAGATCTATCAGTGGGGTGGGGTGTCCAGGGTGTCAATGTGGATGGGAGGGTGTCCAGGAAGGTAGGCGGGAAGTCCAGGGGAGTGGTAAATGTCCATGGGATTGGGGAGGGGGATATCCAGGGGTGTGGGATGGGGTCCAAGGGGGTGGGACGGTGTCCAGTGGTCACAATAGCTATCAAGGGGGTGGGGTGGGACTGTTTAGAAAGGTGGGGGGACATACATGGTATCAAGGGAGTCAATGGGGGTGGGAGGGTTTCAAGGAATATAGGTGTGTTGTCCAAGGGAGTGGGGGATGTCCATGTAGACTATCCTAGAGGTATCCCAGGGTGTGGGATAGTGTCTAGGGGGTGGGAGGGTGTCCAGGGTTTGGGGGGCAGTCCAAGGTGGTGGGGTTGTCTAGTGGGGTGGGGGCTGTCTAGGAGGGGGGCTGTCCATAGGGTGTCCAGGGGTGTGGGATGGTGTCCATGGGGTATCCAGGTGGGTGTGGGGTGTGTAGGGGGTGGTGGAAATCTAGGTGGGTGGGGGGATTTCTAGTGGGTGTCCATGGGTTTGGGAGGGTGTCTAAGGGGTGGGAGGGTTTCGAGGGGGGTGGAGGTTGTCCAATGGGTGGAGGTTGTCAAGTGGGGTGGGGCAGTCGAGGAGTGTGGGGGCTATCTAGGGGGTGTCCAGGTGTGTGGGAGGGTATCCATGGGGTCTCCATGGGGGTGGGGGGGGGGTGTTCAGGGGGTAGGGGCTGTCTAAGAGGGTCGAGGGGCTGTCTAGGGGGTGTCTAGGGGTGTGGGAGGGTGTCCAAGGGGGTGAGAGGGTGTCCATGGGGTGGGGGGATATCGAGGGAGGGTGTCCAAGGGGTTTTATGTTTTATTTAGTTATACATTGTATGTTTTTTAATGTTTTATATGTGAATGTTGAATTTTTTTTATAGTTTTGATGTTTTTATGGTATGAATTCTGTTGTGGTTTTGTTATGCTTTTGGTCTTATTTTGGTCTATTTTCTGCTTGTTTTAGGTCTTCTTTTGGGAGGGAATTGTACTGGTTGGAAGGTTTTATTAAAAAAAAATTGTTTTTAAGTTATTTATTTTATAATATACATAAAAAATTCATGGACATGGGTGTTAAAGTCAGTTATTTTATAACCAATGTAAAAATATCAATGGAAATGGGTTTTTACGTCGGTTATAAAATAACATACTTAATAAATAGAATGGAAGTGTTTTCTAGGTCTATTGTTTTATAACCTCTTTAGTATATAGGTATTCACATCGGTTACTATTTAACCGACATTAAAAAATGAATGAATGCCTAATTTAACACATCTGTTCTGAAAAACCGACATGTTAAACTTGTCTTTCATGTCGGTTATTAAATAACTGATGTGATAAATGCTTCAGAGGCACCGTTTATTACATAAATTATATAATAACCAATTTAATAAATTATATTCCATGTCGGTTATTTAAAAATTGATGTTGTATATCATGACTCCTATGTGTTTTCTATGTCGGTATTTGAGGAACCAACCTGAATAATGCTTTTTATTTTTAATTTTTACTTCAGTTTTAGATTAACCGATGTAAAAAAAATGTTTAAAACGTCTCCTATAATAATGTCAGCCAAAAGCCAATGTAAAATAAATAACCACTGTAATAATGTTATCTACACTAGTTCAATAAAGGAAACATAAATCTGGGGATGTTCATATGCATAGTAAAGCTAATAATGGGTGACATTTAATCATCAAAAAGAGAATAGGGGTATGAGAACCTGATCATAACATTATATGATCACACACAGAATATCCTAAGACAAATAACATGTATCATAGAATTAATATTTAATTTTAATAAGACATGATTCATGAGGAAATAAAGAAGATATTCCATGAAAAAATAACATATGATTAATACATGGAATTATGGAAGACATTTAATCATGGAAATTTTATTCCCATAGTTGTGAAGGAAATGATTCCCAGGCTATCATAGTTGCGAGTTTTCACCCCCATTACATATTTTTGGTCATGGATCACTCGCATGGCCATCTTAGTCGTATTATTTAACTCCCCATACCATCTTGTAAGTCATGGTTCACTCCCATGGACATATTTTTAGTCAAGGTTCTCTCATAGAAAAATCATAGTTTATCTGATGATTTATAAATATCTACGAAATTATATGGAAGGAGATATAGGTCCCAATCATTTGATAATGAAATAATACTTAGCTATATTAATAAAAACATAAATAATCAAATAATTATCACTAAAATAAATTTTTATCATAAAATTTTAATCATATCATTACCTATGGAAAATATACATGTTTCTAAATAATTTAAAAAAAATAACCTTAAAAAATGTGGATTTCCAAAGCATATAACCCATGAATGAGAAAATCGATTCATAAACATCATGAAATAAAATATTATTGCATTTACTGAAATAATATGAATGGTAAAATTGAATCATTTCCCGATAAGATAATATGTAACACTAATGGATGTCATGTTATTTTAGAAGTAATTAAGAAATTTATTTTAAAAACAGTTCATATGGAATTAATAATTTCTACATTGAAAATTACTTTTAAAATAACATTTTTAATAAAATTTTATTAGAAAATAACTTTGAAATATTTTAAAAGATTATTTAGAAACCATAAAACATTTTAAAAATATTTTTTCATTATTTTATTTGAAATTTTTTTTAAAACATGGTTTTTCAAATACAAAGTATTTCTGAACAATGATATAAATACACACAACATTTTTTTTATTTGTTCATTCATATTATGTACTAAAGAGTGGAAAATGGTTCTAAAATATTGATATGTATTGATTAAATATAGGATAATAAATCTCCTTAGTTTTCTTGATATATGGATCATACTATTTCATTAATGGGAGCATAATCGTAAATAAACCCAATATATGATGAGATTGTTGCAAAAAACTCATACAAAATGGTAACATGGAATCATACATTCCATGTAAGAAAATAAAACCTCATGAAGAAAAAAGTAAAATTATAATAATTATATTCATGATATAACAAGTCAAATCAATGTATATAAACCTCAAAAAGGAAGGTAGCTGAATTAAAAAACATGAACCTCAAGTAACAAAAATTGAGACAATACTATCTTACCGATATGATAATTATTGAAACATAAAACCCATGAAACCAAGATCATAGAATGGATATGTAAAAAACCATAAATTTAAAAATAATATTCATATAATAAATTCATGAGAATTATATGGATGATACAAAATAAAATAGTGGTGAACATTTCATGTATCTCACATATATAAAAAGTGAAATAAAATTTCATTATTGTGTCCCTTAACAGTCATCTTACTCGTACAAACATCCTATTCAATAAATATTAGTTTATTATAAATATATCATATAACCAAATTATTATATCTAATAATATATATTGTTTTATTATTACTTTATATTAACCTCTTGCTAGCAATTCTATTTTAATGTTTAACAGTGGGCAATATGTACTTTGTTCTTCGCATGTTTGTTAAATTGTTATATCTTTGGTACTTATAATTATATCAGGATTTCAAGAATATAAACAATGATATAAATATCAATTATATTCATCTTATTTTTAGTATAATTATCCACAAAAATTATATGTATAAAATAGAATACACCTTTTAGGTAGATTGATGGACATACATACACATTAATGTCATTTCTGTTTTATATGCATATTTAAAGAACGAAAGAAAATGAAATATTTGAATATTTTTATATAATTCCATTAATTTAGAATTATAATGTAATATGTGTAATATATTTTCACTAAATCTTTTTTTAATACATTCAATATATCGTTTGAAAAAATCACATACCTCTCAAAGGGTGGAAGTCCACACTTTATCAAATGAAGTTCTCATATTTTGACAAAATTAAAATTTAAATAGTATGTGTTATAAAATAATTACATAATTATAAATAAATAATAAATATAATATATATAAAATATAAAAAAAATTATCATAATTCATAACCATGAATGAGCTTAATGTAAAATTGATCAATCATCATTTCATGAGGCAGTAATTCGACATACATGTAAACAATATATTTGTTACTCAATATATGCACATATGTGTAAGTGTAGGTAGAACACTTACTATATAAATATATTTATCTATTGAGGACAATATTTTAATTATATAATCACGTATTATTGAACTTTTATGTGGTGGATAATGAAAATATAATAAATGAGCCTGTGGAAGGAAATTGCCTCTTATTTAGGTAACTCCATTTGGTTTGTACAAAAGGACATACTTGGATTGATTTATTCAAAATTTTAGGCATCAATGTTGATGGGAGGTATTTTAATAATCTATTATGGAAGATATTGGTCGAGAAAAATTGTCTTGAGAGGCGTTAAAAAGTGTGGGGAGAAGAGTTCTTATAATGGAGGAGGAGTTGGACTCTTGTATAATTTGGGAAATAGAAATCCACCAACATTTTTTCCCTGTGATGCGGATAAAATAATATAAAAAATTTGATCCTAGATATTATAGGTTCTCTATATTTTCATTCAATGGAACATGGATGTTTTTCTAGTGTTCTTTCGATCAAAATTTTAATTTTTAGTACAAAGAGAACCTGATTTTTCTCTTAATATTTCTATTTATATTTAATCATTTTATCTAATATTGTTTGTTCAGTAAATAATTTTTCATTAATTTAAATTATAAATCATTATGTATCCAAATAGGTAATACATTTTTCAAAACTACATTCACATATGTGGAAAAAATTAATATCAATTTCATCCCAATGATAGGACAACAATGAAGGTTTTTGGAGTAAAAACATTGAAAAGATTTCAATGTTTGTATATGAAATTTCAATGTTAAATTGATCAAATTAACCTAAAATTTGTTAATTTATAAAAATATTATCTATTTAAACATTTAAAACAATGTTTAATTTAATTAATGAATTAAAATATAATATATGAGAATGCATATTTGAATTAAAATTTAATATTTTTCACTATTTATCCCAAAATGATGTTTTTCAATAATATCCAAAAAATTCACCCTAATATAATTTCAACATACAAAATTAAAAAAGATATTTTTAATTTATAAAATTAAATTTATAAATTATACTAATATAATTTTTATTATTTTTCACAGAACACCATGAAAATCAATTTGTTTGATAATGTAGTGTTTTTAAGTATAAAAGGACTTTCGGAAAAAATTATATCATTCATTATCAATAAGATTTTATATATATAAGCCTTATAAATAATATTTTAAACATAGTTACTACTATTCATGTTACAAATTTTAACTTCTAGGTTATAATTATCCCTTTTTAAAAATTATAATAAAAATGATGTTTCAAAAAAAATCAGTGATGTTGATAACGTATGTCAAGTTGATACTGTATGTAACATATGGAATGTCAGTGGCGCAGGTAATATATATAGTGAATTTTATATTTTAAAGTAAATTTTCACATATTTCAATGTCATATTTCAATGAAAATTTAATTTATTAGATAAATAATTTCATAAATACTGTTGGTGTTACATTATATCGTCATTGAAATTAATTTCTCCTAAATAAATAATTATTTTGGTAAAAAATGGGGATACTTGTACACAATCATAACCTCAATTACCCGAATAGATTCCTATAACATGTTATTTCTCCTCGTGAACTTGACTTAGTGGGTGTTCTTCTTTCACCAAACATTCTCTATATGATCATGAATTTCAATAGGTTGTGCCTTATAAAAAAGCTCTTGGTCCAATAATATGACCTCTAAGTTTAGTACATGAAAAGGATCATGTATTTACTGACTCTTGGGAGATACATGGAGCACATCGTTTTTATTATATAGATTTTGGGATTGTTCCATGTGATATAATACTATTAAGATACGATCAAAAATCTAAAACATACCGATATACCCAAGGCATAGATTTCTTTCTTCTCAATTTTCATAACCATATTCCAGGGTGAGAATAATTGAAACAAATTTTCATAAACATAAAATTATAGATCCCACCATCAGTTATCAACATAAATATTTAGAAGAAATTGAGCTTCTGTAATATACTATTGAATGGCTCTAATCTTCTCTTTAATTTATTCAGTGATATAATTTCCCAATATCATTATTTATCAAACAACATCCTAGAACATTATAGATCAATGTTTATTCGCATAGATATCTTTCTATGTTATCAAATATTTTCATGAGTGAAAATATTATTTTGAAAAATCTCAACTAGAGGAAGCTGTTGATCCCATCCTCTTTTGAAATCAAAATAACAATATATCATCAAATCATCTATTGTCAGAATTATTCTTTCAGACTAACGATATATATGAGTATGAAAACCAATGATTAAATTCAATTATGTATCTATTAATTACACAAGACTTCACTATAAACTAGTGTTGAACCTCAGATTCGGATTAGATAAAATATAATGCGGTATTCCATGATCCCTTACAACATAAAAAATGTATAACCTAAAAATTTGATCATGTGATAATTATTATGTGACCTAGATTTTGTGTGCTGAATTTGTATGGATATTGGTAGCCACACAAATGGAATTAAACACATTATAAGTTTTTGTTAGTCCAATGACAAAATCCATAGTGGTGTTCCTCCATTTCCATTATTTTATGGGTAATGGATGTAATATCCCCTTTGAATTTTTTATATTTTCTTTATCTTAGATGAATACCAAGTTCCAAGATAAAAACATTGTGATATCTATCTTCATTCCTTCTTAATAGAAGTATTATTTCAATTACCAATACATCATTGTTTATCAAAGATAAATATTTACTGATGAACTATGAACTTTATGTTATAGATATTTCAAATATGGAATAGAAGGAACACATAAAAATTTACTAAAATATATCATATCATCCTAATCAATGTTAATCTCTTAAATAATTAAAACAATCTTTTTTAACTCTATATAATCCTTATTGACTTCCTTATTCATCATTAGTATAAATGTTTGAGCATTCATTTGTGAGATATAATATTTTTACCCTTCCTTTGGTATTTCCATCTCCATCCTTTTCAAATCCATAATAATTTTACCTATTTTTATCCTCATCATAGATGATTTTTCATGACCCTTTCTACTCAAGGAATTGGCCACCTTGTTTGATTTCCTATGGTGGAATGTATGAAAAAATCATAATCATTTAACAACATTAACAACCATATCTAGAAAATTTTCAAATCCTTCTATGTTAAAAAATATTTATGAAACTACAATCAGTGTATATATCATACTTTAATGCATTAAAATAATGTATCCATATCATAAATTAAAAAATTACAGCTAATAACTCTAAATAATGACTTGTGTAATTTTTCTCATTAATCATTAACTCTTGAGTGGCATAAGAGATAACCATATAATTGCACATAAAAACATATCCCAATACCATCTTGTATGTATATCTATAGATTCAAAAACCATATCCACTATAGGGTACATTATGAATAGGTTAATTGAATATCCTTCTTTTTGATTCATTGAAATGTTTTTGACATTCATCATTCCAGAGGAACATGGTACCCATACCGGTTAACTTGATCATAGGATTAGGTTTTCCAGGTAAATTATCCACAACAAGAGGAGAATATTAAAATAAACCAAAAAATATATAGATCATATTCATCATGTTTGGTATTGGTTTCCATTCAACGTTAACCTTTAGTGATGGATCTACTAATATAATATCTATGGTGTTTAAGTGAGCAAAAAATGAACCCTTTTCAGCCAAAATAAAAACTTTGTACATTTTTCATGTCATTTATCCTTCCTTATGATCTTTTGTAAAATTATAAAGTGATATGCATTCACTTAATTTATCATGGAATAGATAAATATATCATCTATAAAGACAACCAAAATCTAGTAGAGGTGATCTCAAAAGACTCTGTTAAACAAATTCAAGAATACAGAAGAGGAATTAGTGAGACAAAAAATAATCACAACATATTCCTATTTTCTGTAACATGTGTTGAATTTCATAATAGATATAACGTCAATATTGACCCTCAATTGATGATATAAATAATTAATGTTAATCATTGAGAATTATTGAGATACTCATTGTTGATCAAAAAAATCATCATGAAGGGGGAGAGGATATTTGATCTTTATCGGGATATTGTTAAAATATCGATAATTAATGTATAGTTTCATTGATCAATATTTATTTGTTTATAATGAATATGTGAATCCAATGGTGACACACATGGTTTAATTAATTCTTTCTTATTGTTTTCTTTGAGTTACTTATTCAAATAATGACACGCAATCATGGTCATTTATAAAGATTCTTGAAATTGGTGTGGAAGTGAGTGTGGAATCTATTAATAAATAACTTCTGCTTTTAGATAATCGTTAGGAATCTCTTTCAGAAATACAATGACAAATTCTCAAGAAATAGAAATATCATCAATTTCACATCCCCGCACAAACAATTTGAGACAAGAAACCCTTCTGAATAGGAGTTAACAACACAATACATGATGTAATTTCCATGTAAACTTAGTTGTTATTATATCATTTATATATATTTATTTGAGGGTTTAAAATGTAAAATTTAATATGCCTTACACATCCATTGATATGATATTTATGTATATAATTCCAATCCATTCCTATGATAACATCATATTCAACCAAAGGATGAAATACATGATTTACAGGAAATAGATTCTCACAAACATCATATAGAGTGGAATCGTAGACATGGGATGAAATAATCCTACCATTATGGGGTTTGAAGATATAATTACAAATATAATACATTTTTATGAATATTAACACACTTCAAAAATTCCATATATATGAATGAGTAGGTAGATCCATAATCATATAAGAAAATAAAAGTTCTAGAGTTTATGTTTGGGGTAACTTTCAACAAGAAGTAATCTCACTCTTCCTCAAAAATTATGATTGCATTAAATTTCCCCTTATCCCTCAACATAACAAATTTTTGAAATCATTCTTCATCACCAACCCTAGGGGTTGTGTAGTAGTTTTCATAATTCACATTCATCATACATGTGTAACATTGAATCGTCTTAGGTGTATTATGTAGCACATTTAATCCATTTTAATCTTTTCTAACTTATGTGAATTACATCAATAATCAAATTCTTGATGGACTTGACTTCCATAAATAAAACATTTATTTGAACCATTAATAAATTCTCAATCATACATATTCACATAGTTAGAGAATAAATAATTCTTATCTTCTTCTATTCATGGTTTTTAGATTATCCATTAATCTACGTCTTCATTTTCATATCAAAACCATGAGATCTATACATGAATCCAAACTCTATTTCATCCATTATTTAACAAAGAACAATGTATTCATAGATAGTAATTTCTTTTAGGTCCAATTCCATTATCATACTTGGATTTATGTGACTAAAGAAGATATCAATATTACCTTCAAGTTGGATGATAATTCTTGAAGAAATCCACACATGTCACGTAATATTAGCCTCATAGGTACCAATAGATTAATCATCCATTTACATCAACCTATTGATCTATTTATCCAACATGGTGAGAAGAATCTTAGGAATGTGATTATTTAAAAATATGTTCATAATAATTTCCCAATCCATGGATTCAATATCATCATGATGAAACATATTATTGATAAGTGTCTACCACCTGTATGCTTCACTATCTAATAGATAGATAACTTGAATGACTTTCTAATTCTCTGAACAATGAAAAATGAAAAATATAATTTCAGTAGTAATGATCCATTTAATCGAAACATGTGGATCAAAATATGCACTGAAATAAAGTGGGTGTTGGCTCATCTAGTACTCAACATAATGTTGTTCCATCATTTTCTCATTAGGAAGTCCACCACGATTCATAAGTTAAGTGATTTTGGTGGGAATAAAAATGATATTTCTCCTTCTAGCTCAAATATAATTTGGTTTCTCATGAGTAAAATCATTGCATTTCCCATTGAAATTTCCATTAATGTTGATCCAAAGGGTTTTGACCATTAAGGAAATCCAAAATCATAAATTAAGAAACAATTATCACATTCTGGAAAACCTAATCATGAGAATTCACATATAGGATGTTGAAATTATGACACATTCTATAATCGATGACACCTTAGGTTAATACTAGGATATTAACAGACACATTTTGTTTAAAGACATCCTAAAGGTTCTTGAAGTGTTCTCAAATTACCAAAGCATATCACCCAGGTGTGTCAAACCTAATGTCTTCCAAGGAACATTGTCATGTACCAGGTCACACTGATTCAGGGCCAACACACCTTGTCTAAGTTGTTACTCTAAGGTATATCTATATTGGATCCAAATCCACTATTAGTGTCTATATATGTATGTATTTATAGTAAAATAGTTACTATATCCTATAAAAATATTCCAAGACATTTTAATATACTTTTCTATATCCATCGATTTATTCTTAGTCATTTCATTAGGGTTCTCACTATGGTTTTCTTATCCTAGATTACAATGGATAACAAATACTCTATTGTAATACCAACTATATTAACCCATGATTATTTACTAATTAACATTATATAAAATTTAAGTTATACAAAATTTTTTATACAAACATGCTCCCAATGATTTTATTAGTCTTAGCCTCTATAATCATGGAAACATAAACACTGGTACATAAGTAAACTATTTTATTTCCCATTTTGTTTTTCATGAGAAGAACACTTCATAGAAAAATTATACATAAAACATATATTCATAACCTAGTAATGGAAATATAAAAATGAGTGATATCAGATGATCACTAAGCATAATCAAGGGAGACATGTATGCATAAACATGAATATAGGAATATAAGGATGTGATCATAACATTAAAACATCATAATATGAATATCATAAGATTAAAAACATGAATCATTGAATAATTCATGTCAATTTATTAAACACGAATCATATGAAAATAAATTACACAATCATTGAATTAATGACACAGGAGTAGGCCAATGAATTGAGGAAGAAACATAGACATGTAAAAATTATTACGATAGTAGTAATGGAATCAATTATAAGGTTATCTAAGTATTATAGGTTCACTAACTACACCATAATGGTAGTAATGGATTACTCTTATTGCCATTATTGTTTTATGAGATCACTCCCCATTCAATCATGGTAGTCATGGTTTTCATTTATGGTTATTATAGTAGTAAAGGTTCACTTCCAATACCATATTAATCTAACTTATGAGATATAAATCATTACCCAATTCCTTGGATGAAGATTTAAGTTACACCCATTTCATAATGATATCTTATATACATGTTTCCAAATTTCATAGTAATTTTATAATAAATTATGAAATTAAAATTTGTTCATAAACTATTCTTATATCATATCTTGTAGAAAAATATAAGGTCTTTATAATCATTTCAAAATCATAACCAATTGATTAAAGCATGTTTCAAAAGAATATAACATGTGAATGATAAATGTGTTCCAAAAGAATCATGAAATTAAAAAATTATCCATTCAATGAAAAAATATAAATGGTAATTTGTAATCATATTCCATATTAATTAATGAGTATACCCAATGGTTTCAATTATATAATATAAATAATTTAGGAATATCTTTTAAAAACATTTCTGGACGATTAAATCAATTCAACATTGAAAATTTATTTAAAAATAATAAATTATTGCTTATCAAATTATTGAATAATATATATGAATATTTTGAATAGAATATTTGAAAACAATAACAAATTTTAAATCATTTTCTTTGAGAAAAAATTGATACCATTTTAGAAAATATTGTTTCTGAAAGAAATGCTATTTTTGACCGAAGAGAGAAATATAGATTAATATTTCTTAAAATTATTTTAATAATCATATTATGTAGAAAATATTATAAAAGGGTACTAATACTTATATATACATCAAATAAACATATCATAAGAAAACTCATGAGTTTTCTTGAGATATGGACCATAATATTTCATCAATGGGAGCATAATCATATACAATTCCATTAAATGATGAGATTGTTTCATTAATATTTTTCCCCATAATTACTTGGAATCAAACACTTTATGTAGGAAAATAAATTTTCATGAATCACAAAATATAATTATAATAATAATATTCATGAAACAACATATCAAATTGAAGTATATACCCCACAAAAATGAATTTTGGTTCACAACAAAACATAAATATCAAGGAAGTAAAAATGAGGCATAATTGTCTTACCGATTTAGTAATTCTTGAAAAAATAGCCTCATAAAATAAAGATCACATAATGGATATGTAAATGAATATAAATTTAACAATAATAAAAATATAATACATTCATGGGTATTATATACACCACACAAAATAAAATAGTTGTGAACAAGGTATGTATCTTAAATATATAAAAAATGATATTAAATTCCCTTACCTTGTCTCTTGACTATATTATTACTCATAAAAAATCATTTATAATAATTATATTTTTATTAAAATTCTATAAAATTACAAAATTATTATAACTATTTCCATATATGGTTTGATTATGACATTATATTACACTCTTGTTAACTATTATATGTTATGTTTTCACATTGGGTCATATCTGCTTTGTTCTTCACTTGTGATTTAATTTTTTATATCATCTATCCATTACAATATATCATTATTTAACCAATTAAAACTATGATATAATTATAAATTGTATCAATTATATATATAGTACAATAATCCTTAGAATATAGAAGTATAAAATTTAATACACCGTCCATGGAGACGGTAGGTTATATGTATGCAAGAACATCATTTCTGTTTTATTGTCATATTGAATGAATAAAAGGAAAGGAAATGTATTTTTATATGCATATAATATCATTAAATTAGAATTATTATTCTGTAGATATCATATAAGTTCACTAAACACGTCTTTAATATATTCAGTGTAGTGTGTGAATGAATCACAAGGCTTTGAGGTGCCGGGAGTCCGCACTTCCTCAAACCAAATTATCGTTTGTAAAAAAATAGGAAATTTAAAAGGGTTGTATTTAAAAATAATTTAAAAAGACTATATTCATAATATATACAATAAATATCATATATATAGATATTCTTCATCATATTTCCCATAAATGAAATAGGGTGATGAAAAAAATAAACAATCATCATTTTGTGAGGCGGTAGTTTTCCATACACATAAACAATGTATTCATTATCTATTACATGGATTTGTCTATAATATTTGGTCAAAAAATAATATAATAACAACTTTGTATATTTTTTTATAATGGTTTTATTATATATTCATTGAATAATTAGATATTAGGGCGAATATAATGAAAATTAATGAATGAAGCTTCATGAAGGATGTTACATATTCTTTGGGTAACCCCTTTTGGTTTTCCCAAAATGGTTTACATGGATAGAATTATAAAAACATTCAGTATTATATGATTAGGTTAGGAACTTTTATAATCTATTATGTGAGAGTTTTTTTGATCCAAATCTGCTACATAACTGTGATAAAGTGGGTGGAAAAGAGTTCTTTTTACAGTGGTGGAGGGGTGGCACTCATGTAAATATTTTTAAAAAGAATTAGTCCAACGTTTTTGAAATGTAATGTTAATAAAATAATGGAATAATTAAAATAATAGGGAGTATAGGGTCTAAATCTATCCATACAAGGTCTATTAGAAAATTTTTTAGGTCATCTTCGTTCATAAATGTATTAATTAGAATATTTTTAATCTTTTTTTCTATTAATGGTTGTAATAAATTTTAATCCTTTTCAATAATATTTTTTATAAAAACCAATGTTGACCTTTGTAGAAATTTAAAATTAGTATAATTCAAAATATTTAGTCCAATTTTTCAAATTTTAGTAATAGAAGTTGTAGACATTAAAAAAATACTAAGTCCTAAAGACGGGACGACAAAAAGTGTTTTTAATGTAAAAACTTCCAAACGTTTTATATGGTTTTATAACAATTATCAAATTGATTTTTTAACTCAATTCAATCCATGATATACATGAGAATTAAAATATTTTAGGAAATAATTTCCATACAAATATGGGGAGTAACACCCATATATCTAGATTCCATGTTATGAGTTTGAGTGGAATCTTTCGTCCAATCCAAAAGTCTAATAGTGCAATGAGTACAAGAATTATTTTTATTGAAGAAATATTAACCGAAGTGTGAAAAATTAATCTTTGTTCCCCTGTTTCGATGACGATATGTCAGTTTTTATTGAATGTGTATATCATAAAGCCTTTATATCTTATTTTAGGTCCATTTCATGCTCTATGGGGATGGATTATAGAATACTAAAACTCATATGATATGATGAGTGGAGTTTTAAGTCCATGACAAAAAAAATTTCCCAGTTTTTTGGTTGCTTCTGGTATCCAATTCATATCTATGAAGATTAAAAATCATAAAAGATCATAAATATACCAATAGAGTTTATCTTCATCCCATATAATGAGTCGACTACATTGAAATTCATTGAAAATGTCCAATATAATGATTATATATGGT
The DNA here is from genome assembly GCA_963277665.1 of Viscum album. Taxonomy (NCBI): domain Eukaryota; kingdom Viridiplantae; phylum Streptophyta; class Magnoliopsida; order Santalales; family Viscaceae; genus Viscum; species Viscum album. Next base: position 1,067,558,109 of record OY728157.1, on the reverse strand, counting down.
TATTCATGATTACATTCACAGAATGTGTTTTGGGGACACCTATAGAAAATGAGATTACATGCGAGGCTTGTTCTCCATATCAATTTCCCCCTAGTTCATGTTTCCGTCAAAACCAAGTGTCTCTTCGCAAAGAACATTATATTTGATAAGAATATGATGGTGGATCGATAATTTTTTATCCTCACACTTTTGGAGGAATCAAAAAAATATATCAAACTACCCCTATCGAGTGCATTAATCAGGCTAAAAGACCATAGTTGCATTAGCATGTAGATCTACTTCTTCAAAACACCAATGCCTCATGTATTATATTAATGGTCAAATTAGTAAATTTAACGGTGATAAATCCCCAATCAAATGTAGAAAAAAATAATAAAATTGAAGCATTATTATACTAGGGGAATGGAATCAATCCATGGAAAATAGTGTTACTCCATTCATAGCCCTAAATAGTTAGGAAGTTACCCCAATCAATCACATAAAATAACCAATTGATGAATATGTGAGTATTGTGCATCATATTAAAATAATGGGCCAAAATTTAGGATCATATTCATCAATTTTCATGCCTTCATTCCTGTAAATAGAGACCATTTGTTATGAAATGGTCATGGAATATATACATAGTTGTAGAAGCTTAGATGAATATACCCTTGTTCCATCCACAATGTTCCAAGAGATCCATAACTCATCAACTAAGTCAAATGTGTATGAATATTATCATTATCTATTCCACAATACATAGACATTGAAACATTGTTGAGACCCCACAACATTAAATTGGTCATAGGAAGTCATTTCAACTATTTTTTAAAAAAGTTGACTTATCTCCTAACTATAAAGAGCTTCCTCCATTAAACAATTCCCCCAATACTAAGGATGGATAGGAATATCAAGATGAGTAGAAGGAGAAACTCAGGGATCCCCCTAGGATTTCCGGATGGAGTTTCCACAACCATGCATACTCTCGGATAAATATACATTGGTACAGAAGAGGACCCATGGACTTTATTGATTAGTGAAAACATGTGTTCTAAAGATATAGAGTTATATAAATCATTGAAAAGAATAAATGGGAAGCATATTTCTATAATTACATAGTAATTATTGGAATTTATCATGAGGTTTCTGAAAATCACCTATTCATTCTATAAAACATAGTGGATGTAAATATGAATCTAGAAGGACTCACCCTACTCACACTATCAAAATCGAGGTTGAATTTGATAGGATAATCGAGTAAAATTTCATTAATTATGTCAAATATATAACATATAATTCCAATATAGTGCTATTAAATAATTTTATTAGGAATACCCGGGTCTTCATTGACATTATAATTCTTAATTAGAACTATTTGAAAGATGGTTTACCTTACCCATTCAATGATATTTTGTTTTTTGTAATATATGGATATTAACTAATTTCTTTCAGGGATGGATATTTCAAGTATAAAAAACCTACTAGAAATATAATAATAATAATACCATCTCCCAAAACCCCATATGGAGTAATTTTCTATCTAGTATTTCATTGTGGACAAATAAATTTTATCACTTCATAACAACATTCCAATTATCACATCTGAAAACTGATTCTTAGGAAGCTTTTTGAATTCCAGGTTGATTACCTAGAGGACAAGTCTTCAATGTGTTCCAAAATCCATGGTTATCATGAGATAGTGTCAAAAATACTCATAAAAATCAACCTATAGTTAAACCCCTTGAAATGTTATTTTGGGGTTATATTATGGAAATTTCATTGATTATTCATACATGATATTGGCATAAATGTTTCCCCAGAAATGTTAAAGGATATCCCAGATATATCAATAAAATGGAAAACCAATGAGTTGAGGGAATTACAAGGAAACATTTCCATCATCTCCAACTTCGTAAGATTGTATTTTTCATTCATAATATATTTTATGATGGGGTTCACATTTGAGGGGAAAAAAATATCAGAAAACATTTGAAAGGCTCATGAAACATCTAATGTTTCCACCAATATTATGTCCACATATTGTGTAAAAACATTTCATTTTATAAGAAATTACCTAGAACAATAACATGGTTCTTTCATCACATAATATTTTGAAACTGGGAGTGGGAAAAACATTTATTTCCTCATATTAAACATTATTGAAATTGGTAATAGTTATTTATATATCCATAATAGATTCATTACATTGATCATCGTGTGTCAAATTCTAAGGTAGTACATTCACCACCATGATTACCATTTGGTCTCTTGTATTAACCTACTAGAGAGAACATAAATTTCCCAGAGAACGATGTCACTATCCATATCATGAATCAACCCCTCCTGATGTACACGTTCAACATGTCGAATTAACACCAACATCACAAGAATGAATATTATTCCCATACAAGCCAACATATCTAGCTCAAATGATTGAGTCTATAGAAGTAATCATCCTCAACATTTATAAAATTGTGAGGGACAATGTTGATGTGTTTCACAAGAAATTTTTTGGTCCTCATAATTGAGAGTTTGAATTTTTAATTCATATTATACTAGGGGTGTTACCATTATCTACGACTCCATAGATTATGGATGTAGGAGAAATTGAGGAGATGAAAAAATACCCATTTGAAATATGGATATAAGGTCCACAATCCCATTTTCTTCACTATGGGAAACATCAATCCTCTTCATCAAGAATAATGATGGTTAAATACATCATTTAATTTAATATCATAACCTAAACATTAAAAATTGATGAAATATTATTATCTTCCATGGATTGATGACATGATCAATCTGTGATGTTGAGAACAATTATTCTTCAAGGGGGATCTACATTCATGATATTATCTAGTTAGGGTGAAGAATTTGGTTATCACGAAGACTAATTTTTATTCAAGGTACATGCCCTATGAGTTTCATGTAATGCTATTTGGACTCACTAATTGTCCATCAATATTCATGGAAATAATGAATAGGGTATTTAGATATTACAATTAAAAATTTGTCATAGTATTTATAGTTTATATTATAATATAATCAAAAATAAAGGTTGAATATGAAAATTGTCTGAGTTTTGTGGTAAAGTGCTTATGGAAGGACACGATTTATACCAATAATTAAAAACATGAGTTTTAGTTGAATGAATTATAATTCCTAGACTATATCATCATGAGAATTACTATATATGTGGACCCTACAAAGTTATATGCAATGGAATGACGGATTTTTTCAATATATGAGGAAAATATATTTTGTCTCCATGGATTATTTTGGAATATTCATTTATTTGGGATAAATATATCATTATTTAAAAACACTATATGCATGATAACTCTAAATAGTGTCATGTTATATCAGATTTATGACTATGAAGAGATCTACCATGAACTAAAGAGAAGGCTTATTTCTCACCTTGTACTCATAGTAGCTAGAAGTATAGAAATTTTGGTAGTATGTAGGGATGATTCCAAAAAGTAATATGGATATGTGTTAATTAATAATGATAAAGTTATATTATATGCTTCGAAGAAGATGATATTTACTGAATAGAACTACCCAATTCATGATATAGAGTTGGATATAGTAATACTATATTTGAAATATTATTACATTATCTATTTTTCAAATATGTTTGAAAAATATCCATTTCAAAAAAATCTCCTGTATATATTCAAATAGAAAGAGATCAATATGTTCCAATCAAAATGGTTAGAGTTGATCATGGAGAAAGAATGCTCAATCCACTACCGTCCTAGTAAATAAAGTAAGGTAGAGAATTCTCTATGTAGAATGGATCTAGAAATTATATTATTTATTTTAATTGAGAGGGATCTGATCATCATAGATTTTGAATGGAAGGATATGGGAATCATAATAGAAGAAACATCATCAATATGTTAACAAATGATTTCTCATAAATCCCTTCTAAAAAATATACAAGACTCTTAGAAAAATGATGATTTAATTCATATGAACGATGAAACTATAAGAAAAAAAAATACTTAGTGTTCAATGATATTAAAATTTTTGTGAGATTTGGTTTAAGCCTCTGTCTACCATGAAATTATCAGTAAATGTTGGAGTTGTTGGATGATTCACATAGCTTATCTTTTCCATATCCATCCAGAAAGTAGAAATATATATAATGATCTCTGAGAACAGTGTAGTTGGTATAATAAAATATGGATATAATAGAATATAAATCCTGATTTTCTTCTATCATCATGTGAATGTAGAAAATAAAAAATACAAGAGGATGATGCAACCAATACCCATACCAAAATTGAAATGATAAAAAATTATCGTGGCCATTACATTGGTCTGCCGAATATATCAAGATAGAATAAAGCAATTTTACATGTGTTGAATATTCCTATATTAATTATTCAATTCATTGAAATTCGAGATTATTTATCACTAGATCAACTTGCATGGACATACATCAAATAATTTGTTGCCACTTAATGGTGTACCGCTATCAATTATATCTGATTGGGATCTGATATTTACCTCTATATTTAGGAAAAGTATCCATCATTATCTAAACACTAATATGAACGTCAATACATCCTATAATCATAAAATTGATGTCCAATCCAATAATAATATTCATAAATTGGAGGATAAGTTGAGATAATGATCATGGGATTCAACCAGAGGATGTAACTGACATATGCATCTGTATGATTTATCATACAATAATAGTTTCCACTCGAGCATTCAAATGGTTCCATATGAATCCATTTATGGGAAGAGGTTCATATAACCTTCATGATGATATGATTTTATAAAAAACAACTAGGTCATGAAATGGTTAAGGAAATGCTGGAAAATGTTAAGTCCTTTTCGGATATCATCAAGGATTCCCAGTGTTGACAAAAGAGATATGATGAAAATAAAAGATGAGATATATATCTTGATGTTGGTGTGACAATATTACTCTTTCTATCTCAATGGAATAATGTTATGATATTTGAGATGAGGGGAAATCATAATCTATGATACATTGGAACCATTGAGATCCTTAATCACATAAGAGTACTGACTTATCAACTAGCACTCCAGCCTAAATGATCTGAAGTAAATGATGCCATCCATGTATCCCTATTTAATGAATTACATACTAGATACATCATGTGTACTCAATAAATAGTTGGTGTAAATGGAGAATTATATATTTTTTGAACAGAACTTGTTGAAAATCATAGATCGTAGTGACAATGTTCTATGAAATTACACAATTCACTTTGTCAATGTACTGTGGAGAAACAAAACATCTAAAGAATAAAGGTGGGAACTAGAGTAGGTAATGAAATAGACATATCATAAACTATTTTAATGTGGGAAAAGGAAATTTTTATGGATAAATTTATTAATTGGGATCGTTGTAACAACATAAAATATTATACAAAAAATTACCCTTTTTGTTTTAAATAAATGTCTTATGATGTAATATTGTTATACAAAAAAGATGAACAAAATTTGTTTTGTTATATCTAATTGGATTTAAAACACTTTTTCATCATTATAATTTATTATATAATTGTTAAACATTGATCACATGATTAGTGTAAATATAGTATTATATCAAACCTAATTGAAAAAAAACAAATGATGTGATGGAATAGAAAGTTGGATTGTACCCTAGGAAGCACATTGTTTGATCTTACATGGGTGATAAGATAACTATTATATTCATTTGACAAATCCAAATATGTGATCCAATAAATTGTGCATGATCAAAACCATTTGTGGGATATGATCAAGATCATTTAGATCGTGACCCAAACCATGTTCACCGAACCACCCCATGAATGTATCATCATCATGATCCTTACTCATAGGGAGTTTGATGGTGTATTAAAGTAATATGTATCAAGATACTAGTTATATGAGTATGTACATTATTTTTGTACAAAATAAATAACATATTATTATCCTATTAATGTTAACTTATAAATAATTTTTTAATTTTAGACAAAAAACTAAAAATTGTATTTTGGTGTAATATTCAAATTAAATTAAACAATTGAATTTTATAGAATATTGTAATTTTGAAATAAATTATTTTTTATTGAATATTATTATAAATTTTTTTAATAAATAAAAATTTTCAAATAATTTTTATGATGTAAAATGTAATTTGTATATGGATTAAAAATAGTTGTTTTCATAAAAACACAATATATATCAATAAATTGGAAATATTATTATAAAATTAAAAATTAACATATTTATAAATTTTTTTTATAAAATAAATAATATTTTTTGAATAATAACATAGAAATTATCCAAAATTTAATATTTTATAATTTCGTGAGATAATAAAATTTTTGGGTAGAAATTAGATATTGTATATATATGGTATGTGTTATAACTAAAAAATGAACCAATGTGATTTAATAAATACTATAAAAGGTATCCATGAAAAATATATGTTTTAAAATTAATATAATATGATTTTACTTTTATATTGTTAATTTTTCAAATCCATTATAAATCCTCCAAAAACATTAATAAATTTTATTATTATTAAATCTATTCATTAAGTGTATGACTAACTTCTACACAATCAGGGTTATTTTTTTATGTTCGGAACATTGAATTATAAAATAATGAAAAAAACACACATTTGGTTGAAACTATTGTAAAAAACAATGGGAAAGGTTTTCGTTTTGTTTATTTTATTATATATAGTCCAAAACATATGTTTGGAAAATAATAATGAAAGACCAAATCAGTTTATATATAAACCCAGTCATTCCCCAGTTTATATTGATTAAAATCCTTGGATAATATATATTATATTTCCACTTATATCGAGGTTCCTCCCATCATTCATGCAACCTTTCAAGAAGCTCCTATCAAGAATTTGGTGTCACATGCTCATGTAAGGGATCCTGGCCTCCTCTTATATATTCTAGTCTCTCTATTATATTCTTCCTTATATTTCCAATTTATAATGTTTGGAAATATATTCTCATGTCTATATTACTAACCAGTCTATTTATAATTTTTCATCGACCTCATTCACTCTCACCAAATCATTTTATGATTTTATATGTGACATTGGGAATTAAATTTATTCTTTCAATAATCCTTCATCATGTAATAAAATATGATGATTAATGAATATGAGTTTGATAAACAATGTTGAACAATTAAGCATAATAATAAAATAAATGTGATGGGTGCAGACAGAATTATATACCATTCCAATTCATTGGGTAATGTTTAGTCTAATAAGACATAATATTTGGATAGGGAGTGAACATGATTCCTTTATGGTACTTTTTCCATCATGTATTCATAGAAGCTAGCCCAGACCAATATATATAATGATATTTTTTAGGTTGTTTCCACATTTCCCTTGTCACCATTATGATTATCAAGAAATATCATGTATCATTATTATCCATTATGATTCATACTCTTTTTAGACCCCATAGATATGTCTATTTTGTAACATGTATACCATATTCATTTTATTCCATGTTAATTATCTTGTTTGGATTTATAGCTCATAATTTTTTTGATTTATGTTCCATGGTTATAAGGTGATGTTTTTAAGGCCAGGAAAATTATAATCATGTTTGGGAAGGAAATAATAATGTTTTTGTATCTCGTGTTTATGATGTAATGATATGTACCTAATTCCCATATACAATTGGCATGTTGATCTTTCGTGGTGTATTATGTCTAATTTAATGTACCAAATAATGTATTAATGATAAATAAGTAACAAGGTTGTTAAATAATACTCAAGGATTTGGATGATACCATTTAGGTTGTATCTCAATAATAAGACATTTGAAAAATGGATTTTGAGACATTATGTTGGTGATGGATTCCTCTTTTTAGTAAATGTTAAATCATGTGTAGTGGTTAAAGCATATGTCTGTAGGAATTGGTATGATACCACATGGATTGAATGAAGATCTTGAAAAAATTATTAAAATATATGAAAAAATAGAAACAATAAAAACACATCATATAAGAATAATAAAAAAATTTAAACAGACATAATTTACTGTCTTTTTTATCTCTCGTTCTTTTAATGATAGAACGAGACCAAAGATATAGGTCAAAAAACCATTTTATGTTAAGGATTTACATCATGATCCCCATTTTTTCTATAAAAACACATAGATTTGATTAATCATGATAGCTTAATTATTGGGGGTTTAATAATAAAAACAATACATGTTGGGGTTTCCTTCATTTAATGGTTTATAACAACTTTTTCTCTTGGAAATGGTAAAAAATAGTTCCCATATTTATGAAATCTCATAATCATTCATTCCAAATGGATTTGTTCAATAAAAAATCGATAAAATTACACCTCCATCCCCATATTGGTCAATATGATGAGTTTTTGGGATTGTCACGCCAATTATTATTGAATTATTTCTTACTTTGGGACTCTATTAAATATTAAATATATTTTTTTTTATTCATTTTTTAAATCCCAAATTTGACATGAGTTTCCCTTAGGTAATAATTATTTTTTTCGAAAGTTTATAATATAGAATCATCTTTATATATTCATGTTTCTGCATCATTAGGGAGATTTGTGTGTATCTGAGGATATCCAAAAATGGTTAATTTTTTAGAATTTATGATAGATTCTTTTTTCATTTATTATTATAATGGTTTTTTTATTCAATATAGTATAGTGATCAAAATTTTGTAATCATATTGGGGGTTTTTAATATTGGGATAAGTCCCATAAAATATAATTTCTATATATCATTGTCAATGTAATTAGAAAACATATAGTATGGTCCCACATAACAAAAAATATCATCCCTTTAAGGCCCTGTGATGAGGAATAATTCATTCAGTTTGACATCATGAAACAAGGAATTCTATACGGAAGGTTCCTAGAAAATGTTTGATGTGGGACTTCTTATGAATTTGGAAAAGGAACTTATAAGGGATGGAAGATCCCATGTATTATATGACTCGAATAGAAACATGTACTAGATTAAATTAGGGTTTATTTTATGTGTTGGGTTTGGACCTCAATAATGCTTCCTAGATATCCAACCTTTTATGATAATTAATATTGATGTAGTTTTAATAGGCCATGTACCAACATCAATTGATATTCTCTAATGGTTTTCACATAGGGAATGTGTCCCATTTTGAAGACTATTTTAAAGAATATTCTAAAGATAAGTCCTATATTTCATACAATGATGTTTCCCATTGATATGGAAACAATGATTTTAGGATATATACTAAAGGTTTTCTTTTGAATTAAAGCAATATGAATATGAACAAGAGGAATCTGAAATGACACATGCATATGATAGCAAAAACTTCACGATGTTATTTGACCTCCAATCTGACGTGATTCATTCTTGAATGTGATAAACAAGAGGAATATAATTATATGGAAAATGGATGAATCAATTCTCAAATGGTGGAGTATTTCATGGATATGGGATAAGGATAAATGGATTTTACTTACCCTTCTCAACTCATATTTTCATAAATAAGAGTCAAATATAAACACCTTTCTGGCAACATCTAATAATAAAGGCTGTGGGGTTACTCCAGGAATGATTACCAGCTCCGAGTTTTGGAAAATATAGGCGGATATTACACTAACAGACAAAGGTAAAATAAATCTCATTACCATCCAAAACAATCTGAAACCATATATCCATGCTCTTAAATAAGAAAATTGGAAAACGTGGACAAAGACCATTGAACTTAGAGATTAATAGGGATGTATATGGAAAATTCTGTTATGCCTAGAATTTTGGAGCACAAGGAACATCCAATAGGGTTGGTGTAGAGACCCGAAGCTTGACGTACATGGAAATTACATTACTTTTGCGGAATACTTAGTTCAAAACAAAAACACACACACACAAGGATCGTAATAGTTTAGTGTCCTTGGAAACTCGGAATATAATCTTCTAATCGTGGTGGAAGATAATCAACATCTCCCATAAAGATCTTGCTTTTTTTATACCTAAAACATTTCTTTATATACTGGGGAAAAGAATACATAAAAGGGTGAGCTCAAATGCTCAGTAAGGGTAAACAAAAGAAATATCAATCACATCATATACATAAGCACATAACTTTCGGAAATCTTAACCAGCAAAAGAGATCATAATTTCATAACATGGGATAAATAATGGTAGTGAAATGTAATCACAATAATCATAAATTAAAACATTAAACTTTGTGGCATACACACATAATCATAGAGAATCATTTCTTGTTAGTCAAGACTCATTGCCAAGACTATCTTAGTGGACAAAGTCCCTTTCTAAACTGAGTCACCCTCGTTCCAGTCCTATTTCACTGAACCGGTATAACCTACCGTTCCAGCCCTGTCTATCTCATGAGATATAAAATCTTTACCAAATGTATTGGAGGGAGATATAGGTCCCACCCATCTCATAATGATACCATTCTTATGTGTTCCACAAAATCATAAATCATACATCATTACATAACCCATGTAATAAAAATGGGAATCTTAAACATCATGACATCATAAAACAATTCATATATGATAAAGGAATTCATAAAAATAATTCCATCACAACATTATCAAATCAATGTAATAATATAGATAAAAACAGAACCCTTTATTATCTTAGATGGAAAATAATTTTGATAAAACACTTGAACTCCATTCTTGAGGAAAATATCCTTTCTTCTTCAAAAACATTTTTCCATTCTTAACATGTCATACAACATTAAACTAAAAGAAGTTGATTAAAAATAAACTCGAAAACTTGTAAAGGATGCTTCTTGGAAATAATTTTTTAAAAATCCATTCATGTCCTATAAGTTAAAAAAACATTCTTCGTACTTTTTTCGGAATAGTCAAAAAGTACCTCGTACGAAAAACGACAAAAGATTCCTTTCATATCCTTTACTAAAAACTCATCGAAGTGTAAAATTGGATTTAAAAAATTGTAGGTGGATGGAAATAATATTACATATTGAGGAAACATGGATGTGGATGATAATATACACCCCAGTAAATACTAAAGTATAAACAATCTCGGATAAAAATGAGATTGTGATATTTCCCTTACCTTATGTCCAATTTGCTTCATAAGTGTCCGAACCTCCTGTATAATGATTTAAATAATGTCATTGACTTATTACAGAATCATATTCATTTTTATGATATCATATATGGTTCACTTATGACTTTATATTACCCGTTCTTTTGTAAATTCCATGTTAAAGAGCGTTTTGGGTAAAATTGTTTCATTTGTCGTCCGTGTTTTGACTTGTAATTATTCATATGATTACATAGATCATGATTACTTAATTACAGAATATAAAACATGATTTATATATATATATATTCAGAATATACATATATATAATAAATCAGTAAATGGAAAGAAATACACCGTTCATGGAGACGGTAGTCCGTACGTACGCATGAATGTTGTTTTCGTTTCCTTATTGAATTGAATGGAATTAAGTAGATGACATACATATAAATATACATAAATCCAGTATCATTATTATGTCATATATTTCATTAGTACTTATTATATATACTTTATAATCTTTCATGAATGGTTAATCATTGAGAATGAATCTCATCCCGTCGTGGAGACGGTAGACCGTACGTACGCACAAGCGATGATATCGTTCCCATGGCCGTGGAATTGTGTTGAAGTGTATGTATAATATTTCAGTTTCAATATCAATTTATAATAATCATATATAGTTACTCATTAAACCATTATACCCATCCAATTAAGGTGGTGGCGGAAAATAGATTACACCACGGCGTGTAGACGGTATTCCGTACATACGCACGCGCGGTGATTTCCTTTTTCCGTACGATGGATAGAACATTAATTAGATTTGTTTCATATTTATAATAACATATCAGTATATAATAAATACTGATGTTATTACTTTATCATGAAACAACTAATGACGAAGAAGTTGAAAAAGAAAGAAATTGAAAAAGATCGGTAATGGATATTACCTCTTTTTGACGCGCCTTCAATTAACCTCCACTTAGAGAACTAAGGATGGTCTTTGAAGAAGACCAGGACCTCTAGGATGATACTAGGGAAGTGGAGAAGAGAGTCTGGTAGGGTTTGGATGAGCATTAATGCTCAAATTGGTGTGAGGAGGAGAGGGAGGAGGTGCCCTTTTATAAGGGAGGAGAGGGGCATCTTAGGAAAATCTCAAAATATTATTTTATATTAAGGTAAAATTCGGTTTATAATGGTTCTAAATAGTCTTATTTCAAAGATAAAGTGAGGATGGGTCGAAATCCTCTCATACAATAGGATTTAGACAAGTTTATGTTATTATTTTAACCTTATCAATTAGATTTAACTCTAAGTTAAATAGTTTATCTTTTACCGTGTCTTTTTGTTTTCTTACACTATATGGTTAATAAACATACTATATCAAGCCAAACGAACCCCAAGTTGTTTATTATTAATATATCTATAGTTATTTGAGTCATTTTTCCGAACCTTAGATTTTTCAGAATTAAATAACAATTAATAATATAATATTTGTTTTAAAAACTAATTTATGTCAATTTTGACACTATTTGGTACATGATTTTTATGAAATTTCTAACAGAATTATAAGTTCAAAACAAGTTACTTAAATCAACAATAACATGTCATATTAACCTATAAAATTAATTTAAGTCATAAAAAGTCTCAAATTACATTTATTTGGGCATTTATAACATCAATTATGTTAATATTTTTTTAAAAAGGTAATTACTGCATCATCGTTGTGTCATAAATAAATTAAATTATTTAAAGTATAAAAAATAAAAAAAAAATACCATTATGTAGGAAATTGTTTTATATTTCTAATGAATATTTATAGTCGGAATTATATTATGTATAACCCTATATTAAAAATGTTTTAGTAAATAAACATTGATTTTAGCTCTTATAACTCTTCTTTGAATTAAATAATAATAAATGTCCTAATCTAATCCAAGTGGGCCTAAATGATAATATTTTACACTTAAGGATGTTTTTGGTCGAGATACACTTGTCCAATAGGATTAGGACACATGTTAGGGTAATATTAATATCATTTTTACCCTTAATTACCCTATTTACTTTTAACCGTGGTAAATAAAAGTAAAAAGTTACTATTCACCAAAAATTATTTTCATCTCATTGAACCACATTTTACTTACTGAAATCAATTGTGTCTCCCGGATTTTTAAAATTCCATTCACAGAAGCGGTAAAATTAAGATTTATGAAAAAATTAATTTTTTAACTACCACTTAGTAGTTTCACTATTCATCAAAAATTGAAGTTTTTCAGAAAAATGCCAAAATTTCACCCTAAGCTATAATTGATATTCCGAATTAAAAAATGATTTCTATTTTACAAAATTCCCAACATATAAGTTGCATTAATTAATTTTATAATTAATTTCCACTGTCACAACAAATAGCGTGTTTTTAAGAGATAATAACTATCAAAAGATTAACACTTGTTTATGTCTGGTGTAAATGTGAAATTACATCCAATGACCAACATTGTATTGAATTGTAAAATTATATTCTAAATATATTTTAAAACCACTCAAATTAATAATTTATCACTATTAATTATTTCGATTAAAAAAGTTTTTTTTAATTAAAATTTAGTAATTTTCACTATTCATCAGAAAATTAAAGTTATCCAAAAAGTACCAAAATTTTACCTTAAGCTAATTTCGATATTACGAATCCAAAAATGAATTCCATTTTGAAAAATAAAATTTCAAAAAGTGGTTATTACTATTCATAACATCTAGTTTTAATAATATTTTAATAGCATATTGTTGTTTAGTGAAACTCATTATTGCGTACTACACACGCTATCGAGGAAGGTCGTGATTGCTTGTAATGCAAGGCAAGTCAAGGATGCGTGTTGCGCAAGCTCCTTTTGGTGTAGCATACAACACAAGACATTAGTGAAATTAAAAAGAATATTTTTCATAAAATCTTGGGCTGTTACATTCTACCCGCCTTAAAATGAATTTCGCCCTCGAAATTCGTCGGGGTTATAAATAGTTTACTATTCGAAAGTTTCTTTAATAGAAACCCACATCGTAAAAAGGAATACCAAAACCAATTTTTAAAAACAAAAGTATGAAACGTAATGGTTAACCAAATAAACTAATCACTGGGTTTCCACATAGGTAAAAATATGGATATGGAAGAGAAATCTAACATTCATGTTCTGATGGAGAGTGGTTGAGAACATGGCTATGGAAAAGCTAGAAATCCGAAAGCCATAAATTTTTGACGATCTAAGGTACCATCTGATTAATCAGATATAAGAGCACTAGGACAACATTTTTGGTTTTCAAGATCGTTTCCCTAAAGTTAAAGAATTTGAATTAGAATAAATACTTACTTTATTTTGGTACAATCTCACTGTTGTTCGTGCCTTGAACAATTTCCACTTCATCTCTTAAATAAATGAAGTTGAATTTGTCATTCGTGATGTGTTAGTAGATCATGTGATAGAATGATGGGTCATTCCATCTGTCCCAAACAAAAGGTTAGCAAAAGTTATTAAATATACATAAATCATTCTATAGTGAGATTAATCATATATGGTTCCTAAAATGGACTTATACAACATATATCATACTGCTTAATATAATAAAACTGGTTTATACTAAACAGGGACTTCCTGTAGGCCAGTGGTAGGCGATAAAGGCCAGTCGCACTTCGATTGTGGGTTCGATTCCTACAGCCTTGTCCGACGTGATGGGTTGTCGCCCGTCCTGCAGTTTTTCCTTTTTCTAAAACTACATTACTATACCATCCCATCAATAATATCGAAAATCTTCTATCCTTAATCAATACTAACTTATGTCCAACATAATCCATTCTAATCTTTGGGCTTATCCATAATACTGCAGTCCACTCTCATAATATAGTGAAAATGATTACCAAGGATTTAATACTGTCGTTGATCCCCATATATCATAAGATATGTCTTGGTGGTCACATTCCAAACATTCAAAGGCCTTAATCATGTATTCTCTTAAATACCCATTGAACCTTATTGAAAACATGAATGCTGTTAAAAGTTAACTCTTTCCACATACGAAAATCCTCAAAATTCTATATACTCAAACCATGATATCACTTAGTCCTTATATCAATCATGAGCTCATTAATACTGTTAAACATTTCATTTTCTCGTTTTCCCTTCATTATGCGCATATCATCTTATTTCCAAAAAAATATCTCAATCACTTTGAATACCACATTATACCAATACATAAATATTCCAATACTCCATGATACAACATTATTTTGGAATCCCATTACATAAACACTTAATCATTCCACCACATCGTTGTCATATTCAACATCGCCAATAGTGATCGCATGTGAATTCCCTTTGACCTTTTCCTTATGTGGTTGCTCATTTTGATCATCACTGACCCTTGGATTAGGGCATTTATTAGCATAATGCCCCATTTCCTTGCACTTGACGCATTGAAGTGTTGGTGGTGCATTCTCTGCAGTGTTTTCTTTATTTACATCATTAGAAAGCCTTTTTCCATTAACTTGACACTCAGCTCCTCGATGACCTTCTTTTCCACACTTAAAACATTTTCTAGTCCCTTCAAGACAATCTCCACCATGCTTCTTTCCACACTTTGAGCATAAGGAAACATTCATCTTCTTTTCACCATTATTCTGAGATTTCACCTTGAACTCCATCTTTCGTTTCTTGTCAAAAACATGAGATGGATAAGTAACACCAACTTCCATTTCTACCTTGATAGCACAACGTACAATTTCTTCATAGCTACTGAAGTCTCTTATAGCTAACACCCTTCGAAGACTTGCTTTTAAGCCACTGAAAAATCGATCAAATTTACTTTCAGGTTGGATGATAATACCAGATGCATACCTTGCAAGTCTTGTAAAATTCGCTTTGTATATACCAATATATTCATCATCCTTTTGCTTTAGTTCAAGAAACTCCTTCTCCATATTTGTTCAAAGAACACGAGGGAAGTACATATTGACAAATAAGTTCTTGAACTCGTCCCATTCCATGGACTCAATTTCATCTCTTTGCCTCGTATTCTTGATAAGATTCCACCATTGATCAGCTTCACCTTCCAAACAATATACTGCTAAGATGACTTTATCATGTTCAGAACATTGAAGAACTGAAAATATCTTTTCAGTGGTACTAATCCATTGTTCAGCAACAAGTGGATCAGAAGACCCACTGAAAGAAGGTAGACGTTGCCTCATGAAGGACTCAATAGAATATTGTTCCCTTCTCTGCTCATTTGGAAGTCCAGAATGATTCATAGCTTGTGTAAGTATAGCAATAAGATTTTTCACTCCATCTCCTATAACATTTGTTTGTTCAGGAGGACAATCATTGCATTGTCCATTGCATTGATAAACACAGTTTTTTTGGGTTCCAGCCATCCTCTAAAACCCAAAAAGAATAGTGTGAGAGGCAAAAATCATGCTAGGGAAAACAACATAATAAAGGTTGAGTATCCTCAATATCTAACATCTTAGGATAAATTCTATGATCATTACCGTAGTTCTAGGACTATATCCTATACGTATACTTATCCTTTGGGACATCCCTAGACATACCTTATAAATATCTCTAGGGATCTCACTAAAGTTCTCGCATCCTAGTTTCCAAAGGTTGACTAAACCTTTCCTCTGATACCAACTGTAGAGACCCGAAACTTGACGTACATGGACATTACATTACTTTTGCGGAATACTTAGTACATAACAAAAACACACACACACAAGGATCGTAATAGTTTACTGTCTTTGGAAACTCGGAATATAATCTTCTAATCGTGGTGGAAGATCTTCAACATCTCCATAAAGATCTTCCTTTTTTTTATATAAAAAATTTTCTTTATATCCTAGGGAAAATAAAACATAAAAGGGTGAGCTCAAATGCTCAGTAAGGGTAAACAAAAGAAATATCAATCACATCATATACATAAGCACATAACTTTTGGAAATCTTAACCAGCAAAAGAGATCATAATTTCATAACATGGGATAAATCATGGAAGTGAAATGTAATCACAATAATCATAACTTAAAACATGAAAATTTGTGGCATACACACATAATCATAGAGAATCGTTTCTTGTTAGTCAAGTCTCATTTCCAAGACTATCTAAGTAGAAAAAATCCCTTTTCTGAACCGAGTCACCCTCGTTCCAGTCCTGTTTCACTGAACCGGTATAACCTACTGTTCCAGCCCTGTCTATCTCATGAGATACAAAATCTTTACCCAATGCATTGGAGGGAGATATAGGTCCCACCCATCTCATAATGATACCATTCTTATTTGTGCCACAAAATCATAAATCATACATCATTACATAACCCATGTAAAAAAATGGGAATCTTAAACATCATGACATCATAAAACAATTCATATACTATAAAGGAATTCATAAAAATAATTCCATCACAAAATTATCAAACCAATGTAATAATAGTTATAAAAACAGAACCCTTTATAATCTTAGATGGAAAATAATTTTGATAAAACACTTGAACTCCATTCTTGAGGAAAATATCATTTCTTCTTCAAAAACATTTTTCCTTTCTTAACATGTCATACAACATTAAACTAAAATAATTTGATTAAAAATAAACATGAAAACTTGTATAGGATGCTTCTTGGAAATAATGTTTTAAAAATCCATTCATGTCGTATAAGTTAAAAAAACATTCTTCGTACTTTTGTCGGAATAGTCAAAAAGTACTTCGTACGAAAAACGACAAAAGATTCTTTTCATATCCTTTACTAAAAACTCATCGAAGGGTAAAATTGGATTTAAAAAATTGTAGGTGGATGGAAATAATATTACATATTGAGGAAACATGGATGTGGATGATAAAATACACCCCAGTAAATACTAAAGTATAAACAATCTCGGATAAAAATGAGATTGTGATATTTCCCTTACCATAGGTCCGATTTTCTTCGTAAGTGTCCGAACCTCCTGTATAATGATTTAAATAATTTCATTGACTTATTAAAGAACAATATTCATTGTTATGATATCATATATGGTTCACTTATGACTTTATATTACCCGTTCTTTTGTAAATTCCATGTTAAAGAGCATTTTGGGTAAAATTGTTTCATTTGTCGTCCGTGTTTTGATTTGTAATTATTCATATGATTACTTAGATCATGATTACTTAATTCCAGAATATAAAACATGATATATATATATATATATATATATTCAGAATATACATATATATAATAAATCAGTAAATGGAAAGAAATACACCGTTCATGGAGATGATAGTCCGTACGTACGCATGAACGTTGTTTTCGTTTCCTTATTGAATTGAATGGAATTAAGTAGATGACATAAATATAAATATAAATAAATCCAGTATCATTATTATTTCATATATTTCATTACTACTTATTATATATACTTTATAATCATTCATGAATGGTTAATCATTGATAATGAATCTCATCGCGTCTTGGAGACGGTAGTCTGTACGTACGCACGAGAGATGATATCATTCCCATGGTCGTGGAATTGTGTTGAAGAGTATGTATACTATTTCAGTATCAATATCAATTTATAATAATCATATATAGTTACTCATTAAACCATTATACCCATCCAATTAAGGTGGTGGCGGAAAATAGATTACACCACGGCGTGGAGACGGTATTCCGTACGTACGCACGCGTGGTGATTTCCTTTTTCCGTAGGATGGATAAAAGGTTAATTAGAGTTGTTTCATATTTATAATAACATATCACTATATAAGAAATACTGATGTTATTACTTTATCATGAAAGAACTAAAGAAGAATATGTTGAAAAAGAAAGAAATTGAAAAAGATCGGTAATGGATATTACCTCTTTTTGACGCGCCTTCACTTAACCTCCACTTTAAAAACTAAGGATAGTCTTTGAAGAAGACCAGGACCTCTAGGATGATACTAGGGAAGTGGATAAGAGATTTCGTCAGGGTTTGGCCAAGATTGAATGCTCAAATTGGTGTGAGGAGGAGAGGGAGGAGGTGCCCTTTTATAAGGGAGGAGAGGGGCATCTTTGGAAAATCTCAAAATATTATTTTATATTAAGGTCAAATTCGGTTTATAATGGTTCCAAATGGTCTTATTTCAAAGATAAAGTGGGGATGGGTCGAAATATTCTCATCCAATATGATTTAGACAAGTTTAGGTTATTATTTTAACCTTATCAATTAGATTTAACTCTAAGTTAAATAGTTTAACTTTTACCGTGTCTTTTTGTTTTCTTACACTATATGGTTAATAATCTTACTATATCAAGCCCAAAGAACCCCAAGTTGTTTATTATTAATATATATATCCTTATCTAAGTCCTTTGGCCGAACCTTATAGATTTATGAATTAATTAACAATTAATAATATAATATTTGTTTTAAAAACTAATTTATGTCAATTTTGACACTATTTGGTAGATGATTTTTATGAAATTTCTAACAGAATTATAAGTTCGAAAAAATTTACTTAAATCTACAATAACATGTCATATTAACCTAGAAAATTAGTTTAAGTCATAAAAAGTCTCAAATTACATTTATTTGGGCATTTATAACATCAATTATGTTAATATTTTCTTAAAAAGGTAATTACTGCATCATCGTTGTGTCATAAATAAATTAAATTATTTAAAGTATTAAAATTAAAAATAAAATACCATTATGTAGGAAATCTTTTTAGATTTCTAATGAATATTTATAGTCGAAATTATATTTTTTATAACCCTATATTAAAAATGTTTTAGTAAATAAACTTTGATTTTAACTATTCTAACTCTTCTTTGAATTAAATAATAATAAATGTCCTAATCTAATACAAGTGGGCCTAAATGATAATATTTTACACTTAAGGATGTTTTTGGTCGATATACACTTGTCCAATAGGATTAGGACAGGTGTTAGGGTAATATTAATATCATTTTTACCCTTAATTACCCTATTTACTTTTAACCGTGGTAAATAAAAGTAAAATGTTACTATTCACCAAAAATTATTTTCATCTCATTGAACCAAATTTTACATATTGACATCAACTGTGTCTCTCGGATTTTTGAAATTCCATTCACAGAAGCAGTAAAATTAAGATTTATGAAAAAATTAATTTTTTAACTACCACTTAGTAGTTTCACTATTCATCAAAAATTGAAGTTTTTCAGAAAAATGTCAAAATTTCACCCTAAGATATAATTGATATTCCGAATTCAAAAATTATTTCTATTTTACAAAATTCCCAACATATAAGTTGCATTAATTAATTTTATAATTAATTTCCGCTGTCACAACAAATAGCGTGTTTTTAAGAGATAATAACTATCAAAAGATTAACACTTGTTTATGTCTGGTGTAAATGTGAAATTACATCCAATGACCAACATTGTATTGAATTGTAAAAATATATTCTAAATATATTTTAAAACCACTCAAATTAATAATTTATCACTATTAATTATTTCGATTAAAAAATTTGTTTTCAATTAAAATTTAGTAATTTTCACTATTCATCAGAAAATGAAAGTTATCTAAAAAGTACCAAAATTTCACCCTAAGATAATTTCGATATTACGAATCCAAAAATGAATTCCATTTTGAAAAATAAAATTTCAAAAAGTGGTTATTACTATTCATAACGGCTAGTTTTAATAATATTTTTATAGCATATTGTTGTTTAGTGAAACTCGTTATTGCGTACTACACACGCTATCGAGGAAGGTCACGATTGCGTGTAATGCAAGGCAAGTCAAGGATGCGTATGGTGCAAGCTCCTTTTGGTGTAGCGTATAACACAAGACATTAGTTAAATTAAAAAGAATATTTTTCATAAAATCTTGGGCTGTTACAGTTGGGTCCCTCATGATAAAAATGATGAATTATTGAATATAACCCAAGGACACTACCTATTAGGTATGACAAGTGAGGGACACCGTTAATATATGGAATGCATAAATGTATTGGAGACACACTAGTGTATCTCTATCCATGGTTTTGAACATATGGGGGCATTAGTGGAGGATTTTATTTGGTCACCCTTTGATGGGAGTCCCATGGAAGGAGGTTCTCTTAAATTGTTGGTTGAAAAAGGTCTTAATAAAGGCTTGTGTAGGTGAAGCATTGATGAGATAGAGGTGTCTTGTATAGGTTATTCCATACACTGATCATATATAAATCACATATGATAGTCTTTCATGATCTAGATATAACTTGTAGACAAACAATAACCTAAGATACAACATTTGGGTTATGACATTCTCTAGGATATGAGGGTCTCTTTAGGTGTCCCTAGAAGGGCCACACATAGGTCTTGTGTTTAATAAGGGACCTTCAATAGAGTCTATAATGATAATGGAGTTTTTGTCTCCATATATATGTGTTTTATGTTTCACTATACATGTGGGAATTTTATATCACCTTACCAAATAATTCCAAGTCCTATTAGGTTTTACTTATGTTTTTTTAGTATTTATAGGGTTTGGGTGATGGACTTGGGTGAGAGTAGCTTTGAGACATTCCATCTTTTTTTTAATGAATTGAGGAACCCAAGGGGATATTTATAGGAAAAAATGAGACCATGGGTGAAAGATTTTTCTATCATAGGTACATCACACAAGTTTCACTCATGGGTTTCATTAAATGGTGTGTCTCTCTATAATTGGTGGCATATGAAGGGCTTGTGTGATCCTCCTTCTTGGTAGTTTGTTCTCAAATACTTTTTCATGGGTGAACTACTTGATCCTCCATAGTCCTCTTAGACCCTTAATTTATTTGAAGTAATTTCAACATGTTCTTTACATACCCATGTGAACAAAATTAGGCTCAATTTAGATAAAACCATATTGTTTGTTACTATGGTTCACACATAGTATGGGAATTTATTCCACATTTTTCCCAAATACCTATGATATTTTTATTTTCTGAATACCACTATAAATGAACAAAATAATGTTTGTATCTCAAATATCCTGTGAGTTTAAACATTTGATGGGGTAAGGTATTGACATTACACCTTTTGATAGATATCACCTTATCAAAAT
The DNA here is from genome assembly GCA_963277665.1 of Viscum album. Classification (NCBI taxonomy): domain Eukaryota; kingdom Viridiplantae; phylum Streptophyta; class Magnoliopsida; order Santalales; family Viscaceae; genus Viscum; species Viscum album. The sequence continues at coordinate 1,067,536,011 of OY728157.1, read as the reverse complement.
TCTAAATCTTTTTTACTTTATTTATATTGGACAATAACTGTATTTGTCCTTTAAACTGGTTGATCTTTTATAATACTAGTAATCTAAAATCTATATTTTTCCTCATAAAATAAATCCCCAACATGATCTTTTACATTCTCTTGCATGACTACAAATTTTTTCTAAATCTGTGTAGTCAAATATATAATCTAATTTTTGTGAATGGTCAAAACCAACTACATGTATATCATTTTGGTACCCATTATTCCATGAACCATGTTTTATTTACAACCTCTTCATCAATTAATTCACTGCGTTGAATGTATGAACACTAAAATTAAACATTCTAATAGGAACATTTCCAGATTAAATAAAAAACTTATTAATTTTGAAAAATAAAACAGAAACTATTCCCATTATAATAAATTCAATGAAATATAAAATACATGTATAAAAAATTGATGAATATTGTGATATCATATGTACAGGTCATTATAAAGACTTATAATCATCTTCAACCATTCCTGATGACGTAAAATTGTGTAACAGAGTGAATCCAATTTCTTTTAGATGAGTCCATGGGCTAAATGAATAATTCTTCTAGTGATTGGGTTCTACCACCCATCAAAATATGATTGGTACCCACAAAGATATATATGGTAAAAATAGGTAATCATGACATAAGAGACTTTATTGATCTATTGTAAAATACCATGTAAGTAATGAATAATAGATATTTTTATCTATGTCTATTAATGAATTAGATAGTGTTTTAGAGGCATAAAATGAGAATAAATCCAATCTTAAGCATGGAATACACTGATATTTTTAAAAGATTGTTTTAATGCCTTTTGATGGAAAACCATTTTTAAATCAAAATTTTTACAATTTTATAAGCCCTATTTGTCAAAATAAACATATTATTTATTATTGGTACATTGAAATTTACATTGGATAAATTTTTGGTATTTTTATGACAATATTTATTTTTAATGAATAGTGAAAAATACTGCATTTTACATCAAAACTGCTATTTCATCTAATTTAATTATATGGATATATTACCTTTTTAATTGGACTTAAAGTTTCATTTTAATATATTTTTACCATTTAATCCAATTGTGGTCATTAGTAATAATTTCACTTTGGAATTGGGCATAAATTAATGATAAACTTTTCATAGAAATTATTTCAAAAAAACCAGCTATTTGTTTTGACAACATGCATTATTTTTAAATTAATTATTTCGATTTATGTGTTTGTAATTTGGTAAAATGGATTACATATTTGGAATCATAAGGTTAAAATTATGTAATCAATACTCTTTTGTTTTTGGACATTATGAATAGTAACGACGGTAATTATCATTAATTATCTTGATTAATGAGTAATCGGGTAGTTAAGGATAATAAAATAATATCATAATAATAAAAAATGACACCAACATGTGTCCTAATTCTACTAGTTGTCTCATGGCCGACCATGGGATGCCTTGTGCCAATCTTGGGGACCCCATTGAATCACTTTTGTGGGAAAGTGACTTTTTATCATTTTCTTTTTTAAAGAAACTAAATATAACAAAGAATGTATCACCTGAGTAAAAAAAACATAATATTGTCTAAATAGATGATATTATAGACTATAAATATTCATTGGAAACTTAAAAATATTTCCTACATTATAGTATTTTTTTTCATAATTTTTAGACATTAAATAAATTAAATTATTTATGACATCATGATGATGCAACGATTCCCTCATTAATAAAGGATTTCAATAAAATGAAAAGATAATGTTAAAACTATAACATACACTTGTCAAAGACCTATTGGATGATTATATTTCGAACCCTTATCACCTTATCCACATAATACATCAATTTGGGACCTTTTGAATCCAAAACACATTTTAAAATAAAGTAACATTTCTTTACTTTCCAAGAGTGCCCCTCCTCTCCTCTTATAAAAGGCCCCCACCTCTACCAACTTACCCACACCTCCCAAGCCTTTGGATGGGCCCAAAACTGCTCATTTGGTCTCTCCACATCCCTCTCTTACTCCTTGAAGCCTCACATTGGGCAGAAGTCTTCCCAAGTAAGCCTTTGAGCTCAAATAAAAAAGAGTTACCCGTTTTTAAGGTAATGTCTTCACTTATGTTATTTTTTTATTTTGCCTCTCAAACCCCTAAACTCTTTTTATTCATTTCTTTTGTAACAAAAAAAGTATTTTACATATACTAGTATGTTTTTATAAGAATTATTCGAGCTACACTTACACACACCTACATCTAATGGTTAAAGAACATACTGTTTCCGTGGATGGTGAATTTCTGCCTCACGAAACGATGATTGTTCAATATTCTTCTAACACCTTCAAAGGTGGCCATTAAGATGTCACTATATTTATATATGATATATAATATGTTTATTTTCTCATTAAGGTTCTGTATTTTTAATTTATGGCATACCTTTATGGCTTCCATTATAGGTATACGCGATATCTTCATTTCAGGAAGTGCGGACTACCGCCCCCTCAAAGTGATTTGATTCGTTAATACCGTATCTGGTACGTATAAAGGATATATTTAATGATATTATATATGATACCATATTGAATTAAAATACTATTATGTATCATTATGGTTTAATTCCATTAAATATGAAATTGAAATGGAAGTGGCGTTCATGCGTACGTACGGCTTACCGTCTCCATGAACGGTGCATTTCATTTCTTATCCTCAAATGTAATGTAATATTATAAGTAAATATATATAATAGATATATTTGATTTATGTTACATCTAAATGATGAATATAATTCAGGAATTAAAATATACATATCTCTCATTTAGTTTTAATTACATTAATATGACATAGAAATGAAAGTAGCATTCATGCGTACGTATGGCTTACCGTCTCCATGAACGGTGAATTTCATTTATTACCTCTAAATGATTATGTAATATTATAAATGAATTTATATACTGTATATATATGATATATATGGAATCTACATCATGAATATAATTCTTGAGATAATGGATATTTGACTACGTGAACAACTTGTAAATATAAGAAGTTCACTTTTGACTCAAGTACCAAATATCGACAAAATGACTATTATTAACTTAAATGATTAAATAATGTTAATAACATGGTAATTAGTGATATAAAAGGAATAATGAACTTGAAAAAGTTCTTAATCAAGTATAAATTAACTCAAGTTTATTATTCAGGATATTAAAGAATGATCGAGTCAAGTCGGACCCAAGGTAAGGGAACTTCTTAACCCAATTTCTGTTCATTGGGTTAATCTCTTACTTTAAAATTATGTCATGATATTATTATGTCCTATTTTTATTTGTAATTTCATTATGTGTACATATAGTTAATACACATGATAGATCTATTTTAATTAAAAAATGATCTTTGTAAGGGACTTCGTCTCAATCTCCATTCATTGAGGCATATTTTGTTTTATACACAACATTCTTTTATACGGTATATAAACCCATTTGACTTTTAAGCTTATTCAAATGGAATATTTTTTTATATGAAACGTTTACTAAATGAAAAAAGGGAATGTTTTTTTTGTTGTACGTATGTGGTGACAACGACTTCTCCACCGTCGTGACCATTATTTGAGTTTCGGCTTCCTCTACAAGCCATAACCTTTTTTTGAATGAAAAATAAATACCATGTTTTACATTTCTTTTATTTTGGTATTGAAAATAGTTTTCATAATGTTTTTATATTAATGTGTTGTATTGATATCTTCGGATTGAAAAGTGGAAATGTTATGTTTCCTTTATGCATGTTTTATGTGATACGATTATGTTATTGTTCTTGGAAATTTTTATGAAGACAGGTGGTTTTGTGATAATCTAAGGGTGGGTGAGCCCGATATAGCTCTCCAATGCATTGGGTAATGTGAAGGAGTTAAATGTTAAGGTTTCTCTGAAGAGATTTAGGGAATATACTGTGATGGGTATTCCAAACGTAACCAAGAGGGTTACTCCCTATGTAATAATGTTATAAATGCCTCAAGTTACCTTTATGTATTATGATTTATATGATTTATTCATGATTTGATGATGAATATTAAAGTGCATATGTTTTATGAGTAAAGTATGATTTCATTGATTCTTATGTATACATGTACTAATGTTTCCTTTCCATATTTTTATATCTCTTTCTGAGATTTTTATGCTCATCCCACATTTTTGAAATGTTTTTCACAGGTCAAGGGAAGGGTACTTGATATGATGATAGTGTCAAGAAATAATTGTTGTTTTATTTTAAATATGTTTCTGTTGATGGGAAAAAATGAATACTATCTTTTATGTAACCACTTTGTTTAAATGTAGAATGTAATGCATGTTTTATGATCTAATTCTCTAACACTCTAAATCAAAAAAGATCCTCAATGTGTAATCTTGTAATAACTCAAGATTATGTAAGGTTTAAGGCTGGGGACTTATAGTTGGTATCAGAGGTCGGTTTAGATAACTTTAGGATTTATAATTCTATTAATTGATTATCCAAAAATATTTTTTTATGGTCAGATTGAAATGATATTGAATTAAAAGATTTCCATGTTGCTTCTCCTAAGATATTTCTATGTTAAGAATGGTTTTTCATAGAGGAGATAGAACATATTTTCTTGGAAGGAATACAGAGGGAAATGACCTTTCAAATCAGTAATCTGAGATGGTTAGAATCAGAACTAAACAGTTTGTTGTAGTGATGGCTCAGTTGACTGAGGTGAAAAATGTTGGTTGTTTTCATTGATGATATTTTGGTGTTTTCTAAAAGTAAAGAGGATCATGAAAGACATTTAAGGGTTATTTTGAAAACCGTAAGAGAAATGAAATTTTATGGAAAATTCAGCAAGTGTGAGTTTCAGTTGCATCAAATTTCTTTCCTTGGTCACATTGTTTCTAAATATGGGATAACTGTTGATCTTGAAAAAAACAATGGTTGTTGAAGAATGGCCAAGAACCACAAATGTAACTGAGATTAATATTTTCCTTGGTTTGGCAGGATATTACAGAAGGATTGTTAGAAATTTTTCATGGTTATCTAGTCCAATGACTAAGCTAACCCGGAAGGGTGTTAAGTTTATCTGGACAAAATAATGTGATGATTGTTGTCAGGAATTGAAAATAAGATTGGTCAATGCTCTAGTTTTGGCACTACCTTCCTGGAATGGTGAGTTTGTTATATACAGTGATGCTTCATTGAAATGACTAGGTTGCATCCTAATGCAGAATGATCAGGTAATTGATTATTCTTCATGACAGTTGAAAAATCATGAGGTAAATTACCCTACACATGATTTGGAATTAGATGCTGTTGTTTTTGCTTTAAAAATTTGGAGGCATCATTTGTATGGAGTAAAGTGTGAAATATATACCGATCAGAAATGTTTAAAGTATATATTCACTCAAAAATAACTGAACATGAGACAGAGGAGATGGCTAGAGTTAATCATGGATTATGATTGTACAATTCATTACCACTCAGGAAAAGCAAATAAAGTGGCCGATTCATTGAGTCGAAAAAGTAATGCTTTATTAACAATGTTGAATTTGGAACATGATACTTTGGTAAAGGATTTGATGAAATTTGGAATTGAAGTTGTTGTTGCAGGATTTCCTACTGTTTTGTTTCAGGTATCAGTGAAATCTTCTCTATCAGAAAGAATCAAGCAAGCACAGATGCAAGACAATGAGTTTCAGAAAAAGGTAGAGCTGGTTCAGAAGTGTAAGTTACCTTAATTCAACATTGATAATGATTGTGTTTTAAGATTTGGTAAGAGATTGTGTGTGCCTTGTGATTCACAGTTGAAGAGGGAGTTGTTATGTGAAGCTCATAGTTCTCCGTTTTCAGTTCATCCTTGCAGTACTAAGATGTACAGAGATCTGCGGGAGTATTACTGGTGGGAAGGGATGAAAAGAGATATTGATGATTTTATAGTGAAGTGTTTGACTTGTCAATAGGTTAAAGTAGAGCAGTAGTTAACGAAAGGGATGATTTAGCCCTTTTCAGTTCCAGAGTGAAAATGGGAAAATATATCCATGGACTTCATTATGGGATTGCCGAAGACACCCCGAGGTAATAATGCAATCTAGGTTATTGTTGATCACTTGACTAAATCTGCTCATTTCCTTGCTATACGAGATACTTTTTCCCTTGATCTAATTTCCCGTTTGTATCTTAAAGAGATATTCAGGTTACATGGTGTTCCCCTCTCCATTGTATCTGACCTTGATCCCAGGTTCACCTATAACTTTTGGAAAGGCCTTCAGAAGTCGTTGGGTACTGAATTAAACTTTAGAACAGCTTTTCATCCTCAATCAGATAGGTAGTCAGAATGAAAGATCCAAACTTTGGAGGATATGATACGTGATTGTTCGATGGATTACCAGGGATGTTGGCACCAACATCTTTCTTTGGTTGAATTTTCATATAATAACAGTTTTCATTCCAGTATACAGATGACACCATTTGAGGCGTTATATGGGACGCAGTGTCAAACTCCAGGTTTCTGGGATGAAGTGGGTGAAAGGAAGCTAATGGGACCAGAATTGGTAGATGAGTTGGCATAAAAAGTTCAGCTGATACAGAAACACATGAGAACAGCTCAGAGCAGGCAGAAGAGTTATGCGGACAATAGGAGGAAGGATCTATCTTTCGAGGTAGGTGATCATGTTTTTTTTTCTCAAAGTATCACCATGGAAAAGTGTGATGCGATTTGGTAAGAAAGGAAAGCTGAGTACAAGGTTCATTGGACAATATGAAATTCTAGAGAGAGTTGGATCAGTTGCATACCGAGTGGCTTTACCTATGATTTTATCTTAGGTACATAATGTTTTTCATGTTTCGAGGATGAGAAAGTATATGCCAGATCCATCTCATGTTTTGAGTCCAGAGGTAGTTCAGCTGGAAGAGAACCTATCTTACGAGGAACAACCGGTCCAGATTCCTGACCACATGGAGAATGTGTTATGGAATAAGGTGATTCATCAGGTAAACGTTTTGTGGAAAAAACACATGATTGAAGAGGCAATATGGGAATCTGAAAATGCAATGAGGGCTAAATACCCCCACTTATTCGATAAGTAAATAAATTGTGGGGACACAATTTTCTAAATGGGGAAAGGATGTAACATCCCAAGTAAGTAATTAATTATAGATATTTTTATCTATGTCTATTTATGAATTAGATAGTGTTTTAGAGGCTTAAAATTGGAATAAATCCAATCTTATGCTTGGAATACAATGATATTTTTAAATAATTATTTTACTGCCTTTTGATGGAAAACCATTTTTAAATCAATATTTTGACAATTTTATAAGCTATATTTGTCAAAATAAACATATTCTTTATGATTGGGAAATTTAAATTTACATTGGATAATTTTTTGGTATTTTTCTAACAATATTCATTTTTTAATGAATAGTTAATAAATACAGCATTTTACAACAAAACATCGTTTTCATATAATTTAATTATATGGTTATATTATCTTTTTAATTAGTCTTAAAGTGTAATTTGAATGTATTTTTACCATTTAATCCAATGGTGGTCATTAGAAATAATTTCACATTGGAATGGGGTATAAATTTATGCCAAACTTATCATAGAAATTGTTTCAAAAAAACCCACTATTTGTTTTGACAATAGGAATTATTTTTAAATTAATTATTGCAATTTATGTGTTTGGAATTTGGTAAAATGGATTACATATTTGTAATCATAGGGTCTAAATTATGTAATCAAGATTCTTCTGTTTTTCAACATTATGAATAGTAACAATGTTAATTATCTTTAATTATCTTGATAAATGAGTAATTGGGTAGTTAAGGATAATAAAATAATATCATAATAATAATAAATGACACCAACATGTGTCCTCATTCTACTGGTTGTCTCATGGACGACCATGGGATTCCTTGTTCCAATCTTGGGGACCCCATGGAATCACTTTTGTGGGAAGGTGAATTTTTATCTTTTTATTTTTTAAAGAAAGTAAATATAACAAAGAATGTATCACCTGAGTAAAACATTTTTAATTTTGTATACATAGATGATATTATGGACTATAAATATTTATTGGAAATATAAAAATATTTCCTACATCATAGTATTTTTTTCATAATCTTTACACATTAAATAAATTAAATTATTTATGACATCATGATGATGCAACGATTACCTCATTAATAAAGGATTTAAATAAAATGAAAAGATAATGCTAAAACTATAACATAAACATTTCGAAGACCTATGGTATGAGTATATGTAGAACACTTATCACCTTATCCTCATAATACATCAATGTGGGACCTTTAAAATTCGAAACCCATTTGAAAATAAAGTAACATTTTTTAACTTTCCAAGAGTGCTCCTCCTCTCCTCTTATATAAGGCCCCACCTCTAACTCCTTACCCAAACCTCTCAAGACATTGGCTCGACAAAACCCTGCTCATTTTGTCTCTACACATCCCTCTATTACTCCTTTAGGCCTCACATTGGGCAGAAGTCTTCCCAAGGAATCCTTTGAGGTCAAATCAAAAAGAGTTACCCATTTTTAAGGTAATGTCTTCACTTGTGTTCTTTTGATTTATTTTGCCTCTCCAACCCGCTAAACTCTTTTTATTCATTTATTTTGTAACAAAACCAGTATATTCCATATACTATGATGTTATTATAAGATGGATTCGAGATACACTTACACACACCTACATCTAATGGTTAAAGAACATACTGTTTCCGTGGATGGTGAATTTCTACCTCACGAAACGATGATTGTTCAATATTCTTATAACACCTTCAAAGGTGGCCATTAATATGTAACTCTATTTATATATGATATATAATATGTTTATGTTTTCCGTAATATTCTGTATTTTTTATTTATGGAATACCTTTATGGCTTCCATTATGGGTATACGCGATATCTTCATTTAAGAAGTATGGACTACTGCCCCCACAAAGTGATTATATTCTTTAATACCATATGTGGTACATATAAAGGATATATTTAATGATATTATATATGATACCATAATGGAATTAAAATAATATTATGTATCATTATGTATTAATTCCATTAAATATTAAATAGAAATGGAAGTAGTGTTCATGCGTACGTACAGCTTACCGTCTCCATGAACGGTACATTTCATTTCTTATCCCCAAATGTAATGTACTATTATAAGTACATATATATAATGGATATATATGATTTATGTTACATCAAAATGATGAATATAATTCTGGAATTAAAATATACATATCTCTCATTTAGATCTAATTCCATTAATATGACATAGAAATGAAAGTAGCGTTCATGCGTACGTACGGCTTACCGTCTCCATGAATGGTGCATTTCATTTCATACCTCTAAATGATTATGTAATATTATAAATGCATGTATATACTGGATATATATGATATATATGGAATCTACATCATGAATATCATTCTAGAGATAATGGATATTTGACTACGTGAATAACTTGTGATTATAAGAAGTTCACTTTTGACTCAAGTACCGAATATCGAAAAAATGACCGTTATTAACTTAAATGATTACATAATGTTCATAACAAGGTAATAAGTGATATAAAAGGAATAATGAACTTGAAAAGGTTCTTAATCAAGTAGAAATTAACTCAAGTTTATTATTCAGGACATTAAAGAACAATCGAGTCAAGTCGGACCCGAGGTAAGGGAACTTCTTAACCCAATTTCTGTTCCTTGGGTTAATATCCTACTTTCAAATTATGTCATGATATTTTTATTTCCTATCTTGTATTTTTACTTTCATTATATGTACATATAGTGAATACACATGATAGATCTATTTTATTTAAAAAAATGATCTTTGTAAGGGACTTCATCTCAATCTCCATTCATTGAGGCATAGTTTGTTTTATACACAACAATCTTTTATACGGTGTATAAACCCCTTTGAATTTTACACTTATTAAAAAGGAATATTTTTTTATACGACGAATTTACTAAACGAAAAAAGGGAATGTTTTATTTCTTATACGTATGCGGCGACAATGACTTCTCCACCGCCATGACCATTATTTGAGTGTCGGCTTCCTCTACAAGCCATAACCTTTTTTGAATGAAAAATAAATAACATGTTTTACTTTTCTTTTATTTTGGTAATGAAAACCGTTTTCATACCTTTTTTATATCAATGTTTTGTATTGATATCTTGTGATTGAAAAGTGGAAATGTTATGTTTCCTTTATGCATGTTTTATGTGATATGATTATGTTATGGTTCTTGGGAATTATTATGAAGACGGGTGGTTCCGTGATAAACTAAGGGCAGGTGAGCCCGATATAGCTCTCCAATGCATTGTGTAAAGCGATGGAGTTAAACGTTTAGGTTTCTCCAATGAGATTTATGGAATATATTGTGATGGGTATTCCAAACATAACCAAGAGGGTTATTCCCTACGTAAGAATTCTATGAATGACTCATGTTAATATTATGTCTTATGATTTCTATGATTTATGCATGATTTGATGAGGTTTGTTAAAGTGCTTATGTTTTATGAGTAAAGTATGATTTCATTGATTCTTAGGTATACATGTACTCTTGTTTCATTTCCATATTTTTATATCCCTTACTAAGATTTTTATGCTCATCCCAATTTTTTGAAATGTTTTTCACAGGTCAAGGGAACGGTACTTGATATGATGATAGTGTCAAGAATGAATCCATGTTTTATTTTAAATATGTATCCGTTGATGGGAAAAAATTAATACTATATTTTATGTAACCACTTTGTTTAAATGGGGAATGTAATGCATGTTTTATGATCTAATTATCTAAAAATCTAAACCTGAAAAGATCCTCAATGTGTAATCTTGTAATAACTCAAGATTAAGTAAGGTTTAAGTCTGGGGCCTTATATCTTTGGCTTGTTACATACCACTAATATCTCATGGAATTAGCCCTCAAATAGATCCCATGGATGCCCAAATTGCGGTTTATCCTTAACCCATGTGTTATAATAAATGATTTAGTATGTCAGAAAACATCAATCACATGTATGTATTAAGGATCCCATTCAAATTATATATCATTAATGAACTCTCATTTAACAAATATTCACCATGGCTTGATATGTGATCCCTTACCCATACCTCTGAATTTAATAGTAGGAGTATGCCATGAAGTAAGACTTAGGATATTCATAGGTAGATATTTTAATCATAATTTTTAATTTCATTGGTTTGAAGAAATATTTTACACGGTTTTCATAACCCATTAAATTTTATTTCACATCAATTATGTGATATGATACACACACATCTCTTACATGATGAACTAAAACATCCTATTATTATTACCTATCCATTACATATTTTGGATCACCTTAATGTATATATATATATATACAAAGCCATTATATAACATATATATCATATTCAATGATTTGATTTATAATATCTTGTGTTATATCTTTATAAATATATATCATATATATACATGATTTCATTAAAATAAACTCCTTTAATATCACAGTTTTTATATTTCCTTTATGATTTTGTGTTATTTTGCCTTTTATTATACCACATAACAATATTCATGAAATGATATTAAAAACTATTTGTGATATATTTTTTATTTTTTCAAAAATATATGCCATTATATCTACCTTGTATGACATCATATGAAATATAATATGAACACCTTTCCAAAACTATTTTCGATTAACTTTGAAAAACCGTCACAAAATTTCTTAATAGGAAAGTAAATCACCATTCATCCAAACAAAATATGTTACCACAAAAGACTTTAAATAATTACAAAGATAAATGAATCTTCATATGTAAAATTTTATGCAAAGTGTGTACAATAGAAAATAATCCTTGCTACTCAATATAAAAAGTGATCCTGTGTCAACTCTATTATACACATTTTTTCATACATATGTACACATTACACATCACTTATTAGAGTGAATTATAATATATTCTATTTTTTTGAATACATATAGTGACCATGGGAATTAGAGTATGTCAATACAATATATCCTTCTCATATGTTCTTGATAGTCAAATTACAGAATCACCTATGAAATGAATACATCGAATATCATTCCACTTTATGTATGGTAAAATTATATAATCCTCATTAAAAATGGTAATAAATGATGTACACTATATAAATGAACATACTCACTCCCTGATAAATATGAATTTACATCCATATTTCATACTCAACTATCTAGTGGATAAATCACATCTTGATTTTGAACCAACTGATGAGAATAAATGCAATATTCCCAACCACCCACATACTAGCAATGTTACAATTTATTTTGTAAGAAAGATATAAAATATGTTGATTTTAGGCTTATTATCTCACCAATATCTATTTATAGGAACTCATATATAATATGTTAACTCTTAGTATACCAAAGAAACAATGCATGACACACTATTTTGTATACATTGTGCATCGTTGAACACATAAAATAGCTTTTAGAGCTGAGAGAACATTAAACATATAATTGAAAATACCAAAAAACCAAACCTAAACATTTAACTATAACTTAGAATAATTTATTCAGATTAATACTTATGGGTATCTCAATGTCATACATTGATATGTCATTTTCAATTGCATTTACTGAAATACATTTATCAACATATACATTTTTTCATCCAACATGAGAAAATGACAACAATGTGATTTTATTTTTTGATGATATATTTTATATTCATAAAAAAGTATAAATATTATAATAATAACATAATAATTAGTCTAGTATATTATATCTGACGAAATACTTATTTTTTATTATGTTTTTTACACTTACCGGTTTATTGTCTATATATTAAATCTATATGTATTTATCATCACATGTCTATGTATTTTGAAAATTTCCTTAGTGTTGAATCATTAATTCTCTTTCCTGAAATCCCCTTCAATATTCAATGAATTTGAATGGACTGTTGATAACATTTTTTTAATCCCTCTAATATTGTTAATTTCAGTTCTACCTTTTATCCACTTGTACTGTCTATACAGAAATAGAAACTAGGCATCCAATTCCTAGATTATCTATTTTCAATCCTTGAAAAAATCTGTATAAAATTAATAAAATTAATTAAACATGTAAAAACATTATTATATATTACAACAGGATAGATTATTTGACTGCAATGTTTAAATAAAACCACGAGACTTACTATGTAAATAGTACACATAACCATACTACATATTTTTAACAAACACAATCAAATATTGTATATGAGATTGAAAATGATCATTCCCTTTATCATCGATTTCATTGAAAAAAAAAGTGAATAAATATTTATTTCACATGAAAGATGACATTTTTGATTATCATCGTTATCACTTTGTTTCTTTACAAGGTGGTTCTCTAACACAATATAAATTTTTTTCTCTAACTTAATAACTCCTTTCAAGTTACAAATAATTGGTGTTACGTAAATTATGCTTATAATTCCCGAGGATAGATCATAATTTTTTTAATGATGAATGATTTTATCAATGAAAAAAATATTTTATTATACTGATATCATGTTTAATGAGCATTTATTATACATACAAATAACATTTCATTTAAGTAGAAATATTACAACATTTCTAATCGATCATAACCATCATTAGGAGATGATAATTATGTAATTCTGAAATGAGTCCTCTATGTGATTCATCTCACTATTCATCTATTTTAGTAGGGAATATTTTTATTATTACCATATAGTATACATAAATAGATCAGTTGGTGGAACTTTAAAAATATACAATATGATGAAACAAAAACTCTATTCCTATAGTATAAATAATTTTATTGATTCCTATATAAGATTTTCCCTAGGAAATTATCATGAATATGATGAAAATATAATATAATCATGCACCATACATTGGAATAACCTACCAATGAATGATCTATGGTAATAATTATATTTATTAACTACCAAAAGATAATCTTTGGGAACCCTATATTGGTAGAATCTACATGGATGAATGATCATCCCATTAACAAGATAGGATAATGAAATAATATAACACTATGTATTTTGAATGGGGTTGAGATCTCTTAATTGGTTTTCATGTTATTAATTTTTTTTGCACACATAAAATCATTTAGTATTTGAATAATATTCTACCCACTCAATTAATTTTGTGAAACTTTATTAGTTTTTTACTCATTACACATCCCACAATTATTTTTACTCATTCAAAAATTGAATTCTAAAATATTCACCCAAATATTAATTAATTTCATGGATAAGATATATTTTTCTTTCATGTAATTGAAATGAGATATATGACATTGACCATCACTATATTGGAAATCCTAGAGCCATAGATATCCATCCTCCACCTTTTTCAAAAAATATATAAACTTTTAGGCCAATGAGACCACTGACCCAAAGTCCCTACACTCAAGGATATATGTCTCAATAGTCAATTGAATTCAAAATAACTCAAATATCTTATATGTATAAACTGTATTTAAAAACTAAACACACACTAAAAAATTTGATTAAAAAAATTGGCCAGTTTGGACGAAAACTAAATCTTATGTTATTATTTCGAAGCATGTAATGAATTTATGGAAAATTAATATGTTCTAGTAAAAGAAAGTAAAAAAATATACATTTAAAAAATAATATAAGAAATTTATAAATGTTATAAAGTGGGGAATAACCATAAAATTAATAAACATATAAAAAATTAAAACCTACGATTTGAATAATTTATAAATAAAATCCTAACTATAAAAATTTTCTATTTTAAATCTCATTAATTATGATTTATTAATAATGAATATAATTATATTGTATTCTATAATATGAACTCATCATATTGGATATTTTTTGGAATTATTAATCATATAATATATATTCAATTAAAAAAATTTATGATCCCTAGTTAATTAAATAAATTATTTACATAATTAGATATCTCATGATTATCATTATTTAAATAATGATCATATCAATCAGAAAACAAATTTTTTTAAGTAATACATAATTTCATTTTATGGCCCTTGTATTTTTAATATATTAAATTAATAATTATAAAAATTTCATAATTTCCATAATTATAAACACATTAAATTTTCACATTTATTTTAATTTATGAACACCATATAAATGTCCCCTTTGGATTAATAAATATTCACATTATTTATTTTAAATAATAAAAACCAAATAATTAATTTAAAATGTATTTAATAATAAAATTTAATATTTAGTGTAGATTATTATAAAAATATTTCATAAAAATTTAGAAAATAATTATGAAAACCTACTATCTATATAATTTATAAAATCCATATTAAATAAAAAATATTCATAAAATAGCATCTTTCTATTTTATGTAAAACTTTTATAAATATATATTTCAATTAATAATTAAAAATAGTGGAAAATAATATTGTCAATATATATTGTATTTTATAATTAATATTGAATCATAAAATATGATTCATATTTGGTCAAATATAAACAATTTATATGATATATATTATATTCCATAACATAGATCTCTCTCCTAAAATAAAATATGAGTTATATATATCGTTTCCCACTAGTTATAAACTCCAATAGAAAATGAAATCCTCTAATACACTATCTCTTACGTATAGGCCCTCAGTAAATGAAATTTTATGACCCGATGAATTATCCTATTTATTATAGGACAGTATATTTTCATAAATCACATCATAGAATCATATTTTATAATATGGACAAGTCATACATTATGACTAGAGAAAATTAGTTATTTTAAATTATGTTATAGATTAGGATATCTCATGTCATATACCAACCTAAATAACATGAGTAGCATTTAAAAATGATTTTTTTATCATTAAAATGTGATAGATAATATAATTTTATTATTCCCATTTCATGAATGATTTGAGATATATCAAGACATAGTTATCATTGATAGCACTATTAAGTCTATTTAGGGATCTAAATAATCTTCTTTAACTTGGGAAAGAGAATAGAATCCAATTTCATGATCAACATTGCAATGAAATATAAAAAATGCATGTAGAAATAAAATTTAAAAATTATAATAATTTTTTCAAAGATAATTAGTATCAACATCATCCATGCTTAAAAAAGATCAATATAGTTGGAAATGATATCTTACCACATACAAAGGTATCCAAGGTCCCATTAAATTGTGTGTCATATAAACGGGATCCACCTCAATTCATGGTGTGCCGCAAAAACAAAAACCATAGGGGAAGGATAAATATATATTCATGCTAAGTGAGATTAGTATGATCTTATCATGGTTTAAATTAATGACCTTCTCACAGAAGTATTCATATTATAGCAACCACAAAACTCTTTGGGTATTTATTTTTTATCTTGAACATAAAAAATGATTAAATAGCTCAGAAAACATAAATTCCATGCATACATTAAACAAACACTTATTATTACATCTCATGTAACATATCACACAAAATAGTAGCGATTTTTGTCTAATCTGTATTCAGTTTCCCATTCTTTTGATGGTAGAATCATGCATATGTTATATAGTGAAAATTCTATATGTATTGTCAATAACTAAATTCATATTGTATGATTGAATAAGATTTATGATGGTAGCTTCATGGGTTTTATAATACATTGAATATTATTTCTTCTCAACTACATGATAACATAAGGAAGCCACTCGTGAATTTATGACCAATTTAGAATTAATTTATTCCATCTCATATATAAAAAATGATACACACGTATGTCAATATAATACCACATTGAAACATATATATTTTATTATATTATTTTAAATATCATTGAATAAGTTATACCTTATATATATCATATATATAATATTCATAGAGTATTCACACCTAAATTTTCATCTTACTTTATCAATTTTTTTTCAAAACTTTTAAAAACCTTCACAGGTAATTACAAACGTCTTTTTCTATATCCATTAAATCGTAAACCCAAATGATCTTTGATGTTTTCTATTCAGCTACTCCATCTCATATATCTTATAAATATCTCTATAATATTAGAGAGCTCTGAATGGACTCACAATTTATATAGCCAATGTTTTTATGTTGGTTTTTTTTCTCTAGGATCCGTGACTTCCTCTTCCCCATTCAACATATTTCACCTTCAATAGCAATAATAATATCTATAGATGGATTAAGCAAAATCTCCTAAAAATATCATTGTCAACCAAAATCCAGGATTATAGAAATATCATAAAGGATTATGACTTCAACTTCATGAGTTTTCATTAATAAATCCATCTCAAAATCATTAAACTGAATTTTACATCACATAAATGTTTTTTTGAAATCTCTCAACATCTTCTAGTTTTTTAAATAACACATACATTGTATAATTTTTACATGGGCTTTATTTCACTTCCACATTAGATTCTACATCTCTATTTCTAAATAAACCAACATATCTATCATCACAAACTATTCTAATATCCAATATATATATAATTGGCCTTCATAATTTCTTCATCCTCTATGGTATTAAATTCAGTGTATAATTTTTATAGATATTTCATTTCATTAATTATTTCATATTCTACATTAACATTTCTAATACTTTCAATATAGTACTTCCAATTCAGATACCTTCATGAATTCAACACAAGATAAATAATTTTTCTCTCAGTTCACTTTTATTTTTGTTCGAATGACTGATAATTGTAGCAATCCCAATGATAACTTATATAGTCTACTATAGATTAATTTTAACTTCTCAGATTCATCTCACTGATAATCACTATATAATAAAAAAATTCATTCATATTATGACACCCTGTAATTTTATAATATATATATTATTAAAAATAAATTAAATTTTACATATCACTCGCTATAAAAAACACTGTTTTATTGTCCATTACATATAATGACGAGTCTCTTTGATAGTGTGTATAGTAAAAAACAATGATCTTTAGTGAACCATTATAAAATATTACGTAATTTTTGAATGTTAAAACCAAGACATCAAACATGATGGTACAAATAGTATTAACCACATTATGATATATATATATATACAAATAAATTTATATATATTTATTTAAAAATAATTATTAAATATTTAATACATTTTAGGTAAACTAATTAATTTCATTAAAAGAAATATTCCATAAAATTCAATTTTGTTTTTATGAGAAAATATTGTAATTAATATAATATATTTTAAAATTTTTATTTTATAAATTGAACACCATTTTTCAAATAATCATATCTAAATTAACATATATAGAAATTTTTTGATTTTTTTAGTAAATTTATATTTCAGTAAATACTAGAAATTAATGGATTTATCACTATGCTTTATTTTCAATAAAAAAATTAATAAAATTAAAATATATGTTATAATGTAAAATAATTGTTAATTATTACAATTTAATTCACATTCTTACATTCCAATTATCTTTATATTTTGTTAGAATCATATTATTTTGGAGTTTAAAAATAGTTATCTTTCATAAAACTATTTTAAATTTCATAGTGTTTCCCCATGAGAATTAATTAAAATAATTATTAATAAAAAACCTTAATTTAATTTTATATCTTATATTTCTTAATATTTCAATTTTTAATTATAAAATTGTTATTACCATTAATTGAGTTAATATAAAATAATCTTATTCATGAAAAATACCTTTTTCAAAAACATGTCTTTCTTAATGTATGTGGGATTTATTTTATTTTAAATATTTCCACAAAAATGAATTAAAATTACAAAATGTCTTAAAAATTTATTATAATAAAATATTTTTTCTCGGAAATGATTATCATACTTTTTTACCAAAATAAATAGCAAAAATAGTAAAAATTATTTAATATGGTTCAAGATAAAATGGAATTACATAGAGGTTAAACTAAATTTATAAGGGTTAAAATGACTTAAAAGCCCAAAAAACCCCAATATATGAAAACATTTCAACCTATAAGCCTACAATTTTTAAAAATTGTCTTTTTTGGGTCCTTTTTGTATGTAAAAACATTGGTACACCATATAATTTTGTAATATTATATGTGTCCGAGTAACCTCACATATAATAGGCCACCCCATCTCCCTCTCTTAATCACACATAAAACCTCATTGGATCATCCAATGACTACAAAAATAACTTCACTACATCCCTCACATCATTCTATATTAATTATATTGGTTATAAATAGAACCTAATAATTCCTTTGATGCAAACACAAAGAAGTTTCCTGAAAAAAGGAAACATCTCTAATTGAGAAATTTATTTTATTTCATTATCATAAAAATTCAATTATTTTTTAACCATTATAACATAATAAACTAACTATCTTAGATATTATAAATTTTATTATTTTAGTGTAATAACCTAGATACTTCACCTCCTTCGTCCAATGGTTTAATAAATCATCATTCATGTGAACTGTAGACTACAACCGTGAAAAGTAATACCAATCATTTTCCTTCACTACAAGTTATAGATGTAATAAATGATGGATGCATATTTTTATCTGATATATATGATATCATTATACTTCTTGAATTTTTTATCATTATACCTTCTTAATTTCCATTTTAATGGAATATGATTACGACACTCGTGTGTTTGGTGGACTGCTGTCACGTAACGAAATGTGAATAATTCACACAACACATAAAAGCCAATATGAATTGGTTTAATAACATTATTTTATTTATATTACCTAAAATATATTCTGAATGGTTAATTTATTATTTACCATTATTTCATCCAATCATTCATGAAAATGTAAACAATTTTCAAGTGCATATATGACATAACGTGTCCATGAAATGTGTGTTTCATTTTCAATATTTATCTTTCATGGATTACTATAATTACATATATAAAGAATATATATTTTTATACATAAAAATAATTATTATATTCATGGAACTACTATCAATTTTTGAGGAACAAAACTAAAAAATCAGAACATAAAAAAATATCATATTAGTTATTTCATGAATAATGACTTTACAAGGATTGATTAATAAACCGGTAATAAATTATCACACATAAATAAAATAAGATATGATTTATATTTTTATGGTAAATTTATATATTTATTATATACATATATTTATTTAAAATATATTTAAAACATGTAAGATATAATTTAATACGTCAACTAATTGATTTCTAGTCTCTTTTATTTCTCGTAGGTATATAAACTTGAAATATATCTGCAGTTGTATATTTTATATATATTAAATGACTGTGTTTTATTATTATTTTATTATAAATTATAGTTATCTTAATATATATTTTTTAGATATTTATTTCATTTGGTTTATGGGGAAAAATTTTCCAATGCGGTAAAGAATTTGTGTCTCAATTTTCTTTCTTTGAGAAATATATTATGTTTTACAAAAATCTTTTTTATGAGTGGTATAAAAAGATTCATTAAAATTTAATCTCATTAATATATATATTCTTGTGATAACCAAATATTATTTTCATTTTATACTTTAATTTGATGTATAATTAGATGTTATATAATCGGTAATCATTTGATGATATAATGTCATCATTCAATTGGATTTTTCATGTTCATGATTCATATAATGAAATATTATATTCCATATATCATTTATTATATATAAATTTCTTATCCAATGTTTAAATAATAAAATATGATTTTTCCTTAACATTCCACCATTTTTGACTCATTAGAATAGATACAACATTTTCATAAAATATTTCATTATTTATCTCGTTGTACCGAATACAGTTTCTTTTAAAAAATAATATCTTATAAAAATGATTACTGAAATAATTTATACCTACCATATATTTTTAAAGGAAATTGGTATCCAATTTTTTCATTTTATTTTTTTTAAATTTGGATCTTCATATAATTTTATAAATAATTACTATTTTAATTTTTTAAAAATAGTGTGAAAATTATTATTTTAACATTCATAGAAGGAACTGTGTTTTTCTCTATCATAATTGATAAATTATATCAAGACTCCCATAGTGGTTTTCAATGTTCTATTAAAAGTAATTTGCATCATTCATATTTGTGATATGTTTATATTTTAAATATATTATTTCAATTTGAAAAGGATTTTTAAGTTTGTTATGCTGTATAATCCATTTCTCAATGTGGAAATTCATTTCTCTTAAAGAAATGTTTTAAAATGATCAAAAAATTTAATTTTCAAAGAAATTGAATTTTGAAAATTTTTATGTATTCAAATTATGTTTTTATAGTGTATACTGATATTTTCATCATGAAATTATCCATGTTATATTTAAAAATCATTTTTCGTCTATGATATCAACTTTTTATGTTAATTACGATTCAATGGGGATATGAACCAATACAATATATTTTGTTATTTATCTATATGGAATGTATTTTTTATGAAAAGATCATTTTAAAACCATTTTATTTTCCATGGGTTATACCATGATCAATTTACTATGAAACTCTCTTATTTATCCTTGGGTTATGCTATAAAATAGGATTAATGTATTATTAAATCTCTTTATCTTCCATGGGTTAAGATATAAAGAAATGTTTAGGAAACTCATTTCTTATTATGGGTCATAATATGAGGAATGTTTTATGATAATGCCGAATAGATATGTATTATATTAATTATGAGACTGGGGGTCCTATATCTCCAACAAAATTATTGGGAAAATATTTATATCTCTTGATATAAAAATATATTTAATAGGGAGAAAATCAAGTTTAGTACATGGCTTCATCCAATATGATAAAATTGGAAGTGAACCCAGAATACTATGAAGGTTAAGAGAGTGACCCCATTTCACTATGATAGATTTTATAAATACCCATAACTACCATGGAAATGAATATATGTGATTATTTATCTTCTATTATTACTTTTCATAAGCCAATGTTATATTCTGATGGATTATGTTAGTTGATGTCATAATGATTCATGTTTTATGAAATTCCATGATTAATTCCATGTCTCAAAAATATGAACATTGATATATAGGATATGGTAGTAATGAGATAATCTCATGTTCTCATAATGATTTTTTACGTCTTGCTTATTTCACCATTAAAATCACACCGTCATTCCATTACAGAGCCTCTAAGCTCACCAATTTTTATAGTTTATTTTACTAGGATATATTGAATGGTTTTATATTGGTTATGTTTTTGAATATTACTAATGGAGAATATATTTATGATATATTTCAATGATCATTCCTAATATCAGAAAATTGTGATTATTTTCTCCAAAAATAATAAACTACAATGAAAATCAATGATGTAATTTTTTTATGGAATATCCATAAATAATGATGCAATATATATGTATGAAAATCCATGGTTTTTATATATGGTAAAAAATAATTGGTTTAATTATCCATTGAAAACTTGGATGATAAATCATTACTCACAACACTTTGGATAATCATATAAAGAAAAAAATTATAAGTTATGTTAAAAAATAGTACTATTTTCCTAGAAAAACAACACATTTTAAATACTAAATGTGGATGTGGTTATATATTACATGTCCCTTGGGGTAACATCACTGAAAAAGTTAGGTCTATACTATCTTAGACATTACCTAGTGCATGAAAATGTTCTTATTTTACTTGTCATGTATGAAAAACTAGAGTGGCATGATTTGTTTAATAAAATTTACATTATGAACCATTATAATGGTTTTAAAATAGATAATGAGTATTTTTGAATTTGATAAACATAAGTTGTCATAGATGTTTATGCAGCTCTATTGATTTATACATCCTTTGAAGGATTATTAAAACTTTGTGACAATCCACTATAATTACTAATGTTCACACTATGATTTTTGTTTTTAGTAAATGGCGTTTTCTAGATTTCACTAGGTTAAAATTGATTGTGATATGAAATTTACTATTGAGTGTTGAAATTGGATAATTACTCGATTTAATGATGTTGTGATTATGCTAAATAAATTTTCAACAGACATTACAATCATTGTCTCCTAAAATTATTCTTCGAATCTCCAGAGAAGAGATGAATGGATATCGTTTAGATTGCGTGTGGTGGAAAGCATAGAAGAAATAAGACTCAATATCCAATATCTTGAGATTTTTATATGAAGCACTCGAGGTAATGTATCAGTGGAATGAAAGGATGTTACATTTCTATAGTTTAAAGAAACATAATATGTATTTTCTATAGAAATGTGAAAATTTTAATATATAAAGGGGATTAGAGTAATATTTTACATAAGGTATCAATTATGGTTGAATGTTTTAAATTATGAATGTGTGGTCATTATGGAATCATTTTCTTACAAGGATCAATTGTGAAGAGAATAATAATGTTTTTATGAGTAATAATAATGTTTTTAAAGATGAGGTGACTGTGAATGTCATATGAGACTATGGTCGTGTTAACTAAGAAGTATATAAATTCTATTTAATGATCTATCTATTAAGTGGAGTGATAGATATGTTTATATATATAGATTTAATGATTTATATTTTAAATGAATAGTTTTTTTGGTATTTGGGTCTATTTTTTTTGAACCAGAAAGAAACAAACTCTTAAATGGACTGAGAGAAGAGGAAACCCATTACATGACAAGGTAACATATTCCCATAACTTGAAGCCTGAAGGTTTACATAAATAATTGAAGACAAATAATATATGGTTTTGGATAATGTAAATTGGATTGTATATATGGCTATAGTACTGGTCTTTATTTCATAACAAAGTGGTGGACTCTAAATCAATGTGAATTCGTTGTATATATTAAATAATATGTTATTTTATTTATGGAATAAGTATACAATTAATTTTTCAATGTATTAATGTTCTCATTATGGTATCACAAAAATATAGATGATTACAAAATATTTCATGAATTTATAACAAAGTTATTGAAACGTTTTTTAATAGAAAATTAAGAGCTTCATTATGGTATTTGTGGGTTTAATTATAATTTTATTTTTAGAAAATAACTGGTTGTAGTAAAAAAATTGGGGGATTTTACGTTTTACCATTTATGGACTGGTTTATGTTGAAACCTAGATGATGGTATAGCGGTTATTATGTTATTTCATCATGTGAACATTTATCCATATTGGACAACTTATTGTAACCATTTTGTGTTTTTATTATAAATATATATAGAAGGAATTAATTTTCATTGTTTTATACCTATGATTATCCATTGGTGATTTAGGGATAAATGAATCATCATCATTTCATAATATATGAGATTCATTAGAAATTTTATTGAATAAAAAAAGGGAAGGGTTTGTTCTTATGAAATGAAAATATATCAATTCAGTATATATTTTCAAGTTCATTATCTTAATAGTAAAAAATATATCACTAATATTTGTGAAAAACATATTTACATAGAAATAGTATACTTTTAAATTAATTTATGAAGACTCAAATCGATATAAACTCATTGTATATTTTGTGGTTTTTGGTAAAATTTTAGCTAATAGTATTCTCTATCACTACATGTTGTTCTTAGGGAGATAGTTTTCTCAATAATGTTCCTATTATAGCATCACAAAAAAAAATTCTATGTAGGAAATAAGATTATTTGTTATTTCTCGTAACCTTTTTTAGGTCAATAAATTTTTAGGTTTTGTTTTATTATTCATTTATACAATGTGGTATTCAATAAATAAATTTTCCAATATTATTTCATTGATGATATAAATGAATTTTAAGGGTGAAATTCATTTTAATGGGGGGGGTATATTTTAAGGCCCTTTATTTTAATAAATATTTTTTATACCAAATTTAATTTTTTTATTGATTTTTCTATTTAAAAAAATGTTTTATTTTTTTACAAAAAAAAATGAGTTTCAGCGATTGAATTTAGGGTAAACAACACTTAGCTTCAATGAACTCTTTAAAAATATTATTTTAAATAATTCCTTTATAAAATATACATTATATAGGTAGGAAGGAATATAGTAAAATAATAAATGAAATATATATATTAATACTTCCTAATAAATTTTAATTTATTTATTAATTCTGAAAAAATAAATAATAAATCTTTACTAAATTACAAAACATTCATAAAAAATATGTATTCTATAAAAAATTATTTATTTTTATTAAAACATATTTTATTAAATTAATATAAAATTTTAATAAATTATTTGAAAATTAAATTCATTTTTGAAATCATCATATTGGAATTATCTTATGGTGATCTTTTTTTATATAACATAAGATAATGACTTTTCACTTAATAGTGAAAAATACATATTTGGCTAAAAACATCATTTCATATCAATAAAATTTGTAATTTAAATTCACCATTATGTATCACTGTAACATATTTATTATTTAATTATATATTATATGAATAATTATATTTGAATCATCATTATATTAGGAATTCGTATAATTTCATTTTTTTTCTAAAAAATGGGTCTTTTATAAATCCATTTTAAATTGAATAAGTGTTCTCATATTTAATGAATAAAAATAAATGATAATTTGTAGTGTTAGATGTGATATATTTGGATTATATATCAATAAATTATAATTTATATTCATATAATAATAATTATTAGTGATATAGTGAATATAAAATCTTCTTTTTCATGAAAAATAAACTTCTCAAAAAACCACTTTTTCATCGTATCTACCGGTTTTGTTTCAATTTTAATTTTTCCAAAAATACGATTTGAATTTATAAAATTGATTAATTTTTTTAATAATCATAATTAAGATTATATATTATTTAAATTTTCTTTTAATAATGAATAGTGAAAACAGTTATAATTATTTAACGTTATTGAATTTATAATTAGACTTATATGGGTTAAACTAAAAGATTATCAGGTAAAATGAACTATATACTTGTCTAATACAATTTTTATAGATTTATATCAACATTATCACCCATATAATTTGAAAATGGACAATTTTGGTGACTTTTGGAATGTGAAAAAATATTTTGCACTTTTTTTTCAAATATTAAAAGTGAGGCACTCATCTCACTAAAAAATGACTCCCCTATCCTATCTTCATCATTCATAAAAGACCCAGTTGTATATCCAAATAAAATGATAAATCATATAAATAGTTCCCTAATTTCATTATATAATCCTTTTCTTGGATATAAAGCTATCCTATGAATCATATTGGAAAAAACCAAAATAAGTTTTGTTGAAGAAGATCTAACGTAAGATATGGAGTGTTTTATTTTATTTCTTCCTCCAAAAAAATATATTCACATTAAACCATTATAAGATAATTTAATAATTATAAAATTTATAATAATATTTTATTAAGTAACATTAAAAACAGAAATCCTTATCACCTTTCGTCAAATGGGTTAAAAAATCATCATTTTTTATGGCAAACTACCGCCTCATGAACTGATGTAATTTATTTTCCATCACTACCTCTCATAGATGGGTGTAATTAAAGAATATAAGAGTATTATATATATATATATATATGATATTATTATACTTTTTAAATTAGTATAACACATATAACTATTTCATATCCATTAATTGGGAATACAATAGAATGACTGCCATGTATTGAGAACTACTTTCTCACAAAGTGACATGAAATATTCATGATTTATGTGGAAGGTATTAGGTAATGATTTAACTAAAATATATAACTTATATTCAAGAAAATTTAATCTATAATTTTATTTAATATGTTATATTTTTTCTTCAAATCCATTTAATAAATGGATAAAAACATTTTTAACACCCCAAACTTCAACAGTACGCTTCTCTTAGAATAATACAATAGTGTGTGTTGTATGCAACTTCGAGTTCTAACACACCACAACCAATCAAACTAGCCATTATGAATAGTAATACCTAATTTTTGAAATTTTATAAATTTTATCATTCAAAATGGACTACATTTTTGGATTAGGAACATCAAAATTATTTTAGGGTTAATTTTTGTTACATTTCTGATAACATTTATATTTTGATTAATAGTGAAAATTACTAAATTTAAAATAAAATAAACTTTTTTAATCAAAATAATTAATAGTGATAAATTATTAATATTAGTGAATTTAAAGTATAATTAGATTATATTTTTACCATTTAATCCAATTTTGGTCATTGGACATAATTTTACATTTAAACTGGACATAAGTAAGTGCCAATCTTTTTACATTTATTATTTCATAAAAACAGGCTTTTTGTTTTGACAATAGGGATTAAATTAAAGTATATTTCTTCCACTTCTGTGTTTTGAATTTAGAAAAATGGATTCCATATTTAGAATCATTAGCTACAAATTTTGTAAATAAATAACTTTTATTCTTAGACATTTTGAATAGTTACTTCGGTAAATATTTTATTTACTATGGTTATAGGGTAAATCCGGTAAATAAGGGTAAAAGAATAATATTATAATAATATTAAATTACCCAAAAAATTATCCTAAACCTATTTTTCGATACATGTCCGACAATGGACATCTTTGGGTAGATTTTGGGACCCCATGGAGCCACTTGGAAGTGTTAACGACACTTTTTATTAATTAAGTTAAAGTAAATACAAAAATGACATAAGCATATATCTTTTAGAAAAAAAATTTTTAAATTGGGATATATATGTTATATTTTTGATGATAAATATTCATTATAAATATAAAATAATTTCTTACTCTATGGTATTTTTTTTATAATTTTTAGAAATTTAATAATTAAATTTATTAATGACACAATAATGATCCAATATTTTCCTTATTAATGAAAGAATCAAAAAATTAGTATTATAAATGTTAAAATAAATATAATTTGAAAGATTTGATGACATACAAAAATTTTATTGGTTAATATTACATGTTATTATTTATTAAATGAATATTATTTTAATTCATAATGTTGTTAATACTTTAAAAAAATCAATTATTAAATAGTGTCAAAATTGACATAAAGGAGTTTTTAAAACAAATATTATATTATAAATTTATATAATATTTATAAAAATATAATTTTCGGAAAAATGACTTATATAATGATAGTTATATTATTCTTGAACCATTTTAGGGTCTCTTGGAAGTTTATTTTATGTTTATTAATCATATAATATAAAAATACAAAGAGACATGGTAAATGTAAAACTAATTAACAAAGAGTTAAAACTAAAAGATAAGGTTAATAAAGTGACCCCAACATGTATAAAACATATTGGTTGTGTTGTATCCAACCCATACCTACCTTAGAAACTAAATAAATTAGTTAAGATCCATTAGAAGCCAAATATTTATTTATTATAAAATCATATTTCTATCGTTTCCTAAGGTGCCCCTCACCCCTCTTATAAAAGGGCACCACCCTTCTCTCTAATTCACAACTTCAAAGCCATTTTTATCAGCCAAACCCTGCCCATATATCCTATAAACATCCCTCAATTCATCATATAGGCCCTACTTTGGTTATCATGCCAACTTAAAGAGCCCTTTTGATCAAATTAACAGGAAGAACCCAAAGAAGAGGTAATTATTTCACCACCGTCTTTCAAGTTCCTATCTTCATCCACTTCTTCTTTCATTGATATTTCCATTAAAAAAAATACATCCAGTATTTTATATATACTGTGATGTTATTATAAATA
Source organism: Viscum album (assembly GCA_963277665.1). NCBI lineage: Eukaryota > Viridiplantae > Streptophyta > Magnoliopsida > Santalales > Viscaceae > Viscum > Viscum album. The sequence goes on along the minus strand of OY728157.1, from coordinate 1,067,507,408 downwards.
TGGTACAACCAAATTCAGTATTCTGTCCATTCATGGAATGGCATGTCACCATACGTGCGTACGTACGACCTACCATCTCAACGTTGTTGTGTAATTGTAATTCAATTTATTATTATTTTGATGGGTATAATAATGATGTGTAATTAATGTAAATAATAAATATAAAAATATAATTATTCGTTATATATGATATACCATCCAATTATATATTATTTAAATATCAAAATATTGATATTATCGCTCATGCGTACGTACGAATTACCGTCTCCACGAACGCAACGAGATACATTCCCCATCATTTCCATTCAAGACTAAATTTCATTTCATTATTAAAAATAATGTTTAGAGACATGATATCAATATGGATATGAATAATATATATCCCATCCATAATAAATATGGCTCACATAACAAATAATATAAAGGAAAATGAATCCATTAACACCAGAAAAGATGATAATACTAACATATTATCAACAAATAAATGTTAAAAGATCATATATGATATCATATTAACATATATTATTCTTGTATAATTAAACAAAAATTATTTCACCATTATAATGGATAGTAACCTACCCTCTACCAAGTAAAAAGTGCAAAGTAAGGGGTTTCTTATCTCACTTTTAATTCCGTGAGATTTCTATTGTTCACCACTTATTTATTGCATGTGGTGTGTGTACATCCCATGATTTTATTAATTGTATAATATACATTAATTTATGGATATTTACATCATCATTGTGTGATCCTTCTTTTATGGGTGTATGTTTCATAAGTTACCAAATCAATAATGTAATTTTGAAATTTCTATTTCCACTCATTCGGCTTTACGCATACATCATTGATTATTTAACTCTGAGATTAGGTGGGAATCACTATTAATTTGATTATGTCATAATTTCCACTTCCCTTTCTATGGATAAACTTTTGATACACATAATCACTCTATTGATAATTTATCAAGTCATCGATAGGAACATGATAAGAGTAATTTTAACTCAATCTTCATTTGTTGATTTAAATATCCAATTCATTGGTGTTTGTTTTTAACAGAATATATGTGAATGTCCTCGGAATGATTTACACTAAATATTTAAACAGATTGAGTGTATTTATATTTTTCATACATAATAATGTTGTTGATTTATCCTTAACCTAAGGATATAGTCTTTATAAAATATTTCATCTCAATTTACATTCTATTGAGACTTCTTTGTTGTTATACGCCAATTAACATTTATATGGTGTATATAATGTAGTTTAACATAGTATATCATGAATAACTTTATTCTCATGATATTATAAAGTATTTAATACCTCAAATATTTGTATTCAAGCATCTCTCTTTTTGTTAGAAACACTAACAAATATATCATTATAAACGTTTTAAAGATTTATTATTCTAAATATTTTTCATTAATGTCCATGTTTTGAAAATGGTTTTAAGGATTTATTTACATTGAAATTAATGTTTTAAAATTAAAATTACTTTTAAATGTTTCAAAGTGGTATGTGACACATTGACTCAAAAATCTTTTTTTAAATGGCTTCTTCACAAATAATGTGAATTTTAAATGTTTTCCAGAAAAAGGGAGATATTTCTCTCAAATAGTTTTGATCATTATTTTCATCTATGTAAATATCCTAAATTATTCTCTATTGAGGTTAATATTTTATAATAAAATCTTTAATAATGTATTGAATGATTTATTTTTGTCTGTGGATGTGCTATTTTTAAACCATTCAGGGTTTGTGGATAAATTATTGACATTTCGTATGTTAGTTTTGATACCAATGTTTATGTTATGTTTAAAAATTATTATATAAGGAATGCATTGGACTTATTAAGTGATGGGTGGAGCCCTCTATAGCTCCTTGATGCATTAGTAGGTCTCAAGAGACAATGTATTGTCTTAGCACAAGGCCGTGACAAAATCTTATTTGTAGTCTTGGCACAAGGCCTTCACTATGTGTTATGATAGTCTGGCATTATGCATTCCATTATTATGAAAGTGGTTATTGATATTTCATTTGATTATTAGTCTAGTATAATATCCATGTTAATAAGTAAATGGAATTATTCCATTTTTTCTTTGTCGTATTATGCTTAAGTTTAAGTTTAAATGGCTTTTGTTTTATTTATACATTGCCTCAAATGTTTATGATTATTTATGAAACACTCCGCTATCTTGTTATCCTTACTGAGCATCTGAGCTCACCCCTTTATAGGATTTATTTTTCCCAGGATGCGTAGAAGTATTTTATTAATGACATGCATGGATAATATGTGGATATGATAGTGGTCTATGGATACAAGATGTTTTTGTTGTTATTCACATTATAATGTAATATAAACTTTATGAAGGTATATAGTTATTCCAAGGATACTAAACAAATTGTTCTTTTGAGACTTGATATCTTATGATAATTCCAATGATACGTAATAATGCACTGACTTTGTGCTTCTGGGGTCGGGGCGTTACAGTTGGTATCAGAGGATGTTTAGTACAATCCTTGGAAACTAGATTTAGATAAACTCTAATTATTTCCCATTACCCTAAGATAGACTTCGAGAGTTAGTATAGAAGAACTTCAAAGAATTTTTAGTATTTCATAGATTTAGTTAGTTTTCAATGAAATACATCCATGTCTAGATACGAGCAGGTAGAGGTGGCTCTGGCACAGATTTACCTAGGGTTAAAACCCGAAAACACCGCTTCGAGCTAAACTCGAACAAGATCTACTGCACGACAACGGGCTTTGCTGCACTCTTGGTTACGACACTCTCAGAGAATATGCTTAGGATAATTTATATGTTATTTACAAACCAATTTGAACTATTTTAATATAATATGAGAATAAATGATCTTGGTTAATCGTAAGGTGTTTCAAATAATTAATATGGTGTCATGATATTCACTAAATGATATTATTATTACTGTTACTTACACAATGATTTCTAGTTTTAGTCAATGATTTGATTCCAAAGAAGTCATAGTAACATTGAGAATGATATACAAGGTGGGAACATTAGTGGAAATGAGAAACAAAATGGAATGTTGATATGCATAAAAGATATCGTGTTTATTCCAAATCAATTTTCCAAAAATATAATAAACAAAATATATATTAACCAACTATTGGACTCAAAAAAGAAGAGAAAGGTGATGAATGATAAGAGCACTGGCATGTGACGACCATGGAGAAAAGAATCATCAATTTCCATCATGCAAGAAATGTGGAAGGAGACACCCAGGAAAGTCTCTCAATGGAACAAAGAAATGATCTACTTGAGGGAAAGAAGGACATAAAGTGGCTGAGGAAATATGAAGAGTACTATGGATGAAAATAAAAATGGTCCCAAGAATCCATTTATAGTCATTCTCCATAAATGTAGGGGACCTGTCCATTACCCATGTAAATTCCCTATTCTATAGGATATTTTCATGGTCAAAGAAGAAGCTATGTGGAAATAAATGGTTGGAGAATTTTTTTAAAATTATTAGTGCTCCTTGTTGATGGTATTACTTTGGAATTATTTTCTCTTGTATTTTTAACCCTGTAGTTTTCCATGTGAGAATGATATTTGAGGGAGACTTATCTTTTCTATTGTGGATATAGTTATAAATAAACATTTCGTTTTATATGATAATTGGGTTTAAGGCAATTACATGTTATTATATTTTGGGATGTAAATGCAAGGTATGAGTTAACATTTGTGGTTAAATTATGTTATGGTTATTTTGAAGAATTTATCTCATTTTGGTAATGTTATAAAAAATATTTTTTCAAAAAGGACAGCACGCAGACCATGTGACAACCCGCCACGTTGGACAAAGCTGTGGGAATCGAACCCACAACCAAAGTGCGATTGAGATTTATCACCTACCACTGGACTACGTGAAGTCCCTGGTTAGTGTGCCATATTATTTTTAGTTAAATTATTTTATTGATCAATTATAATTTGATTTGGGATCTTATGTCTTATCAAATGAATACCCTTAGTATAGGAAAATTATTTCGTGATTAATTGAAAAATGTTATTTTGGAAGATGTTTTCTTTTTGGGAACACTATATGCCCAAGGATAAAAGAATACTATGGGATTTAGTTTGAGGAGTAAATGGTGGATTTTTATCTATGTCATTATTGTGGATTTCTAGTGATTTGTGTTATTTATTGAAATTATTAACCGATAATAGAGAATATGTGATTAGATTAATCACTTTTAAGTATGTGACTTTAATAGTAGTTGATGTTATTTGGAGATAAAATTTAACATGGAAGACTGAATAACCAAATTCTTATAAGTTTTGGGTTTCAATATTAGTTTGGATTATATTAAAGGATTTTAAGGACAATTGTTTATTGAATTCTATTTATTTAACATTGGGGTATTGTAGGTTTAATTTTAGAAATTATGTATAGTGTTTATTTCTCTAATGGTTTATTGTTTTGGGTGTTCATCATATCTTATACTAACCATTTTGGTTTTGATTAATCTCTAATGACAAGGAAAATATATTGTTTATCCTTTGTGGATCATGTGATTCTATAAGAAGTTTATTCTAGCTCAATCAGTGTGACCAAGTCTTCTTGAATACTCATTATTTAAAAATGAATTAGTAGTATAAATATATTGAAGAATGAAACTTTACATAAAAAGTAAGTATATCTCTTTATGTTCATAGTCAATATCAGAAATTAATTCCTCATCATTTTTTAATTTTACTTAAAACAAAAAACATAATTTCTATTTACTTTTCCTACTAGGAAACTAATGGTCGTTTGTCCCATCACAAGTTTTTGGTTTTCATGTTGTTAAATTTCTCTTGATCATGTTTTCTATCCCACTCCATCAGAACTTGAATCTTAGTTTGTAACATCCCAAGTAAGTAATGAATAATAGATATTTTTATCTATGTCTATTAATGAATTAGATAGTGTTTTATAGGCTTAAAATGAAAATAAATCTAATCTTAAGCATTGAATACATTAATATTTTTAAAAGGTTGTTTTACTCCCTTTTGATGGAAAACCATTTTTAAATCTATATTTTAAAACTTTTATAAGCTATGCTTGTCAAAATAAACTTATTGTTTATGATTGGGACATCAAAATTTACTTTGTTTGAATTTTTGGTATTTTTTCGATAAAGTTCATTATTTTAATGAATAGTGAAAAATGTTGTATTTTAATTCAAAAACTCTTTTTAGTCTAATTTATTTATATGATTAGAGTATATTTTGAATTGTTTTTTGAAGTGAAATTAGAATATATTTTTACCATTTAATCCAATGGTGGTCATTGGAATCAATTTCACTTTGAAATTGGACTTAAACTGGTGTCAATCTTTTGATACTTATTGTTTCATAAAAACACGCTATTTATCATGACAGCTAGAATTAATTATTAAATTAATTAATTTAACTTATATTATTTGAATTTTGTAAAATAGACATCATTTTTGAATTCAGAATATCAAATATATCTTGGGGTGAAGTTTTGGTATTTTTCTGAAAAACTTCAATTTTTGATGAATAGTGAAACCACTAAGTGGTAGTTAAAGAAACTGATTTTTCGTTTAAATGATACTTTGCCACTTTTGTGATTTTATTTTCAAAAACCCGACATACATGGTTGTCATTAAGAATTAAAATGTGGTTCAATGAGATTAAAATAATTTTTTGGTGAATAGTAACTTTTAAGTTTTTAATCGCGATTATTGGTAATTGGTGTAGTTTAATTTAAAAATAATGTTTTAATAATATGAGATGAACTTGAAACATGTCCTACCCTTATTGGATGTGTCATGGACGACCATGAAAATCCATGGGTCAACTTTGGGACCCCATGGAGCCACTTTGGTAGGGAAATGACATAAATAACTTTTTATTTAATGTAAAAGTAAAAATGACACAAACATGAGTTGTTTTACAAAAACATTTTTTACATGGGTTTATACAAGTCAAAATTTTTACTATAAATATTCATTAGAAAGATAAATAGATTTCATACATCATAGTATTTTTTTTATAATTTTTAGACATTAATTAAATTAAATTATTTATGACATCATGATGATGCAGTGATGACCTCATTATTTAAATATTTAAATAAAATGAAAAGATAATGTAAAATCTATGACCTAAACTTGTCCAAAACCTATGATATGGGTGGATTTCGAACCCTTATCATCTTAGACTAAAATAATATCAATTTGGGAACTTTTGAATCCAAAACTCATTTTAAAATAAAGTATCATTTCTTTACTTTCCAAGAGTGCCCCTCCTCTCCTCTTATAAAAGGCCCCCACCTCTACCTCCTTACCCACACTTCCAAAGCCTTTGGATCGGCCAAAACCTGCCCATTTTGTCTCTCCACTTCCCTCTCTTACCCCTTGAAGCCTCAATTTGGGCAGAAGTCATCCCAAGGAAGCCTTTGAGCTCAAACCAAAGGGAGTTACCCGATTTTAAGGTAATGTCTTCACTTGAGTCCCTTTGTTTTATTTTGATTCTCCAACCCCTAACCTCTTTTTATTCATCTCTTTTGTAACAAATCAAGTATATAAAATATACTAGTATGTTTTTATAAGAAGTATTCGAGAAAAACTTACACACACCTACATGTAATGGTTAAAGAACATACAGTTTCTGTTGATAGCGAATTTCTGCCTCCAGAAACAATAATTATTCAACATTATTTTAACACCTTCAAATTTGGCCATTAATATGACACTATATTTATATATGTTATATAATATGTTTACGTTTTTATTAAGCTTCTGTATTTTTCATTTTGGGAATACCTTTATGGTTTCCATTATGGGTAAACACGATATCTTCATTTAAGGATGTGTGGACTACCGCCCCCTCAAAGTGATTTGATTCGTTAACACCATATGTGGGACATATAAAGGATGGAGTTAGGATATTATATATGATATTACACTGGAATAATAATATACCATTATATCATTATTATTCCATTTCATAAAATATAAAATAGAAATGGAAGCAGCGTTCATGCGTACGTACAGCTTACCGTCTCCATGAACGGTGCATTTCATTTCTTACCTCTAAATGTTATATAATATTATAAATTCATGTATGTACTGGATATATATGATATATATGATATCTAAATCATGAATACCATTCTATATATAATGGATACTTGAACAACTTGTAATTATAAAGGGTTTATTTTTGACTCAAGTACCAATGATCATTAAAACGACCGTTATTAACATAAATAACTACATAGTGTTCATGACATCACAATAAGTGATATAAAAGGAATAATTAACTTGAAAAAGGTTATTAAACAAGTATAAATTAACTCAAGTTTATTATTCAAGAGATTAAAGAATGACTGAGTCAAGTCGGACCCGAGATATGGGACTTCGTCTCAATCTCCTTTCATTGAGGAATATTTTGTTTTATACACTACCTTCTTTTAAACGGTGTATAAACCCCTTTGACTTTTACATTTATTCAAAAGGAATCTTTTTTTATACGAAGCATTTACTAAATGACAAAAGGGAATGTTTTTGTCGTACGTATGCGGCGGCAACGACTTCTCCGCCGCCATGACCATTATTTGAGTTTCAACTTCCTCTATAAGCCATTCCTTTTTTTAAAAGAAAAATAAATACCATGTTTTACTTTTCTTTTGTTTTGGTATTGAAAATTGTTTTCATAATGTTTTTATTATATCAATGTGTTGTATTGATAGCTTTTGATTGAAATGTGGAAATGTTATGTTTCCTTTATGCATGTTTTATGTGATATGATTATGTTGTGGTTCTGGGGCATTATTATGAAGACGGGTGGTTCTGTGACAAACTAAGGGCGGGTGAGCCCGATATAGCTCTCCAATGCATTGGGTAACGCGAAGGAGTGAAATGTTATGGTTTCTCCGAAGAGATTTAGGGAATATACTGTGATGGGTATTCCAAACGTAACCAAGAGGGTTACTCCCTATGTAAAAATGTTATGAATGCCTCAAGTTACCTTTATGTCTTATGATATCTATGATTTATTCATGATTTGATGAGGTATGTTATAGTGCCTATGTTTTATGGGTAAAGTATGATTTCATTCATATGTATATATGAACTCATGTTTCCTTTCCATATTTTTATAACCCTTATAGAGCTTTTTATGCTCATCACAAGTTTTTTTGAAATGTTTTTCACAGGCAAGGGAAAGGTACATGATATGATGATAGTGTCAAGGAAGTGTCAATAAATAATCCATGTTTTATTTTAAATATGTTTCCGTTGATGGGAAAATTGAATACTATCTTTTACGTAACCACTTTGTTTAAATGTGGAATGTAATACATGTTTTATGATCTAATTATCTAAATCTCTAAACCTGAAAAGATCCTCAAGGTGTATTCTTGAAATATCTCATGATTAAGTATTGTTTAAGGTCAGGGCCTTATAGTTGGTATCAGAGGTCGGTTTAGATAACTTTATGAGTTAGAATTCTATTAAATGATTATCCAAAAAATATATATTTTTCAAATGATATAGCATTTGAAGATTACCATGTTGCTTCATCTAAGACATGTTTGTTAAGAATGGTTTTCAGCAGAGGAAACAGGGAAGTAGTGCTAGGAAGGCATACAGAAGGAAATAACCTTCCGAATAAGCATCCTGAGATGGTCAGAATTGGAACTGAAAAATTTGTTGCAGTAATGGTGCAGTTGACTCAAGCAATAAATGGAGGTGGTATTCATGCACGAGATCAGCCAGATCAACCGCATAGGAACATGTTAGTGGTGGAACATTTCAAGAGGCAACATCCCCCGTCATTCAGAGGATCATCTGACCCTGTGCAAGCTGATGGGTGGATTGAAGCGCTAGAAAAGATTTTCGATGTCATGGGGTGTCCAGACAATCAAAAGGTTAGTCTTTCTATTTACCATTTGGAGGGTAGAGAAGATCAGTGGTGGTCAATGGTTAGAAATATCAGGGACATTGATGAGATTGATGCTCTTGACTGGGATGAATTCAAAGGTATGTTTCTTGAGAAGTATTTTCCTAAGGCTGTTCGACTTAGGATGAAAAATCAATTCTTGGAATTGAGTCAAGAGGAAGACTCAGTGGCTGCCTATGAAGAAAGGTTTACTCGATTGGCAAGTTATGCTCCAAATTTTATCTGAGACCTTGATAGTAAAATCAATCATTTTTACTCAGGATTATATCCAAAATATCGAAGGGCATTAGATTTTCGTGAGTTTAAAAGTTATGAAAAGCTTGTTCGATGTGCTGAGAAGGTGGAAATGGAGTTTTCCGATGATCAAGTGTTCTATAACAACCAGCAGAAGAAGAGACCGAGGTGGCAGGAGAAAGGAAAGAATTCTTCAAAAAGTTCTGATGGTAAGAAAACTATGTTTTCAGTTTGTGATAAATGTGGGAAAAGTCATGCTGGGGAATGTCTTCAAAATTATGTAAAGTGCTACCGATGAGGTAAGATGGGAATAAGGCTCGTGATTTCACTGAAAAAGATCATGGTGATGGTAAGACCAAATTTTATTTACAGCTAGTGAAATGTTTTAAGTGAAATGAGATGGGTCACTATGAAACGAGTGTCCGACAAAGAGCATGAGTGATGGGAAGAAGTTAGACTACAAGCAAAAAGGGGTGGTGAAATCCTTTGCAACTACTTCAGTAGATTTCGGGTCGTCAAATGAAGTTGTATTAGGTAATTTGTTTGTTTTTTTAGATTATTCCAGTGTGTTGTTTGATTCGTGGTCTACACATTCTTTCATCTCTGAAACCTTTTCTAGTAAAATGGGAATACCATCTCAAGAAATGAATCCTAAACTTTTGGTAAATACACCTGGGGGAAATGTTGAGGAAAAAAGAATTCATAAGAATCTTCCTATCCTTATCCGTGGAAAGAACATACTTGCAAACCTTATTGTTTTACCTCTAGTAGTGTTTGATGTTATCCTGGGTATGGATTGGCTCTCTATTTACCATGCTATGATTGACTGTAGAGATAAAGAAGTTTCTTTTCAGAAAGACTTTCAGTTTGTGTACAAGAATGAACCCTTCCTGTTGATAACATATCAAGAGGCCGAGAAACATGTAAAATATGGAAATGAATGTTACCTTGCACACATCATTAAAAATAAAGGAACTGTCCAGATTAATGATGTGCCAGTGGTAAATGAGTATCCTGATGTTTTTATTGATGAGTTTCCTGGAATAATACCAGATCGGGAAGTTGAGTTTACAGTAGACTTACTTCTTGATGCTAATCCAATTTCAAAACCCCCTTATCAAATGGCTCAAATTGATCTTTTAGAGTTGAAGGAACAATTGCGAGATTTGTTAGAGAAAGGTTTCATTCGACCTAGCACATCACAATGGGGTGCTCCTATTTTATTTGTTAAAAAGAAAGATGGTTCTATGAGACTTTTCATTGATTATAGAGTGTCGAATAACATCACTGTTAAGAACAAATATCATTTGCCTCATATTGATGATTTGTTTGATCAGCTCCAGGGAGCTCAATATTTTTCAAAGATTGACCTGAGATCGGGGTACCATCAGATGAAGGTAAAGGAAGCAGATGTTCCGAATACTGCGTTTCATACAAGATATGGCCATTATGAATTTTTAGTAATACCTTTTTGTCTAACCAATACACCTGCTGTATTCATGGACATAATGAATAGACTATTCCATGAGTTCTTGGATAAGTTTGTGGTTGTTTTCATTGATGATATTTTGGTGTTTTCTAAAATTAAAGAGGAGCATGAAAGACATTTAAGGGTTATTTTGCAAACCTTGAATGAAAATAAATTGTATTGGAAATTCAGCAAGTGAGAGTTTTGGTTGCAACAAATTTCTTTCCTTGGTCACATTGTTTCTAAAGATGGGATAACCGTTGATCCTGCAAAAACAAAGGTTTTGGAAGAATGGCCAAGACCCACAAATGTAAGTGAGATTGGTAGCTTCCTTGGTTTGGCAGGGTATTACCGAAGGTTTCTTAGAAATTTTTCACGGTTATCTAGTCCAATGACTAAGCTAACTTGGAAGGGTGTTATGTTTATCTGGACAAAATAATGTGATGATTGTTTTTAGGAACTAAAAATAAGATTGGTGAATGCTCTCGTTTTGGCACTACCTTCTAGGAATGGTGAGTTTGTTATATACAGTGATGCTTCATTGAAAGGACTTGGTTGCGTCCTAATGCAGAATGATCAGGTAATTGCTTATGCTTCACGACAGTTGAAAACTCATGAGGTAAATTACCCTACACATGATTTGGAATTAGCTGCTGTTGTTTTTGCTTTAAAAATTTGGAGGCATCATTTGTATGGAGTAAAGTGTGAAATATATACCGATCAGAAAAGTTTAAAGTATATATTCACTCAGAAATAATTTAACATGAGATAGAGGAGATGGCTAGAATTAATCATGGATTATGATTGTACAATTCATTACCATCTGGGAAAAGAAAATAAAGTGGCTGATGCTTTGAGTCGAAAAAGTAATGCTTCATTAGCAATGTTGCGTTTGGAATGTGATCCTTTGTTTATGGATTTGATGAACTTTGTCATAGAAGTTTTTGATGCAGGATGTTCTTCTGTTTTGTTTCAGGTACCCGCGAAATCTTCTCTATCAGACAGAATCAAGCAAGCACAGATGCAAGACAGTCAGTTGCAGAAAAAGGTTGAGCTGGTTCAGAAAGGTAAGTTTCATGAATTAAACATTGATAATGATTTTGTTTTGAGATTTGGGAAGAGATTGTGCATGCCTTGTGATTCACAGTTGAAGAGAGAGTTGTTATATGAAGCTCATAGTTCTCCATTTTCAGTTCATCCTGGCAGTACTAAGATGTATCGAGATCAGTGGGAGTATTACTGGAGGGATGGAATGAAAAGAGATATTGCTGATTATACTATGAAGTGTTTGACTTGTCAGCAGGTTAAAGCGGAGCGACAGTTACCGAAAGGGATGCTTCAGCCTCTACCAATGCCAGAGTGAAAATGGGAGAATATATCCATGGAATTTGTTGTGGGATTACCGAAGTCATTTTGAGGTAATAATGCAATCTGGGTTATTGTTGATTGCTTGACTAAATCTGCTCATTTCCTTCCTATTCAAGATAATTTCTCTCTAGATCAACTTTCCCATTTGTATCTTAAAGAGATAGTCAGGTTACATGGAGTTCCTCTCTCCATTGTATCTTACCGTGATCCCAGGTTAACTTCTAACTTTTGGAAAGGCCTTCAGAAGTCGTTGGGTACAAAATTAAATTTTAGTACAACTTTTCATCCCCAATAAGATGGGCAGTCAAAACGAACAATTCAGACATTGGCGGATATGCTACGTTCTTGCTTTATGGATTATCAGGGAAGTTAGGACCAACATCCTTCTTTGGTTGAATTTTCATATAATAACAGTTTTCATTCTAGTATACAGATGGCACCATTTGAGGCATTATATGGGAAGCGGTGTCGAACTCCAGCTTTCTAGGATGAAGTGGGTGAGAGGAAGCTGATGGGACCAGAATTGGTAGAAGAGTTGGCAGAAAAAGTTCAGCTGATACAGAAACACATGAGAACAGCTCAGAGCAGGCAGAAGAGTTATGCGTGCAGCAGGAGGAATGATCTATCTTTTGAGGTAGGTCACTACTAGAAAAACAGGCATTTGTGACAGTTCATTTGCAACAAGATCCCCTCACAAATGGCCTTTTGCGACGGGGGCCCATCGAAAATGGCCCATCGCGGAAAACGGTGTCGCAACAACAATTATTTGCGACGGGCCCGTCGCTAAAGATATTATTTGCAACGTGGATCCTTCCCGTTGTAAATATTACTCCGTATATTTGTAAAAAACTTTTAAAATAGTAATTGCGACGGGCCCCGTCGCAAATTCTTATTGCGATGGGCCCCGTCGCAATTACTATTTTTTAAAAAACAAATAAAAACTATTAATATATTATTTTAATGAATATAATAATAATACTATTTGCGACAGGGCATAGTATCCCATCGCAAATGCTATAAAAAAAATAAAATATTTATAAATGATTTTAATTAATATAATAATAGAATTATAATTCACAAATAGAAATAATAAATTATTAATAAATTATTTTAATAAATATAATAATAATAGAATTATTATTCAAATATAAAAAATAATAGAATATTAATAAATGGTTTAATTAATATAATAATATTAGAATTATAATTCATAAATAAAAAAATATTAATAAGTTATTTTAATTAATATAAAAATAATAGAATTATTTTACATTCAAATATTAAAATAATTCAAATATTACAAAAAAATATAAATAAATTATAATATTATAAAATTTTAATATATATATATAATTTAATATTATAAAATATAAATAATATTATTATTCATATTAATATTATTATTTCAAAATATAATATTATTAATATTTTATAATGAGACAGAAACTAGGAATAGAAAAAAATTCATATTTTGATATAACAAACATTATAACATAAAAACAAACTCTAATCTGAAGGAGGGGGGAGGGGGGAGGGGGGATCTGCAGATGCTGGTGGAGGAAAATCCATCCCTAAAGCATGAGTGAGTCGGTGCAAGTACTCCATCTGCTCCTGCTGCTGCTGCTGCCACCGACTCATCTGCTCCTTGTACAGCTGCTGCTGGCGTCGATGCTCCTCCTCATGCTGCTGCTGCTGCTGACGCATCTGCTCCTGTTCCTGTCAGAGACTCTCTATCAGTGCAGTCTGAGATCGAAACTAATCCTCATACTGTGTAGCAAAAGAAGATGCACGAGCTCCTCTAGAGCTGGACGCCGACATCGCAGCACTGCCATAATAATCTCCGAGAGTCAGTCGAGAGCTGATACCAACTACCCGGCCCTTCTCGAAGGTATACTGGGTGGCCTGCATCCATGCCGCCTCATGAAACTGACTGCCAGTGGTCTGATCTGATGACTCGGCCTGACTCTCAGGCTGGGTCTGTGACGCTGTGGCCTCATATGACTCCTATAGATGCAATTTAAAATTAAAATTGTGAATATATTATATGCAGTTAATTTTTAAACTTGAAAACAAATAATACTGACCACGATGTGAGGCTGATGATCACCTCTGAGCTCCCTAGTAGCAGGATCACTATACATCCTTTGATATACGTCGTACTCCGTAATATCGGGGTGCTCGACAGACTATAAGAATAAAAAATAAACTGTTAATATTTATAGTTATATAAAATATTTATAAATAATGTACGTAACAGATGTTGTCTATTAGTACTGAAAGAATGACTCCCAGCTCGATGAGTCACCTCCTGTCTCCCCCGATTCTTCCTCCCCACCGATGATCTCCTCTGAAAGGCACCACTCAAACAGTGCGCACATAATCCATCCCATACAAGGGATGAAATGTACTCTGGTCGGTGTGCTCTACATGACTCATCAAAATTTGACACTCCTGCTTTCTTCGTGGCAGCTTTTATTAAATTGTACAAAAGCTGACAAAAGCAATCACGTATGGCCACCTCCCATGCCTCGTGGATGGAATCATGCATGGTATCCTTGATCGGATACCATAAACCCTAAAAATAAATCAAAATATCAAGTTAGAAATGAAATAATTTTCAAAGTAAAAATTATTTATTTACGTACATACCAACCAATGGCTGAACATGGCCTACTACACATCAATGGGAATCTGCTCCCATGTGGTCCACGACTGAGAGAAATAGTTGCGCAAAATAGCGCTGCCGTGTCTGACTGCTATATGCGGAAAACTGTAAAAATAATAAACATTTATTATGTGAATAGATTAATGAAATCTTAGTCAAATTCACAGGTTATCACACAGGTTATCACACCTCCGTGTGCGTGGATCAAACCCAAGACGTGGACGTCTCTCGGGGATGGGGTCAGGAATCATCAATCGTGCAAGACCGTTCCCCCTCCGCGTACTCCCTGGAGCGCCTGTAGGCTGAGGGTCATTTGCCAGCAACTCATCCGCATTGAAAGGCAGGTCAGCATCCGCCAACTCAGGAAATGTGTCTTCATCTATCTGAAACAGAAACTATTAATGTTGTTAGAAAATAATTGATAATTACTATTATATATACATATATATATATATATTATGATTCTATATAACTACCATGGAATTCTATCAGTGTTCATCTTCATCATCATCTTCATATATGTCAATGTCATCTTCATATTCCTCCTCAACATCATCGATATCCATTCGAGTTCCAGTTGCTTCATCTCTTACCATTTCAAATTCATATGTGACATCATTAACATCTTCGTCATCACCGACTCTTAAATGTGGGGTGTCGTCATCGATACTCATGTCTCTTTGTAAAAAAGATTTATTTTGAGTACTCTCTTGAAAAACTTAAATTCTTTTCACATCAGTGAAAGCACATTCACTTTGACTAAACTGATTGTCTCGAATTTTGATTTTTATTACACTCCACCAATCATTCAAGTCTCTTGATGTAGCACACTACATTGCGTAATAAACTTGATATGCCTGTTGAGCCAATAAGAATGGTTCATTTACTGCAAGAACACTTTTACATTTAATATCGATGATTCCATGAGTCGGATGAACACACCCGCCTCTCTCTGTATCAAACCACCCACATATGAACATGGTTATGTAATGTTGTCCAAGATAACAGAGATCAATGATTTCATCAAGTATGCCATAAAAGTCAACTTCATTTTCTCGATGATGAGATCCTCTCAAGCTAACTCCACTTTTCATTGTTTTTTTGATTCCCCATATGCATGTGTGTGAAATCGAAATCCATTCACCACATATGCATTATAAGTTTTAACAAGTTTGGAAGGTGGGTTACTCAATATACACAACCATTTGTCAATTTTATCAGCATGTCGAGACACCTGAAAATTTGTGAAATAATTATCAATATAGTAAACTGTACATTGAATGAGTTGCTAAAAGATAAAGAATTTATGTTACCAGTTTTTGAAACCACTGAGAGAAATTTTTCTGTCGGCGTTCTTCGAGAGTAGCTGCTGTAATTTGTGTAATTGTTTTCTTGATATGATTATCATACAACCTATAAAAAAAGTTATTTACTGTAACATAAATGATAGAATAAGTGATATAAACACTTACAGTACAACTGATTTCATCTCTTCACAGTTGAGCAGAACATACGTATGAGCTCTGTGATGTTCATCAACGGAAAGCTAGCGTTCATAAACTCCACCGAAACCAATCTCTGGCTGG
Source organism: Viscum album (assembly GCA_963277665.1). Taxonomy (NCBI): domain Eukaryota; kingdom Viridiplantae; phylum Streptophyta; class Magnoliopsida; order Santalales; family Viscaceae; genus Viscum; species Viscum album. The sequence continues at coordinate 1,067,491,137 of OY728157.1, read as the reverse complement.
TTGAAAATAGATAATTGATTGTCGATTTCATCAATATTCCTCTCATTCCATCCAATTCAGTTTTGTTTTGAAGGATACTCAGATTCAAAATAATGGGAGCAGAAAAAAGATATTTCCTCTTGCAAATAATCTTCTACAATAGATCCTTCAACAGATGCTTTGTTACGTACTTTTCTTTTCAATTTTTGCATTCATCTTTCAAATAGGCACATCCATCGAAACTGTACTAGACCACCACATTTGGCTTCATATGGCAAATGTAGCATCAAATGTTCCATTGAGTCGAAGAAAGACGACATAATTTTTTTTCCAGTTTACATATAATTACAACAACATCTTTTTTAAGTTTACATAGAGCATCATAATCTGATGTAGGCGCACAAATTTCCTAAAAAAAATGAGACATGTCTGTTATGGAATCCGAAATCACAGAATTCAACAGACCTCTTAATCCAATGGGTAGAAGTCTTTACATTATAACCTGAGAATCATGACTTTTTAATCCAGTAATATGACCATTCTTTACACATCTACCCAAATTGGAAGCACAACCATCTGGAAGTCTCAAATCTGTAATCCACTGACAAAATAATAAACGATTTTCTTTAGATAGTGTATAAGCTGCTTTTGGTTTTAGTAGCCTTTCTGTTCTAACATTCTCAAACAGTTCCAGTTCTGGACACCTACAAATTTGGGAAAGATCTAAACGTGCATTTACATTGTCTTTTCTCTTTCATGGAATATCCAAAACTGTATGAAACAAATTATCAAAACTGTTCTTCTCAATATTCATGACATCCAACATGTGGCGGACCAACAAATAAGACCAATATGTCAAATCCCAAAATATGATACGTTTAATCCAATTGTGTTCTTTCCCAAAACCAGAAATTTTCTATTGCTTTATTGTGGGACCAAAAGTGATGGGAGGTATTGAAAATACAACTGATTTTAACTCCGATCCTGATAGCATTTTTGGAGGTCCATCCCTTTCAATTGTTCCTTTTCTGAAATGAGATCTGTTTCAGCGAAAAGGGTGATCAGCTGGAAGAAATCTGCGATGATAGTAAAAATAACAAGGTTTCTTTCCATGAGTGAGCATAAATGCTTTGTTCTCTCCCATACAGTAAGGACATGATTTCTGACCATGTGTACTCCATCCAGATAACATCCCATAAGCTGGGAAGTCACTAATTGTCCACATCAATGCTGCTCTCAGTATGAAATTCTGTTTCATAGCAACATCATATGTATAGACACCAGTACTCCACAATAAACTTAATTAATCAATCAGTGGTTTCAAATAAACATCAATATTTTCTTTCGGATGTCCTGCAATTAGAAAAGTCAAAAAGATATATGGGTCCTTCATCAACATCCATGGAGGTAAATTGTACGGAGTTAAAAAAATAGACCAACATGAATATTGACAACCATAAGATCCGAACGGACAGAAACCATCAGTGGAAAGGCCCAGTCAAACATTTCTAGATTCTAAAGCAAAGGATGGATGCACTCTATCAAAATGTTTCCATGAATCACCATCGGCTGGATGATTCAAGCTTTTATCAGTTGAAATATTCGCTTTATTCCGTGACATCATTGTCGCTGTATTCTTAGACATGAATAAATGCTGAAGTCTGGATGTAAGCGGAAAATATCTCAACTGTTTTACAGGAATCAAACAAGACTTCCCATGTTTCCCTTCTTTATATCTCAATTGCCCACATGTGGGACAACAATCCAACGACTCATTTTCCCCAGAATATAAAATGCAGTCATTTGAACATGCATGAATCTTCTGACAAGTAAGTCCCAAATATCGAACCATCCTCTTACTCTTAATGTAATTTGCAGGCAAAACATTTCCTTCTGGTAACAGTGTTTTAAGAAAAGAAAATATCTGGTCAAAACAGGTGTTTGACATTCTGTTATCTGATTTGATAGACATAAATTTTGCAACTGCTTTTAATTTTCTCATCTTGCTGCCAGGATATAATGCATCCTCAGCAGACCTCAACAACTCATAAAATTCAGACGGTGCCAACTCAGGATTTGAATCTATATCAGCCGGAGTTTCTGTATGTTGAACAGATGAACCTACAACATTATGTACTAAATATTGAAACTGGGATGGATCGAGAATCAAGTTGGTATCACCTACTCTGGAACTGCATTCACCGTGTTGATACCAAAAAACACAATCTGGTTGAAAACCAAAACGCAAGAGATGTCCCCCCACTTTTTCAAACGTGTCAAACGTTCTCAATGCACATTTTTTACGAGGGCATTTTATTTTTCCTTCTGAAACAAATTTTGGATTTGATGCTGCAAATGATAAAAAAGTCTCCACACCCTCTATATATACTGGATTTAAACCAGAACCGTTTGGATTTCTACGTTGATTTATCCATAAGCAGTCATCTAATAATGACTGTTGGTGACCTCGTTTTTCTATATTTTTCTATAAAATATAAAATCATTACTGGTTTTGAATAATTTGATAGAAAAAACACTCAAGCAAGGATTGAATATGTTGATAATAAAGCAAAACCTGTTACAAATATTGATAATTTTAATATTATATTGATTTTTTATTTTTCTAATAATACTAATATAATTTTTTCATAAATATTAATTATATAATAATAACATCATTACATTATTAGTATATTTTATTATTAATATTAAAATAATATAATTTTCTATATTATATAGAATTCTCCTTTCATCTGTGTGTTTAACATTCTATCTCCACATGTAATATTTGCCTTCACTTTCACCTCTCAATTGGCGAGTAGGTTGATAATTTTGAAAAAGATTGCAAATATTACATGTGGAGACAGAAAACACACAGATGAAAAGAGAATTGTATATAATATAGACAATTATATTATTTTAATATTAATAATAAAATATAAAAAATTATGTAATAATGTTATTATTCCTAATTATTGGTAATTATTCTTAATTATTCTTAATTATTTATAATTATTTGTAATTATTCCAAATTATTGGTTATTATTCCAAATTATAGGTAATTATTACTAATTATTGGAAATTATTACTAATTATTAGTAATTATTACTAATTATTGGTAATTATTACTTATTATTGGTAATTTTTACAAATTATTGGTAATTATTAACAATTATTGGTAATTATTACTAATTATTTCTAATTATTACTAATTATTACTAATTATTACTAATTATTACTAATTATTGGTAATTATTACAAATTATTACTAATTATTTGAAATTATTACTAATTATTACTAATTATTACTAATTATTGGTAATTATTACTAATTATTACTAATTATTACTAATTATTGGAAATTATTACAAATTATTAGTAATTATTACTAATTATTAGTAATGATTACTAATTATTGGTAATTATTACTAATTATTGGTAACTATTACTAATTATTGTTAATTATTACTAATTATTGGTAATTATAATTAATTATTGGTAATTATTACAAATTATTTGTAATTATTACTAATTATTGGAAATTATTACTAATTATTACTAATTATTACTAATTATTACTAATTATTACTAATTATTGTTAATTATTACTAATTATTGGTAATTATTACTATTTATTGGTAATTATTACTAATTATTGGTAATTATTACTAATTATTGGTAATTATTACTAATTATTGGTAATTATTGATAATTATTACTAATTATTGCTAATTATTACTAATTATTGGTAATTATTACTAATTATTGGTAATTATTACTAATTATTGGTAATTATTACTAATTATTGGTAATTATTACTAATTATTTTTAATTATTACTAATTATTGGTATTTATTACTAATTATTACTAATTATTACTAATTATTACTAATTATTACTAATTATTACTAATTATTACTAATTATTGGTAATTATTACTAATTATTACTAATTATTGGTAATTATTACTAATTATAGGTAATTATTACTAATTATTGGTAATTATTACTAATTATTGGTAATTATTACTAATTATTGGTAATTATTACGAATTATTGGTAATTATTACTAATTATTGTTAATTATTACTAATTACTGGTAATTATTACTAATTATTGGTAATTATTACTAATTAATTGTAATTATTTCTAATTATTGGTAATTATTACGAATTATTACTAATTATTACTAATTATTACTAATTATTAATAATTATTGGTAATTATTACTAATTATTGGTAATTATTACTAATTATTGGTATTTATTACTAATTATTGGTAATTATTGGTAATTATTACTAATTATTGGTAATTATTGGTAATTATTACTAATTATTACTAATTATTTGTAATTCTTTCCAATTATTCCTAATTATTGGTAATTATTACTAATTATTGGTAATTATTACTAATTATTGGTAATTATTACTAATTATTGGTAATTATTACTAATTATTGGTAATTATTAATAATTATTGGTAATTATTGGTAATTATTACTAATTATTATTAATTATTGGTAATTATTACTAATTATTCCTAATTACCATTAACTATGAAAAATGAATACTAATAATTTAAATTTATTAATTAACAAAACAATTTAAACATAATTAAATTACAACTAATTAAGAATAATTGAAACTAATAAAAAATTTAAAATAAATATTAAATTAAAATGAACATAAATACCTTTAAAATTGATCTGAGGTTGATCTCTGATCATTGTTGAAAACTTCAATATCAACTCCTGAAAAAAAAATTAAACTCAAGAAACGCTGAACTCTAAAAATAGAGTTTTGAGAGAAGTAGAAGATCGATATTGAGAATGAATGAAAAAAACGGATGGGGGGGTATTTATAGGTTAGATTATTTGCGACGGTACCCGTCGCAAATACCTTAACCCGCATTGATTATGGTCAACGGTTAAATAGTTATTTGCGACGGGTCCCGTCGCAAATAATAACCTGCCGACATACTTTTTGCGACGGGGGTATATTCCCGTCGCAAATATCTGTTACCGCTGCCGGTTATTTGGGACGGGCGGTAACCGCCCGTCGCAAATAAATTTCTAACGGGACTATTTGCGACGGGATTTATCCCAGTCGCAAATAACCCGTCGCAAATGCCCATTTTTCCTGTAGTGGGTGATCATGTTTTTCTCAAAGTCTCACCATGGAAAAGTGTGATGCGATTTGGTAAGAAAGGAAAGGTGAGTCCAAGGTTCATTGGACCATATGAAATTCTGGAGAGAGTTGGATCAGTTGCTTACCGAGTGGCTTTACCTCCGAGTTTACCTCATGTACACAATGTTTTTCATGTTTCGATGTTGAGAAAGTATATGCCATATCTATCTCATGTTTTAAGTCCAAAGGTAGTTCAGCTGGAAGATAACCTATCTTACGAGGAACAACCGGTCCAGATTCTCGACCACAGGGAGCAAGTGTTACGGAATAAGGTGATTAATCAGGTAAAGGTTTTGTGGAAAAACCAAATGATGCAAGAGGCAACATGAGAATCTGAAAATGTAATATGGGATAAGTACCCCCATTTATTCGATAAGTAAATAAATTGCGGGGACACAATTTTCTAAAGGGGGGAAGGATGTAACATCCCAAGTAAGTAATGAATAATAGATATTTTTATCTATGTCTATTAATGAATTATGTAGTGTTTTAGAGGCTTAAAATGAAAATAAATCCAATCTTAAGCATTGAATACACTAATATTTTTAAAAGATTGTTTTACTGCCTTTTGATGGAAAACCATTTTTAAATCAATATTATGACAATTTTATAAGCTATCATTTTCAAAATAAACTTATTCTTTAGGATTAGGACATCAAAATTTACTTTGTGTGAATTTTTGGTATTTTTCCGATAAAGTTCATTTTTTAATGAATAGTGAAAAATGTTGTATTTTAATTCAAAACCACCTTTTAGTCTAAATTATTTATATGATTAGATTATCTTTTGAATTGGTTTTCAAGTGAAATTAGAATATATTTTTACCATTTAATCCAATGGTGGTCATTGGAATCAATTTCACTTTGAAAATTGGACTTAAACTGGTGTCAATCTTTTGATACTTATTGTATCATAAAAACACGCTATTTGACATGACAACAGGAATTAATTATTAAATAAATTAATGTAACTTATATGGTTTGAATTTTTTAAAATAGACATCATTTTTTAATTCAGAATATCAAATATATCTTAGGGTGATGTTTTGGTATTTTTCTTAAAAACATCAATTTTTGATGAATAGTGAAACCACTAAGTTGTAGTTAAAGAAACTGATTTTTCGTTTAAATGATTCTTTTCCACTTCTGTGATTTGATTTTCAAAAATCCAACATACATGGTTTTTATTAAGAAGTAAAAGGTGGTTCAATGAGATTAAAATAATTTTTTAGTTAATAGTAACTTTTAAGTTTTTAATCGTGATTAGAGGTAATTAGTGTAGTTTAAGGTAAAAATAATGTTTTAATAATATGGGATGAGACTGACACATGTCCTACCCTTATTGGATGTGTCATGGCCGACCAAGAAAATCCATGGGTCAACTTGGGGACCCCATGTAGCCACTTTGGTTGGGAAATGACATAAATAACTTTTTATTTAATGTAAAAGTAAAAATGACACAAACATGAGCTGTTTTACAAAAAACAATTTTTACGTGGGTTTATACAAGTCAGATTTTGGACTATAAATAGTCATTGTAAATCTAAAACGATTTCCTACATCATAGTATTTTTTTTATAATTTTTAGACATTAAATAAATTAAATTATTTATGACATCATAATGATGCAGGGATGACATCATTATTTAACGATTTAAATAAAATGAAAAGATAATGTAAAATCTATGACCTACACATGTCCAAAACCTATTAGATGGGTGGATTTAGAACCCTTATCACCTTACCCTCGAATTATATCAATTTGGGACCTTTTGAATCCGAAACTCATTTTAAAATAAAGTAACATTTCTTTACTTTCCAAAAGTGCCCCTCCTCTCCTCTTATAAAAGGCCCCCACCTCTACCTCCTTTCCCACACTTCCAAAGCCATTGGCTCGGCAAACCCCTACCCATTTTGTCTCTCCACTTCCCTATATTACTCCTTGAAGCCTCACTTTGGTCATAAGTCTTCTCAAGGGAGCCTTTTAGCTCAAACCAATGGGAGTTACCCGATTTTAAGGTAATGTCTTCACTTGAGTCCTTTTGTTTTATTTTTCTTCTCAAACCCCCTAAACTCTTTTTCTTAATTTATTTTGTAACAAATCCAGTATATTCAATATACTAGGATGTTGTTATAAGAATTATTCGAGCTACACTTACACACACCTACATCTAATGGTTAAAGAACATACTATTTCTATGGATGACGAATTTCTGCCTCCCGAAACGATGATTGTTCAACATTCTATTAACACCTTCAAAGGTGGCCATTAGGATGACACTATATTTATATATGATATATAACATGTTTATGTTTTCCTTAATCTTTTTTATTTTTCATTTTTGGCATACGTTTATGGTTTCCATTATGGGTAAACGTGATATCTTCATTTAAGGAAGTGCGGACTACCGCCCACTCAAAGTGATTTGATTCGTTAACACCATATGTGGGATGTATAAAGGATGGAGTTATGATATTATATATGATATTACACTGTAATTATAATATACCTTTATATAATTATGATTCCATTTCATAAAATTCTAAATAGAAATGGAAGCAGCGTTCATGCGTACATACGGCTTACCGTCTCCATGAACGGTGCATTTCAGTTCTTACCTCTAACTATTATATAATATTATAAATGCATGCATGTACTGGATATATATGATATCTACATCATGAATACAATTCTAGATGTAATGGATACATGAACAACTTGTAATTATAAAGGGTATATTTTTGACTCAAGTACCAATGATCGTTAAAACGACCGTTATTAACTTAAATAATTACATAGTGTTCCTGATATATGAATAAGTGATATAAAAGGAATAATGAACTTGAAAAAGGTTCTTAAACAAGTATAAACTAACTCAAGTTTATTATTCAGGAGATTAAAGAATGACCGAGTCAATTCAGACCTCAGGTATGGGACTTTGTCTCAATCTCCTTTCATTGAGGCATATTTTGTTTTATACACAACCTTCTTTTATACGGTGTATAAACCCCTTTGACTTTTACATTTATTCAAAAGAATATTTTTTATACGAAGCATTTAGAAAATGACAAAAGGGAATGTTTTTGTTGTACGTATGCGGCGACAATGACTTCTCCACCGCCGTGACCATTATTTGAGTTCCGGCTTCCTCTACAATCCATACTTTTTTTTAAAAGAAAAATAAATATCATGTTTTACTTTTCTTTTGTTTTGGTATTGAAAATGGTTTTCATAATGTTTTTATTATATAAATGTGTTGTATTGATATCTTGTGATTGAAATGTGGAAATGTTATGTTTACTTTTTGCATGTTTTATGTGATATGATTATGTTGTGGTTCTTGGACATTATTATGAAGATGGGTGGTTTCTTGATAAACTAAGGGCGGGTGAGCCCGATATAGCTCTCCAATGCATTGGGTAACGTGAAGGAGTGAAACATTAAGGTTTCTCCGAAGATATTTAGGGAATATACTGTGATGGGTATTCCAAACGTAACCAAGAGGGTTACTCCCTATGTAAAAATGTTATGAATGCCTCAAGTTACCTTTATGTCTTATGATATCTATGATTTATTCATGATTTGATGAGGTATGTTATAGTGCCTATGTTTTATGGGTAAAGTATGATTTCATTCATATGTATATATGAACTCATGTTTCCTTTCCATATTTTTATAACCCTTATAGAGCTTTTTATGCTCATCACAAGTTTTTTTGAAATGTTTTTCACAGGCAAGGGAAAGGTACATGATATGATGATAGTGTCAAGGAAGTGTCAATAAATAATCCACGTTTTATTTTAAATATGTTTCCGTTGATGGGAAAATTGAATACTATCTTTTACGTAACCACTTTGTTTAAATGTGGATTGTAATACATGTTTTATGATCTAATTATCTAAATCTCTAAACCTGAAAAGATCCTCAAGGTGTATTCTTGAAATATCTCATGATTAAGTATTGTTTAAGGTCAGGGCCTTATAGTTGGTATCAGAGGTCGGTTTAGATAACTTTATGAGTTAGAATTCTATTAAATGATTATCCAAAAAATATATTTTTTTCAAATGATATAGCATTTGAAGATTACCATGTTGCTTCATCTAAGACATGTTTGTTAAGAATGGTTTTCAGCAGAGGAAACAGGGAAGTAGTGCTAGGAAGGCATACAGAAGGAAATAACCTTCCGAATAAGCATCTTGAGATGGTCAGAATTGGAACTGAAAAATTTGTTGCAGTAATGGTGCAGTTGACTCAAGCAATAAATGGAGGTGGTATTCATGCACGAGATCAGCCAGATCAACCGCATAGGAACATGTTAGTGGTGGAACATTTCAAGAGGCAACATCCCCCGTCATTCAGAGGATCATCTGACCCTGTGCAAGCTGATGGGTGGATTGAAGCGCTGGAAAAGATTTTCGATGTCATGGGGTGTCCAGACAATCAAAAGGTTAGTCTTTCTATTTACCATTTGGAGGGTAAAGAAGATCAGTGGTGGTCAATGGTTAGAAATATCAGGGACATTGATGAGATTGATGCTCTTGACTGGGATGAATTCAAAGGTATGTTTCTTGAGAAGTATTTTCCTAAGGCTGTTCGACTTAGGATGAAAAATCAATTCTTGGAATTGAGTCAAGAGGAAGACTCAGTGGCTGCCTATGAAGAAAGGTTTACTCGATTGGCAAGTTATGCTCCAAATTTTATCTGAGACCTTGATAGTAAAATCAATCATTTTTACTCAGGATTATATCCAAAATATCGAAGGGCATTAGCTTTTCGTGAGTTTAAAAGTTATGAAAAGCTTGTTCGATGTGCTGAGAAGGTGGAAATGGAGTTTTCCGATTATCAAGTGTTCTATAACAACCAGCAGAAGAAGAGACCGAGGTGGCAGGAGAAAGGAAAGAATTCTTCAAAAAGTTCTGATGGTAAGAAAACTATGTTTTCAGTTTGTGATAAATGTGGGAAAAGTCATGCTGGGGAATGTCTTCTAAATTATGTAAATTTTTGGTACAATTTTGATAACCTTTATATTTTGATGAATAGTGAAAATTAACAAATTTTAATTGAAAACAACTTTTTAAATTGAAATAATTAATAGTGATAAATTATGAATTTGAGTGAATTTACAGTATAATTAGATTATATATTTACTATTTATTCCAATTTTGGTCATTGGACATAATTTCACATTTGAAATGGACATAAGCAGGTGCCAATATTTTGACAGTTATTATTTCATAAAAACATGATTTTTTTTGACAATGAGAATTAATTTTAAATTATTTTCTGCCACTTCTGTCTTTGGAATTTAGAAAAAAATATTCCATATTTAGAATCAAGAGGGAACAATTTTCTAATTAAGTAACTTTTATTTTTTGACATTTTGAATAATTACTTCGGTAAATATTTTATTTATCATGGTTATAGGGTAAATATAGTAAATAAGGGTAAAATAATAACATTATAATAATATTAAATTTACCTAAAAGTGTCCTAACCCTATTGTTTGATACATTTATAACTATTTTCATCTTTCGGTCTATTTTGGGACCCCATGGAGGCACTTTTATGTGATAATGTCACATTATATTAATTATGTCAAAGTAAATAAAAAATGAAAAAAGCATATATATTTTAGAAAAAAAATACATTGGGTTATATATTTTATGTTTTCGACTATAAATATTAAATATAAATATAAATCTATTTCCTAATTTATGGTATTTTATTTATAATTTTTAGGCATTTAAAATTTAAATTTAATCATGACACAATAATGATATAATATTTTCCTTATTAATGAAGGAATCAAATAATTTTTATTATAAATGTTAAAATAAATATAATTTGAATGTTTTTATGATATCTAAGAATTTTATTGGTTAATATTACATGTTATGATTTCTTAAATGAGTATTGTTTGAATTAATATAGTTTTATGTCTTTTAAAAAATCAATTATTAAATAGTATCAAAATTTACATAAAGGGGTTTTTGAAACAAGTATTATATTATAAATTTATATAATATAACTAAAAATATAAGGTTCTAAAAAATGACTTATATAATGATAGTTTTATCCTTAATTAACCAGTTGGGGGTCTCTTGGATGTTTATATTAAGTTTATTAACCATATAATATAAAAATACCAAGAGACATGGTAAATGTCAAACTAATTAACTAAGAGTTAAAACTAAAATATAAGGTTAATCAAGTGACCCCAAAATGTTTAAAACCTATTGATTGAGTTGATTTCTACCAATCCCCAACTTATCCTCGAAATAAATTAGTTTGGAGACATTAGAAACCGAATAATAATTTATTATAAAAATATATTTCTATATTTTCCTAAAGAGCCCCTCACCCCTCTTATAAAAGGGAACCATCCCTTCTCTCTAATTCAGAGCATCAAATCCATTTGGATCGGCTAAACCCTACCCAAATATCCTATCAACTTCCCTTGATTCATCCTAATATCCCTCCTTTGGTCAGAATGCAATTTTTTAGAGGTCTTTCTATCAAATCAATAGGAAAACCCTGAAGAAGAGGTAATGATTTCACCACCCTCTTTCAAATTCCGTTCTTCTTCCACTTCTTCATTCATTTTTATTACCATTCTAAAATAATAACTCCATTATCTTCTATATATTGTGATGTTATTATAAATATGGTACAACCATATTCAGTACTCTATCCATCCTTTGAATGACATATCACCATACGTGCGTACGTACGACCTACCGTCTCCACGTCATGGTGTAATTGTTATTCAAAATATTATTATTTTGATGGAAATAATAATGATGTGTAATTCATGTAAATAATAAATATAACATGTTAATTATTCTGTATATATGATTTACCGTCCAATTATATGTTATTTTAATATCAAATGAATGATATTATCGGTCGTGTGTATGTACAGATTACTGTCTCAATAAATGCGATAAGATACATTATCCATCATATCCATTCAAGAATAAATTTCAATTTATGATTAGAAATAATTTTAGGATACATGATATCATTCTGGATATGAATAAGATGCATTCCATCCATAATAAATATGGCTCACATATCAAATAATATAAAGTAAAATGAATCCATTAACACCCAAAACGACGATAATACTAAAATATTATCAAACAATCAATGTTAAAAGATCATATATAATGTCATATTAATGTATAATATTATTTTATAATTAAATAAAAATCATTTCACCATTATAAAAGAGGATAAACTACCTTCTATAAACGAAAAAGTGCAAAGTAAGGGGTTTCTTATCTCACTTTTAATTCCGTGAAATTTCCATTGTGCACGACTTATTAATTGCATGAAGTATGGGTACTTCCTATGATTGTATTAATTTTGTAATATAATTTAATTTATGGATATTTACATCATCATTGTATGATCTCTATTTAATGGGTGTATGTTTCGTAAGTTACCAAATCGATAAGGGAATTTTGAAATATCTATTTCCACTCATTCGTGTTTACGCATACTTCATTGATTATTTTACCCCGAGATTATGTGTGGTATAACTATTCATTTTATTATGTCATAATTTATACTCCCCTTTCTATGGATATACTTTTGATACATATAATAAATCAATTGATAATTTCTCAAGTCATCGATATGAACTTGATAAGATTAATTTGAACTCAATCTCTAATTTTTGAGTTAAATATCCAATTCATTGGTGTTTGTTTTTACCAGAATATATGTGAATGTCCTCTGAATGATTTACACTAAATATTCAAACATATTGAGTGTATTTATGTTTGTCACACATAATAATGTTGTTGATTTATCCTTAACCTAAGGATATAGTCTTTATAAAATATTTCATCTCAATTTACATTCAATTGAGACTTCTTTGTTGTTATACGCCAATTCACATTTATATGGTGTATATAATGTAGTTTTACATAGTATATCATGAATACCTTTATTCTCATGATATTATAAAGTATTTAATACCTCAGATATTTGTATTAAAGTGTCTCTCTTTTTGTTAGAAACACAAACTAAAATACCATTTTAAATGTTTTAATGATTTATTCTTCTAAATCTTTTTCATTAATGTCCATGTTTTAAAAATGGTTTTAAGGATTTATTCATATGGAAATAAATGTTTTAAAATTAAAATTCCTCTTAAATGATTCAAAGTGGTATGGGTCACTTTGATTCAAAAATCCGTTTTTAAACGGCTTCTTGACAAATAGTGTGACTATTAAATGTTTTCAAGAAAAAGGGGGATATTTCTCTCAAATAGTTTTGATGATTATTTTCATCAATGTCAATATCCTTCATTATTCTCAATTGAGTTAATATATTACAATAAAATGTTTTATATTGTATTTAATGAGTTATGTTTGACTGTTTATGTGTTATTTTTATGACATTCATGGTTTGTGGATAAAGTTTTGACATTTCGTATGTTAGTTTGGATATGAATGTTTCTGTTATGTTTAAAACTTTTCATTTTAGGAATGAATTAGACATATTAAGTGACGCGTGGAGCCTGCTATATCTCTTCTATGCATCGTTAGGTCTCATGAGACAAAATAGTATCTTGGCACAAGGCCTTGACAAAATCTTATTTGTAGTCTTGGCACAAGGCCTTGACTATGTTGTTATGATAGTATGGCATTATGCATTCCATTATTATGAAAGTGGTTATTGATATATCATATGATTATTCGACTAGTAGAATATCCATGTGAATAAGTAAATGGAATTATTTCATTTTATCTTTTCTATATTATGCTGAAGATCAAGTTTAAAAAGCTTTCGTTTTTGTTATACATTTCCTTAAATGTTTATACTTATTTATGAAAGTGTCTGCTATATTGTTATCCTTAATGAGAATATGAGCTCACCCCTTTTTATGTTTTATTTTTCCCAGGATGTGTAGAATTATTTTATGAATGACCTGCATGGACAGTATGAGGATATGAGTGTGGTCTATAGAGATAAGATGATGTTGTAGTTTTTCACTTTATGATGTAATGTAAACATTATGAATGTATCTAGTGATTATAAGTCTACTAAACTAATCATTCATTCAAGACATGATCTTTTATGATAATTCCAGTGATACATAATAATGCACCGACTTTGGGCTTCTAGGGTCTGGGCATTATAGCATTCACACATACGTATTGCATACTTTCGCTATGAATGATGTATTTTACATTTTATCTCTACCTTTTATTGATTACCATGAATACATATATAATCAATATATATTATATTTATATAATTATTAGGAATATTAATATTTTTGAACCATGTTGAGATAATGTGTCTCTAAAATTAAAAAAAACATGAAAAGAAATTTAAATATTGTTTGAAATGTGACTTTTACATTTATTTGTTAATAAAATGGTTATAAAAGTTCATAAGATAATAATATATGGTATGATATAAAAAATAATGGTTATACAATATATTCATAATAATATAATATATATTGCAAAAAAATATTGAATATATATTATGAATGTTGATACTAGGATAAGATATTTTCTTCTCACGTTTTTACTTATGTGCGACACATGCCATAATCACCACCTATTATTCTATATGTTGTATATAATTCCCATGAATTTATTTTTTATACACATTTAAAGGGGTTTTATTTAAAAATTTTACCAAAATAATAACGGAGATTTGTCTCAATTTTTCTTCTTCGAAACATATATGATGTTATGCAACTATTTTCTATAATGAGGTGTGTATAAAATGAAATAAAACTTTAATATCATGAAATTATTTATTAAAATGATATTATATAATTAATGTAATTATATTTTTTCAAGGTATATTCACTTAAAATATTCTATATTGGTTGGGGATGTATGTTATAATCTCATAGATTAACAGAACTATTCATGTTTATGCTCTCGATAATGAAATTTTAAAATCCATGTCTCATGAATTAAAATTTCATTTCATATGATATGTTTATTTTATTAGAATATATATATATATATATCTGCTTCATTTTTCTCTATTTACAAACTCCACCAATCTTAACTATGTTTTTAATGAAATCCAACATTATTTCACTATTCGGTCAAAAAAAAATTTATTCTAAATAATATTTTTCAATTGTTTTCAAAAATTTTTGGGTACACTAATATTATATTTTGTATATATTTTTTACCATGGCATCCTTATTTTAAAAGAGTTTTAAAATAAATTTTCATGTTTTCATTTTCAAACAAGTCCCATAATAATTTTTATGACATTTGAAATGATTCATTATTTTAATATGAACCCCATGAATACAATTTAACATTGTTATGTCCTCTGAGTTAGTTTGTGAAAAACGTATATTTTTTAGATGATATTTTCAAATGAAATTTCTTCCTTTATATTTGTAAATTTTTGGCTGTTAAGTAAATGATTTCAAATTGAAAATCATTTTTCAAATGTTTTATGCCATAAAATAGTCTTTTTCATAATCAAATTGATATTTAGCTCATGAATTTTTTTTAAAATAATCTCTAATGAATATTTTTAATAAAATGGTTTTTTGATAATATTTATTTAAAATTTTAGTTTCTCAAATTCAAAATTCAATTTCTCAAATAAATTTTCTAAGGGATCTTTTAAAATAATTTTCCATAAAATAACTCATTTTTTATGTTACTTATGATTTACTAGGGATATGAACCAATATAACCATTCTATGCTTTTCTCTAAATTATTTACAATTATTATGATCATTTGATTATTAAACACATGTCATTTCAATGGATTATTACTGGATGAAATGCATATGATCTCCATGTATTTTTTCATGGGATATGCTATTCTGAAATGATTAATGGATTGTGATACATCATTTATTTTCGTGGGATAACATACAATGAAATATTTATAAAATCCCTTGACTATCATTGTTTTTGATACAATTACTTTTCCATGATCATGTTGATCACATATATATGATTTAAATTTTTTTGATTAGTGGAGACAATATCTACCTCAAATGAATTGGGTTTTGATTTAAATATCATGTTACAAAACCCGATACAAAACTCTATCAAAAGGAAAAATAACGTTGTTTATGGGACATCAAAATAACATTCCATATTCCATAGTCTTCATAATAGAATTGAGGGTAGAGGGGGAATATTGTGGGGAAAATACCCCCACTTATTGAGTAACATTATATCAAAAATAAGAAATAAAAATAAATTTAAATGTATTAAAATGTAGTTGAAGTAGTATGGCATACAAAATGAAGATAAAATAATAATCAGAAAACAAAATAATATACAATCAAATGTTAACTTGGAATATTTCTAAATGGGAAATATAAATTAATAAGATTAAAATACAATGGTAAAAAATCCCTAACATGACCATGGTGTCAAACCCCAATTATGTCTTATTTTCAAGCTCTGACCCATCCAGAAATAAACTATACACAACAAGGCCCCTTAGCCCTGTCAAAACAATAATCCATGTACTCTGATAGTTTAATAATAAAAAGTATTAATTGGGAGTGATTAAATCTTAGTAGGTTAATAACGCCATGTCTTAAAACCCACTCTACGAACCGAGGGCATTAAATATAGAAATAAATAGGCATATTAATTAGAAAATTAATAAATTTTTCTATACACCTTATTCAGAAGAATTCCAAAATATATCTGAGCTTGTAGTTTAACAATGAAAACCATAACCAAATGTCAATGAAATAATCATATAAAAAGAGAAAAAGTATATATAAAACATTTAAAATCTATCCCAATAATGTTATATAATAATATACACATTTTGGGAGAATCATGCTATATAAGTCTTTCATCATTCTAAGTGTATACCACCATATAAGAATTTTAGAATTCTTGACTAATACCTCTATATATTTATTTAAAAATTCTAGGATAATCCCACTATACATGAATATTATCCCAATTCACAACATGAGGCATAACATAAATAGTACCAAAATATCATATCATAAGAGTCTGTGATTAATTCTTCAAATTACCATTTATCATTAAATTACCACATTTAATTTCTATGTTATTCATCAACCATTATGATTCTAGTCATTTAAATAATCAAAGACATTTCCACGGTGAATCTATATCAACAAACCACATATGACCTCATTTCATGCTAACACACATTTAATCCATTTTCATGTTCAAAATTAAGAATGTGTAAGATCACTCTATAGGAAGAAACATGGAAGTTCACAAAACCATTAGAGCAAAAGGGATAAAATATTTTATCTAAACTCGATTTATCATCCCCATTATTAGTTAATAAAAATTCTTGTTATATTAGTTAAATAAAAAATATTTTACATGCTTCAAAAATTTGTACTAGATTTTAGGAGTCTGTATAGACTACCTAACATTATCTACTGGTCAATAATTGCTTCCTACTTGTAACACCAACAAAAGATGTATGAAATTGTGATTTAATGGAAAACATATATATCAACATGTCAGTATAATAAATTAATTATATAGAGTTAAAAAAAAACACACCCATACAATGAGTTATAGGTGGATGGGAGGATACAAATAAATCAAATACGATACATGGTTATTATACATTTGATAGAGATGATTGAAATGGAAGGATGGTCTCTAGAATGTTAGGGAAATATCCATAGATATTATATAGTATATTTGAAAATGAAGGTAAATATAAAATATATCCATATAGGGTATTATATCCAATGATCATGATAAATACGTAGAATTTAATACATACATGTCGTGTATTTCTCAATTTACGAGTTATGCCATAAAATGTGTCAAATCATGATAAAATAACCATATTGAGTATTAATCAATGGTAACTAGGTTCAAAATCTGTAACAAAGTAACATCCTGAACCTATTCAGGACATCATCTTGTATATTGTTATATGTGATGTAACAAGTTCATGATGTGTAATTTAAAATCATCCCATATTTTGATTAGTATTCAACGAAATCCCATAACATCTCTCAATCCATCCAGACTAATGGATAACCCTCTCATTCCACAGTAACACAATTATAAATAGAATAAATTAAATAATAAAAACATAGATACCCAAATATTTGGTCATTTTATCTTGAGATCGACCATTTCTCACAAATAAGACATGACCACCAATGTTTAAATAACAATGATATCCCAAAAAAGAAGTCTAAAAAAATACAAGTTGGATTAAATAAAAAATATATAATCATACAACCTCCCCACCATATAAAAAATCATTCATAAGCCTCTACATGAAACATTATTGGGTTATATTAAATATTTTTTTCACATTGATTATTTATCATATTCCCTCTCCTAGGTATCCTCTTTTAAAAAAACCCATGATACCATTATATTCGAACTAGATCTATTGTCTTCCCATTGATGTATTTCTCACTATACACAATAATCTGTAAAACATTCTCATCAAAGGGCACATCTACACCAAGTTCAATTTCATAAATTTATACAATGGGAGAAGGTTTAGGATGATATATCAGAACCAGTGATATGTGAAACACATCATACACGGAATTATGGCACTATCGAAGGAAAATCAGAATCACATAGGAAAATCCATTTCCTCTATCTCAAATGTAATTATAACACTAGGAACTAACATTACCTATTTCTTGATCATGTGATTTACCAACATAAGAGAATCCCAAAGGATACCATGATGACCCTCCTTAAAATCTAGAATTTGTCTCTTCTAGTCAATGTAAAATTTTATTCTACTCTTCTCATTCACCAAACATCTCTTGATCCACTAAACCTACTTATAATTAACCAATATGAGACTAGGTAGAAAATGATATTTTTCACCTACCTTCAACAATAAAACTGGAGAATAGAATGTACTACCATAAAAATACTTATACGGTTCCATTCGAATATATTCCTAGTATATTCTATTATATGACAACTATAATGGTGTCATATGTATCTCACATGAACCACTAATATCCAAATCAGAGTCTCATAACATATCCTATAGAATCTGAGTCATCTACATATATTGAAAATAAGTCAATTGATGATAGGATATTCTCAAAAGAACCTATGACCCTAGAGGTTTATGAAGACCCTGACATAATGAACACATGAAACGATGATCTCTATCAAAAAAATAATCCATAGAACCCCCTAAAACTAAACTATTTCCCCACAGAGGGATTTACTATATCAACAACATTGAAGGAATTCCAGATAGGAAATAAGTAAGATAACTTATCAATTTTTTCTATGATCTCCCATGATTTATAATTCAGGTGAGGTGTTGTATTATGTCTTATAATTAAATCTATACTCACATCATCCCATTTACACTCTGGGATGAGAAGAGGCTAAAACATCATAGTTTGCCTATAATGATAGGTATTCCCCTCCATATAGTTGAAACCTTTATCCCAAAATCCTACTACCTACATCTTAATTCATGGCTTCATTTACTATATATGGATTTAATTATACATCTATATCAAACCTGGATGTACCACCCATCGAGAATCCTGAAAGTCTCTAATAATCTTCTCATATAATCCCACAAGAACCCATATTTGGTGATGAAAAATTGGACTATTTTCAATTCCTAGAGACTATCCATATGGTGTCTCACTACTATGTATGCTTTCTATCAGATCCAATACCTCTAGATTAGATATCTACTATTTGTTTATCCAATCCAAAATCATGTGTATAATAGATGGAAAATTAATATGAAATAATTCATGGGATAATTTCTATTCTTATCCATTTTTTAAAATAGTACCACAATCTGATTCATATTGTATTACTCCCTCACTGCCTCTATCTACATATTTAAGACGAAATCATTTTAATCAACGTTTACCTTTCCCATGATATTAGAAAAAATAAAATCTAAGTACTAATCACACTCAACCAAACTCATGTTCTAATGGTTCTTTTACAATTGGGTATATATGTACATTACCATATGTTAATATATGTATACCACAACCCTATTGAATAAATATATTTTATATAACATCATAGCTAATGTACCATCATATCATACTGTATAACATAAGTACATCAATTCCTCTTATACGGTCTAAGTTGTCAGGATCCATAATCACACATTGGAACCTCCCTCATTATCACTGCTCTCTGTCCAATGTAGGAAGCAGAAAATTGCATGGTATATGAATTACCAAACATATGTAATTTGAGGATTGTTTATGTAGTCAATCAATACTTAATATAATAAAATACTCTTGCACAATTATCTAATCGGATGAATATCATTACGTTCATGGTTATCCTAAACATTAATGCTTAAAAATGGGAGATATCTTAGATAAGGTACAAATTAAAGGCAACTAAAAAAATATGTCTTTGAATGGTGAAAAAATTATTGTGTTTTTATTAGGATTCTATAGCTACAACATTTTTTGGTACACTTACCCTATATCCCATATGATAATCTAACCCGAGAAGTTATCTTTATTAAATAAAATTCATTTCATTTACTTGGTGTGAATAAAATACTCTAAAAAGTACAAAAAATATGTAAATATGTTTGGAATTATTACCAATTTATGTGGAATAAACTATTACATATTTGAAAAAACACAAAAAACTAGTCCATAAGAGGATAAAATATCTTATTAATTGAATCCAAGAATACCACCCATGAATTTATTAAACTGAATGAAATCACCATGAAATCAAAAAATCCATACATGGTACTGTATAAATTTTAGGGTATATGATATAAAAATTAATTAGTGGTACTGTTTTCTCAATTCGATCTAAGAGAAAATCATTGAACATATCAACTGATCAGAGAGATCATTAACGTGAGGATAGTGATAATAGTTATTGACATTCATTGGGATCAATCATTGAAAATACACAAAATAATGAATTAAGTCCCATAAATATTTATAAAAAATTAACTAGAGATACACCCAAAGATGTACTAGGACTTATATAACCCAAAAAATTTAGTCCTTCTAACTAGAAAATCATCCCATGAAGATCTACTGATTCCTTCCTATATAGAGGGATAGAAACTGTAACGCCCCGACCCTAATTACCTAGAGTCGGTGCATTATTACATAACATTGGCATGATCACGAGAAAGATCAAGTCTCGAAAGACCGATTAGTTTAGTAGCTTTGGAATAACTAGATACATCCATAAATTTTTACATTACATCATAAAAAAACATCTTGTCTTCATATCCCCTCATACTATCCCTGCAGGTCATTCATAAATTACTTCTTCATAATCCTGGGAAAAAAAATAAAACATTGAAAGGGGTGAGCTCAGATGCTCAGTAAGGATAACATTATAGCAGAAGCTTTCATAAATAAGCATAAACACTTAAGGTAATTTATAACTAAAACAAAAGCCTTTTAAACTTGAACTTCAGCATAAAATGGAAAAGGTAAAATGAAATAATGCCATTTACTTACTCACATGGATATTCTACTAGTCGAATGATCACATGCAATATCAATATCCACTTTCATAATGATGGAATGCATAATGCCAGACTATTATAACCACATAGCCAAGGCCTCGTGCCAAGACTACAAATAAGATTTTGCCAAGGCCTTGTGACAAGACACTAGTTTGTCTCATGAGACCTACCGATGCATCGAGGAGCTATAGCGGTCTCCACCCATCACTTATTAAGTCCAATGCATTCCTCATATGAATAGGTTTAAGCATAAAATAAACATTCGTATTAAAACTAGCATACGAAATGTCAATACTTTAACCACAAACCATGAATGGTATAAAAATAGAACATCCACAGTCAAACATAACTCATTTGATACAATATGGAAGATTGTATTGTATCACATTAACCTCAATCATGAATAATGAAGGATGTTGACATAGATGAAAATAATCATCAAATCTATTTGACGGAAATATCCCCCTTTTCTTGAAATCATTTAAAAGTCACACTATTTGTCAAGAAGCCATTTAAAAATAGATTTTTGAATCAAAGTGTCCCATACCACTTTGAAACTTTTAAAAGGAGTTTTAATTTTAAAACCTTAATGTCCATATAAATAAATCCTTAAAACCATTTTTTAAAACATGGACATTAATGAGCAAGATTTAGAAGAATAAGTCTTTAAAACATTTTAAAATGGTATTTTGGTTAGAGATTCTAACCAAAAGAGAGACACTTGAGTACAAATAATTGAGGTAATCAAAACTTTGTAATATCATGAGAATAAAGGGATTCATGATATACTATGTCAAAGTACATTATATACACCACATACAAGTGATTTGGTGTATATCAACAATGAAGTCCCAATTGAATGTAAATTGAGATGAAATCTCTCATAAAGGTTGTATCCTTAGGTTAAGGATAAATCAATGACATAATTATGTGTGAAAATATAAATACACTATATATGATTGAATATTCAGTGTAAAATAATCAAAGGATATTCACACATATTCTTGTAGAAACAACACCAACGAATTGGATGTTTAACTCAACAAATGGTGAAAGAGTTAAAATTACTCTTATCAAATTCATATTAATGGCTTGAGAATTATAAATAGAGTGATTATGTGTATCAAAAGTATATCCACAGAAAGGGGAGTGGAAATTAAGACATAATCAAATGAATAGCGATTCCACACATAATCTTGGAGTAATATAATCAATGAAATATGAGTAAAGCCAAATGAGTGGAAATTGAAATCTCAAATTCCCTTATCGATTAGGCAACTTACGGAACATACACCCATGAAAGAAGCATCATACCATGATGATGTAAATACCCACAAATTAAAGTATATTACACAATGAATACGATCATGGGCAGTACACATACACCACATGCAATAATTAAGTGGTGATCAATGGAATTCTCACAGAATTAAAAGTGAGATAAGAAACCCCTTACCACATTAATCAACTGAGTCGTATGGCCAAAAGTTAATAACCACCAAATTATTTACAGAATAGAATGAATATAAAGAGAATCATGATAATATATATCAAATGGTAGTACACAATACACCACTTTCAATAATTTAGTCCCGAACAATGGAAATCTCACTGAATTGAAAGTGAGATAAGAAAATCCCTTACCACATTAATCAACTGAGTCGTATGGACAAAAGTTAATAACCACCAAATGATTTACAGAATAACAAGAATATAAATAGAATCATGATAATATATATCAAATGGCAGTACACAATACACCACTTTCAATAATTTAGTGGCGAACAATGGAAATCTCACGGAATTGAAAGTGAGATAAGAAAACCCCTTACCACATTAATCAACTGATTCGTATGGCCAAAAGTTAATAACCACCAAATGATTTATAGAATAACATGAATATAAAGAGAATCATGATAATATATATCAAATGGAAGTACACAATACACCACTTTCAATAATTTAGTGGTGAACAATGGAAATCTCACGGAATTGAAAGTGAGATAAGAAAATCCCTTACCACATTAATCAACTGAGTCGTATGAACAAAACTTATTAACCACCAAATGATTTACAGAATAACATGAATATAAAGAGAATCATGATAATATATATCAAATGGCAGTACACAATACACCACTTTCAATAATTTAGTGGCGAACAATGGAAATCTCACGGAATTGAAAGTGAGATAAGAAAATCCCTTACCTTGAACTTTCCCTTAGTAGATGGTATGTTAACCTCCTGTATAATAAATAAAACATTTATTAAGTTATACAATAATCATATACATCAATATGATATCATATATGATCTTTTAACATTGCTTTATTAATAATATCTTAGTATTATCGTCGTTTCGGGTGGTAATCGATTCGTTCTTCTTAAATGTTTGGTTATGTAAGACATGTTTGTAATGGATATATTATATCTTATTCATAATCAGAATGATATTAACATTATTTTTATCCCTAAAATGAGAATAAGACTTGAATGGATACGATGGAGGATGGATCTTATCGCGTTTGTGGAGACGGTAGTCCGTACGTACGCACGAGCGACAATATCATTCTTTTGATATTAAAATAATATATAAATGGATGTTATATAATATATACAGAATAATTAACATGTTATATTTATTATTTACATGAGTTTCACATCATTATTATACCCATCCAAATAAAAATATATTGAATAACAATTACACCACGACGTGGAGACGGTAAGCCGTACGTACGCACGTATGGTGACATGTTATTCAAAGGGTAGATAGAATAATGAATATGGTTGTACCATATTTATAATAACATCACAGTATATGTGAGATACTAGAGTTATTATTTTAGAATGGTAAGAACAAAGAAAGAAGAAGTGGAAGAAGTATGGAATTTGAAAAGGGGTGGTGAAAACATTACCTCTTCTTCGGGTTCTTCCTTTTGATTTGATCAAAAGGGCTCCTTAGGTTGGCTTTCTGATCAAAATAAGGCCTCTAGGTTGTAGTGAGGGAAGTTGGGAGAGTATTTGGGCAGAGTTTGGCCGATCCAAGTGTCCTGAGAGGTGTGAGGAATGAGTAGAAGTGGTCTCCTTTTATAAGGGAGAGGAGGGGCTCTTTAGGAAAGAGTGAAAGTATTACTTTATAATATAATTAAATTCGGTTTATAATGGTCCAAAAATAATTGAGGTCAAAGATAAGATGAGTCATATTCTAAATAACATCAACCAATAAGAATTGGACAGGTTTTAGATAATATTTTAATCATTATAAGCTTATTTATTTAAATGATTTATTAATGAGGTAAACATTGCATCATTATTGTGTCATTAATAATTTAAATTATTTGATGTCTAAAAATTATAAATAAAATATAATTATGTAGGAAATCTTTTTATCTTTCTAATGAATATTTATAATCTAAAATCCAACATGTATAACCCAATGTAAAAATTGTTCTTCTAAAAGCTGTAAGCTTATGCCATTTTTATTTTTATTTTAACTTTATTAATATAATGTGTCCCTACCACATACAAGTGGCTCTAAGGGGTCCTCAAATCGACCCAAGGATTCCCATGGTCGGGTATGTGTCCACCAATAAGGTTAGGACACGTTTTTGGGTAATTCTGTATTATTATAATATTATTTTTTAACCCTTATTTACCGGATTTACCCTTTAACCATGGTAAATAAAATATTTACCGCAGTAATTATTCAAAATGTGTAAAAATAAAAGTTACCTATTTACATAATTTGGACATCCTGATTCAAAATATTTAATCCATTTTTCCAAATTCAAAATACAGAAGTGGCAGAAATTAATTTAAAATTAATTCCCGTTGTTAAAATAAAAAGCGTGTTTTTAAGAGATAATAACTATCAAAAGATTGATACTTGTTTATGTCTGGTTTAATTCTGAAATTATGTCCAATGACAAACATTAAATTAAATGGTAAAAATATATTCTAAATATACTTTAAAACCACTCAAATTCACAATTTATCACTATTAATTATTTTGATTAAAAAAGTTGTATTTAATTAAAATTCAGTAATTTTCACTATTCATCACAATATGAAAGTTATCTGAAAAGTACCAAAATTTCACCTTAGGCTAAATTCGATATTCCGAATCCAAAAATGAAGTCCATTTTAAAATATAAAATATATATAATTTCAAAATTTAGGTATTACT
This sequence comes from Viscum album, assembly GCA_963277665.1. NCBI lineage: Eukaryota > Viridiplantae > Streptophyta > Magnoliopsida > Santalales > Viscaceae > Viscum > Viscum album. The sequence goes on along the minus strand of OY728157.1, from coordinate 1,067,465,320 downwards.
ATTCATAACGGCAAGTTTGATTGGTTGTGGCGTGTGTTAAAACTCAAGGTTGCGTACAACACACGCTACTATTTTATTCAAAGGAAAGCGTACCGTGGAAGTTTGGGATGTTTCATTTTAAATTTTTTGATGTCCCAATTTATTCAGATAGTTTAAAATATTTTATTTAAAAAGGTTTCACAATTAAAAGTTGATAAAAGTGCAATACTGAAAATGAATCTGTTCTTGCATTATGACTAAGAAACTCATAATAGGGATTCTAAAATTATAAGGATTATATAAAGTTCAAAATGTAGTTAATACTATTCATGACCACTTTTAATGGCCTTTTTTTTGTACGTCATGGTGTGATTGAACTCGGTGTTGCGTGTAGTGAAAGTTATTGAATTATTTTTACGAAATAACACACTATGAAATCCTGGGGTGTTACAGAAACTATATCTGACCAAGTACCAAATCATTCCTGAACTCAATTATTTTTAATGTGGGTAATTAATATACTTTTTTTTGAAATACATCCTAAAAAAAATTCGACCACTAGTGCAAAATTATACTATATTTTTCCATTATAATATATAGAATTACCTACTATATAATCTTTGATAAAATCCAATCAATAAAAAATTGTTACCATATGACCATCTTGAAGAACCCACTACCCTATGGGAAAATTTCATCATTATTATAGAGATATAAATAAAAATATACCCCAATAATACATAATATGAGGATAGTATAAAACTATAAAATACATAGAAACCAAAAAATAATCTAATTTCTAGTGAAAATGATTCCAAAATGAAATGTTAACCAACAGTTTTAAGGGAACCTACATTGTAATGTTTGAAATTTTGTGACTACATCCCCAATGGTGTATTAATGGTAATGACCCCATCTATGCTCTACATTAAAAACCCAACCCATTACTTAAAATAGATGAATGAAATGAATATTCTTAACCAATATCAAACAAAAAACCTTGACCGTAGATGATACAATAATTATACCTCTGACAATAGATTGTCATGTATTTGATGTATCCATAGTATAATACATAACCTTTATCTCACATACCACTGTTATAAAGGGTAAATTATGACTCCACTATAATACTCCATCTACCTTATACTACTGCACTGGTGATGTTTTACCACATCCGCATACTAAACCTGAATTTCAAGTGAAATATCACTACTAGTATACTAATTGGTATTTGTGTCCTTCAAAGACTATGTGCCTATTATAGTCCCCTACCACTACTTACCTATTCAATTCCCCTATAAAATCTATTCAATTGTCCCTAAATTCCGCAAGCATGTTATGAAAAGTCAAGGAGCATACATGGAGGCAACATGTTTATTAACATTCCACATAGATAAATCTATAACAAATCACGGTATTTTTATGTCTTCCCACTTCCTTGACAACTTTTATAACAAGAACCATGAAAAACACCATCACAATGTTGATTCATTTTTTTCTAAAGAAAAACTAATAGACAACCCTACTAAATTATGATTGTATTTATTCTTTTCCTTTCTCAGGTTCTCCTTCTTGATGTGTTATTGATTAATCACATATTAATCGATGCTCAAGTGACAAACATTCACATACATATATATTTCATAGTCAATGATATCCTAAAAAATATTTCCCTAGAGATACCATTAGTACATAAATATGTAACAATGTTCTTTAACTCATTCTGATTTCCAGTGAATCTCAACTATGAAAAGTCCTCTTTCATCAGGCGTGTTAACATTAAAACCATATGTTTTTATGAATTAATTATGTTCATAAAAATTAATATTATTTAATTGTTTGCATTGCATGATACCCCTGTTAATATTTATTTATATGAAAAACCATGTTTATATTTTGTTAAAATAAAAACTAGGATTATATTTTGTTGCACAAAACATTAATTTATGTATTTTATACAAAATAATGAATATATTGGGCAACTTTCATTACGAAGAAGTACGTGTATTATCGAAGTAATATATAAAATTAATAATATTATAAAATAATATTGTAGTTACAACCTATCCATTTCAATGGTGGGTTTATGATTGAATAAATAAATTATTATATTAAAATTTATTAATTATTATAAAAATTTTACATTGTAATCCAATTAAATAGAATTGAAAATATAATTTTTTTTGAAAATAGTGAAATTCGATTTTTGAAAAACTATATATAAACAATAAAAAAACTTTTTTCTCATTACATTTTTCAAAATAAATTTGTCAAATGTATTTAATGAAATTTAAATTTTTATTAAAAAATAAATTTATCCTGTATATTTGATATTCATAATATAAGAGAAAATCAAATTTTGCACATAAAAAGTTCTTTTTTCTAAAGGGATGTTTGTTTCTTTTTAATAGAATTGTTGTTTTAAAACTATATTTTTAACCAATTATAAAACTTATATTGGAAAATAAATTTTATTTTTTTAATTGAAATGTGAAATTTACCTTTTGTTGAATTTTTTTTATTTTTATGAGAGGATTCATTTTCTGATGAATTGTAAAAAATACGGAATTTTATTTGATATTTGATTTTTCATCTAAATAATTTGAAATTATAAAATTTATTTCCAATTGGGTTTAATGAATATTTAGTTTAATTATATATTTACTAGTATAATTTATGTTATTTTAATCAATTTTATAATGAAATTGGATATAATTATATTTCAATATTCTGAATTTTTTCACATTAAAAATACATTATGTCGTCTTATATGCCTGATTAATTTTAAATTAATTTATTCTATATAAATCAATTTAAATTAAAAAATGGAAAAAAAATTAATAAAATTTATTTATATAGGTTTATATATAGAAATTAATTTTTTTCCAAAAAAAAATAGTGAAAATAAATAAAATTAATCACATCAATTAAGATAAAAATGACTATTCTAAGAGACCAAACATTAATCATATGTAATGAAATGAACTAGAAACATTTAAAAAACCCATATTATAGAAATAGGTTGACCATATATCTCTATTATATAATTATTATCATTATATATGAAACAAGATTAAGGGATACACCAAATTCTGTTTACCTTTTGGGATTTATAGTAATACAACTCATTCTCTATTATAAAAGAGAATTTACAATAGCTAGTTGTTCAAAACATTAAAACCATTTTTTTGGACAATAAAAATACATGTATATTTATAAAGTCCCTCTTAACAACAAAGGATAAAAAAATTGGTATTAATCAGACCAATAAAGTCAATTGGTGAAATCCAAAATGAGTTGTCTCAAGAAGAGGTAACATGCATCCATGTTCATTTTTTATTGTTTCCTTCTCCAACACGGTAAATTATTATTACATAATGAATATATAGAAACAAAATTATAATAATTGTATTGATTTTTTTTTCTAGTTATAAAAAACATTGTCACAAACTTCCATCGATTGGGATACTCATTTTTCATTTGTTTGTATATTGTACTACCACAATGATTACAAAAATTGTTTGTTCTTATGTTACATCCATTCATGGTTGGGAACAATGATGTTATTATTGTTTGTATATGATATATATATTATATTTATATATATTTTTTGTGCATGTAAATCCTACCATCTCTATTAATGGTTTATTTTATTTATTATTTATAGAAATTATAGATTATTAAAAATACATGTTTACATAAAATATATGATATTCATACCATATATTAAATTCATTAAATGATGAAATCATAATCTATATAAGAAGAACATGAATAAATATTGAATCATGTATAAGTACCAACATGATTATTACCCAAAACCTAAAATAAACATAAAAAAAATAAAAGGTTAATATGAAGTCAGAAGTAAATTATATACGATATTATATATTTTAATAAGGTTATGATATTTTTTTATGAAAACTATTAATTATTAGATAAGTGTTATTAATGTGTTTGATTGAGTTTAATACCTAATATAAGGGTATTTATAGTGATGTTGTTATTTTTGGAAGACTTGTTCTATATTCACTATTAATATCATTTGTGTGGTGTTTATACTGGAATAATTTATTTTATATCATTAAAATTATATATTTCATGAAATTTTATTCTAAAATTTATTTTATTATTTACTGGATCTCATGATTAAATGGTTTTCCATATAATAAGTATTTTCGTGACACTTTTATTTTCCCTGACACACAATCTGTGTTAATAAACTATAAATTCTATGTTTTTTAAACTACCCATGAATATATTCTGTAATTAATTCCAATTTTTTTGGTATTTACATCTAAATTTTATTATATCTATTTCATGGGATTTGTTGTAAAAAATTACTAAAGTGGTAAGGGAATTTTTTTCTCATTTTTCCTTCTTTGAAACCCTGGTTTTTTTACAACTATACTCTTTTGTGAGTTTTATATATGTCTGATTTGAAAATTTACATCAGGAATAACATTTTTTATCTTATTTTATTCTTCCTCTGATTTTATTCTTTCATGGATATTATGAATCAATGTTACTATAGGGGTAAGAGTTTATTAATAAAACTTAATCATTTATCATGATTGTTTATTATTATGCTTCCATTGATGATTTCTTATAATTCATCAATCAATAATTATCTTTAATTTTCTTTACTATAGTTATTCATGATACATTGATTTAATGGTACAATTCTTAAACTCATTGGTATATCATATTTCAAATATAATGTTATTATGAAAATAGGTTGTTATTCCCTTCTTTGGTAAGAAATATATTTTCTTCCAAAACCATGTTTTATAAAAAAAATTCACAGTGTTCTAATATTATTATATGATTTATACATTTTTACCTTTATTTATTCTTTATAAAAAATCGTTTTAAAAGTAATTATCTTTTTATTTTCCAAAAATGAACATTTCTAAAATTTTTAGGGGGAAAGTGGAATGTTCAACATGTATGGATTTATTGACCATTGTGACTTTAATTTATTTGAAAAGTCATAAAAATGATTTGAAGATTCATTATATTTAAATTTTTCCTAAAATGTCATGGAAATTCTTTTTTAAATGTTATTTTTATGGAATATGGAGTTCAATTTTTTTTTTTTGAAAAATCTACATGGAAATTATATTTTCATCAAGAAAATTTTTAAATTATATTTAAGAAATATTTTCCATAGTATATGCCAATTGTTGGTGTTTATAATGATTTACTAGGAATATTATTCAATGAAACCATTATTAATACTTTTTTAATGTTTTACGTATAAGATAACATGTTGTTTATGAAACAAGTTTCAATTCCAAGAGAAATACTGCATTAAAATGATTATGAAACCCACTTCTATTAATGGGTTGGTCTATAATGAAATTTTTATGAAACCTATCACTTTTACGAAACTTATGATATTATGAAATGACTATAATACGAATTTTATTTCATGGTTTGTGATATGATGAATGTTTTAAGATATAGTGTAACACATAACTGTTGTTTTCATAATATGATGGGTGGTACCTATATATTTCTCAAATGAATTGAGAAATGATAAATATTATATGAAATCAATGGGTACACATGTTTTCATACTAAAATTTCAATTAATGTTTTCATGGGATGGAATCCAATTCCTGTAACAATTGGTCACATTTTAGGGAACCCAATTCATATAAAAAGGTACACATGAAGGAATAACAATCCCATAAAATAAGAGGTTACATGGGAGGTCAACCCATTCCGGGTGTGAGTACATTGATTATTATCATAATAATAACACGTTATGATGATCATGCAAGGTATTATTGAAATAATATTATACATTCTTATGTTTCTAACAGAATTATATGTCTTATTACTATGAAATTACCTCACACACTATTCTCTTGATTCCTATATGATTCGTATCTTTTGATCTTCAAATATTTAAGCCATTAATCATCTATATGTTCTTTGATTTAAATGGTTTATTCTTTAAATGTTATTATCATGTCCTTGTACCCTTATTTTTGTTTTGTTATTATGTTTATCCTTTATTTACCCTTATAAATCATCTATGTGCACCCAATATATCGTTTCCATTCAATAGGTTATAATGAGAAATTTAATGTAGGATTAATTAATTAAATTATCTTTATAGGAAACATTGTTAATCTTTCACATTGTTTGAAAATTATGTTCAGTGGTTCTAATGAATCCAAAATATTATGGTCCTAATACAAATAATTTTATAATACTATGAATATTCATCTAAAAAAATGTAGTATCCATGTATGTTAATCCTAGTACTCTATAGTTTCTATGAATTGGAAGGTTTATTTAACCATTGGACATTATGATGTGAATACATTTGTGAGATCCCTTGGGATTTTTGAAGGATATTTATAGGTATGTAACCGTGAAATATTATAAGGTTGAATCAATGTTTAATAAAATGTCATGTAATTTTTGTAAAGTATTGATAAAATGGGTTTTAGGAAATTACATCACATTATAGATAGTATATGTGTATGTGGATCTAAAAATAATGTACAAAGGGGTAGCAACCCAAAAAATAGTATTTATAATGACTCAATTGAGAAATTATACATGAAAATATAACTTTTTTGCACCATGTTTTACACTCCTAGGGGGACATGCATTGTAAATTGTAAAACTCTATTAGAAAAATAAAGAATATTGATCATGAAAGAAAAATGTTAAGCCTATTTTTTCATAGATTTTAAATTATTTGTAATGATTTATAGATCATATACTTTATTTATCATGATTATGTTCTTTTTCCTATGATAATTGTTACTCGCACTATGACTTATTATTTTAGTCATTGGCATGAACAAATTGGATTGTTCTTAATTCTGACAATGACACAAAAAGTTTTGATGATAAAAAAATTGGATTATCACTAGAGTGAATGATATTGTGACCTTGTGTAATCAGTTTACACATAATATAATAATAAATTTGAGGCTTGATAATATATTTCACTCACTTAAGAATAAAATAAATTATTTATCTCAAAATTTGGGTATTGGAGACCATTAAAAAAAGAAGATTAATTTTTCATTGAATCAATAATGTGGGAAGAAACTCCCTAGAGAATGTCATAGTGGAACCAGATTTTGTTTCAACTATGGAATATAAGGACACAAAGCAAGTAACTACAAATGGAAAATAAAAAGTATAATTTCTCCAATGGATGATAATAATTATCAATATAAAATATCATCACATTTTGAATGATTTAAATGTGGAATGTATGGGAATTATGAAAATGTATTTCCAAATTGAAATGATTAGTAATATATTCGTCAAGTAGGTGTATGTAATAGGAATACAACTGATTATGAAGAGGCTATAAAGGACATGTGAAAGGTTTTTAATTTTTTTATTTTAACTTTAGGAAAAAATATTAAATAGAGGTTAAGGAATCTTAGGTCATGAATCATATTTCAACTTGTAAATAATAATAATTTGGGAATAAGATAATGGAATATTTATATATTGGAATGATGTGTAATAGTTTGAGAAAGATGTGTAATTAATTAAATATTTCTATGTTTGAATTGAAATATTATGTTTTATGAATCATGAAATATTCATGTAATACTCAGTATACTATTTTTGTTAAATATTTTTATGAATATGTTAATTCGTACTCCTATATGAGAAATGTCATTTAATGTGATGTGGATAATTAGATTAAGGTAATTTAATAATTAATGTGATCCAAATGTCGAGAAAATTGGGTTTATCATGTATAAAGAGATCAGTAATACATATAATGTATATTTTATATAATTCTTGACCTTATAAATGATAATATATGTGTTAATAGTGTGGGTAATTTTTTTATTGAGGTAGTTTACAACAGATTTGAACATAAAGAATAAATCCAATTATTTGTGTTTTATTTAAGGAGTGAAAAATAATTTAGATTTTAAGTATTGTTTTATAGTAATTAAGGTTATTAACATGTTCCAAGTGAATATATGATCAAGATATTGAAATTTTTTGTAACATCCCAAGTAAGTAATGAATAATAGATATTTTTATCTATGTCTATTAATGATTAAGATAGTGTTTTAGGGGCTTAAAGTGAAAATAAATCCAATCTTAAGCATAAAATACAATAATATTCTTACAAGATTGTTTTACTGGCTTTTGATGGAAAACCATTTTTAAATCTATCTTTTGACAATTTTATAAGCTATGTTTGTCAAAATAAACTTATTCTTTATGACTGGGACATCAAAATTTACTTAGTGTTAATTTTTGGTATTTTTCTGACAATGTTCATTTTTATAATGAATAGTGAAAAATACTGCATTTTACATCAAAACTGCTTTTTAATCTAATTTATTTATATGATTAGATTATCTTTTGAATTGGTTTTGAAGTGAAATTAGAATATATTTTTACCATTTAATCCAATGGTGGTCATCAGAATCAATTTCACTTTAATTAAACTTAAACTGGTGTCAATCTTTTGATACTTATTGTTTCATAAAAACAGGCTATTTGCTCTGACAGCGGGAATTAATTATTAAATTAATTAATGGGACTTATATGTTTTCAATTTTGTAAAATAGAATTCATTTTTGAATTCAGAATATCAAATATAGCTTAGGGTGAAGTTTTGATATTTTTCTGAAAATCTCCAATTTTTGATGAATAGTGAAACCACTAAGTGGTAATCAAGCAAACTGATTTTTCAGTTAAATGAAAGTTTACCACTAATGTGTATTGAATTTTGAAAATCCGACATACATGGTTGTCATTCGTATGTAAAATGTGGTTCAATGGGATGAAAATAATTTTTTGGTGAATAGTAACTTTTTTTCATTAATCGCGATTAGAGGTAATTAGTGTAATTTAAGGTAAAAATGATATTATAAAAATATGAAAACACCATGACACATGTCCTACCCCTATTGGATGAGTCATGGCCGACCAAGACAACCCATGGGTCGATTTAGGGGACCCTATGGAGCCTCTTGGATGAGATAATGACTTTAATGCCTTTTTTTAAATAAAAGTAAAAATGACACAAACATCATATTTTTTAAGAAAACAATTTTATACATGAGGTTATAAAGATCAGATATTTGATTATAAATAGTCATTGGAAAGATAAAAATATTTTATACATCATAGAATTTTTTTATAATTTTTAGAATTTAAATAAATTAAATTATTTATGATATCATGATGATGTAGCGATGACCTCATTATTTAACTATTTAAATAAAATGGAATGATAATGTAATATCTAAAACCTAAACATGTCAAAAACCTATTGGATGGGAATATTTAGAAGCATTATCATCTTATATTCGAAATATATCAATGTGGGACATTAGAAATTCGAAACAAGTTTGAAAATAAAATAATAGTTTCATGATTTCCAAAAGTGCCCCTCCTCTCCTCTTATAAAAGGCCCCCACCTCTACCTCATTTCACACACTCCTCAGTCCTTTGGCTCGGCCATCCCCTTCCCATTTACTCTCTCCACATCCCTCTCCTCATCCTAGAGGATTCCCTTTGGGAAGAATCTTTTCAAAGGAAGCCTTTAGGCTCAAATCAAAAGGAGTTACACTTTTAAAGGTAATTCATTCTCTCATGTTCATTTGTTTTATTTTGCTTCTCCAACCCCCTAAACTCTTTTTATTTACTTCTTTTGTAACAAAACCAGTATCTTCAATATACTAGGATGTTGTTATAAGATTTATTTGAGCTAAACTCTCATAAAACTACATCAAATGGTTAAAGAACATACGGTTTCCGTGGATGGTGAAATTCTGCCTCCCGAAACGATGATTGTTGAATATTAATTTAACACCTTCAAAGCTGGCCATTATGATGTCACTATTTTTATATATGATATATAATATGTTTATTCTTCCTTAAGCTTCTTTATTTTTCATTTATGGATTACCATTATTGTTTCATTATGGGTAAACACGATATCTTCATTTTAGGAAGTGCGGACTACCGCCCCCTGAAAGTGATTTGATTCGTTAATACCGTATGTGGGATGTGTAAAGGATAAAGTTAATGATATTATATATGTTATTATACTGGAATTATAATATACTCTTATATCATTATGATTCCATTCCAGAAAATACGAAATAGAAATGGATGTAGCGTTCATGCGTACGTACGGCTTACCGTCTCCATGAACGGTGCTTTTCATTTCTTACCTCTAAATGTGATGTAATATTATAAATACATGTATATTCTTAATATATATGATATATATGTTATCCAAATCATTAATATCAATCTGTATATAATGAACCTTTGACCAAATTAACAACATGTAAGTGTAAGAAGTCTATTTTTGACTTAAGAACCAAATACCGACAAAATGAACATTATTAACTTAAATGACTACATAATGTTCATAACATGGTATAAAAGGAATAATGAACTTGAAAATGGTTCTTAAGCAAGTAGATATTAACTCAAGTTTATTATTCAGGATATTAAACAACAGTCGGGTAAAGTCGGATACGAGGTAAGGGAACTTCTTAATCCAATTACCATTCTTTGGGTTAATCTCCTACTTTCAAATTACGTCATGATATTATTATGTCCTATCTTGTATTTTTACATTCTTTATGTGTAATTATAGTGAATACACATAATAGATCTATTTTATTTAAAAAAATGATCCTTGTATGGGACTTCGTCTCAATCTCCTTTCATTGAGGCATATTTTGTTTTATACACAACCTTCCTTTATACGGTGTATAAAACCCTTTGACATTACGTTTATCCAAAAGGAATCTTTTTTATACGAAGCGTTTTACTAAACGAAAAAAGGAATGTTTTTGTCGTACGTATGTGGCGACAATGACTTCTCCGGTGCCGTGACCATTATTTGAGTTTCAGCTTCCTCTGCAGCCATACCTTTTTTAAAAGAAAAATAAATACCATGTTTTACTTTTCTTTTATTTTGGTATTGAAAATGGTTTTCATAATGTCTTTAAATCAATGTGTTGTATTGATATCTTGTGATTGAAAGGTGGAAATGTTATGTTTCCCTTATGCATGTTTTATGTGATACGATTATGTTGAGGTTCTTAGGCATTATTATGAAAACGGGTGGTTCCGTGATAATCTAAGGGCGGGTGAGCCTGATATAGCTCTTCAATGCATTGGGTAACGTGAAGGAGTGAAACGTTAAGGTTTCTCCGAAGAGATTTAGGGAATATACTATGATGGGTATTCCAAACGTAACCAAGAGGGTTACTCCCTATCTAAGAATGTTATGAATGCCTCAAGTTACCTTTATGTCTTATGATTTCTATGATTTGTTCATGGTTTTATGAGGTATGTTAAAGTGCCTATGTTTTATGGGTAAAGTATGATTTCATTCTTATGTATATATGAACTCATGTTTCCTTTCCTTGTTTTTTTTATATAACCCATACTGAGCTTTTTATACTCATCCCAAGTTTTTGAAATGTTTTTCACAGGTCACAGGAAAGGTACATGATAAGATGATAGTGCCAAGGAAGTGTCAAGAAAGAATCCATGTTTTATTTTAAATATGTTTCCATTGATGGGAAAAAGAATACTATCTTTTCTTGTAACCACTTTGTTTAAATGTGGGTTGTAATGCATGTTTTAAGATCTAATTCTCTAAAACTCTAAACCTGAAAAGATCCTCAATGTGTAATCTTGTGATAACTCAAGATTATGTAATGTTTAAGGCTGGGGTCTTATAGTTGCTATCAAAGGTTGGTTTAGATAACATTATGAGTTAGAATTCTATTAAATGATTATCCAAAAATATTTTTTATTATGGTCAAATTGAAGTGATATAGTATTTGAAGACTACCATGTTGCTTCATCTAAGACATGCTTGTTCAGAATGGTTTTCCGAAGAGGAAACTGGGAAGCAGTGCTAGGAAGGCATACAGAAGGAAATAACCTTCCGAATCAAGATCTAGAAATGGTCGGAATTGGAACTGAACAGTTTGTTGCAGTAATGGCACAGTTGACTCAGGCTATAAATGGTGGTGGTATCCATGCACTTGATCAGCCAGATCGACCGCAGAGGAACATGTCAGTGGTGGAACATTTCATGAGGCAACATCCCCCATCATTCAGAGGATCATCTGACCCTGTGTTAGCTGAAGGGTGTATTAAAGAACTGGAGAAGATTTTCAATGTCATGGGGTGTTCAGAAAATCAAAAATTTAGTCTTACTATTTACTGTTTGGAGGGTGAACCAGATCAGTGGTGGTCGATGGTTAAAAATATCAGGGATGCCGATGAGATTGATGCTCTCGACTGGGATGAATTCAAAGGTATGTTTCTTGAAAAGTATTTTCCTAAGGCTATTCTACTTAGGATGGAAAATCAATTCTTGGAATTGAGGCAAGAGGAAGACTCAGTGGCTACCTATGAATAAAGGTTCACTCGATTGGCAAGGTATGCTCCAAATTTTATCTGAGACCTTGATAGTAAAATCAATCGTTTTTACTCAGGATTAAAGCCAAAATATCGAAGGGCATTTGATTCTCGTGAGTTTAAAAGTTATGAAAAGCTTGTTCAATGTGCTGAGAAGGTGGAAATGTAGTATTTCGATGATCACGTGTTCTAAAACAACCAACAGAAGAAGAGACCGAGGTGGAAGGAGAAAGGTAAGAATTATTCAAAAAAGTCTGATGGTAAGAAAACTAAATTTCCAGTTTGTGATAAATGTGGAAAAAGGCATGCTGGGGAATGTATTCTGAATCCTGGAAAGTGCTACCGATGTGGTAATATGGGACATAAGGCTCGTGATTGCACTGAAAAGGATCAAGGTGAAGGTAAGACCAAATTTGATTTACAGTTAGTGAAATGTTATAAGTGCAATGAGATGGGTCACTATGTAAATGAGTGTCTGACAAAGAGCTTGAGTAATGGGAAGCAGTTAGACTACAAGCAGAAAAGGGTGGTGAAATCCTTTGTAACTACTTCAGCAGATGTCGGGCCATCAAATGAAGTTGTATCAGCTCCAGGGAGCTCAGTATTTTTCAATGATTGACTTGAGATCGGGGTACCATCATCTGAAGGTAAAGGAAGAAGACGTTCCGAAGACCGTGTTCCGTACAAGATATGGCCATTATGAATTTTTTGTAATGCCTTTTGGGATAACCAATGCACCTGCTGTATTCATGGACTTAATGAATAGAATTTTCCATGAGTTCTTGGATAAGTTTGTGATGATTGTTTTTAGGAATTTAAAAGATGATTGGTGAATGCTCCAGTTTTGGCACTACCTTCCAGGAATGGTGAGTTTGTTATATACAGTGATGCTTCATTGAATGGACTTGGTTGCGTCCTAATGTAGAATGATCCGGTAATTGCTTATGCTTCACGACAATTGAAAACTCAGGAGGTAAATTACCCTACACATGATATGGAATTAGCTGCTGTTGTTTTTGCTTTAAAAATCTGGAGGCATCATTTGTATGAAGTAAAGTGTGAAATATATACTGATCACAAAAGTTTAAAGTATATATTCACTTAGAAAGAATTGAACATGAGACAAAGGAGATGGCTAGAATTAATCAAGGATTATGATTGTACAATTCATTACCATGCGGGAAAAGAAAATAAAGTGGCGGATGCTTTGAGTCGAAAAAATAATGCTTCATTAGCAATGTTGCGTTTGGAACGTGATCCTTTGGTTAAGGATTTGATGAACTTTGGCATAGAAGTTGTTGGTGTAGGAAGTTCTTCTGTTTTGTTTCAGGTATCAGTGATATCATCTCTATCAGATAGAATCAAGAAAGCACAGAAGCAAGATCGTGAGTTGCAGAAAATGGTAGAGCTAGTTCCGAAAGGTAAGTTGCCTGAATTCAACATTGATAATGATTGAATTTTGAGATTGGGGAAGAGATTGTGTGTGCCTTGTGATTCACAGTTGAAGAGAGAGTTGTTATGTGAAGCTCATAGTTCTCCGTTTTCAGTTCATCCTGGCAGTACTAAGATTTACAGAGATCTGCGGGAGTATTACTGGTGGGATGGAATGAAAAAAGATATTGCTGATTTTACTGTGAAGTGTTTGACATGTCAATAGGTTAAAGCAGAGAGGCAGTTACCGAAAGGGATGCTTCAGCCGTTACCAGTTCCAGAGTGGAAATGGGGGAATATATCGATGGACTTTGTTGTTGGATTACCGAAGACATCTCGAGGTAATATTGCGTTCTGGGTTGTTGTTGATCGCTTGACCAAATCTGCTCATTTCCTTGCTATACGAGATACTTTCTCTCTTGATCAACTTTCCCGTTTGTATCTTAAAGAGGTATTCAGGTTACATGGAGTTCCTCTCTCCATTGTATCTGATCGTGATCCCAGGTTCACTTCTAACTTTTTGAAAGGCCTTCAGAAGTCATTGGATACTGAATTAAATTTTAGTACAGCTTTTTATCCTCAATCAGATGGGCAGTCAGAACGAACAATTCAGAACATGGAGGATTTGCTACGAGCTTTTTCGATGGATTATCAGGGATGTTGGGACCAACATCATTCATTGGTTGAATTTTTATATAATAACAGTTTTCATTCCAGTATACAGATGGCACCATTTCAGGCATTATATGGGAAGCGGTGTCGAACTCCTGCTTTCTGGGATGAAGTGGTGAAAGGAAGTTGATGGGACTAGAATTGGTAGAAGAGATGGCAGAAAAAGTTCAGCTGATTCAGAGACACATGAGAATAGCTCAGAGTAAGCAGAAGAGTTATGCAGATAACAGGAGGAAGGATCTATCTTTTGAGGTAGGTGATCATGTTTTTCTCAAAGTATCACCATGGAAAAGTGTGATGCGATTTGGTAAGAAAGGAAAGTTGAGTCCAAGGTTTATTGGACCATATGAAATTTTAGAGAGAGTTGGATCAGTTGCTTACCGAGTGGCTTTACCTCTGAGTTTATCTCAGGTACACAATGTTTTTCATGTTTCGATGTTGAGAAAGTATATGCCAGATCCATCTCATGTTTTGAGTCCAGAGGTAGTTCAGCTTGAAGAGAACCTATCTTATGAGGAACAACCGGTCTAGATTCTTGACCACAGGGAGAAAGTGTTACGGAATAAGGTGATTAAGCAGGTAAAGGTTTTGTGGAAAAACCACATGATTGAAGAGGCATCATGGGAATCTGAAAATGCAATGAGGGATAAGTACCCCCATTTATTTGATAAGTAAATAAATTGCAGGGATGCAATTTTCTAAAGGGGGGAAGCATGTAACATCCCAAGTAAGTAATGAATAATAGATATTTTTATCTATGTCTATTAATGATTAATATAGTGTTTTAGGGGCTTAAAGTGAAAATAAATACAGTCTTAAGCATGAAATACACTAATATTCTTAAAAGATTGTTTTACTGGCTTTTGATGGCAAACCATTTTTAAATCTATCTTTTGACAATTTTATAAGTTATGTTTGTCAAAATAAACTTATTCTTTATTATTGGGACATCAAAATTTACTTTGTGTGAATTTTTTGTATTTTTCTGACAATGTTCAATTTTTAATGAATAGTGAAAAATACTGCATTTTACATCAAAACTGCTTTTTAATATAATTTATTTATATGATTAGATTATCTTTTGAATTGTTTTTGAAGTGAAATTAGAATATATTTTTACCATTTAATCCAATGGTGGTCATCAGAATAAATTTCACTTTGAAATTAGACTTAAACTGGTGTCAATCTTTTGATACTTATTGTTTCATAAAAACACGCTATTTGCTCTGACAGCGGGAATTAATTATTAAATTAATTAATGTGACTTATATGATTTGAATTTTGTAAAATAGACTTCATTTTTGAATTCAGAATATCAAATATAGCTTAGGGTGAAGTTTTGGTATTTTTCTGAAAAACTCCAATTTTTGATGAATAGTGAAACCACTAAGTGGTAATCAAGCAAACTGATTTTTCAATTAAATGAAAGTTTACCACTAATGTGTATTGAATTTTGAAAATCCAAAATCCATGGTTGTCATTAGTATGTAAAATTTGGTTCAATGGGATGATAATAATTTTTTGATGAATAGTAACTTTTTTTCATTAATCGAGATTAGAGGTAATTAGTGTAATTTAAGGTAAAAATGATATTATAAAAATATGAAAACACCATGACACATGTCCTACCCCTATTTGATGAGTCATGGCCGACCAAGACAACCCATGGGTCGATTTAGGGGACCCTATGGAGCCTCTTGGGTGAGATAATGACTTTAATGCTTTTTTTTAAATAAAAGTAAAAATGACACAAACATCATATGTTTTACGAAAACAATTTTTTACATGGGGTTATAAAGATCAGAATTTTGATTATAAATAGTCATCGGAAATCTAAAAATATTTCCTACATCATAGTAATTTTTTTTATAATTCTTAGACTTTAAATAAATTAAATTATTTATGACATCATGATGATGCATCGATAACCTCATTATTTAATGATTTAAATAAAATGGAAAGATAATGTAATATCTAAAACCTACACATGTCCAAAACCAATTGGATGTGAATATTTAGAAGGCTTATCATCTTATCTTCGAAATATATCAATGTGGAACATTATAAATTCGAAACACTTTTGAAAATAAAATAATAGTTTCATGATTTCCAAAAAAGTGCCCCTCCTCTCCTCTTATAAAAGGCCCCCACCTCTACCTCATTTCACACACTCCTCAAGACTTTGGCTCGGCCATCCCCTGTCCATTTACTATCTCCACATCCCTCTCCTCATCCTAGAGGATTCCCTTGGGGCATAATCCTTTCAAAGGAAGCCTTTAGGCTCAAATCAAAAGGAGTTACACTTTTAAAGGTAATTCATTCTCTCATGTTCATTTGTTTTATTTTGCTTCTCCAACCCCTAACCTCTTTTTATTTACTTCTTTTGTAACAACAAAAGTATCTTCAATATACTAGGATGTTGTTATAAGATTTATCTGAGCTACACTCTCACACAACTACATCAAATGGTTAAAGAACATACGGTTTCCGTGGATGGTGAAATTCTGCCTCCCGAAACGATGATTGTTCAATATTCATTTAACACCTTCATAAGTGGAAATTATGATGTCAATATTTTTATATATGATATATAATATGTTTATTCTTCCTTAAGCTTCTGTATTTTTCATTTATGGCATACCATTATTGTTTCCATTATTGGTAAACATGATATCTTCATTTTAGGAAGTGCGGACTACCGCCCCCTGAAAGTGATTTGATTCGTTAATACCATATGTGGGATGTGTAAAGGATAAAGTTAATGATATTATATATGTTATTATATTTTAATTATAATATACTCTTATATCATTATTATTCCATTCCAGAAAATACGAAATAGAAATGGAAGTAGCGTTCATGCGTACGTACGGCTTACCGTCTCCATGAATGGTGCATTTCATTTCTTACCTATAAAGGTGATGTAATATTATAAATACATGTATATTATTAATATATATGATATATATGTCATCCAAATCATTAATATAATTCTGGATATAATGAACCTTTGACCAAATTAACAACACGTAAGTGTAAGAAGTCTATTTTTGACTTAAGAACCAAATACCGACAAAATGAAAATTATTAACTTAAATGATTACATGATGTTCATAACATGGTATAAAAGGAATAATGAACTTGAAAAAGGTTCTTAATCAAGTAGATATTAACTCAAGTTTATTATTCCGGAGATTAAAGAACAGTCGGGTCAAGTCAGATACGAGGTAAGGGAACTTCTTAACCCAATTACCATTCTTTGGGTTAGTCTCCTACTTTCAAATTACTTCATGATATTATTATGTCCTATCTTGTATTTGTACATTATTTATGTG
Organism: Viscum album; assembly: GCA_963277665.1. Lineage (NCBI taxonomy): Eukaryota > Viridiplantae > Streptophyta > Magnoliopsida > Santalales > Viscaceae > Viscum > Viscum album. The sequence goes on along the minus strand of OY728157.1, from coordinate 1,067,447,483 downwards.
TAATTATAGTGAATACACATAATAGATCTATTTTATTTAAAAAAATGATCCTTGTATGGGACTTCATCTCAATCTCCTTTCATTGAGGCATATTTTGTTTTATACACAACCTTCCTTTATACGGTGTATACAACCCTTTGACTTTTACGTTTATCCAAAAGGAATCTTTTTTATATGAAGCGTTTTACTAAATGACAAAAGGGAATGTTTTTGTCGTACGTATGCAGCGACAACGACTTCTCTGCCGCCGTGACCGTTATTTGAGTTTCAGCTTCCTCTGCAAGCCATACCTTTTTTTTAAAAGAAAAATAAATACCATGTTTTACTTTTATTTTATTTTGGTATTGAAAATGGTTTTCGTAATGTCTTTATATCAATGTGTTGTATTGATATCTTGTGATTGAAAGGTGGAAATGTTATGTTTCCTTTATACATGTTTTATGTGATACAATTATGTTGAGGTTCTTGGGAATTATTATGAAAACGGGTGGTTCCGTGATAAACTAAGGGCGGGTGAGCCCGATATAGCTCTCCAATGCATTGGGTAACTCGAAGGAGTGAAACGTTAAGGTTTCTATGAAGAGATTTAGGGAATATACTGTGATGGGTATTCCAAACGTAACCAAGAGGGTTACTCCCTACGTAAGAATGTTATGAATGCCTCAATTTACCTTTATGTCTTATGATTTCTATGATTTGTTCATGATTTTATGAGTTATGTTAAAGTGCCTATGTTTTATGGGTAAAGTATGATTTTTTTCTTATGTATATATGAACTCATGTTTCTTTTCCTTGTTTTTTTTATATAACCCATACTGAGCTTTTTATGCTCATCCCATGTTTTTGAAATGTTTTTCACAGGTCACGGGAAAGGTACATGATAATATGATTGTGTTAAGGAAGTGTCAAGAAAGATTCCGTGTTTTATTTTCAATATGTTTCCGTTGATGGGAAAAAGAATACTATCTTTTATTCTAACCACTTTGTTTAAATGTGGGTTGTAATGCATGTTTTAAGATCTAATTCTCTAAAAATCTAAACCTGAAAAGACCCTCAACGTGTAATCTTGTGATAACTCAAGATTATGTAAGGTTTAAGGCCGGGGCCTTATATTTTTGGCTTATTTAAATCATGATATACTTTATGATATATGTTGGATCAATGTTTACTATAGTTTATGAAATTTATTGAACATCTATATAAATATTGATATTTACAATTTTTGTAAGGATAACCATTTATGGAATGGATTATGTTTTAATTGGATGTGGATGCAGATTTTAATTTATTAGATGACCAATTAAATATTTATCATATTTGATAAACTGTGATAACATTATTTTTTTTGATGATACCAAATGATAGATAGATTGAATTTTCAATTTATCTATATATCTAAATATCCCTTAATTCTTCAAGGATATAAATTTTAACATTATTTATTTCAGTAACATAAAATGATTAAATTTAATGTGGAATAATTAAAAGGTGTGATTATAGTGACCATCACTTATTGTACTAAACATTACAACATTTTTTGTGAAACACTTAATTTATTACACAAAAAACATCATAAAACATCATTTGTTTAGGGCCACATGAATCATTGATACCTAAAAATATGTACTTACATTATCTATTTTAAATTTTAAAATTTACCCTTCACTATATCCCTCTTAGATACATCACATATAGTAAATATATTCAAAACATCTGGAACGGAAAGATAGAAAGGGGTGATCTTGGATATGAAATAAGGGTAAAGAAGGGAGATTCTTATGCATAATAATGGTCATAATTGAATGAGAATATGATTATATCATTTAAAGATAACACAATTCATATAAATGATCATAAAAATAAATCATGTAATAAACAATGGTGATCATAATATGTGAATCATAAGGGAATTAGGAGCATAATCTATGAAATCATAACATAGGAATAAGACATTAAATTATGGAAAACACATTTTCATATAAAATAATTTTTGTAGCTATCAACTATTATTTAAAAGGACTTCTTAGTTGAAAGGATTCACTCGAAAACACTATTGTTTTTAATGGTTCACTCCTAGGACAATATTATTGTTGTGTGTTGGCACTAAAGACCATAATAGATAACAACATCCTTTCTTGAACCTAGTTCACTCCCTTTTCAATGATTTTCCATTTCATGAGATATAAATCATTACCTTATTTTTTGTAGATACATATATGTACCACCCATATCAATTAGATTCTTTTAATAATTCCACTCGATCATGAAATTAAAGACAGTATATTTGGCCTTAATCCAGACAGTGCACCTGGTATGGATGGGTTCAACAATGGTTTCTTTCAAAAGCATTGGGATATCCAAAATGATGTTTGTAAACTTGTCCGGACCATTTTTATTAATGGATCTTTACCTCATGGAATCAATGCTCAATTTTTAACCTTAATTACTAAGGTTGAAAATTCTTCTAAGATCCATCAATTCAGACCGATTTCCCAGATCAACACTCTTTATAAGATTATTACCAAAATTATTGCGAATATACATGATCCTATTTGAAATAAAATACTGTCTTGGAATCAATTTGGCTTTATTAAAGGTAGGTCCATTCAAGACTGCACTTTTCTTGCCTCCGAATGTACCAACATTTCAAATAAAAACACTAGAGGAGGATGTGTGGCCATCAAATTAGATATCAGAAAGGCATTTGACACTATAGACTTGAATTTTATTTTCAAAGTCTTAAAAAACTTTGGGTTTAATGATACATTTATTAGAAGAATTAGGACATTATTTTATTCAGATTTCATCTCTATTCTGATTAATGGCACTCTTAGAGGTTTTTTTAAATGCTCTAAAGGTGTCAGACAAGGCAATCCCCTTTCTTCCATCATTTTTGTTATTTCTGAGGACTACCTATGTAGTCTCCTCATCAATCTCGTTGATCAAAGTAATCTTAAGCCTATTCAAGTTGCCAGAAAGATAAATTCCCCTAATCATCTTTTATATGCTGATGATATTAGTCTATTTCTTAAAGGGGATCAAAAAAATATTCAAGTATTCATGCAATCCATAACCCACTATGAGGATGTTTCTGGTCAAGCTATCTCCTGGAATAAATCATATATTTTTTTGCAAAGAACTTTCCTGTTAGAAGAAAAACTACCATTACCACTTATCTTGGTATCAAATAAGGTCTATTACCTTTATCTTATTTAGGTGTTCCTATCTTTTAGGGTAGACCCAAAGTTAGCCATTTTCCTAATATCATTGATCAAATTGTTAACCAACTCTCTAATTAGAAGGGAAAATCCCTATCCATGGCCGGAGGAATCTGTTTGGTCAAATCCACCGTTGTTTCTAAAATGGTATACTCCCTTATGATTTATAAATGGCCTGTAGGCATCTTCAAAAAAATTAATACTTACATTAAAAACATCATTTGGATAGGAAGTATTTTCGAAAATAATCATGTCACTATTCCTTGGAATTATTGTTGTAAACCTCTTGATAAAGGTGGCATTGGCATAAAAAATCTAAAGTTGTTCAATAGTGCTCTTCAGGCACGTCTAACTTGGCGTATTATTAATTCTACTTCTAAAGCTTATGAATTTTTAAACCATAGATTCCTTCATAAACATTTAAAGGGGAATTATAATTTCATCAACTCTTCAATCCGGTGATCTATCAGAAACTCATACCATAGGATCATGGAAAATTCTAGATGGATGGTCAGTGCTGATTCTTCATTAATTTTTGGTGTGGCAAATGGTGTGGTAACCCCCTGATCTCACTGTTACCACGCAATGTCATTACTGATGATACTAGTCAGTCTATAAAGGATGTCTTACAATTAAATAGACATGAACTCCCTGATTATATTTTACCGATTATTGGTAATAATTCCTTTTCTTCTGATGGGGACTTCCTTGTTTGGGAAACTATTCCAAATGGAATTCTAGACTCTAAAAAAATTTATAAGAATAACTTTTCGAATGATGAATCTAATTATATATGGGTGATTCATTTTGATAAACCTTGGATTAAACCTTCTAGGCACACCCTTATTTGGTGCATCACACATAATAGATTGCCTACTGAAATTACTATGAAAAAAATCGGCATTCAACTTTTTTCAAAATGTCGCTTGTGTAATCAACACAGGGAGGACGCTGATCCTAATTTTATATCTTGTGCTACGACCTCTGCCTTATGGAATAATGTTTTTGAATTATTCTATTGAAGATGAATTTTAACTGACTCTATTTTTTTGTTTTTAAAAAATTGTATTATCCATGAAGCTTCTTTACAGGTTAAAAAAATATTTATTGCGGCAGTGGCGGAACTCCTACATGAGATCTGGTACGTTCGAAATGGTTTTATTGATAATAATCTCTCATTTAGTCTTAATGCAAGAAAAATATCAGATTCTTATTGTGATTCATGAAGCTGCCTCAATTCAAAAAGACTGTTGCAACAACTCAGTTGGTGACTTTGAGATCCTTCATCATCTCCGTGTTCTTGGAATCTACCCTATGTCTAAATGCTCTTTTCAAGTATTCTGGCAGTCTCTGATGCTGGGATGGATCAAAGTGAACGTTGATGGTGCTTCTAAAGGCAATCCAGGCCCTTCTAGTTGTGGTGCTGTAATCAGAGACTCATCTGGCCAGTGTCAGGGTTGCTTCTATTTTGGATGTGGTCACTCTTCATCTCTAGAGGAAGAAATGCTTGGAGTCATTCACGCTATTGAGTTTTCACTTCAAAGAGGATGGATAATGATTTGGATTGAAAACAATTCTTCCACCATCAGTCAAGCCATCTGGAATGGAATCATTCATCTGGCCTAGCCACTCACTACACGCTGGATGAATTGCTTGAAGATACTCCATGGGATTGATTACATTGCTACTCATGCCTACCGTGAAGCGAATTTCATTGCTGTTGCTCTTGCTAACAATGTATTTCATCAGAGCATGACTTGGTTGGACACTCTGCCAGCATATTTATCTTATCTTTTTGATAGAGATTGTAAAAAAATCCCATATTTCCGACTCTTGTAATAGTTTTAATTAATAAATTGTTCTTTGGTCTTTGACCAATGCTTTACCTTTAAAAAAAATATCCCATGAATGAGAAATTTATTCCATAATCATATAACCCATAAAAGATAAATGGGTTCCACAAAGAATATAACTTCATGAAAGGAAACAAGATTCATAAATATAATTCCATCAAAACATAAACCATTCAGAGAATAATTTGAATGATATCATTTAACAATATTTTTATAAAATCATGAAGAATACAATCTAATGTAATATTAAATGGGAAATTGTTCACAAATATATTATGGATACATTTATTGAGGTAAATTTTTTTTCTTATGTGAAGACCATTTTTAAACATAAAACAATTTTCAAAATAATTTTTCATTAAATATTGATTTAAAAACATATATGGAGGATTCTAAAAAATTAACACATTTAATAAAATCATTTTCCCTTGAAAATGAGTTTAAAATATCTGTTTTCAAAGAATTTTTTTTGCAAACATGGTTTTATAAATAAAATAGATTTTTGAAAAAAGGGATAAATATCATCGGTATTTTTTAGAAAAAAATTATTTAATATAATTAGTACCAAATAAAAAAAAATTCACAAATAAATTATTATATCATGAATGGAAATATGAAAATAAAATCTTTTATTGTTATTTTCAGATTGGTCATTATATTTCTTCAATGGATGTATAATCGTGAACAATCCTGATAAAAGATGACATTTTAGAAATAAACTATAAAAATTATAGCAACATTAACTCATAATTTGAATGAGATAATAGAATGAAATAAATAATTAAATATATTTATAGTAGGATATTAATTATAAAATATATAAATTTTCAATATATACACTTCATAAATTATTTAAGGTGCATAACATAATATGTGTCTCAATGAATGAAAATTGAGATAAAAATATAACTTATGATTTTGTTACATTAGAACCGTAAACCACCGTAAAATTGATATAATTCAATGGATATTTTATATAAATTAATTTGTGTATAATAATTACATAATACCTCTATGTAATTTATATACACCAATAAAAATAAATGAGTGGTTAATAAATAATTAATATAGATGAAATAATTTTGAGACTACAATTCACCATACCTTATGGAATGAATCTCTTAATTATTATTTTGACTTCCAATATAATATATATATGTTTATTATGCATCTATGAAAGAAATAAATTCATATATATATATATATCATTAAAGTAGAAATATTATTTTAGAAATATCAAATATTTATTTTAAATCCATCAATTTTACATTCCATGTAAATCATGAATAAATGAAATCGCTTTAATGAGGAGGTAGTATAGACAGCCAAAAACAAAGTTATTGTATATAAAAAATGGATAGATTAACTTTGTGTGTTACGTAATAATATATAAAAATAGTTAAATAAAAATATAATATATATCATATAATAAATATAATTCCCTCAATATTCCTAGCCATGGAAGGTATTTATTAAAGAAAAAAATCACTTGTTCACAAGGTGGTAGTCTACCGTACACATTGATGATGATTTAAAATCCCATTTGATGGAATTGTGAGTGATTTTAGGTGTAACCCTTAAAAAACATATTTTTATATTTATGACACTAATATAGATATAATATCAAAAAATGGAGACTATATAGATATAAAACAAAATTTTTAATGCATTGATGATATCTATTGATTGGGTATCTCATTTTTGTTTACACTAATGGGATTCCATGGTTTTATTTATTCCCAAATTAATACCTCAATAATGAAAGGCGGGATGTTTTGAGGATATTTGGGAAGGTTTTTTACAAGTAATATGGCTTGAGATGAGTGAATTAATGAGGGGGTCAGTATCTATTAATATAGTAGGAGTTATATTCTTGTATATATTAAATGGAAAACAATATCGAGGGGATTATATTACATCATGTTTGTCAAATAATGGTTCATATTCGATCCAAGGTATTTTATGGTGGATATAGGTCTTGAAAATGTATTTTTTACATGTGTATTGGTAATTTATTCATTTAAGATTAATGTTTATCTATTTGGAAATATATATTTTCCTTAATCACTGTCAATATGTTTAATTAATTTCACTGAACGTTTTGGTAAAACACAAGTTAGTACCTAATATACATTATGAATTATTATTATTACAAATATTAAATCTATTTTTCAAATTATAAATAATAAATTGGAAAATTTATTTTAAATGAAATCATGAATATGGGATGTGATGACATGTTTTTAAGCTGAACTGTTAAAAAAATGAAAATGTTTCATATCTTATTTCAATGTGAAACTCGTTATAAAAACATGAATCATATTAATAGATGTAAAATATATCTAATTATACTTTCAAATCATTTTGAAATATAATTTATGTATACATAAAATATATAAAAAATGTTTTTTGATTTCAAAATAGTTATTTTACTTAATTAATAAAAAATGAAGTTTTCCAGAAAAAACCCAAAAATTAACCAATGAAAAATTTTAAAATATTAATTCAAAAGTAATTTTAATTTTATGAAATTAACTTATAAATATTTCTAAATTTAATTTTTATTATAATTTTATGGAGGACATAAAAATTAGATATTTATAGTATATAATATTTTCAATCATTTTAAGACTTTACTGTAAATTATGAATTTAATTACCCATAAATTTTACTTATATAAAAAAATTATATTATATTTAAAAATTACTTATTACTATTAAAAAACTATTTTAGATGTCTAGTTTATAACATTCTCGCCTAAATAATAATAAAATTAAAGTATTTTTTCATTAAAACATAGCATTTCCTATAACACAAGCTAAGACGATGTCACATATAATGAAACATTTAATTATTTTAGAGTGTAATGACAGATTATTTTGGAGTATCATTAAAATAAATACATAAAAATAATGTAATTTGTTAATAATGTTCATATAAACATTAACTGTTACATTCTACCCCTTAAAAAAATTAACCTTGAAATTTTTCATTCTCATATAATGAAATAGAGATAAATATGCCTAATCATATCCTTAAGTTCCCATGTATCATTCTATAACTATTGATTTCATTGTTAAATTTTTCCTGCTGAGTCATCCTATTTTATATAAATTTATCTATATGATATTGAATTTGAACATGATGTTCCTCGTATAAAATATCATTTTCTAGAGGTATGAACAATAAATTTAGTACATGTGAAGTTATAGGTATAAACTCCCTCGGGAGAGATATGTTTAATACTCAGTTAACAAGATAGTGGTTTGGTGGAATCCCCAAGTGATAGTCTACTATTAAAAATTATAATGATATTCTAAGAAAATGATATACATAGGGATTATAATCCTGTTTTTTATACCTCATATCATTATTCTAGGGAGAGATACATAGAAACACCTTATCACCAACATCAAATTATAGATCATAAAAACTATTATCATCCTTAATTTCCATCTAAATATGACCTTACATGATATGTTGTTGAATGATTATATATTTCTCTATCATTTCATTGGTGATCTTAGGTCCCAATAGGTTTATTTCTATAATTTCATTTTAACATATTGAAGAACTATATTTCTTTTATTATAAGGGTTCATAATGATCTATATGAATTTTAAATTAAAATATATTGTTTTTATAAAACAATACTATGGGAAGTTGGTTATTCCAAAAACCATTGAAATCCAATTAATAGGATCTCAATATATCTTATAATGTTTCAATTTTTCTATCAGACTTAACATCCATTTGAGGTTTATAAGAAGTTATGAAACTGAATTCAATAGCAAATCCTTATAGGTAAAATTTCCAAAGCATTGAAGAAAACCTAATATCCCAATTCAATAAAATGGTATGTGGTACTCTATGAAACCTTACTAAATTTTAAATTATTTCTTAGAAATGTGATCCCAAGATAAGACTTATCTAATGTTGATAAATTGTTCTCACTTAATAAGGTGATTGAATAGCACCAATATATCAGTATTCCCATAAGATATTTGTAGGGATTCTAATGAAAAAAATACAATATGGTGTTCTCCCATATCCATTATGATATTAGTAATAAATAAAACATGACCGTACACATTTTCCTTTATGAATTAACATGATGGAATATCAGGAACTATGATACAAACTCTGTGATATCTATCTTGATTTCATCACACCATAATAATTATTTCATGATTCATTACATCTGCAAACATAAATGATGAATAGAGAATTAATAACTGTGAGATTCCTCTAAAAGATCCCTTTTCAAATTTAGTATGAATGTAACGAATACCATATTCATAAACCTCATCATTCAATCCTAATAATGTTTATTCTCAGGAAGACTTCAAATGTTCTTATACATTTAATTATATTCCTTCTATTCCTCATTAATCATCATATAAGTATACTGTTGAATATTCAATTGAAAAATATAATACGTTCCCCCTTCATTTAGTATATCTAGGTCCATCCATTGTATATATCGAACGATTTGATATTTTTTATCATCATCATCAATATGATAGAATGATAATTTCAACGTAATGAATTTTACTCCTTTTTTATTTCCCATGTTGGTAATTTATCGAGCATTCAAATTAGTTTATCAAATCTAAACATCTTCTCTATAACATGATTAACTCTATATTTGTAAATATAGACAAAAAAATTATGATTTATATAAATATAACAATTTTCAACAAACTAATAATTCCACCTTAGAAATAATGAAAAAAAATTAACATAGCTAACTTGAAATCATGATTTAGTTAATGTCTCTCATGAATATTCAATTTTCATGATGTAAATCATATAATGAAGTTATTATAAATAATAAAACATACAAATAACTTCTCATATGAATCACTATAAGTTAAGAACTCTTATCCACAATAACCTAATCTAAGAACATGTGTACTACCTAACTTATTTTTAGTTCCCTAAAATATTCATCATGTTCGTCAATCCATAGGGACATGGAAAACATATAACTCAACATGGTCAGAGGATACAATATTCATGATAAATTATCCATAGTCCTTCTATAAAATCATTCAAAAAAACATAATTCTACAAATCATTAGTCATCTTGGTTAGACTATGCCAAAATTCAATACCCTTATTCTTTGATAGATCTATTTTGATAACCAATATTTGTATTATATGAATAAAAATAATTTTTTTTCAACTAAAATCCACAGTTAGTAAATTTTTCATACTGTTTCTTTTTCCATAGGGTATTTATTACAATTCTAATGTGGTCTTCATGGTCTTCCTTTCTCCTTGAATATAAAATAATATCAGCTATAATGAATATCAAAAAATGATCATTGAAATATCTAAATACTATATTAGTCAAATACATGAAGATATATAATGAAATATGAAGACCAAAACGATTCATTATATATTAATTGTGTCTTTACCTTGTATGGAATGTCTACTTGGGAATATCTTCCTTATCTACAGTCAACTGTTGATATCCAAATTGTATGTGAACCTTGCAATGTTATTGAGCTCTTCCTAGTTGATCAACCAATTCATTGATATAGAGAAGTGGATACCTTTTGTTATTTTGATTTTTTTAAACTATTTATAATCAATTAAGAGTAAGATTGATATGTATTTCTTTTTCACTAAATTAAAAGGAGTACTCTATGTTGAAATGCATGGTTGAAGGAACCCCTTATAAAGGTTTTCTTAGAGACACATGTTCAAATAATCAAACTCAGTCATGGCTGTTATATCGGTAGTCTATAAAATTTTTATTGAACGAGGTTTGAGATCTTTTGAGAACTCATCATCACGTTTTGATGTAAGGATAAGAAACTATCCTAGCGATACATCAAAAAATTCAAAAACATTAAATATATCATCGATATCAAGTTTCCACCCAACAATTTGTGATAAGAAACCCTTTTGAATTGGAATTGAGTCCCATACTATGATTTTAATCACCCTAATATTTTTATAATTTTCCTCACATTTATAGATGATCCTATTTTTGATTTATACAAAAACCATAAAATCCCATCCTTAACAATTGAAGTGTAATTTTTTCAGAGAAATCCAATAAATTACTAATAAGAAATTTAATTCAACCACTAAAAATTGAAAATATTTTCAATAACAAAATTCTTTTTAATATTCAAATATAGATGAATCATAGAAAATAGATTCAATCATTGTACTATTAAGGGTTTTCAATAATAATTCCACATCTATTAATTTGGATGGAAACTTAATACGCTTGTTAAAATAATTAGACCAGAATGATTGGTAAGATATGAAATAACATATGACATTCGTTGTTATATAGTGTATGGAAAATTTCCATTTCAACTCAATGTTATAACACACATCATTAAAATTAATTATCGCAAGTTACTTCCCATTATACCTTGTTTTAAGAGGTTTCTCATGTCAATATTTTTCATTAACCTTAATTTTTTGGTACTATTTATCACAATTCATATTCCCTCTATACTTCTTGAACTGAATTGGGGTGAGGTTCATTTTTTTACCTTTATCTATATCCATATTGATAACTGAATTCATCAAATTACTTCAGAAATAAAAGGCCTTGTAACATTCCCTCCCACATTTGAAACATTTATTAGACCTGTTGAGAAAATTTAATCCATGATTATTCACATACATAAACCAGAAAACATAATATAATATTCTTTTCTCCATGGTATTTATATTTTCCATTTATAACTATCTTCCTTTTCTTTTCAAATCCATGATATTGATATATAAGACCATTGACCTTTTGAAGATTGATTTCACAACTCAAAATCACTTAATACCTACTAATATATCTTGAATCTAAATCTATTTGGAGATAATGATTTAGGCCTCTAAATAATCAATCAATACTTATTTTAGTATGGATGTTAGAACTATAAACATATAATATAAGTCTTCTGAAAATAATTTCATAGGTATCAAGAGATTAATCATTCCTTTACATTAACATAATAAAATATTTTTATATATTTTTATAAATCATAAAAGGAAGGTACTAATTGAATAATAATGTCTTTATCTATAACAAGTCCATGGATCCCATTTCATTTCGTTTCATCATATTCTTGATTATATCCCACCACCTCTCTGCCACACCTTCTAAATTACAAACAACCATAATTTCTTTTTAATGTTCTAAATAAAATAGAAGGGAATATATCTTCTCAGTTGATGAATCCATTTCTTATCAAAATTTTGATTATAATACAAAATGAAATAAGGTGGATGATTTTTCAGGGTGGAATCAGTGAAATGTTTTCCCTCAATTTATTACTTGAATGGTCATCATTATTAATTTACTAAGGAATATGTTTGTGCAATTAAATGGTTATTTTCATTCCATCCCCCATAATATCTAAATTATCGGTAAAAATAGTCCTTTTATTTTCATTCACACTCATTATTAATTATGTTACCTTGGGTACCATCCATTGACTAAAACTAAAAAATATATTAAGTAACAATAAGTATAGTAGAAACTAGATAATAATAGAATCAATTATAGGATGTCTAAAGTATAACACGTTTTAAATAACGAAACCTTATGATTATCATAGGTTTTTAATATTAGACAACTAATTAATTCCCTCAAGCTGGTTCATGAAGTGTTTTTGGATTCCCAAAGTATGTCCCCTAAAGAATGTCAAACTCGGTGTGTACTAATGAAAATTCAAGTAAACTGAATCAGGATCATTAAAATCTCAATTTTTTACGGTTTGATTACCCTAGGATAATCTATTAAAAATCCAATTCCACATTTATTATCTATACATGAATGTATTTCTACGAGAATACTCTCATTATCATTTAAAAAAATTCTTGTATATTTTTATATACTTTGAATCATCCTTAGAAATATCCACAGGGATATCTCTAAAATTTTATTATTCTATATTCCAAAGGATGAATAAAAATTTTCTATAAACAAAAATATATAATACATAACTTCACATAAATATACAATAAACCATATTTATGGAATATATAATACATTACAAAAAGTGACGACCAAATACCGTGTTATTTTAGTGGCTTCGAAAACATAGAAACCAAAACACTAGATGAAAAGTGATCTGTATTATCTTGAACTCGGTTATCCATGAAAAACACCCTTATTAGACACATATTATATAATATATATCTTCATAAACTAGGGAAAGTAAATATAAAAAAGGGAGATATAATATTCTTAGTAAGGAAAGGATGCTATATAAGAATAATCACAAGAATAAGGGTGTGAGAACATGATCATAACATTAAAAGATCATTCCCAGAATATGGAAGATCAAATAAAAGAATCATGGATTAAATATTTGATTTTAATAAAGAATTAATACTAAGGTAATCAAGATCAAAATTAATTATATCCTAATGGTAGAATAAGATATGTGATTGTGTCAGGCAAGTAGGCATATAGTATGTTTCCCATAGTAGTTAAGTATTAGTTTTATGGTAATCTTTATGGAATAAGTTCAATCAAAAACAATAATTTAAATCATGTTTTACTTCCATGGAAATCTTTTTATTCAAGGTTCACTCCCAATACCATATTATTAAAAAAGCATTCCTTTACTGAACAGAGTTCACTCCCCCTTATAACTGTGTGTGTCTCATGAGATATAATTATTTACCCACTAAAATGGAGAGATATAAAGTTCCCAACCACATCACAATGAAATGATTCAAAAATTTACATCATGAAATTAAAAAATCATATAATAAACCATGAAATAAATAGGTTATCATAAAATTTCATCATATCATAACCTGGGGAATAGAGATATGTTTAACAATAATTTAAAAAATATATAAAACTATTAAATTAATAGGGTTTCATAATAATATAAACCAAAAGAGAATAAAGATAGTTGTCGGTATATAATCTCTAAATTATAAAATGGTTAAATAAACATATGACTTGTGAAATTGTATCTGGTTCCACATAGCATATAACCTATGGAAGAGAAATGGTTTCCATAAACATTATATCATTAAAACATTAACCATTCAATGAAAAAATTGGAATGGTACTCCTATGTAATATTCTCAAAATATAATAACTAAACGTAATGGATGTTATCATTTATTTATAATAATTTTGATATATCTTTATAATTAATTTCTTGAGGAATTTACCCATTCTGTATTGAAAAAATATTACGACAACATTAAACAAAATTGAAACTCTTTTTCTTGGAAAATAACATTAAAATTATATTTATGGATTTTAAAACCATAAACCCATTACAAATCCTTCTAATTTAAAATGATCTGAAAATATCATTTTTTAACATTAATTAATTCGAAATCACGGTTTTTTGGAAAAAATATATTTCTAACGGAAGAGATAAATAATCTTATATTTTCTTAAAGACACATTACATATTATATTACGTAATATATAGTGATAAAATTTTGACTATAGATGATAATGTAATGAATATATTCTTGATAATAAATTTAATGTGTGTTCTTGATATATGGATCATAACTTTTCATCAATATAATTATATTTCTAAAAAATAGCTGTAAACAATGAGATTGTAGAATAAACATTTACCACTTTAGTAACATTGAATGATATCGAAAAAGAGTGTATAGCCTTCAATTGAAAAAAATATATTATTATAGAGGGATATTCATAATAATATTTTTAAAAGGTAAATTTACACCCCTTATAAATTATGAAAGGATTATAACATAACTTTTATCTTAATGAAGGAAAATAAATCCCAAAATTGCCTTAAAATTTGATAACATTTCAACCATACCCCCAAAGAAATATAAATAACTAAATGGATAAGTTAAAACAAAATAACATATGGATATTAATCATATAATACCATCATGTGTTGTATATACAATACAAAAATAATATAGTTTTTAAAATGGTATTAGTCTCGCAGATATAAAAGTGACACTAGAAATTCCCATACATTTGGTCAGGACTATCATTATTCTCATTCAATCCTCTTATAAAATAAAAATATTATTAATAAATAAATTTAAAGAGCCATATTCATATTACAATTCCCTATATGATTTACTTATGACTTTATATTAACGTTTTATTAACAATTTCATGTTAATGTTACATTTATGGCAATCACGACTATGTTTTTTCATTAATGCTTTGAATTTTCATTATTAGTCTATTTAATATGATATTGATTTACTAATTTACATAATAAAATCAATGATATAAATATAATATATATTAATATATAATTAATAATAATAATACCAAAAATATTTTACTTGGAAATAAATTACAACATTCATGGAGACTGTATGCCATATGTGTGCATTAATGTTAATTTCAATTTCATGTCATATTTTGGCATTAAATAATATATATATATATTATAACTAATTTTTTATTATTATATAACATATATTACAAATTTATATTAAAACCATAATTTAAACATTCAATGTAAATCCTAAATAAATCACATCGTTTTGAGCAGGTGATAGTCCTTACATCCACAAATGATGTTATCATATTACCACAAAATGGAATGAATAATGATATGTGTTACTTAATAATTTAATATAATTAAAATATAATTATGATATATACATATTAATAATGTTATTATTCACATCCTTTTAAGGGGTTAATATAAGAAGGAATGTCATTGGTTCACGAGGAATAGTCTTTTTATACAAACGAATGATGATTGTGTATCCAATTTGATAGATATGTATGTGAATATAATATGAAGCCATAAAAAAGGAAACATATCATCATAATTATTATACTTATGTTGTTATAAATGTTTTCAGAATAATAATATAGGGGGTCGAGATATAAATAAAAGTAAAGTGCTAGTTCAAGGATGTTACCTTTCCTTTGGAAAACAAATTTTGGTTTCCATAATAGGGATTACTTGTTTTGATTTCATACCAAAGTGAGGCCAATAAGATTAATTTACGAATAATGGTTTGACATTTGGATAGATAGTGGGTGATAAAAATTATAATATATGTGTGATAAAGAGTGGGATATTAGTTCCCATTTCAAGTGGAGTTCAAGTCTCATTATCATTATTATTAAAAAGAAAAGACTATTGAGTGGTCTCTCTAACATAATATAATTCCAAAAATAGTCTATATAATATAAAATGAAGTATATGGTAGTTTTATATAAAAAAATGTATTTTTTACATATTTATTGGTAATTTATCCATTTCATAATAATTTTTAAACAATTAGTATTCACATTTTTACCAAAATCGTTGTAATTAATTATAATTACCTACACTAATATTTTGGGTAAAAAATTATGTTTAACTTACTATAAAGTATATATTTTTATTATTAAAAATATTGAATACAATTTTTTAAATTTATATTTGTATAATTGGTTGAATATTTTTAAAATTATTCCCATAGATGTGATGATATGATGTATTTTTAAAGTGGAAAGTTTTAAATATAAAATATTTTCATATCCAATTTTGATATCAGATTGGGTAAAATTAAATATATTTAATAAATTTAGTTAAAATTATTATAACTAAACATTAAATGAAAATTAAAAAATAATTTTAAATTTATAACTAAAATTAATTAAAACCCAATTTGTAATTGAAATTTAATATTTTCTCATATTCATATAACAATTATGTTTCTAGAGAAATCTATAAATTTAACCATAAACTAAAATTGATATTTATATTAAAAAATTATTTTTTTCCAATCAAATTTTGTTTCTAAAAAATTATAAAATATTTATATTATCATTCAATTAGTAACATAACAATACATTATTTATATAAAATTGTATTTTACAAACATTTAAATACATTACATGATATTTCATATTCCATTTCCACTATATTTTATTAACATGAAACTCTTATTAATAATATTTAAAATTATTATAACCTATTCATATATTTATGATTAATTTCTTGGATATAACTATATTTATTGAATAATTATAATAATAAATTGTTTTCTATGGATACTTAGTTTTTCATGTAACCAAAGCTTAGATAATGATATGTGTAGCAAGACATTTTCTTTTTGTAGCATATAAATAAATTTTAAATTGAGTTATTGTTCAATGAAAAGAACTGATGAAATTTAATTTATTTTAAAACAATTTTATATATACTAGGGTTTTTAATGAGATTATTCATATGAAATGGAATGAAATCATGTAACTATATGTCTTTGTAATTTTTTTTCAAATTGAGAAAAGGATATTGGTATAAAATGATATATTTTTGTAATGGGATGGAACTCTCCGGTCCATTAATTTGTGAAAATGTGGTGGTGGAGGTGTTCTGCGAGGTCAAGGAGACTTGGTGGGCATTTGGGTCGACTTTTAAGGAAAGTTAAAGGGTTATGGAGTTCACACGATTGGCGCACGGTTTTCCTAAACCTTGCAGCCAAACCGTGAAAGTTTTGTGTTGGAGGTAGTGGCTAACGCACAATAAGCGCACAATTTTTCTAACCGTACAGACTAACCAAGCGAGGAGTGTTTGGCGAGGCAGAAGCTAACACACTGTTAGTGCACGATTTGTTAAATCGTGCGGACTAACCATGTAAGCACTTAAAGTTAGATCCTAAAATTGT
The DNA here is from genome assembly GCA_963277665.1 of Viscum album. NCBI lineage: Eukaryota > Viridiplantae > Streptophyta > Magnoliopsida > Santalales > Viscaceae > Viscum > Viscum album. The sequence continues at coordinate 1,067,429,791 of OY728157.1, read as the reverse complement.
GGATCGGAACTCTTTTACATTTAAATGGTTCCTTTAAGCCCATAAGTGGACATAACTGGGTATTACCCTTCCTTGGAGGTAGAGGAACATCTCCCAAGCGTTTTGGAGGCAATTCAGAGGCTTCTCATCCTGAATCGAAGCCTGTTTCTTGAGGTATGTGATTCTTTTGTTTGGTATCTTAGATCTACCTAGATCTACTCTTCCTATTCTCTTGGGATCTTATATCTACGCCCGTTATGGGTAGATCTAAGTTTTTGGATTTCGGTTATGATGAGATTTGGTCTTTTTTGTGTTAGGAGAAAAGATATAGGGAAGATACTTGGTGAATCGGCCCGGTCTTCTTGGGCGTTCTTCGACCGTTGTGGTTTCCGTCGAAACTGTTGAGGTAGGGGATTCCTGGATTCTCTAATTTTTTATGTGCAATCGTAAAGTTATCATGATTTGGCCATTGTATCACAATGTAATTGACCTAATTTAATATTGAACCACATTAAAAGAATTGGTTTTATCACATTTTGTTTTTTTTTTTGCCGTGATAACGGTTCGCCTCTTGATTTGCTAGATAGTGTGAAATATATATGTCTTGCTTGTTATCATGATTCTCTTGATGAAATTTATTATGAATGTAAAGATGAAATTAATTGATAATAAATTTTCTAATGATAAAGAGGCATGTAAATGAATCTGGTTTGTGTGGTTGTGGATGTTGTTACAATTAATCAAATTGAGGCTGATGATGTGTTTAATTCAGTAGGTTGGAAAACCTGAAATCTATTGGTCCTTGTTATTTGAAGGTCGGATGCCCTTTTAAAGGGCCAAGATCCCAAATTGATGTGATATTTGTTTTCCTACTACTTGTGAGGTGATGTGACCCTGGGAGGGTGTTGTGATATGTGGGGGCATGGAGGCCTTGTGGTTGTGCCAGAAGATGATGCCTAGAGTGACGAGATGCATCAGTTTATGAATATGGGTGTCAGGGAGGACACCATGGATGATGGAATGGGATGGATGTTGTTCTTGGATTCTTGTGTATTCTTTGGTTTTTTATCTGTATTGATTTTCCCCACTCCTTAAGGCAGTTAGTCTTGCATACCCTTCTTTCAAAAGGGGGGAAGACATGCGTGGTATGCCACATGCTTTCCATGTTTAGCCTCTCCAGGGAGAATGGGCCTATACACTTTCTATAGGTGGCATAGACTCAATGAGTAGTACATCTACTCACTGTGTTGAGCCCCTTGTGTTTAGTAGCATAAGATGCTTTTCTAAAATTCTTGGGAATATGGGAATGTAATTATGTAATGAATGTTTGAATAATTGATGTTAAACCATGGGGATGGAGATGATGGAATATAATGATGAGGTTGTAACTTTGAAGGAACATTTGACATTGGCTGTGATGTTGATGATTTTAATTTGGTTTTGTTCACGGTTAATTAATTTGTAAATAATTAATTAACATAAAGTGGAATTGATGAAAAAGGGGATGATGTAATCTAATGAAGTTCATTAATTGGTTGAGTGCTTACATGATACCTTGTCTTAGAAATAGCAGCCTGGAGTCCGAGAGATGTTAGCTTAAGTTGAAACTAAGACTAGGTTATGACCATAGTGTGGTTGTGAGTTATAATATATTCTATACTTTTTGTGTTTCTATACGCTACTCAACCATGTTAGTAAGGGAAACTAACACCCCGAGGATTCTGAGCCCTAGTGGGTGTTTTCCCCAACATTCTGGTGGGAGGATGAATGTATGACTACCCACTTTGTTCCCGATATTTTCTCTTGGTAGATAATAGTTCCATTAGGCACAACAGTTAGTTTTCCCCATACATGTGTGTAGAGGGTTGTAATGGCTTGTGGTTATTCATACACATATATTCTGGATATAGTATCCTATGGGCTACTATATGTGTAACGTGTATGGGTTCTGATGGCTTGAGGATCCTTACTCGGTGTATGGGATGTAATGTCTTGAGGTATAATACCCAATGTAGGATACACGTTATGCGAGCTGTGGTGGCTCCTGGGAACTACCTGGTTACTTTTGGTTGTGAGGATGGTGTGGTTCTTCGCCCAGGTGTCTGCGAGCAAGCCTTTGTGGTGCACGTGGTGCAGATTGGGGAGCTTAGCCCAGGTGTCTACCGGCAAGCATTTAGAGAGAGATTCATAGGACATATGTCATTGGGGAAAAGCGGAAAACTAGTGGGGAAGTAGTAGCAAGATACCCTTGATATTCTATACTATATGATATATTCTTGTATTAATTACTTGGAAAGGGTAGCTAGAGTGAGGTTGAGAACATAGTATACCTATTTAGGTGATGAGTTAGTTTCACTAGTTGTTCAATGTGATTTATCATTCTTTCATTACCTTTTCACAAGAGGCTTCAGGAAGGATCCTACTGAGTATACTATTATACTCACCCTGCGTATATATAAACTATTTTTCATTCACTTGGAGCATGTTGGAGAGCAAGTTGGTTTCTACTCGCTCAGGGTTGCAGGAGTTGTTCGTGCTTGTGGTTGCAGCTCTTTTTACATTCTTTCGGGTACTTGTAGTTTTCCCTTTCAGTTGTAGTACTTTTTCATGGAATTTCATATATGTGCTTGGGTTTCTTTTATGTTTCAGTTCTGAGTTGGAGTTGGTTGGTGTCTATCTTATCTCTCTCTTCCGCATGTGTTCTCTTAGAGGGTAATGCTTCCCATTTGTGTGTTTATTATACCCTCGGTGCTAGTCACCAACCTAGGGCCAACTAGAGGCAGGACTCGAGGGCCATTATCTCCCTTTTCACATTGCCGGCCTAGGAGGGGTACACATTGTGGGGATGGGGTCATGATAGAGTGGTAATCTAGGGAGGTTGAGGGATAGGATGGAGTTTGGAGTTAGGCACATGTGAGGTTGGCTGGGTTGGTAGGGAAACATTGTCATTTTAGGTTTAGAAAGTGAGGTAAACACTGGAGACCAGCTGAGACATAGCTATTTAGGTCCCCCTATGATTTGATGTGTGTACCTTTATGTTTACAATGGATACTAAACAAGGTGATACTAGTTGCAGGATAGAGACCTAGGAAAGGATCATGCATCATTCTTCTTTGTGCCTGTGTTTGAGTGGGTATATCTTGGGATAGGTTAACCTGAAAAGAATAAAAAGAAAACAATTAATTAATAAATGATGAGTCTTCCATATTCCAGAAATAAGAACTCTAAGTATTTGTTATTTTGCAGGTATGGCTCTAGGTCGACGTCCTCATCAGGTTTGTGAAGAAGATGTCTAGTAGGTTTTTCTAGCAGGTCGCCGCAGGGTAGAGGTTGACAACGAAGACACTTAGAGAAAGAAACTCCAAGAGTTTCAGCTCTAGTGTCTGTAGAAGTATGAGGGAACTGTTTCAGATGCAGTCACGGAATACTAGTTGTAGGAGGTCGAGATAGGCTTCAGTTCGATCCGTGCTTGGAAGGAGCACCAAGTATCCTTAACTATGACTATGTTGTGTGGAGCAGCAAGGCAGTGGTGGTTCTTGTTCCTCGGGGATCATGAGGAGTCAGTTATCTCATGGGAGGAGTTCATAGACAAGTTTAGAGTCGAGTTACTTTCCTCGACCTCTAAGGCATTCAGTCTCTAGGAGCTTCTAACCCATCGAAAGGGGATCTTCACTATTCGAGATTTTGGAATCCGTTTCCAGAACCATTTACTGTATGCTTCAGACCTATTAGCAAATGAGGAGGCCTGGGTGAGGCATTTCAAGGAGGCTTTGCATCCAGAGATCCATCTCCATGTCACCCCATTTATGCTGAAGACATATATCATGGTGTTGGTGAGGGTGGAGGTTGTCGAGAGGACTTTGGCCAGGACCGGATCATCACGAGAGGAGAATCACCATGATTCCTCATGAAGCAGAGTTGTGGTCTTGGGTTCCTGTTTTTCAGGGAAGAAGAGTTTTCATTTATCCGGGGGTAGGTCCCAGCCCTTCACATCTCATTTCTTCGGAGGCAGAAACTCTCTGGCCTATGCCAAGGGATCAGACACTTGTTTTTCTTGTGGTGGTCATGTCCATCAGCAGCGGGAGTGAACAACCATTCAAAGTGTTCATCGTGTATCGAGTGCTACGCTCTAGGTTCCCCTATTAACGTAGTTCTAGCAGAGGAAGTAGCATCCAGTTTCACTAGCTTTAGATCACCCGAGGGGAGATGGGGCAGGCAGATGACAACCCCATGATTTTTCCTGTCCTCAAAGAGAAGAGTATGGCCGTGTTGGTGGTCATCATCAGGTTTAGAGGGGCAGTGGAGGAGTTCGTGGTCAGCTTAATTCTCTAGCATTGCCAGCACCATACGAGCCAGATGTCGTTCAAGGTACCCTTTTCTGGTTTTCTACCTTGGTTTATGCCTTGTTTGATTCAAGAGTGACACACTACTTCATATCACCTATCCTTTTCCATGATTTGGGACTTGATGTAGAGTGGCTTCCAGTTCCCATTGCTTTGAATATGCCAGTTGGAGGTCAAGCTGACCAGTTTAAAGTATGTAGAGACTGTGATCTAGTGTTGGGGAAACACCGCTCTTGTGGATATTTCCTATGTTTACAAATACAACCATATGATGTCATCCTCGTCATGGATTATTTGTATTTGGTGTAGGATATCATAGATTGCTTCACGAAGAAGGTTGTTTTCCTTGGTGTGGATGGAGAGCAAGTGGTGTTTTTTGGGGAGTGAGACCCTTGGATGGGTTATAGGCATGTATCATCCTTATCATCCATGGTGGATGAGATGATGCTGAGCTCTTCAGAGGTTAAGCAGTTGACGTTTCCTAGGGTCGTAAAGGAGTACCCTAATGTATTTCCAGAAGAGGTTGTAGCCTTACCCCCTCGAAGATAGATCGTATTCGGGATCGAGCTACAACAAGGAGCGTCTCCTATCTCTATGTCTCCTTATAGGATGGAACCTTCTGAGTTGTGAGAGCTATTTTTATTTCATGGTGGTCTTTTGTAGTGCGGTTTTGTTCGGCCAAGTGTGTCACCACGGGGTGCACCGGTTTTGTTTGTGAAGAAGGTTGATGGAAGTTTGCGGTTATGTGTCGATTATCATCACTTAAAACAAGTTACATTAAAGAATCGCTATCCTTTTCAATGGGTTGATGAATTATTTTATCAACTAAATGGTGTTAGTTGGTTCTCGAAGATCGAATTGCGGTCAGGATATCATCAGATGTGTGTGAAGGATGAGGATATCCTGAAGACTGCTTTCCATTATCGTCATGGTCATTATGAGTTTTTTATAATACTATTTGGTGTGACGAATGCTCTAGCTGTGTTCATGGGTTTGATGAATGCTCTGTTCTGTGAGTTCTTGGACAAGTTCATTGTCGATTTCATAGATGACATCCTTTTTTACTCCACATCTAAAGAGGATCATGGAGAGCATCTATGAGCCATTTTGGGAGTTCTTCGTGGACATCAGCTATTCAAAAAGTTGTCGAAGTGTGATTTCTGGGCTCTAGAAGTCCGTTTCGTGGGGAATGTTGTGTCCCAATAGGGAGTAGCTGTGGATACATCGAAGATTGATGTAGTTGTGTCTTGGGTAGCTCCAAAGACAGTGTCAGAGGTGCAAATTTTCCATGGTCTCACAGGCTACTACAAGAGGTTCGTAGCCAATTTCTCATGGGTTGCGACTCCTTCGACTTCTTTTTCTAGGAAATATCGGGCTTTCAAATGGATTGATCAGTTTCAGGAAGATTTTGAGTATCTAAAGGAGAAGTTAGTAAGTGCACCAGTCCTTTTTCTTCCAGTTGAAGGAGTTCAGTTTGATGTCATCTGCGATGTTTCACGTCTATGGTTAGGCTTTGTTCTTATACAACAGAGGTCAGTCATTTCTTATGGGTCTCGTCATTTGTGTCCCCATGAACACAACTATTCCACCCATGACCTTTAGTTGGTTTACGTGGTTCTTTCTATGATGTTTTGGAGACATTAACTCATTGGTGAATGCTTTGGGGTTTTCATAGATCATAATATTTTGAGGTATGTTTTCTCCTGGCATGACTTGAACTTAGGACAATGTCGATGGATGAAGTTCTTACAGGAATACGACTTCGAAATATCATATACACCTAGAAAATGGAATTTTTTAGCTGATGCGCTGATCCGAAAGTAATTTAGTAATGATGTTCACGAATCTTGTGTTTACAGGAGTGTAATGGAAGAACTGTCAGCATTACATATTGATATGAGAGAAGTTGGGGGTAGAGGATGTATTTCTAAGATGACAGTGCAGTCATCCCTGGTGAAGCAGGTGTAAGAGTCCTAGTTGGGGGATCTTGAGGTGGAGGTCTGGAGAGACCGAGTTGTTTGTGGTGAGGCCCATGATGGTTGGTCTAAGGATGAACAACAAAGAGTGTTGTATCATGTAAGGCTTTTTGTTCGCATGGAGATGCGCGAGATGGTCTTTGGAGAGTTCCATGGTTCTCCTTTAGCGGTTCATCCTGGTGTGACAAAGTTGTACCAATCCTTGAGGAGTCAGTTTTGGTGGCCTGGGCTGAAGCATGCAGTTCCGGAGATCGTGTCTTGATGTTTATTCTTCCAGAAGGTGAAGGTCAAACACCGTGTTCCTAATGGTCTTCTCCAACCATTAGATATTCCAAAGTGGATGTGGGAGGACATCTCAATGGACTTTGTTAATGGTTTACCTCGAGATCCAGGAGGTTATGATGCTATTTGTGTGGTAGTGGATCATTTAACGAAATCATCACACTTTACAGCAATCAAGGAGTCATGCTCAGTGGATGTTTTGTCAAGGTAGTATCTGGAGGAGGTTGTGAGACTTCATGGAGTCTGTAGGATGATCATTTCTTAATGATATCCTCATTTTACTCTAGGGTGCGGAGTGGTCTATAAGATGCTTTCGGTTCTCATCTATGCCTTAGCACTGCTCTTCATCCTCAAACGGATGATCAGACGGAGCGAACCATCAAGACTCATGAAGAAATGTTGCGATCTTGTGTTCTTCATTTTGGATGTTCATGGATGAGGAACATTACCTTGGTGGGGTTTGCCTACAATAATAGTTCTCACTCCACCATTGGTATGGCTCCATTTGAATCCTTTTATGGACATCCTTGTCGTTCTCCATTGTATTGGATTGGGGTCGGAGAGTCAGCAATTCTCGGACCGAAACTAGTGCAGAATAAAATAGAGATGGTTCAGGTGATTCGTGAGAGGATGAAGGCTACACAAGATAGTCAGAAATCATATGCTGATCAAAGGAGGGGACCCTTGGAGTTTAATTTTAGGGATCATGTGTTTCTGAAGGTGACTCCAAGTCATCGGTAGAGAAGGTTTGGTCATGGGAGAAATCTTTCTCCCTATTTTGTTGGGCCTTTCGAGGTGTTAGCTAATGTTGGAGCTGTGGTGTATTGAGTAGCACATCCGCCTCAGATGAGCCAGATACATGATGTTTTCCATGTATCACAGCCATGTCTTTATCTTTATGATGACTACCACATCATCAATTGGTGATAGATCGATGTTGATGATGATTCCATATTTGGGGAGCTACCTATGGAGATCCAAGACCGCATGGACACGGTGTTGCGCAGGCCTTTCATCACCTTAGTTCCAGTCTTGTGGTGACATGGTGGAATGGAGGAGAGTACCTGGAAACGTGAATCACAGTTACGTGCTCAGTACCCAGAGTTGTTTGATGTTTAATTCTTTCCATGTATCGTTGTAGCTTATATGGTTCTGAAAAATTCATTTTTATGAGATGGCCCCCATTGTTTCTTTGGTGGCATGCTCTCTATTGAGAGGTATCTTAGTGGGTGGTTGCTCAGACCCTATTTCATTTTCTCTTTAGGTGGGTTCTAGATTCTCGAGGATATGATTGTTTTGAGAGGTATCTAATGTAATGAATTGGATTTCTCCAATCCATTCTTTTGTGAAAATGTGTTGCTCGAGGTGTTATAGGAGGTCAAGGGGACATAGTGTGAATTTGAGTGGACTTCTAAATAAAGTTAAAGCTTTATGGACATCACATGGTTGGCGCACGGTTTTCCTAAACCGTGCGGCCAAACTATTCAGGGTTTGTTTTGGAGGTAGTGGCTAATGCACAGTTAGAACAAAATTTTTCTAATGGAGAAGACTAACTGTGGGAGGAGTGTTTGTTGTGGCAGAGGCTAACGCACAGTTAGCGCATAGTTTGTTAAACCATGCAGACTAACTGTGCGAGCACTTAAAGTTAGATCCTAAAATTTTGGATCTGAAATATTTTGCCTCTAAATGGTTCGTTTAATCCCCTATGCTACCATAACTTCAGATTACCTTTCCTTGGAGGTAGAAGAACCTCTCCCAAAAATTTTGGAGGTGATCTGGAGGCTTCGCTTCTCAAATCGAAGCTGGTTTCTCGAGGTATGTGATACTTGTTTTTGGTTTCTTAGATCTACCTAGATCTACTCCTCCTCTTATATCGAGATCTTAGATATACGCTAGTTATCGGTTGATATATGTGTGTGGATGTCGATAATGATGAGATTTGGTCTTGGTTCTGTTAGGAGAAGAGATCTAGGGAGGATCCTTGGTGAATCAGCCCGGTCTTGTTGGGCGTTCTTTGACTGTTGTGGTTTCCGTGAAAACCATTGAGGTGGGAGATTCGTGGCTTCTCTAATTTTTATGTGAAATCGTAGAGTTATCATGATTTGGAATTTGGGTCACAATGGGATTGTGCTAATTAAATAATTGAACCAGATTTAAATAATTGGTTTGATCACATGTTGTTGCTTTGTGCCGTGAAAATAGTTCGCCTCTCGATTTTGTAGATAGTGTGAAATATATATGCCTTTCTTGTTAACATGTTGCTCTTGATGAAATTGATAATGAACGTAAAGCCAGAATTAATAGATAATTAATTGGATAAAGATAAAGAGGAATGTAAATGACTCTGTTTGTTGTTATTTTGGATGTTGTTCCAACATGGGGTAAATCAAATTGGGGCTGATGATGTGTTTAATTAAGTTGGTTGGTAAACCTAAAATCTGTTGGTTCTTGTTGTTTAAAGGCCAGATTCCTTGTTAAAGGGACAAAATCCCAAATTGATGTGATTTTTGTTTTCCTGATGCTTGTGCGGTGATGTGACCCTAAGGGGGTGTTGTGATATGTGGGGGCATGAAGGCCTTGTGTTTGTGGCAGCAGATGACACCTATAGTGGCGAGATGCATCGATTAATGCATGTGGGTGTTGGGGAGGACACCAGGGATGATGGAATGAGATGTATGTGGTTTTTGGATTCTTGTGGATTCTTTTTTTGTTTATCTGCTTTGCTTTTCCCCACTACTCAAGGTAGCTGCTTTTGCTTACTCTTTTTATGAAAGGGGTAAAGACACACGGGGTATGCCACGTGCATTCCGTGTTTAGCCTTTCTAGGGAGAATGGGTCTATGCTCTTGCTATAGGCGGCACAGACTCGATGGGTAGTACATCTACTCACCGTATTGAGCCCCTTGTGATTAATAGCATATGATTGTTTTTTAGAATGCCTGGGAATATGTGAAAGTAATTTTGTAATGAATGTTCGAATAATTTATGTTAACCCATTTGGATGGAGATGCCAAAATATAAAGAAGAGGTTGTAACATTGAAGGAACATTTGACATTGGCTATGATGTTGATTAATTTAATGTGGTTTTGTTCATGGTTAATTAATTTGTAAATAATTAATTAACATAATGTGGAATTGTTCAAAGAGTGGATGATGTAATCTAAAGATGTTCTTTAATTGGTTGTGTGCTTATAGGATACCTTGTCTTAGAAATAGCAACCCGGAGTCCGAGAGACGTTAGCTGTAGTTGAAACTATGACTAGGTTATTCCCATAGTGTGGTCGTGAGTTATAATATATTTTGTACTTTTTGTGTTTTTTTTATGCTACTCCACCCTGTTAGTAAGGGAAACTGACACCCCGGGGATTCTGAGCCCTAGGTGGGGAGGGGGGGGGGTGTTTTCCCCAACATTTCGGTGGGATGATAAATGTATGACTACCCCCTTTGACCTCACTCTCTTCTCTTGGTAGATACTAGTGCCATTAGGCACACCAGTTAGTTTTCCCCATATATGTGTGTAGAGGGCTGTAATGGCTTGTGGTTATTCACACACATAATTTCTAGATATAGTGTCATATGGAATAATATAGGTGTAATGTGTATAGCTTGTGATGGTAGGAGGATCCTTACTCGGTTTATGGGCTGTAATGGCTTGAGGTATAATACCTGACATATGATACATGTTATTCTAGCTGTGGTGGATCCCGGTAACTACCTGGTTAATTTTGGTTTTGATTCTGGTGTGGTTCTTCACCCAGGTGTCTGTGGGAATGCCTTTGTGGTGCATGTGGTGCAGATTGTGGATCTTAGCACAGGTGTCTTCGGGCAAGCCTTTGGAGAGAGATGCACATGATGTATGTTGTTGGGGCAAAGTGGCTAACTAGTGGGGAAGTAGTAGTGGGGTACCCTTGATATTATTTACTATATGATATATTCATGAATGCATTAATTGGAGAGGGTAGCCCTGGTGAGGTTGGGAACCTAGTATACCTATTTTGGTGACGAGTTAGTTTCACTTGTTGTTCACTGTGGTTTATCATGCTTTCATTACCTTTGCACAAGAGTCTTCGGGGAGGATCCTACTTTGTAAAATGTTATACTCTCCATGCGTATATATATATTGTTTTTCAGTTCACTCAGAGAAGGATGGATATCTAGCTAGTTTCTAATAGCTTGGGGTTTTCGGAGGTATTCGGGATTGTGGTTGCAGTTGTTTTTACTTTCTTTTGGGTACTTGAAGTTCTCCCTTTCAGTTGTAGTATTTTTTCATGAAATTTCATATATTTACTTGGGTTTCTTTTATGTTTTAGTTCTGAGTTGGATTTGGTTGGGGTCTATCTTATCTCTATCTTTTGTATGTGTTCTCTTAGAGGGTAATTCCTCCCATTTGTGTGTTTATTATACCCTCGGTCCTAGTCACCAACCCGAGGCCTACTAGAGGCGGGACTCAGAAATTAATTTTTTTACTATTTGGAAATAATGAATATTAGTTTTTGGATGAATAAATTTTCTATGTACAAAAATATTTTATCTAAATAAATAAAAAAATGGATAAATGGTGGTAATTGAATTACATATTATCATATTTTTCTAAATTCACCAAATAAATTTTAAAAGGATAAGATGACAACAAATCAAATTGTACACATAAAATTATGTATTTTTTTATAAATGTAGTTTTTCCTCTACTTAATCATGAAGTAGTTTGAAAAATAAATATTCACCATTTAATAAATTTTATTTGACGAAATAAACATCATTATTTTTGAATTTTAAAATCAAAATTCTCTTTGGTTGTATTTTTATTATTCTTAAATGTTTCATTTGTTGATGAATAATGGAAATAATGAAATTTAATTTAAAACTATTTTTTTTCAAAACATGCTGGAGAAAAATTCCCGAAACCCTTTAACTGGATATATTTTTACCATATCTCATCTTTAATCTAAAATTGTACATAATTGTAGGAACATTTTGTATAGAAGGCCTCCAAATTGTTTCAACCTTTTTGTATTTACAAGAATAAAAATCCTCCAACATTATGAAAGTAAATTCACTCTCTCAATTTATTCACACCAATAAATCCAATTTTCTATGAAAATTACTATCCATATATATTCTCAAAATCAATAATATCCACCCTTAATCCTGAATTTCTCAATAAATTCAACTGAGGATGTCATTTTTTTCAAACCAATAGGAGTTTCACAGAGAAGATGTTACATTCATCAATATTTATTTTTTTATTTCTCGAATCCATTAAATATTTAATGTAATAATATTATATAACATCATAACAATCCTACTTATACTTATATTTTATTATGTTATGCTTATGAAAAAAATCACACACTTCCAAAAAATGGGGTACACAATAATCATCCAAGTGTACATCTGACTACCGCCTCAAGAACTGATGTGGTTCATTCTACCATTACCACCATCCAATGTTGGGAATAATTATTAATGTAACACCTCAAACTTCCATGATACATTTTTCTTTGAATAATATAATAGCTTGCGTTGTACGCAATATAGAGTTCTAGCACACCATGACCAGTCAAACTAGCTGTTTAAAAAGCAGTTCTGAATTGTAATACCCACTTTTTGAAATTTTATAATTTTTTTTTTCAAAATGGACTTCGTTTTTTTATAAAAAATATAAAAATTATCTAATGGTTATTTTTTGGTATTAGTCTGAAAACTGACAATTTTCGATGAATAGTGAAAAACACTTCGTTATTGTTTAAAAATGACTTTTATTTAAATAATTACTATTTTTATTTAATTTTATTTTAATGTTATAATATATAATTAAAACATATACTAGTCCAATTTAATTAATTGGAGTCATTTTACAATATGATTATATATAAAAAATTATATTGATCTTTTTAACGTCTTTTACCCCTATTCTGGGCACATTTGGAAATTTTCATAAAATGAAATATTAACACTTCTATGAATAGAATTTAAAATATCTGAGAGTCATGGTTGAAATTAGTAAGTAAAATGTGGTTAAATAGGATGATAATAATTTTTAGTGAAGCGTTTCTTTTAATTTTTATTTAACATGGTTAAATGTAAATAGTGAAATTAAATATAATAATGATATTATGATTACCCAAACAAATGTCCTAATTCTATTGAATAAGTGTATTACTACCAAAATTACCATTTTTAATAATATTTTATCCTCTTTATCATTTTAAATAGATTAGGAAATTTATTATATTTTATTTAAAGAATAGTTAAAAGCGTTAAATTTAAATGTTTATAACTAAAACATTTTTAATATAGGGTTGTACAAAAGATAAATAAGACTATAAATATTCAATAGAATCATAAAAAGTCTTCCATCATCATTTTATTTTATTTTTAACTTTTATAATTTAAATAATTATATTTATTTCTAATATTATGTTGATGCAGTAATTACCTTATTAATGAATGATTAAAATAATTGATATTTTCAATATTAAAATAATTGTAAATTGAAACTTTTGATGAAATTAAATAATTTTAATGTTTAATATTACATGTTTGGGTTAATTAATTATATTTTTTTGGAAGTAAAAAAGTTTTAATGACATTCACAAAAACCAAATAATAATTACTGTCAAAATTGACATAAATGAGTTTTAAAAACAAATACTATTTTATTAATGAAATAATATTCCTAAATATCTAAGGATTGGAAAAGGACTTATATAATTTTATATATATCATGAAATAACCACTTGATATTGTTTATACATTTTATATTATTTTTATTAACCTTGTAATATAAAAAGACAACAAGACATGGTAAAAGTTAAACAATTTAACTAAGAGGTAAATCTAAAACATAAGGTTAACATGTTGACCTAAACTTCCTTAAAAACAATTGGTTGATAATATTTCAACCCATAAAAAATTTATTCTCTAAATAAATTAATTTAGAGATATTAGAAGATGAAAAATATTTTAGAATAAATTAATATTTTAGTCTTTTCCAAAAGTGCCCCTCAATTTTCTAATAAATGGGTACTTCCCCTTCTCTTAACATCACACCTCCAAAGAAATTTGGATTTGATATAACTGGAAAAAATATCTTCACAAATTCCCTAACATCAACCTATAGTACATACGTTGATCATAAATCCATCTTATGTAGCATCGTTTGTTCAAATCAAATGGAAGAAACCGATAAAGAGGTAATTATTTCATCACCTCTTTCAATGTTCTTTTCTTCCTCCACTAACACTTTCATTATAGATTACCTAAAAAAATTATAACCCCAATTGTTTATACATACTGTGATTTCATTATAAATATATTACAAACAAATTCATTATTCTATCCATCCAATTAATGACAAAGTCACCCTACGTCCGTTTGTTTGTCTTACCTTATCCACGTTGGGGTGTAGTTTTTTATTCAACACTTCATTATTTATATCCATATAAGAATTAGTATAATTTATGTAAATACTAAATATAACGTGTTAATTAATATTTTTATATAATATACCATCAAATTACATATTATTTCACCACCAATATAATGATATTGTCGTACATATGTATGTTTGTCTTACCATCACCATGACACGATGAAATTTTATTCCCCATCATAACCATTAAATAATAATTTCCATTGGATGATTAAAAATTATGTTTTATTATTGAATAAAAATATGGATATTAATAAAATGCATCATATCCATAATAATCATGACTTATGTAACAAAACATATGAAGGAAAAATAATCATTTAACTCCCTATACAATGATACTACTGAAATATTATTAATAAACCAATATTATAGGATAATATATGATAAAATATTTATATATTATGTGCTTGTATAATTTTTTAAAATTGATTAAACCATTATACAGTATATTAATTTACCCTTGACTAAGTAAAAGTTCAAGTTATGTTTTAAATTTTAAATCTCTTTAATATTCATGGTTGTTTATACGCGAGTAATTTCATGGAATGTTCAATTATCATCCACAACTATTTTTCTTAAAAATGTATTTCGAAACATTTTTACTATTTCCTAGAATATCGATTGAAGTAATTTATACCCTTGTTTTTTAGAGACCCATTCATGACGTACATGGACATTACATTACTTTTTCATAGTACTTAACAAATACCAAAAACCAACACTCAAGGATCGTAATAGTTTAGTGTCTTTGGAAACTCGGAACACAATCTTCTAATCTTGGTGAAAGATCTTCAACATCTCCCATTATGTTCTACCCCTTTGTTTCCTACCTAAAACCATTATTTATATACCAGGGAAAAGAAAACATATAAAGGGTGAGCTCAAATGCTCAGTAAGGTTAATTATGGAGAAAATAAAACAAACCATGAACATTTTAACTAAAAAAATGACGATAATGTTTAAACATCAAATTCTAGAGCAATGACATAAAAAATTGTAGTACATAAGGCATAGATCAAAATTGAACATGAATCATGGTAAAATGGAATGGGAATAAAACATGTAATTGTGTAAAACCAATAATCACTGGATATAATTCTTGTAGTATCCAAGGAATTGCTTCTTAGACCATCTTAGTTGACAAAGTCCCTTTCTGAATCGAGTTCACTCCTCGTTCCAATCTTGCATCACTAAACTAGATTAACTTACCATTCAAACCATATCTAACTCATGAGATATAAATCTTTACCCAATGAATTTGAGAGACATATTGGTCCCACCCCTCTCATAATTAAATCATTCTTACGTGTGCCACAACAGAAACATAAATCATTCATCATAACCCAAAGAATAAAATGGGTTTCATAAACACCATTACATCATAACATAATCCATATAAAACAAATGGATATCATTTCATCATAAGGAAAGTGAAACCAGGTAAATCATAGAGACATTATACTTGAAACATACACATATGAAATAATGTCATCTTATATGGAAAATGGTTTTGATAAAACACTTGAAATGAATTCTTGATGAAAATATCCTTTCTTCTTCCAAATCATTTTATTTTCACAAAATGCCATTAAATTTTGAAGGAAAATGATTTTGTTGAAAATAGTCATGAAATCTTGTATAGGTAGCTTCTTTAATATTATGAAATATGAAACTGTAAAAATATGTTCATGTCAAATATGTTAAAAAACATTCTCCTCATACTTTTTTCGAAAAAGTCAAAAAGTACCACATATGGTAAACAAAAGATAGATTCCTTCCATAACAGAAAGTAAAAGTCATTGTTGGGTAAACATGACTTTAAAAAATCATGTAATAATATTAAAAACGTTATGAAAAACATTTTTTATGGACATGGATGAAAAATATAACCATAGTAAATACTTATGAATAAACAATCTCGGATAAAAATGAGATTGGAAAAGTTATCCCTTACCTTTGGTCTGATATGCTTCATACGTATCCGAACCACCTGTATAATGATTTAAATAATGTAATTGAATTATTACACAATCATATTCATTTTTATGATATCATATATGGTTCACTTATGACTTTATATTTCCCTTTCTTTTGTAAATTCTATGTTAAAGGTGTGTTTTGGGTAAAATCGTTTTATTTATCGTACGTGTTGGGACTTATTGTTGTTGATATTATTATTACTTATATCATAATTTAATTACTTACAGAATTTAAATAATGATTTATATATCATATATATTCAGTATATATATATACATATATAATAGATAAATGAAATGAAATACACCGTTCATAGAGATGGTAGGCCGTACGTACGCATGAACGCTGTTTTCATTTCCTTATTGACTTGAATTCAAGTAAGTAGATGATATATATATATATACATAAATCCAGTAGTTTTACCATTTCATATATTTCATTATTATTCATTATATATCTTTATAATCATTCTTGAATGGTTATCATGGAGAATGAATCTCATCGCATTGTGGAGACGGTAATCCGAACGTATGCACGAGCGATGATAACGTTCCCATAATTGTAGAATTGAATTGGAGTGGATGATATAATATCTCAAAATCAGTATGATGTTATAACAACTATATATAGTTATTAATTACACCATTATACCCTTCAAAGTAAGGTGGAGGTGGAAAAACAGATTACACCACGGTGTGGAGAAGATATTCCGTACATACGCATGCGCGGTGATTTCATTTTCTGAAGGATTTATAGAAGATGTAATGGGGTTGTTTAATATTTGTAATAACATATCAGTATATTATTGATACTCATGTTATTAATTTATAATGAAAAAACTAAAGAAGAAGAAGTTGAAGAAGAAGGAAATTTGAAAGAATCGGTAGAAGAGATTACCTCTTCTTTGACGCACCTCTTTTAAGCATCCTATTAAGGCACTATTGTTTGTTTTTTGAGGAGGCCTGATACTCTATAATGTTTATAGGGATGTTTATAAGGGAAATGGGCTAGGTTTGGCCGAGATTGGAGGCTCAAAATTGTGTAAAGAGAAGAGGGATGAGGTTCCCTTTTATTAGCGAGGAGGGGGCATATTAGGAAAAACATAAAATATTATTTTATAATAAAGTCATATTTGGTTTATAATATCTCCAAATTGATTTATTTAGAATCTAAAATGGTAATGGGTCGAAATAATCTCAACCAATAGGTTTTAGACATGTTTTGGTTACTATTTTAACCTTATCATTTAGATTTAACTCTATGTTAAATAATTTAACCTTTACCGTGTCTTCTTGTTTTATTACACTATATGGTTAATAAACATATTATAACAAGAAAAAATAACATCAAGTAGTTAATTATTAATATATATAACCTTATCTATGTCATTTGGCAAAATCGCATATTTTTAGGAATATAATATCAATTAATAATATAATATTTGTTTTAAATACCATTTTATGTCAATTTTGACACTATTTTGTAATTGATTTTTTTGAAAATAAAAAAAAATTATTAGTTCTAAAATTTTTAATTTAATCAATACTAATATGTTAAATTAACCTATAAAATAATTGGAATTCAAAAAAGTCTCAAATTACATTTATTTGGGTATTTATAACATAATTATGTTAATATTTCATTAATAAGGTAATTACATCATCATCATGGTGTCATAAATAAATTAATTTATATAATGTATAAAAATTATTAATAAAATACTATTATGTATTAAATCCTGTTATATTTCTAATGAATTTATATATTCGAATTTATCTTATGTATAACCCTATATTAAAAATGGTTTATTTATTAAACTTTGATTTTAACTCTTTTAACTCTTCTTTGAATTAAATATTAATAAATGTCCTAATCTAATACAAGGGAACATAAATGATAATATTATATTACTATGGTTTATTTTGGTCGAATTATAATTATACGATAGAATTAGGACATGTTTTAGGGTAATAATAATATCATTTTTACCCTTAATTACCCTATTTTCTTTTAACCGTGTTAAATAAAAGTAAAAAGTTACTATTCAACAAAAATTATTTTTATCTTATTGAACCAAATTTTACTCCTTGATATTAACTATGTCTCTTTGATTATAGAAATTCCACTCACAGAAATAGTAAAATTATGTTTTATGTATATTTACAAATTGTTCTAGAAGGTGGGTAAAAGACGGTAAAAATTCAATAAAATTTTTATATATCTAAAATTATTATAAAATGACTCCAATGAATTACATTGAACTTATATAGTTATTATGTACCTATTTTGAACTAAAATGAAATTAAATAAAACAAATTATTATTTAAATAAAAAGTCGGTTTTAACCAATAACTCAGTGTTTTTTTACATTTCATCAAAAATTGTAATTTTTCAGAAAAATACCAAACATTCACCCTAGGCTAATTTCGATATTCCAAATACAAAAATGAAGTCCATTTTGAAAAATAAAATTTCAAAAAGTGGGTATTACTATTCATAACGGCTAGCTTATATAATATTTTAATAATATATTGTTGTTTAGTGAAACCTAGTATTGCGTACTATTCACGCTATCGAGGAAGGTTGTGATTGCATGTAATGCAAGACAAGTCAGGGATGTGTATAGTGCAAGCTCATTTTGGTGTGACATACAACACAAGACATTAATGAAATTAAAAAGAATAATTCTCATAAAATATTGGATTGTTACATTCTACCCCTATAAATGAATTTCACCCTAGAAATCTTTTAGGGTTATAAATGGTTTACTACTTGAAAGATTCTTTAATAGAAACCCAAATTGTAAAAAAGAATACTAAAAAATAATTTTAAAAAGTAAATTATGAAACAAATCGGTTACCAAGATTAACTCATCACTGGGTTTCCAAATAGGATAACATAGGTGAAAATATGGATATTAAAGAGAAACCTAACCATAAAGTTCTGATGGAGAGTGGTAGAGAACATGGATATGTAAAAGTCTACAATCACAAAGCCAAAAATTTGTGATGATCTAAGGTACCATCTAATTCATCAGATATAAAGGCAATAGGACAACATTTTTGGTTTTCAAGATCATTTCCCTAAAGTTAATGAATTTGAATTAGAAGAAATAATTACATTATTTCGGTATAATCTCACCCTTGTTCGTGCCTTGAACAATTTCTACTTCATCTCTTAATGAAATGAAGTTTAATTTGTCATTCGTGAAGTGTGATCAGATCATGTGATAGAATGATGGGCCATTCCATATGACTCAAACAAAAGGTTAGAAAAACTTATCAAATATACATAAGTCTATCTATGGTGAGGTTAATCATATATGACTCAAAAAATGGACTTATACATTATCAATCATAACGCTTAATAAAATAAAACAACTTTCTACTAACCAGAGACTTCTTGTATTCCAGTGGAAGGTAATAAATGCATGCCGCACTTCGGTTGTGGGTTCGATTATCGCAAGCTTGTTCGACGCGACGAGTTGTCGCTCGTCCTTCACGTTGTTCCTTTTTCTAAAAATATACCATTATAATATTCCAGAAATAATATCAAAAAAAATGTTCAATCCTTAAAAAATAGTATTTGATGTCCAACATAATCCATTCCAATCTTTAGGCTTATCCAAAATACATATGTCCAATCCCATAGTATAAAGTGAATGATTACTGGAAATGTCATCTACAGAGAAAGTTAATTCCATCATTTATCTAACGATATATCTTATTGTTCACATTACAAACATGTGAAGAGCTTAATCATTTATTCTCTTGAAAAATGAATAGCCATTGATCATTAGTGAAAAAATGAATGCTGTAAAAATTTAACTCTTTCCACATACCGAAATCTCAAAATTTCTATATACTCAAACCATGATATCACTTTGTCGTTATATCAGACAAGAGATAATTAATAATGTCAAAAATTTAATTATATCTTTATCCCTTCATTATGTGCATATCATCTTCTTTATAGAAATATTTCAATCACTTTTCATGGTTACCGGTACCATATAATTATTTAAAACCACAATGGACCAATACATTGATATTCCAAAATACCATAAAAGTACCTCAACAACATTATTCTTGAATATCAATACATAGAAACTTTAATCCATCATCTTCAATTGTGGTCATGGAATAAGTCCTTCCATTATTTAAAAGTATCCTCTTAGGTCAGGGCATTGAGTTGGGTAATTCCCATGCTCTCCAAAGATAAGACATTGGACTCCATGACAGTCTTTCACTCTATGATCCTTTTCTCCACATGGATGACATCTTCCCCTCCATATGAGGTATTCCTCAAGGTTTTTCTTTCCTTCATTAGAAATATCATTCTTCATTTATCTATTATACTCACCATGTGAACATGAATAAAATTCAATCTTCCTCTTATTTGATAACTTAGGAATACAACTAAAGTTCACCTTGTTAATCATATATCGAGATGACTGATTCGGCATAGTCACAATATCTTTCCCTCCAAGAGTTATACAATTTCGGTGATCATAGTCACTAATTTGTCCATTTGAGTCAATGTTATCTAAATCCCTTCTCATTCCCTCTATTGACTAAGACTAGAAACCATAGTGTAAGAAACAATTAAAATAACAAGGAACCACATAATCATAAAAAGTCACTTATGGGATGTCTAACTTATCAAAAATTTATTAATCCATGACACCACAGGTTCACCCTTGGTTAGTCATGATCATCAACATAATTCTAGGACTCTAACCTATATGTATACTTTTCCTTAAGGACATCTCAATACATACCTTATAAATATCTCTAGGGATCTCACTAATGTTTTCGCATCCATGTTTCCAAAGGATAACTAAACAATTTCTCTAATACCAATTATAGAGACCCAAGATTGATGTACATGAAAATTACATTTCTTTTGCAGAATACTTAATACATAACAAAAACAAACACTCAAGGATCATAATAGTATAGTGTCTTTGGAATCTCAGAAAATAAACTTTTATTCATGGTAAAATATCTTCAACATCTCCCATAAAGTTCTTTACCTTTTGAATTCCTACCTAAAACCTTTATTTATATCCTAGGGAAAATAAAACTTATAAAGGGTGATATCAAATTCTCAATAAGGGTTAGCATGGATAAAATAAAACAAACCATATACATTTTAACTTAATAAATGACGATAATGTTTAAACATCAAAATCTTGATCAATGACATAGAACATTACAGTACATAAGGCATAGATCATAATTGAATATCAATCAGGATAAAATGGCATGGGAATGAAACATGTAATTAAGGAAAACCAATAAACACTTGATATTATTTCCATAGTATCCAAGGCATTTCTGCCATGACCATCTTAGTGGAAAAAGTCCCTTTCTAAATCAAGTTCACTCCTTGTTCCAGTCTTGCATCACTGAACCAGATTAACTTACCATTCCAGACATGTCTATCTCATGAGATATAAATCTATACCCAATGAATTGGGGGGACATATAGGTCCCACCCATCTCATAATGAAATCATTATTACACGTGCCACAACATAAACATAAATCATTCATCATAACCAAAATAATAAAATGGGTTTCATAAACATCATTCCATCATAACATAATC
Organism: Viscum album; assembly: GCA_963277665.1. Lineage (NCBI taxonomy): Eukaryota > Viridiplantae > Streptophyta > Magnoliopsida > Santalales > Viscaceae > Viscum > Viscum album. The sequence goes on along the minus strand of OY728157.1, from coordinate 1,067,408,181 downwards.
CTTATAAAACAAATGGATATCATTTCATCTGAAGAAAAGTGAAACAAGTTAAATCATGGATACATTATACTTGAAACGTACACATATAATATAATGTAATCTTAGATGGAAAATGGTTTTGATAAAACACTTGAAATGAATTCTTGATGAAAATATCTGATCTTCTTCAAAATCATTTTATTTTGACAAAATTCCATGAAATTTTATAAGAAAATTATTTTGTTGAAAATTTTCATGAAACCTTATAGTGGAAGACTCTTGAAAATTAGGCGATATGAAACCATAACAATCCGTTCATGCCTTATAATTTAAAAAAACATTCTCCTCGTACTTTTTTAGGAAAATTCAAAAAGTACCACTTATGGTTAACCAAAGAAAGATTCATTCCATAACACAAAGTAAAAGTCAAAGAGGGGTAAACAGGACATTAAACATACATGGAAGAATAATAAGCAGTTTATGAAAAACATTTTTTATGGACATGGATGAAAAATATAACCCCATTAAATACTTACGAATAAACAATCTCAGATAAAAACAAGATTGGAAAAGATATCTCTAACATTAAGTCAGATATGCTTCATACTTATCCAAACCTCCTATATAATGATTTAAATAATGTCATTGAATTATTACATAATCATATTCATTGTTATGATATCATATATGGTTCACTTTTGACTATATATTACCTGTACTTTTGTATATTCCAGGTTAAATCAGTGTTTTGGGTAAAATCGTTTTATTTATCGTACATGTTTGGACTTGTTGTTCTTGATATTATTATAACATATTTCCTAATTTAATTACTTCCATAATTTAAATCATGATTTATATATCATATATATTCTGTATATTTATGTATATATATAATAGATAAACGAAATGAAATACACCGTTCACGGAGAGGGTAGGCCGTACATATGCATGAATGCTATTTTCGTTTCCTTATTGACTTTAAATGATGTAAGTAGATGAAATATATACATATATACATCAATCTGGTAGCTTTATCATGTCATATATTTCATTATAATCATTCTTGATTGGATAAATGGAGAATGAATCTCATCGCATCGTGGAGACAATAATCCATACGTACACACGAGTGACGATATCGTTCCCATAATTATTGAATTGAATTGGAGTGGATGATGTAATATATCATAATCATTATGATGTTATAATAACTATATATTTTTATTCTTTAAACCATTATACCCATCCAAGTATGGTGGTGGTGGAAGAAAAGATTACACCCTGGCATGGAGATGGTATTCCATACATATGCACGCGCGGTGATTTTGTTTCCGTAGGATTGATAGAAGATGAAATGGGGTTGTGTCATATTTATAATAACATATCAGTATATTAGTGATACTCATGTTATTACTTTATAATTAAACAACTAAAGAATAAAATGTTTAAGAGGAAAGAAACTTGAAAGAATAGTAGAAGAGATTACCTCTTCTTTGATGCACCTCTTTTAAGCTTCCTTTTATGGCACTAGAGTTGGTCTTTTGAGGAGACCAAAATCTCTATAATGCTTATAAGGAAGTTGAGAAGGGAAATGGTCAGGGTTGTTCTGAGCTTTAAGGATAAAAATTGGTTAAAGTGAAGAGGTTTGATGTGCCCTTTTATAAGGGAGGAGACGGGCACCTTAGGAAAAACTTAAAATATTATTTTATAATAAAGTCATATTTGGTTTGTAATAGCTCCAATTTGATTTATTTCAAATATAAAGTGGTGAAGAGTAGAAATCATCTCATCTAATAGGGTTTAGACAAGTTTAGGTAACTATTTTAACCTTATCATTTATATTTAACTATATGTTAAATAATTTAACCTTTACCGTGTCTTCTTGTCTTCTTATACTATATGGTTAATAAACTTACTGTTACAAGCCAAAAGAACATCAAGTGGTTAATTATTAATATATATAATCTTATATATGTCATTTGGCCAAACCCTATATTTTTATGAATACAATATCACTTAATAATATAATATTTGTTTTAAATAGTATTTAATGTCAATTTTGACAATATTTGGTAATTGATTTTTGTGAAAATCATAACAACATTATTAGTTCGAACATTTTTTATTTAATCAATACTAACATGTCATATTAACCATTAAAATTATTTTAATTCATAAAAAGTCTCAAATTACATTTATTTTTGTATTTATAACATCAATTATTTTACAATTTCATTAATAAGGTAATTACTGTATCATCATTGTGTCATAAATAAATTAAATTATTTAATATATAAAAATTAAAAATAAAATAACTTTATGTATTAAATCCTTTTAGATTTATAATTAATATTTATAGTAGAATTTATCTTATGTATAACCCTATATTAAAAATGTTTTATTTATTAAACTTTGATTTTAACTCTTTTAACTATTCTTTGAATTAAATAATAATAAATGCCCTAATCTAATCCAAGGGGACATAAATGATAATATTATATTCCTATTGTTTATTTTGGTCGAATTATAATTATCTAATAGAATTAGGACTTATTTTAGGGTAATAATAATATCATTTTTACCCTTAATTACCTTATTTACTTTTAACCCTGTTAAATAAATGTAAAAAGTAACTATTCACAAAAAATTATTTTCATCTTGTTGAAGCACATTTTACTCCTTGATATTAACCTTTTGTCTTGGATTTTTTAAATTCCACTCACAGAAGTGGTAAAATTATGTTTTATGTAAATTTGAAAATTCTCCTAGGAGGTGGGTAAAAGACGGTAAAAATTAAATAAAATTTTTATATACATAAAACTATTATAAAATGACTCCAATAAATTATATTGAACCTATATAGTTATTATGTATCTATTATGACCTGAAATAAATTTAAATAAAACAAATTATTATTTAAATAAAAAGACAGTTTTAACTAATAACTCAGTGTTTTTGTAATATTGATAAAAAATTAATGTTTTCAGAAAAATACAAAAAAAATAACCTGGGATAATTTAGATATTTAGAATCCAAAAATGAAGTCCATTTTGAAAAATAAAATCTCAAAAAGTGGGTATTACTATTCATAACGGCTAGCTTATATAATATTTTAACAATATATCATTGTTTAGTGAAACCCAGTATTGCATACTACACACTCTATCAAGGAAGGCTGCGAGTGCCTGTAATGCATGCCAAGTCAGGGATGTGTTTAGTGGAAGATCCTTTTGGTGTAGTGCACAACACAAGACATCAATGAAATTAAAAAGAATAATACTCGTAAAATTTCGGGTTGTTACATTTTACCCCCCTTAAAATGAATTTCACCCTCAAAATTCATCGGGGTTATAAATGGTTCACTACTTGAATGTTTCTTTCATAGAAACCCACATCGTATAAAGGAATACTAAAACATAATTTTAAAAAGTGAGGTATAAAACATATCGGTTACCCAAATTAACTCATCATTGTGTTTCCACATAAGAGAACATAAGTGAAAATATCGATATGGAAGAGAAACCTAACCATCATGTTCCGATAGAGAGTGGTAGAGAACATGGCTATGAAAAAGCCAAGAATCAAAAAGCCATAAATTTGCGATGATCTAAGGTACCATCTGATTCATCGGATATAAGCTCATTAGGACATCATTTTTGGTTTTCAAGATCATTTACCTAAATTTGAAGAATTTGAATTAGAAGAAATACTTACTGTATTTCGGTATAATCTCACCGTTTTCTTACCTTGAACAATTTCCACTTCATCTCATAAGGAAATGAAGTTGAATTTTTCATTCTTGAAATGTAAGCAGATCATGTGATAGAATGATGGGTCATTCCATATGACTCATAAAAAAGTTTAGAAAAAGTTATCAAATATACATAAGTCCATCTATGGTGAGGTTAATCATATATGATTCCAAAAATTGACTTATACTTCATCTATCATATCGGTTAATAAAATAAAAGTTGTTTGTATTAACCAGAGGCTTCTTGTAGGCCAGTGGTAGGTAATAAAGGCATGTTGCACTTCGGTTGTGGGTTCGATTCTCGCAACCTTGTCCGACGTGATTGGTTGTCTCCCATCCTGAAGGTTGTCCCTTTTTCTAAAACTACACTATTATAAAATTTTAGAAATAATATTAAAAAAAAGTTCTATCCATAAACAATACTATCTGATGTCCATCATAATCAATTCCAATCTTTTGGATTATCAAAAATACATTTGTCCAATATCTTAGTATAAAAAAATGATTACTGGAAATGTTGTCTACTGTGCATGGGAATTCCATCATTTATCATACGATATATCTTGTTGGTCACATTACAAACATGTGAAGACCTTAATCATGTATTCTCATGAAAAATTAATACCCATTGAACCATAGTGAAAACCTGAATGCTGTCAAAAGTTATCTCTTTACATATACCAAATTCCCAAAATATTTATATACTCAAACCATGATGTCACTTTGTCCTTATATCAGTCATGAGCTTATAAATACTATCAAACATATCATTATCTCTTTATCCCTTCATCATCCACATATCATCTTCTATCCAAAATTATTTCAATCACTTTTCATGGTTACCGGTTCTATATAATTATTTAAAACCACAATGGACCAATACATAGATATTCTAAAATACCATAAAAGTACCTCAAAAACATTATTATTTAATACCAATACATAAACACTTCAATCCATCCTCTTAAATGATGGTCATGGAATATGTTATTACTTTATTTAGAAGTAAACTCTAAGGTTAGGTCATTGAGTTGGGTAATGCCAATGTTCTCCACAGATAAGACAATGGACTCCATAACAGTCTGTCACTCCATGAACCTTTTCTCCACATAGATAACATCTTCCCCTACATTTGTGGTATTCCTCAAGGTTTGTCATCCCTTATTTAGAAATATCATTCTTCCTTTCTCTATGCTCCTCACCATGCGAACATGCATAAAATTCAATCTTCCTCTTATTTGATGACTTAGGAATACAACTAAAGTTTAGCTTGTTAATCATATATCAAGATGACTGATTCAGCATAATCACAATATCTTTCTCTCAAGGCATTACAAAATTTCATTGATCATAGTCACCAATTTTTTCATTTGAATCAATGTTAACTGAATTCCTTCTCATTCCCTCCATTGACTAAGACTAGAAACTATAGTCTAAGATACAGTTAAAATAACGAGGAACCACATAATCATAAAAAGTCACTTATGGGATGTCTAACTTATCAAAAATTATTTAATCCATGACACCTTAGGTTCAAACTAGGTTATTAATGATCTCCAATATAATTTTAGGACTCTAACCTATACATATAATGAACCATAGGGACATCCCTAGACATACCTTAGAAATATCTCTAGGGATATCACTAAAGTTTTCGCATCCATGTTTCCAAAGGATAACTAAACTTTTCCTCTCATACCAACTGTAGAGACCCAAGCTTGATTTATATGGACATTACATTACTTTTTTGGAATACTTAAAACATAACAAAAACCAACACTCAAGGATCGTAATAGTTTAGTGTCTTTGGAAACATGGAACATAATCTTCTAATCATGATGAAAGATCTTCAACATCTCCCATAAAGTTCTTCCTCTATTATTTTCCTCCCTAAAACCTTTCTTTATATCCTAGGGGAAAATAAAACAAATAAAGGGTGAGCTAAAATGCTCATTAAGGGTAATCATGGTGAAAATAAAACAAACCGTATACATTTTAACTTAAAAAATGACGATAATGTTTAAACATCAAAATCATGAGAAATGACATAAAACATGGAATTACATAAGTCATAGATCATAATAGAACATCAATCATGATAAAATGGCATGGGAATAAAACATTTAATTGTGGAAAACCAATAATCACTTGATAAGATTTCCATAGTATCCAAGGCATTACTGCTAAGACCATCTTAGTGTACAAAGTCCCTTTCTGAATCGAGTTCACTCCGCATTCCAGTCTTGCATCACTGAACCAGATTAAATTACCTTTCTATCCATTCCTATCTCATGAGATATAAATCACTACCCAATTCATTGTAGGGAGATATTGTTTCCACCCATCTCATAATGAAATAATTCTTACTTGTTCCACAATATAAACATAAATCATTCATCATAAGACAAAGAATAAAATGGGTTTTATAAACACCATTCCATCATAACTCAATCTATATAAAATGAATGGATATCATTACATCATAAGAAAAGTGAAACTAGGTAAATCATAGAGACATTATACTTGAAACATACACATATTAAATAATTTCATCTTATATGGAAAATGGTTTTGATAAAACACTTGAAATTAATTCTTGATGAAAATATCCTTTCTTCTTTAAAATCATTTTTTATCACAAAATGCCATAAAATTTTAAAATAGAACGATTTTGTTGAAAATATTCATGAAAACTTGTAGAGGAATCTTCAAAAAAATTAAGCAATATGAAACCATAAAAATCCATTCATGCCGTATAAGATAAAAAACATTCTCCTCGTACTTTCGTCAGAAAAGTAAAAAAGTACCACATATGGTAAACAAAAGAAAGATTCCCTCCATAACACAAATTAAAAGTCAATGAGGGGTAAACAGGAATTTAAAAATATATGGAAGAATTTTAAAAACTTAATGAAGAACACTTTTTATGGACATGGAAGAAAAATATAACCCCAGTAAATACTTACGAATAAATAATCTCGGATAAAAACATGATTGGAAAAGTTATCCTTTACCTTATGTATGATATGCTTCGCACGTATCCAAACCTCTTGTATAATTATTTAATCATGTTAGTGAATTATTACAGAATCATATTCATTGTTATGATATCATATTTTGTTCACTTATGACTTTACATTACCTGTTCTTTTCTTAAATTCAATGTTAAAGCAGCATTTTGTGTAAAATCATTTTATTTATCGTACGTGTTTTGACGTGTTGTTCATCATATTATTATTACTTATATCATAATTTACATACTTCAAAAATGTAAATCTGGATTTATATATCATTTATATTCTGTATATATATATATATAATAGATAAATTAAATGAAATACACCGTTCATGGAGACGGTAGACCATAAGTACGCATGAACACTATTTTCCTATCCTTATTGACTTGAATTGAAGTATGTTGATGAAATATATATATATATATCTAGTATATTTATATTGTCATATATTTAATTATTATTCATTATATATACTTTATAATCATTCTTGAATGGTTAACATGGAGAATGAATCTCATCGCATCGTGGAGACGGTAATCCGTACGTACACACGAGCGATGATATCATTCCCATAATTATTGAATTGTATTGAAGTGGATGATATAATATCTCATAATTGGTATGATTTTATAATAACTATATATAGTTATTCTTTACACCATTATACCCATCTATGTAAGGTGGTGGTGGAAAAACATATTTCACCCCGGCGTGGAGACGATATTCCGTACGTATGCATGCGCGTGGATTTCATTTTCCGTAGGATGGATAGAAGATGAAATGGGGTTGTTTCATATTTATAATAACATATCAGTATATTAGTGATACTCATTTAATTAATTTATAATGAAACAACTAAAGAAGAAGAAGTTTAAGAAGAAAGAAATATGAAACAATCGGTAGAAGATATTACCTCTTCTTTGATGCACCTATTTTAAGATTCCTCTTAAGGCACTAGAGTTGGTCTTTTGAGGAGACCAGAAACTGTATAATGTTTATAAGGAAGTTTATAAGGGAAATGGGTAGGGTTTGACCGATATTAAAGGTTTAAAATTGTATATAGAGAAGAGGAAGGAGCTGCTATTTTATAAGGGATGAGAGGGGAACCTTTGGAAAAACTTAAAATATTATTTTATAATAAAGTCATATTTGGTTTAAAATAGCTCCAAATTGATTTATTTGGAAGCTAAAGTGGGGATGGGTCGAAATCCTCTCTACCAATAGGTTTTAGACATGTTTATGTTACTATTTTAACCTTGTCATTTAGATTTAACTCTATGTTAAATAATTTAATCTTTACAGTGTCTTCTTGTTTTATTACACTATATGGTTAATAAAAAAACTATAACAAGACAAACGAACCCCAAGTGGTTAATTATTAATATATATAACTTTTTCTATGTCATTTGGCTGAACCTAATATTTTTAGGAATAGAATATAAATTAATAATAAAATATCTGTTATAAATACTGTTTTATGTCTATTTTGACACTATTTGGTAATTGATTTTTCTTAAAATCATGACTGCATGATTAGTTCGAAAAATGTCAATTAAATAAATAATAACATTTCATATTAACCTATAAAATTAGTGGAATTCATAAAAACCATGGGTACGAACCCTAAAAAGCTAGTCCAAGTCACAGAAGAAAAGTGGATCAAGCCTTGAAGAAAAGGTTACATGGAATGTAGTATGCTTACACGCCGTGTTCCTTGACCCCGGGTACTTCCCATTTAAATGGCCATGGCCATTCATTCAATCCATATAAAACCAAACTACATGGCATGTAGAAAAGGTACACGTCGTGTTCCTTGACCCCGGGTACTACCTGGGTAAACGACCCGTGTCATTTGGCTTGTTGGGTAGAAAGAAACTACACTGCATGTAGAAGAGGTACACGCCTTGTCCGAGCTCCTAGGATTGCTCAGTGTACACTGGCCTTATGCCCGTACGTGGTCTCTTCCCGTGTCTGTGTCCCCTGCCAGTGTACCAGTACACGGGGTATCCCGTGTATCTGGTCAGGTCTGGCTGGGGAGTGGTATACACGGTGTGTCCTTGGCCGTGTACCCTGCCCGCGTCCTTGAAATCCCGGATTACACCTTATGTAATCCCATCGATGAACACACGCTGTGTAGCCCATAATACATGGCATGTTTTCGGGAAATTTCTAGAAGCTTCATAATCCTCCGCGCGCCTAAGCTAATCCTTCGGATCATGATCCAACCACCCGATCATCACAAAACTCTGGATTTGGGGTCATCTCGCCCCTATGAAACCGATTCTATTGGTTTTGGGCTTCCAATCAGCCCTGAAAATGAATCCCGATCAATCCTCTCAAAAATTCTTGAAGAACAAAAACTTCCAAACCACGTCGATTTTTCTGCTGCCATCGCTGTCGCACGTCCGTTACGTCATCCCGCTATTGGATATTCGATTTCAGATCGTTGCACCAACAAAAGAACATGCAATGATCGATTTTCCCCATGAACATGAATAATGTGCACGAAGAACACGTTGGAATCGGGATAGAAAAACACAACAATCGAGAGGGAAAAACCTCGATTGATGTTCATGTTGATCTCGGTTCGTCAGCGTTAGAAGGTTGAGTAAAAACCAAAACAACTCAAGATTAAAAAATCCCACGATTCCCGCAAATAGCCCCTCCCACAAGAACGATCAATTTGCAGGCTAATCTGTTCGTGGATTAGTTTGCGTTCGTCATGGAAATCAAAAATGAGGAAGACAAATCACAACAACATCCTACCTGGATTTCTGCGGCATTCGTTGGTGAAGATCTGGTCGCCGCGTTGTTGTCACCGCGTCAGGAGGGTTTCTCCAGAGCTTCCAGAGCTGCCAAGGGATTCAAGGTTATGAGGCTTGTAACCCTGGACCCTGCTCAAGCCTTTATTTTAAAATGAAGATAACCGCTGCAAAAGATTTAATAGAATATTGCTATAGAAATAAAATATTTTTGTTAAATATTTTATTACACTTATGTCCAAAAACTTTATTTCATCACCAACCTGGGCCGACCAATGTTAGGCCTCTCCAAAGGTAAAAACATTGTTCTAAACACAATCGTGCCCTTGGATTTCTGATCCGATCACCCGTTCATAAGTTATTCCTCTTTTTCAGGAAAACCCCATGCACATGTTATTTAATTATTAAATTTAATTTAAACATTTGTTCCGGGCTCACTGGGCCTCAGAACAGCACGCCGTCAAAGATACAATTCTCGAAGTAATTCCCATATAATATTAAAATAATACATTGAAAAAAGTCCTGGACATTACATCACACCCACCATAGGGATTTTACGTCCCCAAAAAGCCAAAACAAAGGCTACTAAAAAAGATGTGGGTACTGCAAGCGAATCTGAGCTTCCCACTCCCTCATGCTCTCCTAGAGATTCTCGTGCTGCCACCAAATACGAACAAAGTGAATAGCTCACCCATGAAGGATATTATCCTATCGATCCTCAATCTCCACTGGGTACCCAGAAAAGGTCACTCCATCATCGATGTCCAGCTCGCCCTAGTTGATAACGTGCGATGGATCATGCACATACCTCCGTAGCTATGACACCTGGAAGACATTGTGTACACAGTCCATCTGAGGATGTAGAGCCAAGAGATATGTCACCAGGCCAACTCAACTCAGAATCTGAAAAGGGCCAATGAACCTCGGATATAGCTTGGCACCTCAGCCAAATCTCTGCAATCCCTGTCGAGGTGAGACCCGAAAGAACACGTGGTCTCCCTCCATGAACTCCAAAGGCCTACGCCTCCTGTTGGCATATGAATTCTGCTGACTCTGTGCAATCTTCATCTACTCTTGGATGACTTTCACCTTATCTGTAGTAGCTCTTACCATCACTGGGCCCATGAGTGCTGACTCTCCTGGGTCAGTCCAGCAAAGTGGCGACCTGCAGGGTCGCCCGTACAGAGCCTCGAATTGGGCCATACCAATAGTGGAATGATAACTGTTGTTATAAGAAAATTCCACCAGTGGTAGGTGATCCTCCTAGCTATGACCGAAGTCAATAATGAATGCTTGAAACATATCCTACAGAACTTGGATGGTCCGCTCTGTCAAACCATCATTCTAGGGATGGAACGCTATGCTCAAGCGTAACTGAGTCCCAAAAGCTTCATGAAATCCCTTCCACAACCAGGATGTGAAATGAACATCATGATCTGAGACGGTCGTGGATGAAACTCCATGATTTCGGACTATCTCTTTCATGTAGAGGCGTTCCATGATCTCCACTAAACTCTGCTCCAGTATGGCTAGGATGTGGGCCGACTTGGTGAGTCGATCAATGATCACCCAGATGGCATCGTGTCCCCTGGACGTACATGGTAGACCCGTCACAAAGTCCATGGATATCCCATCCCGCATCCACTTTGGTAGCTCAAGGAGATGAGTCAAACCTGCTGGCACCTGGTGCTCAGCCTTTACTTACTGACAAGTATGGCACTGAGAGATGAACTCTGCTACACCCTTCTTCATTCTTGGTCATCATAACTAACGTCGGAGGTCCTGATACATCTTTTCTATGCATGAATGCACTACCAAATGGGATGTATGAAACTCCATCCAAAACTAATCTCGAAACATCACTCATACTACCGTGCACCCTCTAAAAATAATACTGTGATCCCCACCTTATGAATATCCATCAACAGCATTACCTGTGGATATCTGAGCACGTAGAGTCTCACAGCTAGCATCCTCGCATTGTACATCCCTGACTCGCTGTAAGAGTGGAGGGGTAACAACCATTAACTTAATGTAAGCTCCCTCATCTCCATTCATGAAGGATAATTGTAAGGAGGATAACTGCCTCGTCGCCTCATCTATTAACAGCGAACTGGATTTCCTACTGAGAGCATCTTCCACCATGTTCCCCATATTAGAAGTATAAAGGATCTCAAAGTCGTAATCCTGGAGGAACTCAAGCCATCTCCTTTGTCTCAAATTCAGATACTTCTGAGAAAAGATATATCTGAGACTCTTATGATCAGAGTAGACGGTAACCTGCTCTCCCATCAGGTAGTTCTGCCACATCATCAATGTGAAGACTACCCCTGCCAACTCAAGAACATGGGTCGCATAGTTGTGCTCGTGTGGCCTCAACTAACATGAGAAATAGGAAATAACCACTTGCCTCTACATCAGGACATAACCAAGACTAGTTCCTGATGTGTCACAGAACACTACGTACTCGACACCCTCCTCTGATAATCTCAAGAATGGGGCACTAGTCAGACTCTGTCTTAACAGCTAGAAAGCCTGCTGGCATCTCTCGGCCTACACAAAAGGCTATCCCATTCAGGTCAAAGATATCATGGGTGCTGCAATCCTGGAGAAATCAAGGATGAATCTTCGCCAGTAGCCTGCCAACCCAAGGAAACTCCGCACCTCCGTCACGCTCAGGGGTGGCTCCCATGCTAGCACTGCCTCCACCTTGGCTGGGTCCACTGCTACACCATCTGTCGAGATAATGTGTCCTAGAAAATGGACCTCCTGTAACCCGAACTGACACTTTGAGAGTTTTCAAAACAACTGGTGCTCTCGGAGTGTGTCCAAAACCATCCTTATTTATCTTGCATGCTCCTCCTCGGATGCAAAGTACACAAGGATGTCGTCGATGAATACCAATACAAACCGGTCTCGGTAGGGCTGAAGGATCCGTTTCATGAGTCCCATGAACACTTATGAGGAATTTGTCATGCCGAAGGGCATCACCAAGTACTCATAGTGACCGTAGCGACATTCGAAAGCTGTATTCTGTATATCCTCCTCCTGTACTCGCAATAGGTGATAGCCTGATCATAGATAAACCATTGAGAACCATAATTCCCCTCTCAACTAGTCAAAGAGGTCATCGATACTCAGTAGTGGATACAGGTTCTTCACAGTCACCTAATTCAAGTACCGTTAATCCACACATATCCTCAAGCTCCCGTCCTATTTCTTGGAAAACAGAACTGGGGCCGCCTAGGGTGAAACACTGGGTCTTCCAAAGCCCTTCTTCTGCAAGTCTTCCAGCTGCACCCTCAACTCACAATGCTCTGCATGAGCCATCCGATATGCTGACGCTGATATCGTTGTTATCCCGATTTGCAACTCAATGCCGAAATCTATCTCCCGATGGGGAGGAAGCCCGAGGACATCCTCCAGAAAGACGTCCTTGTACTCAGCCACCACTAGTGGAAACTAGAAACTCGTAACATCTACTACGGTAAGGGATAAGAAATCCAACTAATGTGAAATGGGTTTTGCCCTCCTATTAATGAGTCCATCCTATGCTCCCTGGGTCTCTCTTTCTCCGGAAAAAGAGAACCTAATTCCATCACTGTGGAAACACCGCAACCTTCGCCTAAAACCATCGATCTGGGCATGAACTGTGGATAGCCAATCCATACCATGAATGACATTGTATGGCCTCGACGCTACCACCACGAGTTTCCAACTGAAACTCTTGCCTCCAAGGGTCAGGTCACACTGTCTATAGAGGTTTGTGATCTTTGAATCTTCTCCAGTCAGTGTTTCTAAGCGTAAGGGTCGATTCATCAGCTAAAATGGAATCTCAAGGTCTCGAACATGATACGAATCCAGAAAGGAATGACTAGAACATGTTTCTATCAATACGGAAAACAAAGTAGAAAAGACACATATAGAACCTCTAATCATTTTGGGAGTACCTGGGTCATAAACCTTTGCCACTTGTAGCTGTCCCTACCTCTGTCCACCAGCTCCCTAGGCCTGGGGTGGACATCCTGGGGGTGGTGGTGGAAAAGGGTCAAAACACCAAAAACCTCATGTTGCTCTCCTAGCTCCCCTACCACGTCCGCTGCCCTGTAGTTCTATCTCCTCCACACATTTCTTTTTCCTCAGTGGTCCATTCACTGCTCTCGTGTCAGTAGTACGGCTGGTTGGACAATCTCGAGAGAGATGTCCCCTACCATCACATGATTAGCATCTCCTCTCTCGAGTATGGATAGATGCACCCTGCAAACCTTGTACGGTAGATCCCCTATACTGGGATCTCCTCTAAAAACGTCTCCCACGCCTGGGTCCCTGACGTCGGCTCCCTGCTACCGAGGTCTCTGCTCCAGATCTCCCTCTACGAACATCTGCCGGATGTCTCTGCTCTGCCAAAAATCTCTCGACCACGAAAGCCCGCCTGAGCACCCCAGAATAAGTAGGAATGTTCATAGGGATGATGCTAGCTCTTATATCTCTATGAAATCCTCGCTCAAAAGTCAAAGCTCTGAAGCACTGATCTCTGACCATATCCATCGAGTACCGTGAGAGGTCGGTAAACCTCAACAAATAGTCAGCCACCAACATGGTTCCCTACTAAAGCCGAAGAAGCTTCTGTATACGTACTGCTCTCAGGGTAACCGGGGAAAACTCATCTCTGAAGAGATTCTAAAACTCTGACCAAGTTAGTGTCGCCTCGTCGTGAGTCTAGATAACCAAACTCCACCATCGTCCTGCTGAGCCCTGTAGAAGGGTCGCTGCCAGGATCACCATCTGGTCTGCTGGTGTCCTGACCAAATTAAAGACTGTAGTCACCACCTCAATCCAGTCCTCTACTGCATGAGGGTCAGGCTCACCTCAATAACTGAGGGGTCTCTTTCTCTGAATCTTGTGGAGTGAGCTCAGCCTGCGCTCCTCCTCCACTTGTACAACAGGCACTAAACGCTGCTCCACAGGTGGTGGGATAACTGGCACACCACCTGGTGGTTAAACTAGGGGATCCAGTCCCTGTATCAAGGCTTTATCCCTAAGGGGGTCATCCTCTTGATTGAGCTGCTGGATCCTAGAGGGCGCACATCATGGAGGAATCCTACTAAAGAAACACGATGTATCTCATTTAGTGAGCTTATCTGGAGAGATGAATCAAAAAGGACATGGAAACCACACCCCATTCCTATATGAGGCACGTACCATTATTTCTCCCTACAACTAGTGTTCTCATGTTATGAGTCGAAATGAAAGTTATCAGAGTCTTGGAGTATGGATACGTCGGCCGCCCGCACCAACACTGGGGTCCCTGGGTGGAAATCCAAACTCGAAACACTTGACATTGTTTCCCCCAACCGACTCACAGACTCTCGGTCCTAATGTAGAACTGACCACCTCTGATACCACTCTGTCACGACCCGTCTCAACAGGGCCCAAGTCGCAACACTCCAAGCCCGCCTCCAATAGGCCTGGGGCTGGTGACTAGCACCGAGTAGGCATACTAATAACATGAGAGGCATTGCCTAAAAACCTATACACATGCACACACATCTCCAAGACCACAAAGCTGAAAATTAAAAACTACTAAAGTGGAAAAGATGCATGTGTACATTAAAACCCAACCACAGAGTATGACAGGAATGTAAAGTGCTAGAAAGAAAATCCCAAGGCCAAAAGTAAAATCCCACCAAAATAATGTCTGTAACAAAGTCCAACCTATGAGGGAAGGTATTGGGACTGTAATCTATAGCCGTAGAAACAAAACTAGGCCTGTCTGATCTCACAGAACACCATCCGGTCCTGGACCACCTAGAATCCTGTCAAAGGCTCACTCATCTGCACAAGACACGACACATGCGGGCAAAGCCCGTGCAGGGGTGAGTATAAAAAAACCTAGTAGGACACCACAAAACCACAAAGGAAATACAACAAGGGAAAATACCACAAAGGAAAGATACAGTCATCTCCACACAGTATTTGTCTACAGAACATATCATAAGAATATCCAGATATACTCATACACAAATGACCATCGCGATACCGCCACTAGGCTCCAGCTCGAAGATTCCACTAAGCATAAAACCGGGAGAACAATATCCTAGGTCTGAAGGGAGAGATACGAAGTACTCATTCCCAGAGAACACACTCCACATGTACCTGGGAACATGACTCTCAGATGAGGATCACAACCAAAAGCCAATGGGTGATTCTGACAACTCTGTCTGAGCTAATCTATTAAGCAGTGGATCGGTGCCCGTGTAAAGTTGGTCACGTCAATACCAAGAACTCGACCTAGGGTTCCAGGAACAAATAGATGATCCAGATCTACGTCTCACAGAGGGGATTCCAACAAATCTATTCAGGAAGACATGTTGAAGGGATCATACTCTTGTATATAATAAATAATACCAAAACCTTCAGGGGAAAGACCATGTGTACGAACCCTAAGAATATAGTCCAAGTCACAGAAGACAAGTGGCTAAAGCCATGAAGAAAATGTTACATGGCGTGTAGTATGGTTACACGTAGTGTTCCTTGATCCTGGGTACTGCCCGTGTAAACAGCCTGTGGCATTCGTTCAAGCCATACAAAACCAAACTACACAGCGTGTAGAAAAGGTACACGTCGTGTTCCTTGACCCAGGGTACTGCCCGTGTAAATGGCACGTGTCACTTGGCTTGTTGGGTAGAAAGAAACTACACAGCATGTAGAAGAGGTACACTCTTTGTCTGAGCACCTAGTCTCGCTCCGTGTACACTGGCCATGTGCCCGTACATGGTCTCTGGCCGTGTCTGTGTCAACAGCCCATGTACCAGTACACAGGGTATCTGGTGTATCTGGCCGGGAGTGGCCGAGGAGGGGCATACACAGCATGTCCTTGGCTGTGTACCATGCCCATGTTCGTGTACTCCCAGAGTACACGTTATGTAATCCCTCCAACAAACACATGCCGTGTAGCCCATACTACACGACGTGTAGTCGGGAAATTTCTAGATGCGTCGACTTCCTCCGCGTGCCTCGACTAATCCTCAGGATCTTGATCCAACTACCCGATCATCACAAAACACCGGATTTGGGGTCGTCTCACCCCAACGAAACTGAATCCGTCGGTTTTGGGCTTCCGATCGACCCTAAAAATGCATCCCGATCAATCCCCTCGAAAATTCTTGATGAACGGGAACTTCCAAACCACGTCGATTTGTCCGCCGCCATTACTGTCGCACCTCTGTTAGGTCGGCCTGCAGTTGGATCTTCAATTTCAGATCATTTCACCAACAAATGAACACACAATGATCGATTTTCCCCAAGAACGTGAAGAACTCGCATGAAGAACGCATTGGAATCGGGAGAAAAAAACACAACAATCGATAGGGACGAACCTCGATCGATGTTCGTGTCAATCTTGGTTCGTCACCATTAGAAGGTTGAGAAAAAACCAAAAAAAACTGAAGAATCAAAAATACCACGATTCCCACAAATATCCCCTCCTGCATGAACGATCGATCAATAGGCTAATCTGTTCGTGTATTAGTCCCCATTCTTCATGGAAATCAAAAAAGGGGAAGAAAAATGACAACAACATCCTACCTAGATTTCTGCGGCGTTCATTGGAGAAGATCCGGTCTCTGCGTCATCATCGCCGCGTCGGGAGGTTTTCTCCAGAGCCTCCAGTGCCTCCATGGGTTTCAGGGTTATGAGGTTTGTAACCCTGGACCTTGCGCAAGCCTTTATTTTAAGAGAAAGATATCCCATGCAAAAGATTTAATATAATCTCGATGCATAAATAAAATATTTTTATTAAATATTTTATTAATCTTATTTTTAGAAACTAGATTTCACCACCGACCTGCGCCGACCGATGTTAGGCCTAGACTAAGGTAAAAAAGTTGTTCTGAATGCAATGGTGCCCCCAGATTTCTGATCCAAGCACCTATTTAAGAGTTATTCCACTTTTTTAGGAAAACCACACGCACGCGTTATTTAATTATTAAATTAAATTTAAACATTTTTTCCAGGCTCACTAGGCCTCAGAACTACACACCGTCATAGAGCCTAGTCTCGAATTAATTCCCATATAAAATTAATAAAATACATGGAAAAAAATACTGGACATTACAGGTGTGGCCCACTAGAGCTCCTCAATGATTCTATATGTCTTGTGAGATAAATTAGTCTCTAGGCATAGGGCCAATGAAAAAAGTTTTATTTTTAGTCTTAGAATGAGGTCTTGACTATGTTGTTATGATGTCGGACATTATGCATTCCATCATCATGAAATTATCTATTGATATTACATATAATGTTTCGACTATTAGTGTAACATCCCAGGAAAATAAAGAATATGAAATCTTAATATTTGTTAATATTATTACATTAAATAATAATTTTTCTTTAAAGGGCATTCTTTGTGCGAGAGCATACATGATACATAAAAATGATTTTGTTTGAAATATTAGGTCTCACACAACATTGAGTCATACTGAAAAATAATAATATAATATTATTTTAAATGATAGTTAACACCTTTCCGTTGTATTGGAAGGAATGAACATAATATACTATAATATGATTATATCTGTTTGATTAATGTATTTACATTCATCAAATAAAAGTTAGAGGCTTAAAATTTGAATGAAAATAATTTTAATCTTAATTTATTTTAAAAGGTCGATTTACAACCTTTTTATAGTGAAAACTTTTCAAATATAGTTTTTTGCACTATTATGTGTTCTATTTGAAAAAAAAAATTCTTCTTTATAATCAAGACATCAAAATGTACTTTGGGTAAATTTTTAGCATTTTTCTAATAAAATTCATTTTTAATTAATATTGAAAAAATACAGTATTTTAGTTAAAAAGATCCTTTTAATATACATTGGAATGAGAAAAATATTTCCTAAAATATGCTATTTTTTATAATATTTAGACATCAAATAAATTAAATTATTTATGACACAATAATGATGCACTATTTACTTCATTAATAAATTATTTTAATAAATAATATTATAAAATTTAAAACAATATCCAAATCCTATTCAATTATTATTTAATAATTTTATTTTGGCCATGAGTCATCTTATATTTGACTTTATTTAATTTTTGTACTTTATAAACCGAGTATCATTATATAATAAAATAATATTTTCACAATTTCCAAAAGAGCCCCTCCTCCCCCTTATAAAAATTTGTCACTTCTAACTCATTACCCACACCTCTAAATATCATTTTCTCATCAAACCCCTAACCAAATAATATCTCAATGTTCCTCTACTCCTCCTAGAAGCCTTAGTGTAGGCAGAAAGAACTTTAAGAATTCCTTTTGTTTCAAACCAAAGGGTTTACCCAAATTAAAGTTAACAGTTTCTCTTAATTTATTTTCTATTATTTTACATCCCCAACCATTAAACACGTTTTAATTAAAATACTTTATAACAAACCAGTTTCCTAACTATTATAGGATGTTGTTATGAGATGTATTCTAACAACCTTTACACACACATCCATCTAATGGTTGAAGAACTTATTATTTCTATGGATGGAAAACTAACACATCATGAAATGATAATTGTTCAATTATCTCCTATCGCCTCTCATGGTGGCCATTAAATTGGAACTATATTTATATAAGATATATATAATTTATATTTTTTCTATCCCATTAAGTAATTTTTATTTAAGATTATACCTTTATTCTTTCTAATATGTGCAAACACAATAATTTCTTTGAGGAAGTAAAGACTACCGCCCCCTCAAGGTGATATGATTCATTTATGACAAACATGGAACGTATAAATGATAGTGTTAATGAAATTATTTAACATATATATCATATTATATTATATTTTAATTATAATATATCTATATATTATTATTAATTCATTATTTTAAATATAAAATAGAAATTAAAGTAGTGTTCATGTGTACGTAAGGCTTACCGTCTCCATGAACGGTGCATTTCATTTCATAACTCCAAATGATATGTAATATTATAAACACATATACACTGGATATATATGATATATTTGATATATAAATCATGAATTTCATTATGTAGATAATGTAATTTTTACGACATGGACAATTTTTAATTATAACAAGTTCATTTTTTGACTAATGTTCTGAACATCGACCAAATGTTCAATATGAACTCAAATAATAATATAATTGTTATAAAAAGGTAATAAGTTATATAGAAGGGATAAAAAAATTAAAAATGTTATTAAGGATGTATATTTCAACTGAAGTTTATTATTCAGGATGAACACGGAACATACGAGTCAAGTAGGACACGAGGTAAGGGATTTCGTATCTCACATTTAATTCCTTGAGATTTCCATTGTTTGCCACTTATTTCATACATGTGGTGTATTATGTACTACAACTTGATATATATTATCATTATTCTCTGTATATTCATGGTATTTTTTAGTTCATTTGTTGGTTATTAACTTTTGGTCAAGCAAATCGATTTACTACAACGTGGTAAGGTGTTTTCATCTCACTTTTTATTCTCATGAGATTCATGCTATATTTGCCACTATTTCATTTTGTGTGGTGTATTTACTACCCATGATTGTATTATTTGTGTAATATACTTTAATCTATGGGTATTTAAATTTTCATTGAAATACCCTTATTTCACAGTGTGTATGTTTCCTACGTTACAAAATCTGTAAGGATATTTTTTAACCAAATTTCCATTACATGGGATAATATTATAATTCTTAATTATGTATCAATATGATTATGTGGGAATAATTGTTTATTTATTTGTGATGTAATTTATACTTCCCTTTGTGTGGATATAATTTTGATGCACATAATCACTTCTTTGGTAAATTCTCAATTCATCTATATGAACATTAGAAGAGTAACTTTAACTCAATTTCCATTTGTTGAGTTAAACATCCAAGACATTGGTGTTGTTTTTAAAAAAATATGTGTAAATGTTTTCATATTATTTTACCATGAATATCCTATTATATTGATTGTATTTATATTTTTCACACATAAATATTTCATTATTTTATCCTTAATCTAAGTATAAAATCTTTATAAGTGATTTTGTCCCAATTTTAATTCCATTGATAACTCTTTGTCGTTATGAACCAATTTACATTTATATGGTGTATATACTATCTTTTGACATATTATATAATGAATTCTTTTATTATCATGATATTATAAAGTTTTGATTAAAATATATTCCCCAATTATTTGTATACAAGCATCTCTCATTTTGATAAAAACTCTTTAACTAAAATATCTATTTGAATTTTTAATGATTTATTATTCTAAATATTTATCATTAAGGTACATGTTTTCCAAATGGGATTCAAGGGTTTATTTATATGGAAATTAATGTTTTAAAATGATAATTCCTTTATAATATTCAATGTGGTATGGGATACTTTGATTCAAAAATCTATTGACAAATGGTTTTAGAAAATGGATTGATTATTTCAATATCTTGAAATTATTTATTATGATTGAAAATTAACTGTTTTTAGTGAAACGTTTATATTTGGAATATTTTATTTTGCAATGATGTTACTTTAACTTTTAATGGGTGGTTACATGATAAACCAAATGACCAGTGGTGCCGTGATAAACAAGGATTGGTGGTTGTGTTATACCCTCCAATGCATTGGGTATGGAAGTTGATCGTATGACTATTTCATTTAGTGATATGTTAGAAGTTGGCCATATGGTTATTCCAGCTAAAAATGTTTATGTCTAATTTTACCTTTATTTTTTATGTGTTCTTTATATGGGTTTTTTGGTAATATTTTGGTTACAAAAGGGTATGAAGTGATCTTTTATTTATTAAAGGGTGATTAAAACTTAATGAAGGTGAAAAATATTACTTATGATAATGTATTAATGGTTTACTTGTTGCTTTGAAAAACTATCATATTTCCATCTTTGTGTACCCCTTACTGAGATTTTTATGCTCATTACATGTTTTTGAAATGTTTTTCATATGACATAATGTGGAATTGGTTCGAGGATGGGATCAGGTTGAATTCTTGCTGTCTAAAACATGGAACAAGACATGAATCTTTTTTTTCAAGAGTTTTTATTTTGTGAATAAAATGGAAACTTGGTAGAAGTGTCTAATTTGAAATTTTTGAGATGTAACGTAATTGTTTTGAATAATTCTCTAAAACCCTAAACCTAAAAATATACTCAAAGTGAACTATTAATTTAATTCAAGATTATGTAACATTTAAGGTCAGGTCCTTATAGTTTGTATTAGAGTTTGGTTTAGATAATTTTAGAGGTTAAGGTGTTATTTAAGCACAGGTGACATAACCATAATGGTTATAATATTAGAAAGATTCATAGTTATCTTAGATAAATTTAATGAGATTACGATTAAATGAATAAGTATATCTTACTATTTACCCTCCTTATAAGATATTATATGATGATTTTATTGATATCCTCACACTAAACTTTTTGGATTTAGTAAATGGATAGATCTAGAAGGCACCAAAATAACAGTGGATATAATGAAATGTGTGAAAACTTTCTTAATGTGAAACTGAATGAAATGGGAGCTACAATGAGAAATCTTATGGTTATTCTCAACCAAGTATCTGGAGTCATGATTGACCACATGAACCTCGGTTATTTTTATAAGGAATAATATATGCCTGAAACAAATACCTACAGATGTTCTGGAAATAATCATAAAGGTAAGTATGTTCAAAAACCTATGTGTCAATGATATAGAAAGAAAAAATTAGAAAAAT
The DNA here is from genome assembly GCA_963277665.1 of Viscum album. Taxonomy (NCBI): domain Eukaryota; kingdom Viridiplantae; phylum Streptophyta; class Magnoliopsida; order Santalales; family Viscaceae; genus Viscum; species Viscum album. The sequence continues at coordinate 1,067,385,911 of OY728157.1, read as the reverse complement.
TATTCAATGTGACAAGAAGATGCTATAGCATTTGTAATGAATGTCATAAAGAAAGAACCTTCCATTGAAAAAAAGCATCTAGTAGACTCCTAGAAAGGGAAATATGTTCTTTACGATGGATCAATTGAATTTTCTAAATGTGGTGCTCATGTTCATTATATAAATAGATATACTATGAACAAGGCTTGGAAATGAGATCAGAACGATCTTACAAATATATGTTTAGGAATTTTTAATTCCATTCCAATTAAAGATGAGAAAACTAACAATCACCAATGAAAGGTATGAATTATTTCTTATCAGATGTTTTGACATGATTGAATCTTATGATATGATTCATGATTTTTTTTGTGGGCAAAAAATATTTTAGAATATGTTGTTAAAGAATTGTTAATGGATCATGAAGAATTTTGAATGAGAAAGAAGTCAACATATCACATATTCCAAAGTTATGACAGATTTTAAGATGCCAAAATTCATAAAATTATTAAGGCTCTATTAATGATGGGATTATACTGGAAATCTTTTTATAGTATGTGTAACTATGGAGTTTCATATATGAAAATGTTATTCAAGGAGTAGTTGTATTTTATTTTTTAAATTAATGGTTGAAATTTTATTTTGGATGAATATATGTTTTTATTATGGACTTATGTTGATTTTGGTTATTTATGGAAATGATTAACATATCATATAGAATATGAGATTAGGTCAATTACACTTCAGTATGGGATTTTAAAAGTACTCTATGTTATTTGGAGATATATGTTCTAATTTACTATTGAAAACTACGGGATTAAACCCTTTTGAGTTTTGGGATTCAATCTTAGTTTTGATTAATTTGATTAATTTTATGGACAAATGCTTATTAAATGGTCTTTGTTCAACTTTGGGTTTTGTTTGAAAAACATTGGCGATTAAGAGTTGTTTTTCTTTTTGTTAATGATTATCATTTTTGATTATTATCTAATCATGTATTAACCATTTTGGTTTTTTTGATATCTAATGATAAAGAAAATATACATTTTATCTTTTGTGGATAATGTGATACTCTAGAAGATGATTCTAGTGCTTTAAATGTGACCAAGTCGGTTTGAGTACTCATCATTTGGAGAAAAAGATGAGTTTGTGGTATAAATTTAGTAATGTATGGATTTATAAATGATATGTAAGTATGTTTTATTATGTATTTAGATATTCTCATAAATAAATTCCTCAATGAAAAGTAACTTAAAACAAAAATGTTTTCTCTTAACTTTTCGTATAGGGGAATCAATGAATGTTTAACCCATCACAAGTTTGTTATTTAATGAAGGAGAAATTTCTCCTAATAATGTTTTGTAATGACGCTTAAATTTCAAGGGAATTTTTTTCTTAATTTCTTTGGGATTTTTACGAGTACGCAGTTTCTGACGGCACATAATTCCAAGGCCCAGTGTGCCCGAAATCAATTTTTGAAGTATAGCTCAGGTACGTTCAGTGAATGAACAAGCGGATTTTCTTAACTTCTGAACCGGTGCTCGAAATCGAAATATGAAGGCACCGATAAAATTGCAGTGACAGTAATTTCTTAGGAACACATTTTCCGAAGGTGTGTTTGATCAGGAGGAGTTGTTAAAAATGTGAAGAATAAAAATATAGTTGTTTTACAATTATATTTTTATTAATCTACTGATGGTTTAAGTGTTATGGGAAAGGTAGTTATGGGGAAGTTGGGGTGGGGCCCACACAATCCCCCACCTCGTTCATTTTACCTAACACCCCATTAAACCCCCCTCTAGCAATTAATTTTGTAACTCATCCACTCTTCCACATTAATTGCATGCCAATTAAACGCCTAATTAATTTGAAAACACAAGTTAATTAATTTGGTGAATTCAATTTGAATTTTTCTAAAAGGTTGGAAGGAGTAATAAAATAAGGAAATGCCTTATTTTATTATTGTTGTATCTTTGTGTGGAGATTTTTGGAGAGGAGGGCTTTAGTCTAAAAGAAAATTGTCTTCCACGTTGAAGAATGTAGAGAACGTTGGGAGTACCAAGGAGAGACGACGTGCTGATCTTTGCATTCTCTGCACTTGGTGTGCGACATCATCCTCTTCTTTGATGCTCCCTAACGCCGTCATCAAAACCACTCCCACAATGTCGTTCTCTCTTGACGACCAACATTCGACAACTTCTTCGAGGTAGGGGATTGTTTTTATGTTCGTGACTTATTTTGGCATTCATGGTTAATTTTCTTAGCCGCCTGTTATCAAAATAACTGGAGGAGGTTAGATAGCACAAACAGGGCCAATCCTCCTCCCCTTTGTGGTTGTTCACCATCAGGGTTTGGAACAAAGGCGGCGCGGTGCAACGACACTGTGCGGGATTGAGGAAAAATGCGGCGCAGGAGCGCGACGCCATTGAGGTCGAAAGAAGCCACAGCTGGAGTCAGGAAACTACAGAGGGGTGCGGCACCGTCATGCCGCACCAATGATCCATTGAGGGCTGCAACAGAGGGTTGTGGCACCGTCACTCCGCTCTGATCGGACAAGGGCAGCGACCTAAGTCCATGACGGTACAGAGGGTGGCGGCCCGAACCGCCAACCGCCAGTGCTACAGGGGGGGGGGGGGGAAGGACCAGTGGGTCCCGCATGGCACAACTAGTTGGCTGTTACAGCCATCCGGATCTAGGAAAACTGGGGTAGTGTACCCCCGGCCAGCACAGCAGGGCGGTCCCCCCGCGGGTCCGCCGTTCGGTTCGAAGGGGGCGGCAGCATCCCCCATTCTGCGTCCGCTCAGCACGCGCGTGCCCAAACCGAGCCAAACCGGTCGGGCCGGGCTGGACCACCCATGCTGGGTCGGGCCGCCCATGCTCGGCCAGACCCCTGCGCTAGGCCGGGCCACACCAGCTGGGTCGGGCCGCACCAGCCGAGCCGGGCCAACCTAGGGGGTATTGGGCTGGGTCGGACCGGGCCCAAACCCCCTGCTTTCAGACAGATCCGTTCAAACGCCCATAACATGGGCTACAGACCTCCGATCGACGCACTATCAGTTGAGATGAGATCCTTGGATCGAGACGGTCATTCTAGTATATTACACTGAAGGTTTTAGAGAACTTTTTTTATGGACGGGTTGGTTCAAACACGAAATCAACTGTGCCCTCGGAGCGGAAACAACTATAACGTGAGATCCGGACGTTCGATTGACGTGCCATCAACTTTGTTAGATTCCTCTTAGTGAGAAGGTTCTTTTAGCTTACTCCACTTGAGGATTGTATTCAGTTGGAGTATGGTCGGGTGGGTTTTGACTTAAAAATCAACCAGGCCCCTAGGACGAAAAGGCCAATAACTCTCAGGCCGGGCGTCTGATTGGCATGTCGTCTATCACGTTGAGTTCCTATTAACGAGATGGAACTTTGTGATACATCAAATCCAGACTTCATGTCAGTTGATTTATCGACCCCCTTGGATCGTGGAGCGGAACCTCCTGGAATCGAGCATGCTATGTGCAGGAACCCTAGAGCTGGCTGCAACTGTGACGATGATGACGACTGTACTGGGATCCTCCGTGAGCTCGGCAGTGACGACGACCGTACTGAAATTATCCATGGGATCGACGGTGATGACTACTGTTCTTTTATCCTGTGTGGGTCCGGAAGTACTACTGTTCTTGTATCCTATGTGGGTCCAGCAGTATTTGACTCTTTACTTGTATCTTACATGGGTCTAGCAGAGTAGCTGGTCTTGTATCATTTGTGGGTCTGACAGCTTAGCTGGTCTTGTATCCTATGTGTGTCTGATAGATTATATTAATCAGTGGCTATATATTATCATCTCTATCGTCTTATAAAGAAGTATACCTATGTGAGCCGAGTCTTGGGTTTCAATCATTATCATTGATATGATTGTTTTGCTATCCTGTGTGGATTGTACTGTACTATCCTGTGTGGACTAGATCGAACTTGGGCTCAGCTGATTGGAGCCGAACTGGAATTGATGACTGAGGTATATTTATGGGAATATACCTACGTAGAGTTAGTTTTTACTTAATGGTTGTATCATTCCTTTTTATTTTATCCTTTGTGGATTCTGGGAGACCTTCAGGGGTCTCGGGGTCCCTACTGTGTAGCGTATACTCACCCCTGCACGGGCTATGCCCGCACTACGTTGTGTTGGATGAAGACGATAGACAGAGCTGATCGAGGTGGGAGCTCGTGGAGCTGGACGGTACAAGGAGGTGGATCACTGGATGAGACGTACACGGGGCCGACAGCTGGAGTCGAGGAGCTGAGGAGACTATCTGTACCCACCCTTCAGGTGGGATTTCCAAGGGATGGCTCGGTGTTTCTACTTTACTTTTATGCTGTTGTACTCTCTTTTCAGTTGTACATTACTTTCAGTTGGGTTTGTATACTGTCCCATTTTTTTTCCAGCACTTACTATTGTACTCAGTTTACTTAGTGTTTACTTCTGCTTGCTTACTCTGTGGTGTTCGATTTCTTACATAAAGGAAATGCCTTCCCTTATATCAGGATTTACGCCTTTGGTGCTAGTCGCCAGCCCCTGGCCTATGGAAGGTGGGCTTGGGGTTGTCATAGCACGGGTCCCGAGGACTTGTCATGACAAATTGGTATCATAGGAGTTCTGTTCTACTGCAGAACTCAAGACTCTGATCTTCCTTCTTTGTGAAGCAATAATGTTATGGGTATTGAGTGTGGTTATCAGTCCAGGGAGTCCAGTGTTGGTGCGGCGGCCAATGTATCCATACACCAGGACCCTGACTTCTAATTTCCAACTCAGTGCACGGAAACATTGATTGCATGTGTGTTTCAAATGTTTTCATTGTGATTACTTTGTGTCAACTCACCAGGTGTACTATTTTGACTGTGGCACAGCTGTCTCTTTTCAGGATGGCCCCACGACGGTAGCTAGCGAGGTTCTCGAGCTTTGTGCGAGACCACATCCCACTGAGCGACGAGGCCTAGGTGCAGGGCCCTTTTACAACGGGGGCACCGATGGTACCTCTACCCGCCTAGCCACCGATGCCACCAGCCCCAGCCACTGAGAGTGCACATCACCATAGTGAAATGCACGAGTTTTAGCATTAGAGACTGCCCAGGTTCTGTGGGGAGACAGACCCTCAGGAAGCCGAGGATTGGCTTGAGGCTGTTGTTCGAGTTTTGAGGTTAGTAGGGACACCATCTGACCTCATGGTGATCCTTGCAGCGAGTCTCCTGCACGTGGAAAAAGGCAGATGGTGGAGCCTGATCCTCCAGGTGCATGATAAGGCATCTCTCTTTTGGTTGGACATCGAGAGCCTCTTTAGCTCAGAGTTTTTCCCAGCCACCCTCAGTGCGTTGTGCATTTAGGAGCTACTACAGCTGCGACATGGCAGCATGACGGTAGCCCAGTACTCAGTGAGATTTACCGATTTCTCGCACTATTCCATGTACATGGTATGGGACCCATTCTTCCAGGCCTAGACCTTTGAGCAGGAAATGAGGCATGAGATCAGGGCATCGATGATCTCCCTCAGCATTTCGACACAGGAAGGAGTACTGAAGCGAGCCATTCTCGTTGAGAGCTTTCTAACTGAGCCTACACCAGTAGTGAGACCTACCACAAGGCGGCACGTAGTAGAGTCTTCTGCAGATGGAAATCGATGGATGTCACAGGGGTCTATGCGGACTAGACCATCAGGCGGATGACCTCAGGATACTGTATCGGAGGTGCGGGGCACACGCAGTAGAGCCAGCCTTTCGAGGAGCAGAAAGTACTATGCATGCGGCGGGTATAGCCACATAGACATTGATTTCCCGACCTGCCATGCAGAGGAGCAGCAGAAGGTTGAGGGACCACCCAGGTAGAGGCAGAGGTTCGACCGTGCTGGTCTGCAGGGAGCATGCATACGAGGCAAAGGAGCTCGCCGAGCAGTAGGTGGTGGGTGACGCTTTGAGGCTATACCACCACCATTACCAGGAGGTCCACCCCGACCACCGGGAGCGGGTGGACAGAGGCAGGGTCAGCTTCAGGCAGCAGAGGCCTACGACCATGGCGCACCATAGATGATTTGAGGGACTATCTATGTCTACTCCACCCATGCTACAGATCTTATAGAAATAGAAGATAGTCATTCTTTCATTACGGCTGTCCTTTTTCGGAGCTCAGAGATTTTGACGGAGCCATTGGCTCAATCCTTATGGCTAGAGAGTCTTACGAGAGCAGAATCGATGATTACACACTGGTGCCGGTAGTGTGAGATTACTCTAGGAGGCAAGAGCTTCAGTTGAGATCTTCATGTAGCGGCATCTAGACCTTACAACGTCATCTTGGGAATGGATTGGTTATCTACAGTCCATGCTCAGATTGACTGTATTAGGTGCAAGGTGCGGTGTGTCCACATAGATGGCAGCAGGTTCACCTTCACTGGCAAGAAGGGTGCCTTTGCAGCGTAGGATGGACTCATGCAGAGGATATAACAACTGATAACTCATCAATTGGCTAGCCTCATCCTAGGATTAGTTGACGTGTGTAGTCTTAGTTTTCTATAGTGGTGGATCAGTTTTCGGATGTTTTCCCTAACAACATTCTTGGATTACCTCCTCTCAGAGAGGTAGAATTTTATATTGGCTTGTACCCTAGGACAGCCTCGATATCTACTCCAGCATATCGGATGGATCCCTCTGATCTTTGAGAGCTACGGGTACAGTTGGAGGACTTGAAGGGGAAGTGACTCATTTGACCCAGTGTTTCATCCTGGGCTTCCCCGATATTGTTCTCAAAGAAGGCGGATGAGAGTTTCCGACTATGTGTCTATTATCAATGCCTGAACCAGGTGACCATGAGGAACAAGTATCTGCTACCGATGATTGACGACATCTTCGATCAGCTCAAGAGAGCATGTTTGTTCTCAAAGATAGACCTCAGGTCAGGTTATCATCAGCTCAAAGTTCGAGACGAGGATGTATAGAAGATGGCCTTCAGATGTCAGTATGGCAACTATGACTTCTTTGTTATTTCTTTTTGTTTAACCAATGCTCCAGAACTGTTCATGAGTCTCATGAAAAGGATCTTCCAGCCATTCCTTGATCGATTTGTCATGGTCTTCATCAACGACATATTGATATACTCGACCACTAAGTAGGAGCATGCCTACCACTTGAGGATTGTAAAATACACACTCCGAGAGCACCAGATTTATAGTAAGCTCTTGAAGTGTCAGTTCTGGATATGTGAGGTCCACTTCATGGGGAACGTCATCTCTGAGGTGGGAGTTGCGGTGGATCCTGTGACGATCAAGGCATTGCTAGCATGGGTGCCACCAAGGAGCGTGACAAAGGTGCGGAGTTTCCTAGGTTTGGTTGGGTACTACCAGATATTTGTGCCATAATGTTCTAGAGTTGTGGCCCAACATTCATCTTTGGAAAAGAAGGGGAAACCCATCGTGTGGTTAGATAGATGTTACCAGAGTTTCCAGGAGCTGAGACAGAGATTGACCAGTGCACTCTTCATGAGGATACCGGAGGAGGGAGTAGGGTACGTAGTCTACTACGATGCCTCAGGGACCAGACTTGAGTGTGTCCTGATGCAGGAGTGGGCACTGATCGCCTATGGATCATGACATTTGAGGCAGCACAAAAAGAATTATGCTACCCATGACCTGGAGTTAGCAGCAGTGGTATTCGCTCTGAAGATGTGGCAACACTATCTGATGGGAAAGCACTTTACAGTCTATTCTGACCCCCAGAGTCTCAGGAATATCTTCTCGCAGAAGGACCTGAACTTGAGATAGCGAAGATGGCTCGAAATATTCCAGGACTATGACTTTGAGATAGTCTATACTCTTGGAAAGGGGAACTTAGTAGCCGATGCTCTCAGAAGGAGGACGAGCATTCAAAAACTTGGAGAGGTGACATAGCAGCTAGCCGCTTTGCAGATATCCTTCATGGATAGAGATGGGGCAGCCTTCCTTTAGTCGCTCAGAGTCAAAGCTCCAATTCCTCATTGGGTCAGAGAGGCACAGCGTGGGGACATTGACTGTGAGACGCGACATGCACAAATTTCCACAGGACCAGCACCTGATGGCTTTTCTGTAGGAGGAGAGCACGTCATCCTTTTTAGAGGAAGTACCATGGTACCAGATGCTTTACAAGAGGAGGTGCTGAGAAGGTTTCACACTTCCCCTTTAGCGGTACATCCAGTAGTGGAGAAGATGTACCAGGATCTCAGATGACATCACTAGTTGCCGGGTATGATGAAGGTTGTGGTAGAGTTCATTTCTCGATGCCTCATCGGCCAGTAGGTGAAGGCGGATCACCAGGTACCAGCAGGCTTGGCACAATCCTTGCTGGTCCCAATGTGGAAGTGGGATGGGAGATATATGGATTTCGTGACTGGGATTCCACGTACTTCCAGAGGACACGACTCCATTTTGGTGGTTGTAGACTGACTCACCATATCGGCTCACTTTTTACCTATCAGAGAGAAAGGCTCATTGGAGAACATAGGATGACTCTACGTTTAGGAGAGCGTACGACTTCATGGTGTGACATCATATATCGTCTCTGACCGTGATGCTCGCTTTACTCCCCGGCTTTGGAAGGGTTTGCAGGAGTCATTTGGGACGCAACTACGTCTGAGCACCTCCTTTCACCCTCAGATGGATGTTCAGACAGAGAGGACCATTCAGACTCTCGAGGACATGCTCTGTGCATGTGTCCTTAACTTTGGTTGTAGCTAGGTGGATCACCTACCCTTGGCAGAGTTTGCGTACAATAACAACTTCCACTCCACTATCAGGATGGCACCATACGAGGCATTGTAAGGCTGACCTTGCAGATCACCTCTGTGCTGGACAGACCCTGGGGAGTCAGCACTTGTGGGACCAGAGATGGTCCAGGCCACGACAGAGAATGTCCAGGTCATCTTGGAGCGGATGAGGACAGCTCAGAGCCGACAGAAGTTTTATGCTGATAGGAGGGGAGACCACTAGAGTTTGAGGATTATGACCACTTTTTTCTTGCGGGTCTCACATCAGCGTGGATTACAGATATTAGATTGGGGTGACAAGTTATCTCCCCGCTTCATTGGACCATTCTAAATTCTCAATAGGATAGGCAAGGTGGCTTATCGCCTGGCTCTACCACCTCAGTTGCACCGGGTGCACGACATCTTCCACGTATCTCAGCTGAGGAGATACGTGTACGACCCAACGCATATCATCAACCATGGAGAGCTGGACCTTGATGACGGGGCGACATTTGCGGATGTCCCGGTGGAGATTGAGGTTCGGCAAGATCTGGTCCTACATGGGTGGTTGATTCCTCTAGTACGCATCAGGTGGCAGCATGGGAACCTCCATGAGAGCACTTGGGAGCGGGAGGCTCAAATGCGTGCTCAGTACCCTAAATTTTCCCCTAGTTTGTGATGTATCTTTACGGGGATGTAAAGCCATGAGTTGGGAGTAATGTAAAGACCCATAAATTTTAAGGTATTTTTTTTCGTAATTTCTTTGGGATTTTTATGAGTACGCAGTTTATGACGGCATCAGATTCCGAGGCCCGATGTGCCAGAAAACAATTTCCAAAGTTTAGCTCAGGTACATTTAGTTAACGAACAGGTGGGTTTTCGTAACTTTTGAACCAGTGCTCGGAATTGAAATCTGAAGGCACCGATGAAACCGCAGTGCTGGTAATTTCTTAGGAACTCCTTTTCCAAAGGTGAGTTTGCTGAATAGGAGTTATTAAAAATATAAAGAATAAAAATATAGTTGATTTACAATTATTTTTTATTACTCTACTGATGGTTTAAGTGTTATGGGAAAGGAAGATGTCAATAAGTTGGGGTGGGGATCACACAAGTCCCCACCTCCTACAATGTCCCTAACACCCCATTAAACCCCCCTCTAGCAATTAATTTTGCAACTCATCCACTCTTCCACAGTAATTGCATGCCAATTAAATGCCTAATGAATTTGACAACACATGTTAATTAATTGGGTGAATTCCATTTGAATTTTTTTAAAAGGTTTGCATGAGTAATAAAATAAGACAAAGCCTTATTTTATTATTGTTCTATCTTTGTGTGGAGATTTATGGAGAGGAGGGATCTAGTCTTGAAGAACATCGTCTTCCACATTGAAGAACACGAAGAACTCCGGAGCACCAAGGAGAGATGGTGTGCCAATATTTCCTTTCTCTGCAGCCGGTGTGAGATGGCATCCTCTTCTTTGACTCTCACTAGCGCCGTCATCGAAACCACCCCGGTAACGCCGATCTCCCACGACAATCATCATTCGACAACTTCTTCGAAGTAGGGGATTATTTTTATGATCGTGACTTATTTTGGCCTTCATGTTTAATTTTCTTAGAAGCATGTTATCAAATTTACGGGAGGAGGTCGGACCGCACAAACATGGCCGATCCTCCTCCCCTTTGTTGTTGTTCACCATCGGGGTTTGGAATGAAGGCAGCGCGGTGTAACGAAACTGCACGAGATTGAGGAAAAACACGGAGAAGGAGCATGGAGCCGTCACGCGGAGCCGTTGAGGCCAAAAGAATCCGCGGTCAGAGTCGAGCCGCGGCGGAGGTGTATGGCCCCGTCGCGTTGCGCCAGAGAACCATGGAGGGCTGCGGCCGGGGCGGGCCACGGCGGAGGTGCGCGATGCCTTCGCGCTGTGCCGGTCAGACAAGGGACGTGGCCTAAGGCCATGGCGGTGCAGAGGGTGGCAGCTGGAACCACCGGCCGCCGGTGCTATAGGGGGCTGGGACCAACGGGTCCCGTGCGGCATAACCAGCAGGCCGTTACGGGCGGTCGGATCCGGGAAAACTGGGGGTTTGTACCCCCGGCTAGAGCAGCAGAGCAGATCCCCCGCGGGTCAGCCATTCGGTTCAAAAGGGGTGATGGCTCCCCCCTTCTACATCTACTCAGCACACGTGCCCCCGGACCGGGCAGAACTGGTCGGTCTAGGCAGGACCCCCTGCGCCAGGTCGGGCCACTCGCGCTGGGCCGGACATTCGTGCTGGGCCGGGCCGCACCGGATGGGTCGGGCCATGCCAGCTGGGTCGGGCCATGCCCAACCGAGCCAGACCTAGGTCGGGCCGACCTGGTTCAGGCTGACCTAGGGGGTATTGGGCCGGGTCGGACCGGGCCCAAACCCCCTCTTTTCAGACAGATCTGTTCAATCGTCCATAACTTTGGCTACGAACCTCTGATCGATGCACCGTAAGTTGCAATGTGATCCTTGGATCCACATAGTCATTTCAGTATATTACACTCAAGGTTTCAGAGAACATTGGGTATGGCTGGGTGGGTTTGAACACGAAACCAGCCGGGCCCTCGGAGCAGAAACACTAATAACTTGAGCTCTGGACGTCCGATTAACGTGCCGTCGACTTTGTTGGATTTCTCTTAGTGAGATGGTTCTTTTAGATTACTCCACTCGAGTTTTGTATGTATTTGATTTATGGTTGGGTTGGTTTTGACTTAAAAATAAACCGGGCCCTTCGGATGAAAAAGCCAATAACTATCAGACCAGGCGTTCGATTGACGCACTGTCTATCAGATTGAGTTCCTATTGACGAGACAGAACTCTGGGATACATCAAATCCATACTTCGTGTCAATTAATGTATCGACCCCCTTGTCCCATGGATCAGACCCTCCCGGAATCGAGCATGCTGTGTGCCGGAACCCTAGAGTTGGCTGCAACTGTGACGATGCTGACGACCGTACTGGGATCCTTCGTGGGTTCGACGTTGATTACTAATATTCTTGTATCCTATGTGGGTCTGACAGAACTATTGTTATTGTATCCTCTTGTGGGTACGACATTATTTGAATTTGTACTTGTATCCTACATGGGTACGGCAGAGTAGCTAGACTTGTATCCTTTGTGGGTCCGACAGCTTAGCTAGTCTTGTATCCAGTGTGGGTCCGACAGCTTAGATGAATCAGCGGCTACATCTGATCATCTCTATCATCTTACGAAGAAGTATACCTGTGTGAGCTGAGTCTTGAATATCAATTATTAACTTCGATATGATTGTTTTGCTATCCTATGTGGATTGAGTTGTGATATACTGTGTGGATTGGATTTTACAATCCTGTGTGGGCTAGATCGAACTTGGGCTCAGATGATTGAAGCTGAACTAGAATTGATGTCTTAGGTATATGTATGGGCATATACCTAAGTAGAGTTGGTTGTTACTTCGTGATTGTATCATTCCTTTGTGGTTTATTTTTCATGGATTCTGGGAGACCTTTGAGGGACTTGGGGTCCCTACTAAGTAGCATATACTCACCCCTGCACGGGCTATGCCCGCAATACATTGTGTTGGATGCAGACGACAGACAACGCTGATCGAGGTGGGCGCTCGTAGAGCTGGATGGTACCTGGAGCTGGATCACTGGATGAGATGTACACAGGGCAGATGACTGGATCTGAGGAGATGAGGAGACTATCTGTACCCACCGTTCCGGTTGGATTTCCACAGGATGTCTCTGTGTTGCTGCTTTACTTTTCTTCTGATGTACTCTCTTTTCAGTTGTACTTTATTTTCAGTTAGGTTTGTATACTAGCCCATTTACATTCCATCACTTACTATTGTACTCAGTTTACATAGTGTTTAATTTTTCTTGCTTACTCTATGGTGTTCGATTTCTTACATAAATGCAATGCCTTCCCTCATATTGGGATTTACGCCTTTGGTGCTAGTCTCCAGCCCAAGGCCTATGGAAGGCGGGCATGGGGTAGTCACGACACGGGTCCCGAGGACGGGTCGTGACATGTTTTCTATCACTTCCATCAAAACATGATGGTTATTTTTTTTGTTCCATTTCCATGTTTTCCTACATGGAATCATAAATTTGGTTTTCTCGGGTTACCTTTGTAGATATCTTTCTTTCTTTTAAAGATGTAGTTTTAATGACATTTTTTCAATGTGGGACTTCCAATAATGATTTCAAGCCCAATTTTAAAATTGTGAGGATACAAATTCCAAAAGTAGGAACGGATGTAACATCCCAAGTAAATAAATAATATGATACATTCATATTTATTAAAATTTTTGAATTAAATATTAATTTTACTTTAAAGGGGATGCAATGTTCAAGAGCGCATCCGATACACAACAACGTGTTTCATTGAAATCATACAGTGCCCCCAATGTTGAGTCATACTGAAAAATAATAATATAACATTATTTTAAATGGTAGTTAACGACTAGACATTGTATTGGAATGAATGAACAGATCTAACTACAATATTTTTATACATTTTTGATAAATGTTTTTAAATTCTTCAAATAAAATTTAGTGGCTTAAATTTTGAATGAATCTAATTTCAAGCATACTTTATTTTAAAAGGTTTATTTTCCACCTATTGATGGAGAACCATTTTTAAATACTTTTTTCCTCACTTTTCTATTTTCTATTTGACAATTAAAAATCCTTTTTTGAATCCGGACATCAAAATTTACTTTGGGTCAGTTATTGGTATTTTTTTGAGAAAAATTCAATTTTTAATGAATAGTGAAAAAATACGGTATTTTAATTCAATAGTGCCTATTAATATAATTTATTTATATGGTCATATTATCTTTTTAATTAGTTTTAAAGTGTAATTAGATTATATTTTTACAATTTAATCCAATTTTGGTCATTGGAATTAATTTTAATTTGAAATTGGATAGAAACAAGTGTCACTCTTTTGATATTTATTGTTTCATAAAACACACTATTTGTTTTGAAAATTGGAATTAATTTTATATTATTTAATGAAAATTAAATGTTTTGAATTTGGTAAAATAAAAATTATTATTGAATTAAAAATATAAATGTAGATACCCAAAGCTTGATGTACATGGACATTACATTACTTTTGCAGAATACTTAATGCATAACAAAAACCAACACACAAAGACCGTAGTAGTTTAGTGTCTTTGGAAACTCATAAAAATAATCTTATAATCATGGTGAAAGATCTTCAAAATCTCCCATAAAGATCTTCCCCTTTTTTATTCTTACTTAAAACGTTCTTTATATCCTGGGGAAAAGAAAACATAAAAAGGGTGTGCTCAAATACTCAGTAAGAGTAAACATATATAACATAAAACAATCCATAAGCATTTGAATGCAAGAAATTGAACATAAAATCTAAACATAAAAATCTTGGGAAAAGACATAAATCTTGGAAGTACGTAAGGCATATATCATAAAGGACCATCAATCAGGAAAAAAAACATTGGAATAAAACATGTAATTGTGGCATCTATTATGCACATGTTATGATTTCCATAGTAGCCAAGGCATTGCTGCCAAGACCATCTTAGTGGAAAAGTCCCATTCTAAATCTAGTTCACTCCTAGTTCGAGTCCTCTAATACTGAATCAGATTAACATATTGTTCTAGCCATGTCTATATCATGAGATATAAATCTTTACCCAATTCATTGGAGGGAGATATAGGTGCCACCCATCCCATAATGAAATCATTATTACTTATTCCACAACATAAACATAAATCATTCATCATAACCCAAAGAATAAAAATGGGTTTCATAAACATCATCCAATAATAACATAATCCATATAAAACAAATTGATATCATTTCATCATAAGAAAAATGAAACCATATAAATCATTGAGATATTATACACAAAACATACACATATGTAATAATGTCATCTTAGACGGAAAATGGTTTTTATAAAAACTTGAAAAGAATTCTTGAGGAAAATATCATTTCTTCTTAAAAATAATTTTCTTTTCACAAAATGCCATGAAATTTTAAAAGAAATGGATTTTATTGAAAATAAAAATGAAATATTGTAGATTAAACTTCATTAAAATAAGGCATTTTGAAACCAAAAAAATTTGTTTATGCCGTGAAAGTTAAATAAACATTCTCCTTGTACTTTTGCCGAAAAAATCAAAAAGTTCCTCTTCTGGTAAAAAAAAGAATGATTCCTTCCATAACACAATGTTGAAGTCAAAGAGGGGAAAAAAGATTTTTAACATATATGAAATAATATTAAACACTTTATAAAAAACATTTTTACGGACATGGATGAAAAATATAACCCCAGTAAATACTTACATATGAGCAATCTTGGAAAAAATGAAAATTGCAAATTTATCCCTTAACTTATGTCTGATATGCTTCATATGTATCCGAACATCCTGTATAATGATTTAAATAATGTCATTTACTTATTACAGAATCATTTTCATTGTTATGATATCATATATGGTTGACTTATGACTTTATATTACATGTTCTTTTGTAAATTACATGTTAAAGAAGTGTTTTCGGTAAAATAATTTCATTTATCGTACATGTTTGGACTTGTTGTTCTTGATATTATTATTACTTATATAATGATTTAATAACATACAGAATTTAAAACATGATTTATATATCATATATATTCAGAATATATATATATATAATAGATAGATAAATTAAATGAAACACACCGTTCATGGAGACGGTAGGCCGTACGTATGCATGAACGTTGTTTCCCTTTACTTATAGAATTGAATGGAAGTAGGTGAGTAACATATAAATAAATCCAGTAGCATTATAATGTTATATATACCATTATTATTTATTATATATACTTTATAATCATTCGTTAATGGTTAACATGGATATTGAATCTCATCGCGTCGTGGAGACGGTAATCCGTACGTACGCACGAGCGATGATATCATTACCATAATTATTGAATAGAATTTGAGAGGATGATATAATATCTAATAATAATTATGATGTTATAATATCCATATATAGTTATTCTTTACACCATTATACCCATCCATGTAAGGTGGTGGTGGAAAACCAGATTATACCACAATGTGGAGACGGTATTCCATACGTACATAGGTGCGGTGATTTGGTTTTCCATAGGATGGATATAAGGTGAAATGGGGTTGTTTAATATTTATAATAACATATTAGTATAATATAGATACTAATGTTATTATTTTATAATGAAAAAAATAAAGAATAAGAAGTTTAGGAAGAAAGAAACTAGAAAGAATCGGTAGAAGAGATTACCTCTTATTCGACGCACCTCTTTTAAACTTCCTCTTAAGGGACTGGAGTTGGTCTATTGATAAGAACAGAACCTCCAGAATGTTTTTAGGGAAGTGGAGGAGATAAATGGGCAGGGGTTTTCATATCTTGAAGCTCAAAAGGGTCTGAAGAGAATAGGGAAGAGGTGTTCTTTTATAAGGGAGGAGAGGGGCACGTTTGGAAAAACTTAAACTATTATTTTATAATTAAGTCATATTCATTTTCTAATAGCTCCAAATTGATTTATTTAGAAGATAAAGTGGGTATGGGTAGAAATCCTCTCAATCAATAGGTTTTAGACATGTTTAGGTTACTATTTTAACCATATAATTTAGATTTAACTCTAAGTTAAATAATTTACCTTTTAACGTGTCTTCTAGATTTCTTACACTATATGGTTAATAAACTTGCTATAACAATCCAAAAGAACCCCAAGTGGTTCAATATTAATATATATTAGCTTATATATGTAATTTGGCCAATCAATATAATTTTAGAAATATAATAACCATTAGTAGTATAATATTTTATTTAAAATCTATCTTATGTCAATTTTACACTATTTGGTAATTGATTTTTGTGAAAATCATAACAACATGATTAGTTTGAAAACAATTAATTAAATAAATACTAACATGTCAAATTTACCTAAAAAATTATTGTAATTCATAAAAACTCTCCAATTAATTTATTTAGGTACTTATAACATCAATTATGTTAATATTTCATTAATAATGTAATTACCACATCATCATTGTGTCATAAATTAATTAATATGTTTAATGTCTAAAACTAATAAATAAAATACCATTATATAGTAAATATTTTTATCTTTCTAATTAATATTTATAGTCTAATTTATCTTTTGTATAACAATATATTAAATATGTTTTAGTTATTAAACTTTGATTTTAACTCTTTTAACTCTTCTTTAAATAAAATAATTATAAGTGTCCTAATCAAATCGAAGTGGACCTAAAGGGTAATATTTTATTCCTAAGGTTGTTTTTTGGTCTAATTACACTTATAAAATAGAATTCGGACATGTGTTAGGGTAATAATAATATCATTTTTACCCTTAATTACCATATTTAATTTTAACTACGCTAAATAAAAGTAAAAATTTACTATTCACCAAAACAGTTTATCTTATGAACCACATTTTACTACTCGATATTAATCTTGTCTCTCAGATTTTTGAAATTCATGTCACATAAGTGGTAAAATTATGTTTTATGTACAATTGCAAATGCTCCTAGGAGATGGGTAAAAGACTGTGAAAAGTTCAATAAAATTTTTATATAACTAGAATTATTATAAAATGACTCCAATGAATTACATTGAACTTATATAGGTATTATGTATAAATTTTAACCTAAAATAAATTTAAATAAATAAATATTTAAATAAAAAGTCGGTTTGTAAATAGTAACCTAGTGTTTTCACTATTCATCAATAATTGAATGTTTTCAGAAAAAGTACTAAAAATTTACCCTAGGCTAATTTAAATATTCCGAATCCAAAAATGAAGTCCATTTTGAATGATAAAATTTATAAAATTTTAAAAATTGTGTATTACTATTCATAATGGCTAATTCATAATAAAATTATAATAATATCTCATTTTGTGAAACTCAGTATTTCATACTTCACACACTATTGAGGAAGGTCTTGATTGCGTGTAATGCAAGCCAAGTCAGGTATGCGTGTAGTGAATTCTCTATTTGTTGTTGCGTATAATATAATAAACACTTATTTAATTTATACATTAAAAAAATCTATACTTAATGTTGTGAAAAATAATTTCCACAAAAAGAAAGTGAAATTTTGTGTAACATGAGCCAAGAATAGTGTTGTGTATACTTCAAGCTAATACGGTGTTGCGTATAGTGCAAGATAATCTTGGTGTAGTGTACAATATAAGATATAAATGAAATTAAAAATAATATATCTCATAAAATCTCAGGGTTTTAAATTATACCCCCTTAAAATGAATTTTGCCCTCAAAATTCGTTGGGGATATAAATCGTTTAGTACTTCAAAATTTCATTTGTAAAAACCCACATTATAAAAGGAATACTAAAACGTAATTTTAAAATGTAATGTATGAAATGTAATGGTTACCTAATTTAACTCATCACTGGTATTCCACACAAGAGAACGTAGATGAAAATATGGATATGGAAGAAAAATCTAACCATGATGTTCTGATGGAGAGTGGTAGAGAACATGGCTATGAAAAATCCAACAATCACAAAGCCATAAATTTGTGATGATTTAAGGTACCATCTGATTAATCGGATATAAGGACACTAGGATAATTTGTTTTTGTTTTCATGATCATTTCCCTAAATTTAAAGAATTATTGAATTAAAATAAATACTTACATGATTTTGGTACAATAATACTGTTGTTTGGGCCTTGAAAAATTTCCACTTCAACCCTTAAAGAAATGAAGTTGAATTTGTCTTCCATGAAGTGTTAGCAGATCATGCTATAGAATGATAGGTCATTCCATCTTTCTCAAAAAAAAGGATAGAAAAAGTTATTAAATATACATAAGTCCATCTATAGTGAGATTAATTGTATATGGTTCCTAAAATGGTCTTATACATCATATATCATACCTATTAATATAATAAAACTAGTTTCTACTAACCAGGGACTTCCTGTAGTCCAGTGGTCGGTGATAAAGGCATGTCGCACTTCAGTTGTGGGTTTAATTCCCACAGCAATGTCCGACGCGACGGGTTGTCACCCGACCTATAAGTAGTCCTTTTTCGAAAAATACATTATTATAACATTCCATAAATAATATCGAAAAAAGTTTTAGCCTTAAATAATACTAACATATGTCCATCATAATCGATTTCAATCTTTAGAATTATCCAAAATACTTCTATCCAAGCTCATAGTATAATTAAAAAAATTACTAGAAATGTCATCTACCGAGCATGTGAATACAATCATTTATCCCCCATACGATATATCTTGTTGGTCACATTTCAAACATGTGAATACCCTAATCATGTATTCTCTTGAAAAAACGAATACCCATTGAAACTTAGTGAAAACATGAATGCTGTCAAAATTTAACACTTTCCACATCCCAAAAAAACCAAAATTTCTATATACTCAAACCATGATATAACTCTATCCTTATATTAGTCATGAGCTCATTTCATTTTTTCATTATCCCTTCATTATGTGCATATCATCATATTTCCAAAAATATTCCAATCAATTTTCATGGTTACCAGTACCATATAATTATTGAAAACCAATACATAGATATTCCAAAATTCCACGATACCATAAATGAGATTCCATGATACTATTTTGAAATCCCATTGCATAAACACTTAATCATTAAAAAACATCACTGTTATACTCAACATCACAAATAGTGATCGAATGTGACATCCCTTTATCCTTTTCCATAAGTGGTTGCTCACATTGATCATCATTAAACCTTGGATTAGTGAATTGATTAGCATAATTCCCCATTTCATTGCACTTGAAGAATTGAAGTGTTGGTGGTGTGTTCTCTACAGTATTTTCGTTATTCACATCATTATCAAACCTTTTTCCATTACTTCGACACTCAGCTAATCGATGACCTTCATTTCCAAACATAAAACATTTTCTAGTCCCATTAAGACAATCTCCACCATGCTTATTTCCACATAGTTGAGCATAAAGAGAAATTCATCATCTTTTCACCATTATTCTGAGATTTATCCTTGAACTCCATCTTTCATTTCATGTCCAAACCATGAAATGTATATGTAACACAAACTTCCATTTCTACCTTGATTTCACAGTGCAAAATTTATTCATAGCTACTGAAGTCTCTTATAGCTAATTCCCTTTGAAGACATCATTTTAAGCCACTGATAAATCGATCAACTTTACTTTCTGGTTGGATGATAAATGCAGATGCATACATTTCAAGACTTGTAAAATTCGCTTCGTATATACCAACAAATCCATCATACTTTTGCTTAAGCTCATGGAAATCCTTTTCAAACATTGTTTGAAGAATATAATGGAAGTACTTATTGAAAAATAAGTTCTTGAACTCATCACATTCCATAGATTTAATTTCATCTTGGGGCCTATTATTCTTAATTATAGTCCATCATTGATCTGCTTCACCTTCTAAACGGTAAATAACTAGACTGAATTTTTCATGTTCCGAACAACGAAGTATGGAAAATATCTTTTCAGTGGTACTGATCCATTGTTCAACAACAAGTGGATCAGAAGACCCATTGAAAGAAGGTGGATGTTGCCTCATGAAGGACTCAATAGAATATTTTTCCTTTATTCTACTCATTTGGAAGTCCAGAATGATTCCTAGCTTGTGTAATTATAGTAATAATATTTTTCACTCCATCTCCCATCACATTTGGTTGTTCGGGAGGAAAGTCATTGCATTTTCCATTACACTGATCAACACGGTTCCTTCGGGTACTAGCCATTGTCTAAAACCCAAAAAGAACAGTGTGGGATGCAAATATCATGCTAGGAAAATATCATAATAAAGGGGGAGTAACTTCAAGATCTAAAATCTTATGATTAATTCTAATATCCTTACCATAATTATAAGACTATACCATATTCTTATACTTATCCTTACGGACATCCCTAGACATATGTTAGAAATATCTCTAGGGATCTCACTAATGTTTTCACATACTAGTTTCCAAAGTTTAACTAAACTTCTCCTTTGATACCAACTGTAGAGACCCAAATCTTTAAATACAAGGACATTACATTACTTTTTCTGAATACATAATACAAAACAAAAACCAACACATAAGGACCGTAATTGTTTGGTGTCTTTGGAAACTCGGAAAAATAATCTTCTAATCATGGTGATAGATCTTCAACACCTCTGATAAAAATCTTCCACTTTTGTTTTCTTACCTAAAACCTTTCATTATATCCTTGGGAAAAGAAAACATAAAAATGGTGAGCTCAAATGCTTAGTAAGAGTAAACATATAGAACATAAAACAATCCATAAACATTTGAATGTAAGAAATTGAACATAAAATCTAAACATAAAAAAATTGGGCAAAGACATAAATCATGGAAGTATGTAAGTAATATATCATAAAGGAACATCAATCATAAAAAAACATGTGAATAAAACATGTAATTGTGGCATCCATTAGGCATATTATATGATTTATATAGTAGCCAAGGCATTGCTTCCAAGACCATTATAGTGGACAAATAACCTTTCTGAATCGAGTTCACTCCTCATTCCAATCCTATAACACTGAACCATATTAAATTACTATTCTAGCCGTGTCTATCTCATGAGATATAAATATTTACCCAATTTATTGGATGGAGATATAGGTCCCACCCATCTCATAATGAAATCATTTTTTACTTGTGCCACAACATAAAAATAAATCATTCATCATAACCCAAAGAATAAAAATGGGTTTCATAAACAACATCCCATTATAACATAATCCATATAAAACAAATGGATATAGTTTCATCATAAGAAAAATTAAACCATATAAATCATTGAGATATTATACTTGAAACATACACATATTAAATAATTTCATCTTAGATGGAAAATGGTTTCGATAAAACACTTGAAAAGAATTCTTGAGGAAAATATCCTTTCCTCTTAAAAATCATTTTCTTTTCAGAAAATGCCATGCAATTTTTAAATGCAAAGGTTATTATTGAAAATAAAAATGAAATATTGTAGAGTAAACTTCATTAAAATAAGGCGTTTTAAAATCGTAAAAATCTGTTCATGTCGTATAAGTTAAAAAACATTCTCCTTGTACTTTTGCTGGAAAAGTCAAAAAAGATCCTCTTTTTGTAAACAAAAGAATGATTCCTTCCATAACACAATGTAAATGTAAAATAGGGGTAAACATGAATTTAAACATAAATTAAATAATATAAAACACTTTATTAAAATAATTTTTATGTACATGGATTGACAATATAACCCCAGTAAATTCTTACGTATAAGCAATCTCAGAAAAAATTAGAATTCCAAATTTATCTCATACCTTATGTATGATATGGTTCGTATGTATCTAAACCTCATATATAATGATTTAAATAATTTTATTCACATACTAATGAATCATATTCATTGTTATGAAATCATATATGGTTCACTTATGACTTTATATTACCCGTTCATTTGTAAATTTCATGTTAAAGTAGCGTTTTCGGTAAAATCATTTCATTTATTGTACATTTTTGGACATGTTGTTCTTGATATTATTATTAATTATATCATGATTTACTAAATTCCAGAATGTAAAACATGACTTATATATAATATATATTCAGTATATATATATAATAGATTGATAAATGAAATGAAACACACCATTGATGGAGATGGTAGGTCGTACGTACGCATGAACGTTGTTTTCCATTGCACAATGAATTTAATGGAAGTAAGTAAATAAAACATACATAAATCCAGTAGCATTATTATTATATATATAACATTATTATTCATTATATATACTTTATAATCTTTCATAAATGGTTAACATGGAGATTGAATGTCATCGCGTCGTGGAGACGGTAATCTGTACGTACGCACGAGCGATGATATCATTCCCATAATTATTGAATGGTATTGGAGTGGATGAAATAATATTTAATAATAAGTATGATTTTATAATATCCACATATAGTTATTCTTACACCATTATACCCATCCAAGTAAGGTGGTGGTGGAAAAAAAAATTACACCACGGCGTGGAGACGGTATTCCGTACATATGCACGCGCGGTGATTTCATTTTCAGTAGGATGGATAGAAGGTGAAATGGGATTGTTTAATATTTATAATAACATATCAGTTTATTCTAGATACTGATGTTATTACTTTATAATGATACAATTAATGAAGAAGAAGTTGAAGATGAATGAAACTTGAAAGAATATGTAGAAGAGATTATCTCTTATTCGACACACCTCTTTTAAACATCCTCTTCAGGGACTAGAGTTAGTCTATTGAGAAGAACAGAACTTCCAAAACGTATTCATGGAAGTGGAGAAGAGAAATGGACAGGTTTTGGCTAGGATTTAAGGCTCATAATGGTGTTAAAAGAAGAGGTAAGGGGTTCCCTTTTTATAAGGAAGGAGTGGGGCACCTTTGGAAAAACTTTAAATATTATTTTACAATAATGTCATATTCGTTTTATAATAGCTCCAAATTGATTTATTTTGAAGATAAAGTAGGTATGGCTCGAAATCATCTCAACCAATATGTTTTAGACATGTTTAGGTTACTATTTTAACATTATCATCTAGATTTATCTCTAAGTTAAATAATTTAACTTTTACCGTGTCTTCTTGTTTTCTTACACTATATGGTTAATAAACATATATAACAAGCCAAAAGAACCCCAAGTGGTTCAACATTAATATATATGACCTTATCTATGTCATTTGGCCAATCCTTCTAATTTTAGGAATAGAATAACAATTAATAATATAATATTTTTTAAAAAACTTTTTTATGTCAATTTTGACAATATTTGGTAATTGATTTTTGTGGAAATCATAACAGCATGATTAGATTGAAAAAAAATTAATTAAATCAATTATAACATGAAATATTAACCTAGAAATTTTTTGAAATTAATAATAAGTTTCAAATTACATTTATTTTGGTACTTATAAAATCAATTATGTTAATATTTCATTAATCTGGTAATTACTGCATCAACATTGTGTCATAAATAAATTAATATATTTAATGTATAAAAATTATAAATAAAATACCATTATATAGTAAATAATTTTTTATTTTTAATGAATATTTATAGTCAAATTTAACTTATGTATAACCCTATATTAAATTTTTTTAGTTATTAAACATTTATTTAACTCTTTTAACTCTTCTTTAAATAAAATAATAATAAGTATCCTAATCCAATCCATGTGGACCTAAAGGGTAATATTTTATTACTAAGGTTGTTTTCGGTCGAATTAAACTTATCCAATAGATTTAGGACATGTTTTAGTGTAATAATAATATCATTTTTACCCTTAATTACCCTATTTAATTTTAACTGTGGAAAATAAAATTAAAAAGTTACTATTCATCAAAAATTATTTTTATCTTATTGAACCACATTTTAATCCTTGATATTAACCGTGTCTCTCGGATTTTTAAAATTCAACTCATAGAAGTGGTAAAATTATGTTTTATATACAATTGCAAATGTCCCTTGGAGGTGGGTAAAAGACGGTGAAAAGCTCAATAAAATTTTTATATATCTAAAATTATTATAAAATGAATCCAATGAATTAAACTGAAATTATATAGGTAATATGTATCAATATTGACCTAAAATATATTTAAATAAATAATTATTTAAATAAAAAGTTGGATTTTAAATAGTATCCCAATGTTTTCACTATTCATAAAAAATTGAATGTTTTCAGAAAAATACCAAAAATTCACCCTAGGCTAATTTTGATATTCCAAATCCAAAAATGAAGTCCATTTTAAATGATAAAATTTATGAAATTTCAAAAAGTTGGTATTACTATTCATAACTGCTAGTTCATAATAATATTATAATAATATCTCATTTAGTGAAACTCGATATTGCGTACTACACAGGCTATCAAGGAAAGTCTTGATTGGGTGTAATGTAAGCCATGTCTGGGCTGCGTGTAGTGAAAGATCTGTTTGGTGTTGCGTATAACATAATCAAAACTTATTTCATTTATACATTAAACAAAATCTATACATAATGTTGTGTAATATAATTTCTACAAAACGAACATGAAATTGTGTGTAACACCAGCCAAGAATAGTGTTGCGTATACTGCAAGATAATACAATGTTGCGTATAGTGAAAGATAATCCTGGTGAAGGGTATAAAAGAAGAAATCTAGGAAATTAAAAAAATATATCTCATAATATCTCTGGGTGTTACAATAAAATATAGCATAGGGTGAATTTTTGGTATTTTGGTGAAAAACATTAATTTTGATGAATAGTGAAACCAATTAGTAGAAGTTAAAAATAGACTTTTTCTATTAAATGAAAATACACCGCTTCTATGAATTGATTTTCGAAAATCAAACACACATGGTTTTTATTAATAAGTAAAATGTGGTTTAGTAAGATGGAAATAATTTTTTTGGTGAATAGTAACTTTTTACTTTTATTTTCCATAGTTAAAGATAAATAAGGTAATTCAGGGTAAAAAGAATGTTATAATAATACATAATTACCTTAACAGTTTTCATCGTCTTATTGGATGAGTAATGGCCGACCATGGGCATCAATGGTTCAACTTTGGGACCCCATGGAGCCACTTATGTGGGATGATGACACTTTATTTTAATTAACATAATGTAAAGGAAAAAATGAAAGAAACAAATATCATTTAGTAAATCAATTTTACATGTGGTTATATAAGTCGTATTTTCAACAATAAATATTCATTCAAAATATAAAAATATTTTCTACATTATGGTATTATTTTTAAAAAAATTACATCAAATAAATTTCATAATTTATGACACAATAATGATCCAGTATTTACCTCATTAATAAATGATTTAAATAAATAATATTATATATTATAAAAAAATATCTAAAACATGTCCAATTATTATTGTATAACTTTATTTCGACCATGATTCATATTATATTAGAATTTGATTAGTTTTGGACCTTTCGAAACAGAATATCATTAAATAATAAAATAATTTTTTCGCACTTTCCTAAGAAGCCCCTCCTCCCTCTTATAAAAAGCCCTCAATTCTAACTCATTTCTATCACTTATAAAGCCCCTTGGGTCATAAAAAACCTCCCATATAATCTCTCATTATCCCTGTCCTCCTTCTAGAAGCCTTACAATAGGAATAAGGCCCTTCAATATTCCTTTCAGTTCAAACCAAAGGGAGTGACCCAAATTAAAGGTAACGATTTCTCTTAACTTCTTTTATTTTATTTTAATTATCCAACCCCAAAACTCTATGTATTACATTATTTTATAACAAAATTGGTATCCTAAATATACTAGGATATTTTTATGATAAGGATTCAAACTACACTTACACACACCACCATCTAATGGTTGAGGAACATGATGTTTTTGTGGATAGAAAATGTACGCCTCATGAAATGATGATTGATCAATTATCTTCTACAACCTCTCATGGTGGCCATTAATATGTCACAATATTTATATAAGATATATATTATGTTTATTTTTTATCTTTTTTATTTAATTTTTATTTACAATCATACCTTAGGCTTTCTAATACGTGTAAACACGATAATTTTAGTTGAGGAAGTGCAGACTACTGCCCCTTCAAGGTGATATGATTAATTTATGAAAAACATGGAATATATAAAGGATGGATTTAGATAAATTATTTAAAAATATATATCATATGATATTATTCTATAATTAACACATACCTATATATTATTATGATTTAATTACTTTAAATAAAAAATAGAAATTAATGTAGCGGTCATGCATATGTCGGGCTTACCTTCTCCATGAACGGTGTGTTTCATTTCATCACTCCATATTATATAGAATATTATACATACATATACACTGGATATATATTATATATATGATATGTACATAGTTAATTTCATCCTAGAGATAATGGAATTTTGACCTCATGGACAATTGTTTATAATAACATGCTCATTTTTTACTAAAGTTCCGAACATCGACCAAATGTCCGATATAAACTCAAATAATTAACTAATTGTTATAGAAAGGTAATAAGTGATATAAAAGGGATAATACACATTAAAAATTTCCTTAATAGAGTAGATATTAAATTATGTTTATTATTCAGGATGAACACAGAACATATAAGTCATGTCAGACACGAGTTAAGAGATTTCCTATCTCACCATTAATTCTATGAGATTTCCATTGTTCCCCACTTATTTCGTACACGTGGTGTATTTTGTAGTGAAATTTGACACATATTATTATTATTATTTGTTTATTCATGGTATTTTTTGATTCATTTTGTGGTTATTAACTTTTTTTCATACAAATCAATTGATTACAATGTGGTAAGGGGTTTTCATCTCACTTTTTAATCCCATGAGATTCATGTTGTATTTGCAACTATTTACTTTTTTTGTGGTATATGTACTACCCAAGATTGTATTATTTTTGTAATATAATTTAATCTATGGGTTTTTAAATCTTTAATTAAATACACTTCTTTCATGGGGTGTATGTTTCATGAGATACCTAATAGGTAAGAAAACTTTTTAACCCAATTTCCAATCCTTGGGTTAATCTTCTAATTCGTAATAATGCATCTCTATGATTATGTGCCGAATCATTGTTCATTTATTTGTGTATTAATTTCCAATCCCCTCTCTATGGATATAATTTTGATACACATAAAAAATCAATTAGTAAATTCTCAATTCATTGATATGAACCTAATAAGAGCAATTTTAACTGAATTTCCATTCATTGATTTAATCATCTAAGACATTGGTGGTGTTTTTACAAAAATATATGTGAATGTTTTCTGATTGATTTAAACTAAATATAATATTATATTTAGTGTATTTATATTTTTCACACATAATTATTTCTTTGATTTATCCGTAATCTAAGGATAAAGTCTTTATAAGGTATTTCATACCAATTTACATTCCATTGAGACCTCTTTGTAGTTATGCACCAATTCACATTCATAAGGTGTATATAATATCTTTTAACATATTATACCCTTAATCTATATATTCTCATGATATTATAAAGTTTTTATTAAATGTGAGTCCTCAATTTTTTTTTTCAATCATATCTCTCTATGTTAAAAACTTTTTAACTAAAATATAATTTTAAATGTTTTAAATATTTATTCTTATAAATATTTCTCATTAATATACATGTTTTCAAAATGGGATTTAAGGATTTATTTATATGGTAATTAATATTTTAATGTGAAAATTGTTTAAAGGTTTCAAACTAGAGTGAGAAACTTTTATTCCAAAATATATTTTTAAATGGTTTTTGAAAATGGATTGATTATTTAAATATCATGAAATTATTTCTTATGATTGAAAATTAAATGTTATTAGTGAAATGTTTATATTTGTAATATTTTTTTTGTAATGATGGTACTTGGACTTTTGATGGGTTGTTACGTGATAAACTAAATGATGAGTTGTGACGTGATAAATCAGGACTCGTGGTTACGTTATAACCTCTAATGCATTGGGTATGGTAGTCGGCCATATGACTATTCCAATTAGTGATATGTTGGGAAGCCTATTGTATGGTTATTCCACTTAATAGTTTTTATGTCCTAAGTTACCTTTATATGTTATGTGTTCTTTATTTGGGGTTTATGTTAATTTGTTGGTTATAAAAGGGTAAGCATATGATCTTTTAACCAGTAGAGTGTATTTACTAATAAATAAAGGTGAAAAGTATTACTTATGATAAAATATTCATGGTTTACTTGTTGTATTGAAAAAATAACATTTTTCCTTCTTTTTGTATCCCTTACTGAGCTTTTCATGCTCATCCTTTTTTTAAATGTATTTCATAGGATATAAAGCTTAATAGGATCAAGTGTGGGATCAAGTAAAAGTTTTTTTGTCTAAAACATTGAACTAGACATGACTCTTTTTTACATGAGTTTTTATTTTTTGAATAAAATGGAAACTGTGTAGAAGTGTCTACTTTGAAATATTTGAGATGTAATGTAATTGTTTTGACTAATTATCTAAAAATATAATCCTAAAAAGATCCTCATTGTGAAATATTCAATTAATTCAATATTATATAATGTTTTAGGCTGGGTCCTTATAATTAGAATATATATGTGAATAAGTAAATGTAATTATTTAAATTTTTTCATATAATGATGAATTATATCATTAAAAGACTTGTGTTACAGTATTATATATTGCCTTGAATTTTTATGCTTATTTATGATACTTTCTAGTATATTGTTCTCCTCTATAAGCATATGAGCTCACCCATTTCTTATGTTTTTTTCTATGATGCAAAAAAATATATTATGATTGACCTACATGAATAGGTTCAGGTATTTGAGTGTGATCAAAGGGGACACAATTTTTTTTGTTTTTTCATCTCTTAATGTAGTGTAAAACTTATGTATGTATCTAGTACTTCCAAGCCTTCTGAACATATCGGTATTTTAGACATGATCTATTGTGATAATTCCAATGTTATGTAATAATGTGACAGATTAGGTTAACTAGGGTCGGAGAGTTTATACTGGTATAAGAATATGTTTATTACAAACCATGGAAAGTATATTTAGAAAAAATATTTCATTAGAAAACATTTCCATAAGATAAACATTGAGGATAAGTATAGAAGAACTTCCTAGAATTTTGGTAATGTAGTGATTTTGTGAATTTTTTGAGAAATACCTCTATTTCAAGATATGATCTGGTAGATGAGACTCGGGAACAGATGTATCTAGGGGTAAAACTGGAAAACATCACTTTGATCTAGACTCGAATGAGAACTAGTGCACAAAAATGGGCTTTGCTGCACTGTTCTTTATTACACTGCCAGTAGATATTTGTAGGATAATTCACATTTTTATTAAAAACCATTATGATAGAATTATGGGTCAATTATTCCATAAAACATTTTATTTATGATTATATATTTTATATATAATCAATTAAATTTTTGTTCTATATTTTACTAGTTTAGAATAATTATTTTCAATACATAAACAAATATAGTGTATGCCATTGTTTAGAAATGGAACTTAGTGGACATAATGGAAACTGTATTAACACATGTAATCCATGTAGAGAATTACATCCTACCTAAGATAATTATTGTAGAGCTTGTGATGTGACTGAAGCTAAAAAACTTATAAAAATACTGGGAAAACTCACTCAGGATATGAATTATAACCATACCCATAGAGAGCACCCTGATCTACAATGCGAAGGATCAATGTAAAAATGATTCATGTGGAAAAAAATACAAAAATTAAATGGGAGTACAAAACTATTTGTAGTAGAGATATTGATAAGTTCCTTATAGAAAATATTTCATCCATTGGGGAGTAGCATATATGAAAAAGTTATCATGGAAGTTTATAGACTCATAGGAGATACAGATCAATGGTTTTAATTAATTTAAAATACAAAGGACAATGATTGAGTATTAGATTTGGAATGGATGGAGTTTAAAGATAATTTCATAAAAGATACATTCCTCATGAACATCGAGCATATTTGGAAACTTTATTTCTGAGTCTAAGGAAAATGATGGATGAGAATGTTGCAATTATTGTGTCTCAAATTACAAGGCTAGCAAGGCATGCTGGAAAATATATATGTAACCTAATGAGTATGATTTATCAATTCTTTGAGGGGTTAATAACGTTTCTCCATCAAGAATTAGTTTCAAAATCCTAATTTTCATATGAAGATATAGTCTAAAGTGCTATTGAGACCAAAAATAAATTATCTCAGTCTTACGATGTTAATGTGAAGCAAGAGAAGAAGATATAATCTGAACAATCTAGAAATGGAAATATTGGGATGAAGGGAAAAGTGGAATTTCAACCCTACAGTAAATGTGGGAAGAAAAACCCCAGTATATGCTTGAAAGAGATGGTTGTTTGTTGCATGTGTTGATAAGTGAATTCTGGTCTCTTGTCTATCGACCCCTCCCTCTGGGTCATCAAGCGTCTTGGCCTCTGAGGAACTCTTGAGCTTGAGGTTGGCTTCAGTAAGGTTCTTAGGGAAACCTCCGGAGGTGGGTACTCCTTCAACTCTGATGGCGGTTTCATCTTCACGCACTAATCTAGACAGCCTCAGGGGAAAAGGGGTGGGTGTACCCCCCCCCCCCCCCCCCGCTCGGCTCGTCACAAGTGGGATCACAAAACTCCCAGGCCTCGTTGCCCCCCCTCTCCGGTGGTGCCCAAAGACCAAGGGTCAGGGGTACTCACTAGATCACATTACAAGGTAGATTGCATCATATCTCCTAGCCATGGATCGAAGGAAAAACGCTCTGGCGCCAGTTCTGGGGTGGCACTTTTTCAATGATTACTTTACTCGTCTGGAATGCAAGGGGGCTGGGAG
Source organism: Viscum album (assembly GCA_963277665.1). NCBI lineage: Eukaryota > Viridiplantae > Streptophyta > Magnoliopsida > Santalales > Viscaceae > Viscum > Viscum album. The sequence goes on along the minus strand of OY728157.1, from coordinate 1,067,354,732 downwards.
CTCATATTAAAATAGACTTCCTCATGTCTGACATCGCTAAACACAAGGTCGTAGTGGTGGTCGTCCTTGAGCACAAGAAGAAACCCTCTATAATTTCTATGTTCTGCAGAAGGCTTCGCATACATGGCTCTATTCAAGACGACTCTACCAATAAACATATATGGGTATTCTGGAGAAAGGAATGCTCGGTATCCTTAGTTCAATCCAAGGACCAGTTCCTCATAGTTAAAGTGAGTACTGGGAATGCTTCCTTTCTCGTGTCTTTTGTGTATGGGAGTTGCAACCTCCATATCAGGGAAGGGTTGTGGAAAGAGCTGGCGAAGTTCGACCCAGGACTGGAGGCCTGGATTATGGGAGGGGACTTCAACGTGGTTGTGGACCCGAGTGAGCGGAAGCGGAGAGGCCCCTTCCCCAAGAAGGCTAGTTCAGCATTTGTTAGCTTCATGGCGGGCATGGGATAGTCAGATCTAGGGTTTTTCGGCGAAAACATCACGTGGTGCAACAATCAACAGGGTTCTCGGTGCTGGTGGGGTCTTTTGGACCGCTGTTTGGGTAATTTACATGCCATCTCTCTCTTTACAAACACTAGGGTCACTCATCTAGTTAGGGGGATCTCGGACCACTCCCCACTGTTTATTTCTCTGAGTACAACGGCCGAGCCTCCTGCTTCTTTCCACTTTAGCATGCTCTGGATTGAATTACTGGGCTATCATGACAAGGTTTCTAAGTCCGGGGAGACTCCTTTTGCTGGAAACAAGTGGATCATCCTTCATGGGAAATTGAGGAAAACTAAGTCATACTTGATGGAGTGGGAAAAAGATCAAAGGTCTCCAGAGGAAGATCTGTCTGCTGCCATGAAGGACGTGGAAACACGGGAGGCCTCCCTGGAATGTGCTTGGAGGGAAATTGTGTATGTGGAGCTCACAAGGAATAAAGAACTGATGGGGGAACTCCTTCTTAAAAAATAGCGTCTTTCCAGGGAGGCTGCCAGGATCAAGTGGTTGAAGGAGGGCGACTAGAACACATCATTCTTCCACACATGTATCAAGGAAAGGAAGAAGCAATCGAGGCCGAACATCCTAATGGTGGATAGAAATTACACTGATGATAGAGACATCGCGGGGAGCATGGCATGTTCCTTCTTCGACAACTTTATTACCGACCCGAACGAGTGCCTCCCACAGGGGTATCCCTCTGAGGCTTCAAAGATCATTGATTCAATCCAGAGTCGTGTGTCAGATGATGATAATGCTAGCATGGGTGCAATCCCTAATGAGGAAGAGATCCACCATTCACTCATTCACCCGAATCCGGAGAGTTCTTCGAGTCAGGATGGCATCCCTGCTTCCTTTTACAGGTCTTATTGGTCCTTGGTGAATGAGTCTGTGATGGAAGCCATTCAAGACTTCTTTCGCGGGGGTTACCTTCCAGAGTAACCTGAGCCACCACTCTTTTCCTTCTTCCCAAAACCAAGAACCCATATGTTATCTCCCACTACCGTCTAGTTTGCATGTGCGATGTTCCTTAAAAGATCCCTGTGAATATTATCAACAACATATTGGCCCTATATATCCCTTGCTGGATCTCCCCTAAGAAACACGGGTTGTCAAGGGGCCCAATATCCAGGAAGCAGTTGCCCTTCCTCAGGAGATGATGCACGACATCAACCGCAAAACAAGAGGGTCCAACGTGGCCATCAAACTCGACATGAATAAGGAATTTGATCATGTGGAATGGAGTTTCATCAACAAGGTTCTCACATGAATGGGTTTTAACTCTTTTAATGTCGACTTAATCTTCCGCTGTTTCAGCTCCTCCTAGATCTCGATGTTGTTCATGGGTAAATCTTTCAACTTATTTAAGCCCACTCATGGCCTCAGGCAAGGAGACCGCCTATCCCCATCCCCTTTCATCATTACTCAGGACGTTCTGAGTGGTCTCCTCAAGAATAGTATTGATCGAAGAATAATTCCTTCATTCTGTCGATGCTTGAGGGTACAGCCGATTTCCAATTTGATGTTCCCCGATGACTCCTTCATGTTTATCAATAGAAGGTGAAGTTCCCTTCAGAGCTTCCTAGATGTGCTGGAGACCTTCTGTTGATGGAGTGGGAAGAGGATTAATAAAGATAAGAGCGAGTTCTTTATTGAAAGTGGGTGTGATGCGGCGAGGATGGAGTCGGTCAGCATCTTCCTGGGGATAGGCAGGGGTGAGTTTCCTATGAAGTACCTGGGTGCGCCCATCTCAGCGAGTAGGCTCAGGATCCGGGACATTGACGACTTATCTACACGGATCAACGACAAAGTCTTTAACTGGAAGAATCGATTTCTATCCTTTGGCGGGAGGATTTCCCTGGTTAATGGTGTCTTGGTGATGTTTCCCCTCCATGCCCTCGCATCCAACATGGTTCCCAATGGGTTCATCAAGTCCATCGACAGATCTTTATCCAGGTTCTTTTGGGATCCGCAATCAAAGGGGAAGAAGCTATGGGTTGTGTGGAGAAAGCTGTCGTAACCGGTGGAAGAAGGAGGTGTTGGCATGAAAAACATGAAATATTCAATCTACTACTTGCATGCTAGGATTACATGGAGTGCTTTATAGATATCATTCTTTGGGGGGCTTCCATGCACTCGTACGTTAGTTTTTGAAATGGCTCGGAGAGCGGGAGTCACCTCTGGCCCATCATCTCCCCCATCATGGATATCCTCCGCCTGCTTTCCCGTTGGCTGATTGGGAGAGGGGACATTTCCTTCTAGCATCAGAACTAGTGTGGCTTAGAGTTGGGCTTCCCTGGGTGCCCGACCCCGCTGATCTCCTTCAAAGAAGCCAGCCTCTTTTCCCCCTTCATTGAGGCCGTGTTGGACAAGGAGAAACAGGATTTCTTCAACAACATTATCAGAAACTCAGAGGACGACAGATGTGTTTTCTCCGCGTCTCCTTCGGGGCACTTCTCCTCAAAATATTTTCTCCATGTAGTCCATGAATAGATCCTTCAGGGAGGATGGGACGAGATCATCTGGATCAAAAGTATTCCCACTAAGTTCAACTTCCTTTCATGGAGACTCAGGAACAGAGCCCTCCCGGTGGATGAGAACGTGAGGAAATGTGGTATTCAACTTTCTTCAAAGTGTGTTTGCTTCATGGTATATAGGGAGGAATCCCATGTCCACCTTTTCATCGGTAGCGATTGGGAGAAAGAGGTTTGGGAGGCTCTAGGGGAATTCACAGTAACCAACCCTCTATACAAGGATATTAGTGGCTTCCTGGATCAATGGTACTGTGGTACTGAAGGAGGAGGACCGAAGAGGATGGCCCATTCGGTTCTTTTCCAGGCAGGGTACTGGAGCATTTGGAGGGCTAAGAACTCATCCATCCATGAAGGTGCAGTGGTTTTGGCCTGCCTTATTATCACCTGGGCTATAAACTTTCTTGTGGATATCAACAAAGCAGTGAAGTCTCTAAAAGCGGCTCCTTCCTTGCACCAATTCCAGGGTGCAACCAGGGATCATGATCTGCATGGGGACAGGAGAGGTTCTTGGGTAAAGTGAAGGCCTCCCCTCATGGGCTTGAAGATGAATACTGATGGATCTTGTCTACAGAGGACTATGAAGGGGGAGGAGTGGTGCGGGATTATCACGGCTCTGCCTTTCCAGCCTTCTCTCCTAGATTAGGAAGTGGTACCTCTATTCAGGCGGAGGAAAAATCCCTGTTGACCGGCCTCACCATCTACCACCAGAAAGGGATCACGACCTCAGAGGTAGAAAAAAACTCCCTCATTATTTACAATTCCCTCGTAGGTTACGAGACTCCCACATGGTCGATCTGCTATGATATTAGGAGGTGCAAGAATCTGATTGGAAAAATGACTCAAGTGCTGCATACCTCGAGGGAGGGGAACAAAGTAGCTGACCACCTAGCTGCCCTGGAAACGCCCAGGGAGGAGGCAGTTGCTCATTCACACGTTGCATACCATTCATACTAAAGGGATGGAGTACATCAATGGGTATGCGATGGGGTTACATTACTTTTGACCACCTTGAACTCGCCCTTGGATGGAGGGGTGTTCTCCAGTCTTGGGTCTTTTTGTTGCTGGTTGCTTTTGACCTTGTTTTTTTAAAAGAAAATAATAATAATAATGATGATGATGATGTTGAGAAAAAGGACACTAAACTAATGATTTTAAGGTAGAGAAATAGGTTGTCAATGTTGATTTCTAAAATTGAAGAGAAATAGTGAATTATTCAAATGAATGTACTAAGAGTCAAGGAATTATACCTCAGAAAATTACAAGGGAGAAAGTCTAATCTTATGAAATCACTACTACTAAGGTTGAGGATCTGAATACTATGGTGGTAGGTACTTAATCATTTCATCAAATTTTGAAAATGATTTATTTTATTCTTGATCATCGCAGTATTTAAAATCCCCTAGTTTTCAAAAATATTAGTTATTTCTAATTTTACATAACAAAGGATTTTTCAGTCAAAACAGTTATGCAAAGTGACATTACAACAATGTTTTGTCAATTAGTCACCATTATGGCATATAAACAAGATTTATCTGCTGATATTATTATCATACCCATGATTGAATTTGATATAATCCTTTTTATGTATTGGATTTCAGAGAAATATGCCTAAATTTTTTTATGAATAAGGTGGTTTTAATTATTGATGATGTTAAGGAATACATTATCTTTAGATCAAAAACATCACTATCTGATTCTCATCTAGATACACCCCCTATATCTCTACTAAATTTAATTATTTGGGAGGAAGGGAGTGAAATAACTATGGGTGATGAAAATAATGTTCAAATAGAGGATGTAACTATTGTTCAATAATATGTCGATGTGATTCCAGATGATTTTCATAAACATCCTATAGAATGGGAAATTGAATTTTCCATTGAATTAATTCCTGGTTCAAGACCCATTTTGAGGACCCATTATAGAATGGACACTGTGAAAGTAATGGAACTAAAGGAACAACTAGAGGAATTGCGTAATAACAGATTTATTCAACCTAGTTTTTCTCCATGGGGAGCCCTTGTACTTTTTGTTAAGAATAAAGATGGATCTATGATGTTGTGCATTGAATACAGGGAGATTAATGCTATAACAATAAAGAACAAATATCCCTACCTCCCATTGATGATTTATTTAATCAAATTCATAGAACTGAATAATTTTCAAAGATTGAACATCGATATGGATACCATCTATTGTGCATGAAAAACATAGATATTGAAAAGACAACATTTTGAACCAGGTATGGGCATTACGAGTTTAGGGTAATGCCTTTTTGACTGACTAATGCACCCTCCATTTTCATTGATATAAGGAATATATTTTTCAAGGAATATCTTGAAGACATTGTAGTGTTATTTATTGATAATATGTCAGTATACTGCAAAATCTACAATGATAATGAAAATCACCTGTGCACTATTCTAAAAATCATATGAATAAATTAATTACATGGGAAGTTTAGAAAGTGTGAATTTTGTCTTCAAGAGATTTATTTTCGTGGACATATTGTATCTATGGGTGGAATCTCTGTCAATCCTTCTATTACAAGGACAATCCATGAATGAATAGAAGCAACAAGTATAACTGAGGTATGTAGTTATTCTGGTTTAGTAGGATATTATCAGAGCTTCATCTATAAGTTTTCCCGATTGGCTAACCCACTAACAAAGATCACTCATAAAGGGGATAATTTTCTATGGACAAAAGTGTGTGGAGAATATTTGGAATAATTGATGAAACGATTAGTCAATCCTCCTATTAAGAATCTACTATCAGGGAATGATGGGTTTTTTATTTATAGTGATTCTCCAAAGAAAGGACTCAGTTATGTTCTTATGTAGAATGATAGAGTTATTTCCCATGCCTCACGAATGCTATAATTTCATAATGAAAACAATCCTACTCATTATCTTGAGTTAATAGATGTAATATTTGCTTTGATGGTACTACGAAATTATATATATGGTGTAAAATGAGTGATATATACTGATAACAAGAGTTTGATGTACATTTTATCATAGAAATAACTCAGCATAAATAAATGGATATGGATTGAACTACTCAAGGACTATAATTTCACAATACAGTACCTCCCAGAGAATGAAAATAAGGATGCAGAATCATTGAGCATAAAAGATCATGGAGTTAGGAACAAGTTGAGATTTGAAAGGGATCCAATGTTCATGGAGATCGTAATGATGGATATGGGAATAATCATGGAAGTTGAAACATCTATACTTTTTAAAATGATTTAAAAAAAATCTATACTAGAAATGATAAAATATATCATAATGATGATGATGAGTTTCAAATGAAAATTAAAGAGGTGAATGATGGGAGATTGATCGACATCGTATATGAAGATGAAATTTTGAAATTATAGGTGAGACCTTGTGATCCCGATATAACTGAATTATAGAGGTAATTTTTGGATTATTATCTTAGCTCTACTTTATCTATACACCCTTTGCACCACAAAGATGTATAGAGATTTGAAGGAACATTTTTGGTTGGACATGATGAAAAGAGAGGTTGCGGATTATGTGTCATGATGTAGGGTTGGTCAATAAGAGAAGGATACAAGACAACATCCTAGAGGAGTCATGCAACCTCTTCCTATACCTGAGTTGAAATGGAATGTTATTACGATTGAAGTTTTCATTGGGCTACCAAAGACACCATGAAATAATGATGAAATATGGGTTATTGTTGATCATCTTACCATGTAAGAACATTTTCCTGCTATAAGAGAAGAGTTACCAATTTAATATTTAGCAGGACTATGTATTAATGAAGTTGTAAGACTTCCTGATGTACCCCCATCAATTGTTTCTAATTGTGATCCCCAATTTACATCATGATTCTAGAAAATTATTAGGAAAGACCCGTATATTGAACATCATTTGAGCACTTCCTACCACCCACAAACTAATGGAAAATAAGAAAAGACTATTCAAACCATAAAAGACATGTTGAGATCATTCTCACTGGACATTCAAGGTATGTGGGATCAATATTTACCTTTGGAAGAATTTTCCTATAAAAAAGATTCTATTTAAGTTTTTAGAAGAGATTATATAAAGAGTTATATAGAATGATATGTCACACACCAACTTCTTGGGATGATGTTGTTGAAAGAAAACTTATTGGCCCAAAAATTATTGAGGAAACAATAGAAAAGGTTATGATTGTCCAAAACCGCATCAATGCAGCTCAATGTAGGCAAAAGAACTATGCCGAAAATATAATGAAGGTTTTCCAATTTAAAGTAGGAGATAATTTTTTCTTGATGGTATCTCTATGGAAGGGCATTATATTATTGTTAAGAAGAGTTAATTGAGCTCCATGTACATTAGGCCTATCAAAATTATACAACGAATTGGAGTTTTAGCATACAATTTGGAAATTCCACCAAGACTGTCATAAGCTCAGGATGTGTTCTATGTATCACTATTGAGAAAATAAATGCCTAAACCAATCCATGTACTCACCTATGATGAAATATAACTGGAACACGTTTTATCAAATTGTGACGATCCTATCAGGATTTTTGATACCTGAGAACAAGTGTTGAGGAACTAGATGAATCATCTTGTAAATGTTTTTTTTGGGGAAACTATAAAATTGAAGAGATAATGTGGGATCTTGAGTAACTTATGATGAAGAACCACCCGAATATTTTTATACTGTAATATTCTAGAAATTTCAAGGAAAAAATTATTTTATGGACAAGAGAATGTAACACCCAGAGCTTCCATTGTATGCTTCTCTGTGAATAATTCAATAGCATAGGTTTTATGCAACATTGAGTTCTATCACACCACAACCAATCAAAATAGCCATTTAAAAAGAAGTTATGAATATTTATTACCATTTTATTAAATTTAATAATTTTATTTTTCAAAATTATCTTCATTTTTTGGATTCGCAATATTCAAATTAGTATAAGGTGGATTTGTTTTATTTTTATATAAACATTTAATTTCTGATATATAGTGAAAAACACTATGTTTTTGTATAAAGATATCTTTTATTTAAATAAGTATTATTTTTATATAAATTTATTTGAAAGTCAAAATAGATACTTAATAGTTATATTAGCCCAATGTAATTCATTTGAGTCATTTTATAATAAGATTAGATATATAAAATTTCGATGAACTTTTTAAAGTCTTTTACCCACCTTTTAGGAATATTTGCAAATATTGAATAAAACATTATTCTACTGCTTTTTTTGAAATAAATTTCAAAAATATGAGAAACTCAGTTGACATCAATAAGTAAATTTTGGTTCAATACGATGAAAATAATTACTGGTTAATAGTAACTTTTGAATTATATTTACCACAGTTAAATGTAAATAGGGTAATAAAAGGTAAAAATTCTATTATAATTAGACTAACACATGTAAAAATTCTATTGGGAAAGTGAATTTCGATCAAAATCAACATTAGGAATAAAATATGATCTTTTTTAATCCACTTGGATTAGGTTAAAAAATTTATTATAATTTATTTAAATAAGATTATAAAGTGTTAAATTAAAATTTTAATAACTAAAACATATTTAATATAGGGTTATACATAAGATAAATTATAGTACAAATATTCATTAAAAATCTAAAAATATTTACTATGTAATGGTATTTTATTTATAATTTTTAATCATTAGATAATTAAATTCATTTTTGACATGGTGAAGATGAAGTAATTACCATATTAATGATGGAATTAAATAATTGATATTATAAATATTAAAAATAATTTAAATTGATATTTTTTTCCTTCCATGAATTTTCTAGTTGAATATGACATGTTAGGGTTAATTAAAAGAATTTTTATCGATATTAAAATGTATTTATGGCTTTCAGAAAAACCAAATACTAAATAGTGTCACAATTGACCTAAATGATTTTTTAGAAAAAATTTGATTTTATTAAATGATATAATATTCCACAAAATATATTGTTCTTGAAAAGGACATATATAATGATATATATATCATTAATAATCAACTTGAGGTTCCCACTTCATTTTTTTGTATGTTTATTAACCATGTAATATAAAAATACAATAATACTTGGTAAAAGTTAAAATGTTTAACAATGATTTAAACCTAAAATATATGGTTAATATGGTGACCTATACATGAATAAAACATATTGGTTGAGATGATTTCGACCCATACCCACCTTAAAATTTAAATAAATCCATTTGGAGTGATTATAAACCCAAAATTATTTTATATTAAATAAATATTTCAAGCTTTTCCTAAAGAGCCCCTCACCTCTTTTATAAATGGGTACATCCCTAACTCTTAATTTAACACCTCCAATGCTGCTTTCCTCAGCCAACCCCTACTAAAATCTCCTCCCAAATACCCTCAAATAAACCTAGAGGAAATAAATTAGTCATAAAGCCCTCTTAAGGATCCACTTTTGTTCAAATAAAAATAAAGAACCTCATGATTAGGTAATTATTTCATCACCTATTTCAATGTTATATTATTCTTCAACTTCATATTTATTTTTTGTCTCCATATAAAAAAATAACTCCAGTACCATATACATACTGAATTTTTTTTATAATTAAGGCATAAGAATATCAGTTATCTTATCCATCCTATGAATGATAATGTCACTATACCTGCATACGTACAATGTGTCGTATCCACTTCATAGTGTAGTATGTTATTCAAAACATCATTATATTTATGGGAATAATAATAAGTATAATTGATATACATAATAAATATGAAATGTTAATGATTATTTATATATAATATACTATACAATTACATATTTTTTCACCACTCATTTAATGATATTGTCGCTTGTGTGTTCATACAACTTACCATCTACACAACAAGATAAGATTTTTATCAACATTGAAACCATTCAATAATAATTTCTATTTGATGATTAAAAATAATGTTTATGAACTGAATTTAATTTAAGATAAGAATCAAATACATCATTTCCATAAAAAGCATGACTTTATTAACAATACATATAAAGGAAAATGAATCATTTAACACCTAAAACAATGATACTGATAAATATTATTAACAATGCAATATTATAGGATCATATATGATATCATATTTATGTATGTAGTGATTGTATAATAATAACAATTATTTAACCATTATATTGGATGTTAGTGTGACCTTGATTAAGGAAAATTAAAAGGTATGTGTTAATTCGATAATCTCTTTAAAATCCGAGGTTGTTTATACGTAAATATCTACTAGGACTTTTCCCTTATAATCCACATCCGTGTTTCATAAAAATATATTTCAAAAAAAAATTACTAATTAATATAGTATGGGTTAAAGTCATTTATACCCTTTTTTGTCTTTTTATAAAACAACTTGAAAGTAATATTTTCATTATTCTCAAAACAATATAATTTATGTCCTTTTTGACAAATTAATGAAAGAATATATTTTAATTTATATGGTGGGTACTGTTATTTTTTGCCATTATAACACTTTCAATGCTTCCCTTTCAACCTTAAAATAATATTTTAGTAATAAATGATTTATTTTTTAAATACATTCCATTTAAATGATTTCAAAATTGAAATTGAAATTTTTCACAAATAGTTTTAATTTCATCTATGTCAACATCTTTTGTTGGATTTTACGCTTGTTTGAATATGATTCATTATGATAAAATCTTCCACACTGTATTGAAGGTTTGGTGATATTTTTTAATGTGTATGTAAAATTTTTATAACATTAATGGTTTATGGTTAATGTATTAACATTTCTTATGCTATTTTTATGATGAATGTTTTTGTTATGTTTCAACCATTTCATATGAGGAATGCATTGAACATAGTTAGTGATAAGAGGGGACCTCTAGAGACCATCAATGCATCGGTAGGTCTAACGAGACAAATTAATGTCTTAGAAGAAGTCCTTCAAAAAAGTTTTTTTGTAGTCTTGGAACGATGCCATGACAATGTGGTTATAATGTTCGGCATTATGCATTATATCATTATAAAGCAAGTTATTAGTATTACATGTGATTATTCTACTAGTAGAATATAAATGTGAATAAGTAAATGGAATTAATTGATTTATATTTTCCAAATTATATTTATTTTTATGTTTAAAAGGATTTTATTTTAGTTTTAAATATTTCCATAAATGTTTATTCTTATTTTTGATAGTTTATTCTATATTGGTATCCTTAGCGAGCATCAAATCTCACCCCATTCTTATGTTTTATTTTCCCACGATTTGAAGAAGAATATTATGATTGACCTACATTAATACGTTAATTTATATGAGTGTGTTCAAAGGGGAAAAATGTCGATATTTTTTCATTTCATAATTTAATTTAAATCTTATTTATGTATCTAGTACTTATAAGGCTACTAACCTGATCGGTCTTTCAGACTTGATAACTTGTGATCATGCCAATGTTATGTAATAATGCACCGACTCTCGATAACTGGGGTTGGGGTGTTAGAATTGATTTATAGTTTATATGTGATGTATATTAAATTTATAATTTAATTATTTTTCTGTAATTAGTATATAACATGTACCTTCATTATTTAAATTTTGTTGGAATATGATAATGTTGTTCATTTTGGAAGAAGATTATCACCTCAATAAGGAATGAGATTCATTCAAACTTTATATTAAATGTATTAAAGATAGATTTTTTAGAGATGTGTTATATGTGTAAAATAATATTGATAATATAATTATAATATATATATATTGATTATTTTTCATTCATTCACGGAAAGAAGAATATAGAAATAATGGTCATGCGTATATTTGACCAACTGTCTCAATGAATAACATTTTTAATTATATATTTTTAACATTTATATAAAATGATAATAAAATATATTTTATTTATATCATGATTACATTCAAAAAATGATAAAATCAGGATCTATGTAATACGACCAAGACAAAAATGTCAAAACATGTACGAAAAACAACACGATTATTACATTAAACGTAAAATAATCATGGAATTTTTAATGAATATGAAATATAATATAACATGTAAATTATATATGATAACATATATATATATCAATATATTTTGTATATATTTCTAAAAAAACATAAAATTATTATATTTAAGTTTGAATGAGAACAATGGGATTTTAAGACAAATGTTTTTTATATAAAAAATATTCCATTTTCACCACTCATTTAATTTATTGTGTTTTTATACATATATATGTCTGTTTTTATTATGGAATTAATTTTATTAGTTATATTAAGTGTTTCAGTTTATGTTATTATTTCATGGATCTCATGAATCAATGGTTACATTACTAGTATGGTATTTATGTGTCAAATTTATTTTCACTAACTAGTTATTCTGTCTCATATATAATTTCAATGATTTAATTTATAATCATTCGTATAAAAATTATGTTTATCTACATTTCAATTTTATTATCTCAGATTTATGCTTTTTATGGTTAAAATGATACCCAAGTGTTAAAGAAATGTTGTCTCAAATTTACTTATTTTAGAAAAAATTTATGTTATAAAACTATATTCATTTACAATATGTATGCACATACCAATTGATAAGTTATATCATAAATATCCTAATTTTAATGATATTTTAAGCTTTATGTGATGTTATTATTTCATAGTGATTTTGATTCTAGACTTCTCATGTGGAAAGTGTTTATAACTACAATATCAATATTTTCCTGGGGTGTTTATGATTATGTTTCAATTGGTGAAATATTATTGTCCATTACAATGAAATTTTGATGAATTTTATTATCCTTTATTTATTCATGATATCATAATGTCATTATATCATGAACCATCCCACTTTGACCCTGAACCGGTCTCCCAGGCAAGCCCGCGACAAGTCCTGAGAGGTAGTCCCGATCCTCTTGGGATGTCGAGAAGCACCAAGGGCAACAATAGAGTACATAAGAGAATGATTTTTCCCAAATATAAGTAATAAAATAAAAAGGGGAATGAAATGGATTCCCAAAATACATTTACATAAAAATTGAACTTCACATTTTTTGTACACAAAACTGAATGTACAACTGAAACAACAACTCAACTAACAAAACCTGATAACCAAATTACTCCATGTGACCCCTGTGGTCAGTCTCCAAAAATAAATATCACATGTCTCCCATGAAAATTGAATTTAGTATGAATCATTCATATGGGATACAAATTAAAGAAAACTACAGGCGTGAGTATTAAAACCTAGTAGGTTAGCCCTATAATCAATACCAAATTCGCATTATTTAAATTAAAAGAAACATCAATTTTATGTTTTAAATAAAAGATATAGTGGAATTATTTCCAAATGAGGTTGAATCCTATAAAAATTATCAGATAAGAACTTGCATGTTTTATAAACATGAATGCTAGTAACAATTTTTCAATGAGGTGGAACTTCACAATGAATAAAGATTTGAAGAGGGATTCTTTAAAGAGGGAATTTTTTAAATAAAACACACATGATTATTAATTTACCAATTAATAAAATCGTATGCCAACATTGATAACCAAATAACCAATTATCACAAGTCATGGGAACACCCCTAGGCAGTAGTTAGTAATGAGCCCCAAGTAACTCATATCTCGGGGAAGGTAACCATAATAAATATCAATTACCATCCACATGAGCTAATAGTAGGGTGTATACCCATAAACTAGTTTTCCTCCAACAAAATCATCATCATAGTTTAGTTAGTGTTGTAATTTTCAATCATTATATGGGAAACAGTGGCTAAACCCCACACGATCACAAGCATACTAGTACACATCCTCCTACCTAAATACCTAGGATTACATTTAGTGATCAATCATTTTAAACATGTAATCACATAAACATTGCACATGAAAATTCAATTCCAATACCATAAAAGCATAAAAATACTACAACCATGCTTTTCATTCCTTTCATGGATCAATAAACCACAAGAAATTTTCCTAAAACAATTTCAAATAGTTTAATGAGGCTTTTCACACAAAACTCATTCAAAAAATCTATTTTCAGGATAACACATAGTAAAACCATATACATCCAAATTTCTCATCCCAAAAATATTTTATAAAATCATTTCATTGACCATAAATCAATCTAAATTGACACAACATGGTATACTCATGTGAAACACTCATTCATCATTTTTAGAAATGGCCAAACATGCCTTTGATCTATTTTAGAAAACCAAAATTTCAAAATTCCCAAAATAAAACATTTAATAAGTATGTGAGAACCCACTATTTTAATATTAAAAACATTTTTAAACACTATGAAAGTATTCATATTTATTATCCATTACAAAACCCTATTTAAAAATGTGTGAAATGAGATTTCTATTAGAAACACATGCCAAAATAACTTAAAACAAATACACCATATTTATAAAAAGAAAAACTTTCTTGGAAACCACTTTCGTAACAAAAATAAATTTCTTTCTTCACATATGATGTGAATATAAATAAAAAACATTCATCTTAAACCACACTCAACTCATAAAATCAAATTGGGAAACATAGCGAAAACATGGCATGAATTTTTTAATAGAACAGTTTATTTTGACCACTCGAAAAGGAATAAAACAACAATTGAATGCCACTAATTTATTCAATATACTGAACCATGTTAAAAATTCCACAAACCATATGTGTATCCTATTAAATCATTCGATCAAACACGCGATGTGAACTATTTTAACATAACTACACCACCTTACCATAAAATATATTAACAGCTACTTGAAACGCCAATAAAATTATGTAATTAATAAATTAATATTATAATAGTTTGAGGATTATGAATAAAAATGAAATATATTGATATTAAATTAAAATGACATGTCTAATGGGAAACCTACCTCAAATATTTGGTGGAATGGAAACACAAAATTGAAATCACTTGTCACAAGTTTATAAACCCTTAAACTATGAAAAACATCAATAAATATATTTAAAACCCATAAAAATTCATTCCAAAACTTATCCCATGGTTATTCATGATTAATGGATAAGAAATATCCATGAAATGATGGACGAAGGAGGAAGACCGAGGAAAAAGGAGACGGAATCTATCCATGGAACATAGTAAACACTTCATATTCCCTTAGATGTAAACTCTAAGAAGATTTGGAGTGTCTTTAAACTCATAGGAGGGTCTCCTTAGGTCTGTACAAACTAGGGTAAACCAATATTTGGGTAAAAGTGTTTGAAATTACTTATTTATTGATGGAACAATTTACATTCTCAAATCTGGATGATTTGAGAAACCCTGATAACTTTCTCCCTAATACGTGATGAAAATGATATCCAAATAAGAAAAATTGATAATGGGGGAAAGTATTGATATCATGGATTTTTGTGGGAGTTATAATCACTGAAAAATATTAATCACTGAAAAATATATAAAATAAACAATTTATTTGTTTAAAACTGGAAATGGGCCCACGGGCTGGCCCATTAGCTGAATAAGTAACAAAAATTCAAAATGATTATGAATTACAAAGGGGTAAAAAAGGATATGGTGGTTTGAATATGAAAGGGTAGGAAATTTAAGAAGTTGAATGGGTGAAAAATGTTTTAAAAAATGATTTATAAAATACACAAATTTGGTTTTTAAATCTGGAAATGGGCTCACGGTTGGCCCAAATCATGAAGTAACCACCATTTCTCCAGAAACTCCCCAAAAATATTTGGGGAACCCATATTATAGGGATTAGACATATATCGAAGTTCAAAACTAGAAATTAATCTCCCCCATCACCTAGGAAAATGATCAGGATTTTCAATGAACCGTATCAAAACGAATACATAAAAATAATAAAAAAACTGGGTATGACAATTCTCCCCACCATAAATGCATTCCTCCCTAAGAAATCCATTACACTTTACAACTTCTTGATTGAAACCTAGTTATTCAATATAAACATGATCCATCATATCTAGATAAGTAAATATCTTTCACTATTAATAGAACTTATTCTTCTTTCCCATCCAAAAAACTGACTCACAACCACTTTGTGAATATCAATCGAAATATCATGCCACACTTTCCACATAGAAGGCAAGAACCAAATTATTGGGACTTCTTCCAATGAAACAAATGATAACCCATAACATTTTTTACTCAAGATATCAAATGAATTGGTGGGGGATGCTATAATGGCCTCCCCACTATTAAATCACAACTACCATAAGAGAAATCCTTAAATGAAAGATATTTGAGTCCCGTAGTGGGTCACCCCACCATAAGAGAACAACTAGAAATGAACAAAAAAAGGAATTCAACATGAATTATAATCGGACCTCACCCACACATTCCCACAATACTTTCCCAAAACAAACAACAAACCCATGTAACGAGGGTTACAACATGAAAATCAAAGAACAACCACTCTTGAATGTAGGGGACAAGAACTGGGGAAACACATTTTACACGGATCTAGACACCCACCACTGAGGAATGGGAGGGAATAGGTGTAACAGCCCGAGATTTTATGAAAAAAATTCCTTTTAATTTCATTAATGTCGTGTGTTGTACGCTACAGCAAAAGGAGCTTGCACAACACGCAACCTTGACTTGACTTGTATTACACACAATCACGACCTTCCTTAATAGCGTGTGTAGTACGCAATACCGAGTTTCACTAAACAACGATATGCTATTAAAATATTTTTAAAACTAGCCGTTATGAATAGTAATAACCACCTTTTAAAATTTTAGAAAATTTATCTCTCAAAATGGACTTCATTTTTGGATTCGAAGTATCGAATTTAGCCTAAGGTGAAATTTTGGTACTTTTGGATAACTTTCATATTCTGTAGAATAGTGAAAATTACTAAATTTTAATTAAAAACAATTTTTTTAATCAAAATAATTAATAATGATAAATTTTTAATTTGAGTGGTTTTAATGTATATTTAGAATATATTTTTACAATTTAATACAATGTTGGTCATTGGATGTAATTTTACATTTAAACCAGACATTTACAAGTGTCAATATTTTGATAGATATTGTTTCTTAAAAACACGCTATTTGTTTTAACAGCGGGATTTAATTATAAAATTAATTAATTCAACTTCTATGTTATGAATTTGGTAAAATAGACTTCATTTTTTAATTAGGAATATGAAATATATCTTAGGATGAAATTTTGGCATTGTTCTGAAAAACATCAATTTTTGATGAATAGTGAAACTACTAAGTGGTAGTTAAAAAACTAATTTTTTCATAAATCTTAATTTTACCACTTCTGTGATTGGAATTTCAAAAATCCGAGAGACACGGCTGATGTTAGTAAGTAAAATGTGGTTCAATGAGATGAAAATAATTTTTGGTGAATAGTAACTTTTTACGTTTATTTACCACGTTTAAACGTAAATAGGGTAATTAAGGGTAAGAATGATATTAATATTACCCTAAAACATGTCCTAATTCTATTGGACAAGTGTATCTCGACCAAAAACAACCTTAAGTGTAAAATATTATCATTTAGGCCCACTTGGATTAGATTAGGACATTTATTATTATTTAATTCAAAGAAGAGTTAAAAGAGTTAAAATCAAAGTTAATTTACTAAAACATTTTTAATATGGGATTATACATAATATAAATTAGACTATAAATATTCATTAGAAATATAAAAATATTTCCTACATAATGGTATTTTATTTGTAATTTGTAGACATTAAATAATTTTATTTAATTATGACACAAAGATGATGCAGTAATTATCCTATTAATAAAATATTGACATAATTGATGTTATAAACACCAAAATAAATGTAATTTGAGACTTTTTATGACTTACAATAATTTTATAGGTTAATATGACATGTTATTGTTGATTTAAGTAACTTGGTTCGAACTTATCATTCTGTTAGAAATTTCATAAAAGTCATGTACGAAATAGTGTCAAAATTGACATAAATTAGTTTTTAAAACAAATATTATATTATTAATTGTTATTTAATTCCTAAAAATCTATGTATTGGCCAAATGACATAGATAAGGATATATATATTAATAATAAACAACTTGGAGGTCCTTTGGCTTCATATATTAAATTTATTAACCATATAGTGTAAGAAAACAAAAAGAGATGGTAAAAGTTAAATTATTTAACTTAGAGTTAAATCTAATTGATAAGGTTAAAATAAAAACCTAAACTTATCTAAATCCTATTGTATGAGAGGATTTCGACCCATACCCACTTTATCTTTGACATAAGACCACTTGGAACCATTATTAACCGAATTTGACCTTAATATAAAATAATATTTTGAGATTTTCCTAAGATGCCCCTCTCCTCCCTTATAAAAGGGAACCTCCTCCCTCTCCTCCTCACACCATTTTGAGCATTCAAGCTCGGCCAAACCCTGAAAAAATATCTTCCCCACTTCCCTAGTATCATCCTAGAGGTCCTGGTCTTCTTAAAAGACCAATTTTAGTTCCCTAAAAGGAGGCCTCAAAGAAGCACTTCAAAGAAGAGGTAATATCCATTACCAATCCTTTCCAATTTCTTTCTTCTTCAACTTCTTCTTCTTTAGTTGTTTCATTATGATGTAATAACATCAGTATCACTAATATACTGATATGTTATTATAAGTATGAAATAACCCTATTTAACTATCTATCCATCCTACGGAAAATGAAATCACCGCGCGTGCGTACATACGGAATACCGTCTCCACGACGCGATGAGATTCATTCTCAATGATTAACCATTTATGAATGATTATAAAGTATATATAATAAGTACTAATGAAATATATGAAATAATAATGATACTGGATTTATGTATATTTATATGTTTGTCATCTACTTAATTCCATTCAATTCAATAAGGAAAAGAAAACAGCGTTCATGCGTACGTACGGACTACCGTCTCCATGAACAGTGTATTTCATTCCATTTATTGATATATTATATATATATATATTTTGAATATATATTATATATAAATAATGTTTTACATTCTCGATATAAGTAATCATGATCCAAGTAATCATGTTAATAATTACAAGTTAAAAACACGAACGAAAAATGAGACGATTTTACCCAAAACGCTACTTTAACATTAATTTACAAAAGAACGGGTAATATAAAGTCATAAGTGGACGATATATGATATAATAACAATGAATAAAATTCTGGAATAAGTCAATAACATGATTTAAATCATTATACAGGATTTTCGGACACTTATGAAGCAAATCGGACCTAAGGTAAGTGATAAATTTTCAATCTCATTTTTATCTGAGATTGCTTATACGTAAGTATTTAATGGGGTTACATTTATCATCCATGACCATGTTTTCTAAAAATGTTTTTATAAAATTTTTACCATTCTTCCATGAATGTTTAAAGTCATTTTACCCTTTATTGAATTTTTACCACATTATATGAATGGAATATTTCCTTTGGTTACCATATAAGGTACTTTTTGACTTTTCCGACAAAAGTACGAGGAGAATGTTATTTTTAACTTATACGGCATGAAAGGATTTTTACGGTTTCATAACACCTCATTTTCATGAATCTTCCTCTACAATATTGCATGATTATTTTCAACAAAACCCTTATCTTTTAAAATTGCATGGAATTTTGTGAAAAGAAAATGATTTTAAAGAAGAAAGGATATTTTCCTCAAGAATTCATTTCAAGTGTTTTTCTCAAAAATATTTTCCATATAAGATGACATTATTTGATATGTATGTTTCAAGTAAAATTTCTCTATGATTTAAATGGTATCAATTTTCTTATGATGAAATGATATTAATTGTTTATGGATTATGATGACATGATGTTTAAGAATCCCATTTTATTACATGGGTTATGCAATGATGTATGATTTATGATTTTGTGGCACACATAAGAATGGTATCATTATGAGATGGGTGGGACCTATATCTCCCTCCAATTGATTGGGTAAAGATTTTATATCTCATGAGATAGACATGGCTGGAATGGTAGGTTATACCGGTTCAGTGAAATAGGACTGAAACGAGGGTGACTCGGTTCAGAAAGGGACTTTGTCCACTAAGATAGTCTTGGCAATGAGTCTTGACTAACAAGAAATGATTCTTAATGATTATGTGTGTATGCCACAATGTTTCATGTTTTATGTTATGATTATTGGGATTACATTTCAATACTATGATTTATCCCATGTTATGAAATTATGCTCTCTTTTGGAGGTTAAGATTTACAAAATGTTATGTTCTTATGAATATGATGTGATTGATATTACTTTTGTTTACCCTTACTGAGCATTTGATCTCACCCTTTTATGTTTTCTTTTCCCCAGGATATAAATAAAGGTTTTTGGTATAAAAAGGAAGATCCTTATGGGAGATGTTGAAGATCTTCCACCACGATTAGAAGATTATATTCCGAGTTTCCAAAGACACTAAACTATTACGATCCTTGTGTGTTTGTGTTTTTTTTATGTAGTAAGTATTATGCAAAAGTAATATAATGTTCATGTACGTCAAGATTCGGGTCTCTACAGTTGGTATCAGAGGAAAGGTTTAGTCAACCTTTGGAAACTAGGATGCGAAATCGTTAGTGAGATCCCTAGAGATATTTTTAAGTTATGTCTAGGGATGTCCCTAAGGTTAAGTATACGTATAGGTTATATTACTAGAATTATGCTAAAGATCATAGAATTAAACCTATGATGTTAGATATTGAAGGTACTCCCCCTTTATTATGTTGTTTTCCCTAGCATGATTTTTTCATCTCACACTATTCTTTTTGGGTTTTAGACGATGGCTGGAACCCGAAGGAACCATGTTGATCAATGCAATGGACAATGCAATGATTATTCTCCTAAACAAACAAATGTTATGGGATATGGAGTGAAAAATCTTATTGCTATACTTACACAAGCTATGAATCATTCTGGACTTCCAAATGAGTAGAGAAAGGAACAATATTCTATTGTGTCCTTCATGAGGCAACGTCCACCTTCTTTCAGTGGGACTTCTGATCCACTTGTTGCTGAACAATGGATCAGTACCACTGAAAAGATATTTTCAGTTCTTCAATGTTCTGAACATGATAAAGTCATCTTAGCAGTATATCGTTTGGAAGGTGAAGCTGATCAATGGTGTAATCTTATCAAGAATACGTGGCCAAGAGAGGAAATTGAGTCCATGAAATGGGACGAGTTCAAGAACTTGTTTTTCAGTAAGTACTTACCTCGTATTCTTAGAACAAAGATGGAAAAGGAGTTTCTTGAGTTGAAGCAGAAGGATTATGAATTTGTTGGTATATACGAAGCAAATTTTACAAGACTTGCAAGGTATGCATCTGGCATTATCATCCAACCTGAAAGTAAAGCTGATCGATTTTTTAGTGGCTTAAAACCAAGTCTTCGAAGGGCATTAGCTATAAGAGACTTCAGTAGCTATGAGGAAATTGTGCGTTTTGCTATCAATGTAGAAATGGAAGTTGGTGTTACATATCCATCTCATGGGTTTGACAAGAAACCAACGATGTAGTTCAAGGAGAAATATCAGAGTAATGGTGAAAAGAAGATGAATGTTTCCTTATGCACAAAGTGTGGAAAGAATTGTGGTGGAGATTGTCTTAAAGGGACTAGAAAATGTTTTAAGTGTGGACAAGAAGGTCATCGAGCAGCTGAGTGTCGAAGTAATGGAAAAAGGGTTTCTAATGATGTGAATGAAGAAAACACTGCAGAGAAGGCACCACCAACACTTCAATGCTTCAAGTGAAAGGAAATGGGGAATTATGATAATA
Source organism: Viscum album (assembly GCA_963277665.1). NCBI lineage: Eukaryota > Viridiplantae > Streptophyta > Magnoliopsida > Santalales > Viscaceae > Viscum > Viscum album. Next base: position 1,067,332,926 of record OY728157.1, on the reverse strand, counting down.
AATGACCTAATCCAAGGGTTAGTGATGATCAACATGAGCAACCACTGAAGGAAATGGACAAAGGGAAGTCACATGCGATCACTATTGGCGATGTTGAATATGACAACGATGTGGTGGAATGATTAAGTGTTTATGTAATGGGATTCCAAAATAATGTTGTATCATAAAGTATTGGAATATTTATGTGTTGTTCTAATGTAGTATTCAAAGTGATTGAGATATTTTTGGAAATAAAATGATATGTGCATAATGAAGGGAAAACCAGAAAATGAAATTTTTAACAGTATTCATGATCTCATGATTGATATAAGGACTAAGTGATATCATGGTTTGAGTATATAGAATTTTGAGGATTTTGGTATGTGGAAAGTGTTATCTTTTAACTGCACTCATGTTTTCACTAAGGTTCAATGGGTATTCATTCTTCAAGAGAATACATGATTAAGGTATTCACATGTTTGTAATTTGACCAACAAGATATATCTTATGATATATGGGGGATAAATGATGGCATTCACGTGATTGTTCAGAGACATTTCAAGTAATCATTATCTTTATACTATGAGCTTGGACCGATGTATTTTAGATAAGCCTAAAGATTAGAATGGATTATGTTGGACATAAGTTAGGATAAAATGTTTTTTGATATTATTGATGGAATGTTATAGTAATATAGCTTTAGAAAAAGGACAACTTGCAGGACTGGTGACAGCCCATCACGTCGGACAAGGCTGTGGGAATCGAACCCACAACCGAAGTGCGACTGGCCTTTATCGCCTACCACTGGCCTACAAGAAGTCCTTGTTTAGTAGAAACTAGTTTTATTTTATTAAGCAGTATGATATATGAAGTATAAAGTCCATTTTAGGAACCATATATGATTAATCTCACTATAGATGGACTTATGTATTTTTTGATAACTTTTCTAACCTTTTGTTTGAGACAGATGGAATGACCCATCATTCTATCACATGATCTGATAACACATAAAAAATGAAAAATTAAACATCATTTCTTTAAGAGATGAAGTGGAAATTGTCCAAAGAACGACAAATAATGAGACTATACCAAAATCACGAAAGTATTTCTTCTAATTCTAATTTCATCAACTTTAGGGAAATGATCTTGAAAACCAAAAATGTTGTCCTCGTGCTCTTATATCTAATGAATCAGATGGTACCTTAGATCGTCACAAAGTTATGGCTTTGTGATTTCTGTCTTTTCCATAGCCATGTTCTCTACCACTCTCCATCAGAACATGATGGTTAGATTTCTCTTCCATATCCATATTTTCACCTATGTGGAAACCCAGTGATTAGTTTATTTGGGTAACCGTTACGTTTCATACTTTTGTTTTTAAAGATTGGTTTTGGTATTTTTTTTATGATGTGGGTTTCTATGAATAGTAAATGATTTATAACCTAGACGAATTTCGAGGGTGAAATTCATTTTAAGGGGGGTAGAATGTAACAGCCTGATATTTTATGAAAAATATTCTTTTTAATTTCATTAATGTCGTGTGTTGTACACTACACCAAAAGGAGCTTTCTCAACATGCATCCTTGACTTGCCTTGTATTACACGCAATTGCGACCTTCCTCAATAGCGTGTGTAGTACGCAATACCGAGTTTCACTAAACAACAATATGCTATTAAAATATTATTAAAACTAGCCGTTATGAATAGTAATAACCACCTTTTAAAATTATAGAAATATTATCTCTCAAAATGGACTTAATTTTTGGATTCGGAGTATCGAATTTAGCCTAAGGTGAAATTTTGGTACTTTTCAGATAACTTTCATATTCTGTTGAATAGTGAAAATTACTAAATTTTAATTAAAAACAATTTTTTTAATCGAAATAATTAATAGTGATAAATTGTTAATTTGAGTGGTTTTAAAGTATATTTAGAATATATTTTTACAATTTAATACAATTTTGGTCATTGGATGTAATTTCACATTTAAACCAGACATAAACAAGTGTCAATCTTTTGATAGATATTGTTTCTTAAAAACACGCTATTTGTTTTAACAGCGGGATTTAATTATAAATTTAATTAATGCAACTTCTATGTTATGAATTTGGTAAAATAGACTTCATTTTTGAATTCTGAATATGAAATATAGCTTAGGATGAAATTTTGGCATTGTTCTAAAAAACATCAATTTTTGACGAATAGTGAAACTACTAAGTGGTTGTTAAAAAACTATTTTTTTCATAAATCTTAATTTTACCGCTTCTGTGATTGGAATTTCAAAAATCTGAGAGACACGGTTGATGTCAATAAGTAAAATGTGGTTCAATGAGATGAAAATAATTTTTGGTGAATAATAACTTTTTACTTTTATTTACCACGGTTAAAAGTAAATAGGGTAATTAAGGGTAAGAATGATATTAATATTATCCTAACACATGTTATAATTCTATTGGACAAGTGTATCTCGACCAAAAACAACCTTAAGTGTAAAATATTATCATTTAGACCCACATGGATTAGATTAGGACATTTATTATTATTTAATTCAAAGAAGAGTTAAAAGGGTTAAAATCAAAGTTTATTTACTAAAACATTTTTTATATGGGGATATACATAAGATAAATTCGACTATAAATATTCATTAGAAATATAAAACTCTTTCTTACATAATGGAATTTTATTTGTAATTTTTAGACATTAAATAATTTAATTTAATTATGACACAAAGATGATTCAGTAATTATCCTATTAAAGAAATATTGACATAATTGATGTTATAAACACCAAAATAAATGTAATTTGAGACTTTTTATGACTTACACTATTTTTATAGGTTAATATAACATGTAATTGTTGATTTAGGTAACTTGGTTCGAACTTATCATTCTGTTAGAAATTTCATAAAAGTCATGTACCAAATAGTGTCAAAATTGACATAAATTAGATTTTAAAAAAAATATTATATTATTAATTGTTATTTAATTCCTAAAAATCTAAGGTTCGGCCAAATGACTTAGATAAAGATATATATGTTAATAATAAACAACATGGGGTTCGTTTGGCTTCATATAGAATGTTTATTAACCATATAGCGTAAGAAAACAAAAATACACTGTAAAAGTTAAATTATTTAACTTAAAGTTAAATCTAATTGATAAGGTTAAAATAATAACCTAAACTTTTATAAATCCTATTATATGAGAGGATTTCGACCCATCACCACTTTATCTTCGAAATAAGTCCATTTGGAACCATTATAAACCGAATTTGACCTTAATATAAAATAATATTTTGAGATTTTCCTAAGATGCCCCTCTCCTCCCTTATAAAAGGGCACCTCCTCCCTCTCCTCCTCACACCACTCTGAGCATTCAAGCTCGGCCAACCCCTGCCAAAATCTCTTCTACACTTCCCTAGTATCATCCTAGAGGTCCTGGTTTTCTTAAAAGACCAATTTTAGTGCCCTAAAAGGAGGTCTCAAAGAAGCACTTCAAAGAAGAGGTAATATCCATTACCGATCCTTTCCAATTTCATTCTTCTTCAACTTATTCTTCTTTAGTTGTTTCATTATGAAGTAATAACATCAGTATCACTCATATACAGATATGTTATTATAAGTATGAAACAACCCTATTTAACCATCTATCCATCCTACGGAAAATGAAATCACCGCACGTGCGTACGTACGGAATACCGTCTCCACGATGCGATGAGATTTATTCTCAATGATTAACCATTAATGAATGATTATAAAGTATATATAATAAGTACTAATGAAATATATTACATAATTATGATACTGTATTTATGTATATTTATATGTATGTCATCTACATAATTCCATTCAATTCAATAAGGAAACGAAAACAGCGTTCATGCGTACGTACGGACTACCGTCTCCATGAACAGTGTATTTCATTCCATTTATCGATATAATATATATATATATTCTAAATATATATTATATATAAATCATGTTTTACATTCTGGATATAAGTAATCATGATCCAAGTAATCATATTAATAATTACAAGTTAAAAACACGAACGACAAATGAGACGATTTTACCCAAAACGCTATTTAACATTAATTTACAAAAGGACGGGTAATATAATGTCATAAGTGGATCATATATTATATAATAAAAATGAATATAATTCTATAATAAGTCAATAACATGATTTAAATCATTATACAGGAGGTTCGGACACTTATGAAGCAAATCGGACCTAAAGTAAGGGATAAATTTTCATTCTCATTTTCATCCAAGATTACTTATACATAAGTATTTACTGGGGTTACGTTTATCATCCATGACCATGTTCTCTAAAAATGTTTTTATAAAATGTTTACCATTCTTACATGAATGTTTAAAGTCATTTTTTCCCCTTATTTACTTTTTACCACATTGTATGAATGGAATATTTCCATTGGTTACCATATAAGGTACTTTTTGACTTTTCTGACAAATGTACGAGGAGAATGTTATTTTTAACTTATACGGATTGAAATGATTTTTACGGTTTCATAACACCTCATTTTCAAGAATCTTCCTCTACAATATTGCATGATTATTTTCAAAAAAACCCTTATCTTTTAAAATTTCATGGAATTTTGTGAAAAGAAAATGATTTTAAAGAAGAAAGGATATTTTCCTCAAGAATTCATTTCAAGTGTCTTTCTCAAAACTATTTTCCATATAAGATGACATTATTTGATATGTATGTTTCATGTAAAATGTCTCTATGATTTAAATGGTATCAATTTTCTTATGATGAAATGATATCAATTCTTTATGGATTATGATGACATGATGTTTAAGAATCCCATTTTATTACATGGGTTATGAAATGATGTATGATTTATGATTTTGTTGCACACATAAGAATGGTATCATTATGATATGGGTGGGACCTATATCTCCCTCCAATTCATTGGGTAAAGATTTTATATCTCATGAGATAGACATGGCTGGAATGGTAGGTTATACCGGTTCAGTGAAACAGGACTGAAACAAGGGTGACTCGGTTCAGAAAGGGACTTTGTCCACTAAGATAGTCTTGGCAATGAGTCTTGACTAATAAGAAATGATTCTCTATGATTATGTGTGTATGCCACAAAGTTTCATGTTTTATGTTATGATTATTGGGATTACATTTCACTACTATGATTTATCCCATGTTATGAAATTATGCTCTCTTTTGCAGGTTAAGATTTCCAAAATGTTATGTTCTTATGAATATGATGTGATTGATATTCCTTTTGTTTACCCTTACTGAGCATTTGAGCTCACCCTTTTATGTTTTCTTTTCCCCAGGATATAAAGAAAGGTTTTTGGTATAAAAAGGAAGATCCTTATGGGAGATGTTGAAGATCATCCACCACGATTAGAAGATTATATTCTGAGTTTCCAAAGACACTAAACTATTACGATCCTTGTGTGTGTGTGTTTTTGTTACGTACTACGTATTCCGAAAAAGTAATATAATGTTCATGTACGTCAAGCTTCGGGTCTCTACAATAGGACCCAATCATTCGTCCACTAAATCAATAAAAGAAACAGAGGATCTACCCAACATTATACACCTAAGAACAGGTATCACCATGACTGCACCCGACTTACCCAGGCGGTCCACATAGGGACATTGATTAGAAACCCACATGCATATAGGCGTAACCATAGACACTGTTTGAGGGATAAGTCAACCATGCTCATTGCGACAAGAAGAAATTCACAGTGGTGAGGAACCATAATAGATCAGAAACTACCATACTAAAATGGTGGAGGCAGGGATCCTAGTTGAGCACTCCACACCTTTTGCAATTTATTGACTGCGTGGAAAGATTCACTGTAAGTCTTATGGCTAGAGATCTATTCGTGAATCATTTACTGCACTGAAGTAAGGTAATAAGGATCACACCACTCAAAATAGTCAAATTCTAAACAACATACCTTAAACTAAATAGAAAATCATATTTACATAACCCAATTCTCTCTCACATAGAATGAGGAGCATAATAGACAAGGAATATGGAGAAACACATCAATATGACAGAACAAAACTGATATGTCCAAAAGAATTATCACGGCCATGATGAACATTAAATAAATCACAAATAGCTCCCTATTTGAATAAACATGATGAGTCATCATTTAGAGCAGTGGATTTATCATTTCAAATAAATACTTATGTTTCTCAATAGAATGGTTTTCTAATAGCGAACTATCCATGTCCCCATCACAACATCCCACACATCTTTAGAAAACCACTATACCTTACTCCAAAACCAAGACACCAAAAATATCCCATCTCATGACACAACACGAGTATGACTTCCAAATCACAATGAAGCATACTTAATAAAAAACTTGTTCTAAGACATAGAAAAAAACTAGCCACATAACCATTGGTTTATAAAAAAATTCCATATTCTTTCATCTCAAAACACTTTTGAGGAAATAATCTGACTTGATGGATTTAAAAATTCAGAAATGGTGTTTCATCAAGTATCACTAACACTAAAATTTCTATGCCATCCCAGGCACCCAACCACTATGCCATATTGGCCATCCTTCTAGATAAAAATAGAACCAAGAATGTGAGAAACCATGAAAACACAAAAGGCTACAAAAATAACATCATTCCAAAAAATCATTGACCTTCTAATGGAACACTAACCACCAGGTCAAAACCATTTTCATATTTCAGAAAACAAACAACACTTTATTAAGAACTATTTTATTAAAATCATATCCCTTTTAATTTTTACAATATTAAAAACAAAAAAGATACTCTAATCAAACCCTTCCCATTTTAAAAAACCAATAAGATATATTTTCATATTATGATGGCCCTTAAGACAAATATTATTTCTAAAAAAACACCAACTAATCAATACTAATTTACAAAAAAAAATCATCAGATTCAATCACTTTTCAAAATCCGAAAAACAAAAAATTTAAAACAATTATTTAGAATCATCATAAAATGATTCAAAATTTGAAAAATTTTTATTCCAACAAAACACATGTTTAGAATAGGGATAATTTAATACCATTAAATCATTTCCACTTCCTCCTAAAAAATTTTGTTTCACAAAAACACTACATTCCTAAAACATTCTTATATTTAATTTTTGAAAACACCATTTTTCCAATTTTCAAAATCCAATCCTTCCATTAGAAACCATTTCCAAAATTCTTATACAATGATTTTCAAAACAAAATTCCAAATTCATGAAAATTAAAAGAGTATAAAGAAAGGAAACCAATGTTGGTGGTTGAGAAGACTATATGGTTGGCGGCCACATGTCAAACACAACACCAAAATAGAGAGTCATATTAGGACCTAACCTCGGGCTCCACATGGCATGACAGGCCCTGTGAGCACACTGATACCATTAGTCCAACCCCCATTATTGTATCCCAACATCAAACAATCAACATAACAAAATACAATAATAAATCCATACATCCCATGGAAGCTTGAGGATCCGAACAAGAAAGAGTTTGCTATGCTCTTCCCAAAACAACACCTCAAGTCCCAAAAATACAACCCTATATACCTAGACTTCCAAAAATAACATTGGGACCCTTTAAATGTATGTTTTTCTAAGATCTGACCTCATTTGATACAATTATGTCACGAACCAACCCATGTTGTCCCAAAACCGATCACCCGAGCAAGACCACGACACGTCCTGAGAGGCATTCCGAATCCTCTAGGGATGTAGACATGCCCTGAGGGAATCAATATAGCACATAAAGGTAACAAGTTCACACATATATAAACAATAAATCCAACTAAGGAATGGAATGAGTATCCCAAAATACATTAACATAAAATTTGAACAAAAGATTATTTGTACAAGAAACTGAATGTACAACTAAACCAACAATTCAACTGACAAACTAGATAACCAACTAACTCCATGTAACCCCACTGATCACTCTACAAAACAAGGATCCCATGTCACCCAAGGTAATTGAACTCATGTTGAAACCCACATGAGGGATAAAAACATAAGAAGTCTATAGGCGTGAGTATTAAACTTCATTAGGTTAGCCCGATATTCAATTCCTAATCCACTTCATTTAAAATAAAATAAACATTAATTTCAAGTTTAAAATAAAAGACATAAAGGTATCATTTACAAATGAGTTTCCATACTATAATAATTATTAGATAATAACATGACGGTTTTATAAATAATAATTCTAGTATCAATTTTTCAAATAGGTGCAACATCAAATATAATTTTTTTTTCTAGAGGGTTGCTTTAAAGATTGTAAAATTATAAATAAAACACGCACATATATGAATTTTCCACTAAGCACACCATATTCCAACAGTGGGTACAAAAGAGCCAATGATCACAAGTTAGAGGGAACACCACTAGGAAATCGTTAATTGTTATCCCCAAGCACCTCTTATCATATTGAAGGTAATCATACTAAATAACTATTCTTGTTCACAAAATCCACTAATAGTGATCATACCCATAACCTAGTGGTACTCTAATAACATAATCATCATAGTTTACATATTTTCATTCTTTTTAGACTTTATATGTGAATGAGGGGCCAAGCCCCAAATAATCACTAGCCTAATAGTACATGTTTGCCCTCCTAGATACATTGGATTTACATTAGTGCTCAATCAAGTTATAGATATTTTAAAATAACATACCATGTAAAAATTAAATTCCCAAACCAAAAACACACAAAAAACACAAAAACATGATTCACATTCATTTCACATATCAATAAACAACTTAAATTTTCTTAAAAAAAATTTCTACAAGTGTAATGAGGCTTTTCATATAAAACTCATTCAAAAACACTCTTTTAAGAATAAACACTCACAAAAACCATAATAAAAAATATTTGGAATACCTAAATGCATTTAATAAAATCATTTAATGGACCATCAAACAATCTCAATTTATGTAACATGGAATATTCATGTAAACACTCATTATTCATTTTTATGATAGGCCAAACTGGACTTTGAACATTTTTACCAAACTGAAATTTTTCAAAGCCACAAATAACACATATAAAAAGTAAGTTTGAACCAACAATTTTATTATTAAAAAAATTGGTAGAAACTTAAAAAATATTCATATTTCTTATCCATTAGAAAGCCCTTTTTATAAAAGTTCAAAAAAGGGTCTTCCATTAGAAACACATGTCATGATACCTTAAAGGAAATACAAGTTCTTTATAAAAACCAAAATCATATTCGAATTCCCATACAGAACCTGAAAAAATCATTCCCCACTTCCAATATGATTATAAATCCAAACCATCATTTTAAACCACACTCAACTCATAATATTCAATTACGAAACTTACTAAACACAAGGAAATCATTTTTTATAAAAAACAACTCATTTTATACACTAGAAATGGAAGAAAAAATAATGGAATGCCATAAATTTATTCAAATAATGATCCATGTTAAAAATATCACAATCTATCAATGGAAGCTATTAATTCATTTGAACAAACCTATGGTGTGCACCATTTTGACAAAACTACAACAATTTACCAAAAACAAGGTTTTAACAGCTACATGGAACACCAAATAAATTATACAAAGAATAAATTACTATATTAAGAGTATGAGGAACATTGATACATCATTATAGAGATGTATCTTAAATAAAATTGGCATGTTCAAGGGGGAACCAACCTCAAAACAGTAGTGTAATTGAAACGCACAACAGAAATCACCCGTTGTAGGTTTATAAACACAAAAACAGTAATGAAAATCCATAAATTAATATAAAACATAGAAAAACATGAAAAAACATAACCATTGGTCTTCAATGACCATGGTATTAGAAATAAATATGAAATAATGGAAGGAGGAGGAAGAGGGGGAAAAAGGAGAAAGAATGTCATTATAAATCCTAGAAAACTCAACGTTTTCCCATAGATATACACTCCTAGAGGAGGGGGTATGCATTGAGACACCCTGGAGTATCTTCTCAGGTCTGGAAGAACCATGGGACACAAAATTTATGGGAGAAAACTACGAAATGAATGATTAATGGATAAAACAATTTACACTCTCAAATATGGACAATTTGAGGAACCCTGAGAACTTTCTCCCTAATATGTGATGAAAATGAGCTCTAAAGAAGAATAATCGATAATGGGGTGACTCTTGCGATATTTAATTCAAGTGGAATGTAGAATAAAAGAAAAATATTAAACAATAAAATATATATATAAGAAAAAAATTATTCTATTAAAAATATAATTGGCCCCACGGGGTGGCTCATTACCTAAATAAGTAAACCAAATTCACCATAATTATAAATTCTTAAGGGGTCTAAAAGGCTATGGAAGGTTTAATGTATCATGGGAGGAAATGTATGAAGTATAATTGGTGGAAAACGTTGAAAAAAATAAGGAGTTATAAAAGAAACAAATATGGTTTTTGAATCTTCAAATGGGCTCACTGTTGGCCCAAATCATGAAGTAACCACCCTTTCTCCAAAAACTCCCAAACAATAAATGGGTCACTCAATGTAGGAATATTAGACATATATGGAGATCAGAACACTAAATTAATCTCACCAATATCCCATGAAAATTATTAGTTTTTTCACTTAATCATATTGAATCCAAGACATGAAAAAATAGGTATAACATATTGTACCATTATTTGTCTTATTATTACTATGAGTATTAAGAAAATGTTTTTAAGAAAATACAAAATTATTTCCCTCTTTGGTAAGATATATGGATTCATTAAAACACATGTTTTCTATGAGGTATTCAAAATACAACATAATATAATAATATTATCATTAATAAATTTTACCTATGTTTTCACAATTAAATAAATGTTTTCTAAAAGAATATTTTTTACATTTTCTATTTATGTAATTGATAAAACAATTGCAGTTAAAAAATAATTTCCACCAGGAATGGATTTTTCCACCTAATGACATTCATTTCCTTGAATCTTACGTTGTATGATTAAATGATTATTTTTAATGGTTTTTCATTAATATTCCGTAAAATATATTTTTATGTTCTTTTCAAATAAAACTATTTTTCAAAAAATTATCTTTCAAAATTCATTTGTTTCATCAAAAAATTATAAAATTTCTTCATTAAGTATTTTATTTGATCATTCAAAATTATTTTCTATATCAGATGAAATTCGTTTTTGTTAGTCATGATTTACAAGGAAAATGATCTATGGATACCATCCTTTTCACTTAATTGAATTGTTTATGGTTATGATGAAAATATTTGTAGGAAACTTGTTTCCCTTTCATGGGACATAACATGTTAAAATTCATATTAAAACTGGTTCTTGGAATAGGTTATACAATGATTAAATGATTTGTAAACAATTATCTTTTCTATTAGTTATGATATTATGGAAATTTTATAATAACTACTTCACTTTAGAGGTTATGATACAATGAATGTTTTATGATTTTTTGTCCCATATAAATATGGTTTCCATTATGTGAATTATAAGACCGATATCTCCCTATAATTAACTGTGTAATAATAATTTTCCATGAGATTAGTAAGTACATGGGTGCTTATCCGAATCTCGTAACTTGAGGGTACACATGATGGAATCCCAATACAATTAAAAGTTTATACATGAGAGGGAATCCCAATCATGTACCAATAAGGAATATAAGAGCGCATCCCAATCCTACAAAAAATGGTTTATAAGAGGTTATCCCATGACTGAAACAAGAAGGTACATAAGAGATCATCCCAATCCCAAAACAATAGGGTACATGTGTGGTCATCAAAATCCTTAGGACATTACAAGGATTATTATTAAATGCAAAACCTGTTATGAGGTTTTTGTTTGGTATCCTTGACATAATATTATATAATCAAATATGTATTAAAAAATTACATGTCTTATTCCTGTTCTATTATATAGAGATAATTATATCTATTCCTTTATGATTCATCCATTATGATGTACCAATCATTATGTCGTGACTCATTTCTATGATCTTTTATATGTAAGGTATTATCGTTAAATGTTATTATTAAATTCTATTACCATTATGTATATGTAATGCCTATGTGTGTAATTTTTTTAACCTTAATTATCATTAGTGGTAACAATTTCTTATATTTTACTTCTAAATGTTATGAATAATGTTTTTGAATACTAGTTAAATATTTGAGGATGTTTGCAGAAATTGATCCAGAGATTTTACCAAATTAGAATATTATATTTGATATTTCCAAAAACACAAAACTACTACATTCCAAGAGATTGTGATTTTATAATTTGATTAATATTAATATAATATAAATTAATATCAATGTAATTTATCCCCACATTTCTTTATGAACTCCTAGGCCTTTTAATCCCTCAATAAATCTAGTTAGATATTACTCAAAAACATCAACTCAATGACCTTCCTGGAAAACGCCCCTTGTAAACTAGAATTCTATAGAATGTCAAAAAATTATTGGAACATCCATATATAATGTACATAGAATGATTATACCTTAAATATTATGGTGTCTTATGGTTCATGTATATCATCTAGATTGATATGATCAAGAAGTCGACAACATCAGGGCGTCGCTAACCTTTTAGCACAGGAGGATGTGGTATCGAAAATTATCTTTTTCATTTCAGACACCAGGGGAATTATTTGGAAAATATCATGATCAATGGATAACATGACCCTCATAAAACATTTAATAATATTGACATCCATATTATATTCAAATCCTATATGATACTTTACTTTAGCTGTGTTTCAGATCATGATGATTTTCACTATCCTGATGCTCAATTAAAATTTGATAATGATGAATTTTCTATAAAAGTTAAAAAATACATAAAAAGTTGTATTAATACAAATTCAACCATAACATTTGACAACAATAGTGTACAATTGGATTATGGAATCTCTAAACCTATCATATCAAGTTAATTAGATGGAAACTACAATTCACTCATTTTATTTATTAGATATGAGTATAATCAGAATTAATATTTAATATAGAAAGTATATCACCTGAAATAAATATGTCATTATCCTTAATAATGAATGCCAAGAATTACCCCTATGTTTCTCTCAAGATTCATGAATACCCATATTTTTAAATATTGTCTAGGAGTCAAAATATCAAGAAATAATAACAGCACTCAAAATGGGAATCACCCAATCTGAAATAATATTATCTCAAACTAGCATACATCATAAACATTAATCCTATTTTTGAGAACCTAGATTCTCCCCCAATACATGGGTTAGCTAAACCCATACACAAGATCATTACCATGTACGGACACATCCAAGTCTCTACTCTGTATTTATATGGAAAAAGAAAATAACAACATGATGCCTCAAATGATATGTTAACTAATAAAAACTAGTCTTATACCAATGGTTTTGGCTAAAACGTAGGTAAAGGTGCCATAAAATGGCCCAATACCAATGTTCCAGAAAAACTATTAGTATAGGTACCCAATAATAATTGTTTTGGAAAAGTAGTTCTTATAGATTAAATTAAATTACTTTATACAAATGTTTTCTTACAAAAATGATTGTATTGGTGATTTTTATAATTTTTTTTGAAAAAAATCATTGCTATATCCTCTATTTAATTACCCTATACTGATTTTTTTTTTAAAAATAGTTGTTATAGGTACTTTATATGGAAATACATATAGAATCATGTTTTCTATACCATTGGTATATGTATTTCAATTTTCAGTGAATTATTTTATATAATAAAAATGAATACATAAAAAATAAATTTAATTATAAATAAACATTGACATATTTATCATACCATGTTTCAAAAAAATTGTATAATAGTGTTCATTCCATTTAGATATAAGTTAGAGGTATAGGGATCAAAACTAGATGAGGTGTTTTTAATTTCGAATACCAACAGTTTTTTAAACCATTTATAGTGCTATTTTAATTACATATACAAATGATTTGTAAATCATAGGTATTTCCCACCAATACAAAAGGTTTCCCAAAACTATTGGTATTGTTCCACACAAATGCTTGAAAATCCAACTCCCATCCAAACCATTAGAATAGGGATATTTTTCTATAGTGTTTGTGATTCCCTAGGATCAGGCACTCTCTCATGTCACCAAACATAGTTTGTTATGGTACCCAAACCATGACTCCAAAAATTCTATAGACATTCCACTATCAGCGAGCATATAAATGTCATTTTGGGGATATTATACCCCTACTTGTACAATGTTACAATACATTAAAAATTAAAAAAATTAAAATAATATCATAGTGAATAAATATATTAGAGACATAAAAATATAAATCATAAATATAAAATAATATACAATAAACCAAATAATAAATATAATTTTTTTAATATATGTAAATTTTAAACTAAAATTAATATTGATAAAATACTATAATGAAAAGAATAACTAAAAAGGTCCAGGTCCTAATCCCCATGTCTATCCTATCCACATTTTCTATGACATCCAATAAGAAACTATAAAATACTATGTCCATTGACCTTGTCTAAACCCATGATAATGGAATGTTCGTAGGTAATAAAATGAATCCCAAATATTGAATGAGTGGAACTCAATAAGTGAAAACCATCACATTTAGTGAAAACTCTTATGACAAATATGTTCATGTAATAAGGAGAAAATTGATGTATTATTTATAAAATTAAAATAATATAATGATCAACCAAATTTTTCACAATTCCAAAAATTATCTAATAATATAGCACAACCATTCCACCTATAAAACCAATCCCATTAAATAATCATATAACTAGTAAAAATCCTCTATACATGAATTTCAGCAATAGGTTCATGCCCTATATATAAGTATATCGACATTCAATGATTATAACAATATATATTAATTTAGAGTTCTCTTATAGTACATGTATATAAGAAATTAAAAATTCTATGTGAAAACCACTATTTAATAATTTCATAAGTCCAGGAAAAGCAAACTATAAATTAATATCATAATAAATCACATTATAAGGTATCAGAGAAATAGTATCATAATATCATATCTTAATATTCATTCATTGATTTTTAAAATATTCATATATCATTAAATTACCCCTTCAATTTATTAACACAGCCTCAATAAATTATCTTATTGGTCGTTCCAAAAACTAATCGATTTAAAGGATCAATCAATATCAGGAAATCACTTGTGATCTCAGGTCGTGCTAAAACATGTTTATGTTCATATCATGTTTATACACATTAAAAGGTAGTATCAACATATATGTAACTACAATAGGAGGTGGAAAAATCACTAGAACTAAGTGGATAAAAAGATTAATAAAAAAATGATTAATCATCTAAATTATTTCATGAATTAACACAAGAATTATGGTGGTGAAATAAAAAAAATTGTATATAAATAAATAACATTGAAAAAGATAATGGGATTTTATAGGCCACATACCTTTATATGGTGATAAACCAATACATCCAACAATTATTAATAATGAACGATTAGGAAAATTTTCAGCACATGTAAAACCTTTGACTAACCATATCAAGATAAATTTTTAATTAGAATTTGGTAATATGATTACATTTTGAGAATGGGGAACGAGAGGAATAGGGGGGACAATGTGAAATCACTTACACGGGATTATATGCTAGATCAGGACACCCAACATAGAAGGATGTACTAAAAAGTGTTTATAAATATTCCTATGCTCGAGATTGAAGAGATGGATGTGGATGAGGAAAAAACAAACATGCAGAAGTGCTTATTACTATTGGGACCAATAAATACACTTCGTGTAATATTTTCACATCATGTGTTTCTCATTTTATAAAATATGTGGAAATATATATTGAAATTGGTCAAAATATCCTCAATAGAGCATTATATATTTTGGAATATGCTCACAATGTTTAATCACTTCACATCATGAACAAATTCTTGAAATATTTTTGGTGATAGTTCAAGTTCATGTAATAGGTTCAGAATTTTAAATTTACCAACAAATAGAATTTATCCCACCATCCACATGAAAACCCAAACCATCTATGAAATAATCCATACTAATTTAAGACCCCAGTAATTTCATATAATAATAATAGACTCATAATCCTTTAATTAATATAATCAAAACCCCAAACATTATTTCATTTTATTGTGAAAAAAATTCTTCTTCCAAAAAATTGACTCAACCAGAATTGTTTAAAGAATAACAGTAACTGAAAAAATTGTGTTCAAAAAATATACAAGAGGATTGCCTAAAAAATGATAAGATTTTATATATCATGGGATTTAAAATGGGTGTAAAACTAGTACATTAATGGACATTTTCCAATTGGATGGGATTGGTCATGAACCATGACCACTGTGATGGTTTGGTGAGTGAAACCATTTAACTATGATATCCATGGAAATTATACTTGAGTACTTTGGAAAATAATTTTTATTCTTATATGTATTCCAAAATTCCACGTTTGATGCCTTTGTTATGCTCCCATAGATTATCTTATATGATTACTTTATTATCTATGTCTTATGAACTGCCAATATATTTTCCATATCTCAATATCCTAATCATTGATAATAATGGTATGTCTTTAAAATGTTAATATAATGTCCTCATACCCTTATTCTTATCTCATTTTATCCTGATAATTGATATAACACTTTTTTATTCTTACCGAGCATCCGAGATCAGAATTTCTTATGTTTACTTTCCCCATGTTATGATGAAATATTTTATGAAGGGTATATTTATGAATATTACTAATGTGGATGATATTTATGTTATATATTTAAGATCATTTAATAGAAAATATTTTTGTGATTATTGTCTCCAAATATAAGAAAATATTACAGTACAATGACATTTAATTTATTAATTTATTTCAAATCCATCTATAAAGATGCAATACTGATGTATTAAATTCATTTATCATTATAAATATCACATAATGTTTTTTTTCTATTATAATTTCATTACTGTCTCATAAATCTAATGTAAGAGATATTCACTCTAATATACATGAAGGTTATCCATCCAAATTTCATCCAAAAAACCTATTATATCCTCACATATTCTGAATATCATAAATAAAAACATATGAATCTTCATGAATTTTATTTATATGTACAATTCAACTTATTTTCCAATAATTCTAATTTATGTATTATATATATCATGGTTAACTTTGAGAAATAAAATAGTTCTTCTAAAATCTATATTTATTCAAAATCCATTTATTATATTTTATATGAACTCTATCTATTCATAAGAATTTCATTTATTAACTTCTAGATAGTATCCTCCAGATTAACATTGGTTTTTCATTATGGTTCTCCTCATCTGAATACATGCCTCTAAAATTCATTCCCACATATGTATGCAACCCTAGTAAAATAAATATGGCATTTATAAAATTAAATATGGAATTTTATACCTTGTGGATGTTGAAACCACCAAATTTATTTCATTGGACTCACTTTAGTGTCGTTAATATTCACCATAAACCCGAAATGACGTATTATGTTAATCATCTACAAGAGAATATAAATGATAGTGCATTCACCATCCTGTAAAAATTCCATATATTCTAAATGATTAAATCATAAAAAAATTAAATTTGATTATTCTTAAAATATCCATCATCACATAGAAATATCATTACTTCTAGAGAAAAAAATATTTCACAAAAAATGAATCATTCAAACTCTAAAATTTCATAATGTTAAATTCTGAAAGTATATATGTTTTCTTCATGAGTTATATATTTTTTACTAATAAAACACATCGTATTATACTTTTATTTAAAAATCACTCTCTATCTAAACAATTCTTTAAACATTAAATTTACCAACAATATTACACTTATCATCATCCATTGGGTTCCTTAATAATTGATAATAAAAAACATCAATATTGATCGTTCTTTGAGTTCTTCCATCTTCCCCTTTGGATTTTTTTTTGAATACCCTATAAATAATAAGTTAAATGATATCACATCATGTATCTATTTGACTTATAATGTTTATCTATAAAATATATCATGTTTATCTTCTATGTCTCTCACACTATTATTGATAATAAATTAAAAAGTTAAAGAGTCAAATAAATATATAACTCATCCCAGGAAACATACAATTTCATCTACTCCCCTTGTCATACATTTTAAACAAAATTCAAACATTAATTACTTGATGAAAATATATCATAAAGTTTTGAAAATTAATAATCCATACATTAATTTAATCTATTTTTATATGGGGAATTCTAATTATAGAAAACAAGACTTACAAACATAGACATCATAACAATCATTAAATATTTCATCATGATATATCAACATTAAAATAATATTTTAATGTTTTTAATAATATTTTCATTCAAAATGGATTTTTCATCTATTAAAACCAGCATATTAATATGATTTTTCTAATTCATATATAAACCAAATATAGTAACCATTGTTTAAGAATAATATCAATCTATTACATTTTTGTGCATTGATTTCTCAAGTAAATATATTCTAGTTGACAAAATAGATATCCTCACTGTAAAAAATAAAATTTTTTAGTTTTATTATTTGAAAAGCCATCATCATCCAGAGCCTATATTCCATGAATTTTATCATCAATTGTTATTTTATCTTTTATTTCTTCAAAAAAAAATCTGAAATTCTATTTATTTTTCATCGTCATAATAAATATACGTATTCACTAGTTTGAGGTCCCCTAAAATTTCATATATTCATGAGATGCAATGTATGGTAATTATTCAACTAAATTTATCCTTTAGACATTAACTCTATCCACTTCATTGTGGATAGTACCAAATTGATTATTTTTATACTATATGTACAATTAAATGGAGGAAATAAGATTCAAATTATTTTAATATAATATGTGAGGATTATCTTCACCTAATTGTAATAGGATCATAGTTTATAATTTTTTCAAAAGGTTCTCCACATATATACTGTCAACATTAATTTTTTATATACTGAAAATATATAAAAAATATACTTGAATAAGGTTATTTCTCTACTTCTTCTTAATTAGAGTAACACAAATCAGATATATTTTCAAATCTAGAATCTATTTTCAATTGAAATCAAAAATTTTAGGGACTCTTCATGATTCCGTATTTTTTTAATTTAAGAACATTTGAATTCATAGATAAATGTGTTACATGAACTATCCAAGGACACCCCCTATCATGGGAATAAGATATAGCATATTAAATACAAATGTGATATTTTAAATCCTCCTGGGATTGAGATTTGAAACATGTGAATCAATATGTACAAAATGGAATCATTTCCCCTAAAGAAATATAATTTAACAATGGGCTCCCATACAGGAATCAATAATAACTCTTTTTATATATGATGATTATATTATCTTGTATGAATATAAAAAATATAATAAAAATAAAATAAATCATCATTAGAATAAGATTATCACATAACCATAATAAAAAATATAATATACAGGATATACTAATGACAAAAGAACATATAATGCTGAAGAAGATATGTAGTTCATAGATAAAATACTAATTGGATGACATATCAAGGATATAAAAATAAAAAATGATAACTAAAAAACCATTACTACAATATACATATAGAGGCAGAGAACATCCATTATCCACCTCCATCGTCTTAATCAAATAACCCTATACTAACCGATTTTTTAATATTAAATAGTCACATACATACATATCTAATTAAACCTAATGATCTTGTGATTATTTTAGGAATTAAAATTATTTACAAGTAGGTCAATATGATCCAATCAATAAATAATCATTGAAAATATAATTATTTCATGCTACTATAAATATAACAATGAATGAAAAAAATCCAAAATAATAATTAGTAGAATATAAAATGATAAATGTATTTAAAATCAATATTTTAATTATAGAACCATTTGAATTTTTATAAACTATTATATAGAAATGTATGCATATATATATAAACACATGAAAATTCCTCAATAACCGTGAATCATGATCTATTAATATTCACCAATTTATATATTTAACTATAATTCCTTATGAATAAATAGAGTAATTCATTTACTTTTATCAAAATAGATTGGAGCGATATACAGTTGAAAATTTTAGACCATTGAATTTTTTATATGGGATGTCATTCAATATAGATAATTAGATAACACAACATCTATGATTCCCAAAATATATGTGTAATATTATTATAGAAAATCTACACATACTACTAAATAAGACCTACACTAGACGAATATTTCATCCTTGTGTATCACTAGGTATCACACTCACTTTTTTAACTATGGGGAATATATTATAGGAAGACAAAAATATATATCAATAATAGAAATCAGACTATAATTATGAACTACTATTTTATACCTTTCTATTACCAAACCAAGAAACCCAACATTTGTAGAACTGAAACTAGAGGTGAGAAAAAAAATATCATTGCATAGACAAATAGGTATGAAATTTATATAAGACGAAGAATACTCACATATGATATGATGAAATAAAAAATTATCAATTAAAATTAATAATTTTCATGATATAAATACACCCCTTCATTAGGAATTGTTTGTAAATAATATGGGTTAAAAACAAGAAAACCCCATATCTAATGAATCATGGCACTATTATTAGATTGGCCATATAATTTTCTATTACTTCTGGAAATAATATTAAATTCACTTTGATCTTGGAGAAAATCCATTTGAGAGATCATATGTCATAGAGTTATCAATATTTTATACCGGCCATTAGATTTGTGTATTATAAAATTAAAATTAATTACCTCTAGTTTCCACAACATTTTAAAAAACCACATGAAATCCATGAAACATGTACTGAGTGACCAAATAGAAATATATATGAAATAAAAACCACAATTGAATATAATAAAAAAAGGAATATATAATAATTTAATGAAATTAAATTGTTAGTTGGTGTTAGGGTGTGTGAAACACCCAAAAATAGTCATTTCTCCCCATATTAATGTCAAGATTTAATGGATGATCAGTCAATGTGATAACAATTTAGGCTTCTTGAAAGTCACATAGATTGAGAAAATGGGAGACAATACTGAAAAAGTGAATATCTGATTGGAACACAATTATTCATAGAAATAAAATTGTTTACTCTATTAATTTAAAATTATTTCACAAAAGTGACTTAATTTTATGTAAAACTACGAGATCAATGTTATATTTTATTAGAATAAAAATTCTAACACTATCGTAAGAGATTTTATAAACTAGTATCACACACTCTAGATCCCATCCAATCTAAATAGAAAATGTTATTTTTTGATCACTCTCTCTTGGAGTTTCAATTACTTCATCCATCATCCAAACTATATAATGTCAAAATATAAGATTGGGTCAGGTGATAATTAGTGGGGGAAAATAGAAATTTAAGCATCATCTCTATCAAAGAATTAATGTGAAATAGTAATTGGTTTTAAGAAAATATTATTATATAGTTGTAACTAACAATACTAGAACTCCCATAAAACACATGCCATAGAAAACATAAAATTTTATGTGGCCCTAAAATAAAAAAAATACAGTTGTGATATAGAAGCCAGCAAATACAACAATCAACTTTCAAAAATCCCTATATGAAATTAATCCATTCAATTGGATACCCAGAACCACTATCATCTCAAAACGTTATACATCTTAAAGAGAATATGATAAAATAGAAACACTTAAAAATAATAAGTTTAAATTTATAATAAACTCAGGGAAAAAAATTAGATGTTACTTCAAAACCAGTATTTCTAGAATAATCATGATTCAATTTTTAATGAGTGGATATGGATTTAACTCTGGTGTGAGCTACCCCTAGAATCAACCATTGTAGTTATCTAGTCTATAAAAAAAATAATTTCACATATATCTATATATATTCAATAGATATTAATATTCATTACCATACATAAATACATTCTTGGGGATAAAAATTCATTACAATCATTGGAATCATGAAAAAAATAATAGTTCATAACTAAACAACATCATTACCCACTAAAATCATCATATTAACGAGTATTCATAATAATAATATAATTACTACCTTTCTCCATAACATAGGCATATGATACATAAAAAGAGTGACATTAGATGATCATTAAGGGTAAACTTGGTAGATATAAAAATAACATAAGCATTAAGTTATGAGAGTGTGATAATAACACTTGAAAACCATACCCTTCATGGCATAGATTCTAAACAAGAGTATTTTTATACATTATGGTAGTTCATAAGACATGAATAGTAAATGAATAATATAAAATAATCAAGTATATCTTGACATGGATGTAATGCATAGTTTTATGGCCTAAGAATAAGAATACAACATTTTGTACTTGTTGAAATAGATACATGTCCATTTATCAAGTTATGTACATGAAATAAATCCTGAACATTAACTTGTAGAAATGAAATTATGTCCTTATGTTTATAATTTACATCAAATTAGTTCCATAGATTAACATATGGAAATGATATCATTTCCATTAATAACATAATAGAAATTAAATTAGGTCCTTGAACAACAAATTGGATAGGAAATAAGTTTCATTAATAACATTTTGAACATGATGTGAGGATCACTGATTAAATAATTAAATCATGTGTTATCCATCATTACCCAATCACTTAGATAGAGATATAGGTCCCTCCAATTAAAATAATTCTGAAAATTATGTGCCAAAATATCATAAAGTATTCATTATATCATAAACATTGAAAAGGAATGAAGTCTCATTAAATTATATCCTATTATAACATGTGGACGGAAATAAGTTTCAATTTCAATTTTTCATCATAACCTAAACAATCAAGAGAAAGAATAATAATGGAACCCTTGTACAATATCCCAATTAAAGAATAATAAATGTTAATGGATTTCATTTGAGATTAAAAAAAATATTTTGAGTGATTAAATAGAACATGTATTGATGAAAATATCATTTTGACATTTAATATAAATATTTTTAGTGAAACTTTTCTTCAAATGTTGAATAAATCCTAATATTTAAATATAAACTTTAAATATTATAAATTAATCTTATAAGAAATTATTTTTCAGTTGTTAATGAAATTTATTTTATATTACACACATTTCAAAACTATTCTATTTACATATTTGGTAAAATATATAAAATGTTTGTCTTTTTAAAAACAAAAATATTATTCCTTATAAATAATTTTTCATAAAAAAATGGGTTAAAAATTTAATTAGAAAAAATTTCTAGAATATTAAAAAAATTATATAAAAAATTATTTCAAAACAATATTATGTATGAAAAATATATTATTACTCAATAGGGTAATAATGTATGTTTTTTCCTCAAAACATATTTTTTATCTCATGATCACTAAAAGGGAAGAAGATAATAGAAAATAACTAATTGTCAGGAAATAAATTTTCGATGTAAAAATTCATGAGATTATTAAGGTATATATTGTAGTATTTTATAATATAGAATTAAATCATAATAAATTCCAATAAATAATGATATTTCAACAAAAAACCATTATCACTTTTATAATAATTCAACCATATTCTTCATGAAATAATGACAAGAAAAAACATTAGAAATTTGGAAAAAAATAAATTAATTGTTTAACATGTTTAACAGGGAGTACAGACCCCTCATCCAATAATATTGTTCAATAACATAACTTATATACCAAATATGGCACTTTGAGACAAAAAACATTTAACAAATGTTTTGACATTTATCACACACATTCAACCATCAAGTATAAAAAACATATTTTAATTGTAAATATTTCATAATTCTATATTCATATATATATATATATATATATATATTTATAGATATAATTACATATTTAATTTACATTTAATATTTTTCATAATTTTCTTAATTATTATGTTTTATAATCACTCCATAGTGTAATAACTGCATTGTCCTCTCATGTATTCTCTTATTTGGTATTTATTGTATTTATTAATATTCAATTATTCCATCATATATATATTTTGAAACAAGATAATATTATTATATATATTAAGTACAAATTTATTTTGTAAGATACATTAATGTTTGAGATATAAAACTAATTACTCCATTCATAGAGACGGTAGACTGTTTGTGTGTACGAATATTGGTTATATTTCTAAAGGATAGGAAAAAAGAAATTTAAATAATAAATAACCATTGATGAAAAAATTATATAATATATATTATATATATTCATTAAAGTTTTCCATATTTCATTACATATGAATTAATGATGTAATATATAAATATTTCATTGTGATGTTATAGTCCACAATACAGACATGTGATTTTATAGTCTACCTAGAGAATGGATATTTAGAAGGGGTATGCCATATAATGATTTAGAAATTATTATTATTTTCATATATCTTATATTTAATTTATATATATAATTACTCCAATCAATTATAAGTGGTTATATAAATGATATTACAACAAATTGTCTATCGACATAATTTCATGCACACTATAGATGGATTTGACTCCCATAAGATAGAAGATGAGATAGATATAAGTAATTATAATTATATAATAAAACCTAAAGACAAGATAAATAATTATATTATCATATTATCATGTTTTATGAATATTCTATGGAGTTATAGTAATAATGAAAATTAAAATTCATGTTTGACAACTATACAACTTTTTTGGAGAACTACATTAGGATTTTATCTATATCCATCATAGGAGGGGTTCATTATAAAAACATGTCCTCTTGTATTTATGGATATAATGATGATATGTACTCTATTATTTTTTAACTAATTTTATTTTATTGGAAGTATTAATAAGAGAGGAGAGGGGTGTCCTTTAATATGTGGGGAAGATGATATACTAGTAATTTTTGATAATAAACAGATGTACTCACCATTTATACATTAAAAAAGCCTCGAAAATGACCCATATTCAAAAAATATGGGCTATGATTTAAAGTTTTATATAAAATAGGAGATGGATATGTTTCAATGTCGTTTGAAGCATTATCAACATAGATAAACACCATGATAAACCCTTTTTTACATTAATCATTGCATGTAGTTACTACAATTCTGTCTATTCAATATAGTTAAAACTTAACATTATATTATTAGATAATTTTTATTATCTAAGATAAAAAATCAAAATCCATTTTTATAAATTCTAATCATATAAGTTACATAATATAATTTAAAATTAAATGCTTTGATTAAGTGAAAAATCCATTTGTAGACAAATGTTCTAATATATTAAGATATTATTATCAAAATTAAACATTAAATTCTTTTCGTTAGAAATATTTTTTTAATAATTATATAATTGAAATAATTTTACATTTAAATACATCATAAATTATAATGGTTCTTATAAATTAATAAATCTGAATCCTATTTTGAATAATAATTAATTTCTTTTTGGTATTAATTGAAAAATTACCCTTTGAATAAATATAAAATAACTTTTTCAGAGATAATTTTGAAGTAATTATTTCAAAAACAATGTATAAATTTTTATATAATTTTTAAAAATGAATAAAAGAATATTATTTTCCAGAATGAAATAAAAATAGTTTTTGGAAAATAGTTTTTTAGATACATATAAATACCTCACTAAATAATATATATTTTTTGTATAAACTATATGTATATATAAATCCATTACACTATTTTTTTGTAATTGTTTTTATTCTTATTAATCTATAAAATATTAATTTCTAGTGCACAACAATTATGTTTAAATGATAACATTTATAGTATATTTTTTTTGTTAAAACACAGTGTTGGATGTAACCTAAGCAATTGAGGAAATTAATTTATCTAAAAAACCTAAAAATATGGGTTTTACATTATACCCCCATTAAAATGAATATATCAATATAAATTAATTAATTTTAAATAAAAAACATTGGAAGAATCTACCTAATCATATCCTTAAATTCCCACGCAACTTCCTCAAGATGGTTGTTTCACCAAAATCAATTTACCAGGTGGGTGGTATTTTTTTAACTATTCCAATAGTTAATCTATAAAATATACCGATTTATACTGATATGAAATATCAATTAATGGATGTATCAACTATGATTTTAGAAAATTTGGAGGTTTATTTGTGTACTTTATCAGGGGATATAGATCGAACCCATCATGAACTTGAAAATTATTTGGTGGAAGTTACAAGGGATTAGAAATAAATCCAATATAATCAATAATATTGAATGGGAAAATATACATGTGCATCTTAGTTAATATATTCTCAAATACCATAACCATATTCTATGTATATATTCATTGAAAATCCATTTCACAAACATTGAATTTCATAGAATTTGAAAACTTTTCAACATAACCATTCTTTTAACTTTTTGATTCCCTTTTGTGATATAGAATGGAACTAACCTTCTCTTTAATTTCATCAACTAGATCAGGTCCTAATATTCTAAATTAACTAACTATATTCAATCTGGATGAACCCTTATACTCATATTTTTATATGTATTTATAAGGATACATATGAATACTTGAGTGGATTATATTTTTATGTGATAACAAAACATGAGGAAGGGGTTGATCCCAACCACCATTGTAATACATAAAAAATGATCTTTACATATACTAATGATTTTTAATTATTCTCTTAAACTAACCATCATTTTGAGGATGATATGTTTTGAAAAAACATGTCTATGTATAATTATATTTTTAAATAATTACCACAATATTCAATGTAAAAAAAAAATCACAATCATATAGAATAGAATGTGGTACACCATAAAACCGTTCAACATCCTAAATTTATATAATAGATATATATTCCATATACAAGGAATATCTAATATTAATGATGTGCGATAAATTTTTATGTAAATATACTAATATGAAAATATATTTATCTCCCTCAGATATTGTATGGTGTTATATGAACAGAACCGCAATGAAGTTTTACTACTTAAATTCATGTATAGGAAGTATTTGTAACTTATAATTAGACATCTATATCCTATACTAATGTTATAGACACACTAAACACTGGGATAAAAAATTTAAAACATAATTTTACATGTCACCTCAACAAAAATACTCATTAATGTCGCTATAAATATGTATACTTCGATGATAAATAATGAATAAAAATATGGTATTTTTCTAAAAATTCCCTCAATGTAGGTATTAATGGTAATATTTATGGTTCTTAAACCATAAAATTCAATAATAATAAAGGAAAACTCAAGAAAGTTTTTACAATATTTCATGTATCTATGTCATCTTTCTACCCCTTATTAATCGTTAATTGGATTGATAGTTGAACATTTATAAGAATAAGCCATGATTCAGTAATTCCATGAATGAAACCAATCCATCCTTAGAAAAACAATATCTATTAGATGTATTTTTTCCTAATAACAGATAATCTATAATGATAATTTGGACTTGAAACATCATCCACCATTTTTTTTCCTATGGAAATGATATATTGAGTAGTTATTAATCATTGCTCGGATCCAACCATCTTATCTAAGTAATAATAAACACTTTACATGTGAATAAATTCATTAAATTTTTTGTTCATTATATATATTACAAATATTCAATTAATGATAATGCCTCCATATTTTGAATGTAACACCCCAGGTAAATAATGAATATCAAATTTTAAAATTTATCTATATTTTTGAATTAAATATTAATATTACTTTAAAGGGGATGCTATACTCGATGGCGTACCCAATATACAATAATGATTTTCTTGGGAATCTTACGTTGCACTCTAATAATAAAATAATATTATTTTAAATGGTAGTTAATGCCTAGACGTTGTAATGGTGGGAATGAACAGAACTAACTACAAAATGATTATATATGTTTGTAAAATATTTTTACGTTTTACTATAAATGTTAGAGGATAAAAAATGCGAATGAATCCAATTTTAAGCGTAAACATTCTAATATTATTTTAAAGGTCGATTAACTGCCTTTTAATGGAGAACCTCTTTTAAATCCACTTTTTGACAATTTTATGTCTTATATATGAAAAAATAAAATTCTTCTTTAGAATTGGGACATGAAAATTTCCTTTTTGTAAATTTTTGGTATTTTTCCAATAAAGTTCATTTTTTAATGAATAGTGAAAAATGTTGTTTTTCAGTTCAGAACCTCTTTTTAATCTAATTTATTTATATTATTAGATTATCTTTTTATTTTTTTAAAGTTAAATTAGAATATATTTTTACCATTTAATCCAATAGTGGCCATTAGAATTAATTTCACTTTGAAATTGGACATAAACTAGTGTCAATCTTTTAATAGATATTTTTTCATAAAAACACGCTATTTGTTTTGACAGCTAGAATTAATTATTAAAATAATTAATGCAACATATATGTTTTGAATTTTGAATAATAGACATCATTTTTGAATTCGGAATATCAAATATAGCTTAGGGTGAATTTTTGGTATTTTTCGGAAAAACATCAATTTTAGATGAATAGTGAAACCACTAAGTGGTAGTTAAAGAGACTGATTTTTCGTTTAAATTAAACATTTCCACTTCTGTGGTTTGATTTTATAAAATCCGACATACATGGTTTTAATTATGACGTAAAATGTGGTTCAATGAGATTAAAATAATTTTTGGTGAATAGTATCTTTTATGTTTTATTAATCACAATTAAAGGTAATTAGTGTAATTTAAGGTAAAAATACTATTTTAATAATATTAAATGACCTAGAAACATTTCCTAACCCAATTGGATTTGTCATGGCCGACCAAGGAAATCCATGGGTCAACTTGGGGACGCCATGGTGCCACTTTGGTTGGAAAATGACATAAATAAATCATTATTTAAAGTTAAAATTATAATGTAACAAACATGTGTTGTTTTACTAAAACAATTTTTACATGGGGTTATATAAGTCATATTTTTTATTATAAATATTCATTAGAAATATAAATAGATTTACTACACCATTATATTTTTTTTATAATTTTTAGACATTAAATAAATTAATTTATTTATAACACTGTGATGATGCAGTGATTACCTCATAAATGAACGATTTAAATAAAATGAAAAGATAATGTAAAATATAAGACCTACACTGTTCAAAAACATATTGGATGTGTGGATTTCTAACTATTGTCATATTATCTTTGAAATATTTAATTATGGGTCCTCTAAAATCCTAATATCATTTTATAATAAAGTAATATTTTACAACACTCCAAGAGTGCCCAACCTCTCCTCTTATAAAAGGCCCCCACCTCTACCACCATACCCACACCTCTCAAGCCTTTGGCTCGGCCAAACCCTTCCCATTGTGTCTCTCCAAATCTCTCTCTTCATCATTGAAGCCTCACTTTGGGCATAATCCTTTCCAAGGAATCCTTTGAGCTCAAATCAAAGAGAGTTACCAAATTTAAAGGTAATGTCTTCCCTTGTGTTCTTTTGTTTTATTTTGCTTCTCCAAAACCCTAAAATATTTTTATTACTATTTTTTTGTAACAAAACCAGTATCTTAAGTATACTAGGATGTTTTTATAATAAGGATTCGAGATACACTTTCACACACCTCCATATAATGGTAAAAGAACATACTGTTTCTGTGGATGGCGAATTACTACCTCCCGAAACGATGATTGTTCAATTTTTTTTAACACCTTCAAAGGTGGCCATTAAGATGTCAATATATTTATATATGATATATAATATTTTTATGTTTTTCTTAAGATTTTTTATTTTTCATTTATTGAATACCTTTATGGATTCCATTATGGGTAAACACGATATCTTCATTTTAGGAAGTGCGGACTACCGCCCCCTCAAAGTGATTTGATTCGTTAATGCCATATTTGGGATGTATAAATGATGGAATTAATGGTATTACATATTATATCCTACTTGAATTATAATATAACCTTATATAATTATTATTTCATTCCATTAAATACAAAAGAAATAAATGAATGTAGCGTTCATGCGTACGTACGGCTTACCGTCTCCATGAACGGTACATTTCATTTCTTATCTCCAAATGTTATGTACTATTATAAGTACATATATATAATGGATATATATGTAATATATTAATTCTAAATGATGGATATCATTATGTAATTATAATATATATATATATATATATATCTCATTTTGTTTTAATTCCATTAATATGCCAAAAAAATGAAAGTAGTGTTCATGCGTACGTACGACCTACCGTCTCCATGAACGGTGCTTTTATTTTTTTTATCTTCAAATTATATGGAGTAGTATAAAATGAATATATAATAGATATATAAGATATTTAAAAAATTAATACTATTCTGGATATGATGTACCTATAACTACATGGAAAATTCTTTTCCAACAAGTTCAATTTTTACTCATGTACAAAACATCGACAGAAACGTCTGATATGAACTCACTTTATTAACAAATTATTATAAAATTATAATATGTGATATGAACTGAATAATAATATTTAAATGAGGTCTTTATGAAATTATAAATTGAACAAAATTTATTATTCATGATATTAAAGAACGATCGAGTCGTGTCGGACACGAGTTAAGGGAACCTACCCCTCTCTTTCTTTTTAAGTACACTCTTTTATGCCATTCCTTTTAAGCTCATATTTCTTATGGTTGGGATGTTCTTTTATATTAATATTACTGTAATATTTATGTTCATATGATGAAAGACCTTTTTTTATCCCATCAATCCATTTTGGAAGTTTTGATTGGCGTTGTTAGGCTGCCGGATTTTCGTAAGGGATCCTACCTCTCTCTTTCTTACCATGTACTCCCTTTTATGTCATTTATTTTATGCTCCACGTTCTTATGTTGGAGGATGTTATTTTATAATAATATTGTTGTAATTTTTATTTTCATGTGATGAGAGAACGTATTTGATCTCATCAATCCATTTTTGGAAGTTTTATGTGGCGCAGTTAGGCTGCCGAATTTTCATAAGGGGATTTTCATCTCACTTTTTATTCCCGTGAGATTCATGCTACATTTTCCACTATTTCATTTTGTGTGGTGTATTTATTTCCCATTATTATACTATTTTTATAATATACTCTCATTTATGGGTATTTACATCTTCATTTTATGACCCTTCTTTCATGGGGTGTACATTTCGAAAGTTGCAAGAATCGGTAAGGGAACCTTTCACACTCCTCTTTTTATAAGACTTATGTTGGTATGTCTTTTAATTTACATCTTTTTATGTTGTGATATATTCTCATATATCCTTATTGATGTAAATTTTATTTCCACATGATGAGATACCATTTTCTCTCTCATCAACTAATTTTATGAATTTTAAACTGACGTCATTAGGCTGTCAAATTTTACCAGGGAACTTCTTAACCCAATTTAGATTTCTTTGGGTTAAATATGTAGTTATTGAATATGTCATCCTCTGAATATGTGTGAATGAAATTTTATTTCTTTACACATAATATCCACTAGTATTGGGTTTATTTATATTTTTCATACATAATTATGAAATTGATTTATCCTTAATTTAAGGATACCTTCTTTATAAGGGATTTAATCTCATTTTACATTTCTATTGAGACTTCATTGCTGTTATGCACCAATTCACTTTTATATGGTGTATATGATGTCCTTTGGAATATTATATCATGAATCCCTTTATTCTCATGATATTATAAAGTTCTGATTAAATGTTATTCCTCAATTATTGTATTCAAGTGTATCTCATTTTTGGTAAATACCCTTTAACTAGAATATAATTTTAAATGTTTTAATGATTTATTATTATAAATATTTCTCATTAATATCCATGTTTTGAAAATTGTTTCAACAATTTATTTATATGGATATTAATGGATTACAATGATAAAATATTCAAAGTTATATGGAAAACATTGATTCAAAAATATCTTTATTAAATGGTTTTGAAAAATGTTTTTTTAGAATGGATTCACTATTTCAATAACTTAAAATGTTATATTGTTATTGTAATGTGGAATGTAATTCATGATTTATGATCTAATTCTCTAAAACTCTAAACCTGAAAATATCCTCAATGTGAATTATTCATTTAATTCAATATTAAGTAAGGTATAAGGGTGGGGCCTTATATTGAATGAATATAATAACACATTAAAACATTACATAAATATTTGGGTAAATTTTCTCATGCTTGATAAATTTTGATTAAGAATACACTATTACCATATAATTATATGTAATAATTCATCAATTTCCCTTCTAAAATAACCAATATATATGAAAAACCTTTTAAAATTCTATGTAATGTGGGACATTGTGCACTAAATATCCTTGTTTTTAGATCCTTTTAATTTCCTCACACTCTCTAGTCAAAAGGTTCATGTCTCCCTTTTGAGTTAACATGGTGAGTGGATTTGATATCCATTAAAGATTGTCTACAAATGACAGATAATATCCATCCACACCAGTAAAAAATTGGATCTTAGTAATGGTTGTTAATCTAGGCCAATTGGGAATATTTTTAATGGATCTGGATATATACCCTTAAATATGGCTCTTTAATAAAAAATTGAATCAATTTGTATAAAAAATTCACACATTTGATATATTTTATTCACATTTTATTTCTATATTTTTTAGTGAAATTATAATGTCATCATCACAATCTTCCATTCACTTTCATAATAGTATAATATAATCTATAGAGCCTACCAAAAACTGATCATGGTAATATCTAAAGTCTCTATTAGTTAAATCAATTAAGAGAGAGGGATAATTGTTAAAACCAAATGGATGCACTATATATTAATAGTGTCCATACATTATGTGGAATACAATATTTTTTATATCCTCCCTTTTTACCATAAACTAATTTTACACCAAAAAGAGCCAATATTTGAGAAGTATTGATTATCAAATAGTTGATAAAAAAATTATTCAATAGAGGATAATGGAAACTTACAATTTTTTATAGTTTTATTCTTATCTTGATGATAATTGATGCTGAGGCAAATTAATCGTTCATTCTTCTAAACAATTATAACAGCTACAACTCATGGGATCAAACTAGGTCATATAAATCCATTACCAATATACTATTGGAGTTTCTACAATAGTTCATGCAATTGAATAATTTTAATTCAATATAGAGTCATAAAAATATGTTTAGCACCATGTGAGAGTTCTTTTGATAACCCAACCTTCTAATTTTGTTGAAGATTATAAAACTCTTAAATAAAAACATTGAAAAATCACAATAAATAGGAGTTTCATTGATATATATTTTCTCATGAACTATTGTCTATATTTATCCTTCATTATAAATAATAACGACCCATAAGATTAAATTACATTATATTGGGAGTTTTTATTTTTCCTCACACTAATAAATTAGAATGGGTTAATTTAGAGTATGCTATACGACTTACCAACCTCAAAAAATGATATGCTATCTATATAAAAAAATCGAACCCTTTTATTTAATCATATATATTTTAACTAAAGAGGGAGTCATAATTTTTTCTTGTATAAAATTCAAACAAATATTATTCGTAGAGGAACTATAGGCATTATATGTGACCATCATTCCAATAGGGAAGTCTCCAAATAGATCAATATATAACTGGTAAGAAGTTAATTCTATTATAGCTGAATATTAATTAGACATAAAAAGTGGCTAGAACAAAAATAAAATAAGCCATTAGAAACTGTAAAGTGGATGGTATGTGGAATTATCCTGAAATCGTAGTTGTACTCAACATCATTAATAGTGGTCATATGATATTTTCCTTTATCTCAGTGCTTAAGAAATTTTTTTCAATGATCATCATCATTAACATTCATATTTGATATATTGTAAGAATAATAACACTATTAAAAATATTTTATACACTGTAGTTTAGGTGATGTATGTTTTTGAGCTATATATCAATTAATTCCATTAACTAGATTTTTTCACAAAAAAAATGTACAATATTTTTTTCGAAGGATATGATTACCACATGTGAAACATAATCTTATTCTCTTTAGGAATTCACCTTAGTACCCCTTCAAATATTTTTGATAGGTGGGTGGTTCAAAATGTTTCTTCCCACTATGTGACATATCATTAGAAAATCCATAAAATCCTATCTTTGTTTTATTATCATCATTTAAAAGAGGATTTAAAGCTATCATTTCCCCATTAAGTGAAAATCAAACAATTTTTTCATAGCTAACAATGTCCCTCATGGATAACTCCATTCATCTATTTGGTTTTTTTCCTTTGTTGAATATGTCATCTTTAATTTCTTCTTGGATGATAATAATAGAAGATTACTTGGAATGGCTTGTTAATTATACTTCATAAGTAACATTCATCGAAAAAAACGAATAAAAATAGTGTAAGAAATAATTATCATAATGGGATGACACATAATCATCATTATTCAGTGATAAGATTTCTACATCGTTATTAAATTTTCATCAAAGAAAAAATTGACTTTACACAGACCATTTGAGATAATTATTTATTATTATACTTCAAAATCATTCATAATTTAAATGTGGATTAAAAAACAGATATCACACTTGATTTTAAAAATTGGTGCATTGTAAAACTCATCTTCATATACCAGGTAATGCTTTTTTCATTCCTGTGGCACTCTTTTTCGAGTTATTACATTAAGGTACATCTATTCTATAACCACATCCACTTATAATATCATTAAATTGATATACTTTTTGTTAAAATTCATAATATCTTAACTACATACAAATAATGATTTTATTATATATTTAAGATTACCCTAATTGTTATCATTATGGTTTTTATCCTATTTTCCTATGATTATCTAATCATTTAATCTTAAATCATTTATAAGAACCTATTATTTTCTTACATTTATATTCAAATTAATTTAATATTGTCCCTTAAATTGTACAAATATATGAATGAGGACCATAATTAGTTAGTTTCGTTGATAACATTTAATTAAAAACAACTTCTTCATAAGTGGAATATTTTTTCTCTCACTATATTCTTCATAACTATAATCCTTCTTAGAAATATCATACATTATAATAGTATTAATAACCTTGTGATTAGAAGCATCAGAAAGGTTTATCTTTTATGCTCAGTAAAGTTAAAAAAGCAAGATATCAACATTACATAATAATAAGTCTTTGGGAACAAATTAAGAACTTCTAAAACCTATACCATCCATGTAATTAATCCTAATAGTTAGTCATTGAAAATATATAGTTAGTTCAAAAGACATGAATCATGGTGAAATCAATGAACAAAGTCCCGAATAGAATTATATTGAATAATATATATATTTGAGGTCTAAATATACGCATAAATCATTGTAGGAATGTTAATATATAGATATGATCCTCATTATATTAAAGAATTAAAATAAATCCCTCATAATTTATAATAATAAAAGGAAAAAAGGTCAACACATAACATTGTGAACATTAAATTATGGCCATTAAATAACATATGGATATTAGAATTGGTCAACACATAAACATTAGATAATATATCAGGCCCATGCATAAAATAATGGATATTAAATCTGGTACATGCATTATAATGTGAATTTGGAATCCACTTCATGAATTTCATAATTAAATAATGAGTCATTCATCATTTACCAATTCATTATATAAATATATAAGATCCAATCATCACATAATACATACATTAATAAAATACAAGATCATAAAAATTCATTATATCATAACATGGGAAAATAAAACAAATGCCATTAATATTTCCCCATGGTATAACTTATAAAAAGAAACAGGTTTCCCAATCATCTTGTCATCCTTAACATAAACCATTTAGTGAAAGAATAATAATGTTACCATATGATCATATCAATAGAATAACATATATGAAATAAAATATTGTTATATTAGATTGAAAATTATTTCTAATGATCCCAAAGAATATTTAATGAGGAAAGTATCCTTACCACTTTAATAAAAACATTTTCTAAAAAAATAATAATTTTTTTTCAAAATCACATTATTTACAATAAACTAGGAAATATATAATAGAATCATTATACTAACGATTTTCAGGATAGTGGGAATGTTTTTCCATGATGTACATGTTGCAACAAGATTGTAAAAACATTTTTGGTGAAATGTTAAATGTTCCCTGATTTGAAAATGAAATTAGGATTCCATTTAAACAATTTTGTAAAAATTATTACAACGATAAAAATGAATTAAAAAAATAATTAGAAAACATTAAATATATTTTTTTAAATAAATTTATAAAAGATGGATCTGAAGGAGTATACATTTTCAACCGTAATAGAAATACTGTAATTTTTCCTTTAAACTTATTTTTTTCTCTATGTTACATAAGTAGAGTAAAATGAAAAGAAAACATGAGTTATCATGAAATAAATTGAAGAGGAAAAATCATGATTTTACTGAGTGATATATCAAAATATTTCATTATCAAGAACTTAATCATGAATAATCTCGATGACATTGAATCTTAGAAATGTTATCACATTTTTAATAATTGAACCATAACCCCATTAATGAATAAAATAGAACAAAAAAAATTATATTTCATGATAAAAAATAAATTCAAGGTATTCATTGACAATGTGGATGTATATATGCCACATCCAATTAGATAGGATAATAAAATAATGTATGTAACAATGATGGAAATTTGAGACAATAGTCTCTTAATATTAGTATTAATTTCCTTCATTTGCATTCGATCCACCTGTATAATACATCCTTTTTATATCAATAAATTAATGAACTATAATAATATATTAAATACAATTCATCATTTAATTATAACCACTTATTAATAATTTTGTATTAATAATTTCTTAAAATCACTATTTCATGTAAAAAATCACTGTGTATATTAGGGTTTGGTTAGTTTGGTCCTTCAACATTGTTCATTTTTTCATCATTTTCAAAATGAATATATATATATATAATATAATTTTTATATATGTATTAAAAATATCCCATTAATTTAATATTTAAAATATAATTTACACCATTAATTGATAAAATATGACATATGTACCCAAGAATGTTGCTTCCATTTTATAATCAAATGGAAAAAAAGAATATTAGAATATAACTAAAAATTAAAGAGTCATTATTAAGTCATATATATCACATATATTCATTAAAATTATCATTATTATAATCAATTTATGGTGTCACTGAAAATAGTGGTGATTCACTTCTTGAAGAGATAGTTTAACATACACACGGGTGACATTATCATATCCTAATAGAATTTAAATTAATAATTATTATGTGATATCATGGGTAAAGAATAATTATTTTGTTAAAAATATCATATATATATATATATATATTTATTTTATGTATCATTACACTAATTTTATCAAATCAGTGATAGAAAATTAATTACATCAGTTCATTAGATATTGGGAGAAAATAAAGGAATATATTTGATAATCTCTTTCCAGATCTAATTGGATTAGGACATGTAATGTGGAGTGGATATGGGGTTGTATTTTAAAAGTGTGGGAGAGGATATACAAGGATATTTTGAAATGAAAAATATTTACGCACCTTTTAAAAATTCCAAAAGGGTATATAAATTCCCATTATTAAACCATCTATGTTATCTAGTTAATATATTTCCATTAAACGAGTGTTGTAAATGTGGCTTGGTAATTTTAAGACAAATAATTTTATTTTAACCCTCTATACAAATCTTATTACATGAATAGATATAATTAATTTTCCTTGATTACATGTTTCATTATTGAAAAAATTACATTTATAATATTAGATAATAATATTTATTATGGTAATTAACATGGAATCCATTTTTAGAATTTCAATTCACAGATATGTCAGAATGTATTTTAAAATTTAACTCGTAGATGTGGTGAAAAAAATAGTTTCCCATATAATTTTAATAAATATGTATAAAAATTTATTATACACTAAGTAAACATTAATTTTATTACAATGACATAAATTTTATTAATAATAAATTATTGAACTAATTTTACTTTTCATATCATTTGAAAATAAAGGCTTGATTTTGATTTTATTTTATTAACATAGTTGTTAGTAAAAATTAATTTTATTTCTATTCTTCAAAAAATTAATAAATTCAGAAAATTTTAAAAAAATTCACTCAAAGATACACCGAGTATTTATATTTTAAAAATGAAGATTATTTTTTTTCAAATAAATTTTAATTTAATTGTAAAAATTTAATTTTTTTCACCAAAAAGACTAAGACATGTTATTTTGAATATAGTATTTTCAGAACATATAAAAAATTTGGTGAAAATTAGTTACATAATATACATAAATTTTATTTATATAAATTCATTATACAAATTTTTTTTAATAATATATATATTCAAATTAATTCTTTGACGTTTAACAAACATTTAATAATGGTTATGATTAAATAATAATTATAATATTATATTTTTATTCATTAACCCTCATTGTTGGATGTTAACCAATGTATCATATAAAAATAGTTTATTAAAAAATCTCATAAAAGCTATATGAGTTTTAAAAACATTAATAAGTATCATGATAATTGGATTCTAAAATACATGATATATATTTAGGTCTTTCCTCATCTAATTTGGGAAATTTCTAAAACATTATCTCATTATATTCATTCATGAAAAATAATAGTAGACATTTTATTTTGTAACCCGTCTCCTCAAAATTGGATTTATTCTTCTCTAATTCATTACAGATTCCTCCACCACTCTGTGAAACAAGTGAGATATTAACTTCTCTTTTAATACATACCAAATTTTCTCTAATCCTCGAGTATTTCATCACTATGTCATTTTATGTTTTCATGTTAGGGAAGAAACCATATGAATATATCCTCGAAGACCCAATTTGAAATACAAATAACATAAGGATTCATCGATGTAAATTTCAGGAATTCCTAACATAAACTAAGTGAAAAACTAGGATATTCAATGATTGATTAATAATATTTATGGATTTGATACTATTCTATCTTTTTTAGAAATTTTACTACATCGAGGAGAAAATATTAGTTGATTGAAACCTTAAATCCTTACAATGAATGTTATTAATGTAGATTCGGATATATTTTGGTCTACCTCTAATTATGTTTTAGATTGTCTCGTATAAATGTCACATTATCGAGATCAAGAGTCTCAAGAAAATCATTCTTGATGATGATCCCCTAGATTACCTATAACCATTTCTTTTATACATGATAATATAGTTACATGAGTATATGAGGAATACTAATAAAATAGAAATCACATAGGATTACCCAGATATGGTATATAGGTGAATGATCACAAGATTTCTGATTGTAGTAGTAGAGTAAGATAACATTAATAGATCTTCATCAATATGATGTTATAGATGTGTTGAGCCACCCACAACTCACACTTATGAATCTGTATGATATAATGGAAAAATATACTAAAATTTAAAAAACAAATCATGATAAGACCACATCATAAATTTAATCTTAATAATACCTATATTAATATCATAAAACTATTTAAAAATAACCCTTAACCCCATAAAAATTCATGAAAAATAATTTAAACTAGACAAGAAGGAAATATTAAAGGAATCCTCTAACAAATGATGAAAATATAGAGAGTAGAACATTAAATAATTATCATGTATTCCAAGTCAATTTGATTAATCAATTTTAGTTAAAAGTTTACATTTTATAACTCCTAACATCATTCATATAATTTTGTAAAATTCCACATATTTTTTCATAAAAACATTATCTTTTAATATTAATTATTCATAAAATGTCAATGATAACTTTAAAATATATGTTCATAAATGCAATTTGAAAATATGTTTATGAAATCAAAAATAAATAATATTGTTTAAATATAGATAATTTTTATCCCATGTTTCATTGCTAACTGAATGATCATTTAATTATATAATTTAATGCATAATAAATTCTATCAAATTTTAATAACTATGTAAAGATTTATTTTAATAATAAAATATAAAAATTCATAATATATAATAACTAAAACATAATAAGCATTAAAATTAATGCTAAATAAATAGAAATAAAGGTTGAATTTTACATAATCAACAAGAAATAAAAATAAAAAATTATATAAAAAATAGATGTCTATGTTT
Source organism: Viscum album (assembly GCA_963277665.1). Taxonomy (NCBI): domain Eukaryota; kingdom Viridiplantae; phylum Streptophyta; class Magnoliopsida; order Santalales; family Viscaceae; genus Viscum; species Viscum album. Next base: position 1,067,292,781 of record OY728157.1, on the reverse strand, counting down.
TTGTCACATGTTTAGGAAGAATGTCTGCCAATCTTATGATGCTCGTTGGAAACCAAACCAAGGGGTATGCATTGTATATCCTAGTAAAAAAACAATGTTTATTTAACAAAAACCCCATTATTTACATATATATTTTTATCTACTGCATCACTCTTATCAATGAATCCAATGAATTTTTAGCACCAAAATAAATGACTCAACTAACTATAATAATGTGAAGGATAACTAATATCAGATCTCATATTTGAGATATTATAACCCTAGACCACCCTGTTAACACTATAAATATCTTAAATTGGTGGTTATAAATAAACTAATAAGGACCTAACAATCATGGTATGATGATATCACATAAAATCAATACACATCCTAATATACTATAAGAAAATAAACTACCTAGTCCTTCACATGTAAATAATTCTCAAATGCCAATTTTTTCATGAACCAACATTGGCCATCCCCAGAAAAAGTATCCTAAAACATATCATGACATGCCTAAGAGTAATTATAATTTATACTCATATTTTTATTAGAGTATTTTTAATATGTAATTAAAAAAAGTAAAATAATTCACCATGAGATACATTTAAAGAATGGGTTTCCACCTAAGAACCTAGTGTTACTAGTCTATACATTAAATAATCACCACATCCACAAATAAGATAAATTTTTTAATGAAATTAAAATAAATAATAAATGAAATAAAAAAATAACTTAAACCAAATTATAACCACAAAAAACGAATCAAAATACATCATTAATAAAACAACTATAAAGGGATAAGGTAAAAAAAATCATATATGAAATCCTAAGACACTGATACATAAATGGTTTAGAAATTAATAATAAAAACTAAAAATATACATAAACTATATCAATATATAATAGAAAACCTATAATACCCACTATGAGCATCTCAAACCAATAAAAATTATTCCCAACAGGGGTTATATTCTAAACAACCACATCCACATGATGACGACTAAAATTTAGGTACCTATAATGACGATTGGTCGTAGGATAAATTCCAAGTAGTTCAACACCTATTGATATATGTATTAAATTTTAAATAAGAATGACATAATTATAGTTTAAAAAATATTTATTAATAAAAATAAATGTTTCACTTTTTATAGAGAAGAAAATATAATATATACATTCCCATTATTATTATTTTAAACAAGAAACACTATAAATTATCATAAAATGTATCTATACACATGCACACATATGTATCTTTCCCGTCACAATAATATGAATTACTAATCAATAAATTAGTTATATATATGAATTTCAACATGTTCATTTAAATAAAAATACATCAGAACAACCAAATCAATGTGTTTAAATTTTTATTGTGGAAAGGTGCAACCCAATAATTTTAATTTGAAACCAACTATATTTTTTGAAATTAAAAGAAATTTAATACATTTTTTTGAATGTATAATAATGGGAATATAGAAACTCCCATTGGAAAGTCTATTTCATGTACATAGAAACTAATAAACAAGACTAGAACTATATAATTAACCCACATGAACTAACCCTAAAATCAGGGTCACTAGTCTAATTGAGGGGAATATCCCAAATGTAGTCCAAAATTTATCACAGTTCCACTATTAATAGTGTGATAAATAAAAATTGGATCGTGGATCCTTAAAAATATAACATATAAACCAACTCATTCTAATTATTTAATGTTAGAGGAAAGTATAAATATTATTATAAAGTATTATATATTTTACATTTCAACAACACGCCACATTATCACATCAAATTATCTAACATTTAAGATCCCCAACATCTATGAAAAATATTTCATGCAATAAATCATCCGCTCAATATATAAACCTGTGATATACATCATTGGATTTTACATCAATGTTAGATGAATATTTAGATCATTTCAACAACACAAGACTGATGAAGTAATAGTTTAGTATCATTGAACACTTGGAAACATTATCTTCCATCTTCATGAATGATATACGAAATATTACCTAAAGATAAAAACAATTAATAAACAATATTAAAAACCGAATTCATAACCTAGTGAAGTGAATCAAAATAAATATTTGATATTTGATGCTCAGTATGGTTATAAAAGTGAAACATACATGAAGAACATGATTATAAGTGTATTATAACATGATTGATTAATTTAAAGATCATACACTTCATACCAAATACTTTAACCATGAATAATGGAATAAATATTAGTTATTAATAAGTCATGAATCACATGAAAAGTGAATATAATTATTCAAGGGAGCATAACATAAGAATAATATATATAGTTGTGGCATACACATCATCTTATATTATAGTCTATGTTTGTAAATAAAATCATGTTCACTCCTTAGGTTTAGGACATGAATTCAGGACCTCACAAAATCATATATATATGTTTGTATCCAAGTGAAGAACTAACATTTTTGACAAGTAATATGGTTTAAAAATATTGTTATTATCATCTAGTTATGTTTAATCAGGACATTTTGAACATTTAATCTGGATCCCAATTAACATTTGAACATGATGTTATTTTCAAGAATTTACATATGGACATGAAAACTGGTGCATTCAAACCATTGTAAACATGTAATCATATTCAGTCCTCACATTTTAAACATTTAATCAGGTTTTGGAATAATAATATGGACATGAATCTAGGACCATTCATAACACAGTGAACATGTAATATGTTTCTTGTAAAAATTGTGAACATGTAATAATGTTCACTCATAACATTTTCAACATTAATTAAAGATCACTCTTATGATATTTAATCAAAACTCATAAATTATTACCAAATGCACTAATGTAGATATATTCCCCCATAATATTAATGAAATCGAACATACATATGCCACATGATAATAAAACATTCATTATATCATGACACATAAAAAGATGGGTTCCCAAAACATAATATCATAACTCATGAAATGAACTGGTAATAATAAAGGATTGATCAAATAAGAAACTATGGAAACTAGAGAGGATTCATAATTATTTCATCCTATAAAAACAATAAAAGAATAATTTTCCATTTGAATTTCTGATCGTATAATCCATAGAATAATAATTGGTTTATAACAATCTATTTGAATCCTGCTTTACTGAATGAAATAATCAGGTTTCAAAAATATTATTTCATCAAATTATAATCCATTTAGAGAAAAAATATGATAGTATTCAAGGATCATATCCATATTATAGAATAAATTTATCAAGGGATGTAGTCTTAAATAGATAATGATTTTAAAAGATGAATTTAAATAGTTCTTAATTATATTAACATATATTTGGAAATAATATTTCATTATGAAAATCATTTTATTTTTAATTTTTTTAAATATTAATTATACTTTAGAAATAAATGTTGAAATTTTTTTATAATAATAATATTTTCACATTGAACAATTATTTTTAAAACATTAATTATTTTAAAATAACTGTTTATTAAAAATATCCTCAAAAACATATAATTGAATAATTGAAAACTATTTCAAACACTATAAATAAATTATAATAAATTTAAATTAATATAAAATTAATTTACAGTTAAAAAATATTTGTGAAAATTTTTTTAGAAAACATGGGTTGTGAATAAAAAAAATTTCTATCTGAACAATGAAATAAAGTAGGATTTTCATAAAATTATTTTATTAATTATATAATGAAAAAAATAGTTCATAATGTTACCATTACTTTAATATATAAATTAATTAAAAAAGGATAATAAATTTTATGATATATACTATGATAGGGAAATAATATTTCATCAATGGAATAATAATAATAAACAATATCTATAAAATAGAAGATTGTAGCAATAAACTATTACATCATTTGTAAAACTGAATCATAATCACCATGAAAAAATAAAAAAAAATGTATGATAATATATCATGAAAAGAAATATATTATATCTATAACATGTTAAATGGAATTATATACACCTCATAGTAGAATATGGAGGCATAACATGGCATGTGTCTTAATGAATAAAAATTGAGAGAAAACAAGTCTAATGATTTTGAATCCTTTGAACCATAAACCCAATGAAAGATATAAAAAAATTTATATGAAAATAAACATATTTTTTTTATAATTTTAGTAGAAAATATTAATGGGATTTATATTCACCACACAAATTACAAGAGTGGTGAATACATCATAATTCTTATAGAAATTAATGTGAGAATTGAAATCCACATACTACTTGAGAAACTTCTAAATCATGAACCACAAGAAATTATAAAATCAATTAAAACATATAATATCATGATATAAATTTAATTTATGATATAACATTTCATGTAGACTTATATAAACCAAAAAATAATAAAAATGGTAGAATATAGAATATATCTCATTGATATAAATGTGAGATAAAAACCATTACCTTAAGTGTATAATTTCATTATAAGAATTAAAAAACAATATATATTATGCATAATTTTTTTACAAATATACCAAATAAAAAATATAAAAAATATATTTCCATTATATTATTTTATTATGATTTTATATTAGTTGTTTATTAAAATAATTATGTTAATGTTTTGTTTTAGATAATATCCTCTTTGTTTTTCATAAAAGTTTACAATTGTTATTCTAGATACTTATAATTATGTCATTATTTACTTATTTAATGAATTTAATACATAAAATCCATATAATATATATTATATATATAAATATTTATATTAATCTATAAAATATAGAGGTATGAAATTGAATATATCGTTCATGGAGACTGCATTCTAAACATACGCATGAACATTATTTCTGATTTGATGTTGTATTGAATGAAAGAATGTAAATGATATATATAAATATATATATAAATTATCATTATTTTATCATTACTATTTCTAATATATAATATATATTTACTAAACCACTCCATAAAACATTTAATTGATTGTGCGAATGAGTCACATCTCTTTGAGGAGGGGGTAGTCCACACATTCATAAATAAATCTATCATATTCTAAAAAACTAGAAAGCATGAAGTAATGTGTAATATAATAAGTAAATAAGAATAGATAAATAATAAATATCCTAAATTAAATATTAAAAGTAAATTAAATCATTTTTTTCATATTTTTAGAGGTTGTAATGGATGTTGAATGGTGATGGTTTATGAGGCATCAATCCTGTGTACACAAAAGTGATGACTGTGTATCCCATTTTTTAAAAGAATGTGTTTGTGTAGGTAGACCCCATAAAAACCCCATATCAGTATATTTATTATAATTATTATATTATATGTGGATCAGTCAATAATTTTTAAGGTTTTGGGGAAGTAAAACAAAGCAGAATTGATTTTTGAATGATGTTACCTCATATTTGGGTAATTCCTTTTGATTTAAATAAATGTACTATCTTGTATTTTTTTATTCCCATATTTAGACCTCTATAATGATATCATTTTTTTTGGGAAATTGTGTTTTTATTTTTTTTTCTAGAAAATTTCCATGATTGGTGTGAATAATTGAGGTTTTGCGTGACCATTTATATTGGAGTATGAGTGGAATTCATGTTAATATAAAAATTAAAATAATATTTATATCCCTCCCTTACATAATGTGCCTATAGTAATTTTATACCTTCAAAAAATGTTGTTTTATGTCGAAATATGTCTAAAAAATGGATTTTTGAAAAGTTTGTAGGTTATTAAACCCCTTAAATAAATGTACACCTACTAACTAATCTTATTTTTACCCTAATCACTACAATTATATTTTATAATTTCATAAATATTTTAAAAAAATGTTAGAATTATTATAATTTATAAATAATGTTGATTATAGATATGCAATACAGTTTTCAAAAAATAATGTCAAATGATTTAATTGTTTTTATATCCAATTTTAATGTGATATATATTTAAATGATAGAAATTTAATTTACATTTTTATAAATAAACTGTATATATATTAAAACCAATTTAAAATTTTATTTAACTATAAAATCAAATTATTTAGAAAAGCTGTTCTGTTGTAAAATTTATTAGATTTCTCTATTCATCAATAAATGAAACTTCTCAGAAAAAATAAAAAATATCCCAAAGAAAATGGTGGTATTTTTCTTTAAAAAAATGATTATTATTTTTAATAATAATTAATATATATATGAAAAATATATATTTAAAATAGGTATATCTTTATTAGTTTCTTAAATTTCATTTTATAAAAAACTAATATTATAATTCATAAAATAGGATTATTTATAATATTATTCCCATAAAATGTATTGGATAGGTTTTAAATTTTAATTAATATATAATATATAAATATTACTAAAAAAATATTTAAAGGTTGTTTTTTAATTTATTGTGATAAATTTGTTTTCATATATAAGAAAATAGTAATCTTAGAAAATAAATTTCAATTTTAAATAGTTATATATTCATTTCTTATGAATTCATGTCTTATAAATTAATTATATATACATGTTTAAATCATATATTCCTAATTTATATTCAATTATTCATAAAATCATTTCCAAACTCTATGTGGTAATAGTATAAATATTTTAATAATATTATTATTAGAATATTAGGGTTCAGAAAAACATGATCTTGCGTGTAACATTTTCTATCTAAGGATCTCAGAATTAATTGTAACATAATACAAACAAGGTGCTGTATATAAAACAAAAAGAATGGAATTATGGAATGATAATGGTTAACCAATTTAATTTATATCTAGGTTTCTATATAGGAGAACATTGGTTGGGAGTGAAGATTGGACGTGTAATAAAAGAGTAAATAATTATAAAGATTGGTGACGATAATTGATCAACAAAAATTGAATTATAAATTGAAATTGAAAAGGCCTAAAACACTAGAAATATATGATGATTAATTATACCATCAGTTCTATAGAAACAAAGTTATTAGGATTAATAAATTTCTATATCTATTTCCTAGAGTTGAAGAATGTTTTACTATCTAAAAACATAAGGAAATATACAAACTTTATTTTCTTCCATTTCATATCCACAATCACAGCCTTTTTCTTATCAATTGATCAATTCAAACATTGTTAATTACTCCAAGAAATATACTTTAATTTTTCACTCATTATGTACTAAATGTTCACGAGGTATAATTCGAATTCATTCATTTTTTATTTAGTTTTCATCACAAACAAATCAATAGCATAAGATATAAAACTCAAAAAAATACGCATATAGTGTGATGATACTTTATTCAGACCAATATAATCGAATGTTTAACATAAATATTCCATAAATAGTAATCCTTATAACCATTATAAAATATAAAAATCCTAAACATTCACAATAAGGTATCTATATTTCACCAAATTTTCTACTCATGAATCTCATATATATAAACAATTTGTAACTGGTTTTCATATACAAAACATGAAAATTACATCATCATGTATTCTCTTGAAGAATGATAAGATCCTCAATCACCACAATTATTTATTGAGGACATTCATTATTTTACATTAACTATATAAATAATAAATTGTTTTATATATTCTATAAATCAAAAAATGCTTTAACTCAATCCATGATAGAATAAAACACTCCATCAACAAATCACTAATTAGATCTAGGGTAATCCGAACTATTAAATTTTTTTATCCCTGATAATATCTTTATCCAAGATAAACACAATTTTCTCAATATCATGAACACATTAAGGGCTTCTATCTCTTAATTAGAATTTAAAAGTTTCATTAAATCATTCTTCATTTTAATCAACACCTTTCAAAATATCCAATACAATACTTAATAAAAAAAATATATTGATAAAAATTATATATATAATGAATCATATTACAATGACTTTATATTTCAAAAACACATATACTTAGGTCATCCAACATTATTCTGAAATGATTACTCATATTTCAGTGTCTTGTTCATCAATACCAATTTCATAGAATATGAAATTTTAATCATTTCTTAAGGTTCCTCAACCATGATATAATAATTATTATTTTAATGTATAAAATAAAATTAGAACACCGCATACAATTCACATATCGATTATTGTATCTTTATACTTATCAGTATTATGAATACTCATTCAACCTTCTTTATTCTCTTCATAGTTTTTACACATTGGAAATAAATCATTATATTTCCCATACTTTCCACATCTAAAAAAATCATTATTTACACTTTTCCTTCTAGTTCCTAGTATTGACCGGGGCCAAGTAGCATCATTTTATAAACACTTATCATAACAAAAAACCACATTATCGTGAAAAATTACATATAGAATGAAAAAATGACACCATGATTTATATATATGTAACCATCAGATTATCATTAGTTACATTCTTAGAGATATCCTTGATAATATTTCATTGAATCTCACTAATGTTTTCTCATCCTTGTTTCCAAAGGATGACGAATTCATTCCTTTGATTCTAAATATAGAATACCATGTTTAAATAAATGTTTATTATAAAATCATAGATTATTTTCTAGAACATTAGAAAAATAAATGGTTGTGGACTACAATATTTTTGTGTCATTGGAAACATGGAATTGAAATATTTTATCTTGGTGAATGATCATCAACATCTTCCATAATGCTCTTCTCCTCTAGTACTCATAAATGAATCCTTTATTTATTACCTATGGAAAAGATACCTAATAAAGGGGTGATACCATATGATTAGTGAGGGTAAACAACGGATACATTTATGTATAACATGAGAATAAGGGAAAAAGAACATGATCATATCAATAGAATAACGTACCCTACATATGAATTTTCATACAAATTATTAATGAAATAGTAATTGTATGTTAATGAGACCTAATTAATAAATATTTCAATGATCTTGAGTCATGATATCATAAAATTTGGATAAGAACTAGTCTTTTGGCATACACCTAAAATTATAACATTGTGAACATATGTATATAGAAACAGTTTTTCACATTATAATTAGAACATGAAATAAATTCATTATATAATCTTATGGACATTCCACCTTGTATTTTTCTAACATTATGAAACTATAATCTAGTGAATTAATAACATTTTAAACATTTAACAAGGTTTAATCATAACATTTTGAATGTTTATTTAGGTTCATTCATAACATTTTGAACATGTATTTAGGTTCATGCATAAACATATGGACATAAAAATAGTTCCTTGCATAAAATTTTGAACATGTAATCATGTTCACTCATAACTTTGGGAAAATTTAATCAGGCTCATACATAAACATATGGATATAAATTTATTTCCATGCATAACATGTTGAACATGTAATCCTGTTCATGGATAACATTGTAAACATGTAATATGGTATACTAATAACAAGGTGAAAAACTAATCAAGGTAATTATTATTACATATTATAATGATTTATCCCTCATTACCCAATTCATTTGAGGGAGATTTTTATCCAACCAATTTAACAATTAAATAATTATAAATTTTCTATAATATTATAATACATTAAACATATCATGACTCTAGCCACTTTTGATGTATTTAGGATTCTTATTAATATGTCACCTCATGGTTATGGTCATGTCATTGTTATATCAACCCTAAATGAATTGTCTTACTATATATATCATTTTCACTATGATCTGCATTAACAAATATGAACTCCTGAAATGATGTTCGATCCACAAGCTTATGCTCAATCTAAATACTATTTAACGAAGTTCATTCTTGTAACTATTATTTAGGGAACCGTGTTCCATTTCATCCATAAGATAAGATGTACAATAAAAAACCATCACTATATTCCATAAATAAAATCATTACATACACATGAATAATGAAAATAATTTATTCAATCCATAAATCACATGTTAAATCACACCATGTATGTGAAAATTCATTATTTGAGCTTATATAACATAGATCAGATTCAATCCATTTCTAGTTCAACAAAACATGCCCTCACAAATCCTACAAAAGGCCTGGACACATCATTTCCATCTTTTAAAACTTCAACTAACAGATATTTTGTGATGCATAGAAATTTTTTCCTCCCAAAACCCTGTTAAACTTATGATATGTCCCCTCAACATGTCCTCTAAAATGATAAAAATGTGCTTAAAATATCCATTTATCAATAGAAATTGGGAAATTGTCAAAACACTTATTTATAATTTTTTTGGATCTCTCTCCAAAATATAATCATTAATACTTTCTGAAAAATAGTATACATCATTATATGATACATGAATTACACTATACACCTCATGTATAATCAATGACCCGAGATACCTAAAGCTCGGGTTAATTTATTACATCGAAATCTGATAAAAAGTATCTAGTACTAATGTATTACTACTTTTAGTTTCTCAGATGACCCATATTCGTACTTGATCACATTTTACAATTTAAATAAAACATATAATAAAATAACATAATTTATCCAGCAACCTGGAAACAACTTCAAATAATTATTCATTAAAACCTATATAAATTAAAAAAAAATATGTGGTCTAAAATACAATGTAATGGTCATATAAAATAGAGTCTATCATTATTAAGTAATCCATAATCGATAAATAAAGGAAACTAATAGATAACACATTATATTTAATAATTTACTTGTGAATGAAATGATTCCTTAGATAATGTCAATGAAAACATCTCTTGGTAATTAATAATAAATTAATTCTCAGTGATCAAAATTCTTAATATTTGGAATCTATATCTCAAGCCTCAGTGTACATATACTATAAAGGTCTCTCTCCATGATAGTTTAATAGTATCGGTAGAAACCCAATTTATTTGGCCAAATGGTTTATCTCATTATTAATTTAAATGTATCAATTGCCTATATAATTTTAATCCCCACTGGTCATTCTATGTAATAATAATTCCTCACATACCAAAAATCATTATAATTAATGAACTATATGACTTATCAATATCTCTCCATATTTATTAAAGAATACATATTCCTAATTATTTTTTCCAATCAATCATTAAATCACTAAATTAAAAAAATTATAAATTGAATATACTAGAAAAGATAATTTAGAGGCAAGCCTCTAACCAATATTTAAAATAAAATAAAAATACATCAATCAAGTACCAAAATCTAGAAATGAAAACTACAAATCATTAAAATCATATGTGTTACAACATCAATGATAAATTCATTCCACTGCAATAACTGATTCCCACTCCGAGGATTCATCGTGCTTCCGATTCATGCCATAATTCCTTCTAAGATTAAAATTTACATATGATAGAAAATCTTTAACAATTTTATATCATTTTTCAAACTAGATACTTCCCTCATTACTTTAATACAAAATACTTGTTGGACATTAGATTTGAGTTATAGGAGTAGTATTTCCTCGGCCATCATCATGGATGTGATTTCATAAATTCATCTTTCTAAGACACCAAATTATTCTCACCTAAAAAAATTTCACTATAGATAGGCCTAACCATGCCACTATAATTTTCCTTTTCACTATAAGATATCCCCCACCACCCCCCCTTTTTCGAAGGATGTGAACTTCTTGAAAACCATCATTCACTCCAAGTTCTTATTAAAATTTACTATTACTATAAATCATGGATAATCTGTGTGGGTGTTCCAGAAAATCATAACCATCTTGTATCCACATTATTAAACATTCTATGGTTATAGAATACAGATAAGGTAAATTAAGTTTAACATTTTCACCTTCATTCATCGAAGTACCCTTATCCACATTCTCATTCTTCAATTCATGAAATAAATTGCCAGTAGAAACTGTGATCATCAAAATTCCATCAATATCAAACTTCCCCTTCAAATCATCAGAAAAAAAAATTTGAAGACCCAATATTATAACATTATCATAGACTATAGAGTCCAAATTCTACTCATCCATATGCTCTGCCCCTACGAGTGGACCATCATCCTTCCTATTAGTTTCCAACTATGTAGAAACTTCTTTCTCATGGCGAATAGAAGTATCCCCAACAACCACATGGATGCCTAAGAGACTTTCATAGACTCTAGTACCAAGGGAACACTTATCATCAGTCTTCTTCACACCATCCCCCATATTCCGATCATGTTTAAGATGATCAAACACTGTAGAAATAGTCAGATTAGTAAGATCTACTGTATGTTTTTTCAATGTAGATGTATCCTATCTCACCAAACAAGATGTTATTTCAGGTCGATTAACCATAAAATACATCTTAATCTTACCAAATACCTTACCCAGCCTCCCCTCCAAACCAAATTTCAGCCTTTCAATGTCTTTAATTTTACATTTAGAGGCCAGATTCCCCCATCGATAGCAAGTCAAGAAATAATCTACCAATTATTAAAAAATTAAACCATTCTTCATTCTAAACTCATCACCAACTGAAATAAAAATCCAATCCACAAGAGGCCTCGAAACATTTACCTCATCCCAATAGAATATATTAATGGGGTGACTCATGGTAGATGTGTTAATATCAGAACAATGAAAACGACCCACCATATTCCCAATCATACAAACAATTGCTGCGTTTTAAAAAGTTATATGGTGTTTTCGGATACATACACATGTCATGATTGAGGAAGGGTCAAGATTTATACAATGATCAAAAGAATATCAAAGATAAAAGAACATGAAACCATTGTATCGATGTAGAGCACTGGACCAAACCCATACCAGCTGTTCTTTTGACGAAAACCAGATCATTAAGATGAATTTATCAATAAGAAAGATGACAGTTTGGTATTTAAAATCCCATTTAATAAAAAACAAATGAATAAAATAATCAACCAAGTGCCTTAGATTGTTGAAACGAGCCACCAGTGTCAAATCCAGATTATTTGATACTTTAGAGAACTATGATAGTGAGATCGAGAGCTGAGAATGACCAATATGAAGATCAAGAACCTTTGGGATTAAATAAATCATCCAGAAATATGGAAAGATGATATTTTTATAGAATGGGATAATGGGTTTCAATGAACTTGATGGTGGGAAAACTAGTTCATCCTCCCCCCTCCCACCTCCAAGAAGGGGGGATCTTCTTCAATAATCAAATATGGTTCTATAGACTAGATGGTCGCTGAGAGGGATCAACTCCAATATCCTTCATAAATAGAATATATTTTAATAAATAAACACATCTATGATATAGATTATGTATTCCTATATAATATGTAATTTCTAAGGTTATTAAGATAGTGAATGCTTCAATACGTGTTTAGTGACCGAAAGTTAATTATGACATATAATGTTAATACATTCCTTGGTCAAAATGATCAGAAATTATCCAAGTAATAATAATTATTGAGTCAAAAAACTATATCCCCATTCTACTATATGTCTACTAAAGAGAATTTTTCAGTTATGATTTTAAATTCAATAAAAGGTAATTAAATCATTCTTGAGGACATAATAAATCAATTTTATATTAACTATAAATTAATAGAATATAAATAATAATATTTAAAAAACGTGTAAAATTGTATATGAGGAATAAAATAATTCGATGGGTAGGAATGTGCAAATTTTGAATAATAATGAATAGGTAAAATCATGTATTCCTTTCAAATTTTTATCAGATAGTTGAAAAAACGACCTCCCATATAAAATCTTGAGAATAATCCATTAAAAAAACTATTTAATATCAAACATTGCTAAAATTTTAATTAATTATGAATTATAGAATATTAAAAATATTCATTATAATGTTTTAATGAAATATGGCTATATAATAAAATATAACAAATAAAATTTTATCTAAAAAATGCTTTATTTTAATTATATATTTTTTATTAATGTACCAATGAAATGAAAAAATTGAAGAAATTATATTTAATTACCTTAAATATTCAGTGGATAAGAATATAAGTGGCTCTTATTTATGGAAAATGACGACATTTCTTCAATAAATGTGAAAAAATTCCAAAAAAATGTTGTTGGAAAATAAAACATTACCACTTTAATTAATTTTAATCTGCATCCCTACTAATGAATATAAATGAATTATTACAATAAATATGATGAATTATAGGTATTAATGTTAAAAAATAATAATGAGAGTATATGTTCTAAATAAATATGAACATGTTCATATTAATTAGTATGTCTTAGTTTAATGATTATGTAGATAAAATCTCATAACTCCTATTTCCATTTAGTTAAATGTGATTTAAACACTTTTACAATGGATTAAATCAAGTAAAAACATTATACTAGGACAATATAAATATTTATCATGTCATATAGGATTTATTTATAACATATTATCCATTTTGTGTTAAAACAATATCCTCATTACTATTTTTTATGTGTTGACAACCTTATTTTCTCATGAATTTTCTGTCATGAAGGAATCAGATCATGGGAATATAATATATTTCCATAAAATATAGAAAAAATTTAATTATATATATTCCATAATATTTCATTATATACCTTTATATAAATATTCATAATTTTTAGACTTGTAAAATGAATTGTGTCACTTCATGGAGATGGTGGGAAGTACGTTTGTAGATGTGATGATATCACTAACAAAATGAGTGGAAGGGTAATGAAGTAGATGAATTTTTATTTTTATGGAGTTAAAACCATGTAATTTTAATCATATATATTTATTATTTCACTATTGTGACTATCCATGTGAGTTGGCGATGGAAAACTATATACATTGGTTCATGGGGTGGTTGTCCTCTATATGCATGACTGATGGTTTTGATTCATATTTTTTGGAGAATAAGATGAATAAATATCATACCTTTAATATAAATACTTACAATTTTATTTTAGATATATTTATTTGTATATTTTATTTTATAAAACACAATTTTTGTTGATGAGATAATAGAAAAAAATGATCTTACTGAAGACAATTACCTTCGTATAGAATAAAATCATATATATCTCTTATTAGGGACACTGGGGATGGTATTTTAGGACGACCATAACCCCTATAATAAGGAAATTAATGTTGGAGAGAGATTTTATTATGTTTTTATCAATCTATATGGATTTTTTTGGTGTGAATCAGTGAGGGTATGAGATGTATCTTTATAATTTGGTGAGGTAACCTTCTCCAAAACCACCAGGAAATTTCCAAATTAATACAAAATGATAAATTCATTACCAATCCTACTTATCCAAAATGAAATAAGGACATATTTTGGGATATGATATGATTTCATTATAGAATAAAATTGTACTTTAACATGTTTAATTTCAAAACATACATTATCTTTTGGTTTAATACCCTAACACCTCGTCCCCTCATTTTATCAATAACATGGGTCATTAATTTTACTGTTTTCATTATTCATTTTTTATAAAAATTAATATTAAATTATAAAATAACATTAATTATTAATTTAATACATTTTATCAAATTCAACTCATAGAAGATAAAAAATCAATTTTAAAATTAAATTGCAAAAGGTGTCTATAAATGGGTTTTCAAGGAACTAGTTTTTCAATCATTAGAAGATATTATATTAAATATGTGAATAGTGATATTAGTTACATGGATTTAAAATGACATATTTATTTATATATATAATATTAATTTTATTAAAATAAATCACTATTAATGATTACATTAATTAATTAAAATGGCCAAATATTATTCTTTTTTAAACAAGAATAATTTTTCGAAAAATTAGTTTTTTTGAAAAATTTCCCATTCCCATTAAATGATCTTATGTATATATATAAAATATATATTTAATAAATTTATTTCCAAACATTTTGTTAAATGTTCATAAATAATAATTGGAATTATTAAATAATTCAATTTCAATTATTTTAATATTAATTTTTGAAAGGAAAAATTTAACAAATTAGTTTTAGGTTTATATTAAAATATTATGGTCACTGTAAATATTGTTACTATCATTTAATATAGTTTAAAAATTATATTTAATATGTTAATTTTATTATATCATAATTAAATTATAATCTTAACATACTATAATATCATCTTGGGTATTACATTCCTTCATCCTATAAAAAATTTTATTCATGAAATTTTAATTGATATTACATCTGAACAATTGAGTGTGGTTCTTCTTCAAAACATCCTTCAACTACCATAAATATTATAATATATTATTATATCTAAATAGTTATATTACAATTAAATCCAAAAAATTCCTCAAAATTTTCACTATATCTTCATGAATAGGTATAAGATCTTTAATGTAAAAATATATCATGTTCGAACACTATTTTTATAGAGGTAAGAACTTGTATTTGGTATGTCATGTACTCCATTAATAATGATAAATAAAACACATCATGTTTTTTTAGAGACCTAGATACATTTCAAATTGATAATCAAATGGTCCAATTTATTATATATTTTCAAATGGTCAAATATACATTCTATCAATTTAATCATCGTACCAAACCTTATAGAACCTATCAATTGGAACACATTCAAGTAAACAAGAACTCCCACATGAAATTCCAAATCATTTATTCAGTTATTATCATAAATCATTTTCCTAATTTTAACTAATTTAATATTAGTATTCATATTATTTACCATTTTCATTTTCTCCTCCATATGTTCTATAAAAAAAAGATTTGTTTCACCAACTTCAACCAAATAAGTTGTTTTATGACATATTTTACATTATATTACATCAGATTTTTATTGATTACATGAATTTAAACTATGATTACATGAATGTAAACAATTATTACAGGAAAGCTCTTCCAATGGTATAAATTATTACCACATACCTTTTAATTCATGGTATAATGACCTCACCATTCCTTCCGATTGTTTTTATAGTATTTCAAACCGTACATTAATTTGAGGATAAAAGGAAGTGTTCAAAGTAATATCCTTATAAAGAGACTCTTTGATGTTTTTTGGTGAAATATTATTTATGTTTTGAATCAATATATAATATAAGTAAAATAGTGTCAACATAAAATATTATCATGTCATTAATAAAGAGGCATTCAAGGTTGTAAGAGGTAAATCTTATCATATACATAAAAATCGTGTAAAATTTGTAAGGAAATGAACAATAACCTATATATAATTATTCCCTCTAGGAATATAAAATTAAATAATGGTCACTATATAATATAAGCATGTGTTCATTTTCTCAATATATATGTATATATATAAACATGTTTTCATCTATAAATTATACATAAGTATATATTACTATCATGGGCCCATTGTATATAACTATAGTGTCCATTCATAGTCATTGGATAGTCCAACTCAAAAATGTAAATTTCATGATGTACAGTCTAAGAATATGGTATTACATCCATTAATCCCAACCAATGATGAAAAATACCATGTCAAACATCCTTTCACAGGTTGTAAAACATTATGTCTAGCCACCCCAAATGATGTCAAACAACATGTCAAACAACATAGAACATGGTTGTGAAAAGAATCATGTCCCAAACCCCTAATTATGTCCTCTTAGTAATAGTCATTTTTATGTTAATATCCTTCATCATAAAATCCTATAGATAAGTAATTTTGTAAAATCAATCATGGGTATACCTCATGGAATAATTAAATTATTGATCATTATTTATTATAACATATCGCCACACTACATTTAATGGTTTAATTTAGTCCACGTGTACTATCCATTCCAAAATCATGATCTAAAATGACCATTCCGCCTATAAATTAAATTTTAATCATAATGAGTCTCGTGTTACATTATACATTTTATCAATTTATTAATCAATAAAAACATTTTTTCATAAAATTCAGTAAAGCGATGATTGGTTAATGTCCTAGGGGTATGAAATTTAGGGTCCAACCCATCCAAAAATTCATTTAATAATAATGTCCACTCCTCTCAAAACTAATAGTGTCTAACATTTAATTTATCAAATTATAAATATGTACAAGTGTAATTACATTATACATTAACTATTGAATGAAATTGAATACCATTTAATTTATGAAGAATGACTCAAGAATAATATAAAATAATTTTTATGACAGGTGGGCCATCCCACACACATATAATATACTTTAATATATTCTTCGTTTTCTTTAAATAGGTTCATGTTTGTGCCCCTCGAGTGGTGGTATAATTATAGGTCTAAAATATTGTGATAATTGGAATATAATAAGTGAACCCAATGTTTTAGGTATAGGTGGAGTAAAAATATACAACGATGATAATTTATGTGTACAAAGTATGCATTTCTTGTCATTAGCATTAAATTATTTATTTTCATATTTATGAGGTGAATAACATAAAATATAGAATGTGAAAAAATGGTGCATTTTATAAATGGATATTATTTAAGGGAATATTAACCATATCACGTACCTCATTCTTATGATGTTTTATATTTCTATTATCAAGACTTTATTCAAGATAATTCCAAAGAACTCATAAGAATAAAAAACACCTTGAATGTATATCATAATAGTACACAAGGAAATAACATAAAATAGAATGACCCCATCACCACAATATATACCCCTTATAGGAAGTCAATGAGAGGAGGGAGATAGTGACACCCAAGTCCAACCTCTAGTAGGCCTTGAGATGGAGACTAACACTGAGTGTATAATAAACAAAAAATGGGAGGAATTACCTTCTAAGAGAACACATTAAAGAGTGAGAGATAAGATAGGAAACTACAAACACCTTATCAAAATATAATATAAATGAAATCATAAGTACACATATGTAATTTCATGCAATAACTACTACAACTAAAACGGAAAACTAAAAAAAAAAGAAAAGAAAACTGAAGTGATAACGAAGCCCAAACCAATCATGATACCCCAAGCTAGTAGTAATAATACACATCCCAATCCTTCTCCAGGTGACTAGAATAAATGGATTATATAATATAGGGTGACTATAACAGTATACTCAGTAGGAGTCTCCCTAGAGCCTCCATTGAAAAAGTAAATAAATCGTGTTAATGCACAATGAACCACAAGTGAGTGTAACTCATCACATAAACAAGTATACTATGTTCAAAAACTCACCATAGATACTCTCGCAATGTATCACATAAAAGAGTATATAATATAATAAATAATTTCATGGGTACCCCACTACAACTTCACCAATTTTTTTCCTCTTTTCCACTATATTGTGTGTCTTATTAATATCTCTCCAAAATTCCTGCTTGCAAACACCTGCGAGAAGAACCACAATTTGATCCTTATTCAATAAATACACCATATACATGTAGAAAATGTATCCATGTAGTTTTTTAGGAGCCAAAAAATCTCCCATAATGTGTATCATATATTGGGTATTGTACCTCAATCCATTATAGCCCAACACTGAGTAAGGATCATCAATCCATCAAAGCCTAAACACCTTACATCTGTATGAGTCCATATGAAACTATATCTAGATTATGTGTCTTTGAATAACCACAATCACTTACATCACACTACACACATATATTGGGATTAAAAACAATCGTTCCCACCACTACATATAACTACCAAGTGTAGAAAATGGGGCCAAAGTGGGATATCATCCATCTATACTCCCACTAAGAGTATGGGAAAACACCCCTAGGGCTCAGAATACCTAGGGTGTCAGTATCCCTAACCAATATAGTCGATTATTGTATAGATACACAAAAATACATAATATACTATAGATCACAACAAAACTACGGGAATTACATTGTCATTAAGTCAACTATAGCTATCATCTCTCAGAATCCTGGCTTCCAATACTAATACTAGGTATCCTATATGCACAAAAACATTTAAAGAGAAATATTTGATACATAAATCCATTTTTATCAGTTTTAGTATATGTTAATTAAATAATTTACAATTAATTAACCATTATTATTTCCACAAAAAATTTCATAGGTGTCACACCCAATGTTCCATGCCCTCTAGGCATAACCAAATCATGTCCATAGTACATTAAAATTTTATCTCTGCATTGCATCCCCGCAATCTAAAAAACCATGGGTTAAAATCAGTTTTTCAATAATTTATTTACAACATTATCACTATTTCATTATTCTAGGAATTTTAAAAAATTCTTTCTGTTCTTCCAAACAAATGGGTTCAACATGGTGAGTAGATGAACTACCCATCAAATCCTTCCCACATATAGCTAGAGCATAGGCACATCTAACCTTGAGAAGCTAATCATAGAAACAGTGTGGAATACCCCAAACATCATTGCCTATTTTGAACGAAGGGTAAAAAATATCATCTACCAAATTTCATGGGGAAATTAATGAGATAAATATCCAACAAGTTTCAATATTCATTTCAGATTCATATCAAATCTATTCCATTACCTCTACTATCCTCTCTAAGACCCACATACTTAAACTGAGGCATCTCTCTACTCTATGTGACAAAAATTACCTCCAAAACTACTAGGCCTCTCTACCCCCACAAAATATAATATACTATAAATCAAAACAACACTATGGGAATTACATTCTATTTAACTCAACTATAGCTAACATCTCTTAGAATCATGTCTTCCATTACTAATACTAGGTATCCTATAATCAAAAAAACATTTAATGAGAAATATTCGATTATATAAATCCATTTTTATCAGTTTTAGTATATGTTAATTAAATAATTTACAATTAATTAACCATTATAATTTCCACAAAATATTTCGTAACTGTCAAACCGAATGTTCCATTCCCTCTAGGCATAACAAAAGCATGTCCGTAGTCCATTTAAATTTGTATCTCCGCATTGAATCCCTGAAATCTCAAAAACCATGGGTTAAAATTAGTTTTTCTATAATTTATTTACAACATTATAACTATATAATTTTTCTAGGAATTCTAGAAAATTCATTTTGTACTTCCAAACAAAGGGGTTCAACATGGTGAGTAGATGAACTACCCATCGAATCCTTCCCACATATAGCTTGAGGGTAGGTCCATCCAACCTTGAGAAGCTAATCATAGAAACAATGTGGAATACCTCAAGCATCATTGCATTTTTTGACAGGAGGGTAAGAAATATCGTCTTCCAAATGTCATGGGGAAATTAAAGTGAAAAATAACCAACATGTTTCAATATTCACTTTACATTCATATCAAATCTATTCCATTACCTCTAGTGTCCTCCCAAACACCCACTTGCATAAACTGAGGCATATCTGTACTCTATTTGACAAATATTACCTCCAAAACTACTGGGCCTCTCTACTTCCACATACCATAACACAAGTATCATAAAAAAACAACATAGTAACTAGGATGTTGTCCCTAAAAAATGTATTCATTTTTCACACACAAAGGGAACTGAGAACTCCAAAGAATAATGTGCTTGGACTATAAAAGTAAGAGAGTAACTCAAAACCATTCAGGGAAATAACATTACCACACAATTGGTCCTTGATTTTATATTGAATGAACCGATTCAATTAAACATGGATAACTGCATAAATATCACCATGCACATCAACAACAATCAGATTCCATAATAGGCCTCTTTATCATTGGCCATATATGTTTACATTTAATCTTGGAATTATATTATTTACCAATTTTGGTCAAGACGGACATGATAAAAAATCAAGGCATAGATGTCACTCTAACTAGATAATAAAGAGGAAAACTGTTATCACGGTATAAACAAACAATGTATGATTGAAACCAATTCTTTACTCTAGTTAATTATTTCTTTTGTCAATTTGATTTTGTTCAAGTGGAAAAATCAGAATAAATGTTTGAATGAATATAAAATTAATTCAAAATCCATAATTACACTACTTCAATAGAATTCTAATATTCTTTCACAAGAATGGCCTAACAAAACTGATCATGATATCCTCACCTGCAATGAATGCATTCACCTGAGGATGGAACAACACAACCACATCACCCAAAACACAAGAAAGGTATATTAGAACCAAATATAACACATAAAATAAAATTTAATTGAAATCGGTTGGAAAAAAATTGTGGAATCTAGAATAATGGATGTATAACACATCTATTATCAAAGACGGATCGAAACTTCCATGTTTCACCACGGAAAGGGGTACACATGCAACTAGAATATATCCATAGAAAATATGATACATGTTTCACACCCCAATCACATGTACCCTTGGAAAAGAAATGTTATGGGTTCCTTATACCTAGTGGAAGGAGAATAAACAAACAACAGAATGTTCCCCATCAATGAAGTATCAGATCCAAGACACACGGAATGTGAAAAGGGTGAATTTCCATTAAATTTGGATATTAATAACCCACATGATTTGACCAAGTAGAAATATATGGACCCTTAGGGATTCATTGATATGGCTTATAAGTTTTTAATTGGCCTTAAATACCATAAAATCGGGATTGAAATGCATTTTACATTAATTAAAACATAAAATCGGGAAACATTAGGAATATGGAAACATTGTTCACTAGTTGATCTAGAAACACTATAGAACCTACTCAAGGATTCTTTAGTGAAAAATAAATCACTGACATATACCTCACCGAAATAAAACTCACCAACAGATGAAGATGTCTCACCATGAGATGGCTCACCGAAAGATGACACACCTATAGTTGATTAATAGATATATGACTCAAAAATAGATGAAGTTGACTCACTAATAGATTCTTTATCGACATATGACTAATGGAAAGGTGACTCACTGATAGATGAATCTCCAATAGAGGACTCACTAATATATGATTCACTGATAAAAGACTCTCCAAAAGATGACTCGCTGATATATGACTCACCAATCTACATATCACCACCAGATATCTCGTTGAGAGAATACTCACTTATATATAACTCACTAATAGATGAATCACCATCATATGACTCCTCAGTAGATGACTCAAAGACAGATGACTCAACTATAGATAGCTCACTGATAGACGACTCACTGATATATGCCTCACACAATTGATGACTCCCAGAGAGATGACACACCGATGGTATTGTACAAAGAACTAGAAACACTATATAGTGAACTCATAAATTGGAATATTATTAGGAATAAGTCACCTAAACCTCCCAAAACATCTCAAACACTATATTTCAGCAATGGAACAAACAAGATGGGTCCATGCCATTACATTAGATACCTATCATAAAATTAACATCATCAAGAATATTGAACCATCCAAATGAGTAAATAGATAAAGGATCCCAAAAATAAACTTTTAGATACTTCTCATGGATCATTCCACCAAAAGAGCTCAATAACATCCTCAAAGGAACAATGCAGAACCATGAGAAAACTACAACATGCTCTTAACTACTCTCTTCTGGGAGAGACCTATCAAAAGGTAGATAGCCACAAAAAGAAACAAGGGAATCCATCTCATAAACATGAAATTTCAACAACCTCATGACTAACACATTATCAAAAAAGAGCTGAACATCAACAAATTAATGGTTTAGATCACATATCTAAAACTCACATTCCATGTACTGTCCTCTATTAAATCATGCCTCTAATATACATGAACCAAAAGGATATTATATCTTCACAACACCTTTTCCATTTGGTCCTAGATCAAAGTATGCAACTCCCCATGGGTTTCATCATCATCAACATTGATCTCACCCTAATCGGTCATTTGAGAGTAGTCATTAATATGATGAAGGAGCTGCAACACAGGAAAAACAACCAGTATCATGAACCTCTACAAGGGAAGTGATACAAAATATTCCAAAACTCCAACATGAGCCAACACCCCAAAAGGCCCAAAAATATTGGGAGAAAGACTACTCCCATGAAGAAACCATTACTACCCATGATATTGAGTCAACTTCAGAAACATGTGATCCCAAAAACAAACTCCAAAGGGCTCCTACTATGATCGACATAAATTTTCAGATGATCATGGCATGCCTTCATCGTCTCATGATTTTCCTAACACATATATGTCATGTTCTGTATTAGTTTCATCCTAGTAATTTCTGACACTCTGAACCCAGTCGACCAGAATGAAGATTGGAATTCTCAACTATAAATGGTAAAAAGATGCTCCATTCCAATTGTGGAGTTGAAACAATTTTTGTAGGATAACTATTCCAATGGTATGTTCCTCTTCCATGAACCTCCCAAAACGAGTACACAAGAGCAAAACATTTCATCAAGAGTCTGTATGGTCCACTCTATCTAATCATTCATTTGTAGATGACAAGATGATGTAAGGAATTGGTGAAAAACAAAAGCATCCCGATTCCTATCCACACCATGGAGGTAAAATGTGGATCTTGATTAGAAATGATCAACCATGGGACCCCATGAAGTCTCCATAAGAGATCCTAATATTTCCTCTACAAAGCCTCAACTGACATTGACTCCTTGATTTCTATAGTGTGGGATGATTTCATAAAATGTTCCAAAACTACAAATATATAATCATGTGATCCATTGTTTGAAGGTAAACTGGTACCAATGTGCATTAATATGTCCTCCCACATCCAATTAAGAACATATAATGGATTGAGAAACCCAATGAGAACATGATTCTTGACCTTCACCTTCTGGTAGACTAACCGTCAACTGACAACCTCCACAACATCATGCGTCAACCCCAGACACCAAAACTAACTCATCATGGTTTGGTACATCATTTTTATTCTAGGATATACCACTCAGGGAGAACTATGAAACTATTCAAAAATCATCTCACACATTGAAAAAGGAAAGAAAAATATTCCCTGAAACAACACCCACTATTGTTCATCCTCATATCATCAATCACGGGCCTCGACACAAAAAATTCGGTATCTCTAGACCTCCATATAAGTACCGACCTTAAATATTACATAATATTGAATTAAATGAATAAATCACATTCATGACCTTCTCAGATTTAGAGTTTTAGAGAATGACACCATTACTATTACATCACAACATGAATATTATAAGTAGACACTACTACTCAGTATCCATTTTTTTCAAAAAGTAAACACTCATAAAAAGAAACTTGTCTAGTTCCAAGTTGTAGATAGCATGACATTTCATTGATCCCATCCTTGACCCTATTCATCTTTATGTCTAGGAGAAAACATTTCAAAAACATGGGATGAGAATAAAAATATCAGTAAGGGTTATAATATAAAGAAGGAAAACATTATCCCATCAATAAATACATATCAATGAAAACATAATTTTGAATCATAAAATACCTTCTGAAATAATAAGATTTATGAATAACACACAAAAATCATAAATCGTAAAGGTTAATTATGGAATACATATCAAACTTACATTATAGATATCAGAACTACATAGGGAGTTACACTTGGAATACCCATCATGGTATATTCCCTAAATCTCTTAGGAGGAACATCACATTCACCTCCATTACGTTACCCAATGCATTGGAGTGCTATCTCGGGCTCACCCGTCCTAGGTTTACCACAGAACCACCAATATACGTAAAAAATTCCCAATAACCATAATAGAATCATAACATATGACACATTTATAAATTAAATATAACATTTCCACAATCCAATATATCAAAACACGATATTTAAATAAACAATGTTTTATCAAATCATTTTCGAAACCATTTAAAAAGAGATTTTTGAATCAAAGTGTCACATAAAAATTTGAAGATATTAAATTAATTATCATTGGAACTCATTAATGTCCATATAAATAAATCCAAAAATAAATTTTGAAAACACGGACATTAATGAGAAATTTTTAGAATAATAAATCTTTAAAACATTTATTACGATATTTTAGTTAAAGAGTTTTTTAACAAAAAAAAGAGATCCTTGAATACAAATAATTGAGGAATAACATTTAATTAGAACTTTATAATATCATGAGAATAAAGGTATTCATGATATAATATGTCAAAGGATAGTATATACACCATATAATAGTTATTTGGAGCAAAAAAAACAATGAAGTCCCAGTGGAAATGTAAATTGGGATGAAATCCCTTATAAAGATGGTATCCTTAAATGAAAGATAAATAAATCACATAATTATTTGTGACAAAAATAAATACACCCAATACAATGGGATATTAAGTTTAAAAAAATAATATGCCATTAAAACATATTCATAGGATGAAATATTCAAGAAGTACATGCTGATCCCAAAGAATCAAAATTGGGTTAAGAAGTTCCCTTGTAAAAATTCGACAGCCTAACGACGTCACATTAAAATTCAGAAAATGAGTTGATGAGACAAAAAAGGTATCTCATAACTTGGAAATAAATTTTACAACAATAATGATATATAAGAACATATCCCAAAATAATAATATGTAATTCTACATACATACAAAAAAGAGTCCTTTTAAAAAGAGAAGGGGGAATGGTTCCCTTACCGATTTGGTAACTTACAAAACATACGCCACATGAAAGAAGGATCATATAAAAAAGATATAAATACTCATAAATGAAATTATATTACACAAAGAGTACAATCATGAGCAGTACATACACCACACAAAAGTAAATAGTGGCAAATATACAATGAATCTCAAGGGAATAAGAAGTGAGGTGAAACCCTTTACCACGTTGTAATCAACTGAGTCGTATGACCAAAAGTTGATAACCACAAAAGGAATCATAGTATACCATGAATATAATGAGAATAATGATAATATATGTCATCTTTCCTTACACAATACCCCACATGTAATTAATATGTGGTGAACAATGAAAATCTCACAGAATAGAAACTGAGATAAGAAAATCCCTTACATCGTGTCCGACTTGACTCAATCGTTCTTTAATCTCCTGAATAATTAACTAAAGATAAATTATAATTGATTAAAAAACATTTTAAAGTTTATTATTACTTTTATATCACTTATTACCTTGTTATAATCATAATGTAATCATTTAAGTTAATAATGTTTGTTTTGTCGATATTTGGTACTTGAGTAAAACAATGGACTTCTTATAATAACATGTTGTTCATGTGGTCAAAGGATCATTATATACTGAAATATATTCATGATTGAGATATCATATATATCATATATATCCAGTATATACATGTATTTATAATATTACATAACATATATAGGTAATAAATGAAATGCACCATTCCTGTAGACGGTTAGCCGTACGTACGCATGAACGCTACTTTCATTTTTATTTCTTAATTTATTGGAATTAAAACATAATTATACATAGGTATACTATAATTAAAAAATAATTTCGTATTTAATATAATTAACTCTATCCATTATACATCCCACGTATGGAATTAATGAGTCAAATCACTTTGAGTGGGCGGTATTCCCCGTTTCCTCAAATGAGATTATCGTATTTACCCACTATGGAAACCATAAAGGAATGCAATAAATGGAAAATACAGAAGAATAAAGAAAACATAAACATAATATATATCATATATAAATATAGTTCCATCATAATGCCCACCATGAGAGGCGGTTGGAGATATTTGAGAAATAATCCTTTCATGAGGCGTTAGTTTTCCATCCACAGAAACATTATGTTCTTCATCCATTAGATGGAGGTGTGTGTAAATGTAGTTATAATACTTATCATAAAAAATTATATTATATTTAGGATACTGTTGTTGTTACAAAAGAAATGAATAAAATGAGTTTAGGGTAGGATATGTACAATAAAAGAAAACAATTTAAGAGAAACCATTACCTTTAATTTGGGTAACATTCTTTGGATTGAAACAAAGGGCTACATGAAGTTCCTTATACCTAATTTAAGGCATCTAAGTGGAGGAGATATATGTTGGGAGATTAATTGGGCACAATTTGGATGGGAGAAATGGCATGAGAGGAGTGAGTAATTGGATAGAAATGGTCTCCTTTTATAAGGGAGTGGAGGGGCTCTTTAGGAAAGAGTGAAAATATTATTTTATTATATAATGATATTCGGTTTAAAAAGGTCCAAAAATCATTAAATATGAATATAAGATGACTCATGATCAAAATAAATTCATCCAATACAAATTGTACATGTCTTGGATAATATTCTAATCATTATAAGCTTATTTATTTAAATCAATTTTTAATGAGGTAAATACTGCATCATTATTATGTCATACATAATATAATTTATTTGATGTCTAAATTTTTTTTAAAAAATTACACGATGTATGAAATCATCTTATAATTCCAATTAATATTTATAGTGGAAAACATGACTAATATAAAACCATATTAAAATTTATTACTAGTAGATTTTTGTTAATGTCAATTTTTTCTTTACATTATATTAATTAATCTAAATTGACATTATCAATCTCCAGTGGCTCAATGGGGTCTCAAAATAGACTAAAAAATGCCCATGGTAGTTAATGACTCAAAAAATATGGTTTGGACAACTGTTTAGGTTATTTTGAATTATTATAATATTCTTTTAACCTTGAATTACTCTATTTACCTTTAACCGCGATAAATAAAAGTCAAAAGTTACTATTCACCAAAAAATGATTTTCATATTAATGAACCAAAATTTACCTCTTGATAACAACCATGTATGTCAGATTTTTTTAATTCAATTCACAAAAGTGGTAAAATTTCATTTCAATGATAAAGACAGTCTATTTAACTACCACTAAGTGGTTTCACTATTCATCAAAAATTGAAGTTTTACAAGAAAATACAAAAAAATCACCATAAGCTAAATTTGATATTCCGAAATAAAAAATGATGTCTATTTTTTCAAATTCAAAACATACAAGTGGCATTAATTAAATTTAAAATTAATTCCCGTTATCAAAACAAATAGCACATTTTTAAGAAACAATAACTATCCAAAGATTGATACCTGTTTATGTCCAATTTTAAAGCAAAATTAATTCCAATGACCATCATTGGATTAAATGGTAATAATATATTTTAATTTAACTTTAAAACCAATTAAAAAAAATAATATATCCTTATAAATAAATTAGATTAAAAGGCACTTTTGAATTAAAACGCCATATTTTTCACTATTCATTAAAAAGATCATTATCGGAAATATTCCATAAATGTACAAAAAGTAAATTTTGATGTCCCCATTGTAAAAAAGGATTTTATTTGTTCATATAGAATTTATTAAGGTGACAAAAACTATATTTAAAAAGGGTTCACCATTAAAAGGTGATAAATCGGCCTTTTAATGTAAATTATGCGTAAAATTAGAATCATTCACATTTTTTGCCTCTAACTTTTATTGGATAAATGCAAATACATTTAACAGAAATGTACAATAATATTGTAGTTTGTTTCATTCATTAACTCTAATAAAATGGCTAGGTGTTAACTTCCGTTTAAAATAAAAATATATTATTAGTGTGATATGTACGATTTCAATGAAACCCATTGTTGCATATCGGGTACGCTATCGAACATAGAAACTCATTTAATTTAACGTTAATATATAATTAAAAAATTAATAAATATGAAAAATTCATATTTTTTATTTACCTGGGATGTTACATCATTCCCCCCTTTTGGGAATTATGTCCTTGCAATTTTAAAATTTGGGATTGGAAACTTTATTGAATGTCCCATATCAGAAAAAAGAGTCTGTAAAACTAGGACATTAAATGA
This sequence comes from Viscum album, assembly GCA_963277665.1. Classification (NCBI taxonomy): domain Eukaryota; kingdom Viridiplantae; phylum Streptophyta; class Magnoliopsida; order Santalales; family Viscaceae; genus Viscum; species Viscum album. The sequence continues at coordinate 1,067,263,303 of OY728157.1, read as the reverse complement.
AAGAAAGATAAGTACAATGGTCACCCGAGTTAACCCATTCTAAGACTCCATGAAAACGTGGATATGGAGGAGAAAAAAGGGTCATGTTTTGATGGAGAGTGATAGGAAACATGTTTAGGAGAAGGTTAAACACCAAAAAATCACAAACTTGTGATGGGTTAAAAAGACTTTGATTCCCCAGAAGGAAAAGTTAATGGAAAATGTTTTTGTTTAAAGATACTTTTTGTTGAGGAATTTATTTATGAGATTAACCAAAAACATAAGGATATATACTTACTTGTCATGTATAAATTCATTTTTATTATATTTCAAACACAAAGTCATATTTTCTCCAAACTATGAGTATTCAGGATGACTTTTTTTCACATTAAGAGCTCTATAATCAACTTCAATAGAATAACATAATCCACAAAATATGAACTATATTTTACCATGTCTTTAGATATTAACTAATACCAAAACGTTTAGTATAAGATTAGATAATCACCAAAAGGATAATTCATTATAAAAATAAATACTACTCTTAATCTCTAAAATTCACCAAAAATAACCCAATGTTCATGAAATACAAATAAATAAATTGTTATCTTTAGAATTATTAAAAGTAATACAAACTATGATTGAATCCCAAATCTATAAAGGATTTAATCATATAGTCTTACAAGGTAAATCTTAACATTTATCTCTAAATAACATCAATTACTCTTAAAGTCTCATACTGAAAAGTAATTAACCTAAACATATATCCTCCATGATAGGTTAATCATTTCCATAGATAACCAAAATCAACTTATTATTGATTCATAAGATCATATAACTAAAAATAATTTGTCATACTAACTAGGTACTTCATGTAGTCCAGTGGTAGGTGATAAATACCAGCCAGACTTTGGTTGTTGGTTCAATTCCTACACCTTCGTCCGACACGACGGGTTGTCAAATGGTTTGCGTGTTGTCCCTTTTCAAAAACAACATAATTTTATAACATTCCCAAAAAGAGATAAATTCATCATAAATAACCATAACATATGTTAACCACAATGGATATCTAATAACATTAATTTTGCATCCCATAATGTATTAACTGGTAATTACCTCAAATTCAAGGATCATATAAACCCAAATGGTTCTTTATAACTATAAACAGAAGATAAAAGATAATTATTCCTTGAATAAAGTTTTCATATATCAAACATCAGGGTTACACATACAATAAAAATTCTTCTTAATGTAAAACCACCATCAAATGATCTATAATGATTCTAAGAATTTGACCATCTTAAAATCAACCATAACTTGTGAATCCCTTATTCGTTAACCTCTTACTCATTCAATGATCTTCATGATCCCTTTACCATTCATTACCATCTTATTCTGAAAGAATTATTTCCCACATAAAAAAATCATCAATAATATCAAAAGATTGAATACATCAAAACATATGTTAAGAATTAATCCATACCTTTCATTGGCCATTGTCAGTATCTTCATCCTTAATCGGAATGGAATTAGGTGTTGGTAAATATATATTTGTACAATCCAAGTGATCCCATTCCTTAAACTTTTTCTTAGGACATGTGTTTGCATAATGACCATGCACAACACATTTAAAACATTCAATCGATCCCTCAGAACATAATTCTTTCCATTTCCTAGAGTCAACTAGATTCTTCCTTTTTTCCATGGTAGGTTCTTGCCTTATGACCTTCATTTCCACGTCTATAGCATATTTCTTCCCCTTTGAAACACTTTCCTAGTTGTTTATTTCCATATCCATGACACATAGGTTTTTAAACAGACATACCTTTATGATTATTACCTGAACTTTTATAGGGATTTGTTTCGCACATATATGATGCCTTATTAAGATCAATAAGGTTCTTTTGGTCAGTCATGACTCTAGATAGATGTCTGATAATAACAACATGTTTTCTCATTGCAGCTCCCAAATAATTTAGTTGCTCCTTCAGAAAACGTTCACAATTTTGTCCACAACCACTGTTAATTTAGTACCTGCTAGATCCAGCCATTTATTAAAACCAAAAAGGTATGTGTGATTATATCATTAAAATCATCATACAATATCTTATGGGGAGGGTAAATACTAAGATATACTTATTCATGTTATCTTAAACTCATTCACTTTATCTAAAATATCTATGAATCTTTGTGAAATACTAACCATTATGGAAATGTCACTTATGCATAATGAATTACCTAACCTCTAAGGTTATCTAAACCGACCTCTGATACCAACTATAAAGACTCGGCCTAAAACATAACATAATATTGAATTAAATGAAAAATTCACATTAAGGATGTTTTTAGGTTTAGAGTTATAGAGAATTAGGCCATAACTTTTACATTACTTCTTGAATATTACAAGTAGAAACTACTACTTAGTATCCTTTTTTTTAATAAAATAAAATCATCTAAAAAGAAACATGTCTAGATTCATGTTTTAGATAACATGAATTTTTATTGATCCCATCCTTGACCCTATTAATCTTTATGTCCTATGGAAAACATTTCAAAAACTTGGGTTGAGACAAAAATTCTCAGTAAGGGTTATAAAATAATGAAGGAAAACATTAGTCCTTAAACAAATAAAAATTAATGAAACCAAAATTTTCAATCATAACATACCTAATGAAATAATAAGATTTATGAATAACACACACAAATACTAAATCATAAAGTTTACTTATGGAATCCATATAAAACATACATTGTAGCTATCGCAGCTACATAGGGAGTTACAATTGGAATACCCATCAAGGTATATTCCCTAAATATCTTAGGAGAAACATAACATTCGCCTCCATTATGTTACCTAATGCATTGGTGAGCTATCTCAGTCTCACCCGCCCTAAATATATCACGGAACCACCCGTATACGTAAACAATTCTCAATAATGATAACATAATCATAACATATGACACATGTATAAAATAATTATAAAATTTCCACATTACAATATATCAATTCATGATATTGAAATAAACAATGTTTTATCAAATCATTTTCCAAACCATTTAAAAATATTTTTTTGAATAAAAGTGTCCCATACCACTTTGAAGCGTTTAAATGAATTAGAATTTGGAAAAAATTAATGTCCATATAAATAAATCAAAAAATACATTTTGAAAATATGGACATTAATTAGAAATATTTATAAAAATAAATCTTCAAAAAATTTAATACGATATTTTAGTTAAAGAGTTTTTTTAACAAAAATAGAGACGCTTGAATAAAAATAATTGAAGAATAAATATTAATTATAAATTTATAATAACATGATAATAACATGATTCATGATATAATATGTCAGAGGATTGTATATACACCATATAATAGTGAAATGGTGTATAAAAACAATGAAGTCTCAGTGGAAATGTATGTTTTGATGAAATCCCTTATAAAGATGGTATCCTTAAGTTTAAGATAAATAAATAAAATAATTATGCGTCACAAAAATAAATACACCCAATATAAGGAGATATTATGTGTAAAAAAACTAGGGGTCATTAAAACATTTTCATTTTCTGACATATTCAAGAAGTACAAGTTGAACCCATAGAATCTAAATTGGGTTAAGAAGTTCCCTTGTAAAAATTCGACAGCCTAACGACATCACTTTAAAATTAGAAAATTATTTGATGAGAAAAAAAGGTTACATCATCACTTGTAAAAAAATTTTAAAACAATAAGGATATATAAGAACATATTCCAACATAATATGATGTAATATAAAAGACATAAAAAAAATAATCCTTTTAAAAAGAGGAGGGGGAATGGTTCCGTTACCGATTTGGTAACTTATAAAAAATACACCTCATGAAAGAAGGATAATACAAAGAAGACGTAAATACTCATGAATTAAAGTATATTGTAGAAAGAGTACAATCATGGGAAGTTAATACTCCACACAAAAGGAAATATTGGAAAATATCGAATGAATCTCACGGGAATAAAAAGTGAGATGAAACCGTATACCATGTTGTAATCAACTACGTCGTATGGAAAAAAGATAATAACCCCAAAATGAATCACATTATAAAGGGAATATAATGAGAATCATGATAATATATATCAAATTTTAGTACACAATATACCACATGCAATGAATAAGTGGTGAACAATGGAAATCTCACAGAATTAAAAGTGATATAAGAAAATCCCTTACCTCATGTTCGACTTGACTCGATTGTTCTTTAATATTCTGAATAATAATCTAAAGTTAATTTATACCTGATTAAGAAACTTTTTAAAGTTTATTATTCATTTTATATCACTTATTACCATCTTATAAACATTATGTAATCATTTAAGTTAATAATGTTTGTTTTGTCAATATTTGGTACTTGAGTCAAAAATGTACATCTTATAATTACATGTTGTTCATATGGTCAATGTTTCATTATATCCATAATTATATTCATGATTTAGATATCATATATATCATATATATCCAGTATATACATTTATTTATAATAGTACATAACATTTAGAGGTAAGAAGTGAAATCCACCGTTTATGGAGACGGTTAGCCGTACGTACGCATGAACACTACTTTCATTTGAATTTCTTATTTTAATAGAATTAAAACATAATGATACAAAGGTATAATATAATTCCAGAATAATATAACATATAATATCATTAACTCTATTATTTATACATCCCACATAATGAATTAACGAGTCACATCACATTGATGGGGCGGTATTCTGCGCTTCCTCAAATGAGATTATCGTATTTACGCACTATGGAAACCATAAATGTACGATATAAATAGAAAATACAGAACCATAAAGAAAACCTAAACATAATATATATCATATATAAATACAGTTCCATCATAAGGGCCACCATGATAAGCTTTTAGAGATATTTGAACAATCATCATTTCGTGAGGCGTTAGTTTTCATTCCATAGAAACATTATGTTCTTCATCCATTAGATGAAGGTGTGTGTAAGTGTAGTTATAATCCTTCTCATAACAACATCTTATTATATTTAGTATAATTCTGTTGTTACAAAAGAAATTAATAAAAATAGTTTAGGGGTTGGATAAGTAAAATAAAAGAAATCAATTTAAGAGAAATGGTTACCTTTAATTTGGGTAACTTCCTTTAGTTTGAACCAATGGACTTCATGAAGTGCCTTCTACCTAATGTAAGGCTTCAAATTGGAGGAGAGATATGTAGGGAGATTAATTAGGTAGAGTTTGGGTGAGACAAATGGCTTGATAGGTGTGAGGAATTGGATAGAAATGGTCTCGTTTTATATTGGAGAGGAGGGGAAAAAGTCGATCCATACCAATGGTGGAGTTGAAAAAAAAATTGTAGGATAACTATAACAATTGTATGTTCCTCTTCCATGAACCTCCCAAATATAGTACGCAAGAGAAAAACATGTAATCAAGATTCTTTATGGTCTACTCTATCTAATCATCCATTTGTAGATGACTAGATTATGTAAGCAATTGGTGAAAAAAAGCATGCTCGATACCTCTCCACACCTTAGAGGTAAAATGTGGATCATCATCAGAAATGATCAACCAAGGGACCGCATGGAGTCTCCCTAAGAGATCAAAAATATTTCCTCTACAAAGCCTCAACTGACATTGACTCCTTGATTTCTATAGTGTGGGATGATTTCATAAAATGGTCCAAAACTACAAATAGAGAATCATGTGATCCATTGTCTCAAGGTGAATTGGTAACAATATCCATTAAGATGTCCTACCACATCCAATGAAGAACATATAATGTATTGAGAAACCCAATGAGAACACGATGCTTGACCTTCACATTCTGGTAGACTAACCGTCTAGTGACAAGCTACACAACATCAAGCGTCAACCCAGACACCAAAACTAACTCTTCATGGTTTGGTACATCATTTTTATGCTAGGATGTACCACTAAGGGAGAACATTGAAACAATTTGAAAATCATCTCACACATTTACAAATGAATGAAAACTATTTTCTGAAACAACAACCACTACTTTTCATCCTCATATCATCAATCACAGGCCTCGACACAAAAATGTCGATATCTCTAGACCTCCATATAAGTACTGACCTTAAATATTACATAATATTGAATTAAATGAATAAATCACATTGAGGCTCTTTTCAGATTTAGAGTTTTAGAGAATTACTCCATAACTATGACATTACAAATTGAATATTATAAGTAGACACTACTACTCAGTGTCCATTTTTTTTAAAATATAAAAACTCATAAAAAGAAACTTGTCTAGTTCCAAGTTTTAGATAGCATGACTTTTCATTGATCTCATCCATGAGAATATTCATATTTATTTCATGTGGAATACATTTCAAAAACGTGGTATGAAAATAAAAATCTCAGTAAGGGTCCTAATATAAATAAAGAAAACATTAGCCCATCAATAAATACAAGTCAATGAAAACATACTTTTCAGTCATAAAATACCTTATGAAATCATATGATTTATGAATAACACAAACAAATCCTAAATCGTGATGGTTACTTATGTAATCCATATCAAACCTAAATTGTATATATCACAACTATATAGGTATTTACACTTGGAATACCCATCACAGTATATTCCCTAAATCTCTTCGGAGAAACATCACGTTCACCTCCGACACGTTACCCAATGCATTAGAGAGCTATCTCGGGCTCACCCATCCTAGGTTTATCACAGAACCACCCATATACGTAAAAAATTCCCAATAACCATAACACAATCATAATATATGACAAATATATAAAGTAAATATAACATTTCTACATTCCAATATATCAAATCAAGATATTGAAATAAACAATGTTTTATCCAATCATTTTCGAAACCATTTAAAAAGGGATTTTTGAATAAAAGTGTCACATACCACTTTGAAGCTTTTAAATAAATTATCATTGGAAAACATTAATGTCCATATAAATAAATACAAAAATAAATTTTGAAAACATGGACATTAATGAGAAATATTTAGAATAATAAATCTTTAAAACATTTAATACGATATTTTAGTTAAAGACTTTTAAAAAAATGAGATTCTTGAATACAAATAATTGAAGAATAACTATTTATCAGAACTTTATAATATCATGAGAATAAAGGGATTCATGATATAATATATCAAAGGATAGTATATACACCATATAATATTTAATTGGCGCATAACAACAATGATGTCTCAGTGGAAATGTAAATTTGGATGAAATTACTTATAAAGATGGTATCCTTAAATTAAGGATAAATAAATCATATAATTATGTGTGAAAAAAATAAATACACCCAATACAACGAGAAATTATGTGTAAAACAATCAGAGGTCATTAACCCATATTCAAAGGATGGCATATTCAAGAAGTACACGTTGATCCCAAAGAATCAAAATTGGGTTAAGAAGTTCCCTTGTAAAAATTCGACAGCCTAACGATGTCACATTAAAATTCAGAAAATGAGTTGATGAGAAAAAAAGGGTATCTAATAACTTGGAAATAAAGTTTACTACAATATGTATATACAAGAACATATCCCAACAAAATAAGATGTAATTTTAAAGACATGTAAAAAAGAATCCTTTTAAAAAGAGGATGTGGAATGGTTCCCTTACCGAAATGGTAACATCCAAAACATACACCACATGAAAGAAGGATCATACAAATAAGATTTAAATACTCATAAATGAAATTATATTAGACAAAGAGTACAATCATGATCAGTACATACACCACACAAAAGGAAATAGTGGAAAATATAAGATGAATCTCAAGGGAATAAAAAGTGAGATGAAACCCTTTACCACGTTGTAATCAACTAAGTCGTATGACCAAAAGTTGATAACCACAAAAGGAATCATAGTATACCATGAATATAATGAGAATAATGATAATATATATCAAATTTCCTTACACAATACACCACATGTAATTAATATGTGGCGAAAAATGGAAATCTCACAGAATAAAAACTGAGATAAGAAAATCCCTTACCTCTTGTCCGACTTGACTTGATCATTCTTTAATCTCCTGAATAATAAACTAATGTTAACTCCTAATTTATCAAGAACCTTTTTCAAGTTTATTATTCCTTTTATATCAATTATTACTGTTTTATAATCATAATGTAATCATTTAAGTTAATAATGTTTGTTCTGTCGATATTTGTTACGTGAGTAAAAAATGGACTTCTGATAATAACATGTTTTTCATGTGGTCAAAGGCTCTTTATGTACTGAATAATATTCATTATTCAGATATCATATATATCATTTATTTCCAGTATATACATGTATTAATAATATTACATAACATATATAGGTAATAAATGAAATGCACCATTCATGGAGACGGTTATCTATACGTATGCTTGAGTGCTACTTTCATTTTTATTTCCAATTTTATTGGAATTAAAAGATAATTATACATAGGTATATAATAATTACAGAATAATATCATATATAATATCATTAACTCTTTCCATTATACATCACACATATGGAATTAATGAGTCAAATCACTTTGAGTGGGAGGTATTCCCTGCTGAGATTATCATATTTAACCACTATAGAAACAATAAATGCATGCTATAAATGGAAAATACAGATGCATAAAGAAAAAATAAACATAATATATATCATATATAAATACAGTTCCATCATAATGTCCACTATGAGAGGTGGTTGGAGATATTTGAACAATCATCCTTTCATGAGGCCTTAGTTTTCCATCCTCAGAAACATTATGTTATTCATCCATTAGATGGAGGTGTGTGTAAGTGTAGTTATAATACCTATCATAACAAAATCCTAGTATATTTAGGATACTGGTGTTGTTACAAAAGAAATGAATAAAAAGAGTTTAGTGGAATGATAAGTAAAATAAAAGAAAACAATTTAAGAGACACCATTACCTTTAATTGGGTTAAATTTCATTGGTTTGAACCAAAGGACAACTTGAAGTGGCTTCTACCTAATTTAAGGCTTCTAAGTGGAGGAGATAGATGCAGGGAGATTAATTGGGTAGAGTTTGGTCGAGCGAAATGGCATGAGAGGAGTGAGTAATTGGATAGCAATGGTCTTATTTTATAAGGGAGCGGAGGGGCTCTTTAGGAAAGAGTGAAAATATTATTTTATTATATAATGTTATTCAGTTTCAAAAGGTCTAAAAATCATTAATGATGAATTTAAGATGACTGACGATCAAAATAATATCATCCAATCCGAATTGGACATGCCTTGGATAATATTTTAATCATTATAGCTTATTTATTTAAATCATTTATTAATGAGGTAAATACTGCATCATTATTGTGTCATACATAATATAATTTATTTGATGTCTAAAAATTTTAAAAAATTACCATGATGTAGGAAATTATCTTTTAATTCCAATTATTATTTATAGTCAAAAATATGACTTATATAAAACCATATAAAAATATATTACTAAAATATTTTTGTTGATGTCAATTTTTTCTTTACATTTTATTAATTAATCTAGATTGTCAGTATCACCCTCCAATGGCTCAATGGGGTCCCAAAATCCACTCAAAAATGCCCAGGGTAGTTAATGACTCAAAAAATAAGGTTTTTTCAAGTGTTTAGGTAATTTTGAATTATTATAATATTCTTTTAACCTTGAATTTCCCTATTTACCTTTAACAGCGGTAAATAAAAGTCAAAAGATACTATTCACCAAAAATGACTTTCATCATAATAAACCACATTTTACTTATTTATAACAACCATGTAAGTCGGATTTTTGAAATTCAATTCACAGATGTTGTAATATATCATTTAAATGATAAATGCAGTTTATTTAACTACCACTTAATGGTTTCAATATTCATAAAAAATTGATGTTTTACAGAAAAATACACAAAAATTCAGCCAAAGCTATATTTGATATTCCGAATTAAAAAATTATTTCTGTTTTTTCAAATTCAAAAAATAGAGGTGGAATTAATTAATTTTAAAATTACTTCCTGTTATCAAAACAAATAGCATGTTTTTAAGAAACAATAACTATCTAAAGATTGATACTTGTTTATATCCAATTTTAAAGTGACATTAATTCCAATGACCAACATTGGATTAAATGGTAAAAATATATTTTAATTTCACATTAAAACCAATTAAAAAGATAATCTATAAATATAAATAAATTAGATTAAAAGAAACTTTGGAATTAAAATGCCATATTTTTCACTATTCATTAAAAAAGATCATTATCTGAAAAATTCCATAAATGTACACAAAGTAAATTTTGATGTCCCCATTCAAAAGAAGGATTTTATTTGTTCATATAGAATGTATTAAGGTGACCAAAACTAGATTTAAAAATGTTTCACCATTAAAAGGCGATAAATCGTCCCTTTAATGTAAATTATGCTTAAAATTAGATTCATTCACATTTTTAGCCTCTAACTTTTATTGGATAAATGAAAATACATTTAACAGACATGTACAATAATATTTTATTTTGTCTCATTCATTTCCTCCAATACACTGGCTAGGTGTTAACTACTGTTTAAAATAATAATATATTATTAGTGTGATACGTATGATTTCAATGAAACCTGTTGTTGTGTATTAGGTACGCTATCGAATATATAAACTCATTTAAACTAAATTTAATATTATATTAAAAAATTAATAAATATGAAACAATCAAATTTTTTATTTACCTGGGATGTTACATCATTCCCCCCTTTTGGGAATTATGTCCTTGCAATTTTAACATTTGGGATCAGAAACGTTATTGGATGTCCCATATTGGAAAAAAGAGTCTGTAAAAATTGAATATTAAAAGAAAGAAAGAGAAGTACAATGGTCACCCAAGTTAACCAATACTAAGATTCCATGAAAACATGGATATGAAAGAGAAAAAAAAGGGTCATGTTCTGATGGAGAGGTATATGAAACATGTTTAGGATAAAGTTAACCACAAAAAAATCACAAACTTGTGATGGGTTAAATAGACATTGATTCCCCTGTAGGAAAAGTTAATGGAATAGGTTTTTGTTTAAAGTTACATATAATTAAGGAATTTATTTATGATCTTAACAAAAAACATAAGGAAATATACTTACTTGTCATGTATAAATTTATTTTTACTATATTTCTAACCAAAACTCATATTTTCTCCAAACGATGAATATTCAGGATGAATTTTTTCACATTAAGAGCACTATAATCAACTTCAAGAGAATCACATAATCCACAAAAGATGAACTATATTTTACCATGTCATTAGATATTAACTAAAACCAAAATTTTTAGTATAAGATCAGATAATCACCAAAAGGATAATCCTTTATAAAACAAAATAAAACAATTAATCTCCAAAATTCAACAAAAAGAACCCAATGTTCAAGAAATACCAATAAATAAACATTTTTCCTTAGAATTATTCAAAGTAATACAAACTATGATTGAAACCCAAATCTCTGAAGGATTTAATCACATAGTCTTACATGGTAAATCTTAAGATTTATCTCCAAATAACATCAATTACTCTTAAAGTCTCATACTGAAAATTAATTACCCAAATCACATATCCTCCATGATAGTTTAATCATTTCCATAGATAACCCAAAATCATCTTATTATTGATTAATAAGATCATATAACTAAAAATAATTAGTCATACTAACTAGGGAGTTCACGTAGTCCAATGGTAGGCGATAAATACCAGTCGCACTTTGGTTGTGGGTTCGATTCCCACACCTTCGTCCAACACGATGGGTTGTCACACGGTTTGCATATTGTCCCTTTTCAAAAACAACATAATTTTATAACATTCCCAAAAAGAGATAAATTCATCATAAATAACCATAACATATTTAAACCACAATGGATATCTAATAACATTCATTTTTCATCCCATAATGTATTTACTGGTAATTGCCTCAAATTCAAGGATCATATAAACCCAAATTGTTCTTTATAAGTATAAACAGAAGATAAAAGATAATTATTCCTTGAATAAAGTTTCATATATCAAACATCAGGGTTACACATAGTATAAAAATTCTTCTTAAAGTAATCCCACCATCAAAAGATCCATAATTATTTTATGAATTTTACCATCCTAAAATCTACCATAACTCTTGAATGCCTTATTTGTTGACACCTTACTCAGTCAATGTTCTTCATGATCCCTTTACCATTCCTTACCAAGTTATTCTGAAATAATTCATTCCTACATACAAAAATCATAAAAAATATCCTATGATTCAATAATATCAAAACATATGTTAAGAAAAAATCCATACCTTTCATTGGTCATTGTCAGTATCTTCATCCTTAATCGGAATGGAATTAGGTGTTGGTAAACATATATATGTAAAATCCAAGTGATCCCATTCCCAAAACATCTTCTTAGGACATGTGTTTGCATAATGACCTTGCACACCACATTTAAAACATTCAATCGATCCCTCGGAAAGGATTTATTTCCCTTTACTAGATTCAACTAGATTCTTCCTTTTTCCATGGCATGTTCTTGATTTATGACCTTAATTTCCAAAACTATAGCATCTTTCTGTCCTTTTTAAGAATTTTCCTAGGTGTTTATTTCCACATCTCTGACACATAGGTTTTTATACACACATATTTTTATGATTATTACTTGAAAATCTATAGGGATTTGTTTCTTGCATATATAATGCCTTATAAATATTACTAAGGTTCATGTGGTCAGTCATGAATACAGATAGTTGGCTGAGAATAACCTCATGTTTTCTCATTGCAGCTCCCATATCATTCAGTTGCTCCTTCAAAAAACTGTCACAATTTTTTTCACATCCACTGCTACTTTGGTGCCTACTAGATCCATCCATTTATTAAAACCAAAATGGTTAGTGTGAGTATATCAGTAAAATCATCATATTATGTTTTATGTGGAGGGCAAACACTTGATATACTTATTCATGTTATCTTAAACTCATTCAATTTATCTAGAAAATCTATGACTCTTTTTGAAAACCTAACCATTATTGAAATGTCACTTATGAATAATGAATTCCCTAACCTCTAAGGTTATCTAAACCGACCTCTGATACCAACTATAAGGACTCATCCATAAATATTAAATAATATTGAATTAAACGAAAAATTCACATTGATGATCTTTTAAATTTTAGAGTTTTAGAGAATTAGGCCATAACTATTACTTTACAACTTGAATATTACAAGTAAACACTACTACGTAGTATTCATTTTTTTCATAAAATAAAAACTCTTATAATGAATCATGTCTAGTTCCATGTTTTAGATAGCATGACTTTTTATTGATCCCATCTTTTACCCTATTAATTTTTATGTCCTATAGAAAACATTTCAAAAAACATGGGATGAGCATAAAAAGCCCAGTAAGGGTTATAAAATAAGTAAGGAAAACATTAACCCATCAATAAATAAAAACCAATAAAACCAATCTTTTCAATCATAACATACCTTTGGAAATCATAAGATTTATGAATAACACACACAAATCATAAATCATAAAGGTTACTTATGGATTCCATATCAAACTTACACTGTAGCTATCACAGTTACATAGGGAGTTACACTTGGAATACCCCTCAGGGTATATTCCCTAAATCTCTTATGAGAAACATCACATTCACCTCCATCACGTTACCCAATGCATTGGAGAGCTATCTCGGGCTGACCCGCCCTACGTTTATCACGGAACCACCCATATACGTCAACAATGCCCAATAAAGATAACATAATCATAACATATGTCACATGTATAAAGGAATTATAAAATTTCCACATTCCAATATATCAAATCAAGATATTGAAATAAACAATGTTTTATCAAATCATTTTCAAAACCATTTTAAAAGTGATTTTTGAATAAAAGCATCCCATACCACATTGAATCTTTTAAATGAATTATCATTTGAAAACATTAATGTCCATATAAATAAATCCAAAAATACATTTTCAAAACATGGACATTAATGAGAAATATTTATAAGAATAAATCTTTAAAACATTTTATACGATATTTTAGTTAAAGTATTTTTTAACGAAAAATAGAGACGCTTGAATACAAATAATTGAAGAATAAATTTTTATCATAACTTTATAATATAATGAGAATAATAGGATTCATGATATAATTTGTCAAAGGATTGTATATAAACCATATAATATCGAATTGGTGAATAACAACAATGAAGTCACAGTGGAAATGTATGTTTTGATGAAATCCCTTATAATCATGGATCCTTATGTTTAATTTAAATAAATCAAATAATTATCTGTGAAAAAAATAAATACACCCAATATAAGGGGATATTATTTTTCAAACAATCAAGGGTCATTCAAACATATTCATAGTATGAAATATTCAATACGTACAAGTTGAACGCAAATAATCATAATTGGGTTATGAAGTTCCCTTGTAAAAATTAGACAGCCTAACGACGTCACTTTAAAATTAGAAAATTATTTTATGAGAAAAAATGGGTATATCATCACTTTTATATAATTTTTACATAAATAAGTATATATAAGAACATATTCCAACATAATAAGATGTAATTTAAAAGACATAACAAAAATAAGACTTTTAAAAAGAGGAGGGTGAATGGTTCCCTTACCGATTTGGTAACTTATAAAAAAGACACCACATTGAAGAAGGATCATACAAAGAAGATGTAAATACTCATTAATTAAATTATTTTGTTGAACGAGTACAATCATGGTCAGTGAATACTCCACACAAAAGGAAATTGTGGAAAATATAGCATGAATGTCACGGGAATAAAAAGTGAGATGAAACCCTTTACCATGTTGTAATCAACTAAGTCGTATGGACAAAAGATAATAACCCCAAAATGAATCATAGTATAATGTGAATATAATGATAATAATGATAATATATATCAAATGTTAGTACCCAATACCTCCACATGCAATGAATAAGTGGTGAACAATGTAAATATCCCAGAATTAAAAGTGAGATAAAAAAATCCCTTACCTCGTGTCCGACTTGACTCGATCGTTCATTAATATTTGGAATAATAATCTAACGTTATTTTATATGTGATTAAGAACCTTTTTCATGTTTATTATTCCTTTTATATCACTTATTACCATGTTATAAACATTATGTAATCATTTAAGTTAATAATGTTTGTTTTGTCAATATTTGGTACTTTAGTTAAAAATGGACATCTTATAATTACATGTTGTTTATCTGGTCAAAGTTTCATTATATCAAGAATTATATACATGATTTATATATCATATATATCATATATATCAAGTATATACATTTATTTATAATAATACATAACATTTAGAGGTAAGAAATGAAATACACCATTCATGGAGACGGTTAGTCGTACGTACACATAAATGCTACATTCATTTCAATTTATTATTTTAATATAATTAAAACATAATTATATAAAGGTATAATATAATTACAGAATAATATAACATATAATATCATTAAATTTATTCTTTATACATCCCACCTAATTAATTATTGAGTCACATCACATTGAGGGGGCAGTAGTCCGCACTTTCTCAAATGAGATAATCGTATTTACGCACTATGGAAAACATAAAGGCGCGATATAAATGGAAAATACAGAAGCATAAAGAAAACATAAACATAATATATATCATATATAAAAACAATTCCATTGTAATGGCCACCATGATTGGCGGTTGGAGATATTTGAACAATCATCGTTTCGTGAGGCATTAGTTTTTCATCCACAGAAACATTATATTCTTCATCAATTAGATGAAGGTGTGTGTAAGTGTAGTTATAATCCTTCTCATAACAACATCTTATTATATTGAGTATACTTGTGTTTTTAAAAAAGAAATGAATAAAAATTGTTTAGGGTTTGGAGATTTAAAATAAAAGAAACCAATTTAACAGAAACAGTTACCATTAATTTGGGTAACTCAATTTAGTTTGAACCAATGGACTTAATGAAGTGCCTTCTACATAATGTAAGGCTTGAAATGGGAGGAGGAGATGTAGGGAGCTTAATTTGGCAGATTTTGGTTTATCCAAATGGCTTGATAGGTGTGAGTAATTGGATATAAATGGTCTCCTTTTATAAGGGAGAGGAGGGGCTCTTTAAGAAAGTGTAAAAACTTTATTTGATTATATAATGATATTCGGTTTGAAAAGGTCCAAAAATTAGTAAATATAGAGATAAGATGACTCATGATCGAAATGAAATCATCCAATCATAATTGGACATGTTTTTTATAATATTTTAGTCATTATAATCTTATTTATTTAAATCATTTATTAATGAGGTGAATAATGCATCATTATTGTATAAAAAATAATTTAATTTATGTGATGTTTAAAAATTATAAAAAAATACCATGATGTAGGAAATCATGTTATCATTCCAGTGAATATTTATAGTCTAAAATATTACTTATAAAACATTATTGGGAAAAAATCCCTCAAGACATCATTGATGCATTTTTGAGGTGATTGTGTTTGTTGACAAAATGGACAACTGTGCTGTGATTGTTGACAAAACCAAACCATGTCATACAAATTTGTTGACAAAGGGGATTTCATGGTGGAATATCGAGTTCAAGATCTGCGGTCAACGATCCATGTTTTATTCAAGAATGTCAATAAAGGAATGGATGATCTGGAGGCAGCATAAAATGAACAGATACAAGGTGGCACCGTTTTCCAGTGTTTGCCAAATTTTTGGGCATGAAAATCGACAAATGAATACAAGTGGTTTTTGGCAAAGGGACTTGCGCACTGTGTACTTGAAGGCTTGGAAACGTGCACACCATATGTTTTTTAAGACCATATCATCAAAATATGTCAATGGGATAAGTGTCGCGCAAGTATTGGTGGTATCGCGCAAGTGACTTGCATGCCTGAAAGAGGCTTGCACGCCGACGCCTTGGAAGCTTGAGAACTTGCACGCCTATTTCTTTTCAAGATCCGAAGATCAAAATATGTAAAAGGAAAAAGGTTCGCATAGGTAATTGGTTTGGTCATGCAAGTGTCCAGGGGGGACAGAGGACTTTTGCGCCGAGACTTGCGCGCTAAGGGGAGACTTGTGCGGCGTCGCACAGGGTGTCCAAAATTCCTATAAATACTAGACCACCCATCCTCATTTCTCACTAGAGTTCGACACTTTGAAGATTTAGAGATCCCGTTGTGCAGGTGTGGTGGTCGTACAAGTGGTGGTGTTTCCTGCAAGTAGGACTTGGGTGCCAGATTTGAAGAAGGATGATTGTTGGTAGTTGTACGTCAATATTGGATTGGGCATAAATGGAAGTGTGTCGCGCAAGTTTGGAGATTAAAAAACTTGTGTCACGCAAGTGTGTGAGGTGGACTTGTGTGCCAGTTGTGACTTGCTTGCCGAATCTTGCGCACTGAGGTAGACTTGCATGCCATGTAAGGTTGATTTTCCAGCAGTGTTTTCGGGCTGTGTGGAAGCTGGAAGATTTCTCGATACATTCTGTGCAAAGTGAGATTCATCTATGGGTGAAAGTTGGACTTCAAAATAGCATCTACATACAGAATAAGATGCATTCCTTCATGAAAATTAAAAGACCTAAAGGTCTATAAACTTTTAGTGGATTCCTTCTGAAGCAGTGAGAAAAGGAAGAGAAAGAGGGTGATCCTTTCCACTAGCAGTGAGCTAGTGAGAGAGAAACAGGGAGTGACCCTTGGGAAAGCAGTGAGCTGAACCTAAACATTGTAAAGGTAGTGAGCCTGGGTATAGATGTGATCTAGCCTGAACCTTGTAATCCATATCTAGTGAAGTTTAGTGGAATTTTTTATGACCGACAACCTATTGGCGTATGCTCCTTGGATGTAGCCCTTAGAGGTGAACCAAGTAAAATTGTTGTGTCGTGTGCATGCTTTACTTTCTGTTTATATTGTGCAATAGGAAAGAGAGAGAAGAGTGTTTTTCTTAACAGCGAAACAAGATCAGAACGAAATTTAATTTAAAATCTGTTATACCCTGATTCACCCCCCCTATAAGGGTATTCAGCCTTGTGAACCTAACGAAAACAAGATAAAAATTAATTACTAAAAGATTCTTGTTAATTTCAATTTTATCTTTGCATTATATTAATTAATCTAAATTTTCATTATCACACCCAAGTGGATCAATGGGGTCCCAAAATCGACACAAATATTCCAATGGTTGATAATGACTCAACCAATAAGGTTCGGATATGTGTTAATTTAATTTGGAATTATTATAATATTCTTTTATCCTTAAATTACCATATTTATATTTAACCGCGATAAATAAAAGTCAAAAGTTAATATTCAACAAAAATTATTTTCATCTTAATAAACCAAATTTTACTTCCTGATAAAAAACCAGTATGTAGGTTTTTTGAAATTCAATTCCCAGATGTGGTAAAATTTCATTTAAATGAAAAAGTCAGTTTTTTAACTACCACTAATTAGTTTCACTATTCATCAAAAATTGATGTTTTTCAGAAAAATACAAAAAATTCAGCCTAAGCTATATTTGATATTCCAAATTAAAAAATGATGTATATTTTTTCAAATTCAAAACATATAAGTGGATTTATAAATTTTAAATGTAATTTCCGTTATTAAAACAAATAGCGTGTTTTTATAAAACAATAACTATCAAAAGATTGATACTTGTTTATGTCCAATTTTAAAGTGAAATTAATTCCAATAACCAACATTGGATTAAATGGTAAAAAATAATTTAATTTTACTTTAAAACCAATTAAAAAGATAATCTAACCATATAAATAAATTATATTAAAAGTCACTTTAGAATAAAAATACAATATTTGTCATTATTCATTAAAAAAATAACTTTATCGGAAAAATTCAAAACATTTACACAAAGAAAATTTTGATGTCCCCATTCTAAATTAGGATTTTATTTGTTCATATATAATGTATTAAATTGTCAAAGACTATATTTAAAAAGGGTTCTCCCTTAAAAGGAGATAAATCGGACTTTTAATGTAAATTATGCTTAAAATTAGATTCATTCACACTTTAAGCATATAAATTTTATTATATAAATGAAAATTAATTTAAAAAACATGTAAAATCATATTTTACGTAGTTTTGTTCATTAACTCCAATAAAACATCAAGGATTTAACTATCGTTTAAAATAATCATATATTATTAGTGTGCAACGTAGGATTTCAAAGAAACCCGTTGTTGCGTATCGGGTACGCTACCGAATATAGCAACCTTTTTAAAGTAAAATTAATATTTAATTCAAAAATTAATAAATATGAAAAATTCATATTCATTATTTACATGGGTTGTTGAACTCCACCTCAAGATCCCTCAATTTGGAATATTCCAACCGCTTCACCAATGATGAATTCACCATCTTCTAAAAAATCAAACAATTTCCCCAAAATTCTTGCACATCAAGATGTAATTCTGATGGTTATTCCATTAATCACTAAGAATGACCTTATTCATACACTACTTCTCTATGTGACTTCCTTCTCAGCACATTGGCTACAACATTCCCATTAACATTTTTTTATTATTTTTAAAAGTTGTAATCCAGTAATAACTCCCTCCACCGATGTTGTCTCATGTTTATGTGACGCTCTTAGAAAACATACCTATGTATTTTGTGATCGGTGAAGAATAAAAAGTTATCTACAGTAAGGTAATGTATGCACAACATTTCGGAACAAAAACTACTAAAAATTATACATTGTGTGTGGAATAGTAACTCTCATGGGGTTATAACTAATGATAACCAAAAAAAATTAATGATCTATACATAATCAGAACACATCTTAACCCCAGAAATGAAGTATGACAAAAAACATCAAACTGAACTCCTTCTACTAGATGAAAAAGAAATATAACATTGACCAACATCTCTTTTAGATACTCAAAATATTAATGACATTTATCAATCTATATGAATTCCTGATCCATTCTGGTCAACGCTGTCAGGGGAGTCATGGCCCGAGGGAAATCAGCTATGAACCTCTTGTAATAGCCTGCAAGAAAAAGGAAACATCACACCTCTTCCACTATCATGGTGGATTCCCAAGACAAAAATGATTGTATACCTAGAGGATCCAAAACTACTCTCTACCAGGTCACAACATGCCCCATGAAAACAACTTGTTGATTTAAAAACTTGTACATCATCATCTTCATAAAAATCTATTTTCGATGAAGAACTCCAAAAATTGCATGCATATTTTCTGCATTATCCTTCTCAAATAGGAAGTGCACAAGGATGTCATCGATTAACACAACCATTAAAATATATAAGAACTCATAGAACATTTTTCTCATCAAGCCCAGGAACATGGATAGGGAATTGATAAAACTTAATAGCATCACAACATACTCGTAATACCGATGATGAGAATAGAAAGATGTCTTAAAAAATCCTAATCCATCACACAAATATGATAATATAATGACCTCTTTTAGATATTCCTGAACAAACCTTCACCTTTTATTTGATCGAATAAATCATCAATCAATGGAATAGGATAGATATTCTTCACTATTACTTTGTTCATGCAATGATAATCGATGCCCGACCACAAACTACCATCATCCTTAATCATAAACAAAACAGGTAATCTACAAGATGAAACACTCTTCTAAACAAAACAAAACTATAATATACCATAATGCTATATAAACTTATCTTCAAACACAATAAGGATCCATCCAATACAATAACATAAATATAAGAGTCTCTCCTTGCTATATCTTGATCCCAAACTCGATATATCATCGAGGAGGTAATGTAAAATCCACTTCATAAAGGACATAAGGTTACTCTTCTTTTACCATGGGTAACACCAATTGGTGAACCTCTAATGAACTCTTAATTACCTCATCCATCAAGGGTGTAATGGAAAAAACACACCTTTGACATAGATATGGGTCTCGGCCTCCAAAAACACAACTGGCTCTCCATCAGCATCAAAGAACCCCCTACCCTCCGCAATCCATCCACAATAGCCTAAAATTTGAAAAACCAATCCCTTATAAGGATGAAATAATATGGTTGTATTCAAAAACATTAGAACTGTCCCCAAGAGTGGTGCTTCCCCAGAACTAGGTCACAGTCCCCAAACACTTCAAACAAGATAGTTCTTCCTTAAACTATCATAGTCAATTATATGGGTACCAGTAGCCGCTCTACTTAATATCCCAATGTGTGGGCTAGTTTAGGTGATACTTAGGAGTATGAAACTCCTGAATGAAACAAGGAATATACCCAAGTAGAAAATAAGAAAAGGTACCTCGAAAAATTATTGGATGGCCCGGTGATGGAAATACTATATCTTGAAGCTAACCATGACCAGCTCCTTGGCCTCTATGACCATACTAACAACCACTGTTGGGAAAATGGGACATTCACAGGTTGTGTGTTCCATAGCCAAGAGATACAGAAGGGAACATGAGCAGAGACGGCAGCCAAACAGAGAACGGTTTTCCAGAACATATTTTGAAGGACACTGTTTTTGGTGCGGAGGATTTGGACACATGGCTAGGTATTGCACATCAATCATTCAGAGAAATGTGTCAAAGAATAATCAAAATGTTCGCAAGCAGCAGATCAATAAACCAACAAGTGAGCTAAAAGTTCAGAACAGATTTGCAGCTCTGCAAGATGAGGATGGTCCATCATACTCTGAGAAAGAACAGAAGCCTCAATCCATGCCGAGTGTGAAAGAAAAAGTATGGACCAAGAAGAAGAAAAACGAGAAGGCTGTGGTGGCGGAGATTGCCCTTAAAGCATCAGATCGATCTGGTGTTTGGATCCTTGATAGTGGTTGCACATCCCACATGACGGGTAATAAGGATCTTGTTACAGGCATCAAATATGACAAAGAAGGAGTTGTCAAATTTGGAAATGATGAAGGCCTGAAGATTGTTGGCTCAGGGAAAGCTAAGTTTGGGGGCAAAGAGATGAAACGTGCTGATGTCTTGGTAGTAGAGGGTCTCAGTCATAATCTAATCAGTGTCAGTCAACTATGTGACTCCGGGCACTCTATCCAATTTACCAAGAAGATGTGTATTGTGAAAGGAAAAGATGGAGCAGCTGTTCTGCAGGGAAAAAGGTCAAAGGGAAATCTCTATCTTGTAAGTGGGGAAGAAGATGCTTGTCTTTTATCCAGAGAAGAAGAAAACCAGCTGTGGCACAAGCGACTTGGTCATCTATGCCAACCATCTATGGAGGATCTCATTAAATGTGATGCTGCTAGAGACCTTCCCAAACTATCACGTGATCGCACTCATACATGTGATGCTTGTCAGCAAGGGAAAATCATCAGAAAGACATACAGGCCAAAGGAACAGAAATCAACTAGAGTGCTCGAATTGGTGCACGCTGATGTATGTGGACCTATCTCACCACGAGCTATAAATGGGCAAAGGTACTATGTTCTTTTCATTGATGACTATAGCAGAATGGCCTGGGTATTCATCATAACCCATAAGACAGAGGTATTCAGTTGCATAAAGCAGTACAGGAGGGAATCAGAAAAGATGCTTGGGAAGAAAATTCTGAATTTTCGTACTGATAACGGTACGGAATTTACAAACAGTCAGGTTGAAAACTATCTCGAGAAACATGGGATAAGGCATCAAGTTTCATCAGTGAGAACTCCCCAACAGAATGGAGTAGTAGAAAGGAGGAATCGGATCATTAACAACATGGCCAGAACAATGCTTATTGATAAGGACCTACCAGAGAAATTTTGGAAGGAAGCAGTTTTGACATCGGTCTATGTTTCAAACAGGTCCCTGTTATGTCCGAAGCAAGGGAAGACTCCATATGAACTGTGGTACGGAAAGAAGCCAACGTTGAAGTACTTTCGAATCTTTGGAAGTAAGTGTTTCATTCTCAACAAAGAACATCATAGGAAGTTTGAGGCACGAGGAGATGAAGGGATATTCCTTGGCTATTCCGGGAAAAGCAAAGCGTATAAATGTTTCAACAAAAGGCTGGGAAAAATCATTGAAAGCAATGATGTCACTATAGTTGAAAATGAGCAGAATACTCAACGATCCAGTGAACAGTTCCTGGATGAAAGTGATGATGAGGAAAGCAACCCAGGGGGAGCAGAAGTGGCAGAAGCTGACTCAGAAGAAGATACTGACAATGAAGAGGAAAGTGTCAAGTCGGTGTCTGTGAGAAAGCCAAAGAGTCGAGCTGAAATTGATAGGCAGAATATCATTGGTGATCAAACAGCTCCAGTTCAGACTCGAAGAATGAAATCATCGCAACAAGCATCGTTTTTGTCTCAAGTGGAGCCGAAATGTTTTTCTGATGCAGCTGAAGATGAAAACTGGGTTCAGGCCATGAACGAAGAGCTTGATCAGATTGAGAAGAACCAGACATGGGAGATTGTTTCGAGGCCAGCGGACAAGAATGTCATTGGGACCAAATGGGTCTATCGCAACAAGATGAATGAAGATGGCACAGTGATTCGGAACAAAGCACGTCTAGTGTGCAAGGGGTACTCCCAAATCGAGGGAATTGATGTTGATGAGACATTTGCACCGGTTGCAAGGCTGGAGACAATAAGATTATTCCTAGCCATCGCAGTGCAAAGGAAGTTCAAAGTGTTCCAGATGGATGTCAAATCCGCATTCTTGAATGGGGTTCTGGAAGAGGAGGTGTATATTGAGCAGCCGGATGGTTTTCTCATTCATGAGGATGAGAACAAAGTTTGCAGGCTGAAGAAGGCATTGTATGGGCTGAAACAAGCACCAAGGGCATGGTACTCAAGGCTTGATCAGTACTTGAAGAAGCTTGGTTTTCAGCGTGGAGGAGTTGATTACAATCTCTATTTCAGCAATGACAGTAATCAAAGGATGATGGTGCTAGTGTATGTCGATGACATAATTTTTGGCGGATCAGATGAAGCTCAGTGCAGACAATTTTCTGAATTCATGAAAAATGAGTTTGAAATGTCAATGATTGGAGAGCTAACGTTTTTCCTTGGTCTACAGGTGACACAAGGAAGGAATGGAACTTTCATTTCTCAATCCAAATATGCCAAGGAAGTTCTAAGAAGGTTTGGAATGGATAATTCCAAGGAAATGAAGACTCCGGTTGCTACCCGGATGAAATTATCAAAAGATGAGGATGGAAAGGCAGTTAATATCACAGAATACAGGCAAATCATTGGAAGTCTGTTGTACTTAACCGCAACAAGGCCTGATATTGTTTTCGCCACATGCCAAGCAGCGAGATATCAGAGTAATCCCAAGGAAAGTCACATGCTTGCAGTGAAAAGAATACTTCGGTATATCAAGGGCACGGTGGACTTCGGTTTGACATACAACGACAAATCTCAGACAGAGTTATTGGGATATACTGATGCAGACTGGGCCGGTTCAGCAGATGATAGAAAATCAACGTCAGGTGGTGCATTCTATCTTGGTGGATTGTGTATTTCTTGGCTAAGCAAGAAACAAGATTGCATTTCATTGAGCACCGCAGAAGCTGAGTATATAGCGGCCACTCAAGCATGCACACAGTTATTGTGGATGAAGCAGCAGCTTGAAGATATGGGAGTTGAAGTGAAGTCTCCGATCGGAATCCAGTGTGACAACTCAAGTGCTATAAATCTTAGCAAAAATCCTGTCCATCATTCCAGGACAAAGCACATTGAGATCAAGTATCATTTCATCAAGGAGAAGGTTGAGCAGGGCATAGTGAAGTTGGAGTATGTGCCTACAGAGCTACAGGTTGCAGACATTCTGACAAAGGCCTTACCCAAGGAAGCTTTTGAGAGGCATCGACTAGCTCTGGGAGTTCAGTCGATTCCCCGCACTTGAAATAGTGTGGATATGGGACTCCCCCCCCTCTCCCCGAGGTATGG
This sequence comes from Viscum album, assembly GCA_963277665.1. Taxonomy (NCBI): domain Eukaryota; kingdom Viridiplantae; phylum Streptophyta; class Magnoliopsida; order Santalales; family Viscaceae; genus Viscum; species Viscum album. The sequence goes on along the minus strand of OY728157.1, from coordinate 1,067,238,409 downwards.
TGTGTTTTTCCCTAATGCGCTGATATGTGTTCTCTACTATGTTACAGACTACAAAGGCGTGACCTTTGGGTTCGTTGACAAAGGGGGAGAAAAGTGCTTGACAAGTGCTTGACAAAGGGGGAGAACAGTGTTAGTTCAAGAGAGAAAATAGTGCGGAGATTTGATAAATCATACTTGTTACGGGGAGAAGCTGACAGGTGGAGCAGCCAGAAAGGGGGAGCAATGAGAAAGGGGGAGTGTTTAAATCTGACGATGCTAGAAGTGATCGATCAAATCATAGAAATCACGACAGCTGAGGATCGTGATAAAAGCAGAACAGTGGTGTTGGAATGGTGTGAGACGGTGTCCAGCTATCAACAATTGGTATCAACTTAAGAATTCACCAATTGGTATCAGTGTGGTTCAACAACTGGTTTTATTTTAAGTAATTGGTATCAAGGTGGAATCAACAACTGTGGTCTGACATGAAGTGATTCATTGATGAACTTTACATACTACTCTTGTTTCTCACGCCGAGCATTGCTCATGTGGGCTTAGAGTACGTGTTAAGTGAATCCTTGAACACTATCACAATCGCAAGAGGCGAATGGTGGTAGCAGCTGGAAGAAGACTCAGTGAGGTATCACAGTGCAGAAAATCATCCTGAGCAAAATTGTGAAGAGTTGTCAACAAACCCAAAGGGGGAGATTGTTGGGCAAAAATCCCTCAAGGTAACATTGCAGCATTTTTGGGTTGATTGTGTTTGTTGACAAAGCAGGTTTTCATGGAGAATTGTCGAGTTCCCGAGAAGTTGTTGACATTACATGTTGACAAAGAACTATGACAAAGGAAAGGACAATCTGGAGGCGGTACAAAAGAGCAGTACAAGGTGGCGCCGTTTTCCAGTGTTTGCCAAATTTTTGGGGTCCAAAATTTGAAGTTTGGTGAGCATCGCGAAATGTGGATTTCCATGAAGAGCATTATTTCATATGGTAAAGGCATGAATTTCGCGAAGATAGCATGCATGGTTTGGAGATCGCGAAGACCAGAAGAATGGAGGCGGTGATGCTTCGCGATTACGTCATGCTTCGCGAACGGCAGAGGCTGAAGCGCATCGCGGTGGAGAAGGGCTTTGCGAGAGAGCTTCGCGGCGAAGGCGCGAGCCGCGAAGGTAAGTTGACGGTGATTCATCGCGACTACGTCAAGCTCCGCGAACGGAAGATTGCCGTGGAGCTTCGCGATTTGGACAGAATTCCGGCTGAAACTAAGGAGCTTCGCGATTTGAGATGACGTGGCGTTGACTTCGCGTGGAAGGGACGAGGGTCGGTGGAATCGCCTATAAATAGAGGCCGACCCCTTCAACCGAAGTAGAGAGAATTTTCAGAGAAAATACTTTGCTCTCGATTTGCGAAGGTGGTTCGCGGAGCCAGTGTGCTTCGCGAAAGAGGTGCTTCGCGGCGGCTATTATAGCTCCGCGAAACCTGCGAGCTCCGCGTTGGCTTACTTAGCTTCGCGAGGGTCGTTGCTTTGCGACGGCTTGAGCATCGCGAGAGTTCTTCGCGAAGGAGCTTCGCGAGTGAGCTTCGCGAAAAGGCAGGAGCTTCGCGAAGGCTAGTTTGAGCTTCGCGAAATTGGGAGCCTCGCATTGTAGGGTGCTTTGCGAAGGTCTTTCCAAAGGTAGGTTGCCCAGTGGATAGTGGCAAAGGGGTATTCATCTACGGGTGAAAGTTGAACTTCAACAGAGCATCTACATACAGAGGAAGATGCATTCTTTCATGAGAATGAAGAGACCTACAGGTCTATAAACTGTGAGTTAATTCCATCCAAGAGCAGTGAGCTCAGGAAGAGGAAGAAGGTGATCCTCTCCACCGGCAGTGAGCCAGAGAGAGAGAAACAGGGAGTGACCCTTGGGAAAGCAGTGAGCTGACCCTAAACATTCTAAAGGCAGTGAGCCTGGGCATAGAAGTGATCTAGCCCAAACCTTGTAATCCACAGCTAGTGAAGATTAGTGGAATTTGGTACGACCGGCAACCTGTCGGCGTATGCTCCTTGGACGTAGCCCTTAGCGGTGAACCAAGTAAAATTGCTGTGTCCTGTGCTTGCTTTACATTCTGTTTATATCGTGCTACAGGGAAAAGAGAGAAGAGTGTTTTGCTTAACAGCGAAACAAGATCAGAACGGGCATTAATTTTTAATTAGTCATACCCTGATCCACCCCCCCCCCTCTCAGGGTATCCAGCCTAGTGGACCTAACAACCACCAAAAAATTACACGCTCTTCTATTTGAGGATAAAGAGAATCCTAGGGATATCTTATGCCTTTACCATATTCTCTTTGTTTATCCAATGCTAGTGTACATTCTACTACTACATATGATGAAATTTGATCATCAAAGGAACTTGAGTGAGAACACTTGGTTCATGGTGACTGCCCAGAAATTTCGATCAAACTCACTGCTGATGAAATAGGAATCCACGTGAAAAACAAGAAACAGACCCATAGCATTGGTTTGAGAGATACAACCCCAAGATAAATAAGATACGGAGGGCTGAGACTTACCCCTTATTGAATAGAAACTATTCTTCCTTGAAAACCTGTAACCCTAGACCATAGATCTACACAGTGAAGAATATTGAAGACTCCCATATCATAATGATCTAGTTCTATCTAACATCCTTTAGATGACCTATTCCCTCAACAGCACCTCATGATATGTTTTTAGCATAAATGAGGTGATGTGGTGTTAGTTCTCTGTATGTAGAGCCTCATTCAAAGGCCTCTCTTTGGACTCCTCATTTGTTAATAGGTTTTAGGAATATCATAAAATGTTCCTCAAATGGTTTCCAAAATATCACAAACTAGAGCTCCACTATTGAAGGGTAAGATGCTCCTAGAAACTAGAAACCATTGTAGTTGAAGAAAGAAACTCAAATTTAAACTTGTCTAAAAACTACACCCAAGAGACAGCTCTCTCCTCCAATACTATAGGAATATGAACCACCACTACCTTGCTTCTCCACACATAATCATCACAACCAACGACACCCAGTTCTACTTCTGAGCACATATCAAGCTGAAATCTATCTCAACGTCATCTAACCAGTCTTCTGTGATAGTACTTGAAATAGATCCATCATACTTATATAGACTATTGTTATGAAACTCTCCGAGTGTCCTCCTCAATGGGTCATCGCCCTCAACCTCTAATCTATGATGATCTTCTGGAAGAGCCTACATAAAATATTCTATGAAAACCTGATGAGTATGTTGACCTAGATCCATACCTAAAAAATAAAAAATAGTTATAGATCCTAAACCATTATTATGGAAGACTCATAAATAAATAATTTATTTTCTTATTTTATTAAATTTTGGTTAACCTATTATGTGGTCCACCCATTAAAACATAGCTGAAATGAATAATTATTCATGATCCTTTCCTATTTATCTACCATTTTAAAAGTATTACCTCATTTTGTAGCCACTATAATCTTAAGGGTTCATGAATTAGATCATAGGGGGGCCTAAATACCCATGAATCTGATGGTATCACATGTTTAGAATACTTTATAAATCTTGTTGAATTTAATTCCCTACCATCCCATGCAACCCAACCTTTGTATAAAACCATACTCCTTCATATACCCTAAGCATACATTTTATACCAATCTTTCATGACCCCACCCCACAGAATTTACCCCATTTAGGCCAGAAATATAAAAATTGAGATAGTGACATATGAGTCCCACCCCATGTAGGCCCCGGGATGGAGAATATCACTGAGGGTATTGTAAACACACAAATGGAAGGAATTACCCTCTAAGAGAACACATGCAAAAGAGAGAGATAAGATAGACACTAAACAACTCCTATTAAGAATAGAATATAAAAGAAATTCCATGTACACATATGTAATGTCATGTAAGTACTACTACAACTGAAAGGGAAAAATTTATGTAAAAAAAGAATGTAAATTGATAGAAACCATTAATCCTGAACAACTCCTACAGCCCTAAGCTTGTAGTAACCATCCTGATCTCTAACTTGCACCAAATTCCCAAAAAACGTTTATACAACGTATGGTGAGTACAACAATACACTCAATAGGATCTTCCCTACAGCCTCTAAAGTAAACCAAATGAATTCATGATAATTTAAATTGATAAACAAGTGAAACTAGCCGGTCACATAAATAGTTATACTATTTTCCCATACTCACCATGGATACTCTCACTAAGTATTGTATAGTTGATTATAAAATATAAAAATGAATTTCATGGGTACCCCACTACAAATTCACTAATAGCTAGCCACTTTTCCTCCAACTTTGCAGGTCCTAAGCATATTTCTCGAAGAATACATGCACATAGACACTTGGGTGAAGCACCACAACATGCCCCTCCTGAAACAAAACCACAATCTCAATGCAACGAATGTACCCATGTATTATCATGGGGCCAATCATTCTAGCATAACATGTATAATATGTTAGGAAAAATACCTCAAGAAATTACATCCCCGACACTGAGAAAGGATCCTTGAGCCATCACAGAATATACATGTTACACCATTAGTATTATATTGGAAATTATATCTCAAAAATATGTGTGTGAATAACTATAATCCATTGCATCACTCTATAGACATATATGGGGATCACTAACTACCATGAATACTAGTAAAATTAAGTACAATGAAAAAATATCAGGGCTGAAGGTGGCAGTCATCCATATATCATCCAACCATGATGTGGGGGAAAACAACACCCAAGGATCAGAATCACTAGGGTGTAAGTTTCCCTGACCGGTAGTGTGGAGTAGCATATACAAAACAACCAAATAATGTACTATAGATCACAACCACTCTCGGTTCGTGACCTAGTATTAGACTCAACTGTAGCTAACATATCTTGTACTCCCAACTATCACTACTATAACTATGTATCTTATATGCACACATCCATTTAAGGAGATAAATTAGATTAATTTATCAATTTTTACATGTTTTACTTTGTTGAAATTAATTATTGAACCATTACATAAACATTATTATTTCCAAATTACATTTTATTGGTGTCACACTCCAAGTTCCATTCCCTTGGGGAATAACCAAACCAACACTATAGTTCCGTTAAATTTTTTTACTTCCACATTGCATCCCAGAAACGTCAAACACCATGGTTTAACATCATTTATTATATAATTTATTAATAGTGTTATAACTTTTAAATAATTATATATATTCTAAAAATAATATTTCTATGCACCATCACACAACAGTATCAACACAATTAGAATATGAACTACCTTTCAACAATTGTCCACCTACGACTAGAGCATAGTCCCATCCACCTTAAAGAAGCTAAACAAGGAAAGCATGTTTCATGACCCATGCTTCTTTTCTATTTTGGAAGGACTGTAAGAAATACAATATTCTTATATAATTGGGGGAATGTAATGTAGATAATCAATTAAAACTATTAAAAAAGAATTGATCATTCACATTCAACTAGTTTCATCATCTCCACAGTCCTCCCTAACACGTGCATGCATAAACAAATGCATCTCATCACTCTAGGAATCAAATGATACCACCAAAATCACGGGCCCTCTTTTCCCCCACATACCACATCACAAGAAGTAAGAAAATAAAAACATAGAAACTCGGCTCTTGGACATAAACACGGTATTCTACCTTCACACACAATGAGAAATAACAACTCCAAAGAATAAAGCTAATGACAATTAAAATCGATAGGGTAACCTAGGAACCTGCAAGGAATTGTCATTATCCCGGATCTAGTCATTTATTAAATATTTACTAATCCAATTCTATTAACCATATATAACTCGTATATTTGATTTATCGCCAGGAACAACAATAACAACCAGATTCATTAAAATGCCTCTTTATCTGTGTAAAAAAATTTACAATTAATATTGGATTTTCATTATTTACTAATTTCTATAAATAATGAAATTCAAAACAAGACATTCATAAATATCACACTATCTTGAAAATAGATATAGAAACTGTTTTGTACTATAAAGCTACAAAATATGATCAATACCAATTATTTTCTATGGTTTAATATTTATTATGTAAATTTCATTATGAGTTTTTGGAAAATTCATAATATCTATATAACTACCTATAAAATGAATATAGAAGCCATGAATCCCCTACCTCAAAATCTATTTGATTTTTTCTCACTAAAATAGACCAACACAATAGATCATGATCTCCTCTCCCTCAAAAACTGCATCGACTAGAGGATTCCGTGAAACAACTGAAACAAACAACACCTATGAAATGTTTATTAGAAATAAGGATATAACATTCCATTATATGGAAATGATAACAGGATGAAATAGATCGAGGAACCTATAAAAACGAATGTATAACAAAACATATATCGATGATGGATCGACACTTCCTATATGCATGAAGACATGGGGTGTACATGGATTTGGAAGAACTCTATGGAAAACATGATCCTAGTTCCACTCATAAATCACATGTATCCATGGGAAATTTAATGTTCTGGGAACCGCATACAATGTGGAAGGAGAATAAATGAGCAATGGGAAGGCCCCATCTTAGAAATATCATAACTAAGAATCACATAGAGTGAAATAGTGGAATATAATTTAAATATGGATCTCAATAACCCATGAAATTTTACCATATATCAACTTTAGTACCCTTAGTTATTTAATAATAGGAGTTATGGTATTTGAATCGCCCTTAAATCCACTAAAACAAGGATTCAAATTCATTTTAAATCAATGAAAACATCAAATTGGGGAAACCATAGGAAGCTGGAAGCACTCTTCACTAACTGATCTGGAAATACTATAGCACTAATTGATAACTGTATCACAGATAGATGACTCGATGATAGATGACTCACCAAACATATGGTTGACTGAAATATGACCCAGAAACAGATGACTATCCAACAAATGATGCCCTGAAAGTTGATTGACCGACAGATGAGTCACTGACAGATAAGGATGACTCATTGACAGTTGTCTGAAATAATAATGAATGACCAATAGATGAATCACTGAAATATGAATCAATGGAAGTTGATGAGGACTCTCTTACTTATGAATCCACAACAGATGCCTCCCCGAGATATGACTCACCAACATATGACTTGTTGACAGATGCCTCACCAACAGATGATTCCCCAATAAAAGACACCTTGAGATATGAGTCCTCAAAAGATGATTCACTAACAAATGTGTCATGAGCCGACCTTAACTAAGCATGAGCTACAACTACAAGATTTTCTTGAAGAACAAATAGAGGTTCAAAGCTTAAAATCAAGCTCAAAGATGATCATACAGGGAACCGAAATTGAAAATGACAGATCCAACTCGTAGGCATAGCCCAAAGCATCGCAAGTGATCCGACTTTGCTGGATCCACATCTAACATGGAGTGGAGGATGGAGAAAGGTGAATCTCCCTTGGTTGAGCCTTCTTCCTCCAGAGAAAAAAATTAATAAGGGAAAGAGGGGGGATAGGTTTAAGTAGAAAAAATTAATAAAAAAGTTGTAATTAATTTTACTCCAAAATTAACCTCGCATCTGAAACCTTCGACAGAGTCAAGGTTAAGACTCCTCTTGGGTGAACACCACCTCCCGAGCACAACGGCGGTATCAAAATTTTAATTCAAGGCCCCATTCAAAAGTTATAAAACATAACACTCTAGGCCGCTAAATTAAGAAAATTCCCCTCGCTTCATTTTTCACAGAAGGCCCGCCCTGACATGCTGTATTTCATTCCTAGGGTAAAAACCCCATTATGGACACATCTATAAATTCATATTTCTAATATGGAACACCGTTTAGGAGTTATCCCATTTATTTGGCATTCCCAGTGTGAACACACATAAAATTTAATCTCAACCACACCGGGGCTCGAAATCACACACCGTCTGAAGGAATTGCTCTGGAACAACATCAAGAATATTCCAATGTCTTTTATAGCAAAAAACCGAGTTCTTATATCATTCCCTCTTTCAAGCTTTTCGTCCCCAAAATGAAAAACCAGGGAATAACATAGGGTACTAAGATCACGCGTGGCTCTACCGTAACCATAAGAACTCTTGCATAGTCCCGCGTCACCGCACACAGACCAAAAGGTTTGATCTGTTCATGAGAGATATACCGATGTTGATGACGTTCATAGGATCACGCACACTTCTTCTTAGGTGAGTCCTGTGGGAGATACCGTGCACCCACTCCAGACCTTGGGGGTTAGGGCAATGCAGTAGGGAACCTCGCCATCCCTTCGCACGATCTCAAATGGACCAAAGGCCCCCACGGGTAGCTCACCTCCCCGACCAAACACCTATGTTGCACATCGCAACTGGAATCACCGTTCAGACCTAGGATAAAGCCCAGTGATTCCCTCTTCTAGAATATCCATGTGGTGAAACACCTAAGTATTTCTTATCCAGCATGGTTTCAGAGTCCATGTCCCATGACTCGACCAAGACTCTCTTACATGCTCGAAAGGTGAAGGAGTCGCTACCATCGAATGAAGAGAAAGGTTCCACGACTTTTATATCACTAACATAGGGTTTCACTGATGCCCCGCATCACCCTGGAAATAACTCAAGCAAGGATCAGGGAGAAAATCATTTCACACATAGATTCTAACAATTCTATTGAAAAAACTAGAAGAGCTATAGAGCGTACCTATTATAACATCATGCTCGGTAAGATCGTAGACATCCAAAGCTCGCGGTTGTCCGTGGTCCAAACTGTCAGCTCCCAGAGCCTAACGTGGACCATCTGGTGGTGGTCGGATGAAATCATAAAGTCATCCCCCACTACCAGTTCCACTCTCTCCCCTGTAAGCACCACCTCTTTGGGTGCTTCTACGATCACGTCGCTGCCTCTGTCATGGTGGTGCACCTTCTCCCTGCCGAATATTCTCAGCATGCTTGGTTGGGCAGTCCCGCGCCGGGTGACCTCACCCATCACAAGCATAGCACCGAATCTCTCTAGTCTATATTGGTGCCCTCCATCCCCATTGTGGTGTATGACAATTCCCCTGAGTCCAGTTGTCAGAAAGCCACATGCGTCGAGGTTCTTTTTGTCGACGCCCACTAGTTGTGGCTGACGTCTTGTCTCTATCGAGCCTGTGGACACCACCAACTGTAGAATGCGACAAGAAGATCTATGTCACAAGCGCCGGCTCTAGAACCTCGGCATAAGTGGGAATGCCCAAAGGTACTATGATTGCACGAATTTCTCGGTGGTGACCCTGCCCAAACTTCCGTAGTCGGAAGTTGTTATCATGGACCATGTCCAGGTAAAAGCTTGCAGGGTCTGCGAAAATAGTTTCCTACTTGGCCACCGCCATCCCTACCTGATGAAACTGTAGGAGCTCCTGAATTAGAATGGATCGTAAGCAGGAGGTTCCAAACTCATCATGAAACAACAACTGAACGTCACCCCACGAAAGTGACGAGTCGTTAATAAACTGAGTCACCAGACTCCACCAACGCTAAGCCGCTCCACGAAAAAGGTTGGCATCCAAAGCCACCATAAGATCTATCAGCATCTGTACAAGTCTAAAAAGGAAAACCAATGCGTCGAGCCAAACCTCTATTGTCAGAGGGTCTATCTCACCACTGAACCTCAACGGTGTCTGTCGCTGGAACTCATGGAGCATGCTCAACCTGAGATCAATGTAGAGACCCAAATATTGAATTAAATTTAATTTACATTACATTTGTGGAATACTAAATACATAACAAAAACCAAAGCTCAAGGACCGTCATAGTTTAGTGTCTTTGGAAACTCATAAATATAATCCTATAATTGTGGTTAAAGATCTTAAAAAACTCCGATAACGATCTTCCCCTTTTTGTTTCCTTACCTAAAACCTTTATTTATTTCCTGGGGAAAATAAAACATAAAAAGGGTGAGCTCAAATGCTCAGTAAGGGAAAACATAGAGAACATAAAACAATCCATAATCATTTGAAATCAAAACTTGATCATGAAATTTAAACATCAAAATCTTGAGCAAAGACATAAATCGTGGAAGTACGTAAGGCATATATCATAATGTAACATCAACCATGATAAAATATAATGGGAATAAAACATGTGATTGTGGAAACCATTCAGCACATGTTATGATTTCCATAGTAGCCAAGGAATTTTTTCCAAGACCATCTTAGTGGACAAAGACCCTTTCTGAATCGAGTTCACTCCTCGTTTCAGTCCTGTAACACTGAATCGGATTAACTTACCATTCCAGCCATGTCTATCTCATGAGATATAAATGATTACCCTAGGAATTGGAGGGAGATATAGCTTCCACCAATCTCATAATGAAATAATTCTTACTTGTGCCACAAAATAAACATACATCATTCATAATAACCCAACGAATAAAATGGGTGTCATAAACATCATCCCATCACCACATAATCCAAATAAAAGAAATGGATTTCATTTCATAATAAGAAAATTGAGACCATGTAAATCATAGAGACTTTATACTTAAACATAAACATATGGAATAATGTCATCTTAAGTGGAAAATGGCTTTGATAGAACACTTGAAATGAATTCTTGAGGAAAATGTCCTTTCTTCTTCAAAATCAATTTATTTTCACAAATAATCATGCAATTTTAAAAGAAAAATATTTTGTTGAAAATATTCATGAAATTTTTTGGAGGTTGATTCATGAAAATATGGCTTTATAAAACCATAAAAATCCTTTCAATTCCATATAAGCTAAAAATAACATTCTCCTCATACTTTTGTTGGAAAAGTCAAAAAGTACCTTATATGGTAACCAAAGGAAAGATTCCATCCATAAAATGTGGTAAAAAGTCAATAAAGGGTAAAAATGAATTTAAAAATTCATTGAAGAATAGTAAACATTTTATTAAAACATTTTTAGAAAACATGGTCATGGATGATAAATGTAACCCCAGTAAATACTTACGTATAAGCAATCTCGAATAAAAAAATGAGATTGAAAATTTATCCCTTACCTTATATCTGATATGCTTCGTATGTATCCGAAACTCCTATATAATGATTTAAATAACATTATTGACTTATTAAAGAAACATATTCATTGTTATGATATCATATATGGTTCAATTATGAATTTATATTACCCATTCTTTTGTAAATTATATGTTAAAGATCATTTTGGGTAAAATCGTTTCATTTATCATATGTGTTATACTTGTCGTTCTTGATATTATTAATTATATAATGATTTAAATATTTCCAGAATGTAAAACATGATTTATATATAATATATATTCATCATATACATATATCTTATAGATCGATAAAAGGAATGAAATACACCGTTCATGGAGACATTATGTCGTACGTACGCATGAACGATGATTTCGTTTCCTTATTGAATTGAATGAAATTAAGTAGATGATATAAATATATATACACATAGATCTAGTTTCATTATTATGTCATATATTTCATGATTACTTATTGTATATACTTTATAATCATTCATGAATGGTTAACATGGAGAATTAATCTCATCGCATCATGGAGACGGTAGTCCGTACGTACGCACGGGCGACGATATCATTCCCATGATCGTGGAATTGTATTGCAGTGTATGTATAATATTTCAGAATAAATATAACTTTGAGATAATCATATATAGTTATTTATTTACACGATTATACCCATCCATGTTAGGTGGTGGTCAAAAACAGATTACACCATGGCGTGGAGACGGTATTCCGTATGTATGTACGCACGGTGATTTCGTTTTCCGTAGGTTGGATAGATGGTGAAATAGGGTTGTTACATAATTATAATAACATATCAGTATATTAGTGATAATGATGTTATTACGTAATAATGAAACAACTAATTAAGAAGACCTAGAAGAAGAAATAAAGTTGAAAGAATCGGTAAAAGATATTACCTCTTCTTTCAACATGCCTTTTTGAAACCTCCTCTTAGGGTACTAAGATTGGTCTTTGAAGAAGACAAGAACCTCTAGAAGGTTTATAGGGATGTTTATAAAAGAAATTGGTAGGGTTTTGCCGATATTGAAGGCTCAATGTGGTTTAAGGAAGAGAGGGAAGAGGTGCCCTTTTATATGGGAGGAGAGGGGCACCTTTGGAATGACAAAAAATATTATTTTATTATAAAGCCATATTCTGTTTTTAATAGCTCCAAATTGAGTTAATTTAATGATAAGGTGGGGATGGGTCGAAATATTCTCATCAAATAGAATTTATACAAGATTGAGATTCTATTTTAACCTTATCATTTAAATTTAACTTTAAGTTAGATAATTTAACTTTTACTGTGTCTTCTTGTTTTCTTACAGTATAAGGTTAATAAATACACTATAAAAATCCAAACTAACCCAATGTTGTTTATTATTAATGTATATAACCTTATATAAGTCTATTTGCCGAACCCTAGATTTTTAGGAATAAAATACCAATTAAAAATATAATATTTGTTTTAAAAACAATTTTATGTCAATTTTGACACTATTTGGTATTTGATTTTTGTGAAAATCATAAAAGCATTATTAGTTAGAAAAAAGTTACATAAATCAATAATAACATTTCATATTAACCTATAAAATTACATTAATTCTAAAAAAATTTCAAATTACATTTATTTGGGTATTTATAACATAAATTATGTCAATATTTCATTAATATGATAATTACTGCATCATCATTGTGTCATAAATAAATTAAATTATTTAATGTATAAAAATTATAAATAATACACCATTATTTAGGAAATAGTTTTATCATTATAATTAATATTTATAGTCTAATTTATCTTATTCATAACCCTATATTAAAAATTATTTAGTTATTAAACCTTGATTTTTAATATTTTAACCCCTCTCGAAATAAATTAATATTAAATGTCCTAATCTAATCCAAGCGGGCCTAAATGGTCATATTTTATTCCTAAGGTTGTTTTTGGACGTGTTACACTTATCCAATATAATTATAACACGTGTTAGTGTAATAATAATAATATCATTTTTACCCTTAATTACCCTATTTACTTTTAACCGTGGTAAAAAAAGTAAAAAGTTACTATTCAAAAAAAATTATTTTCATCTCATTGAACCAAATTTTACATACTGACATCAACCGTGTCTATCATATTTTTTAAATTCCATTCACCAAAGCAGTAAAATTATATTTTATGTAAATTTGCATATTCTCTAGGAGGTGGGTAAAAGACGGTCAAAAGTTCAATAAAATTTTTATATATCTAAAATTATTATAAAATGACTCCAACGAATTACATTGAACATATATAGGTATTATGTATCAATTTTGACCTAACATAAATTAAAAAAAATTATTAATTATTTAAATAAAAAGTAGATTTTTAAATAGTAATCTAGTGTTTTCACTATTCATCAAAAATTGAATGTTTTTGGAAAAATACCAAAATTTCACCCTAGGCTAATTTCAATATTCCAAATTCAAAATTGAAGTCCATTTTGAAAAATAAAATATATAAAATTTTAAAAAGTGGTTATTACTATTCATAACAGCTAGTTCATAATAATATTATAATAATATCTCGTTTAGTGAAACTTGGTATTGCGTACTACGCACGCTATCGAGGAAGGTTGCGATTGCGTGTAATGTAAGGCAAGTTAGGGTTGCATGTAGTGCAAGACTCCTTTTTAGTTTCGTATAATATAATCCAACCATATTTCATTTATACATTAAATATATATATATATATACACACATAATGTTGCGTATAATGACTATTATCAAACAAACTTGAAATTGTGTGTAACACAATCTAAGAATAGTGTTGCGTATACTGCAATCTAATATGGTGTTGCATATAGCACAAGATAATATTTTTTTAGCATAAAACACATGACATCAAATAAATTAAAAAGAATACTTATCATAAAATATCGGGTTGTTACATTCTACCCCCCTTAAAATGAATCTCGCCCTCAAAATTCGTCGGGATTATACATGGTTTTCTACTTAAAATTTTCTTTAATTGAATCCCACATTGTAAAATGAAATACCAAAACATAACTTTAAAAACTAAAGTATGAAACGTAACAGCTACCCAAAGTAGCTCATCACTAGGTTTCCATATAGGAGAACATAGGTGAAAATATGGATATAGAAGAAAAATATAACCATCATGTTTTGATGGAGAGTGGTAGAGAACATGGCTATGAAAATGCCATCAATCACAAAGCCATAAATTTGTAATGATCTAAGGTACCATCTGATTCGTCGGATATAAGAGCACCCGGAAAAAATTTTTGTTTTTCAATATCATTTCCCTAAAGTTGAAAAAATTGAATTAGATGAAATAAATGCATGATTTTGGTACAATATCACTGTTGTTCGTGCTTTGAACAATTTCCACTTCATCTCTTATGGAAATGAAGTTGAATTTGTTATTCATGAAGTGTTAACAGATCATGTGATAGAATGATGGGTCATTACATCTGTTTCAAACAAAAGGTTAGCAAACGTTATCAAATATACATAAGTCCATCTACGGTGAGGTTAATCATATATGATTTCAGAAATGAACTTATACTTCATCTATCACGCCGCTTAATAAAATAAAACTATATTCTACTAACTAGGGAATTCTTGTAGGCCATTGGTATGCGATAAAGGTCAGTCGTACTTCAGTTGTGGGTTCGATTCCCCTAGCCTTGTCCGACGCGATGGGATGTCGCCCGTCCTGCAGGTTGTCGTTTTTCTAAAACTACATTACATTAACAACTAATCAATAATATCAAAAAAAATACTATCCTTAAACAATACTAACTTATCTCCAACATAATCCATTCCAATCTTTAGGCTTATCCAAAATACTACTGTCCAATCTCATATTATAGTGAAAAAGATTACCAAATAGTTCATATAACAAGCATGTTAATACCATCGTTGATCCCCATATATCATAAGATATGTCTTGTTGGTCACATTCCAAACATTCTAAGGCCTTAATCATGTATTCTATTGAAAAAAATTAGTACCCATTGAAGATTTGTGAAAACATGAATGCAGTCAAAAGTTAACACTTTCCACATACCAAAATCCTCAAAAATATATATACTCAAACAATGATATCACTTAGTCCTTATATCAATCATGAGCTCATGAATACTATCAAACATTTTATTTTCTTCTTATCCCTTCATTATGCACATATCATCTGCTTTCCAAAATATTTGAATGACTTTTCATGGTTACTGGTACCGTAAAATTATTGAAAACCATAATAGACTAATACAAAAATATTTTAATATACCATAAAAGTACCTAACAACATTATTATTGAATAACAATACATAAACACTTCAATCCATCCTCTTCAATGATTGTCCTTGAATAAGTAATTCCTTGATTTAGAAGTAACTTTTTAGGTCAGGGCATTGAGTTGGGTAATGGCCATGTTCTCCACAAATAAGACATTGAACTCCATAACAGTATGTCACTCTATGACCCTTTTCTCTACATAGATAACATCATTCCCACCATTTTAGGTATTACTCAAGGTTCTTCTTCCCTTATTTAGAAATCTCAATCTTCATTTCATTATGCTCCTCAACATGCGAACATGCATAAAAGTCTATCTTCCTCTTATTTGATGAATTAATAATACCACTAAATTTCACCTTGTTAATCATATATCGCGATGGATGATTCGGCATAATCACAATATCTTTCTCCCTAGGCATTATGATATTTAGTTTCTCATATTAAGCAATTTTCCTAGTGGACTCAATGTTAACCGAATACCTTCTTGTTCCCTACATTGACTAAAACACAAAAAGAATTCTCTTAGAAGCAAAAATCGCAAAAGGAAAATAACATAATCAAGGGGGAGTACCTTCTACATATAACATCATAGGTTTAATTCTTATATATTTAGCACAATTCTAGGACTATAACCTATAATTATACTTAACCTTAGGGACATCCCTAGACAGACCTTAGAAATATCTCTAGGGATCTCACTAAAGATCTCACATCCTAGTTTCCAAAGGTTGACTAAACCTATCCTCAGATACAAACTGTAGAGACCTGAAGCTTGACGTACATGGAGATTACATTACATTTTCTGAATACTTAATTCATAAAAAAAATCAACGCTCAAGGACCATAATAGATTAGTTTATTTGGAAACTCGGAAAAATAATCTTCTAATCGTGGTGAAAGATCTTCAAAAACTCCCATAAAGATCTTCCCCTTTTTTTCCTTACCAAAAACTTTTCATTTTTTCCTGGGGAAAATAAAACATAAAAAGGGTGATCTCAAATGCTCAGTAAGGGCAAACATAGAGAACATAAAACAATCCATAAACATTTGAAAGAAAAACCTGAACATGAAATTTAAACATCAAAATCTTGAGCAAAGACATAAATAGTGGAAGTACGTAAGGCATATATCATAAAGGAATATCAACCATGATAAAATATAATGGGAATAAAACATGAAATTGTGGAAACCATTCATCACATGTTATGATTTCCATAGTATCCAAGGCATTTCTTCAAAGACCATCTTAGTGGACAAAGTCCCTTTCTGAATCGAGTTCACTCCTCTTTCAGTCCTGTTACACTGAACCAAATTAACTTACCATTCCAACCATGTCTATATCATGAGATATAAATCTTTACACAATGCATTGGAGGGAGATATAGGTCCCACCCATCTCATAATACAATCATTCTTACTTGTGCCTCAAAATAAATTTACATCATTCATAATAACCCAACAAATAAAATGGGTTTCATAAACATCCTCCCATCATCACATAATCCATAAAAAGAAATGGATTTCATTTCATAATAAGAAAAGTGAAACCATTTAAATCATATAGACTTTATTCTTGAAATATACACAAATGAAATATTGTCATCTTCGGTGGAAAATGGTTTTGATTAAACACTTTAAATGAATTTTTGAGGAAAATATCCTTTCTTCTTCAAAATCGATTTATTTTCACGAAACATCGTGCAATTTTAAAAGAAAAATATTTTGTTGGAAATAGTCATGGAATATTTTGGACGAAGCTTCATGAAAATAAGGATTTTTAAAACCATAAAAATTTGTTCATGTCGTAGTAGTTAAAAATAAAATTCTCATCGAACTTTTGTCGGAAAAGTCAAAACGTACCTTATATGGTAACCAAAGGAAAGATTCCATCCATACAATGAGGTAAAAAGTCAATTAAGGGTAAAAATGTCTTTAAAAATTCATGGAAGAATAGTAAAAATTTTATGAAAACATTTTTAGAAAACATGGTCATGGATGATAAACGTAACCCCAGTAAATACTTACGTATAAGAAATATCAGATAAAAAAATGAGATTGAAAATTTATCCCTTAATTTATATCTGATATGCTTCATATGTATCCGAACCTCCTGTATAATGATTTAAATAACTTCATTGAATTATTACAGAATCATATTCATTGTTATGATATCATATATGGTTCACTTATGACTTTATATTACCCGTTCTTTTGTAAATTCCATGTTAAAGAGCGTTTTGGGTAAAATCGTTTCATTTATCGTATGTGTTTAGACTTGTCGTTCTTCATATAATTACTTATATCCTGATTTACATAACTCTAGAATGTAAAAAATGATTTATATTTAATATATATTCATCATATACATATATATTATAGATCAATAAAAGGAATGAAATACACTGTTCATGGAGACGGTAGGTCATACGTACGCATGAACGTTATTTTGGATTCCTTATTGAAATGAATGAAATTAAGTAGATGACATAAATATATATACATATAAATATTGTATCATTATTATGTAATATATTTCATGATTACTTATTGTATATTCTTCATAATCATTCATTAATGGTTAACATGTAGAATGAATCTCATCGCGTCGTGGAGACGGTAGTCCGTACATATGCACGAGCGATGATATCATTCCCATGATCGTGGAATTTCATTAAAGTGTATGTATAATATTTCAGAATCAATATATCTTTGAAATAATCATATATAGTTATCTATTTACACCATTATATCCATCCAAGTAAGGCGGTGGTCGAAAACAGATTACACCAAGGCGTGGAGACGATATTCCGTACGTAAGAATGTGCGGTGATTTCATTTTCCATAGGATGGATAGATGGTGAAATAGGGTTGTTTCATATTTATAATAAAATATCAGTATATTAGTGATACTAATTTTATTACTTCAAAATGAAACAACTAAATAAGAAGAAGTAGAAGAAGAAATAAAGTTTAAATAATCGGTAACGGATATTACCTCTTTTTTCGACACGCCTTTTTGAAACCTCCTCTTAGGGCACTAATATTGGTCTTTGAAGAAGAACAGAACCTCTAGGATGCATCTAGGTAAGTGAATAAGTGAAATTGTCAGGGGTTGGACGAGCATGAAGGCTAAATATGGGGTTAGGTAGAGAGGGAGGAGGTTCCCTTTTATAAGAGAGGAGAGGGGCACCTTTGGAATAACTAAAAATATTATTTTTTTATAAAGTCATATTGGGTTTTTAATTGCTCCAAATTGGGTTATTTTGAAGCAAAGGTGGGTATGGGTCGAAATAATCTCATCCAATATAAATTAGGCAAATTTGGGTTTCTATTTTAACCTTATCATTTAGATTTAACATTAAGTTAGATAATTTAACTTTTACCGTGTCCTCTTGTTTTCTTACACTATAAGGATAATAAACATACTATATCAATCCAAACGAACCAAAAGTTGTTTAATATAAATATATGTAACCTTATCAAAGTCATTTGGCCGAACATTATATTTTTAGAAATAAAATTACAATTAATAATATAATATTTGTTTTAAAAACTATTTTATGTCAATTTTGACAATATTTGGTATTTGATTTTTTTGAAAATCATAACAACATGATTAGTTCTGAAAAAGTAACATAAATCAATAATAACATGTCATATTATCCTATAAAATTAGTGGAATTCATAAAAAGTCTAAAATTACATTTATTTGGATATTTCTAACATCAATATTGTCAATATTTCATTAATAAGATAATTACTACATCATCATTATGTCATAAATAAATTAAACTATTTAATGTCTAAAAATTATAAATAAATCCCCATTAAGTAGGAAATCTTTTTATCTTTCTAATTAATATTTATAGTCTAGTTTATCTTATGTATAACCCTATATTAAAATTATTTAGTTATTAAACTTTGATTTTAACTATTTTAACCCTTCTTTAAATAAATTAATATTAAATGTCCTAATCTAATCCAAGTGGTCCTAAATGGTCATATTTCATTCCTAAAGTTGTTTTTTTTTTCTAATTACACTTATCAAATATAATTAGTTCATGCGTTAGGGTAATAATTATAACATTCTGAACCTTAATTACCCTATTTACTTTTAACCGTGGTAAAAAAAAGTAAAAAGATACTATTCACCAAAAATTATTGTCATCTCATTGAACCACATTTTACATACTGACATCAATCGTGTCTCTCGGATTTTTGAAATTCCATTCACAAAAGAGGTAAAATTAAGTTTTATGTAAATTTGCAAATTCTCCTAGGAGGTGGGTAAAAGACGGTCAAAAGTTCAGTAAACTTTTTATATATAAAAAATTATTATAAAACGACTCCAATGAATTTCATTGAACTTATATAGGTATCATGTATCAGTCTCTATCTAAAATAAATTTAAACAAAATAAATAATTATTTAAATAAAAAGTCAGTTTTTAAATAGTAATCCAGTGTTTTCACTATTCATCAAATATTGAATGTTTTCAGAAAAATACCAAAATTTCACCCTAGGATGATTTCGATATTCCATATTTAAAAATGAAGTCCATTTTGAAAAATAAAATTTATAAAATTTCAAAAAGTGGTTATTACTATTGATAAAGGCTAGTTCATAATAATATTATAATAATATCTCGGTTAGTGAAACTCGTTATTACCTACTTCACACGCTATCGAGGAAGGCCGCGATTGCGTGTAATGTAAGCCAAGTTAGGGTTACTTGTATTGCAAGACTAATTTGTAGTTGCGTATAATAGAATCCAACCATATTTCATTTATACATTGAATATATATATATATATACACTCAATGTTTCGTAGAATGACTATTATCAAACAAACTCGAAATTGTGTGTAACACAATCTAAGAATAGTGTTGTGTATATTGCAAGATAATACAGTGTTGCGTATAGCACAAGATAATCTTGTTGTAGCATATAACACATGACATCAAATAAATTAAAAGGAATACTTATCATAAAATATCGAGTTGTTACACTCAAGCTCATTATGCTTTGATGAAGCTGTCTACTGCTCACCGGTGGGGGTGCTGCTACCGGTCCACCTGGAAAAAGGGATATGAATGATGGGTCCTGGACTAAGGCCTCGTAGCTCTTAGGGTCGTCATCATGAACCAAAGCTGGTATCATGGCTAACTGTCTTCACGGAGACATCCTGAATGTTATCAAGGAGTGCTGTGGTCAGATGAGAATATATGTATATAACAGTAACAACAATGGGGAGCTGACTCAAGAAGGACAGTCAAAGACTCAATCGTATGTGATCCACAAACCAATTTTCCATACAAAAAGTGTCTCAGCATGCCGAGTCAACAAGTGGGATATCCAAATCATGGTGAATGGATACGTCGGTCTCCGCACCATCCTTGGACTCCTTGTCCTAAGAGCCACTTTCGTGACATTTTGACATTGATTCCCTAAATCCCAACCAATTCCTTTTTAGGGACGTCCGAAGAACATCCCAAGGAACAAACCACCTTTGATACCACTTTTTCATGACCTGAACCTACCTGGGCTCGAGCCGAAACTATGGGATTTTTTTTAAGATCAAACAGAGGTTTAAAGCATAAAATCAAGCTCAATGATGATGATACAGGGAAATGAAAATAAAAACGATAGATCCTACCTCGTAGGCGTAGCCCGAAGCTTCTCAAGTGATTCACCTTCATCGGATCCGCAACTATCTTGGAGAGGGTGATGGAGGAGGGTGAAGCTTCCTTGGTTGATACTTCTTCCTCCAGAGAAAGAAAATGAATAAGGGAAAGAGGGGGTCATATTTAAGTAGAGAAAATTAGTTAAAAAGTTTTAATTAATTTAACTCCCAAATTAAGCCTCATCTGAAACCTTCGAAAAGTGTTTTGGTTAAGCATCCCCTTGGGTAAACACAACCTCCCGAGCACAAAAGAGGTCTCAGAAGTTTAATCAGAGGCCCCATTCAAAATTTATAAAACATAACGCTCCAGGCTGCTAAATTACAAAAACTCCCATGGAGGAATTTTTCATAGAAGGCCCGCGCCGACATGCTTTTTATCATTCCTAGGAAAAATACCCCATTTTGGACCCATCCGTACACTTATATTTCTGATCTGAAACACTATTTAGGATTTATCCCATTTATTTGGTGTTCCCAGTGTGAACACACTAAAAATTTAATTTTGCGCACACCAGGGCTCAGAATCACACTCCTTCTGAAGGAGTTGCACTGAAAAAACATCATGAATATTCCAAAGTCATTTATAGCACAAAACCATGTTCTTCAAAGATAAATCATAGTTAGAAAACTAACTGATAGATGACACCATGTGAGATGACTCACTAACAGATGTTTCACCCACAAATGACTAACTGAGAGTTGAGTCACTGATAAAAGACTCGCCGACAGGTGACTCACTAATAGATGACTCCCTGATTGATGACTCACCAATCACACTGTTCAATGAAAAGGAAAAACTATTAACAGAACAAGAAATTTGGAAAATTTTTGGGAATAAGTAACCTTAACCTCCCAAAAGACAACAAGCACCAGACTTCAGTAATGGAATGGACCATAGTGTTTTGAGCCATTACATCCAATACAACATGATAAATAGTGAAAGGAAGTTATAATATTCAAATAATAACCGTGTTATATATATCATATCCCATAATGACGTATTCTAATATGGGATGATGGAGATACCTCAATTCCTATGGTTGATGGAGAGGGACATAGATTCCATGGCCCGAGGGGTTGTAATGATTGAATGGGAATGTGGTAGCAGTAAGAAGACTTAATGTTAGTTTGAGAAAATATTAATTTGACACCCATTAATATTTTATATAGTTTTCCCCAGGAGTTGGATAGTCATGTGGCAACCATGTGGTGCCACTATCAAACAGGACACCCCCTCTCACATGC
Source organism: Viscum album (assembly GCA_963277665.1). Lineage (NCBI taxonomy): Eukaryota > Viridiplantae > Streptophyta > Magnoliopsida > Santalales > Viscaceae > Viscum > Viscum album. The sequence goes on along the minus strand of OY728157.1, from coordinate 1,067,216,164 downwards.
TTTCATCCAACAGTTGGACAAAATGTGTGACAAACACACACGTCACCATCATTAACTGACATATGTAAAATGGATTACCAATATGGGACCCATGGTTTCAAAAACAAATATTCCACTAATATAAAATAGGTCACTTGGTTTGGTCCCAAAAATATCATTAAATGTGTATCATCCTTCTACCATGGCAGGATGTCCTAAAACAGTGTTCTCGATGCTCGGTGCACCCAATACACATAAGAACTATGAAAAACCTCTTATTCCTTAAGACACATACAGAAACCATTTTACTATATTAAAAATCTTAATGTTCAATTCTGATCTTCAATTTTATAGTTTACCCATCCACCAAATGGAAATTAATCTTATTTTATTAAATTTTATCATTTCTAAAACACTAGGAGATACAACTTCCATATCAAAAAAATTCATCCTCAATAAATTTTTAGGAATTACAAAAACAACACTTGACAAAACTATATTAGGAATATCCAACTCAAATGTTTACATTGCCTTTTTGAAATCATGACATTCTATCACGTGATACTTTAATAAAATGGTACTCAAGCCGTCAAAACTCACTCAAATTCTAATAATCATCAATTGAGGTAGTATGATGGTTCCTACATAACCCCATCTAATGAATGAAATGATCATGTCCTCTTCTCTTTAATGTGTCATAACATATTACTCTATACCATATGTCTTATTCATGAATGCAAAATTCCAAGCCATGGTTATTCCACCATTATATCTTTCTATTCAAAGACATTCTTAGTGTCCTAATGAATTCCCCAAAAAAAATGAATTTCCTGACTCGGTCACAGGTGATGAAACTCATATTAATACATATTTTTATCCTGTAGTCAATTTTGATTGACCTAAAAAGACCTTTTGTGCCATATTTTCGTTTAAAATTCATGGGTGAAACTTACACTACACCAACCAGAAACTATGTCATTCATGATGTGATTTCAAAATGAATTAATACCATAATTCAATAAAAATCTTACTGAAATAAAATTGTTTTACTATTGTCGAAAATGGTTAACATAGAGTATTGAAACATAATCCTCAATGAATTCTGGGCCCCTTACCCATGGTATTGTAATACGAAATTGTGAATTTCCCAAAATCCATAATCATCATCAAATGATGCCTCCTGATTAAACCACCCGAAGCTCGTTTATCCAATTGAATACAAAGTGATAAATTACCATCCAATGACTAGAAATTCACAGACATAACTCCGCAATAAAGAAGTTCATTACCATCAATATCTTTTGGCATCAACACTATATTACATTCTAACACACTCCATGATAAAACACTCAAGGAGTCCAACCGTCATTCAATAAATGAATTTTTGTTATTATTTTGAATGTCATATTAGTTAAGGTTTCTTAAGGGTCCTAGGATGACTTCATGATATGGGTCATTCTCATCACAGAACCTATAGTAAATAGATCTATTACCAATATTCATGTATTACTCATATTGACCCATTCAACATTTATGATTGGCCTAACATTATATAATAACCCCTATTTAAACCTCTTGTTTTTTTAATGGTGTGGGTAAACCATGCTTCGATGGCCCTTTATACACAATTATATCCAATTTAACATTCATCGTGTGAATTACATTCAATTTTCACAAAGTTTTAGACCAACACGCCTATAAGAAGAAAATTTGACCCATCATTCATTAACACACACTTGGTTATTTATATATTTAATATTTAAACGGTACCCTTCAATACTAGAATAATAAAAAATATTCACAAACAATTGTTCTATGATACAATAAATGCTACTCATGTTATAACCCACAATTACAACAATCATTAATCATTATAGTCTAGAGGAAATTAAATCTATGCATGCTCATGTAATTGAGGAAGGTTCTCCCTTAGAACTATTATACAAAATGGTCATTTCAATTTGCCATTAATAATCAAATGAGCACCAACCTAATAGTGTCATTTTAGAATTTCTTGGTTTAATAAATAATAATAGCATTGACAATATCTACCGACCATTATTGAATGGTCATTTACAATCACATTCTCTATAAATTAATGGACATAATAACAAGGATCGACACAATTCTACCCACCTTATGAGTTTCATGGTAGTTATATTATTTAAAATAAGAAATCATCCCTCAATACAAGCTCTGTCACAAATGATTAAGGTTCTATGATGTTCAAAATTTTATTATTATATATTCTAAACCAAAATGAGGTCTGAAATTGATTCCTCCAACAATTCTATGTAAGATTACAATTTTGGATGTACATGTGACACCCCTCATAACTTATTCCCACCCACATAATCATATAAGGTGTCACTTAAAAACTAAACTGCATTATATGTATAGGTACTTCTTATAATTTATTAGTTTCATCATTAATCAATGGAACACCTCAACTTATGATTATAAGGTCAATGCTACAACTCTCATAATGATCTATCGATGCCTAGGTTACTCTATTCTTGATATCATCTATGAATGATGCTCTTTCATACTAAAAATATATCTAAACAACAATGAATATTCAAGGATAAATTTATTATATGACCTTGTAACATAACTTCATAGGGTTTAATTTTTCATTCTTTACATCAATAGGCAACACGTGTAACAATTCTTGGTATTATAATAAAAAAATATTGTAACAAGAACTATAATGATGTATAATTTAATAGGTCAAATGACACTATGCATCCCTAATTCATATAACCTCACAAAAGAATGAATAGGCTTATGAATGTTCGAGTTATCTTGAAAAAGATAAAAAATATAGATAATCATTGATATAGGTGACTATAATAGAGTCATGGCTGACCAACTGTACTGGAGAATTTCTTGATTCTCACACATTGAACAGGGCTCAACATTCTAAAAAAAATCTTCTTACCTAGGATGTAATCTAACAACTTTGATTCCTACTGGGAAAAAATAAAACCATAAAGGAACCAGACATATGAAAAATCATTACTATATTTAGGAATTCATAATATTCAATGGTATCTACCTATACTAGGAAAATTCCATACATAATGAATTAATTGATCCTAATATAATTACACTAATGAACAATTAATATTCACTTATCACCTATCCTATAGGAATAATGAATCCAAGGATAAACTCAAATGGTAAACTTTTCCAAAACTCAGGTTCCCATTAAAATATTCCCATGGATGAATAAAGAATAACCTTACATTATAGTTCATGAGATAAAAAAATATAAGTGAATCATTTTAATGCATTTAACTTATGATCATTTGGAATAATGTTTAATAAACTCATATGAAAGGAACACCATGTACAATTCATAGTAGAAAACTATATATATAACATTATTTAGCTGACTCCAATATAAATATAGGGAAATTACCCAATAATATATTTTCATATATTTTTGTATTTAGTCACACGATCACAGAAATATTTCCGGGTTAATGAAATTTTCGATCAAAATATTTAAAGGGAAATAAAATTTAGGTTGAAATTGAGAATTGAATTATCCTATTCCTCGTAACAATATTTCATATTAGTAGACATCAATAGTTATAAATCATTTATGGTGGAATTAGTTTATTATCATTAAACCATATTGTTATAGGTCACTGTTATAAGTGGTTTTAGAAACATTAAATATCCATTCAAAATTTTAATAAATATTACACCATGTTGTTATGAAGTAATTCATATCATGATAAGGGATACCAATGGGGTCTGATTGTCAAAATTGTAATGAAATCCTATGAGAGTGATATCATCTAAACCTAGCTCCATACATATGGTAAGCCTAATTATATTTGGTAAATTTAAGTTTCATAAGACCCTTAGTGGGTCGATTTCATAATCATAACATTATTGGGTCAGCCTAATATGGATAAGTTACTTTAAAATAAGGTTTATTAAAATGGGTTTTCATTCCCAAGTTATAGTTGTTCAATCCATTACATATTTCAAATAACACTTCATGTAATTGAAACCAATTAGTTTACATAGTTTAATTTTAGGGATTTCCATAAAACATTTATTATTATATAAATATTTTAATATCAAATTATATAATATATAATTAAAATGAATAGAAATGGAACTATTCAATGGAAGCTACTACAAAATCGAAGAAATAATGTCATAAAATATAGGAAACCACCCAATCGAAGTATACAAAAAATAATACAACATAATTACATATAATGATGAAAATGAAATACTGATATTATATTAGCCAATATAGAATACAAGTGATCATTATAATAAATAAAATAACTAGGTTATAGTAGAATGAATACTAGTAACATATAAATCCTATGTGATGGAAATGATTCACAAATTTACCCCACATATCATTATAATAGGAGAATATATAAATATATAATTTATAAAAATAATAATTATAGAGTTTACAAAAATGAAACAAGGTAACTTAATAATGAACCAGTTTTTATAGATATATTTAGAATTGGCATCATCTAGGTCACTATGAACATTCCCCCAGGTGGGAGTTCAATTTACGCAGACATGAGTAATCATCCAAGTGTTAAAAAATTCCTATTATCTTGTTTATAATCCCTAAATGGTAAGACCAAAATGAAAATAAATCCATGATACCACGTTGAAATTTCCAAGCCTAGATGTCCCTATAATAATATCCATAGTCTTTTTTCATATGGCCTCAAGGGAAGCTCTTCGTAAAAAACATGCTAGAGGTTAGAATAGAGGATCTAAAGAGGGAATTGTGTGTTGAGTAAACCCTCTTGACCAAAAATAAGATTCATAAAAATAAATTATTAATAATAAAAAATGGAATTTATTGAATAAAGATCAATAAATAAAAAATAGAGAACAATAAAAAAGAAAAGCTGGCCAAAACCAAATATACAAAAATGCATTTTCTTTAAATGATGTACATTTTAGTAGACAATACAATAAATGAATAAAAAAATAACAAAAAAATAAGGACTATATCAATTATCATCTTGATATTTTTATTTTACATGTGTTTCTAATCTTCCATTTCAAAGAGTAACTATCAATATCATAATCCAAAACATAACCTACGATTAATAGTTTAGTGTCTGTTAAAAAATAGTGCCCCAATTAGGGTGTGTGATAAACCCAATAATCCACCACCAATGTTTTCCAATTCATATTAAATTCCATATATATAATATATAATATTTTTATTTTAATATAAATATTTTTCATCTCTATAATATATAATTGACTACATTGTTCAATCCAGGAGCCGGATCATATGTTCAAGGAATCCATCCATATACATTAGTTTATCATACTCAGTAATATATAATCTAATGATATTAGGTTCAATAATATTGTATTACATTGGTTAATTTAAATATATAATGTGAAATTTCATGTCAAATATGTAATCATGGGGAGTTAAAATTCATTTCCATCCACCTATATGATTTAAAACTCAATGTCAAGATTGATGGACCAAGGTGGCATGAATGATCTTATCCAATAACCCCAATCATTGAATTCAGTAAAAATAATGTATATAGTAATAATATTTATCCTACATGGTCATAAATATTTTTTCATAAGAATGATTAGAGATATAACCCAATATGAGATCCAATTATTACTCCTATATTATTAGTATTCATAAAAATATTAACATTAATGGTTTAAAATAATCCAAGGAATATATCCCTATTGAAAACATGATATAACATTATTGTTAAGATTATAAATTCAATTAAATTCATAATGAGGGAAATGAAATGATAGATTCAATTAAGAACATTAAATTTTTTTTGAACATTATATCATAATGTTTAACAAAACAAAAACTATAATAGAAAAATTTGTATGAATCATCATTTTCAACTAGCCATGAAATTAATTTTATTAAAATTACCATTTATAATCATGTAATATATTGAATCAGTACTTTTAAAATATTATATATAAGAAGATGTGTAATTATTTTCACTTGTATCAATTATATCTAATTTATTGGAAATTTATTTTATAATGTGTTACAAAGTTATAATATAAAAATAAGTTTCATGGTAGGTGTCTTGTTAGCCACAATTATATTTTATTAAAATGTATTTAATGTCTCATTGAAAATTTTAATGTCAATTCACCTAAATTTGTGGTATAATTTTACTTTTCAATCATACCTATCATCTAAAAATATCCGACTCTATCAAATGGGATGTTTTATGTGGAGGAATCGAACACTTTGCGGTGATAATTTTTGTGGAATGAGTAACCGATACTATGGATTGGAATTCACCTATTTAATACCACATTTAGAATATACTTCATGGAAAATCAAAACAAAGGATAATGGTGAATTTATAAATGTTCATACATAAAGGTAAAGGAATATAGACACCAAATAACATTCTTTAGATGCTTTTGTCCGAAATTATCATTCATTGATTTATGATGAAATGGGAGAAATTTAAATATTCTATAAACACCCTAAAAACAATTTTAAGAGCCCACATGTAAATACTATACAATATCGATAGATAAGTGAATATATCAGTAGGTGAGTCATATACTAACAAATGAAAATTAAATTCAATTGATAGAGACTAGTTTTGAATCAGTATGAGGGAGATAACTCCATTAAAAAGGATTGGGTAGAGTTATAAATCCCATGCTCAAAGGAGGTGTTGTATGTTAATTGTGACGATGAAAATAACAAAAATAATTAAGGAAAGTTGGGAAAAGAAAAATTTTAGTGCCTTTAAATAGATTCATTGTTTGTTTACATGGTTTGGATTATTTTATACCAATAGTGTCATTATGAAATAAAATGAACACCCCTATAACATGGTTATCGTACACTTATAGAAAATAGTGCACCAACAATCTGAGTGAATATTATAATCTATAAAAAGTCACGTAGATTTCCCTACTATGACACAAATTTTTAATATATGGTCACCCATATATATAGGTCTCACTGTTTTGGATTCATGGTTAACATCAACCATGCACCAATTGTGTCCCATGACTTTCACTCCTAAAACTACTTTCTCAAGGCCCAAAAAACCAAAAAATAATCCATACTCTTAAAAAACTACAGTCCTTAAACGTCATCTAAAACTCCCTTGCAATGGGTTCCATCTCTTAGAATTACATTCAAAATTACTATTTTTTGGAATTAACCCATCTTCCAAATAGAAATTATAAAAACATTAGAAACTTTTAACCTGACATAAACATGAGAATATATATAAATGATAATAGTGTCAAAAAATGGTGATGAAACTCAATTATCAAGTCCATTGTTGATAATTTTGTTATTGAATGACATTGATGGTGGTTTTGGTCTTTTAAATGGATGTTTCTATGTTTCTGAAGTAAAATGGGTGTATGATTCTCATCTCGATGTTGTAATAATGAATATAGTTAATAAATCAAGGGAGATTTAATGAATAATTATGATCGGAAAAGGGATATTTGCTCAACCTAATCTAGTAATCCCATAAATTTAAATTTTTATCTCAATGATAAAGTCATTTTTTCATTAATATTTGAAAAAATATATTTGGAGATATTTTCCATCAAAGAATGAATCTAATGTTTGTAAAAGTATGGAAACTCAAAATCCTAATGGATATATTGAATGAAAACAAATTATGATCAATTTAACTGTATAATTAAAACTTATATCTATAAGAAAATAGAACTTTTTCATAATAAATAATCCCACAAAAGATTTAACATTTACCAAGACACAAGAAATAAATTTCAACTTACATTGTAATTAAATTTTAAAATTGAAAAATTGTAATGAAATGAAAAGAAATAAACATAATATGGATGTTAACAAGAATATTATTGCTATTTACCCCTATGTAGTGGAATTTAATATATTATGATGGTCATGTAGAGACACATGTTATGATGATTTAGAGTGATGTGAATGCTACGTGGATGAAATTGAAAAATTTCTAAAGTCAAGACTATGATATCACAGTGGGTGATGGAGCACGAATAAATATTAATTGATGAAGAAGAATTTAAAATATTATTAGTATAAAAAGATACATCATCATTGGAAAATAAGATTGATGTTATGGAGAGTATGTTAGGATTATGACCCATTAAGGTAGTCAAATTAGGAAACATATATTATTCCTTTACCTTATTTGTCAGTTTTATATTGTTATTATAAGGATTTGATTTATAATGAAATTCTACATTACATTCATTATTAAAAATTTTAATTGGTAAATATTTTAAAGAGAATTATATTGTGTTAGTAATTGTTATATCATACATTTTTTAGTTTATATAGATGCTTGGCTCTTTAAAACTTTTTATTTAACACATTTTTAAACAACATCAAGAATCAATGAGAATTTTAATTGAAAAAATTTAATCAAAACTAATTCTTTAACCTAGAAAAAAACCATGAGAGAATAGGACTGATATCAATAGAAAATATCGCATACATAACACTAATTCATCATTTTAAAATTGGGTATGTTCTATAATTGATAAAATGTAATGTTAGTTTTAAAATTGGTTTAATTTTTTTGAGGATATAATTTATATATTTTATTCATATATATTATTCCTTATCGAATGCTTGAATAAATTTAAATATATCTATATATATAATTGAAAATATTATTTCCCTAGTCCCCATTGATTTTTGGATCTTTCTTATTTCTTAATGTACATTTATTCCTCTGATTGTTCTTCTATTTTTCCCTCATAAATACACTTTTATTTCATGGATGAAAATTGCTATATCAAAAAAATCACATTAATCAATCACCACTTATTGGTTACAATTTAATTATTTATAATTTTCTTCATGCTCACACATACACTATGTAACACCATATTTTTTTGAAATTTCTTTTAAATAAACATTATGTATCTGATAGTTGGTAGTATCCACAACTATGATTCTAAATGAACAATGATATTGTAATAATTAGTAAGCTAAATGTTTGATTGGCTGGAATATATAGGACTAAATAAAATATGAAATATATGAATAAATTTTTAGGGTGAAAAAATGTATTACTAATCGTCGAATTTTAAGAAAACATTTTACTGAATAAACAACCAATTTAATTCAATGAAATATATTTTTTCTACATTTTAAATAATATTATATAAAAAATGTATAATAATATTATATTAATATTGATTTCAGTGAAATAAATTTATAATATATATTAGATAATGTATAATTACACACATGATAGTTTTCTAGAGACCAATACTGATTATAGAATTATTTAAAGGTAAAAGTAGATATTTTTCATAATACTATTTTTTTGATCAATATTTTTTAATGATAATAAATGTTACAAATATTTATTAAATAATATTATAATGGAAGGTTATATACTATGTCCAATATCATAACATTCATATTAATGTTTTCATTATTTAATGAGTGAATATAATTTCAATTTTAGGCTAATAATTTCACATTTCTAAAATATGGATTTTGTTGCATTTGATGATCTTATATTGAAATTAATTACTAGACATTATAGATATTAAATTTAATAAAATGGATTACATAATTGAAATAATAATTTTAAAATTTATTATGACGTAACATTAATTTGTGGTCTAAATAAACTGTGAAAACAAGAAAATTATGTTACCACTTTTTTTGATTGAATAGATTTTTCGGCGGTTCAACTAATATAGAAGGGTAAACATACATAACATAAATCCTTCATATCTTACTCATTATTATCATATATACCATGTTCATCTACTAAGACATGTCATTAAAAGGATAAATTAGTAATTCATAAGAGGCCTCCTAACAAATATGTAAAAATATTAACGGGGATCAAACAATTATATTTAAACCTGATAAATCACTAAAAATTTTATATAATGAACACAGTGGTAAATTAATTGTCATAAATATAATTATTATTAATTATGATGATTTCAAAACAATTTTCAAACTATATGTCGTCGTATTTAAAATGAATGTATCCCTTGCATGTGCTTGTGGAATACCGCCTCCACATTGTGATATGATTCATTTCCCATCTCTTATCCACTTCAAGGGTTATAATAAAATATTTAATAAATATATATTATAGATATATTTTAACTACTATTACCTAATTATATACATTTTTTACATATCTTTCCATATTTTTGTTATAAAATTAAAATATTGGTAAAGATTACATAATGACTATCATCTCCATGAATGGTGCAATGCATTTATATATATTAACATTATATATTTTGATATATATGATATTTATTTAATTATTAATATTTTCGTTTTAATGGTACAATGTTCAATTTACAAGGACCAAAAGTACCAAACTGAATCATAAATGTAAAAACAAATATTTAACACACGTGAATGATTATTTTAATAAATTTTATTTAATAAATATATATATTTAATGGTAATAGGTTGATAATATATGATATTATCATTGTGTATATAGTTCTGATATTGAATTATATATAATATATTATTAAAATTGTGGTTTAAATAATATCAATTAATTTTGTATATGACGTAAGAGTTCTATGTTACAATCTCAAATTCTAAAAGGATTATTAATGATTAAATTTTCAATGATGAAATTATATGACATATATACCCTAAATAAAATATATATTTTTAATCATATTATAATTTATAGACATTTAAATTTTCCCATCTATTTTACTCTTTCAAGATACTCAATTTCAAAAAAAATCAATGGAATCAAATTTTTATTTCAATTCGACCGTAAATCATATACCCCAAGAAAATATTTTCAGTAAATAGTTTTAAAATATTGTTCTTTCTATTCTAAAATTAATTATCAAATCTATTTTTCAAACATGTATTGGGTTATATAATAATTTATTAATGGAATATTCTTTTCATTTATTTTAATTATGTATATTTTTCATAATGGTGTGAAAAAAATATCTATTTTAATAAAAACATAATCAACATCATTTACCAACATCAAAAAAAATATTTTACCTAATGAGTAAAATTAAATTTTAAACTGTTATTTTTAAAGAATATATTTTAAAAAATATTTTCTATTTTTTTAAATATGTCATTCCAAAATAAAAATGGTATTTTATTAATGATACATGTCTGGGATCTATTAATGGTTTATTTAATCAATGATAAAACCCTTTTATGATACATATTAATTGCTGGGAATAATGTCATTTTATACGTCTCTTGTACATTCTCTAGATGAGTCATGAATATGATGTTTAAATATTGATGAAGTATTTTTTTTCTTTTACATGGTTTAGGCTATGGTAATATGATAAATGATTTCAATATCATTATGAAGACATATTAATCATTTATATGATGAGTTGTTCAATTACATCATTATATTGGATAGGTAAAACAAAAAAAATTTATAAGTCAAAATGAAATGTGGGAGTTCATACCAATAAAAATAAAATTATATATGAGGCTATCCAAATACAAAAATAGAAACATGGGTAGTTAGGAAAAGCATATCATTTAATGAATTTCATGGTTTTAAGCCTTTTTATACATTTAATATGATTCTATTTTTCAAAATAGTTATGTCATACATTAATAACATGGTATTATTCCACTATTTTATTCTAATGGAATATTTAATTTTATTATATTATTATTCATGTATTATGAGATTAAATGATTTTTCCGGTCACAAATTATTATGAAAAATAAATAGGTAGTTATGATTATTTTTTTTCTAAATTAATCATTATAAAATGATCATGTTTTTCTTCAAATTTATTATTGATTTATTGCTCAATATTACACTATTACAATTCATTTGATGCCACCATTATTTATATTAATATTTTCAAAGGATATAATGAAAGCTTTGTGATATGATAATTATTTTATGGGTGAAAGTTGTAAAGAATGTAGAGTATGATGATGTAGAAATTTTATGTACTCATTCGTTATATATCCATGTTTCTAAAAGTACTAAATTTTCATCTGTAAAGAAGAAATCATAATTGAAAATAATAAATATTTATATAATTAGATATAATATTTTTATTTGTAATTTGTTGTTTGTTAAATTTTTTATTAGACAATGAGTTAGTTGTATTTAGAATATTTAATGAGAATACATTATGATAACCATTAATAGAAACTATGTATATAAGAATAACAGATTTTTTATTAAATAATGCACAATAGTTTCCTAGATTATATATCCATTCCATGATATTAGAATGTTGATGTTCTTGTATAATAGATGCACTAAGGGGTAATAAAATGAAATGGGATGGATTCAAAACTAACATATTAATCATTGATTTATAATGAGTGGGATAAATACTGAAAAACTGTAATGAAAAAATGTGTGATATATTTTGGGTTGATTCAAAAAAAAATTTATGAAAAATTAATTAGTATTTGAATATATTTTGTCTATATATTGACTTTTTTAAATAAATTCATCATATATTTAATAGAAGTATCACAAATTAAATATCCTATAAATGATTTCCATGATATTTTGGATTATCAAAATGATTAATATTCCTCAAACGAATATTTTTTGTATTTAATGGTATGTTATATATATTAACATATTTATATTTAATTTCATAGAAAATTAAATTTTTGTCCTTATACAAAATAATTTTATTGGTGTTTGAATTATAAATATCATTGTTATTATAATGAAGTTTTTTCATTCCAAAAATCATTTCTATAATATGATGAAAAAATGAATTAAAATTACTATTATTAAGTAAATTTAAATCACCCACCTTAATTTGGATGGACTATTGGTAAACTACATTCTTTTTAGAGGATTTATATGAAGGAGAATGATATTATTCAATTTATTATACACATATTACAAAAATATTATATTTCATGTTTTCATTTGGAAGGTGATGTAGATCAAGAGTATACTATTGAAAAAAAATATAATATAGATTTATATCAATAGAGTGGGATAACATTAGATGTTTGATTTTCAAAATATAAATTTCTAATATTATTCATAACAAATGATAATATAATTCCTTGAGTTAATTGATAAAGAATGGTTATTAATTTGTACTTGAGAAAAATTTTATTTTATTTTGTGGTCTACATCTATTAAAATCATTCACCTTGAAGGAATCATTAATCAAGTCTTCTATGTATTAAAAAATCCCTAAATGTTACTTGTCTATAAGAGACTTCAATATATTTTGAGTAATTATTTGTTGTTGTCTAAAGGTAGAAATATATATCAATGTAATTACTCAATCATAAGGTTTTGATATGAAATAAAATATGGAATGTAAATTACATTAAGAAACTAAATATTATAGACTGAAGATGTTGTGTCTTATTTTATACATCAAATTTTGAAAAAATAACATAGAAGATATTTTCTTAATGGGAATAATTGATTTTTATGTGTGAAATATTTGGTCCTGATTAAATAAAATCCTAATTTTATGCTATAAAGTTAGCTAATGATGTGATTAATGATTAATATCCACAGAATACACCATACAGTCTACACTGTTTCAAATTAAAAGTCTTTGTACACTATGATAACTAGTTATTGAATTTGATGGTCAATTATGGAGAAAGATATCAACATTCTCTAAATCCATGAGTCCTTATAAATATCATGAGATTATTTATTTCTAATGTGGATTAAAATAAGGAAATTGAGATAGTGACACTTTCTAACCACTCTAGAAAATCCAATACTTTAATTGATTCTAAATCTACCAACTATTTTATATCTAAATTTTTTCCTATTTTCTTACATAGACACCTCAATGAGTAGATCATAATGTAGTTATGAAAATATAAAATAGTTTAATGATAAAATATCAATACTATGATTTTTTTGATATTTAAATAAGTGTTCTTCCTATAAATCATCTTAATTTCCCTATTATTTAATTCAATTTTTTTTTCTCATGATGTAGCTTTATTAATTTAAATAATATGCCTATTAATGTTGGATAAATTTTACATTTTAAATTTTTATAAACAATATGGTCATATATTGGTGATATGAAAATATGAACTTCTAAGAGGAATTATATTATCTATATGGGAAAGATGTAGTAGCTATCTCAAATGGATGTGATGAAATTTATCATCAATGATATGCCTATTGTGTGGATGTTTTTTGGTCACTTTATAGAATATTTTCTCTTTCATACTATGTAATATCATTTTTTCAATATAATACTTATATGGTGCTACACATATTTGATAAATTATATATAGAATGCCCATTATTGAGTAGTAGGAAATGAATAAGAGTGATCATGATAATCATAATATGGGATTAACTTACCGATGTTTCTCACCGTCAGTGCTCTTATTCTTTTTTTATAAAAATTATTAGTCAATAGGAGTTTTTATTAATTTGTAGGGATATAAAAAATCATCATCATGAATATGTATAGTCTTCCTCATTTCTAAAATTATCATTATGGATATAAAAATAGTGTATTTAGATATTACATTGATATATTTATTATACTAATTATTGATGACATTCATATATAACTCAAAGGAAAGTAATAGAATAATGGACGCATGATAATTTTATTTAATACCTTTTTAAATGATGACTTTTATTAAAAAAAATCCAAATATGAATTTTGGAAATTTAATGATTCATTTATGGTCACATAATCATAAATTTGGGAATATGGGTTGATCCATAAATAATTAATGTTATTAATCATTGGAAAAAAACAACCAGTGGGACTAAGATAGATTGTTTTAATTGATTAAATATTTATTAGATAATAGTTGTGAATAATTTTTCAGTAATATCGAATCAACTACCCATGTAATCTCATAATAATGTAATGAACCATTGGATTGATGACTATAATGAAAAATTCAATGAATTATCAAGAATGTTTGTTAATCGACCTTTTCTATCACTTCATTACAGTGGATTATGGTTTTGGATTTAAAATTTTGAAATTAATAATGGGTTTTGATGTGTTCTTATGTAGAATTATATGATTATAGATTATCAATCACACTAATGTAAGAATCATGAATTTTTTTGGAACAAATGTTTTATAGATATATTTGTTAATTAATAAACCTTAAAATCAGGATTTATGGGGAGAAAAGTTATCCTTCTCAGTTTAGTGTTCGATTATCTTTCCATGTGATGATTATTGATAAAAAAGGATGATATGAGCTGTAAAAGTAGGTGATACGTGTTCCTGAGTTTATCATTTATTTGGATAGAATGATAATTTTTTAAAATTAAGATTTTTTCTTATGAATACGATAGATAAATAATTTTATACTATATTAATCTTATAGCTTATGATTCTCTATATATCCAAGTAGTATAATGATGTATATAGATATGAAGTAGGAGTTATGGTGGGATTATAAAGGGATATAAAATTTGGATTATGTATTTTAGTTCACAGTATATCAGCATGTTATATATGAGAGATATATCTCAATTAAGGTATCACATCTATTAGACATTCCAAAGTAGAACTTATAAAACAATATCATGGATTTCATTTTCAAACTCCCCAAAACTTCTAAATTCCAAAATGATATTATTCTTGTAGTTGAGCTCCATATAATGTAAACACATTTAATTTCAATCATGGATGATTTCCCACTTAATAATATTACATGGATATAAAATAATAATGTTGTAATGTTTTATGGGGTTCCACAATCATATCTATCATATCAATATTTGATGTATGCCTCTATTTTCTAGAGATGTATTAAATAATCTCAATCTAGATAGTTGTTTTTAAGGATTTGGTATCACAATTAAACATAATTTTAGTATGATATAATCACTCAAACATTATGGGATATATTGAGACTATGTTCTATTGTTTTCAAAATATTTTGGGAATAATGAATTTCTATTTTCAAATTATCGGATAAAATAAATTTCATCTGATAATTATTATAGCTTCATGTGAATCCACCTCTAGATATACATGTAGAACTATAATGGGATGAGATAATATTATAGAAATAAATCTATTGCAGACATAGCAATCTTATGAAATGTAATATAATGTTTGATAAAAATATTAACACAACTATGAAAACAAATGTAAAAAATATGATTCATATCGATAATCATTGGCATGATCAATATTTTCTTATTTATAAGAAGATATTATATCATATATATCTCTAAAATATGTTAATGATATTTTGATGTGATATAATGTTAATCCCCTAATATATAATCCCTTTATAGATTAATTTTCACACAAGTATTATTTCAAATCATTTAGCACATCTACCGAACCATCCTAAAGGTCATGATATGGTTCAAATATTAATACTCTTGAGCCGCATACTTGATCCATAAAATGTACTTAACTAATAAGAAACACCACAAAAGAATTATCTTTACTATAAAGAACACAATATATTATTATATTATTATATTAATAATGGTCCACGTAACATGGCTTCTCATATAAGTCCTCATCCTTAAACATCACATAATCTTGAGTTAAGTCAATAATTTGACCTTATTTCACATTGTGGAACTTTTCACAATTTTAGTTTTAGAAAATTAGGCCATAACTAGTAAATAATATCACTAATATTAAAAAGTGTACATGTATACATGCTATTCATTTTTTTCTTAATAGAAAACATTTTATGATAAAACATGATTTCGGTTTCTTAATAAAAATCTACATGACTTATTTATTTCTTATACCCACCGTTGTTCCTTATGAGTAAATGTTAAAAAACATGGGATGAGAGTAAAAATATCATTAAGGGGTATACCATAAGGAATGGAAGTGTTAATCTTGTAAATATGAAAACATTTTCACCAAAACATAATTTTCACCCATAAAACATGAATTTTTTTATATTACTCCTGAAATCATAAGATGCATTAAAAAATCTTAGCAATAATAAATCATAATTCATAATGGAAACTTGTGGAATCCCTTTCATACTTACATTGTAGCTTTCACAACTACATAGGGTGTAACCATCATGGTTACGATAGAAATGACTATCACATTATATTCCATAAATTTCATTGGATAAACCTTGAATATTACCTATGTCATGTTACCCAATACAATGGAGGGATATCATAGACTCACCTACCCTTGTTTCTTCATGGAACCTACCATATTCATAATAACATTAAATGAACCAAAACATAAACATAACACATAATACATGCATAATGTAAAAATAACATTTCATCTTTGAAATCACATTTCATCATGGTATATCTCACACTCATAAATGAAAATAAATTATTTTAAAATAAAATTGTAAACAAGAAAATTAATAATCAATACATAATACTGACATAAAATTGAGAAATACCACCCATGACTTAAAAATAAAAAATCATTCAATGTTATTGAAATAATCAATCCCCTTTTGAAGTATAATTAAAACATTTTAAAATAGGATTTTTGAATAAAAGTGTCGCATACCACATTGAAACATTTGAATGTTATTTACTATTAAAAACATTCATGTACATATAAATAATTACTAAAAATAATTTTGATAAATTCTACATGAATGAAAAGTATTTAGAAGATTAAATATTTAATGAATTTAAAATTTAGTTTTAGATGAAGATTAATTTACAAATATGAACATTTATATTATAAACCACATGATAGTATAATAATTTTTAAGACATTAAATATCATGATTACATATATAATATTGATAAAAACGTAAAATGATCTGTTTATACTCCTATAAATAAATAATGGTGAATATCATTAAGAAATGTTTTAATGAAATATTGTTGAGGTGATTCACTTTAAAAATATCGTATCATTAGATTAAGGATAAACAAATGACATAAATATGTGTGATAAATATAAATAGTCAAAAATTAAGTGGATATTATATGTAAAACAATAATTGGTCATTCACTCATATTTTTGTAAAAACAAAACCAATGACATGGATATTTAACATAATTAATTAAAATTTAGTTATATTTTCAAATACGTCAATTCTTAATTGTCTAGTTTGTTATTTATATTCATAAATAATATATTTAGGTTAATTTATACTTTATTTTTATCCTTTTTAATTTCTATTATTCAGTTTGTATTAATTATTACCATTCTATGACAATTAATCAATTATTTGAGTTCATATCCAATATTTTGTCAATGTTCAGTACTTAAGTCAAAAATGAACATGTTTTGATTTATGTTATCATTGGGGTCATAAGTAAATCATCTCTAGAATTATATTCATGAATTAAATATCATATATGTATAGTATATATGTATTTATAATTGTACATAAAATTTCTATATATGAAATGAAATGCACCATTCCTGGAGATGGTAGGTCGTACGTACGCATGAACACTACTGTCATTTCATTATCATATTATGGGAACAAAAACTAAGTGATACGTAAGTATATTATAATTCTAGTATAATATATACTTTTCTTATTTTAAATAATTCTATTAACTCTATCCTTTATCTATTCCATGTATGGAATGAATGAGTCATATTTCATTGAGGGGCTTCGACACTTTCTCAAATGAAATTATCGTATTTACACATTTTTGAAAGCATAATGTTATATTGTAAATAAAAATTAAATAACTATAGAGAAAATATAAATATCATATATATAATATATCAATATATTTCCTTTATTTTGGAAACATTTAGATATGGTATGAAAAAATTGAATAATCTTCCTTTTATGTGGTGGTTGTTCTCCGTTAAAAGAAACAATATGTTCTATATGCATTAGATGAAGTTGCGTGTAACTGTAGGATAAACCATTAGTAGAAAAAAATACTATATTATTATGTATATTGGTGTTGTTAGGTAATCATATAATAATAATAGCACATGGAGTGGAGAGGGAAAATAATTGAAAGGGACTTGAGAGCATTTATTACCTCTATATTGGGTAACACTTTTTCATTTGATCCAAAAGCCTTTCTTGAATTGACTTCTACCCTATGTAAGGACTCTAAGAAGAAATTAGGGATGTGTGGATATTATTTTAGAAGACATTGATTTTGACAAGGGGATTTAGAGGCATTATTGAGTCGGTAGAGGTGGTGGAATTTTATAAGAGAGAGGAGGGGCACTTTAAGAATTTCTTGAAATATTATTTTATTTTAAATTGATTTTCGAATTATAATAGATCATGTGTTATTTAATTATAGTAAATAATTTTTATGGATAGAAATAATCTCATTAAATAGATTATAAACATGGTTTGGTAATAAATTTGTCATTATCTTCTGGAAATAAACCTTAGGTAAATAAATTTACTATTAACATGTCTTTTTGTATTTCTACACAATATGGTTAATATATTTACTATAAAATTACTATAGAACATAAAGTGAATTTTTAATCAAATTTATAACATTATAAAATTAATTTCCTAGAATATTATATTTTTAGTACTATTATATCATTTATGAAATTAGTTTTTTTAATGCATTTTTGTCAATTTTGAAAATATTTAGTAATTTATTTTAGTTAAATTCATAACAACATGAATCATTCAAAAAACTAAATTAACTCAATGAAAAAATGTCATAATCATCCATTAATGTTTTATATGGGATAAATTTTTTCATTTTTCATTTATCTTTATATTTATAATATCATTTATTTGAATCATTCATTAATACGGAAATGCTTGAATCATTATTATGTCATAAATAAATTTATTTCGGTAATGAATAAAATTTATAAACAAACTACCACGAATTTTCAAATAATATTAAATTATAAATTACTATTTATAATATAAATATATTATTTATATAACCCTATATAAAAAATTTTTTAGTATAAATATTCATGTTTATATTATATTTCACTTTGCATTAAATTAATTATTAGAACATGTCATTATCACACCCAAGTTGCACCCAAATGAAAAATATTTCTTTAAATAGATTGGTATGGTATCCCACTAATCATATAATAATATTAGGTTATACGATATGGTAGTTTTATATTATTATAATATTATTTTTCTCTTTTTTTAACTAATTTACCTTTTAACCATGACAAATAAAAATAATTATTGAATATACTATTCATAATGCCCAAAAATAGTTACCTATTTACAAAATTTGGATATTATGATTCCAAATATGGAACCCATTTTTATAAATTACAAATATAGAAGTTGGATAAATTATTTTAAAATTAAATCCCATTGTCAAAAAGAGAAAATTGGGTTTTAAAAAGTTAAAACTATCAAAAGATCAACATGTGTGAATATCCAATTTAAATGTAAAATTACATTGAATAACCAAAATTATGTTAAATGATATAAACTAATCCAATTAATTTTTAAAACCAATTAAAATGATAATGTAACTATATAATTAAATTAGACGAAATGGAAATTTTGAATTAATATGCAGTAATTTTCACTATTCAAAAAAATATGAATTTTGTAACAAAAATAACAACAAATCAAATACAAATTCCGAATCCTGATTCTAAATAAAACTTATATTTTTTCAAATAGGACTTATAAAATTGTAAAAATATAATATTAAACATTTTTCACCAATATAAGGTGGTAAAGATTCCATCTTTTGAAAAATTATTTTTTATTCTAAAAAATAATTTTGTTCTTATTTCTTGTCTATAAAACATGTAATAGAAAATTTAAACATCACATTACATTTATATTTCGTTAATATAATCCAATAAGGTGTATATGATTTTATAAAAAAAATTAGACCCATTTAAATGAGTTTTCATATAAACACAACATTTATATTCAATTTTTGTTTTTTTCATTTCTAAAAGATTGGTAAATAATGAATCAATATATAAATATGTGTAAACAATATTTCATAATTCAGTAAATAAAATTCACTCCCTTCATTCCAATTTCATTTTTATAATGGTAAAAATTAAATAGTAATATTAATTTTTTCTTTTAATCATGATATAGCATATCATGTATGATATTAAACATAGTGATTTTTCTTAAAAAATGGGATGTTACAACTCCACTAATAAATGTTCTCTAGAAGAATCTAAAATATGATAAATATATATGGTGTCATGATGATTGAATAAAATGTATTTTTCCTTATTTAACTATATCATAGTGATGTAATTGCATGGACTATATTCACTAAAATGTTCTATTATATCACCCAATGATTCTATATGTATTTCCTTTCAAGTAAACATGAAATTTATGATATCTATATTTATAAGAAATATCTGGCATAAATGAACTATTATATAGTGTATATTAATAAAATATCCATTAAATTATGGATTGAGAGTAGAAATAACCACATTATGAAATATATTTATAGAGGATTTTGATGATAAAAATTTGTTTATAATCACTCATTTTTAATTATATTATTTAATGATTAGAGGAATTTTTTTTACAGGAAATTTATTTTTCTTCATCTAATATATTTTTATCCAAAAACTACATAATTATAACTATTTGAAAATTATTGTAATGAAATATTATGATCCTATATATTAATAAATGAATAATTATCATGTCTTTATTCAAATAAATTATAGGAATGATTGTAATGTAATTTATTGTCAAATAGATTTATTTTTCCTAAAACATTTCTTTTTGGGAAATATGTTTCTTTATTTTAATAAATTGGATAAATTAATATTTATTAATGAATTTAATTAAATTTTATGTATCCAATAAAATCATTTAACAAATATTTGATAGCTTTCTCTAGAAATATAATGAAAAAAAATAAATTTCACATATAAAAATACATTATATTACAAATGGGATTTTATTGTGTTTCACGTTCAAATTTTATAATAAATTTATTCCATTTATAAAAAAAAGGATACTAAAATTTATTCAATATATTAATCCTAAATTCATAATTTTTTAAATATTATATTAATATTTTTTGTTATAATTAATAGCAAAACTAAAACAAATTTGAATCCATAGTCATGTTTAAAACATGTTTATTATGTGATAAAATAAGTTATAAGGGTAATGAAGGCAGAAAAACATGATAATATATTATTTTTTGAAGATATTTATACCCTATAAAAACAAAAAATAATTTTTTTCTTTTCGGTTCATCTTACACATGAATCAGACCATTTATTTTTTAAATACGTTATGAATTTCACTATGTGTCCTATACCAGGCTTATAAGAAGAAACCTCCAGCCCTCCATTACTCATAGATTGTCAGCAATTAATCATGGAAAATACATTCACCAATTTCATCCATTATTAATTTAAATAGTCCTAGATAACATATTCTTCTTTAATAACCAATCATTCATTTCTTATGGTATTATCTAAAGGTTGAATATCACAGAAGATGTAAAAATATTAACCATTCTCTTAGAATTTTTTTTCTTGTTCAACATTATATATACCTATTTTATCCCTCATAGAAATATGAAACTATTATCATAAATATTTTTATTAGTTATTATCATGATTAACCAACAATTTTGAACCACTTTCACATCAAATGGAAAAGTGAAAGTATCACTCATGCCAACAGGTGCACTACAACTTCCATGTAGAGATATGGATAAGTCTCTATCAAAAAATAACATCTATTGATATAAATATTTGTGAAGTGACTAAATATGGTATATATGATACAATTATGATTATGAAAATGTACAGTAACATTTGTATTGATTTCTATATTTTCATTAGAATATTGAAATAGGGTTCGTGCAAGTACGGATGACAGTCTCCAGGAATGTTGTAATTTATTTTTATATAACTAAATTTTAAATAATAAGTTAGTGTTGAAATATTATAATAGGAAATTGTATGATATTTAAATTATTTATATGGTAATTTAATTTAATTACAATTCATTTTATTTTACAAAACATGAATTTACAATTCTTATAAATCTATTCATATGTTAGGTAATGGTATATTGTTTCAACCTCGTTATTTAATGAGTTTGTTTATGCTTATGTTTTTTTATTAAATTATATTTTATATTTCATTTAAATAAAAATTAACTTTATAAATTTTATTTATTTCATGATATTACATATTTTTTATGATTACACTCTCTCTATGTACTCAAAAGAAAAAAACAATTTAAATGATAACCTATTTTTTGTATAAAAACCTGGATACTTTCATCCATTTCTCTATATTCATTAAAACATTTATAATAATGTTATGAAAATTATTTATTGATTAAATAAATTAGTTTTTTAACAATTTTACTTTCTATAAAATAATTTCAAAATTATACCTCTGTTTTTTTAAAAAGATATGTATTTACAAAATGTATGAACAAAAACATTGTTTTAACATGCCCCACAAATTCATATTTTATATCAATAATTACTACTATTTTAATTGAATATCCCCTTTCAATTTCAAATAATTATATTTATATAAAATATTTTCGTTATGACTTTTATAATTTTTTTATTCGAAATATAGTTTTTTTCAATATTTTAATGGTAGATTCCTTTTGAAAACATCCACTGAATCTATTAAAGTCATTTTAAGCTACAGTAACATCAGTTTACAAGTTTTATCCATAAAATGGTGTATGATACTTTTATAAGATCATTATTTTTATCTAGATATTTGATAATGATGATGCTGTAATATTTATGAAACACATTTTACATTCCTTGGGTAAAGTCATTTTGAAATGGTAAATGATTTCATGATCTCAGGGAATACATTTGAATGGATTATTTTATGGGTGGGTATATCATTTCTAACTAAATTCTTAGATAATAAATACTTTTTGTAATGAAAAAATGCTAATTAAGAGTTTATCACTATTGAGTGAAGGGCACAGTGGAGCTTTTACCAACCCAAAATCTAGTAAACTTGTAGTTATCCTAGGTATATAACACATGAAATATCAATGTGAGAACCTCTAACTTAATAATTCATTGATTATGATTACACCACACTTTCTACAACCCTATAGTTATATGATTGTATTAAAATGTTATTCTATCATGGATCATGTTATATGATTAATTTAGGATTAATTTCTTGTATAATTCAGGTTTACAAATCTCATTTTACATGATTAAAACATATAATGTAATATACATTAAAGACGATTTTAAACCCATTGTGGTATTCTATTATATGGTTTAGTAGATCCACATACAATATTTAGTTAGGAGGAATTAAAATATAGAGTGTTTGATTTTATATTGAATGTGAATCCGAGAACATAGTTCCAATAAATGGATTAAAAGTATTTCAATCACGAGACAAGTTTTTCAATTTCATTATCATGAAGGATATTATAATGAAAGGGACAAAAATAGTAAGGAAAAAAAATAAAGAAATTATTATAAGAAGTATTGAGGTTTTCAATAAATTAGGGGAATTTAATGTGGAGAATTATGTTGTTCCCCAATAACATGTTATATCAATAATTTCCCATGGTTACTTTTTACAATAGCCTCAAGTCATATCACATTACACACATTGAACAACCTTATAGAGGAATTTTTTATAATAAAATTGGTGATTAATTGAATCAAATTATTAATATTGTAGTACACTGATTGTAATAAAAGTTTTATATTAGAAGAATAATAGTTTGTAATGAATCTTAACACAAATAATAATTAAAATTATATTTTCAGGTTTTTAAAATTAGAAGGAATATAACACACATTGGGAAAAATCTAACCATTATGGAATGTTTAATAATTTTAAATCTATTTATTTAGATTTTAGTGATCCTATACGGGATCCAAAAAATTAATATATTTCCAGATATAAAAATTAGAATCGTAATGATTTTCTATTTTCATATATTTTTATTCTTGGATATATGGACCACAAAACAATTCATGGGGAGAATAAGGAATTTTTAGGCCTTCTACTTCTAGTTGTTTTGAATAGCCTTAGTAAAAATTTCAATCACACACTATGATATAATTTTCTAATTCACATTTAAAATTATATGAAATATTTAATAAAATGTTAATAAAAATTCATTATCCATATGATAAATTAGAATCCCAATTCTACAGGAAAAATACATTGAATTATTATGATAAGGCTGAGACTATTGATATAATACACAATCTAGAATATCATTTTTTGGTAACTGTCTTAGGGAGTGACTGATTGAGAAAAAGTAAAATGGTCTTACACTATTGAAAACTTTATTCGAGAGAATATTATATTTTTTGCAAATATTTGTTGTTTTCAAACTCAATTTGAATCTCAAATAGATAACCCCATCACATTTAAAACATCAATGAAAAAGAAACTCTAATACTATAAAACAAGGAATCTATTAATTAGGACACCCAACATTAAATCCATTTAATACTACTATATATTTAGAATATCAAAATGAAAAGATATCTCTAAAGAAATATAATAATATTAATAAGAATCATAGGAAATAATGAATGGAATTTCAACAATTATAAAGAATTATTCAAGAACTATTCCCTTTCAATTATGAATAAATAATATTCATCTTGAAAACAAAATTTTAAATTTTATTATGCTCTTTATGAAATAGTAAATAATCAATTTTTTCCTTGAGAAATAAATTCTAATTCTGTATTTTTTAAAATTAAGTAAGAGAATATATACATATAATGTAGAATAGATGATTTTTTAGAAAAATATATAATTGATAAATATAGATTTTTGTTGAATAGTTGGATTCCTCTTATATCAAAACATTATTTTATAAATGAATGTTTTGTTTTAATTAATAAATAACTTATAAATATCATCATTTATCAAAGGAACAAGAAATATTTTCTATATTTATTTCCACAATTCATCTTTTTTTACTAAAATACCATTAATCATCATAATGGTTGTTAAAATAGTAATTAAAATATGATTGTAATGACTAAAATCTATTTATGTCTCTTATAAAATAAAAAACATAGAGAAGGAAGAAGTAGGATTTTCCCACCATAAAAAAGTTTATCTTTAATAACTCTAACATCATTGAATCCAATTAAATTAGAATTAAATGATTATATATATCACAAACAAAATCATGTTCATTAAAAGACCCCAAAAGGTACTATCATCAGAGGACATACCATTAGGTTAAACACTTTTGTGATGAAGGGTAATCTTTCGAGACCATAGTGGTATGAAGTATTATATTTTCATTTTTTATATGATAAAATTTCTATAAATATATTTTCATTATAAAATTAAATAAAAGCATTATTATATAATAAGTTGATAACAAATAGATAGTGATATGATGAAACCAATATTTTATTTTTTGGAAAATTTGTTTTTTCAATTAAAATATTCGTTTTGAATAATATTATGTTTAAAAATAAACTATATGTTCATGAAATTGTATTATTGAAAAATATTTACTTCATATTAGGGAAAATATAATTTAATATAGTTACATATAAATTTTATAAGGTTTAAAATATTATTTTTTCATAAAAATAAATATTTTATAGAAAATAATAATTTCTATAAAAATTGAATTATATAAGATTGATAAAATTATTTTTGAAAAATTAATTTGAAATTTTTAAATGATCACATCATAAAACGATAATGGTGTATTTGTTGTAATATTCTAAAATAGTTACATTGTTGTTTATAAATTATATGTCGTATAAAAATATGTTAACTATTATAACCTAATTAAAGGACAGAAGTAATATAATAAATAAAATATAATGGATAATAATAATAAATATGTCACCAATGTATAATATTGTGTTATATATGTTAATTGATATATTTTATAAACCAAATATCAATCCATGGAAACTTGTGTTATATTTTTTTGGTTTAATAAATTATCTATTAAATTGATTCAATTTCACCTCATTAATTTTATTCATTTATTGATTTCAATTATCATGTAATAAAATATAATACATATTTTAATGTTATAATCAATATAAAAAATTCATGGTATGTTTTGTGGTTTCTATTTTTTTCATTACATAGTGTCAAGTACATATGTTAAGAAATTGACAAACAATTCACCTATCATTTTATAAATGAAAACATTAAACCCTATTCCTATTATTTGAAATCCAATTAAGAACATATTTATAAGAAATTTCCCTCTATAAAACCTAGAAATTATTTTCGCATGATCAATATAATATCTTTCATATATTTAGATAAAACACATCAAGAATGTTATTCCCTTCCACTTAAACTTCATTCAAGTACCTTCTTTGTATTAAGATTTTGATTTACAATTCCTAAATTTAACATATATATTTACACATACCACTAAAATAGATATAATAAATGAGTATTTAGAGACCAACTTTATCTATAATTAATAAATTAAATAATATTTTATACAGACCTATTATATAGTTGAAATTATTCCATAATTTTTCATGAAAACCCTTTTGTTTTGGGAATACCTATCCGCATTTCAGTCTAAGGATATTCACCATGTTGTACATATTATTCATTTGTAGGGTATGTTTTTTATTAGAGGCATACTATTTTATATTATTGGTGAAAATTTATTAAATTCATTATTATGACTTATAATATGTGTGGATCCAAATTAATCTACATGATATAAAGGTGACTTGTGGGTCCAGAATTATATATCCCTCCAATGGATTTTTAAATTTTTTAATCTCATGAGATACCGTGTATGGGTAAATATATTTTATAATAATAATAGAATTATATGATATCCTAGAATTTATTGTTGCATTATTCTTATTATGTCATGTTCTAGGTTGTTTCTTCATTCATATGATAGCCTCGCTATGAAATCTTATATCATGTTTTCATTTTCATGATTATGATTATTAATATTTTATTTCATCATTTTATGTCCCTTAACCTATATGTATAGGTTTATATTTGGTTATTACATGATTATAACTTAAATGGGATTTTTTATCTTAATCCTTTATTTTATACATCATGATATTATTCCATTACATATTAAAATATCAATGGAATTTAAGGGAATGTTATGGAGTTTTTAAATAATATCATTGAATTCCAATTTAATGTGATTATTCTATGAATCTTATTTATCTAATAGATATTATTTCATGATCTTCTATGTTTTTTTTATTTGAATATTTTGTATTAGTTGTTTAAATAATATAAATAAAATATATGGGATGTTGTACCTCTATAAAATTACAAAAACTAATTATTTATCCCACAGTCTTAATTAATTGATAGTGGATTCTACAATTGTCATTGTGATCCTAGAGTGGAAAAAACTTTTATCCTTACTCATTGTCTAAATATTTTAGGTAATGATATCTACATCCCCCAAAAAATTTACAATTTAAATGGTAGGTATTCATTCATACTAATAGGGGTTTGGAAGTAGTTTCTTCCAAATGACATTCATATACATGATATGATGAGTGATATTAATGATCTAATAATCTTATGTTGAACATTTCTATCCTATGGGGTTTCATTCATCAATTGTTGTAAAAGTATGATACATTTTCATTTTATAGAGAAAAAAGTTCACTATAAAGTTGACTAAAATGAATGATAATAAAATATTAGTAATATATATTCTATAGATTAATTTAACCAAATGGAGGAAATAATTGATCATCTTTTGGATGAATTGTATCACTATTCCATTGTTAAAAATAACACATTAGAAGATGAAAAATAATTTTCCAAACCATATGGGGATGTGAGAGAATATAATTTGTAATAATGTCCCAAATCTATATCATTTCTATCAGATATGTTATGAGATATTAAGATAATGAATTTTTTATTAATGATATTATAAAATTTTATGGAGAGGTAAATATTGTCTTCATAACATAAAAAATATTGGATAAACCATTAGATATTTGTGTGAACGAAATCATGAGATGTTATGGTGTTTTTTCTATTGAATGTGTCCTTAAATTACATATTTCCACTACACTAAGAAGGTTTTTCAATATGTATACCACAAAGTAGAAATAATATTTTAAATAAAGGATTGAATTTGAACATATTTAACAGTAACAATAAAAAACAAATTGAAGGCATTTTGATTCTTTTTTATAACATTATTCCTTGAAGTGAATTACCACCAAATTTAGAGCCTAAAAACATATATTATATCTGAACTATTCAATACATAGTATGTAAACTAAAATTTGAGTCATAATTTTAGATGATCTATAAAAATACTCAATTGAACATCTTGTGGATCTATTAAAAATTTTAATGATATTATTGGATGGAACACTTTTAACATCAAATGGACCATTCATTTTAACATCCTAAAAAATAGGAATTGATGAAGATAAAAAACCAAGAGTTTATAATTATAGAATATTAAATCCATGCATGTTGGTTGTAGTTGTGGTTTAAAATATTATATTACTTTAATCTGGGACTATCTACCATATTTCATACATCACATGGTCCAAAAAATTTATAATGGTCCCTAAGTTGTGTGATCATATATATATTATATTTATAATGAATAAGAAGAAAAATATTTTTTAAATAAAATTGATATTATGAATGAATCATTGGAAATGAAATTTATAAACATGGGATGAACATTTCTCAATGAAAATTCAAAGTCATATGCATCAGAGTGTGTTGAAAATGTTTAATTATTATTTTATGTGGTATAATGCGGTTATAAATATGTTTAAATAACTCTTATGTACTTTGACAATACATATTTAACTTTTAAAACATTCGGAATTTTAGACCTAAATAATATATTTGGTTTCTATAAAGATAAAACTACTTTTATGTTATATATGATCAATATTTACTCTTACATAATTGAGAGGATAATTGATGTATTTATATATGAATTCTAACTTTTGGAATTGCATTTCACAAAATAATATAGAATATATAAATATATTAAAAGATTCGTCAGAATATATATCTTTTTTAACTAAGGTAAATATCATTTAATGGTTACTAATGTAATATTCATTCGTTACATGGTTTCAATGTGTTATATTTAGGTTTAAATTTCATTAATGGTGGAAAACATTAAGATTACCCTCCTGAAAATGTTAATAAAGTTATATGTATTTTTTTAATTCTTATATAGAATAGTGATTCATCCATGAATTTCCAAAAATCATAGGGCCCTTGAGTTCACTATGATTTATGGATACTGAATTTTTTTTGATGAGAATCATTTACCATCATTTAACCTATATATATGAAATAAAACATTTTCACCCAAAATCATTACACCATTTTTTAAAGTTATATTTTTATGTCATCTGTGATGTCAATTATATGGTTTTAGATGTCTATTTAGAATAAATAATGGAAACTATGAGGCATGTGATTTCCACATAAGATTTTTTTGGGTGATTCCCAATGGAATTTCATAAAAAAATGATAAGAAATTTGAATCCGAGGAAAATGTCTTTATTAACCATATCCCTATCTCATAACTGTTTTAAAAAAATATTCCAATAAAAGGTTCATGATTTAGAAACATAAATTATGGGAATTTGATATTGAAATTAAGGATAAGAAATTTGAAAAAATTATTATTAACCATTGTTGTGGTTACCCAATAAAAATGTTGAAGATCACAATGAGAAACATAAAATATTTGGAAATGGGAAATAGTTTATTACATTAGTTCAGAAATATTTCTGGCATACTGATGTTTCTAATTTTCATGTAGTGGGTATAAAACATAGATAACATAGACATGATAAAACAAATAAATTAATTTATATGATGAAATATAATTTCATGTATGATCCATTATTATATAAAATACAAGGAATTTGTTTTATAAAGATATGTTTTGTTGAGGGAGATAAGTATCCCATTTTTGAGATCTGTAATTATTTACAATGAGGAGGAAATCATCTGGGTGAATGTATTTACCAAATATTCTTATAGGACGGTGTATAAAATCCCATATTTTATATGATTCATGAAGTCTATTGGTTAGTTTTTAGAAATATCAATTCATGATATTTGTTGGAGTCAAACCAGAATACTAGAACATGGAATTCAAGAGGCAGAAACATTTGATGGTTGTGAGATGGATTTTATGGTTTCTTTTTCACCAAAATATTTGAATGTGTTTATTCGTGGTATGTAGATTATATATCCCATAGTTTCACATATTTGGAACTTCTAAACAACCTCATCTGTAGTGTTTGAAAAATTAAAAACAATAACATCTTTTCAATATTTGGGGTTACAAATGAATTCATAACATATAATTGAACGATTTTCAACAATTCTATGTTCATGGATGTATGAAAAAATATGAGTTAGATAATATAATAGAAAAAAATATCTGCCACATTCTAGTGATCAAATTGATATTTATAATAGATAGTTGATTATTTTAGAATGTGGTCTCTAGATTATGTAAATATTGGTATTTTAATCTACCTGATGCATTGAGGGATTATAAGAATATGTAAAAGACCCAAATATGGATGTCACTATATAAGATAATCATTTGGATGACATTTCATTTTACCATTTAATATCATCACAATTCAATTTTAGTAATTGTGACCATAGTCTATAATTACCAGTATTCGTGGTAAAATACTTTACAATATTTTAGATAGTTTAAGGTATTAAAAGGTAATACTATTAAAAAGGTGAAATTCGTATAGAAATTAGAATATCCTTTTATCAATACATCTTATTGAATGGTTTATTAATGGTTATACATATCATATTATAGTTCAATTCGGGAATTATCTATTTAATTTTAAAATAAAACTAAATGTTTTATCCCCTTAGAGATTTTGAGAGTGTTACTCAATATTGTATTTGAGTTTCTTAGAGTAGAGAATAGATTATTTTTGGTAAATGGTCTGAAAATAAAACATGAAATTGAGTTCCATCCAAATTTATTGTCTTCTATAAAATTATTTCAAAGATGATATTCCAGAGATTCTAACTGTGTACTATAGTCACAGTACATCTTGAGGGATAACACATGGATTCTAATCTCGATTTTGTTTGAATTTCTTTTTCATAATAAAATGTATTTTTTTTACCCTTGTTCATGGATGTTAGAGGTAATATTTATCAAGGTTGTCACCATGGAAATGAAAATATTATATATTTTAAATCCCTTATGTGACATTTCATTCTCTTGGTTGTTTTTGGAACAAGAGGAATAACTAAGAACTCTGAAAATCGGAAAACATTCACATGAAAAAGATAGATAAAACCATTTGAATATTTGTTTTTGTTATAATTAAATTTAGTGTAAGTGTATTAGATAGAATTAAAATGTATTGATATTTTCATATGGTAGATGGAGTGACAAAAAAATTGGTTTACTACCAAATGCTAGATAGTTTACCTCATTACTACAACTAGGTGACCAAAGAATAACACCCTACAATAAATTTTGGGAATTATTCAAGACCAAATTTATCTTCATCCTCTATAATTGTAAGTAAACATCATATATAAAAATTTAGGATCCTATCAGAATATTTATTATTTATTTGATTTATAATTTTATAATATATTAATGTTGTAATATATAATACATTCTAACTTGATAAAATTTTCTTTGATATTTGGGAGGGAGCATTTGACTGACATGATCCAATTAATCTTCTACGTTTATAAGAGATTTTTATAATGGTAATATTAATTTATTTTATATGTTAGCAGGGAGTAACATATGGGGAATTCATCCATTTTAATTTAAATAAAAATAAGTGAATCACTGTCTATAAATATGGATTTATTGAATTTTTAAAACTAAGATATTAAAAAAAATTGAATAAAATATTATTCATTGTTGCACACATTAAAATTCCTTACATTAATATGTTTTTATACATGACTATCATTGTAACACCTAGAGATATTGTGAAAAATAAATAAAATTATTTTAATCATTTTATTATTTTACATATCATTGAATAATAAATATATGTATTTTTATATGAAGGCACTATGTTTTCTTTTCAATATATACAACACAATGTTAAGAATGTGATACAAGAATCACATATATTAACTTTTGTTACACACCACACTATGATTGTCTTTCATAACACAAAATTCTACGTTTCTTCAATATAATGCGTTACAGGCAAGGAAATGTTTTTCCAACCTCAATTAGACTATTTATATTATTATTAAATTATTTTTATATTTTTTAAATTTCCATTGGATAGAATGTTATTAAAATGATTAGCTAAATTGTGAACATAATTTTTACACATGTAAACAAAATAATCCATTAGTTATTAGTTAGTAGTAGTGAATTAATAAACTATTTAAAAATAATTAAATTAAATTTCAAGGAATTTTTTTTTCTATGTAGGAAAAATAAATTTCTAAATAAAATTAAAAAAATACCATTGATTAATTTTTTGATGAAATTTTTTATATCATATATTTAATAAATATTTTATATAGTTGTCAGATAGATTAGTTAGATATAAGAAGAGAATAATTAAAATTTTATAAATAAAATCATGTATTTTTCTAAAGAATAATTTTAAAAAAATTTAATTGAGAACCTATTTTAAAATATGATTTGAACAATTATACAATTTCTATCAAAAAATGATCTTCATTTTTTGAAATTGGAATATCAAAATTCACATTTGGTAAATTGTTTTCTTATTCTGTGAATTTCATTTTTTTAATTGTGAATTCACAAAATGGTACTTCTATACTGCATTTTAAACTAATTTATTTATATATTTCAATTATGTATTTATTTGGTTTTAATTAAAAATTAAATAAATTGTAAATAGTGTAATCAAAATTAGGTAATTTGGATAAATTTCACTTTGAAGTTGGATATAAAAACCTTTCATGCATTGGATCATTTTTATATAAAAAAGATTGTTTATCATCCCGTCTACTGAATTAAATTAAATTAATTTGTTCCATTTTTTTTGAGTTAGTAAAAATATATTTTATAATTTTAATAATTATATAATAAAATTTCTAAAAGTTTCATCTTATTTTTTACTAGAACAATTAGTTAATGTGTATAAGATTAATGACCTTGATTAATAGAACAAAAAATCATTATGGTGGACTAAACATTAATAATAAGGCAAAAAATGAACAATAAACATTACCAAAACACATATTGTGTTACTATTTAGAAACTATACTCCATTATATTATATTGAATCTATTATTTAATCATCTTGACCTGGGAAAAACGTGGTGGGAATACAATTTCAATAATTTACAAGAATTCCACTCATCATTCACTATAACAAGGCAGTGAGACTCCCAATTTTTCACACATATCAAGTATTTTTTCAAGACAATAATCTTATCAAATAACCGAAGAAAATAAAAATTTATCAAAGAATCATAATGATCAGTATAAATACTTTTAAGGAATCCCTTTAGTGGAATCCTAGTGGAGAAACTCAAAGAAAAGGTAACATCCATCTAAAAAATTATTTATTACATATTCATTTGAAACAACCTCAATTATTATTATTAAATCAATATTTAATAACATATGTAGGATAAATATTCTTATTTTTTTTATTATATGGGTCAAATTTATAATTACACACACTTCCATCAAATTGGAAATGAACTTACCATTCGTGTGTTTGGCTAAGTACCACCACACGAAAAGATATTTTTTATTTTTTCATTATAATATATCAAGGGTGGTAATTATGATATAAACACTATTTATAAATTATATATAATGAATTTATTATTTTTAATTCTTTTAGATTAATTATAAAAAACATAACTCCATTATTTCAATGTTTTTAAAAATTATTACTTGTTTTTTTGACCTGTGGACTATCGCCTCATAAATGTGATATGATTCATTAAAATACATCATAAAACATATTTAGGATGAGTTTAGAGAAATTATTATATAATTATTAAATAATAATTATACTGGTATTACATTATATATATATATATATATACATACATATATATATTTTTCATTTACAACCTTTTATCCAATACAATAACAAAATGGAAATAACGTTCATATGTAAGTACGGCCTACCGTATCACCAAATTGTGTCATCCATTTATTATTTAAATATTTTATATATTATTAGAAATAAATTTATAATGAATATATATGATATTTATATCATTTTTACTTCCCATGAATAATTAAATCATGATCTACATAAAAGGATCAAATAAGAATGATCAAAACATATATTAAAAATGAATTGGATATTACTAGAAACAAAACATTAGCATATAGTTTTCAAAAAAGGGTAAAATTAAGTAATAATAAAATAATATATTTATCTACATATAATAATATTGATATTTTGTTAATTTAAAATTATATTATATCAATTTTACTATATTTTTGATTGTGTATGACGAAATTTACGACTGAAGTCAATTGTTTTCTTGTCTCACATTTATTTCTGTGAGAATTATGAATTTTTAAACACTTATTTTTATTTTGGGGTTCATATTAATCACATAAAAGTAATATATTATTTTTATAAAAAAACTTTTTTATATTTAAATATCTCTTTTATGATCTTTATTCCTTGGTGTTTGTGGTTGAAAAGACACCAAATCGGTAATGTAATTTTGTCTCAATTTTCCTTCTTGGAGAAACATGCAATGTTATGAACCTAAGTTTTTTATTAGGTATATATACATCCCATTTTCCTCTTATATAATAATATAAATATTTTAATTATAATTTATGGTCCATCTAAAGTTATTTTTAAACGTAAAATTTAATTCAATGTTACAAATATGTAAAAAATTTATTACCAAAATCCCTGGGTTTATCATGAGTATTTTGGATTATTCTTAGGTTGGTTAAATATTATTATCAATTTAAAATGAAGTATAAATAATTCTCTTCTCATATTATTTTAAATTATAATTTAATGTATTTTAAACAATTTCCCACTCATTGGTACTTATGTTAATTAATAAGTTTTTAAGAATATATGACATAATTTATCTTTAGTTGGATAATTATTTTATTCTCAAATGATGTTTTTTAAATGTAGTTTCAATTTTTTAATTGATATAAATATTTGATTTCATTAGAAAATTATTTTAATAAATTTTATTATATTTATATTTGTTTAAAATGGTTTTTAAATCCTCTTTTAGAACATTCAAATATATTTTAAAAGATTATTTTTTCAAGATTTCATTACAAAATTTTAATGTATTTAAATAAATTATTCATAATGTTTTCATGATTTCTTAATAAGTTTTCTATTATATTTTGAAAAAATATTGTTTTCAAAATGATATTTGTTTTAAAGAGGATTTAAAAAAAGGATAATATAATATTCATCAAGATATGTTCAAAATGAAATATCAATGCTTTATTAATAAGAAATGTACTTTTAATATAGTTAAAAAAGGTGTTTTGAAAGAAAGGATATTTTCCATATGAAATTTTACTTCTGATCAACATAAATCCTCATCCATAGAAGATGAAATAAATTGTTATAGATTATTCCTTACCATGTATATGATCCATTAATATGATTTATATTCTCTCTTGAATATTTTATATTTCGATGTAATGATGTTTAGGACACAATTTACCTCATCCATGGGTTATGTTATTCTAAAACTCACTTATTTTCTATGGTTATTCTTAAATGAAATGATTTTATGACATTTAAATTTTCTAAATGAAATTAGATGATTAAATTTTTATGATAATCATTTAATTCATTTCTTTATTATTATATTTTTATAAAACCCATCAATTTTTTTGGGTCATGATATGATGCATTTTTTTATCATATGGAACATATAAATGACTGAGATTATTAATTAATGTTTAGGAAGTATATATTAACTCAGTTAATTTTCTAGTCAATTATATATCATTATATAAAGATAGAAAGCAAGTTGATAATGTTCATGAAAATTGGAAAACATGTTTGTCCTTATCCAAAATATGAAACATGTGTGACCTGATCCGCTATGGGGATAGGGGAAACCTACTCTACTATGGGAAAAAGTTATTTATAATCCAATATGTGAAATTTTTGTGTCCTGATCAACTATGATAATATGGGAAAACCAAATACACTATGGTAAATAGGTGATTCTAGATCCACTCGGGGAAACACATGTGTTTGAATCCAAAAAAGGGGAAACGTGTATGTGAGAATCCACTATGTTTATGGTATTGGTAGTTAACCATGAATCATGAAATAGTTTTAAATATTTAAAATTCTTCCACACATATATGAAATGATCTTACGGTTAATGATTGATTATTGAGGAATTTTCACCCTTATGGTTCATGTATTATGTACTACAAATCTTTATGAGATAAATCATTATTGGGATCTTTTATATATTGTTTATGATATAAAAATTTTATGATCATTTTCCGATACCCTTATTATATATTTATTATAATATATCACTATTGTTTACATAAACATTTAATTTGAGCTCACCCATTTATTATTTTTCTATTCATTGTATTATGAAGAATTGTTTAATGAAAAGTACTAAAGGGGAATATCTTTAAGGTTTATATTGATGATCATTTACCATGTTGAAAGAAAATGGTTACTTATTTAAAAGACACTAAAATTTTGTTGTCCAATATAATAGATTTATGTCTTGTTCTAAATATTCAATTAAAACAATGTAATGTCCATGTCTGTTAATCCTAGATTTATATTATTGGTGTGAATGGATTGATTTTTTTATCTATCAGAAATTTTAATGAGAAAATAGTAATTATATAACTATGGTTATTTATATTTATATTTTATGGGTTTTATCTATTTAAAATCCTATGCAGTCATAGAATTAAAATTTGGAGTCCAGATTTAGGGGTCATATATTTCATTTTTCATGATTATAATTTATTCCTCTATGATATGTTTATTTTCACAATATAATTTCTTGTTTTAGAAAATGGATAAATCCAAAATGTACCATGTTAAGAATTAATTAAATGTAAAATTCAATGATTTTCATTTTAATTAAATGAATATTATAATGAATCGATTTAAGATCATGTTTTTTATTTCCACATAACATTATAAAGTCATAAATATTGTTGAGTTTATAAAGGGATAAAAATTAAGGATGCACTTATCTTCTTGATAAATAAATATATAG
This sequence comes from Viscum album, assembly GCA_963277665.1. NCBI lineage: Eukaryota > Viridiplantae > Streptophyta > Magnoliopsida > Santalales > Viscaceae > Viscum > Viscum album. The sequence continues at coordinate 1,067,178,112 of OY728157.1, read as the reverse complement.
AATTTAAAATATTTTTTTCATTATTAGTGGATAATAAGGATAAAAATTTAAATTTCAAAGTTTGAACATTGAAGGAGAAAATAATCAGGGGTGTAACATTATCAAGAATACGAGTAAACATGATAAAGTTTTCTCTAGCCAATAGAAGGATTTCAATGAATTAATTTCCATAAGTAGCATTATTGTTTTATTCATAAAAATTATATTGAATTTTACCATAAATATCATGTTAATAATATGAAAATAATGATATAATTAAATGGAAACTCTCAAAACAATTGGGATAAGATGATTGGATTTACTTTGTGATCATAATGTTGAAGGGAACATGGATATAATTTTCTAAGGATAACAAATAAACTTATAAAATGTGGGAATAAGGGTTACCAAGGCATTAAATAACATGGGAATTAAAATAGAGATAATTCAAAAGATAATTCACCTCTAATAATTTTCTATCTCAAATGTTAGGAGTATGATAATTATTATAGAAATTTCATTAAAAAATGTTAATGTTGATGATTGATGTCATCGTTCTCTTAATGTTGGGGGTAAGTATAAAACTTATCCCAAAACATTTTATCATTTGAATCATGATAATTAGTTTATATATATCATCCCACATTATTTAGAATGTTAATGTTTTATTTAGTATAAATAATCCATATAAATAAATTATTTAATATCATTTAGTGATGTTTCATGTGATTATCTCCCTAAAAAGAGATTTTGGAATAACATTATCCAATGTTATATTCTATTGAAGAAAATATGAATATCAGATTATAACAATATAAAATATTATTAGATAACACCTTGTTTATTGATAAAGTTATAGTTATAATTTTTAAGGGCTATAAGGATCACCATTTAAGAAATAGTTTTAGTTAATCATTGGAAAACTTTTTAAGGAGTACAATATTATCTCTCTATAAAAGGATTTGTGCATAATGGACAACATGTGATAGAAATTTTTTTGTGTTGAAAAATAAAGATATGTCATATGATTTATTATACATGATGGGTCTTATAAATCATTTTCTCTTCTGTTATAACAAATTCACCTTCATTTTCAGAGTAAGAGATGGAGTGTAAATTGGTCAGGGACCAACCAAAAGGGTGATATTGAGTATATGAAATGACATGAAATAAATTATAAATATATCCTTTCTATAATTCATCAATATTATGAAAAAGTTTGTGAAATAAAATTTTATCATATTATAATAATTTTTATGATATCAATTACTTCTTTTATTCTTATTTAGTTTTTTGTTTTATTATTATCAAATTTCCATGGATCACAAAATTTCTAGTGTTTAGTAATATTTATTGATCTCAATAATTATTTCCACATTTTTTCGATGTCCATGTTTCCACTTAAAACCTATGTTATCCTATGTTGGAACCTAGTTTTGTGTTACATTGGGTAACTATAATGTTCCAAAATATCCATTTTTAAAGGAAATTTCATATTCAATTTTACATTATGGGATTGTATCAATGTAGAAATCATCTATTTAACCTATGGAAACCCAAAATAATATAAATGAAAAAATTCATTATAATTTGGTAGAATGTAATTCTCTAATATTTTGTGAAATATTTTCATTTAGTCAATTTAAAAATTTAAATATTAAATGTTTCACACAACATTGAATATATATTTTTCTATATGAAAGAAAAAAATTGTTTTCATTATATGAAAATCAATATTAATCATGAACTACAAAAAAAAATTATTAATATTTTAGACATTATAAAAAAAATTGATACATAAAATGATTATTTCCATTAATAGCATGCGTAATAATCCGGAATGTGTTTTACTGAACTCTATTATATGATTAATATTATTGTTAAAGTATTATTATAACTACCACATAGAAGTTGGAAATGAAGTTATGAAAAATAATTACAATAACAATGATAATATTATTAATACATGTATATAAAATTAATCATTCTGTTATCAATTAGTATATTTGAATGAATCAATTATTTGAAAATCAGGAAAATTCATTTCTATATTTTTTTCTATTTTGTAAACAGAATTATATAAATAAATTAAATATATATTTTATTTTTAGTTTTATTAAAAATTAAGCATTATATATACAATATATATTATTTATACTCATCAAATAAAATTTATAGATACTATATATGAAAAAAACAAATTTTATTAAGAAAATTATATATATTTCAAAAAGGTAATTGTAACACCATTTAATTCAAACCTATATTAAATCGTATTTTGGAAACACATATAAATCTTATATGAAAAATTGAACATCATTTTTTAATTTTATTTAATAATTATTTTTTCTTTAATTTGTTTTGTGTATTTCATTGATTTTTAAATTACAATGAATAATTAAAAACTATAAATTTTAATTTAAAAATTATTCTTAATCGAATTTATTTATGAAGATAAATTTTGTTTTAAAATCTTAATGGTATAATCATATCAATTTTATGTCAATTATTCTCATTTAGGTTATTTTAGTCAATTTCACAAAGAAATTATATATAAAAAAGTTTCATACTATAGAACATTTTTACATTAAAACCCTACTTTATTATCACATGAAAGGGATTAAATTAAAATTAGTTTCTATTAGTTGTCTATTTTAAATTTGAAAAATTGAATTGAAAATTTAAATTCCTAATAATATATAATTTTAAATACGCAAAAATTATTTTTGGATCAAAACGATTACAGAAAGTGAATGAAATCAATTTCCTCGATTTGGTGAAAAATTAGATTAATAATGTACTCTACCTGAAATTAATCATAGAAAATAAAAAATATAAAATTCTAGTATATATTATGCATTTAGATTTAGACCATATAGTACATTTTATTTTATTTTTATCATTATTATATCTATTTCGCTTTTTAAAAACATGGGTGGAATTACCTTTTCATTACAATACACGAATGCCACTCCTCCTTTTTAAAAAGAAACTAGTCCCTCAAAACTATTCACAAGTATCATGAACTGTGAGTTGAGAAAAATAAAATTAAATATAGTAAAATAATATCTATGTTCATAAAAAGAACATACTATTTGTTATAAATATAATCAAATATTCCCTTTTGTGGAAACCTGGAGGAGTTACCCAAAGAACTGATAACTTCTCTAACCATGAATTTTTTACATTAATTTTCCACCACCTAAATTATTATTATTAAATTATTAAATTAAATACTATGTTTCATAAATATTTATATATTATGTGTTTATATGCTTTCTATTAAACATTACACACACTTTCATCAACTGGCTAAAAACATACAATTTTTGTCTATGGCTGATATCGCCTCGTGAAATAATGTTGTTCATTTTTCTTTTTCCACATATAAAGGGAGGGAATTATTATGGAAACTGTGTTTTTATATAATATTTATGATATTTATCATTAATTTATTTTTTAAAAATTATTATATAAATCATAAATTCATGCTTTATTTTTTTTTTGAGAAGTATAACGTCGTTTGTGGATGTATGGATTACAACATATTAAAAGTGATTCGATTTGTTAACACATTACATAGAATTTATTAAGGATTATTTTAGTGATGATACATGATATATAATAAATAATAATTATAACTTATTTGAATATACATATATATAATTTACATTTGTTCTTTTAAAATGACAACAAAATAAAAACTACATTCATTCGTACGTATGGCCTACCATCTCCATCAAAAATGTATTCAATTTCATATTTATATATTTATTAGAATTGAAAAATACATATATACTGAATATATATTATATTTATATCATTTTAAACAAACATTATTTAATTTAATCACGTTTTATGTAATAGGATCAACAATAACAAGCCATAATATATATGAAGAACACAATGGATATTATCCAAAACATAATATTGACATGGGGTTATTAATAAATTTGAAACATAATTCCATAAAAAATGTTATATGGTGATAGATATAATAATATTTTTATGTGGTTTTTATATATATAAAAAAATTATTATAAAATCTTTTTGAATGTGTACAAAGAAAGTCACAACTCAAGGTAAGGGTTTTCTCATCACACTTTTATTTCTATGAGACTTATGAATTAGTCACCCCTTATTTCTTATTGTGGTTTATATGATTAAAATTCATTTAAAATCTTACTTTAACACTTATAATTATGCATAATGACAAATCCATCATATTATCTTTATTTAACAGTTTTTATGGTTCTAAATTTATAATATCAGAAAATTAATATTGCCTTAGTTCAAATTCGTTGAGACACATGTCATGTTATGCACATATTATTTTTTATGGGTTGTATATTCTTACCATTAAAATTTCATATCATGACTACACTTATTTTTATGATATTTTCTTCATCATGTAATTGTATTATAAAATGTTTTTTATTTTAGTGTTATACAAGCGGTAATGGTTTCCTACTACAACATTATCATTTATTTGGATTTTTTATGATTATTTATCCATTGAAAAAATATAGTGACTCATATTTAATGAAAAATACTGATTTTTCATATTCAGTTGTTATTCATGATATATTAATGTATTAGTATTATTTTCCCACACCAATTCACTCATGATAATTAAGAAACAAAAATTCATAACACTCAAAATTATTTCAATTTAATCAGAAATCTATTTTATTCACACACCCGGTAATCAGAAAATTTTCTCAATTTTATTTAAAAGGTATATTAAGATAGTTTTAATTGAAATGGATTTTAAATAATTATTTTATGTTTTAATGTATTTAAAATGGTTTTATAAATAACTTTTAAATATTTCATCGGTGTTTTAAAAGAAAAATGTTTTCATGAAATCTTTTTTTGTTATCAAATTGTTTTCAAATAAAAAGGTTTAAAAATGTTCTCTGGAATTATATATAAATTTTTAATGATATTTTGACTGAATATCCAACTTTTTATGTTTTAAAGGCCATTTTAAAGCAAATATCATATTTTTCCTCATAAAAAGATTTAAATGAAATTTCAATGATTTATTTATATTAATTTAACTATAAAATGGTTTTACAAAAGGTATTTTAAATTAAAGGATATTTTCATAGTGAAATGATACATGTGATCCTTAAAAATATTTATTCATATATGATGATATATTCTTTATAGTTTTTTATTTAATGGGAATACGGTACAAGAATAATATCCATAATCTTTGATGAATGGTTTATGTTTTGATGGAATGATGTTTATGAAACATATTCATTATAAATGGGATATATTCTCTTGAAACCCACTTATTTTCATTATTTATACATTAATGAAATTATTATAAGACATATCCATTTTGAATAGTTAATGATATGATGAAATTTTTATTATATCCAAACAATTTCATAGGATATGATATGATTTTTAGGAAAACCATCTCTTTTAATGGGTCATGATATGATGAATGTTTTATTATATTATGGCACATGTATATATTATTTTAGTCTTTGATGTGTGGGACCTATATGTTCCTTCAGTGATTTGAGTATTTATTTATATATCCTAGGATAATAATTAGAATGAAGTCGACGTGCTTGATACACAATGGGAAATAGTTGTCTAAGCATCCAACATTGGAAAATGGTTTTTCTTTATCTAATTTTGTAATCATGGGTATCTAGATGCAATATTGGAAGTTAGCATGTCTATATCCACTATAGGAACAAAGTGATACCTAATCCACAATGTTAAATAGGTGTACCAAATTTCACAATTAAAAACAGGTGTTCCCGATCTAAAAAGTTAAAATTAGAGTGTATTAATCAAATATGTTAATTGTCTAATTAGTTAACGTTGAAATATGAAATGTGTTTCTATAGTTATAATGGTTCTAGAGATATATGAAATGTGATTAGGGTTCATGGTTGATTTATGAGGATTTTTCACCAAAATGATTATTGTCATATTAATTACCAATATTTTATCCATGAATCATTATTATGGTATACGATATGTTGGGTATGATATTATATATTATGAACATGTTTCCACACCCTTATTCTCATGTTATAATTACATATATTTGTTTTTACACTTATTAAGAATATGAGCTCGCCCCATTCTTATTCATTTCTCCTGTACATTTTCAAGAATTCTTTTGTGTAGGAGTTTAAAAGGGGATGATATATAAGGAATATGTTCAAGATATTTCACCAAATTAAAGGATTATTTTTCCATATATCTAAATACACTAAACTATTATGTTCCTCAAGTATGTATTTTTGTAATTAGATGAATATTAATAAAAAATGACGTAAAATCTAGGTTTGTAAATCATGGTTCAATATAATCAATGTTCTAAATTTTAATTCAAGTTAGATTTTTTTTTCATGAAAATAAAATAAAATAATTCTTTTTCTTATATGTTCCTAAAAATATGTTTATTGAGGAAGTAATTCCATGAGAACTCTTGTACCCCTCCAAAAAACTATGAATTACTAAATTTTATTTCTTTTTTAATAAAAAATCTCCCATACTCAGATCTAAAACTATGATAATTTTAGGTTTATATAATGGGTGGCTTGTTAATTCATACTTATCAATTTTTTATAATTGATCAATACATCTCAAAAACTACCACAAAAAATTACAATGTTTTATAGACATTGTGATTAAATTTTCACATAAAATGTTTCAATCCAATAGATTAATTTTATACTAGTATTGAGGCTTATTTTGATTTTGATGTTTTGGGATTTTAATTATTTTCCATGGAGTTTTACCTCAATTTTAAAAAAGAATATGTTTATGAACTACTATATAGACTCTTATTGGATAATTATTAATGAATATTAATTAAATTTTTAGAAAAATATATTACTAAAATTAAACTAATGGGATACTTCCATTTTGAAAAAGACACTTGACATCTGAATGAAATGGTATTCATAAGTCCTATAAACTGTAGTAAAATGGAATATTGGGAACCTATAGTGAATTTTTGATAAATTAAAAACTAAATATATATATATATATACAATTGTTCTTTCAACTATCCCTTATAAAACCATGAATAAAAGTTTATATTTTATAAATATTTGTTCATTATGGTGATGGTAATATTGAACCAAATTGAAGGAGTTTATTTCCTAATAATGTATGTTTTGGATTTCATTAATTATTTGGAAAATTGAACATTAATTTTTGGAACACATGGAAGAGTAATGATAATTTGATCCTCTGTTTATGGTTTAAATTCACCATAAATCATACTTTTCTACACTCCAATAAAAATAAAAATACTTATTGTTTATGTATTACAATGGGTCATTTAATATAAGAGGCAGAATTCTTTAATTATTAATGAGTCTTAACATTAATCATCATTAGTGTACATTATAATTTAGATAATACTTGATATAAAAATTCAATGATGAATTTAGTTCCTATCTTAAACATTTTTCTATATCAATTAATATTTCATCATGCATCATTTTATTCTAATATAAATATTATATTTTCTATATACATTTAAAATAAATTGATTGTTAATGTAAAAATTAATTTTTATCTATGGATGATTTTTTGAATAATGTTTTTTCCAAATTATTTTATATACTTTTTTGTGAAATAATACTATTTTAAAAGATAAAAGGTGTTTTCGGCGGAGATAAATGAAATGGTTATTTATTTTAAAAAATATTATTTGAATATAAAATATTAATAGTTCATTTTTCCTTTCACATGGTTTGGAAACATAGTCTTTATACTATTATCTAACAATACAAACACCACGTGATGATAAAAAAGGTCATAAGGTTGTTCCAAATGGTCTTCATGTCCAACCACTAAATATTTAAAAGTAACTTATCCTTAAAATATAAAAAATGTATTGTTTATGGTAGAAACCCACATAGAATGAAGATCTATGTGCTTTAGTCCACCTCACAACATATTTTGCTAAACGATTATCACTAATTATGCTCTATCTATTTGCTCTAAGGTGTAATTCCAAAATTTCATACATTCAGACTCTGTTACTCTTGAAACACCGTTAAATACATATAAATTATAGAATCCACATTCATTATAATTAAAAAATAAAAATAAAAAATCCATTGGTGAAATTTAAATAAGAACACACCTCAAAAAAATAAGGGTTTTACAACATCCCCCATATAATTTATCCCATCATCAAACTAGACATCATAAATAATTAATATTTATTTACATTATATCAACATTATGTGCATTAATCCAATATATATTCTAATGAATTTATATTTGATACACTAAAAAAATCTGGAAACATTTCATATACTTCCGATTCTCATTCTCATGTCCTCTCATGGATATGGTCATGTTGCTACCACAACCACATCAAAGAATTTTATTACTATATATAGACTTTTAAATATGATGAACAAAATATTCCATCCATAAAGGTTCTTCAGGACATAAGGTAAACCTCTTACAGAGGGCACTTCACAAAAGTTCTTTCTCATACCTATGATTATTGGCACCAACTTCCATTGCTTATTTAAGCACGTATGTCATATTTAATACCTCCACTATATTCTATATTATATTTCATCCCACCACATTAATCATGATTAAATGTGGAACAATACCTAAAACACATGATTAATTACACGACATATGTGAAAAGTCTCTACATGATGTCATATAACACTAATTAAATTCTAACCATTTCTGGATCAACTGAATTTGCTTTGAAAAATCCGCTCAAAACTCGTTCACAACATTGAAACTCTTAGATCTCTATCTGACATGAAAATTTTGAATCATAACCCTATGGTTATCCCAATGATAACTAAACATAGGATCAAACCCCTTCAACATGTTCATTATGAAATAATAAATATTCTTCAATTATCACTTAGTCAATTTAATATAGGAAATGTTCTAAAGAAATTATGTAGCATGTTTATTCAAAAACACTCATCAAAATCCACATCATTTATTTTTCACAAAGATTCATAGTCAGCATGACATGATGCCTGAATCAATCTATACCCATCTTATAATAACCATGAATCTAGTTACCCGGAGTTGGTGGTTATATTATTACATTAAAATGAGATAAAAAAAATTTACAACAGAGATTAAACAATTAGTTCAGATTTCATGAAGAACCATATTCATATAAGATCGCATTTTTCTTTTGAAATAAAACATTTTACCCAATAAAATAAAATTTTCATCATCTTTGAAACTCCATCAAAAAATTATTCATCATATCATAGTGAAAGGAAACTAAAAATTGGTGATATCAAATACTCATTAATGGTTATATACAATGGAATCCATCATTAGTAGATAAGGAATAATCAATATAGAATGATAAGTAACTATAATCACATTCAATTTAATCAATTAATTCAGAATTACATGCTTCTATATATAATTTAAATGATAAAATCTCATTGTTAATAATAATATCTAAATTATCAATGATTAAAATTTCTAATGTTGGATTTCGAGATCCCAATCGTCATTATAACTATTCTATCATATCCTCTCTCCAAGATTCATTAAAACAACTTATAGAGAGCCATATAATTTAACCAAATGGATTTTATCATGAGACATGACTATGCATCAAAGGCATACATAATTTGTCCCCACCCATACCTGTATGTATAATGATTTCAACATATATCATATGATCAAATTAATTCATGAAAAAATGTCTTATCAATATCTATCTATATTGAGTAAACCATACAGATTTATCAATGTTTTTCATAGTCAATCATATAATTTTTAATCTAATACACCATATTTGTAAATTTTATATATATTAAGAAATATGAATTCCTATGATAAAAAAAATATAGATCTTTACTGAAAATATAATGTCCAATGTCTGTGAGATTGAACATTCTTCAAGATATGGTTAATGATCCCAACAGTAATAAATAATTTTACTATTGATAAAATCATTGGTCAAAATGAACAGAAACCATACGGAGAAATAATAATGTTGGAATAAATATAACTTATCTCAATTGATATATAAGTTTGATAATGTATTTTTTTCTTTGATAAAATTAAATCCTATAGAAAGATAATTCAAACATTCTTGAGGAAAATGAAATTTTAACATTGAAAATAAATTTTTGAAAAATAAAACAATTCCATAATATTTGGAATATTATTTTGTTAATGAAAAATAATGGAACTCGGAAAAATAATATTAATTGAGTTTTATGGTCATGGAGGTCTGAACATTCATTAATGATGAGTATGCTAAATCAATGATTCCATTCACATTTTTTTTTATAAAAGTCCAAAAAGTACCTCATTTGGAAAACAGAAGGAAGAATCCATTCAAACTAATTAATAAAATTCAATCATGAGTAAAGTTGTCTTTAATATTTCATTGAATAATTTTCAAAATATTAAATAAAAAATTTAAGGAATATATGGTTATATATTAATATATAACTGATTAAAATATATTTTAAAATGGATTTTCTTTTAATCTTTTCATTGTTTGATTTAAGTACCAAATAATTGAATTCATGGATGGAATAAAGTATAAGATACATAAATATCCATTTTATATGATAATTAATTGAAATTATTATGGATAAACGACAATATTGCTTTAATTAAAGTTAATACAATCCAAAAAGATTATGAGAATTTATAAAAGATCCTTATCACATTACTTTTAAATAATAACCCTATGAATTGTTGAAAAAGGATTTAAATAATATAAAACATGAATTAATAGTTATTCATGTAAAATATATAATATTATATGTATAAAAACTAAATAAAAGTGAACATTTTGATATTAATAAATATATTCTAGTTTAATGAATAATGATATGAAATATATTACCACTGGCTACAATTTTGTTTAATAGTATTAACCTCTTATATTATGGTTTTAATAATGTTAAAAAAATTATAAGTAAAATTTATAAATATTTATTATATTATATACGATCCATTTATGACTTACTTTTCCAATTCGTTAAAAATATTTCATTATTACATTTTTCTTTAGTTTTAACGTCTTTATTTATCTATTCATTTTTTGATGAATGTTCTAGTATTGTGAATATTATATATTTCCATAATATCCAAAATTATTTTCACATTATTTATTTCATAATTTTTTAATTATATACCTATTTAAAATAATTCATGATTTTTGGAATTGGAAAATGAATTACATCACGTCATGGAAATTTTATTGGGATTGTATGGACGAGTAAAGATATAAATAAATCAATTGGTGAAAGGGAAATTAAGTGGATGATATATTAGTTATTATTGATTTATTATAATTTCATTTTTGTTTAATATATCTTTCTCTATAATTGTGATTGTAGATGTGATATTTTGGTGTAATAAATATACATCAGTTCATGGGGTGGTAGTCCGTCGTACATAAGACTGGTAGATTTGTATCCCATTTTATAGAGAAGGAGATGAATTCATATTATATCATCCACATAATAACATCAATTAATATGTTTGATACCAGTTATATTATATTTTTGTTTTAAACATAATTAATTTTGATAAAATAAGATGTAAGAAATAATGATCTTATTGAAGATAATTACATTTTTTTAGAAGATTCTCCACCGAATCTCATTCTACATACAATATGTTTGGCCTTTTCGAAAGACCATGTCCACTATAATTTAGACATTAATGTTGGGGATATATTTTACAAGGTTTTTATTAGTATATATTTATTTATATGGTTAATGAAATATGGGGGTGATTTTCATTTATATGTTTCTTAGGGAACCTTTATCAAAACCTAATTGAAATTCGGAAATGAATACATAATGAAAAATTATGTCATAATAAAAATGATTACAAGTGAAATCGGGATTGATTTTTTTATTTTATAATATTGTAATATACAAATAAAATATGATATTTATGAGTTTTATTTGAAATAATGCCCTTATCGTTTGGGCTAACAATCCCTTATAACCTCATTTTAATCCGGACTTCAGTAATTAATTTATAATGTTTTCAATATTGATTTTAATTGAAATTTTTTTAACATATTAAATAATTATTATTATTATGACTGAAAAATTTTATTTCATTTTATCATATTAAATTCATTCAAATAAAAAATATATTTTAAAAATGAAGTCAAATAACTAGTATAATAATATGTTTTTAGAATTTTGTTTCAAGAAAAACATGAAAAAATATAAATATTGTAAATAGTGAACATAATTTTATAGTGTTAATATAAAATAGATATATATATACATAATATTTATATTATAAAAAATAATTCATCATTTATTTTATTTTAATTAATTAAAATAGACTGACAATAAAACTTTAAAAACATTTGTTTTCGGAAAAATAATAATTAAAAGACATCTTTTTACTTCAAATGAATGATTTATTATTTAGATTCAATTTATAGTACATAAATTAATAATAAAAAAAATTTCAATACATTATCTTAATATTTTTTTAGTCGAATACTACATTATCCATTATTCATAAGAGAATATTTTTACGGGAAAATTTAAATAATTCATTATAGGATTAATTTGAAGAAGTATGTTCAAATTAATATTAATATGATCATCCAATAATTTTTATAACATGAAAAATACAATGTTAATTTTATTATATCATTATTAAAATATATGTTTGACTTACTATAATTGTATTTCTAGTGTTATATTTTTTCCACTTATAAAAATTTCCTATTTGAGATTTTCATGTATATTTTGTTCTAAAAATTAATGGTGTTTAATATTTTTAATATCCTTCATCTCCAAAAATGATTCACTAGTTTTATGAATTCTATAATGTTCCATAACCGTTAATGTAATCTAATTACTCAACACCATCTCTCTAATGTAATGAATTTCTATTGGTCTTTATTGTAAGGAAGAATAGGTTTCAATTCAATTACATCATAGGTTAGAACTTGTATTGGGTGTGGAATGTGCTTCCTTAATAATGATATATTGTTGTCCCCCATCCCCTGAAAACCCATGTCTGTTGTCTGCTACCATTACATTAGAATATGATAAAATTATATTGTGTCTCATAGAACGAAATAGTATAGTAGCTTTATTAATCTAGATAAATAGATGAGTCTTTTTTTACATATGAATACACTAATAAAACCATAATAGTTTTTTCATTTAAAGATAACAACGTTATTAAATCTATCACACCCTATTATTTTTAGTACACCTATTGGATTCATGTGGAAAGGAAAAAAATAAGGGTGATATCAAATTCCCAATAAGGGTAAAGTATTGTCAAATCTATAATAAAACAAGGATAATAACAAATATAAAAAAAGTAATAACTAAAGAAACATTACATGTTATCAATAATCTAAGAAGGAAATTAGTATAAAATGTGTAATAGAAAATAAATTAAAACAAAATCTATTTAAATAACTAGATAATGAAAAATCAATATAGAAATGTATTTAACGGAAACACATTCCATTTAATCATTGAAATGAAAATTAAATTCCCACATAGATATGTCGGCACAAAATAATTTGGATAAATAAATAATGAATAAAAATTAAGAATATAATAAAATTTTGGACATCATGTATCTAGAACATGAACCATTATAATATCAAGAATTATCATCAAGGCAGTTAATGTTTATGGGTAAGAAGCCTAATATTTTTCCTGGAGAAAATCATGAAGGGATTGTCATAATAAAATTTTATCTCATGAGACCACAAATACATCTATGAGAAATATAATTTTTAGATCCCATCTATCACTTCTTATTTAAATAATTACTCACATCTTGAATGATCAGTTTAATTCAAAAACAACATGCCTTAAAAAATATCCGTATTAAATAAAGGTTACAGAATTATCCTTATTTCCATAGTTAATTAAATACATTTAAATGTAATATTTGTACGAAAACTGGTATAGGGTTCTGACAATAATCATATCGATATAAATGATATAAATATTATTATTGAAAAAAATTTCAAATAGAAAAGTTTAAAAATAATTTTATTATATCATTTAGTAATGGACAAAAAAATTCCAAAACATTTTTAGAAATTACTGTTTTTAGAAGAAAACATGTTTTTAGACTTACGAGAGAATGAATTCGGGTTTTTTTTAAAATAATTTCTTTATTTTTGGACTACCAAAGAGTGAATAAATGATTCTAATAGATTAATATGGTTATAAGTAACCATAAGAGGAAAAATTATAAGATTTATTAAAAAACTGGTCATATATTTTTGTTAAAGGGAAATGAAAGATCATAATATTTATTCAGATGGAAAATAGTACTTTAACATTCCAAAGTGTCCCATGAAAAATTGAAACATTTAAAATTATAAGGCTCATAATATAATAAAATTAATAAAAAGTTTTAAATAATATTAATATATAAGTATTAATGATATAATCAATTAAATGGGGAAGTCGATACACCAAAAAATATAGGTGGTGAATATTACATTTATCTTATACATATAAAAAGTGAGATGAAAATCTTATTCCATTAGTCTTACATGCATTCTATGTAATTATATTCCTGAATAATAAACACATGAAAATTATCTAGTTGTATAGGAATAGTTTTCACATTTATAATTACTTTTATTTCATTTACTAACATGTTTCCCAAAGCTACATAAAAATTATGATTATGTAAGGTGTTTTGAACAAATTCAGTTTTTGTGTCAGAAATATCTTTTAATGGTATACTATGGTAAAATGGGTGACTATATGACATTAATAGGATGATAATAATTAAATAATTTTCATATTTATATGAAGATTAAACTTTTTAAAAATCATTAAATATGGTTATTCAAAATTAATCAGCATTATAATCACAGAGATAGTTGGACATACATATAAAAGAGTAAGGATACCCTTTTTTAATGATAATTATACCAATAAGGTATGTAAAATAAATAATTCTATATTGATAATTATTTTATAGATACAATATTCTTTCATCATATATAATTTCATATATAAATATTGCGATGCAAAATGAACCACACCATTTTGAGGGGGCAGCAGTCCCCATTACATCAAATAATATTGTTACTTTTTATTTGTCTGAAATGGTACTAAAGAAAATGATTTATATTAAATTTCATGAAATATAATTTTTTAATTAATATCATATATATATATTATTTTAAATTTTATAATGAAACCCAACATTTTTACATTTAAAGTACTGTTTTATTGAATAACATTGTTATTAGGAGGAGGTAGTCCACACTTTCACGAACGAAGTTATCATATTTAAACAAAAATGATAGCATAATGGTATGTGATATAAAAATGTAGAAAAATATTAAAGAAATTATAAATAATATATATATATATATATATATATATTAACTAATAATTCCAAACCATGAAGCATTTTATATGAGGAATGAACAATCATCATTTCGTGGGGCGGTAATTCATCATACAAATGAAAAGCATGTTCATTACTTATTAAATAGAAATTTTTATAAGTTTATTTTTTAAAAATAATATAAAACTTGTTAAGTATATTTAGTATAATTTTGACGTTATATAATTAGGGAATACAGATATTTTAGGGTGTGGGGACTGGAAATAAATCCAAAGAGCATAAAGAAATTTGTTACCTCTCCATTGGGTAAATCCTTTTGGTTTTCAGTAAAGGGATTACTTGGATGGTTTTCATCCCAAAGTGATGATTATTTTTTTAGGGGTGGGATTTTTAAGAGATATTTGGATATATCCTAGTTGATCTAAAGATTCTTGAATTTTCAGACTAAGTGGGAGGCTTGACTATCATTTTATAATTGAGGGGCACTGAAACTCTTATAATATATTGGAAAAGTGAATTAAGACCACATTATTCCATTTTAATGTTCCACTAATAATAGAAAAAATAGTAAAAAGGGGATTATATTGTTGATATATTTCCATCCAGTGGATTTTGGATATGTTTCTATTTTATTTTTCCCCTTAATTTTTTTTCGTTTGTAAACATAGTTTCACCTTAATCCTTGTAATAAATTTTATTTATTTTCACTAATATTTTTGGTCAAAAACTATGATGTAAAAATTATGTATTATAAATAACTATGATTTGTAATGTGTAGTTAAATTTACCAATTGAAATTAATAAATTTCAATGAAATTAACATAAAATAAATCTAATTGGTAGGACGAAAATGAATGTTTTTAATGAAAAAATGATCAAAAGAATTAGATTTTATTCAAACCAATTTAAATGTGAAATTGAATGAAATGGATTATATTGGATTAATTAGAAAATATATATTATTATTCATCAAAAAACATATAATATAATTTATCTTTATAAGTGAATTAGATGAAAAAGAAATTTTTAATTAACAGTTTATATTTTTACTATTTATTAAATAATGGAACATCATAGAAAAATAAAAAAATATCACCTTAAGATAATTTTTATGTTACAATTTAAAATATTATTTTTTTAATATTATTGTTTTTTAAATGTTATAAATAGTAGATTTAAAATAGGTTCTCCAGTGAAATGTTCTATATGTGCATTAATAAAAATATTTTTTTCTATAATATTGGGTTTGTTCATATGTTACTCTTATTAAATTTATTATATGAATGTCATAATATTTTATTTAACATATAATATTTATTAAATTAATATAAATCACTAATTTTATTTAATTTTTTAGCTATTTTTAAATATCATTATGATAATAAAAACAGTTTTCAATTTGAACATTCCATTTATATTCAATTGGTTATTATATTCATTTATTATTAATTAGTAACCAATGAAATAATATGATAATATTGTGAACCATATATTTTCATAAGTTATATAATCCAACTCCTAACATATATTTTTTCAATTCTAAATCATATTATATTAAATAAAAATAATTTAATACTATATTATAGTTCGATAAAACTAGATCTTGTGTGTAATGAAAGACATTAATAAGACTCATTGTTGCATGAAACCTATACTAACTCAGTGTTCTCTCGATATCTACCTATAAAATATACATAATTTAATTAAAATCGTAAATATTTTATACATTATTTGGGTATATATTACCTTACGTTCTTTGCATTGCATGTTATACATGATATTGAATAAAATGTTTCTAATTTTGATATTGTGGGTGTTATATTATCCAGAAACAACTTAAATTATGCCTCTATAATTTAAACTCGATCATGAAGATATATTGTTTGATATTCAATATTTTATAAATCCTATATTGTGATAAGGGTTCATAATAAATCCTCTTGAAAAGAGGGAGCGAGAAGTGAAAATTTCACATGGAATAACATATAACAAGTTATTAAAGTATAACTACATTAGCGGAATGTAAAGAATCAGAATTAGAGGAAATGTGTTAATATTTCTATCATTTTATAGAGGTCATCAATAAAAACCATGTGAATTATCAATGTAAATTTGAGGGCCTTAATTCCATAAATCATTGAAATTGTTTTAAAAAAATTAGTTCAACCATAATAAAGGTATTATAAAAAAAATTCATGTCATTTTAATATGATTGGGATATTATTTTACAACCTATATATATATTGAAATAAAATTACATTATATATTTATATAAATGAAATTTCATCCTTTGGTTATACTTTGATAAATTTCCAATTAATCCCTTACATAAACTAATGGTTATACAAAAAAGTTTATTCTTGGATATATAATAATGAAAACATTTTATATTATAAGATTTATAAACCAAGTACTTATCTTTTCGATGAAAATTTAGAAACATTTTATGGTTAATAGATTAATCTTATTCTCTCAAAATATATACAACTGGTTAATAAAAAATATTTATTCCAAAAAAATTAAATAAAAACAATAACCTTGTAACACTGATATTTCATATTTCATAGGCCAATGGTTTGCATGAAACCCTTAACATCCATTAGTAATTGAGATAGGAACAAAAACCATTCAATATATAACGGGTTGTCACCCGACATACATGTTTTCCATTTCAAAAATTACATTAATAAAAATTTTTAAAAAATGACAGATATCCTTGAAATAAGGTTAATCACTAAATAGCCTTTTATATATGGTTTTCAATTGAACCACAAAACATACATACATTATCCACATATTTACACATATATTATTTGTGGGACTAAATTTTATCATATTCTAGAGGTAATTAAATTCGGTAATATCTTGGTTCCAAACATTTATTGAAACTCATAATAATGGATTTCTTAGGATAATTTTTATTTCAGTCCATTACACTCTTTATTTTTCATCTATAATTATTTGTATTATTTCTTTCTATTACTCACATAACCCATTTAAAAAGTAAAATAAGACACTCCCATAGGTGTATCATTCCATGTTTATTGCATGAATGAAGTTGTTCATTATTTTATCTCTTGTCTCCACCAAGGGAACTCTTAAAAAACCAATGATTCTCTTATTTTGTGTGTTTTAGAGTTTGTTCAAGTATATGTTATTAGTCACACTATTGGAAAACTTATTTAGTATAAAAAAGATAAAATTAACTCTTATAGACACTTCATTTGGGTTCTCATTATGACCACTATTTCCAACATGTTCAATAGTAACATGACTCCTTGACGTTTCATCTATCAACTAAAACCACAAATCCTATTGTGAGTAAAATAAGTCATATAAAAATATATATTCATTTACAGGATATATAAATAATGATACATTATTTTCAATCTAAACCACATTAGTTTTAACTTATGTTATTCATTGAAAAAATGTGTCATAATGGTTTGTAAAAATATGTGAATTATCTTTAGTATGACCCCAGGGAGTGTCAAATCAACTACACAGTAAGTCTGGTTGTCATGTACCAGGATACACTAAGTCAAGACTAATTCACCTTGTACAAGTTTTTACTCCTTGGTACATCTATTCCAAAACCACAACCATTTGTAGAATCCTAATTTTGATATATATATTTTTGGGGAAAACAAATAAAATCTTACTTAACAATATTTTATGATGTTTTTCTATACATATCCTAAAATTTTATCTTAGGGTCTTTTTCACTATTATATGTTTTCCAAAATATAGTTTTGATGTTTTCTAACAATCATTTTGTAATACCAAATATACTACACTGAACACATAAATCTTAAGTCTGGTGTTTATTATAACTAAATTGGTATATGATAGAAGTGAATTTTATCCCAATGGAATGAATAAATTAGTTGTCTTGGTATAGCAAATTCAAATGTGAGTAATCTTTTATGAAAGAATGAAAAAAATTTAACTTATTTTTTTATTTCAAGGATAATAACTTTATTTTATTGTGAGTATCTTTGTATATTATTCATAGTATACTTCTTGGTGTCAGGGGTAAAGGAAAAAAATAAGGGTGATCTCAAATTCTTAGAAAGGGAAATGTAGAGTTTAAGCAATATTGAATCAATGATAATAGTCAATATGGCATGGTAATAACTAAATACACATGTCAAATAATAAATAAACTAATCATTAATTGTTAGTAGGATCTATAAAAGTATATATACTAAAACACAGGCCATTAAAATAACTAGGTGTTTAAAAACTAGCATGAAAATATATTAAACATAAATAATTTCTATTTAATCAATGATATTATAATTAAATGAAACTATAGATATATCGATGAAAAACATTATGGATAAATAAATAATTAATCAAAATGATGAAAATTAAAAAATATTAAAAGTTGTGTATCTAGCACTTGATCCATTATAACATAATGATCTATCCACATGATAGTAAAATTGTATTGGTAAAAACCCATATATTTTTATTGGAAACAAAATTATTTTGTTTTTCACTAGCAAATATTGTCTAATAGGACCATCGATGTATCAAGGGGCTATAAAATGTTTGGGATCCACCTATTACTAAAAATCTAAATCGATCCTCACATATCTAATAATTGATTTAATTAAACAAAAATATTTCATAATATATATATATATATATTAAATAAATGGTAGGTATTTATCAATATTTCCCAAAATTATCAAACACCTTTCAATGTAAATAGTGTAAGAAAAATAGTATACAATTCATGAAATAGACAAATCCATAAAATATGATATGTATATTTAGGGGAAATTATATTTCAAATGATCTTACTAAATTTATTATTACAAACAGAATAAAAGGAATTATTTAAGTGAATTTTAATTATAACCATGAAAAAATCCATCACAAAAAAGTCAAATGAGGAATAATGATTGTATCAATGAAAAAAATCATAAATAAAGTAAAAATAAATAGATTTTTTTGTAATTGATGAAGAATAATACAATAAAAAGGCCTTTTAGAAATATTCATGTTGAAAATATCCCTTTTTGAAAAAAAAAATTAAAACCTTTTTTTGACAATAAATTTTGAAATTATTTTATTTAAAAAATAACTGTTTAAAATATCAAATGCCACTTCATGGAAATGTTGACAGGTAAATCCGTACATGTATTACAAGTTAAATATAAAATTATATTTTTATAGTAAAAAGGGTAAAATAAATTCTTGGTTGAAATGAATTTTTTTTTCATTTTAAAACTAATGTAAAATAAAAAAGGAGTAAAAAAATGTTACTAATAAATAATTTTTTAATGGAAAAAACATTATCTAAACTTTTTTTGAAAATTTTTTTAGAAGAAAATATGTTTGTATAGACTAATGAGAGAATAGAGTTTTCTTTTCTTAAAACCATTTTCTATGTTATTTTGAGTACCAAATAGTGGGAGATGGTTTCAATATATTAAAGGGTAATGAATAAAAAATTATAAAAAAAATAATGGTTTAATTTAACAATGTTCATATAATTACCATAATTAGAAAAAATGGATTATTAAAATTATTTGTGTGGAAAATAATCCTTAAACATCTAAATGATTCCTCAAGAACATTGAAAAAATTTATAAAGTAATTATCATAAATGAATAAAATTAAATAAATGTTTTAAAAACTATTACAAAAAATTATTGGTCATATAGTATATAAAAAATGTAAGTATATATAGCACACAAAATAAGTAAGTGGTGATCATGACATTTATCTTACAGATGTGAAAAATGAGATAAAAATCTCTTGCCATGAATCGGAATTGCCTTCTATGTCTTCATATACCTGAATAATAATAATATATTAATTATTTAAATTATTCAGACAATTTCTTGTGTTTATTATAACTTTTATTTCACTTACTAAATTTTTTTAAAAAAATACATAAAAAACAAATTTTATATCGGGTACTTTGACAAAATTCGGTTTATATATCAAAAACAAAAATTTTAGGTAAAAAATGGTCAAATGGTCATTATTAAAATAAAACATAATAATAATAATGAAATAATTATTATTTCTATAAATTAATTAAAATTCAAAAACAAATCATTAAATATGATTATGAAGAACGAACTAACATTACAGTCATGGAGATGGTGGGTCATATGTATTCATGAGTGACATTACTATTTGTCCATGATAATTATGGAAAGAAGGTAATTAACATTTATCATTTTAAAATGATCATTATGACATAGTTAAAATATTATTTCATCATATATACTTTAATATATAATTCTTGTGATTTAAAAGGATTCACATCATCTTGAGGAAGCGGTCTTCCACACTTCCACAAACAACATTATCACCTCTAGAGTGTGTGAATGGGTAATATAGAAAATGATATATATTATATTATAAAATAAATAATTATATCATGAATACCACATTTAATTTCTATTTTTTATATTTTTATTTTAAACCAACATTTATACATTCCATATATCTTGTGATCGAATCACGTCTCTTTTAAGAGGGAATAGTCGACACTCCTACAAAATGTTATCGAATTTTTAAAATATGAAAAGAATAAATGTAGGTGTTATAAAATAGTGAATAATAATTATATATATACCGCATATAAAAATATTCTTCATCATAATTCAGAAACATGGATGGGGGTTAATGAATAACAAATAATCATCATTTTGTGATACACTAGTTGATCGTAAAAAAATATAATTTTCCTACAGATTAGATGGAAGTGTGTGTAGGTTTAGGTAAAACCCATAACCTAAAAATATATGAGTATATTCAGGATAATGGTTTTTTTATATAATCATGGAATAAGGAGTTATTAGGGGGTTTATAAAGGAAATATAACTAAATATAAAGAGGACATATTTTACATCTTCTTTGGGTATCTCCTTATCGTTTGCAAAAAAGGGATTCTGTTGATGGATTTATTCCAAATGGGAGTATTCTCAGATTAGGGTAGTGATTTTGAGGTTCTGTTTGGTATATAATAGTATATCCAAAGTGGCATCAGACTTTTAAGAAGTGGGAGACCATAGTTCCTTTTTATAGTGGAGCAGGAGTGTCGTAGTTGTAAAAAATAGAAAAAGGAATTATACCCACGATTAACACTATTCATGTGGATCAAGTATTTGAAAAAAAATAAAAGATAGAATTTTGTAAAAATAAATCCATCCAATGGATTTCAGACACATTTCAATGTCATTTTAGGTTTCTAGATTAATGTTTAGTCCCTTCTTTATTTTATTTTCCTCTTAATCATTCTGATTAATTTTAACTACATTCCCAGATATTTTTGGCTAGAACTAAGCTGAACATGTAGGACATTATAAATAATAATTATCCTAAACATTATATCCATTATTAAAAATTTCATCTGTAAAAGTGTTCAAAATTATTTTAGAACTAGTCCTGTGTGTGTAATGATAATGCAATATTTTAATGTAAAATCATTCAAAAGATTGATATGTTCTCAAATAAGGTTTAATTATTATTTTTTTCCATTTATATATACTTAAATAATAATTAAAAAAATTTAGTTATTATTTAATCCATTTTAAAATATATTTTTTCCTTATAAATGAATGAGATGAAAAAAGCAGTTTCGAATTAAATTTCAGTATTTGGTACTATTCATTGATAAATGAAATCTCATAAAAAATAAAAAAATTCCATAGTAATATATTTTTAATGATCTAATTGAAAATATAATGTTTTTCTAAATTTAATATTTATAAAAGTTTCAATAATTGGAATAATAATTTTTTCTTCATTATTATGTGGTAAAGGTCCATTAATAAAATATTGTTTTATATATGTAGTATTTGGTTTGTTCTTATCTTATGCATAATAAATCTATAATAATATTGAAGAAATATTTGATATAAAATATTACATATATATATTACATTAAAATATCTCATTATGTTTGATTTGATTTATTTATAAGTATAAAATATCATTATGAGCATGAAAATATTTTTAAAAAACATTCATTATTTATGCATTAGGTTCTAAAAAACATTAATAATTAATTAGTAACCAATGAATTAATTTAACATTCATGTAAATAATATGTTTTCATAATTTAGTTAATCATATTCATAAATTAAAAAAAACCCGCTAGGTTATATCTTATTATATTAAATAAATTTCTGTTAAAAATATATTATTTTTCTATAAAACTCAATCTTTCTTGTACTGCAAGACATTGAAAAAACAAAAATTTTTGTGCGCCATACTCTAATTTTGTATTTCTATAATTTTAATGTATGAAATATATTTATTTTATTTAAATTAGTAATTATAATTATATTTCTAGGGATGTTATATTCCCACATTTGGCCGGTGTTGCATGTCATACTCCCTATTGAATACAATGTTCCTAAAATTGATTTTAATGTATTAACATATATGGAACACAACATGTATTTTCGAGATACCTCTAGTAATTTAAAATTGATAATCCAATTCTCCAAATTATTCGTGGTTTTCAAATCATCTTATGTATCTTGGTTCAGTTTCCATTTGTTACCAAACTATTTAACACCCATAAAAAGGGACACTTTAATTAAAACATTTTATCCCACATAACAATCAAAATCATTCCTTTAGTTATCATCATAACGGTTTTTAATACTTGTAATGTATTTAATATGAGTCTTAAAAGTCCTTACCTTTATCTATTTCTCCTTAAAGATTCAAATACCTACATGTTTCCATTAACCCACATCATCTCTATAATTAGGAGTATTACATCTCTTTACATATAATGCATCAAAAATTTATATTTTAATACACGAATAGATATGATTTTTATAGAGAAATTCTAAAGAGGTAAATAATAATTCCACATATCAACTAATTCATGTGATAATAACCTCATAATTCCATCCAATATTTAGTATTCTTTTCGAACAGTCTATCGGTTTGAGGATAGATGTCAATGGTCCAACGATTCTCGATATCTAGATACACTTGAGGAATCATCCTAAAATTTTATATAAATCATGGATCAAGATAAATAAATGTTTACAAGTTTCAATATAAATTATTATAAAATCACTAATATAGATCCAAGTGTGGACTTTTGTGGTAAATATAATATTATAGTGATGAAATATGCAGACATTGTAAGGCGATGAAAAATTACCAATATATCTTTACCCTTTAGGGGAGTATTTATTATCCATATTAAAAATTTATATAGTATATTCATTCCATTTACACATGTGATTAATAATAGGTTTCATGAATCATATAAGATGTTGAATCTCTACATTCTCCTATTACAAAACAAATCCTGACGTATATTTAGAAATTCCCCTATTCTTTTATCCCATGCAAAATGTTCTATCAGTTCCGTATACAAATTTGTGTTACATGTCTATACAAAGAAATTTTAGTTATTATATTTAAACAATATTTGTATTATGATAAGGTATTGATGAACAACATATTTTGTTCCTAAATTTAAAAATACCATATTCAAAAATATTGCCTTCAAGTTTCACACAATTCATGGAGAAAATTATCTTTTCAAAATTATATTCATAAGCTTCTTAAAATCATATATTTTATAATATATATTATTCTACAATCATTTTAATAATGCGTGTTGTCTCTCCTGTGAAAATTCCAAAATCCAACACTACTAGATCAAGGAAAAATGCATCCTGGTCAATAATTATTTTAATCAAGACCCCATTATCATTTTTAATCAATGAAAATGATATCTTCATTCCCTTCCCTCGATGGTGGTGTATTGAGTAATAATTTTCATTCAGTATATATATCTATCAGATTTTTTTAATATGTTTATATTTTCATTAATTTTTTTAATTAAGGATTCCGTAATCCTTGAAAATCTCAAATATTTTACCATATATTTTATTTATCCAGGTCTTCAACCTAATAGAAAAACTACCAATTCATGTTATGACATGGAATATACTTTTAATTGGTATTTAATTAAATTTTTGATTATTGAAAAACTCTATCATTAATTATAAATACACAACCATGACCCTTCTTTGATGCATCAATATATAACAAAAATAGAAAACTTATTGATGCAAGAGTCAAAATGGTTGAACATAATAATATCATTTTAAATTAATCAAAAGATTTACCACATCACATAGTCTGTATTTACATACCCAATTTACAAGTAATATTGTTTAATATGTAACAAAATGTAATAAAAAACAAAATAGTTTCTGAGTTTTAAAATTCGACAACAATGATACTATGTACCTCAATTGGGATCATTAGTGTAGGCCATACTCTGACTACCTTTTTCATTTCAGGATAACTGCTATTTTATCCATTGTGACAATAAGTCTATGATAAGAAATCATTTGAATCCAAATGATAAATCTTTATAAATTTCACATAAAACTCATTTTTCTATTGAGTAAAAATAATAATCCCAAATTGGAACACGTGGTCCATGATGATATTATTATACATAAATATACCATTACTGAATACCACTATGAAAATATCAAGATATTCCTGTTAAAATATGTTCCCTAGATCCATAAAATGTATTGTAAAATTATTAAATAGAAGTGGAATATCTATAAAAGGATGATTTTCTTACCTCATTAAAAATGTTGTCTTTGGAATTTCATCCTTCAGCGTATTAAAATTGATGATACATAAAATAAATTACATTCAATGAAAACTATTGATCCCAATAAAATAAATTCAATAATTAATAAATTCAAGAAAATATTATTCATATTATTAATTATAATTGAATTTATTTCCCTATAACAAATGGATAGCCTCATTGATCCATTTCTATCCATAGAAAACTGAATTAGGGCTCCCCGTGGTGAAATACTAGGTTGACTAAATCCCATATCAAGTTACTCTAATTTTTTCTATAACTCCACTACCTCTATTTTAGAAACACTAAAAGGTTTATTTGGTATTGGTGTTGTATAATTAATAAAATAAGTGAAACCCAAATTAAAACACTATGTCTTGTCCATGTAATTGAACAGGAAACATTTCAACATTTTCCTATATAATTGTAACATCTCGGATCTGGAAGCCACTAAAATGTGGCCCTTACTTAGTTCTCTATGTGCCCTCAAGTATATTTCTCCAAATTATAGAGGTTGCCTACTAGAAGCCATATAACATTAGGATGACACAGCATATCACATGTTCGAATAATGTAGTGAAAATAATGGAAACTTTTATCAAGAACAATATAATACTAAGGTGCCACAATACAAAGTGAAATATAACAGCATTACTATCCTTGTAATATTCCCATGCTCTCCTGCTCTAATGAAGAAATCAACTACCTTGTTAAGGATTCATGCCCCTATCAGAACCTGAAGCAATATAGTGTGTTTGGGCTAAAAAAATGATAAAAACTAGGTATGAGAAATAAATCCATATAGGAAACCACCAAAGGTCTATTCCAATAAGTCTATGAGTGTATGCAGTAGTAGTGTATAATAATGAATGAATTGCACTAGGAATTACTATAATGTAAAAAATAATACAATCCTTGTTCGATATATACCATTCAGGTTCATTAATAAATTCAATTACATTTAATCACATGTTCTTGGGATCCATCCATTTCCATTCAATATGTTATTCAAGTAAACACCGCAGATACCTTAGTAGTAAATATGTCATTTAAATGGAAAATGGAATCCATGAATGTGATTTTCTAGGTAGACGTGTCATACATCATTAAAATATTCAATCCTCCATTCAAAAACGTTACCTTAGGTAGTCTACAGGCATAAAAAATGATTAACCATTGAAAATTACCCACATGAGTAAAAAACTTATCCTATAGGCAGAATAAAACTTGCCGTCAAACATGAAAAATCTTTACGCGCATACAGAACAATTCAACAGGGCCAGGCCCGATGTATAATAAATTTAGCATAATAAAACACATGAAATATTTACTATATTACATTGTTAAAAAGGTAAAAATTCATATTGGTAAGAATTTATTTAACCAATTCATTTCAATAAAACCCATAATAGGGAAAATAGCGGCATAACCATGGTTATCCTATGCCAAAATCCCAGCAATTGTTATTCTAGGGAAATGCCCCAATGGGGTGGCCCTTAATCAAAACAATTAGTCTCTTAATGCTTCAAATCTTTTAATTAATCTCCTAAACATCATTAGGCATTAACAAAGGTGAAATTATCAACAATGCGACAACCCAAACATGGTTGTGTGACAAAATAACACATATATGAAACTTAACATCAAGCAATAAACATGAGACCACATACCTCGTTGTAGTACTAGATCCATATTCCACTTAATGGTTTCACATACCTGGGTTACCACATGGCCTCATGCACATTTTCCCAAATGAAAAAGGATACAGACTATCAGTTAGGTCCTAGGGTGTGATAATGGAGAATATATTCCCTCAATAAGAGTGTAACAGACCATAATAAATAATAACAATAGTGGAAGAAGTAAACAGTATGAAGCTGAAGTAAACAACAGAAGAATAAAAAGTAAAGATAACCAAAATTCATATAATATTAGGACGATGCAAGACATCACATGTTCTATGAATTTAGCAAAGAAAAGATAAAATGCTTTCATGTAAAATACAATACTATGGTAAAAAAATACCAAATGAAACTCATAATCATCGAAATCCTTGGATTGGTACCATGCTCTTCTACCCCTATGTAGCAATCATGTACCTATATAATGAGACGTTACCCTAATGACACGTATATATATATATATATATATATATGGACCCAAAAACATGACATAAAAAGGGTGTGAGGAATAAATCCTAGTAGGCAACCACCAAAGGACTGTTCCAATCTATCAGTGAGTATATGAAGTAGTAGTGTATAATAAGGAAAGCCTTAAAATAAGAATTACTTAATATTAAACAAGTCTCCATGTCTTGTCCCATTTTTATTGTTCATGATCATTACGAAATTAAATTACATTGAATAAAAATTTCATTGAATCCAGACATGGCCAATAAATCTCATACTCAAGGAAACAAAACTGATACATTAGATGGCGATCTATAATGTAAAATGGAAATCGAATCTGTTATAGTTCTTTAGCTTAGAAGACACGTCATAAGTCATTTCAATTGTGAAACCTCAGTTCAAAACCATTCCCTCGGGAAGTACACAAACATAAAAAATCTTTTCCCATAGTCATTACAAACCTTATCCCACAGGAACATGAAACATTTCCCACAACCATGAAAAAAATCTTCCCATAGGAAAAATAATTCAGCATAGACAAGTGTAACATATATGCCATGTAGCATAAGGCAACACATGAAATCATTTTTCTATTACATGGTTAATAAATAAATAGTTCAAATTAGTAATAATTTAATTAACCAATTAATTTCAAACAAACCATAATAGAGAAAATATAGGCATAACCATGGTTATCCTATCCCAAAAGCCCATAAATAGTTATTCAATGGAAACACACCTACAGGGTGGATCTTAATCCTAACAAGCCATCTTACCTTGATTAAATTATTATAATTTATCACATAAACATCCTTAGGACATAACATGGGTCAATTCCTTAAAAACTTGACACCCCAAACAGTGGTTCACATCACAACAACACATATAAACCACTATACATTAATCAATAATCCCAAGACACCCTACCCCATTGTAGTATGCCACTTGTCGTCTAGTATCAACATATAATTCATGCAACAATGTTGTAGATCTAAAAAAAGGATAGTTAATCAACATTAAATAAATCATTCAAGTAAAAAAGATACCATAAATGGATTATTGGTAATCCAGAGCCTGCCATTTGGGTTCAAACAAGTCTCTCAGTGATTGATTCAGAGTTCAGATGATCAACCTGGAATACGTTAATGGTCTCTTGCTCGTTATGAGTTTCTATAGTGATGCCACTATCCAATATGCCTAATGGAAATATACTTCCCATTTTAAGAGAAAAAAATAAATATACTATTAGTCTATATACATGGTGTGTATATAATTTATATATTAATTTGGTGGCCTAAATCTATTGAATTATATTATCGGGCCTGCTAACATGACAACATGACATGTATTAGGAAGTACACAGTGTGTAGTTTTATTTTCACCTTCCTTTCTGACATTCCATCATGTTATTTATTCCTTTTATACAAAGAAATTTCAAAGAGCATGTGCTTTTGAGGACACAAAGTGTAACCCTAGATTCCAATATTTTGACCCAATTTCCCTAGTTTTATCAAAAAAAACATAAATAAACAAGAAAATAATAATCCATACCTAAAAGGAAGAACCCGTTTCTTTCAAATCTCCCCCTTAAATCAAAATTTTCCTAGATTTCCCTTCAAATGGAGGTGAAGGCTGATCTGAGAATAAGTTCGACCACTAAGTATGTACATTGGCCCCCATCTACTATGTCTCATACTATACATGGTCACTTTTCCATAATACCCGTAAGAGAGGACTGGTCAGCCTCAAAGAACAATTGTTCTCTTGTCAACTAAATGAATCAGATGATCCTCAGAGGATGAATCAACGTGAAGATAAACTTCATGAGGCTAAAAAATGTGAGATGTCTCTGAGTGATTGTGGCTTATTTTGGACACATGGATGATGTCATATATTCCTTTGTACCTATGAGGTAACTGTAATTGATAGAAAAGTGAACTGACTCACTCGAGAATCTCAAATGGTCCGACATATCCCAGTGAAATCATACCCAGTTGTCGAATCCTATTGTGTCCCAACCTCATTGTGACACGAAGGAAATCATTATCCCCAACCTCAAACTCCGAAGGTCATCTCTGTGTGATCGCCATATGATTTCAGATGAGACTGTGTAGTATCCTTTCATATTTAAATCAATTGGACCAGCTTAGAAGTCTCTTGCATGTGACGTGGTCCCATTAAGCCTACCTCACCTGCCTCTAACCAGCATAGGGTATAACGACATGGCCTACCATATAAAGCCTTGTATGGATCATTATGTATAGTCTTCTAAACAATTTTTTAGGTGAACTCGAATAGGGGAATACGATTCTCCCACGATCCCCCAAATTCTTGGACACATGCATGAAACATGTCTTACAGCACCTGTATCATATTCTCTAATTGTCCTTAAATTTAAGGGTGGTATGTTTTTCTCAGAAGAACCACTGTACCCAGTTCCCTCTAAATGTTCTATCAGAAATGAGATATAAAGTGCGTGTCCCTATCTAAAATTATTGAATGACATGCCCCATGAAGATGTACCACCTCTCAGATATATATATTTCCAATAACATCAACACTGAAGTTCTCTTTGAAATGAAAGAAGTGAGAGAACATCTAAATTCTATCAACTACTACACACATAGAAACATTGACTCTAGGTGACCTCTATAACCCCATCATGTTATCCATCATGACATCATGACATTTAAAATCAATAATAGGTAACTATGGTAAAATCCTAGACAGTGGATGATATTCTTCATTCACCTATTGACAGGTGAAACACATCGTAACAAAACCATCTACATCTCACTTCATACTCAGCCACCATTGTTAATGGCACAAGTCATGGTACATCTTGGCAAGTCTAGTATTAACTTCCCAAACTGAATAATGAAACTATCACATCAGATCCTAATGTATATCACCTATAACTAACACACATCCAGGGATACACAGAACATCATCCTCACCTATTGTCTATTAAGAAGGAGGGTCCTCACCTACCACACACTCCTGTAGAAGTAGGCCTTAAAAATCTAAGAATGACCTCATCCTCACCCTGTATAGTAGGGTGGAGGTAACATACTAGGAAGAAAGATAAGTCTTTCCCAAATTGTCATGCACCTCTAGATGCATCTTAGTGAACAAGGACATAAGCTTTTATTCATCGTTGGCCTCCTCCACTACTTGTATCTATGTCCTCATGATTAGTTTGTTAGCCATTGTATTGCCTTTTCTAGCCATATGGGAAAACAAAAAATCAAACAAATGAAGGTATTTCAAAAAAAAATTCTATCAAAGATTCAAATAACATTGAGTAAAGATGTATATGAGACATTTCTTGCCCGTTGACACCAAATAATTCTCCCCCAAAAAATTATGTCTCCAACAATGCAAGGCATGGATAACTGTAGAAAACATGAGATCATGTATTAGGTAATTACTCTCGTTTGGCCTCAACAATAGAGACCGGTACAATAGAAATCAACCCCCTTGCATAAGAACATCTCCCATCCCAATAGATGTTGCATCACATTATATAGTCTAACTCTTTCCCAGCTCTATAAATATCATTATCGATGCTAATTTCAAAGGACCTATTAGATCCAAAGAGGTTGTCTCAAAAAAAATTTACCACTCAAACAGCACACATTTCTTAGTCAATCCCATCATCCGCAATTCTATATAAGAGAAGTCCTGTATAAAATGATTTTACTAACCAACTATCCTCAAGAATCATTGTACCTCGAAAATAGTTTTAGTATGCTCCTAGGTCACTACTACTCTCACCATCTCTAGTTCCACTGATACTATAATCGTTGAGATAATGTGAACTAATATGTGAATATAATCCATCTAGAAGATGGATTTTGCGAGGTTATCATACAACTGATGATCCTTTAGTGTATTGAAACCAATCTAATGGTCATTGTAATGGTTGTGTGGATTGTTTTAATTCACCAATATATCATACACAAAAACCACCACAAAATATTTTAGATAAGGATGAAACTCTTCTTTCATCAACTCATTGAGAACTGTTGGTGCATTCATGAGACCAAAAGGCATAACCAGGTAATCATATAGACCATATAAGATCGAAACACGATACGAGGTATGTCTGTAGGTCGAACTCATACATGGTGATATCCATAACTGAATTCAATCATCTATAACACCCTAGTTACAAGAAGTTGATCAATCATTTCATCTATTTATGGAAAGGGATATAACTTTTTAACCATCAACGAGTTCAGTTTCTGATATTCTGCATGGTGCCTAAGGGTACCATCACACATTTCCACAAAAATTACCAGTGTACCCCAACAATACGTATTTGGTCTGATAAAAACATTATCATATAGATCCTCAAACATCCTCTTGATATCCTAAATCTCTATCTTAGCCATCCTGTAAAGAGGAATGGATACTGGTGTAGCTCTTAGAATTACATAGATAGTGGATTTCACCTCTCTGAGAAGAGGCGAGCCTGAGAATTCTTCCAAAAAAACATCCCAAAAATGATATCCCACTCGAAAGAAATTTTATAGACATTTTCCCTTGTCATCATAGTATAAAATCACCATCTAGGTTTTCATCATGCCGAACCAATGATGATCAGGTCCAAATCTGCTCACTGGGAAATCCAATTGACCCGTAGGTAGAAACTCTCTACCCTATGGTGATATGAAACTTACCCTAATGCAATATAAATCAACAAATTCCTGAAAAGGAAACAACTAGTCTATTATAAGAATGACATCATAGTATGTCATATCTATAATATAGTGGTTCCATAAAATGTTCTGCACACTAATCTTAAGGGGTTACTCTATACACTGAAGCACACCAATAGTTCTAATACATAACAAAGATTATGGTGTTATAACATCATAAAATGTATAAACACATAGTCTATTTCTTTCCACAATGTCCACAAATATAAAACTATATTTTACCACCAGTGTAAAATATTATAGAAGATAAATAGAGGTCACTAAGATAGTACCAATGGTAATAGACATTCTGGGGTCTTAATCTTGTTAGGTCAATTGTAGTACATATGTCTGAACTTTACGACAGCACTGAGACACTTCTTAGATACCCCGAGATTTCATGCTCTACTGTAGCTGAGATACTAGGGTCTGACTAGCATATCCACACACCACCTTGGCCAAAATTCCCTAGCCTATTACAATTTCCAAACTATTGATAAGATATTGAACCTGTTTTTGAATTTGGAGTCTTTACAGAACCTCTCCCACTAGTCACTTATGGAAATACCTTCCAGTAGCATTGTATATTGCCTGTACTACCAGAAGCTCAACACTAAACTGTTTCCCTTGGGCACTGAGGTAACTTTTTCCAATCATTTCTACACTTTTATCACATCACCTATCCACTAGTGTAAATGTTTTGTCTACAACATTCAATGTGAGATAACTCCACATGACGCTTCCTCTTTCTGGTTGAGACAAAACCAAAAAATAGTGCCAAAACACCATTGATAACACCACTATATTTTCACATATTTCACATTTTTATCAACACCTAATTCTTAATAAAAATGATAAAATTAAACATATGGACATTCACCTATGATAAAATATAAAACATGAGGCCATCCTTGAATTTTCTACCTTCCGGTACATCATCACACATTATAGAAGGTGTGAATAGTTGATGCTTAGTAAACTGGGTAGAATAGTCCATAACTTACAGTGTGACCTGATCTAGGTGCATGAATTCCTGGGCTCATTATCCCCTCATAGTTTTCGGAAAATAATAATCATAGAAGTCTTCATGAATGTCTTCCCATGTCATATCCCGATGACGCCCGAACTGATTGATAAAATCCCACCGTCACATGGAATAATCACAATAAATATATGTCACGATCATGACCCTCCTCTCAAGAGGCGTATCTAGATGCTCGAAGTTAGTCATCAATGATTCCAACCATGATTCAGTATCATGTGGTCCTCCATCCCATAATAATGTTGGTGGATGCTGCTACTTGAATATAAGTGTCAGCTCTACCAAAGATGTGGCAACCTACGGTGTACCCTGAATGGTCTGTATGAACCTCAAAAATCCTTCACTGAAATATGATTCTACACCTGAATCTGGTATAATATCTAGTGCCACAGCTAGCACAAATGCAGGATCCATCAGAATCCCATGGCATTCTTTTTCTGGATTATGATAATCACCAATATCTTAGCATACATATCATGGTTTTCGTGCTGGCATGAACCTAGATGGATGAGATCATGCCCTATTCCAAGCTTGTTGTCAGTTTTTTCCGTTCAATAGTGAAAAAAAACATTAAAATACCCATACTTTTTGAAAAAATGGCACTACACGGCTTGTAGAAAGAATATATATTATGTACCCTTACTCTTTAACATATTATTGTTCCACCACTCACATCAGCGTGTATAAACCCTAGGTACACTATGAGTTCCACATGCACTTGGAGTTTACAGAAGTCTTTCCTCCTGCCCATGTGATCCCACATGGGTAGGTCTACATGGGTCTTCATTTGTTGCATACATGGTGTCTACAAGATGTATACAATGTGTTCTGATCAAAACTCTAAATCCTGTGATTTCTCTCACACATACAGTTACATGATGAAACACTACATGGGGTGTACACAAGGTACATAGTGTATTCATATTAGAAAATGGATCACATTATTCCCCAAACATGAAGAACACATTGTGTGTTTGGAAAAACTTCACATTGTGTAAATATGATTTTTCATGATAAAAACTCTATATTTCTCTTAAATCAAATTTTCTTCAGAAAAACCAACCAATGGGGTGCCAAATTCTGATCTGTGATGGACCATACTCTTTATGATTCAATTCATGGAACCCAAAAAGGTAATATTAAAATATAATTTTATACAAAAGGAAGAATCATATCCACAAAATTTTGATCGATGAGGGACCATACACCTCGGTGATCATAGTTTTTCTTCCATCATGTTCGAACCATATCACATACCAATACACCAATCACAATAGTTGGCATATCAATCAAGGTAATGTCAAAACAACATGAATCTGTAGCCTAAAATCTATTACAACGGTATGAAATATCTAATGAATCTTAGATGGCATGACATAGTGAATAGACTATGATTTTAAAAATAGTCTATATGATTCATTAGATGAAATACTCCCATATTATTAGGTTTGAACAAAATAGAACCACAATAATATCAATAATAATAGCTCAAAACATATTTTTCACCCAACGATAATATCAAATCAATAGTAATAGCTCAAAATCCAAAAGTAAAATTTAATTTGTGGTAATTCATATTTTTCCCTATACATGGGGTAGCTACTCTCGGGCATAACTTATTACCAAATTCTATATCCATACAATACATTTATAATGTCTCCAAATATTAATGATAACTGGAAATGAATCCCCTCTAAAACAAAATTGTAACATCTCTAATCCAGATGCCAATAAAAGGTGCCTCGTACCTGGTTCTCCACATGGCCCCATGAGAATTTTCTCAAACTCAAGAGGCTCTTGAATTGATGTGAGGGCTAGGTTTTGATAGTGGGGAAACAATGTCCCCATTCAAAATGTAACACAATGGAATAAATAATAACATTATCTATAGTAGTATAAAACATACTACTAAAGTAATACTACTGTAAATTTCATCTTTACGAACAGTTTAATATCATGGGAAAAGGCTGGATAACTGTTGGAATAAACTATACCAACAGTTTCCAAAACAGTTGGGTTTTGAGCTATCAGTATAGATATATCCCAACAGTTATATGAGAACTATTGAGATATGTCTAAAAATTGGATTATATACTAGCGGTACATTGAAACTGATGGTATAAATGATCTCTAATGGTTTAAAACTGTTGGTATAGCCTTCTACCAACGGTTTCCCACAAACCGTTGGTAAAAGTCAGGTAACAATACCTAAACAAAGGGTTTATAAACTATTGGATTAAACTATTACTAATGGGTTATAGAAAACCATTGGTATATGATGATTTTTCACAGATACGCCAACAGTTGTAAACCATTGGCATAACCTTTTTTTACCTGTAGCAGCAAGCCAACCTCCCCATGTGCACCTGTAGTAATTCACCTAGCTTCTGCTAGCAAGCCTGCAGAATTCATAAACAATTCATACACAATTCTCAATACCTAAAAAATACGTACAAGAATTATGTATGAATTCATAAAAAAAATCTTACAAAATTTTGAATAACTCCAATTATGTGTTTAATTACACTCTAAAAACATAAAGAATTAACACAAAATTCATACGGTAATTACATCAAGTATAAACATACAATATGTATACCCATAAAAATAATACCCATACATCATTAACACAATTTTAATAACACAATTAAATACATAAATAATTTAATTCTGAATTCAGGGTGTTGGGGGTTGTTTAGGGGGTCAGGGTGGCTGTCCAAGGGGGTAGGAGGTTTCTATGGGGTGGGGTTGTCTAGGGGGATGGGGGTGTCCATGTGGGTGGGGGGGGGGCTCTTCATGGGTGTTTCTAGGAGGTTGGGTGATGTCTAGGGGGTGGGTTGGTGTCTATAAGGGTGGTGTTGTCCAACGGTTTGGGGGGATATCCAAGGGGGGTGTGGGTGTCTAGGGTGTCCGTGTGTGTGTGTGTAGTGTCTAGGTGGTAGTGTGGTGTCTAGGAGGGGTTGTGGCATCCATGGGTCGGTGGAATGTCATGGGGTTATGGGTTTTCCATGGGGGTGGCAGTGTCGAGGGGTGGGGGTTGTCCATGGGGGTTGGGTTGTCCATGGGAGGGGGTGTCCATGTGGTGGGGTGGTGTCTAAGAGGGGTGGGGGCTATCCAGGGGTTGGGGGATGTCTAGGGTGTAGGGGGTTTTCCATGGGTTTGGGGGTGGAGGGTGTCCAGGAGGTGGGGTTGTGTCTAGGAGGGGTGGGTGGCGTCCGGTGTATGGGGGAATTCTAGGGGGCAGGGGGCTATACATGGTGGTGGTGGTGTCTATGGGGTGGGGGTGTACAGGTGGTGGGGTGGTGTCCTGATGGGTGTCTAGGGGGTTGGGTGGGGGGGGGGGGGTTCTAAGGGGTTAGAGGGTGTCTAGGGGGTGGGGGTGTCTAGGGTGCGGGGGGTGTCCTGGTGGTGGTGTGGTATCCAAGGGTTGGGGGCCACCCAAGGGGTTGGGTCATCTACGGGGTGGGGGAAATATTGGGGTAATGTTTTCCAAGGGGGAGGGGGTGTCAACGATGGTGGGTGTGGAGGGGGGTGTCCAGGGGTGGTGGATATCTAGGGGGTTGGGGGTGTCCGGGGGTGGTGGGGTGTTCTGAGTTGTTGGAAGGCTGTTCACAGGGGTGGGGGTGTCCTAGGGGTATGCAGTGTCTAGGGGCTGGGCGGGCTGTCTATGGGGATGGAGGGGCTATCCAAGGCGTAGGGGTTTCCAGGGTGTGGGTGGGCATTCCAAGTTTGTGGGAGGGATTTCCGCGGGGGGTTAGGGTTGTCAATGGTGTTTGGGGTGTACATGTGTGGTTGGCGGTGTCCACTAGGGGTTGGTGGTGGGTGGACTATCCATGGGTGTGGGGGATGTCCATGGGTGGGGGCTGTCCATGGGAGTGGTGAGGCTGTCCTGGGGGTAGGGGTGTCTATAGTGTGGTGGCTTTAATGGTTTTAATAGAATGAAATTTATGGATTTTAAGAACATTCATATTTTTAATATGGTTTTGGAATAATGTTTTATTTCAATAGAATGTGTTTCTTTAGAAAATAATGAATGTTTTGGTGTGTATTGTAAGAAGGTGGATTTGGTTATTAGGAAATGGATTTCAATTTTATTTTGGGAGAAAAATACTATATGATTTTATAAGTGGAACCTTATTAGAGATTTTAGTAGACCATTGGAGAGTTTTAAATAGAAAGAAGTCTCTATTATGTCATTTTGAAATTGATTTATGAAGAATTATTTATGACATATATTGATGGGATTTTTGATTTTGTGTCCCTTGTTTTTGAACATCAGATTATTTTACAAATGTTTTTTGACAATTCTTCAGAATGATACCATTATAAATGAATCAAAAGGTCAATAATGTAATATCTTAGGTTTTGATAATTTAGATCTAGTAATTTTCTTCCTAGTTTGTCTCTCTCTCAAACTCTTGTAGAAGTCGAATAGAAATGTGCGTCACAGATCATTGATTATGAATGTGTGTTTCTAAAATAAAATCCACTATTTTTTATTTATGATCAATGATCCCATGAGGCAATGATGTGGGTATATATGATTAATGCGATCATTGATTTATTAGAAACCCAATAATCCATGGGGTTGGGGCTGTCCGAGGGGGGGGGGGTCTATAGTGGTGACAGAGCTGTTCGAGTGGGTAGGGGTGTCCAGAAAGTGGGTCAGACTATACATGGGGGTTGGGACAGTTATAGGGGGTACATGGCGTCCATTGGGGTGGTCGGGGCTATCCAAGGGATACGAGGTGTCTAGGGGGTAAGGGGTGTCCATGATGGGGGCGGGGCTGTCTAGGGGGTAGGTGTGTCCAGGGGGTGAGGGTTGTCCAGGGGGTGGGCTATCCATGGTGGGGTTTTCCATAAGGGTAGGGGTTTCTGGAGGGTGTGAGATCTTTCAACGGGGGTGTCCGGACTGTCTTGGGGAGTAGGGGTGTCCAGGAGGTGTGAGGAATGTCCATGGGGTGGGAAGTGGGGGCTGTCCAATGGGTGCGGGGTGTCTAGGGGGTGGGTGGGCTGTCCAAGAGGGTGGTAGGGCTATCAAGGGGCGTACAGGGAGTCCAATGGGGTGGGAGGGATATGCAAAGGGGTGGGACAGTATTGCGGGGTACGAGTTGTCTAGGGGTGGGACAGGTTGTCCAGTGGGGTACCACGTGTCTAGGGGTGGACGGAATGTCCACGGGGGTGACAGGGCTGTCCGAGCGGGTTTGGGTGACAAGGGTGGTTGGTGGGATATCCAAGGGGATGAGGGGATATATATTGTTTGTGAGGACTGTCCACAGTGCTGATGAGGCTATCAAGGGGGTGGGAGGGCGGTACAAGGGTGTGGTGGTGTTGCCCAAGGGGTATGGGCTGTCCAGGGCGGTGCGCAGGCTATCCACGGGGGGTAGGGCTGTCCACGAGGAGGGGGAGTTCAGGGGGTGGGCGGGTTCTCCAAAGGTGTGGAAGGGCCATCGAGGTGGGTTGGGGGTGTCCCGGGGTGGGTTGGATATCCACGGGGTGGCGTGGAAGTCCGGGGGTTTTGGGTTGTCT
Source organism: Viscum album (assembly GCA_963277665.1). Classification (NCBI taxonomy): domain Eukaryota; kingdom Viridiplantae; phylum Streptophyta; class Magnoliopsida; order Santalales; family Viscaceae; genus Viscum; species Viscum album. Next base: position 1,067,138,758 of record OY728157.1, on the reverse strand, counting down.
CAGGGGTGGGGGGCTATCCATGGGGATGGGGGATATCCATAGGGGAGGTGCTGTCCAGGGGGTGGGGGTAGTCCACAGGTGAGGAAGGGATGTCTAAGGGGTAGGGTCTATCTAGGGGAGGGAGGGATGTCCATGGGGGTGGAAGGGATGTCATGGGGAGGGTTGAATCAGTCATAACAAATATTTATGTCGCGTTTTATAATATATACGTAAAATAATAAAGATAATGTCACCTACCTAATCACACATATATTCAGACACAACAAATATAAAAACATCAAAGGTCAGTAATAACCCTAAAAAATTAAACGGATCAATCTATCCATTATCCTTACCACTATCATCACCATCATCATCACCCTCACCCCATCCTCATCGTCGTCCCCAACATCATCTCCACCCTCCTCAATGCCCTCTTCTTCACCCTCGTACTCAGCCTCAACCTCCTCATCGCCCTCTTCCTATTCCTTAGCATCCACCTCTCCCTCCTCCTCCACATCAGCCTCCTCCTCACCCTCATTATACCCCGCCTCTGCCACCTCCACACCATAATATCAACCACCACTAGAACATCCACTTGATGCACTATATATAGAAATCATTGATGATATATATTCATCACAAGTTGTGATGGCATCTAGTGGAAGTTTTGAACATAAAACTTCCATTAGTTTTATCAATGCAATGTTTTCCCTATATAATGTTCTAGCATCTCTATGGCCCTTTTTCAGCCTTATCTTAATGTGCCTTAACCTGCTGGAAACTTGGTGGAACTAAAACTCATACCAGATTAGGGACAATACCACGTCAAAACTATACTCTTCCCAAGTCGGCAACATACTCTACCGAGGTGATCATCTGCCAACAACTGATGTAAGTGGTCATCTATCCAAAAATTGTTTGGTTCCTGGTCATCAAGGTCCTCTAATGTAGAATGTTACAAATATAAGTTGAATATTAAGTTACAAAAAAGAGATAAAATTTTAAATCATCAATGTAAAACGTTCAATTTTTTGCTAAGTCAGTTCATCAACCACACATCCATCATTCTTCATTCTACTCGAGCAACACATTTTTTCTCAAGGAACACATACCTCTCTATTCAATAAATTCCTCTTCAATGATATTGAATTTAGGATACCATAATATAAAATGGGATACCAAAAATTAATTGCATATCTAAAATTATATAACAACATTAGAAATAGAATAAATTATAGAGGAAGCAATAGAAAGTTCAAGACACAAGGAAACATTATAAACGGTCATAGCCCCTACCTCTCATGATCTGGCATCATAGTATGTCCAAATGTGTGGAGGTATTTTTGAGAATCAATTTTTTTATTTCATTCAGATTATTCCTAAATAAAATTCCATATTTACAATTAACGAAAACATGAAAATTTTCATTTAAATACCTCTAATGTGATTAATACCTTATGCGAGATAGTGGTCCAATGAGTAATCATCTATTGATACTATTCTAATGGAAAATAATCCATGATAGGGACATCCTCATACTCGATGCCAACTCTAGCATGCCATCCAAAATACAACACGTGCTGATAATCTCTCCAATACTCACATAAACACTTTAGATGTGATGGCCTTGCATCATCACCATTAGGGAAATTAAACCAAAGATAACACCAAAATATTAATTCATAAAAATAAAAATAATAATATTCTGTATTAAAAAGAATATAATTTTTTACACATATCTGTATCCGAGGATTTTCCTTTAATTCATTTGGCAACTATCTTCATGAGAGTTGGCTATCATTAATGATGTCGGAGTATTTGTCCAACATCACCAAAAATCTCTGACATTATTTCAAGGATTTTTCAATCATTTGACCATCATCAATGTAGTCCACCATAAAATACGTACAGTTGTTCCACACCACATGCATGGGTGTATTCCCCGCCCCACCTCCTATCAATAGAAGTATCTGTTATGAAAGAGACACCAATATTTTATCAATACATGTTATAATAAAAATAACTAAAGGTGTAAAAATTTGGTAGGTTTGTATGAGAATACCCATGGTATTCTGATCAATGTGTGTTCATGTATCCACATAAACTGAAAGAACACCCTATACAGGTGGGGTGGGTCCTAATGTATGCTCTCTAGGGAAAGAATCCGAAAGAGCATTAGTCGAAGAAGATGGAATATAAAATCCAAGAGAGGAGGAAGTAGATGTAATAGAAGATTCCAGGGATCGATGGCCTAATGATGCATGGGGAGTGAGAATCATCATCGAATATGGTACAAATGAGTGAGGAGGTTCCGATGTAAAGTATGGTGAAAAAATTGGAGTGGTAGGGTCTAATTGGATATGCCGACTAGATGTTCTAGCTCTCGTACCACCGTCTGCATAAAAACACCTTGAGTACTAACACCATTACTAGGCTGCTTATAAACTAAATATTGCCTAATAGATGGATCTTGGAAAAATGTTTAAAACAAAATTTATCACATGACATTATATATTATTTAAATATATAAATTTGAAATTAAATACTCACTACATGAACAAGTGGCGAATTCCCAGATCAGTCATGCGATGATTGTTATCCATCATCTGTTTCCATCATCTCTCTTTAATTGGTTGCATTTCTTGCATTTGAAAACACATATGAATGTAAATAGAAAATGATAAATAATGTGTAACCAAAAAAACAGAATAAATGAGAGGTAATAGGGGTATTCATGGATAACATAACTATCCATTTTTTATGTGAGTTCGAACAGATATATAATGATGTTAAAAAATCGAACAAAATATAATAATGAAATTTAATTTTTAGTGTAATTGTTATTTACTAAGTGTCATCTTTATTTTTAAATCATTGTACATTGATTCACACAGATTCCTAAGGGGTAAAGAAGTTGTCAAATGTATGAAAAAAAATTAATTTCATAAGCCTAGGTAGATGTTGTAGGTTTATATACATGTTTTGTAGAAGAATACAAACCATCATGTTCATTACCTGGTAAAATGTTAAAGAGAGGACATAGAGTTATAATAATTTTATTCAAATCACAGTTGGGGAACTGAAATGTTCTCCATGTTATAACATTTAGTTTTGTAGGATTTAATATAGCTTAATTCCAAATTATATAATGCAATTCAAATAAAATTGCAACCAGTATACAATGAAAATTCACATAACGGTCAAGTCAGATACAACATATTTGTAATCAATAGTAAATAAATTAGAATAATACCAACCTTAACAACCCAAGTCGATTTAAACCAAATGAATTGAGAACATTAATGTACAATTTTATATATTTCCAACCACAACATCAGGTTGATATTAAACTCTAACAATTAAGCTATTGACGTCATCAAAAGTAATAAATGGATCATTTTTAATGGCTTATGGATGATGTCAATTCCATCATCAACATCATTTAAAATATGTCTTGGAATGACATAAATAATGACACAAAAATTAGGTTAAATATAGTCTTTGACATAAAAAACATGTTTCTCCAATGATGCATATACAATTGGCTCATCAGTAGTAAGAGTGTGAGTCATATAAATTACTTGAAATCCATTATCATAAATAAATGTGCCTTTACTCCTCATCAAATCAAAGCAATAACATTTCATCATCATGATTCATCCATCAGTATAATAATCCAATATTATTATTTTTTCAGAGACACCATAATAACCTCCATTTTCAAATCATGGTCTACTACCTGATGCACTATCATAATAATCTGTAGTGGCAGTGACCATAACATCATCATGTTTTGTTCTCATATTCTTTACTTGTTCAATGATAAAAAATTTATACCCATTGATAAAAATTTATTTATAGTCACTGACCACCGTATTAGGACCAAAATCCAAAGCTCTAATTTCCTCAGAGATAGAGTCAGCAAGAAAACATAATACCTAAAATATAAATAAATATTAAAATTAATTAAATATTGTTTTTATTATTTTAACGAGTAATATTATTACCTTATATTTTAACCAAGTAGAAAAATCTTTTCTCTACAAAGTCTCCATCATTCTCAAAGATAAATAACTATGATTTCTATTTATCATCACATTATGTTCCATTTAGATGAAAAAAGTAATATTTTAACCGATATATATAAAAGATATAAATAATCAATTTACTTATAAGATGTTGTCATCGAACAAATCACAGTTGAACAAAACTGTGCGATGTGCAATCTTCCACTCTTCAAGGTTTAATTTTATCAGTATATATGATCCAGTAATTCTACTTATTTGAGGAAGTGATGGAAAAATGGGATCACTTTTCTAATACAATTCTTCTTTGTTTCACATTGTTATGTTAATTCTTCTAGTAAGATAAGTCGAATACATAGATTAGAAATCCATACTTTCTTGAGCCATGTAACTGTTCACAATAGAAACATTGGGATGATTCCTGTTATGGACACAAGACATTAATGTGTACATATTTAATTTAGTTGGATACATCCAACGAAAATAAATATGTCCTCCGAGATGTATTTTAGTTGGAATATGGATATTCAGATGCAACATGCATGTGAAAAATGACGGAGGAAATATTTTCCCTAACTCACACAAAATTAATGGTGCATATGCCAATACTTTTACAAGAAGGACTACGACAACATCTTAACAAAAATATCTCTAAAGAAATGGAACAACAAAATAACAACCTCCTTTACATTATTGGAAAAAATATGAATAACTGATATTGGAATCAACCTATGAAGAAGGACATGATAATCATGAATCATCAAATATTTTAGCTTCAACACTCTTCTGTAGACCCATTTAGATATGTTACTTGAATAGCCAGAATGAACAATAATTGTCTCTACTATTTATAATTATCTTTTGGGTAGGTTTCATCACATAAGAAGTACATAAAACATTCCATTTATTTTCACTGATACACATAGGATATACTTCTAGTCCGATCCAATAATCCACCAATCCATGACAAGACTATAAATCATTTGTTGTCTCTCCCTAAACAGTTAAGAGAATTGAACAAAACAATTCACATATTATTTTCAATGCTCATTACATCAATGCAATGACGTAACAAATTGGTTGGTGAATAAGGTAAATCAATGAATATACTTCTCTTCTTCCAATTGTAATTGGTTTCAATAGAAACATTCTTTCTCTTTATAGATTTCATTTGACCCATCATGATGAAAAAATGAAATATTTCAATTCATTATGCACATTATATCTAGATATATGATGAGGTGGATCATCTGTCGACATGGTATTGTCAAATCTTTGACAATCGTTTCTATGTGGATGTTCTATCGAGAAGAGTTGTCAATATACCATAAAACATAAACTATAATGATGTTTCAGACTTATGGATCATGTATTCTTCAAACAAACACATCATGATATTTTCCCTTGGTACTCCATCAGTACATAATTTTATAAGCAGGAAAATAATGTATTGTCCGCATTAGCATAGCACACATCTAAAATATGTCTCTCAATCACGCATCGTATGTCTGAAAACCCAAATCCTAAAGAACACTTAACTCTTTTATTACAGGTTTATTGTATAAACATATATCATGAATGTTATTAAAAAGGCCTGATATGAGTATACTCATGAAAGTGTAAGTTTTTTTCATACACAAGCATGGAGGGAGATTATAAATGTGTGCAAAAATCGGCTATATGATGTGCTATGTTTGAATCTTCTGAAACAAAATAAAACCATCACATGAAAGACCTAACCTCACATTATACATGTCAGCTGAATAATCAGGATATCGAGCATCAAATCTCTTCCATGAAAATCATTCTTCATGGTGAACCAACTCATCATAAGTTTTCTTCTTCTCGGTATCATGACATCTAATTTTTTATTGATACATAGTCAGGCGTAAAAATATTATAAAGTCTGGGGGTCAATGGAATGTTCCATATTACTTTCATTGTTAGATGGGATGGTGTTCCATCAGTTTTTCAGTTCTATCAATATGTGCCACATTTCATACAATCATTTTTTTCAATAGTTTCCTTCCAGAATAAACTGCAATCTTTTGGAAAAGAATGAATTTTTTTGGCTTTAAAATCCATGTTCCTCAACTAACATCCATTCCATATAGTGTATTGATGACATATTTGCATCATCTAGAATTATGTACATGAAAAAGGATAGAATGTAATCAATGGAAGAATTAGAAATCTCATACATAGTTTTCCAATGAAACAGTCAGATTAAAAATTACAGCTTTTTCATTATTCCACATTGTTGATATACGGGTGTCATGGAAGTATCATTTATTTTTTTCACCCTGATAGCACAATAATTTTCATTAGATGCATCATGTGTTCTTATATCAAAATATTCTTGGGTCATAATCCTTTTTTCATGATGTCGAATAAATGGAAATCAGTCATATAAAAAATTCCCCAATCCAGTCCTCTCATTTGGATCTTCAGTATGTTGAGATTTCATTATCACCCCATTGTGAGACAACACAAAGTAGTATTTCAAATAGCCATATTTATTTATGTAGTAGTTGACTTCTTCAAGGCTCAACCATGGACTTTCAATTAAATTGTGACATGGACATTGTATGTGACCACTATCTAAATCATTATGAAATGGAAAATCTAAAACACTCTCCAAATTGATTTCAAAATCTCTTGAGATCCGATCACTTTCAAATATCCAACCTGTATCCATTCTGTAAACAATATTATACATCATTTTGTCTAAAACAATTCAATAAGACTGATGTTTCATCAAACATATATTTATGTAAATGATAATTTTTCACTTTATATGTAACCATAACTAACACACTACTCTATATTAAAATTATTATATAAAAGTCAACAAAACACTATATTTATAAGAAAATATTTAAATGATACATTAGTATACAATATTGTGTACACTTTTGGAGGATAATTATTCATGAGTTCAGTAAATTTTAGATTGAATAAATTTTATATTTTAGTAGATTATTTGATTGATCACATACACTTCCAAAAGGGGTGGGGCTTTCCAGTGGTGAGGATGTCCAGGGTGTGGGGGATTTCTTGAGGGGGACTGTCCATGGGGTTTGGGGTATCCATAATGGTGGGGTGTCCGGGGGGATGGGGGTGTCTGATGGGTAGTGGGTTGGTGTCCAAGGGGGCAGGTGATCTTTCCATGAGGGTGGGGGTTCTCCAGGGGGAACTGGTTGTTCAGGATGAGGGTGGGCTTTCCACGGGGGTGGTGGTGCTGTCCAGGTGGTCGGGGTGTCCTTGGGGGGGGGGCTTCTAGGGGATGAGGGCTATCGAGGGGTACAAGGTGTCCAAGGTGTTCATTGTCCACGGGTGCGGAATGGAATTCTATGTGGATTATGGGGTGGCCAGGTGGGAGGGAGGGATGTCCAAATGGGTGGCAGTGCTGTCCAGGGGGTACAGGGTGTCCCGGGGGGTGGGAGGGTGGTCCACAAGGGTGGAAAAGCAATCCGGGTGGGTAGGGGGTGTCCAAGGGGGTTGGCCAGAATGTTCATGCGGGTGGGGGATGTCCTTGGGTAGGCGTGTCTAGGGGTTGGGTGGGATGTGTACGGTGGTGGCGAGGCTATCTTGGGGGTTTTGGTGTCAATGAGGGTGGCATTGATCTCCAGGATGGTATAGTGTTTCCAGGGGGTTGGGCGGGCTATCCACGTGGGTGGAGGGATGTCCATAGGGTAGCGGTGTCCATGGAGGTGGGAGGGCTGTCCATCGGGGTGAAGTGCATGTACAAGGGGGTTAGGGGTATCAAAGGGTGGGATGAATATACATGTGGGTGGGGTCTGTCCACGGTTGTGGCAGGGCTGACCACATGGGTGGTGGGGCTATCCAGGGGGTACGAGGTGTCCAAGGGGTGGTTGGGCTGTCCATAGGGGTGGCGGGGTGATACCGGGGGTACGAGGTGTCTTGGTGGGTGGGTGGACTATTCACGGGGGTGGTAGGGAAATCCTGGGGGTACCGGGTATCCAGGGGGGTGGGCGGCCTATCCACGGGGGAGGCATGGCTATCCAGCGGGTATGGGGTGTCTAGGGGGTGGGCGTGCTATCCACCGGGGGGGGTTTCCTAGGGGTTCTGGGAGTCTAGGGTGGTGGGTGGGCGTTCCATGGGGGAGGTGGGTCAATGCAAGGGGCTGGGGTGTCCACATGGGTGGTGGGGCCTCTCTAGTGGGGTAGGGATGTTCATTGGGGTGGGTTGGCATACCATAGGGGTGTGGGGGGCTATCCAGGGGGTATGGGGTGTCTAGGGGGTGGGAGGGTTGTACATAGGGTTGTAGGGCTGTCCGGGGGGTTGGGGTGACCATGGGGTTGGGTGGACTATCTACAGGGGTAAGGGATTTCCTCGGGGGTGGCGGGGCTGTCCACGGGGGTGGAGGGGATGTCTAAGGGGATGGCGGGGCTTTCCATGGGGATTTCGGGTTTCCATAGGTGGGGTGGTGTCTATGGGGGTGGGGGTGTCTGTTGTCTTTTTGGGGGGTGGGGGCTATCCATGTGGTTGAGTTGGCTGTACGAGGGGGTAGGGGTGTCTAGGGGGGGTGTCTTGGGTTTGGGGGTTGTCCAAGGAGGTGGGGGCTGTCTAGGGGGTTGGGGTTTTTTTCAAAGGGGGTATGGGTTTCTAGGGGGGTTTAGGTTACATCGATAATAAATTAGTGCAATTTCATAACCCTATTATCCATTAATTACCAATAGATATGGGTTCAAGACTGTCATTTTCAACACAAATCTATCACCTTATAATTATCCACAAATATTAAGAACAATAAAACACTATAATATTGATACATAATTCAAAAAATAAATGAAAAACAATATAATCTAAGAATGCTCACTACAACACATCATGTGAACCTCCAAATAATTCCAATACTATCAAATAGTGGTGAATAATTATGTGCACATGACCATGCTATTTTGTTTCGTGAGATATATATCAGATAATAAATATTGTGTAGGAATGAACAAAATTTTTCAGTTCTATGATGGTTATACTCCTTTATTATGGGTTCCTCACTAGGATATAATATGATATAAATTCTTTAATAATGATTTATAACTACCTAAGAAAATTGTAACATGATTTCCTCACACTAATTTTGAATTTCATAAAATATTACAAGTGTGTGACTGAACTTCATCAATGAGCATGAATAAATGATCATGTAATAGAGTAAATTTTGGTTCTATCACCATTCACTCATGAAAAATACCCCAAGCCCATGATTGTGTTTCAGTTGGTAGTGTCACATCATTGATTGACTTATAGTGTGGGTAACATCATGTTAAAGTTAGAGTGTGATATTTCCAGGACAACATTTTGGGGTATATTCCTAATATATGAGTATCTTATCGTTGCTCATAGGATAAAAAAATTCTATGACTGTATTTATGTCTAAATAATCGAAACATGCCAATAGAATGTAAATTTAAAATATACCAATGATAAAATAACTCAGTATTGTTTTGACCTCTTCAATATCTATCAAAATTATTCTATACAGATAAATCACCACAAAATCGCAACATAAAATTATATACTACTTCTGTTCATAATGGGATCATAACAGATAGTATATTCAAGTGAAAAGGAATGAAAAAATATAAAATAAATTAAAGCACATGTACCTATTTAAAAGGTAAGAACAAAAATTACATGAGTCAAAGATAGATGCCCAATTGGGAATTACAGTAAGCATCCTCGAGAGTAGGTTGGGAGGTAGGGTTCCAACTGTAACATAAAAAAACATATCACTTATGTTCATAAGGGCATCATAATACACACTACATTTCAAAAATATGGAACAAGAAAATTTAAAATAAATGACCTCACACATACAATTTTAATGTTGAAGAACAAATCATTCGGAAACCATACCTGTTGTGATAAGAAGTAAAATTCACATTGAGATTTAGGGAAAAATATTTGAGTTGGTCGAGGTTTCGGGAAAAATATTTGATATGTCTGTTGAGCCCTTATTTTGGGAAAAACTATCAAGATCTTTATAGTTCACGATCCCTAGAGGCTGATAATTGGGGTATTTCTATCACAATAGTTTTAAAAAACTATTGTGAATGTAATGTTATTTTAATAGTTTAAAACTGTTGGGAAAAATATCTTCGGAACGATACCCAATGGTTTTTTTAAAATGTTGGAAAAAACATATTATAAACAACGGTTTCCTTAAACTGTTTGAGAAACAAAAATCCAAAAGAATGTAACAACTATTCTACATGACTGTTGGTAGAGTATCCTTTTCCCAACTGTTTTATCAACCGTTGGGATTATTGTGTTCATATATGTGGGATTTCCACCAGTGTAAACAATATAATATTGAATGTTAAGATAACCATAAGGCATATAATATCAGGACAATGCATATTGATACATGTTTAATGAAATTAGAGAAAACCAGATACCCTAATATTAACTATAGTACAATACTGTGGTAAAATAAAAAAAATGAAACACAACAACATCATGACCCTTCATGTGGTCCCATTCTCTCCTGCTCCTTTGCATTAATCAAGTACCTGTATAATGATCCTTTCACCTGTCATCACATGTAGAAATAGAGTCTATTAAAGCTCAAAAACCGGACCCAAATATGGTAGGAGAAATAAATCCTTGTATGAAACCACCAAATTTTAGTTCCAATATATCAGTGAGTATATGTAGTAGTAGCATATATTAATGAAATTATTTAACATGAAATTATTCAAAGGTGAACAATCCCATAATTCTTGATCTATATATACGATTCATGTTCTTTAAGAAACTATGTTACATCAAATCACATGTTCATAGGATTTGGCCATGAATAGTCAATCCCCTATTCTAGAAAACATATAAGATACCTCAACTTTCAATCTATCAAGTAAAATTTCAATCAAATACAAGCTTGTTATTTATCTTGTAAGACAATTCATAATTCATTAAAATAGTCAAACCACATTTCAAAACCCTTCCCCCAGGTAGTCCATGTACATTAAAAATCCTTTTCCACAAGAAATTCCCCTTTCGAAAAACAAAACATAGCACACAGGCTCAGAAAACATTTCCCACATGTAAGACAACTCTCTTCCCGCAGGAAGAATAATTCAACAGGGCCAAGCCAGACATATAAGAAATTAAACATAATGAAACACATGAAATCTTCATTCTATTTCATTAGTAACAAGGAAATATTTCACATTGGTATGAATTTAATTAACCAATTAATTTAAAACAATCCATAATAGGCCAGTTCCATTGAGTATATATTCACTAGTTTTCTATAATTAATGTATGAAAATATTATATTAGGTATTATTAATTTAGAAGGTGATGTAGATAAATTATGGACTCTTGAATAAAAAGAAGGAAACATAACAAAAATTAACTTTAGGAATTCAAATTACTTTAGAATGTCAATTTTTTATAATTAATTTTATCTTGTTCTTTGTATTAAAATGATGAAGTAATTCCTTGAGATAAATAATAATCATGATTAATACATTAGTACTCAATGAAATTTTTATGATTGATGCGATGTATTCTTTTGGTGGAATCGTCATCCCTAAATGAATTTTTGATTTATTCATCATAGGACTATAAAAAATTCTTAAATGTGATTTATCAACATGAGACTTCATTATATTTGAAAAAATTATACGATGTTATCCCAAGGTAGAAAAAAAATATCTATGTAATTTCAGAATATCTTGTTTTTTATTAGAAAAGAAATATATAATTTAAAGGAAATTTTAAAATTAAAAATCATAGAGTGTATAATTTTTGTCTTCCATTATACATGAAATATTTAAAAAATAATATGTACTTTATTATTTTAGGGGAATTGAAAAAATTTTATCTATGGAATGGAACTTCATTAATAAATCAAATCATAATATTATGGTGTGAAATTACCTATTGAGAGTAATAAAGAAATATCCCCACGAAATTCACTACACACAGAAAATTATTTAAAAATCAAAGAGTAGAGGAATTATGCTAACTCGTGATTGAATTTTATGGATTCTTATAGTGATCGTCATTGATAAGCTCTTAATACAATAGTAAAAATTAATCTGATGAGATCATTATGGATGATGTGGTTTAAAATAAGGAACTAGTGAAAGGGACAATTACCATCCACACTAGAACATGTACTGAACATTTTTATTATGAATGTACAACTATTTTATATAAAATTATTCTATATTATTATCACATAGAAACCTCAATTAGTAGATCTTGTAGAAGTTGTGAAACCCTATAATAGTCTTATGATCAAATCCTAAGACTGTGATTATTTTCTGATGGATATTTATTGTAATATACTTTCTATAAATATGTTTATTCTTTGTCTAGTATTATTTGATGTTATTTATTCATGAATTAATTTCCATAATATAAATATACTATATAAATTCTTATGGAATGGATGTAAAATTTGATATTCTAAAGAAATATATGATCATATAATGGTATGAGTAAAATATTAACTTCCAGTCGAAATTAAAATAACTATTTGGGAAATATGGGGACTTATCTCAAATGGATGAGGAAAAAATCATCATCCATGGTATTCCTATTTTATGGGAGTTTTTCATTTACATTATATAATTGTTTCATATTAATTATATAAATCATGAACTATATTTTTTAATAGAACTCATATATAGTACTCTAACTATTCTTTACACTCCATATAGAATGTACTTAATTAAGTTGTAGTAATTGAATAATAAATATTAGGATAATCTTGATAAGGGGTTGTTTTATACATGTTCCTTTCCATGTGGTGGGCCTGTTCGTTTTTTTGAATAAATATGGATTAATGTCAATTTTTATTCAATATAATAATCACAAAAAATTCAGTATCAATATTTTGTATCATCTTTCTTGTATGGATGATATATTAGATAAATTATAAGTAACTCGATATTTTTCAATGATTTATATTAAATATGGTTACAGTTAATTGTTGTTCTAAATTATAAACATACCCATGATTTAATTATATATCAGTTATGAATGCAAAAATATTATAGTTATTCCACTTGGTATTATTAATTAAATAACTATATACATTTATTTAATAACAATGTCTTTAGAGATTACCATTATCTCATTGTGGTAGTATTTATAGATGATATTCTTATATAGAGTAAGGGTGTGTAAGAGAATTAAAATAAAATTATAATTGTATTGAAGACCAATTTAAATTAGTAGTTTTATAAAAAAATTTAAATGTATAAATTTTTTATATCGGATGTTCCTTATCTAGATAACATTATCACCACTGAGTGTATAAGGTTTGATAAAAAAATAACAAATTTATTAAACATTATAATAGACCATCTGATGGCACTAAGATCTATAGTTTTCTTTAATTAAATATATATATTATAAATTAATTTTTAATATATTCTCAATAATATATACCAAGTAAACTCTGAACATAGAGAAGATTCATTAGACTAATGACTTTGAAGGAAAAATCAATGAATTGATGAGGATGTTTGTAATACACATGTTTGAACACAACCCTATTGTGGATTAGGGTATGTTATTTACAATAAAGAAATGACGAATAAAAAATAATGTGTTCCTGTATAGAAGGATATAGTGATTTCGTTTAAATAACACTAAGTGAAGGATTATGATAAAAATTACATAACCCATGATTTGGTTACTATTGTAAAAGTTTTCAATAAACGATTTAGATGAATTATATCAATATGGAATTTTGTAATAAATATATGTATCATAATACTAATAAATATATATTTATCTAGAAAGTGTTTAATATGTTCTAGAGTATATTTTTATAGTTTATTTGTGTTCGTGAATACTCCATACTGTACCAATCATGGAAAATATTATGTTAGATGATGCATTGGGTTTAATGGATCATGTTATCATATCTATGATGGGGATAAAAAAAATGAAATATCTCTATATTTTTTTATTATGGGACTTGAAATAATTACGTAAGGGAGGGAAAATTATCATATGGAATTTATAGTTCAAACATCTTTTAATTTGAATATTAATGATGCACAGAAAAAGTATATATTATTGTAAAAGAATCTGAGATGTGTTCCTAATCCTAACACTGATTTTGATGGAATGATAATGTTCAATAATAGAGTTTTTTTCCTCACAATATATGTCATAATAAAGGTTCTATTAGTATAATTCTATTTCTCACCGTCCTATATTTATTCTACAAATATAATAATATATTGATATTTGAAAGAGAATTTTCAATGGGACAACATGAAGGGGGATATTTTTATTAAGTATATTGATTCATGGTATTTAAAAAATTCATTAATGATTGATATATTTCAATACACATACCAATATATAAATGAAAAAATATTACCACAAAACATGTCATCGAATTTCCCGAAACCCTTAAATGAAAAAATGATATTTGACTTATAGTTGACCACCTTATTGAGTCACCACATTTCATTTATATGAGGGAATATTTCCCTCTTGATAATATTTCTAGGATATAAATTAATCAAATGGTAAGGTTTTTTGGGTGACATTTTCATTTGTATCAGAAAAATATCTGAGGTCTTTATTAATGTCCAAGTGACATCTAAAAAAATCTGTATCTAGATAGTAGTGTTTTAGGTTTTCATGTAATTCTTAAAAATAATTTCTGTATGAGAGAAACATTAAAACCCTAGGGTATATATAGATAATGTTCTATTGACTTCAAAATATGTTTGGAGCAATACCTTTTTCTTTATAAATTTCGTAGGAAAATTTTTTCGACTTGAAAATTTAGATGGACTCTTATGAATCCAAATATGGATAAAAGGATAGAACTCTGATGTGATGCGATAAATTTTAAGAAAGATAAATATTGGGACAAAGGTAATTTGATAAAATGTAAAAGATTGTTAGAGTCAATTATCACAATAGATTGGCTATACAAAGTAAAATAGAAGAGTCATGGGGATGATCATTAGGGATATCTAGATTTTTATATTTATTAGAAGGTGTTCCTTTAAATTTATCGTTAAAAGAAAATCACTAAATTGTTAACCAACTAAATGTTCATACCTCAATATTACATTTCTTTATATATTCATTATCACATACATTTGGTTTCATATCATTTTTTCAAATCTACTGAACCATTACCAAGATCATGATATGTTTCATATATCTATCCTATGAAACTACATTCCAAATCCAGAAAATGTACATTACTATGGGGACACACAATTAAAGCATGAACAAAACTATATGTAACAACATGTAGAAAAAGTTTATCATATTAATGAATTGAAACTGAACAAGGATACTCACAAAATTAAATTTCTCTAGAACAATCAAGAATTAAATGAATAAACATGTTGACATGAGGAATTTGTAAAACACATATTCCTTTATTTAATTGTATCACATTGATTTAATTTCACCATCTACATTCAATTAATGAGGATATATTTTAACACCTCATGGTTTTATATGGATTTCATTTTGAATAAACATGAAATATTTGAAATATTTTTTACATGAAAATTTGAGAATAAATTAACTATTATATAGTATATCATTTTTACCGAGATATTGTATTGGGAATTATGAAAAGGAATAACCTCACTATGATATATGTTTATAATTGTTTAGGGAAATAAAAATGTTTTAATAATAAATACATCATTATTATATTATTCAATAATTATAAAACCTATTTAATTAAAGGAAAGAATTTATCTATAGGTTATTTATTGTTATGTATAAAAATTATACTGATCACAATTTAAAAAAAATTTCAATGAAATTTGATTATAATATATTTTAATAAAATAAAAATAATCCATTAATTTATCATATAATGTTTAGAAATATAGTGATGTTATTTATAGGTATATAAATTTAATTTTCCAAAAAATGTTCTTTATGTGTGCCATGAGTTTGTAATATAATATATTGGAAAAATAAACATATATTAAGAGTTTTAATTAAATTAATATATTCATTAATATATGTTAACATTCATTTGATAAATTTTCCTAATCATGTAATGAATAAAAATAAATTTTATCCATCAAAATTCATTAATCTAAAAATTGGTCATCATTGTGTTACATGTGAATAATTTATAATTATTTTATTCCAATTATAGTAACATAGTTTAATAAAATCAATTCAATATTTTGAATAATAAATTCCGAATTTTTTAATTAATTTTAATTCATGTTCATAAATAATAGTATAACAAATAATAAATTGATTCCAAATATAATGTTATAACTGGTCTACTCAGCATTTAACTAGGAGATAAGGGTAATAAAAAAATAATCATGCCAATATATAATTATTTTAAGATATTTAGACGCTACAAAAACCAATGATCAAATATGTTTCCATTTGTTTCCACTTACAGATGATAATAACCATATAGTTTTTAAATATGTTTTGTAATTCAACGTGTGTCCTCTCCCTCACTTAAGAAACATCATCCCTCCATTAGACCATGTCACATTTATTTTTTCATGTTTTATTTTCTGACTATATATGATATTTTTGATATAATTTGGATTATGGAATGATATAATAATATTTATCATTCATTCCATATTTTCTTTTGAAATTTATGATAGTGGTCATGCATACATATGGACATCAGTATCCATGAATGGTGTTATTCTTTTATATATCTATAATATTTTGATTTTTAAACATATTAATATAACAAATAAATATGATATTTATATAATGATTTAAAAAAATTATCTAATTGAACCATATTCCATAAACTATAAAAGATTTATTAAACACAAACACACATGAAAAAAATACTTAACACCATAAAATTATGATTTTAATAAATAATTATAAATAAATGGATGTCAAAATATTATAAGTTTAATATATATGAAATTATAGTCATTTATATGGTTTTATAAAAGAATTGTTAGAAATTTATATTTACAATACATGAGGTTAGAGTTATTACAAAGAAATTCGTATTTGTAGGAACAGTCTTTTATTCCATTCTCACTTTTTATATGGTTTTTTATGATAAAATATTTTATTCTAACATTATATGATCTGCTTATTTAAAAAATTAATTTTTTTATTCTTTCTATGAGATTAAATATTTTAATTTCATTAGCCAAAATTTATCTAATCTAAAATCCCATAAAATAATTTTAAGGATAACCAATATTGTTTCCTTATTACCCAAGAGATGTTTTTCCCATTTTCCATTTTCCATTTAAATTTGTTGATGAATTATTTAATATTATTTATATATGTTTAAAATTTAATTTTTACCCATGATAAATTTCTATAAAAAATTTAAATAATGAATCTTATTGTTTTTTGGAATGATGTTGGTTTTTACCAATGGTGTGAATGGAATCTATGCTTTTACAAACACTGCATAGAATGATTTTCTACCAATAATGACTACACTTTTCATTGAATATCCCCATTCATGAATCCATAGTTCAAATAAAATAATATATTTTCCATAATATTTTAAAAAATATATGATTTTAAATTGGAAGTTTTAATATGATAAAGGTATATTCAATAACAAATCATTCACTGAAATTTTAATTTCATTTTTCATCTATTCTAACATCTTTTTATGTTACATATCCTTCATAGTGGTTAGGATATTGTGATACCATCCTAATTATTGGTCTATATATTTTATGATTATTGTGTTTCAATATTGATTAAGCTCACCTATATTCCATTATTTAAGGTATTTATGAAATAATAAATACTTTTATGATCCAGATTAATTCATTTGAATGTATTATACAATGGTTGGGTCTATTATATCTGACTAATTAATTGGATTAATATTAATTTTTTTATAAGAAAAAAGGGTAATTTGTTGGGTATACCATGCCAATTAAGGGTGATTGGGGTATCACAATCCTATGTCTTATATACATGTGGTTTTCTAAATCCTAACATGCGATGAATGACT
The DNA here is from genome assembly GCA_963277665.1 of Viscum album. Lineage (NCBI taxonomy): Eukaryota > Viridiplantae > Streptophyta > Magnoliopsida > Santalales > Viscaceae > Viscum > Viscum album. Next base: position 1,067,120,776 of record OY728157.1, on the reverse strand, counting down.
TGGTGATACTCCTTTACATAATAATTCTATGATAAATATTGATCCAAACATCCAGTCACTATTTTATATATGTATCACATTCCAATGTTATTTCCTCAAGGATAATGCTATTTTATTCCATTATGATTTGGGTTTCATGAATATAATATATTTGTTCCCTTACTCATCAGTATGATTTGTAAATGTTTTTATATTATTATCAAATGGTATGCTCGATGTATTATACAATAATCCTAATGTTATGCATAAAAAGAGTATTGATTGATATATAAATTAATTATTATTAAAGAGAAATATATATCAACATTAATCCTTCCATTCTCAAAAATATATAATGAATTATTTTGTGTATGTTATTTCTATGAATTTCAGTAGTTGTGAAGTGACTAATGGAAGTTTATTTAGATCATTTATATACTTTTTCTTTTTTGTATCTACATTTATAATAAGTAGAATAATTTATGTTCATATCAAAGATCATAATTTTATGTATATAATATTCTTATAATATTAAATATTATTTGTGTTTAAAATATTTTGGTCACCATAAAATTGAAATACTCCTTCCTAATTGGCTGACCCCAACTCCCTGATAAACTATTATTTAGTAGGGTTTTAATAATTAATCTATATCAGGCCTAGTTAGTGAAATTGGTTGAAGAAATTATAATTTCAGATGCATTTATTGGAATGGAACCCATGAGAAGGTAGAAAAAACCAATTATATAAATATATTTTAATAAAATCAAAACATAAGAAAAAAATTTGACTCTTCTCTGTTATTTTAAAACTCGTGATTATATTCATACAAGAACAAACATAGAGAAACTCTATCAAATAAGACCAAGATGTGAAAATATTATTTTGAATTTAAATATTTTGAGAAAAAAAATAAAATAAAATAAAATAGAGACACCAAATCTTTGAAAAACATTAAGTTGGATATAAAAATACACCAAATCTAGTGAATTAGTTGATAGATAATATCAGGATAAGGGTGTCTCATCTTCCTAATGATTCAGAAAACCCAGCATGAAATAGGGAAAACCATATTTCTTGTATCACTATGACTGAACAATCAAATTTTACATGATTCCACCATACAAATGACTATATCCAGAAGACACTTTGGGACTCAATAATGTATTCTATTATATGGTGTTTTAAAGTCACATAGTGGTTTTAGTGACGAGGAGTTAAAATAAAGGTTGTATTATTTTACATTGAGAGTGGATTCTAAAATGTAGTTATATAAAATAGATAAAAATATATTTTAATCATTGGATAATTTTACGAATTTCACTTTCAGGTAATATTTTACCATGATTATGAACATAGAAATAACCCAAAAAATCACAAGATTATTATAAGAATATATTGAGTATTTCAATAGAAAACTAGAAAATTCCAGGGGATACTTAGGGTTTTCCTGAACCACATGATTCAAAAATATTTTCCCTTAGATGATATTTATAATTATATCAATTAATATCACTAAACACATGTTTTTCAGTTATCATGGGGATATTTATCTAATAGAACTACCGATGAAGTGAAAATAAAACTCAATATAATAATACATTTATCATATTTGAAGTAATATAGAATAATAGATAATGTTTTCAAAGAAAATATAGAAGTTTAATATTAATTAATTAATTTAGTAGTTTTTTAAAATAAAAATACTCATAACACACATGGGGAGAAATATAACCTCTTTTTCAAGTTTAGGAACCTTAAATATATTTCTTCCATTTCATATATTCATATAGAAGGTACTAAAAATGGAAATATGGTTATATATATAAATAGGATTAAATATAATATCTTCCAATTGTATTAATGTTGTTTTAAGGGATATTGGGACTGTCCAATCCATTATTGGAGAGAACTAGGGATTTTGAGACCTTCTGCTCCCCATGATTTTAAGTAGCTTGCGAAATAATCCCAAAACCAAACTAGTTTAGAATATACTAACTCAAAATGAAAATTATTTGAGTTATTTAATCAAATATTTTATATAATATATTCTAATGATCATAAATTATAACTTTTATTTTAAAAAAATCAAAATGAATGATTATGATATGGCTAAGTGTAATGCTAGATTACAAAATATACAACACCAATATTGGAAACACACATGGGGAATGAATGATAGAAAAAATTATAAAGATAAATACACTATTGAATATAATATTTTGGGGAATAAAATTTTGTTCATGGATAATAGTGGTCTTAGAACTCACCAAGATGTTAAAATAGATAAAAACCCTTTGACAATGGATACTTGGATGAAATTGAATTTCCAAAATTAGAAATTCAGTAATATAATAATCTAGATACCCCTAATTGAATTACATTAAATATAATGATACATAATGAAAATAAAAATAAAAACTAGTTTGAAATAAATATAATAATGTGACTCATAATCATGGTGAAAACCCTAAAGTATTCCATCAATTCTGACGAATTATTCCAAAACTATTAACATTCAGGAAATAATAAAGAAGATATATCCTAAATTGAACATCTCAATTTTCATAACCAATTTATGAAATTGTCCATATGAATTGTCTTACTTGAGGAATAAATTATTGTTCTATAATATATAAAATTAATGATGAGAATATGTTGAAATAATAATAACTTAATTGAATTTAAAAAAAAATATAATTAATAATAGAGTATATTTTTTTCTTGAAAATAATGATACCACCTATCATAAAACAATATTTTATCAACAAAATTCCATATGATTGAAAAAATAGTTTATATATAAATACAGTTATAAAAGGAACACAAAATACATTTTGTCTTTTATCACCATAGATAATCTATCTGGCTTAATAGACCATTAATAAAAAAAGGATAATAATATAGTCATTGTACTATATAATTATTGATTAACAAATATCCAAGGTTATAATGAAATATAATTTATATGGAATAAAGAATAAATGTTCTCAATCTATATTATCATATCTTACCATTCCCATTTATATGTATTTCATGTGAGATTACATCACAGTTAATCTCACTCCACTAACAAGTTGATATTCAACAGCTCAAACATTGATTAATCATTTTAAGGGAGAAATACAAGATTATATAGATCACCACCTAAATAATGTTTAGAAAACCTCCCCAAAAATTAATATTATCACACACATTACCATTTGGGTATACACAAGTGTGAAATTGGGATATGTAACTAGACCCTAGCACCATGAATTGGTATAGTTTATTTTTTGATTAAATAATTATTTTTTAATATAGTTTTAATTGTTACTATAAATATAAATATGATTTTATAATGAGATTAAAAAAAATTACTTCGAATGAAGATACCAAATATATATTTTTTTAAGAAATATATTATTTCAATTGAAATAAATGTTTTGAAAAAACATATGTTTTAAAATAAATGATATTTCAAAAATTATTATTTTTGAAAATTTATTATTTAAATATAAGGAATAATATAATTTAATAATTTCCCGTGTGATTTTTATAATGGATGGAAATAAAATTTCTCATATAAAACAATTTATTCCAAAAAATAAAGATTATAATTTAAAATTGTATGTTAAAAGGCTTGTAATGTATTTTACTAATAATATTATTGTTTTTTAATTCATTGCATCATAATTTGACAGAGGTGAATTTTTTAGAGTTTTCTAAAATAATATCATTTTTTGGTAAATATAATATATCACATATATACGTGGTATGTATTATAGACCCATAATAGCACACAAGTAATTTAATTAAAACTATAAATAGTGTAAAAATTACAAAAATATATTTTATATAAAATAACATTTTGTTGTATATATTTGATTTAGTTTACAAACCAATAATTAATCCTCAAAAACATATATTATTATTTCTTTCAAAACAAATATCTATGAAATTTATTAACATGAACATAATTTATTATAATTATTTAATAATTTAAGTTATAAAAAATAATTTTTTTTAGTCCATTTCTCATTAGTAACAATAGTGTTGAAAATTATTGGTGTTGTATTTTGATTTTTCAGAACATTAATTCATGTTAAAATATTTAGATATAAATATTCAATTACCCTATCTTTTTATTATAAATATAAACTTATCTATCATCCCTTCACTCTAAAACTAAATTAAGAAAACATTGCACCTATATCTCCCTCTTGGTAAACCTGCCATTTTTTTCACAAGAGTAATATAATCTCCTACCAAACATTTAGAAAAAAACTCCTCAAGTAAGGGATTAATACCCCCACCACTTTATTCAGGTACATTCAGGGTATGGAGATTTTTATTTCCAATTAATATTGTTAAAATATGTTTCTACAAATCCTTTCAAAATATTTCTTCTCACTAATTATTTATATAAAACCATTAAAATTAATTAATCCCCTACATAAACTCTTACATAAAAATATTATACTATTTAAATTATTCCATGATCATTCATGAAAAACATTTTGTGATGTGTTTTTTTTTATATTCCCACCAAATGAAAATCCTCTTTTTGTAGCTATAGTTTATTATTTAGGAATATATATATTAAATACACACTCTTTGCACTAGGGGTTCATAGAAATAGAATTAATTATTATGACTTGTGATCTTTGTAGAACTAAAATTAATGTACATGACATGAAGGTGATGGGTGGTCTATAAATATATATCCCTAAAATGGATTATGTAGTGTAATAATATCATGATATAACATGTATTATTCTATGAATATGATCTTAAAATCACAATTTTATGATATCATATAAGATATAAATGACATATTGTGATGATTTATTGTTCTATGTTGTTGTTTTATTCGTATAATTCATTAATTATATCATTTGATGTTAGGTATTCATGTTCATGATTATGAATATTATTATTTTATTTCATCATGTTATTCCTCATGACCTCCATGTTCTACATTAACTTATGTTATGATTTTATTATTTCCTAAATGGGATTTATTGGTTTCCACTTTCATATTTACATCCCTATATCATCCCATTTTTACTTAATTATAAATTGAATTTATGGGAATATAATTTATTTTTCATGTAATATATTTGTTTCCCCATTTCATGTTATTGTTCTATGTATCTAATTTCCCAAAATGTATTGGTCCCCTTGATTTTATGTGTTTTTATTATGTGTATATTTATATAATAATTCATAAAATAATGTAATTAAAATGTTTGGGTTTGAATACCACATTAGCTTTTTTAGTGGGTTGTACAACTGTCTTTTTGACCCTAGTGTGGGCATCAATTTTATTCCTTAATAACTATTTCAATAGTTGATTTTATGATAACAACTTCCCACCATAGTATAACTTCTATTAGTAAACTGTTCACTTACACAAGACACAAGTTTGGGTATGTCTTACTAAATTGGGGATTGAAGTAGTTTCTACAACCTAGATTTCATATTCAGGATATGAAGTAGTATATAAATGAACCAGTAAATTTAAGCAGACCATTCCAATCTACTAGTGTTTTCCATGATGTGTCATATGGTAATTTTAATTTTAATGTCAGAGAGAAACAAGATAAATTTAGAGGTAAAAAAATGTTAGATGCCATATATATGGAAAAAACTATTTTATGGAATAAATTCATGTAATGGGGGAATCAATTTATATTCCATTGGGTGAATTGGATCAATATTCCATGGTAGAAAAAAACCACTCTATAAAATAGAAAATAATTTTCCTAGAAATATGATGATGTTGGAGAAAACAATAGATGTGTGTGTGTATGAAATCATTGAATATTTAGCGGATTTTCATAATGAAAATGCTTTTCAATTAGATGTTCACACTACATTGACTTTTTTCTAATATGGATTTCATTGGGTGAAACAAATTTTTTAACATAAATGTTGGATTCTGAGTAATTTTCACACACATATTAAGAAAAACATATAATACATTGGGATTATTTAGACTATAATTCTAATTTCAAGTTTATTATGATGTCATTTAGAATATAAATGACATCCACCTCATTAAAAATATTCATTCTAGGGTATGTATACTACAAAACAAATCTGTATTTTAGCTGATATATAAAAACACAAAGATAAACATATTAATAATGACTTAAAATGGTTTAATGATATAGTTAGACATTACGTTGCTGAATTAAAATGGATATGTCCTTTTTTACTTCATAAACAAAAACCTCATAGATGAAGATAAAAAACAAAGATTTTATGTGTAATAATTTTTGAATAAAAACATTATAGAAGTATTTGGTGTTGAATTGATTATATTACAATATAATGGGGTCATATATGAAATTTTAGACATCACATGGTCCAATAGTTTTATAGTGTACCCTATAAAGAGGGATGTTATAGAATTTTTAAATGAGTTAAATAAGCAAGAAAATCAAATTCTAATAAAAAATTTAGAAACTGTATTGATTATAGGAAAAAAATATTCATCCATTAGGACATAACATTTCCCAATACAAAATATTGATTATATTCTTTATAGGTTGGATTATAATGTATAATTCATAATTTTTGATATGTAATATGGTTATATCATAATTTATTTATCTCTGATGGATTATAAGAATTCTTGTTTTACTTCTGCACATTGGGAATTTTTGACTATTGAAATCAATTTGGGTGGTGTGTAGATCCAACTACATTTCACGTACACATAATTAATATTTCCTTTGACATGGATGAGTGGATATTTGATGGTTTTATAGATTATTTCTGAATTTTTGGAACTACTTTTTTCGATAGAGTATAGAAGCTAGAAATTTTTTGGGAGAGATTTCATGACCATTATCTTATAATGTAATGGATTTTTTTGATAATAGTTACATAAATGAATTATTCATTTCTGATGATTCAATGTGGGGGTTCATGTTGATAATTATGAAAATGAGTATTACAATAAGCTTTCCCTCTAGAAATTTTTAATGGTATTATATGTTTTTAATTGAATCATGAGATCTATTAGAGATTCATAAATGACATGTTTAAAGTCCCTAGGCACTTGTTTTTACTATGTGTTCATTATAATGAATTTTTGAATTATGATAATGGTAAATATTAATTTTAACTAATTATGGTAATTAGTAAAATATCACCCAAAATCACTAATCTATAATTGAATGTTCCTTTTTAGGCCATCTATGTTTCACATGACGTGGGGAGAAATGTCATCAATGGATCTGGTATGGAGAATATGAATCATCTTATCTCTACAATAGATTATTTTTTGATGATTACTAAAATAATCTCACTACTACATATGTGGTTATGGATTTTTTTTATGTTTTACATTTAATTTTTTTTAATATTTTATTTGTTCCAAGGTAAAAATATTCACGGAGAAGATCCCTATCTAAAAAAGAATCCAAACAAAGGATAATGAGATATAAAATTAAATTGTAGGAATTTTATCTTGATATTATGGATATTATATGTGATAAAATGAGGTTGTTGAACCATTTTAATTAATACATAAAAAATAATTTTATAATCCCGAAGAGATAAATGTATCATTCATAGATGAAAAACTATTAAATACATGAATTTGGAATCATTTTTGGCATATTGATGTTTCTAATTTATTATAATTATCTATCTTTATCAAATACCATAAAAAAATTTGTTAATTCATTTATATAATGAAATATTATTTATTAGATGATCTCTTATAGATTAGATGATTTCTAAATTGTATACTAATAGTATGTGTAGTTGAAGTGGAGATTTTTTCCATTTGTAAAATTTTCCATTCATTCCCATTAAATTTACATGATGTTGGGGAAAATATTTCCCAAATGGTCTTATTTTATGCATTATTAAGTCCAACATTTTTAATTATTCCTTGAGTCTGTTAGTTTGTTTGAAAATTTCATACGGTGGGTAAATGATGGAAGGTAACAAGATCTTCCCCAAAAGGGAATTCTAGAGGTTTAAATATTTTATGACAATGAGATGTATTTTATTGAACATTTTTAATAATTTTATGGGAATGATTATATTATAGTGGATATGGATTATTTTTACAAGGATTTTATTATGCAGAACTTCTAAAAATCCATGTTTTTTGTTTTAGGAAATAAATAATACATATATCATTTCATAATTTAGAGTGGCCAAGTAATTCATCAATTATAGTTGAACTCATTTAATTAATTTTAATAAGGATGTATGGATTTATATTATTGTTCTTATTGAATTTAAATTATATATCACCCATATTCTATTGTACAAATATTGATTTCTGATTGAGAGACTAAACAAATCATGAATAAGGTTATATTTAGATCTTGATATTATGGGTATATTAATTTTGGTAATTATTTGTGGGATTAACATACTACTTAAAGTACACAAGATGGTTTTATATATATATGATACTCTTTTCTTTGAATATTTATCTTCCTATATAATTTCACCCTAAGTACCCATTAAAAATGAATTACCTAAAAAATAATTTCAAGTCATAAAGTTAAAATAGGTCACTTGAGGAGTGTGAGTTGAAAACATTAGAAGGGGATTATATTAAATTGGTGAAATTTATATGTATATAAAGACATTCATCCATAATTATATCATTCAAAATTTTTTATTTATGGTTGGAAATCATGTTATACAGTTCAATACTCATATGAATATGTTTCCAATTAAAATTAAAAATAAATGGTATATCCCCTTAACTAGTTTAGGCATCATAGTCAGTTTTTTAGCTAATAAGGTTGAAGAGTGTAGTAAAATATTATTGGTCCATGGTAAAATAATCAAACACTAAATTGAGGGGAAATTTATGCGATTTGATCCCCTCACTATATTTCAATGATGAACCTATTGTGATCCAAACAGAGTACTATTGTAATATTTATTTTTATGTGACAACACTTGTATTCTTTCCTTAATTATATTATAATATTTTATAATAAATATATATATATTTTCTCCTTCTCATGGATGTCATAGAGAGTTATTATTATGTGTTCACCATGTAAAGTCATATCTCTTGTCTTTTAAAGTCTCCATGTGACTATGAATTCTCATAGTAGGCCTAGTGACCATGAGAAATAACACGGAATTAAACAAATCATAGAACTTCAATGTGAAAATATAGAAATGTCATCTGGTAGAAGAGTTTCTATTATAGGCTAATTTACCATAATTGTAATGAAAAGACATGATATGTTTTTAAGTGGTCATATGGTAGGTGTATTGACCACAGAAATATGTGTACTTCACAAGGATAGAAATGTTGAATCAGAAAAAACATAACATGAAACTAAAATTAGACTCACCTAATGAATATTAGGTGTTATTCAAGTCTTAATAAAGCTTCATCCTATATCATTTAGATTAATCCTCATAAATTTAAATATTTTTCCAGTAACATTAATCATCAAGTTTTGGTATAAAAGCTTTTAAATATTTCATTATTGTATGATATGGGAAATTATAACTACATAAAATATTCAATGATAGAAGGTTTGGTGAATTCAAATGATTTAAAATTAATAATGCTTATACATTTAGGATATCATTATTCAACTCTAATTACTCATTTATTTATGTTTCAAATTTTAATGATGTATGGGGGATTCCCCCATTATATTTTCAATTTAATAAGTTATATTCCTTCTCTGAATATTTTTTTATAGAATATCAATGTCTGTGATGTTGAAAAAAATATGTAACATACGATTTACCATTGTTACAAATATTAAAATCCATTTTATTCAACTTATTTTATATATAAATATAAATGAAATAAATTTTAATCCAAATTAAAATTTTATTCTCTTAACAATACATAAAATGAATGAATTTTTTTATGATTCGATGAATATATTTAATGAGGAAATAATTATTTAAATACCTCTATAACCCTTCAAATATAAAATTAATTACTAAATTTTACAATCATTTTTATTAAACTATTCTCCAATATTAGGATCCAATACTGGGGATAATTTTAGGATTTAATTATTTGGGGGTCTTTGATTGTTCTTACATGTTCTTCAAGGATCCATGAGTTTGATAAACTATCTAAAAATATCAACATTTTAGGGACATTATACATCAATTTTTACTTAACTTTTTTCAATATGGGGGATAAATTTCATTTTATTATTGATAATTATATTTATTATGACATTTTTTGATGTGATTTATTCTTCAAGGATGTTTGAAACTCTCATCAAGATTAATATTCTTAAGAACAAGGAAACTAAGGGTGATTGGATAAATAATTCTGGAACTGAATTATATATTTTCGAAACTATAACACCTACTATTAATGTAGTGGACTCATCAATTATTTAAATAAAATACACATCATGAAGAAACCTATATAGATATTCATATATTCCCTTAAAATGATGTAAATTTGGAAATTGTGAACCCATAGAATATATTTGGTACACCAAGAACTAATAAATAAAAAAATCCCTTGTATTCATTCAACTATCCTTCTTCACATTCGTTCTATAAATAAAGTACATAATATTCAAATACCAGTGAATTATAGTGACGGGAATATTTAACCCAAATGAAGAAGGGGTGGATTTTCTAATAAGATAATATATTTTAGTTTTATTAATTATGTGAAAATATAACAATAATTTTTAGAACCTAGGGCAGAGATATATTTATTGTTACTCTAGTTTTAGTTTACTTCCCACTTAAATATAACATTTACACACTTATAAAACTATAAAATGAGTAATAAATGAAGTATAAATTTGGGTGATTTCATATATAAATAATGAAATTTTAATGATTAATGTTACTTTACATTCATTACTCTTGGTGTGATATTGAATTCATCTAATACTTGTTCTAAAATTTCAATGTAAATATGTGCCCATATCCAAATCTTATTCTATTTGAATATATATTTCAAGATAATCATTGAAATATAGTCTCTATATTATATTATAATGCATCGATTGTTTATGGAAAAATAATAACGTATGTGTGGATGATTATGATTTGAAATGTGCATTACAAGTATTTCCACATATTTTATTTTTGAAATAATACTATTTTAAATGAGGAAACGGGTTTACAATGGATATTAATAGAATGTTGATTTATTTAATGTAGAAACAATTGATTATTTTAATATCATAATTAAAATCATAGTTACTATGAATTTTTATAAGGTGATATTGTTGATGTTGGATCAGATTATAATAAATATACACAAGAGGGGGGGTGAATTGTGTCTTTTCAAAAATCTTCTCTAGATTGTGTTATGTCCTTTATCTTTAATCATATAGATTAATGTAGCCGAATTATGAAGTGTAGAAATACGTGATATATAGTGTTTCGGTAACAGAAGTCCCCTAGTGCACTCCACCAATGCTCTACTCCACGAGCTTGGTGATTTTCACTATCTGGTCCTTGTTTCAACAGACCTTTCAACAAATTTTTACATGAAGTTGACATCTTTAAAATATATGGAAAAACAAAGCCTTCTGGTTCACATAAAGAACCTATGAAGCTTAGTTCGAGAAGCCGGTCGCTCAATAATAGAAAAGAATGATTTTTGAACCTTCAAAATACTTTCTATATGTTCTTCAAAATTACAACATCAGGTAGTTGAATGTAGAAGGATCGTCGCCTTCAAAAATAATGATCTTCAAAAAGAGTCATTATGAGTCAATCATGTTGTAGTAAATATAGAAATATAATTCACATCTTTAGCAGCAGCTGATTTATCATAGATCTTTGATGTAGAACGAGTGAATCTTCTATCGTGAATCTTCTTCGTCAATAAACAGAGCTTTGTCGCTTCTTTGAATTAACATGTCTACAGTTTTTTGATTGTCCCTATTTTATTCATTTTTTTGAATGATCAATTTTTACAAAAAATCCCCTCTATTTTATGTTCAAAAAATCTCAAAATAATGACAAGCAATTCTCCTATAAATTTAGATCCCCAAAAGTCACCTTTTTAATTCATGATATTCAAACATTTGAATTTACAGAGTAGTCGTAACTTCCCTGGTGACTCAGCATAAAAAGAATTATTTAATTTGATCCTTAAACCATTGATAAACCAGATTTGAATTAGTCAAAGTAGGGCATAAAAAATCATTAAATCCAGCTTGAAATTATCCCAATAGTTGGCTTTCTGATCGTTCTTAAATAATATCGACTTTAAACTCTCCCACACCAAACTTAACGTTGAGTTGAAGAGTATGCATCCTTTTAACGTAACATAGATCATTAACGAATGGTTGATGATATAGCCTTCACATGTAAGGTTTTCAACCTATGGTTGATCACAAATGTAGGGTTGGCCATCCATACTTTTTCTCTTCTAATTTTAAACGTATATTGAAAGAACCATACATTAATATACTTTCAAATGAAAGGAACTTGATCCATTCTTTTCTAAGAACAAATAGTTGTTCACAAAAGTAAGGTTGATGAACCAAACATTTGAGAAACAAACGTAATGTTTACCAGTTACGTACGGTTCTCCATTCATACTTTTCAATAACCCAAAAGTAGGGTTCCTTCCTAACGTAGGGTTCCTCTTCCATACTATTCTGAGAACTCATATTGTATACAGTGCATTTCATCCTTACACTACGTTTCTCCATTTAGTGTATGAAAAGTGTTTCCAGAACACGCTAAAGCTGATCCTGAATATATAGAGCTTGCTTAATGTTTCTAAAACGCGCTTAATCATATCCCGAATACTTTATCAATTAAACCTTTTTGTTCAAGAACTTAAATATTTCATACAGAAAAAATATAATGAATAATAAATTCTTGAAATATTCTTAAAAAATAAAATCATTATAAAATAATTAAGGTCATTTATGAGCATCAAAATTATTATAAATAGATAGAGTATTGTTCTTAATATTACCCCCCTTTAAATAACAACATTATGTATTGTTTAAGACAACACTTTCTCAATAATATCCCCATGTTTTATGATCACAAAACCCATAAAATAACCAATGAAATGAACTTACAAAAATTAATTACATATTGTTTCGAATTTTGAAAAGATAAATACAATATTTTATTTAACTTAATTTATCCCATTGATTTATCCATTTTAATTTCTCCCCCAATATTAGAAAAATATATAATGAAATATACAAAACTGTTTTGTTTAACCAAATTTCTCCGGCTTTTGTGATATATAAAATAATGAACAAATATGGAATATAACACTGATCAATGTAGCACTGACAGTATGTAAATACTATAATTAACTGTTTATCAATATATGAATCTGGATTACTAGATTAGCTAAAAAAGGAAAGTAATAAAACATAAATAAAACGATTTTCATTAAAAGTACAAAATTGATAAATACCAGAATCATGGTTTGGTCAGGATTCAGATAGAGTCTATCTAATTTGAATGAATTACTGATTTCGGAGAGCCTGTACCTAAGTCTTCTCATCATTCCATCACCATGTTTAGTAATAAGATCCTTGATTTCATGTGTCCAATGAATGTCATATATGAGGTTGACTCTGAAAAATTGATGTAGTATTTCTTCGTTTTCCAAAAATAAATACATCTTCTCTGTGAATTTATTTAAGACAGATCTGATTCCTGGTTCACATGAGGTGAGTTGATCAACAAAAAATTTCTTATTGTCTAACAAGGCTGATAATGGATCACTATTGCATTGATGATCTTGAAATATATCATTCATTTTCTCATTTCAGCTACGATAGCCTGAAACCATATGATTATATCAGAAGAAGTAACTGAGCCACTAGCTACACTAGTCCTGACCGATGCAAATTTTGTCTCCATAAATTCCTTAAATTCTAACAGATCTGACTAATTTATCATTTATGATTTCAATTTGTAAACCTCTGTCAACATATCTTTCTTAAAGGCTTCAACTTCTTTTTGTGAAATTGTACTTCCCTTATGTCTAAAAAATTTTAATTGCTCTGTATCTAAGGCTCTCCTAAGAGTATCATTTACAGATTCCAAATGAGATCACTTTTTATTACAACTTTTTGATTTCTTTATTCTCTAAATTAGAGGCACCCTATCCTTGATTCTCATTCTCAGTTTTAGTGTGATGCAGCAGTACTAAAGGCTGTGAATATTCATCAAACTTTTATTTATCCTTTTCCTGGGATGGTTGATCCACATATTTTTCCTCAGAGTATTTTCCAGACTCTTCCAAAGAAAAATCCTCATTATTTACTTCAGTGTGAAATTCAGAAACATTCTCAGCATGAACATCAGCAAACTGTTTTTCCATTGGATCTTATAAAATAATATCTTCTAAAGATTCTTGAGGGCCAGCCACTTCCTAAACAGGCTCTTCCTCTTGTTCAATGTCATCTTCAGCATCTGGTTCTCTTATTTCAACATCAATTCATTAACGGTCATCTTCTGTAGCTGCCATGTAAGATCTCTGTTTTTGGAAATGTATGTTTTGTTGTGTTTTTGTCCGAACCCTATGTATTTGGTGCTTTAAATGTTCCTTGGAAGTGTGAGAGGCCTTGGGGGTGTTCCAGGGGCTCGGGGCACAGACGTTGGGAAGTCTGGGAAAAGCAGACCAAGGCACTCGACCTGCGCATGAACAGACAGACCGTGTGGCCTGCCCAGACTAAGTCGTGCAACCCTCCCTCCTCTTTAAAGAAGTGATTTCACGGTTTGCACATGGTTTGACAAACCATGCGGCTAAACAGTGTGACTCCCACTCCTCCGGGAAGTGGCGTGCGCACGGTTTTCCAAACCGTGCAGCTAATCCGGGGAGCCACTTAAAGATGGAAAATTTACAAAATTGCAACTCCAGGCTTTATAACCCCAACTCGGGATTTTCCTCTATTCCTCCTCTCTTCACCTTAGCCACGAACCAAGACTCCCAAGGACTTCAAGAGATCAAACTCCTTCGATTCTAAGGCATTTGGAGTGTCGTTGGTTGTGGATTGAAGCTCGAGGTAAAGAAAACCTCATCCTTTCTTCTATTTTTGGTTTAGTTTTAGTACCCTCATTCCCTATTGTTCCAAAACCCTAAAACCCTATATTTTGGGTGAGTTTTAGGTTGAATCTCAAAAGGTTGGTTGGATTGAGGTGTATGGACTCGATTGAGGGTACGTTCTACTACGGCATCGAGGTAGGTGGTCTACAAGTTATATCCCATGGTTATTTAGGGTTTTGTGCATGTTTACTTGTGTTATTGTCTTTCCCTTGGTTATTTTTTGAACAAACTAGGCATGATGGTGCTTTAAATGGTAAATGGGAACCCTCAGGATCCTTGTGGGATGTGTTGGGATGGACTTGATCTAATTGGGGCCATCCAAGGGATGTGTTGGCTTTCCTCAGATTCAAGGGTTGATATTAAACAAGTGACCTTGTTATAATGAATTGTAGATCCCTTGATAAATATGTTGGGATGATTGGTTGAACTTGGAATAGAAGTTAGGTGATCCACCTAGACATGGTAATAACCTAAGGGTTAAAGCGGAATGAGTTAAATGGTTAATTCATGGGAAGGATGAACGGGTTAAATCGGTTAATGGGTAAACTGAAGAAATACCACAATGGTACAGATTATGTGTTTAATGTTGAATTCTTAGTGAGATAGACATAACACATTGGAATTGGGTGAATGGTTAAATGATGTGAATTGGTAATGTGTTTATGGGTTAAGGCTGATGTGGTTTCCCATGTGGCGTGTTGTGAATAGTGGTTACCGAAGGACAATGGTTTGGATGGTTGACGGTTACATATATATAAGCATGTGCACGTGGATTTGTAGAGTGGGGTATGACATGAGGATCTATTCCCATGGGTCAGATGAAGACTGAGGCTCTAAAATCCACCCTAAATACACGGGTTAGGAAAGGGGACTAAGGGTCTATACTCCTAACGGTTGCATCCACTTGGACTAAGGCTTCGAGGTGAGGTTATGGTTTCTATAAGGGGTTAGTTACAGAGAGATAGGATAAAGATGTGTTTACCCAGTTTCATGTGATTGTTGGCCTTAGACCCATGTAACATGATGAATGTGATTAACTAATAGAAATGTGATAAAATTTTAAGTGATGGTAAATGGTAATGAATTAATGGTAATGGAATGGCAATGGCTTGGGTCTTAAATCATTTAATGGAACTTTAAATAATTACATGGCATTTATCATTCATTTTCCCTTTTCTTGCACTACCTGTTTATACTGGATATTTTGTAGACACCTATGGTGGTGGCCTATTGAGCTGTACTCACACCCTGCTCGTGCTGTCATTGGGTACCCGAGCAGACCTCATTTTTGTAGGTCAGGACAAAGGAAAGGGTCCTTGCTAGTTCGTTGAGTGGACATGGGTAGCACTTGGTGGAGGATCCGGACATGGGGTCAGGACCATTTTGGGATTTTGGTTGTTGTCTTTATTTTTGGGTTTTTGTTCACTCATGCACTATAGTAATGCATGACATATTTATTTTTGGAAATGGTTACCATACATGTTCATTGTTTATTTGTTGTTTTTTCTGCTATCTGGTCATTCTTTCATGGATTACTCTAATAAAAAGGTGGTATAGTCTCCCCATTTGACCCCATAAACCCCCACTGTTAGTCGGAAGCATTTGGTGTATGGTGAGGCGTTCTTATGGTCACATAACCACCCATCTCGGAGCACCATTTTAGTGGCTTTCGGGTCAGGGATGTTACAAAGTTGTATTAGAGGAGGGATTTCTTCTCCTTCACTGAGGTCATGTTCTTTAGGATTGGTATCAAATGGTTAGGATTCTTCGAGCCATGGCAATGAGCTTGTTCTTGGGAGTAACTAACCCAGGTACAATGGAAAACCCAAGTCACCCTGGGTGGGAAATGTTGTTCTTGGTTGTGTGTTGTTACAGTTGGTGATATTTCACCGTTGGGTGATGCACATGTGGTTTGATGTGACTATTTTATGATATTTGGCTCATGGATTTAACGACATGAGAATTGGAATTCATGAATCATTATAGGAACCTAGGGATATAGGTGTCATGCATTTTATTAGACACACACACGAGGTGGGTGTGTTAGGCAGGAAAGTAGGGTGCATCATGCATTTCATGAAACCAAGAAATAATGAGAAGAATGAAATAAAACAAGTGGGTAAATGATGTTTAATGGTGTAATAGGGTTTGAAATAAGTTGGAAAATGGTTTTGGGTTAGCATATGAAAAGTGGGTTTTTTTAGCTAGTAGAGAGATTTTGGTGGAGTCATAAATGTTTATGGTATGTGTGTGAAAACTCATGCTTGGCATTGTAGAGAAATGCCACCACGATGTCTGTTACTAGTTGGGAAACGGGAGGGTGTTTCTGAGAACACTATTCCAGTAGGGGAGAAAGAAAATGGGGTGATCAATGAAGGTAGAGAATACCAGTTCCGAGAGAACATGACTCGCCTTATACAGATGATGGATCAGGACCCATGGCGGGTTGTACCGAGAATGTTTGAGCTGACCAGGGAATTCCATCTGCAACACCCTTCGACCTTCACCGGAGAGGGTGGTCCAGAGGCATCGGAGTTTTGGTTAGAGTCTATCCATATGATAATGGATCATCTGGAGACCCCGATTGAGAAGCGAGTAAAGCTGGATGCTTATTTGTTTCGGGGCCAGGCTAGGCATTAGTGTGACATTCTGGCTCAAATTGAGAAAGATGAGGGAATGTTGTGGAAGGTATTTCAAGAAATGATTCTAGAGAATTTCTACCCAGAGACTTTGAGGTAGGAGCGGGCTGCAGAGTTTATGAGCCTGACTTAGGGATCAATGTCAGTGATGGTCTATTGTAGTCGCTTCACTGATTTGAGATTCTTTGTACCAGTGATAGCAGGGGATGCAGCAGCAGTAGAAAGGCATTTTCTAGGATGGGTTGAGGCATGAGATCAGGTCTCAAGTAAATATCTTCCGCTAGAAGTGGTTCACAGAGGTATTATATTAGGCATTGATCTCAAAAGGAAACCTGAAGGGAGCTTCGGGTAGTGGGCTAGTAGTGCTAGTGGGGGATAAGAGTAGTACAGCTACCGAGGTTCGGAAGCGACGGTATGAGAGATCACAACATGGGGGAAGTGGGAAATGTAGTTGTAAGAGAGGGTCTGCATCTTCAAGGGGGATTAGGTGTTCATCTATTAGTGTGGTAGGCTGGGGAATATGCGTGGTCATTTTCCTCAACCTCCAGTTGAGTTCTGTTCTTTTGGAAAGATGGGGCATGTGTAGAGGCTATGCAGCAATCCTAGGCAGGCAAGTGAGCATGATGGTGGAAGGCAGGTACCAGATAAGGGGAGGGGATTTGTTGTCCCATATCAGGTAGGCATTTGGAGCTCCATGGGCCGTACTGGAAGGGGTGGTGTACGGGGATATCCCAGGAAAGATCGATCACGCTAGCAGGGTAGTGCAGTGCAATGCATTCAGACCAGAGCCCAGGGTAGAGGGGCAAGCTAGCTTTAGGAAGTTCAGTTTGCACCTAGTAATGGTGAGGCTGGACCATCAACTGTTCGAGGAATGATCCTTGTAGTTTCTACATTTTCTAGTGCGTTGTTTGACACAGGTGCCACACACTCTTTTATCTATTCTCAAATAGTGGTAGCACTAGGTTTAACTGTGGAGGGGGTTTGTGGGGTGATGTCAATTGACACTCCATTGGGGGTGCGGGGTGAGGATATCAAGTAGAGCAAGAGATTTTCCTTGAAATATGGTGGGTATAATTTTATATGGGACTTGTTCATTCTCAAGATGTCAAGGTTTGGCCTAATCCTTGGAATGGATTGTTTGGTGTTGTATCTGGCACTCATAGACTATTTTCGTCACAGAGTATTGTTCATGTCACTTATGGGTGATTCTTATGCCCACCGTGGCTAATGGGATATTCGACCAGGGCGTGTGGTGTTGTTTTGTCAACTGATGTGTGGACTCGTGGATCAAGTGGCAGGTCTCATGCTTGATGATGATGAGTGAGGGAAAAAAACTAATTTACCTCCTATGGTGGATCAGTTTCAAGATAAGTTTCCAAATTATTTCTCTCGGTTACCCCCTGAGAGGGAAGTTGAGTTCACGATCAAGTTTCTGTAGGGAGAGGAGCCAGTTTCTATTCCTCCATATCAAATGCACAAGAATAATTCCAAGAGCTAAAGGTTCAGCTTGAGGAGTTAGATCATAAATGGTTTATCCATCCTAGTACGTCTCCATGGGGATCTCTCGTGCTTTTTTCGAAGAAGGATGATGGGTCGTTGAGGTTCTATGTTGACTATCGGAGGTTGAATCAGATGAAAGTGAAGAATTGGTACCCTCTTCCAAGAATTGATGACCTATTTGATCAGTTGAGGGGTGAATTAGTGTTCTCTAAAATTGATCTGAGGTCGGGTTATCACCAGTTGCGGGTGAGGTCTTCTGATATACTACAGACCGATTTCTGGAGTCAGTACAGGTTATTTGAGTTTGTGGTAATGCCTTTCAGCTTGATCAATGCACATGCGGTGTTTATGGATTTGATGAACCAGATCATTCATCCCTCTCTAGATCAGTTTTTGGTTGTGTTTTTAACGATATATTAGTTTAATAAAAAACTCATGACGATCATGCCCAACCTTTTTACATCATCTTGGGTACGCTAAGAGAGCACCGAATATATTCCAAGTTATCCAAGTGTCAATTCTAGATAGGTGAGTTACATTTTCTGGGTCAAATCATCTCGGAGGATGGTGTGTCAGTTGATCCATATAATGTGGAGGCGGTTGTATCTCGGGAGTAGCCCAAGAGTGTTTCTGATGTTCAGATTTTTTTGGTTTTGGCTGGGTATTACCGAAGGTTCATCTTGGATTTATCTCGCTTGGAAGCACTAATTTCGGGCTTGACCAAAAAGGGAATTAGGTTTGACTGGTCTGAGGCTTGTGAGAATTCCTTTCAAGAGTTGAATAAGTGGTTGATGACCACACCTATCTTGGTCTTACCTGAGCCGTGTAAGAAGTACATACTGTTTTGTGATGCGTCCGGAGTCAGACATGGGGCTGTGTAGATGTAGGATGAGTGGGTTGTGGATTATGGTTCGAGGCAGCTGAGACCCCATGAGTGGAACTATCACACTCATGACCTTGAGTTAGCTGTAGTAGTGTACACCTTGAAGTGCTAGAGGCACTATCTGTGGGGAGAACAGTTTACTGTGTTTACCGACTTTAAGAGTTTAAAGTACATCTTCCAACATCGGGATTTGAATCATCGGCAAATAAGATGTGTAGAATATCTCCAATCATTCGACATTGATTTGGTGTAGACGCCGAGAAAGGGAAACAGTGTTGCTGTTGCTCTGAGTAGGAAGGTTCAGAAACAGGTGGTTCAGGAGTCTAGCATCGAGTGCAAGGTGATGCCCTTGTATGTGGTGATGCACCTAGAGGTGCCGGAGGAGAACGGCTAGGTCACTCATGCTTCCTTAACGATGGAGTTGATGCTCTTGAGTCATGTTAAAAAATGTTATCTTAATGATCCTGAGTGTTTGATCAAGATGGAAAATCTTAAAGGTGGGGAGCTACCTTCTGGTTGGGTCGTCGGTGTGGACGGTGTTGTCTGTGTTTGTGATCATGTGGTTGTGCCAAAGTGTGTGCGGGAAGAGTTGATGCATGAGTTTCATGCATCGATGTGGGCAGTGCATCCTGGTTTGACAAAGATGTACCGTGATCTCCAAAGGCAGTATTGGTGGCCTGGAATGAAGAAGGATGTTGCGGGCTTTGTGGAACTGTGTCTTACCTGTCAGCAGGTGAAGGCTGAGCATCAATGCCCAGGAGGTTTGTTTCATCCATTTCCCATTCTATAATGGAATATGGATGATGTACTGATGGATTTTGTCGTGTGTCTTCCGAGGACACCGTAGAAGAATGATGAAATCTGGGTAGTTGTGGATCTGTTAACGAAAGGGTCTCACTACTTACTGATTCCAGAAACCTTTATAGTCGAGTAGTTGGGTGAGCTGTATGTTCGGGAAATAGTATAGTTGCATGGCGTTCAACGAACCATAGTTTTAGACCAAGATTCACATTTCACATCATGTTTTTGGCATGGGTTGAAGAAGGATCTTGGTACATAGATCTTTTTGAGTAAGGATTTCCTCCTGCAGACGGACGGGCAGTTGGAGCATACGATACAAGTGTTGGAAGACATGTTGAGAGCTTGTGTCATGGAATTTGGTGATTCCTGGGAGAGACACCTATCATTGTTTGATTTTGCCTACAACAACAGTTTTCAGGCTACAATTCAGATGGATCCATTTGAGGATCTTTATGGGAGACCATTTAGATCTCTGTTGTGTTGGCTAGAGGCAAGTGAATCTGAGTTGTTTTGGCCGAGTCTCGTGTAGGAGACTTCGAAGAGAGTTCAATTGATCAGAAAGAGAATGGATGTGGCTCAGAGTAGGCAGATGTCAAATGAAATCAGAGGCATAAGCCTCTTGATTTTGAGGTGGGTGATAAAGTGTTCTGTCAGGTGTCGCCAAGGGTGGGTCACCGACGGATTCAGAAGTAGGGTAAGATGGCGCCCAGGTATGTGGGACCTTTTCAGATTGTAGAGAGTATCAGAAAGGTGGAATACCGATTGGATATTCCACAGCAGTATGGTTGGATTCATGACGTGTTTCATGTGTCATAGATTTGATGGTATCACCCTGACCCATATAATGTTTTTGATGATGAGGATGTGGAGCTTGTGGCTGATGCGTCCTTTAAGGAGCATCCTGTTCATTTGGTGGACCATAGTGAGAAGGTATTTCGAGGCAAGGTTGTGCCATTAGTGTGAGTACTAGGGCAACATGAGAACGTTCATGAAGAAACATGGGAGCTGGAGTTGGATATGTGAGCTCAGGGGCCCAAACTCATATATTTGGTGGAGCAATGAGGCATGGAAACTTGGCTCGAGGATGAGCTGTTATAAGGTGTGGAGGTTGTAAGATCCCAGTTTTTGGACTGGTATGTTTTGTAGTTTTTCGAGTTGAACCCTTTTCTTTTGGGAATTTAAAAGGTTTCTAGGAAGTGTGAGAGGCCTTGGGGGTGATTTGGGGGCTCGGGGCACAGAAGTAAGGAAGTTTGGGCAAAGCAGACCAAGGCGTACGGCCTGCTCAGGGTCAAACAAACCACGCGGCTTGCCCAAACTAAGTCGTACGACCCTCCGTCCTCTAGACTATATCGAGCGCATGGTTTGCAGATGGTTTTCCAAACCGTTCGGCTAAATCATGCAACTCCCCCTCCGCCGGGTAGTGGCGTGCAAATGGTTTACGCATGGTTTTCTAGACTGTGCAGCCACAAAAAGAAGGAAAATTTTCAAAGTTTCCACTCCAGACTTTATAACCCCGACTCTGGATTTTCCTCTCTTCCTACTCTCTTTACCTTAGGCATGAACGAAACCTCCCAAGGACATAAAGAGATCACAGTCCATCGATTCTAAGTCATTTGGAGTTTTGTTGGTTCCGGATTGAAGCTCCGGGTAAGCCTTACATCATCCTTGCTTCTCTTTTTGGTTTAGGGTTAGTACCATATTTTCCTCTTGTTCCAAAACACTAAAACTCTATCTTTTGGGTTCGTTTTAGGTTTAAGCTCAAAAATTTGGTTGGATTGAGGTGTAAGGACTCGATTGTGGGTGCGTTATACCGCGGTTTCGAGGTAGGTGGTATAAAAGTTATATCCCATGGGTATTTTGGGTTTTGTGCATGTTTTCTTGTGTTATTGTTTTTCCCTTGGTTATTTTTTGAGCAACCTAGGAATGATGGTGCATAAAATGGTAAATGGGGACCCTCATGATCCTCGTGGGATGTGTTGGAATGGACATGACCTAATTAGGGCCATCCATGGGATGTGCCGGATTTCCCCAGATTTAGGGGTTGATATTAAACAAGTGAACTTGTTATAATGAATTATAGACACCTTGATAAATATTTTGGAATGATTGGTTGAACTTGGAATAGAAGTTAGGTGATGCACCTAGACATGGTAATAACCTAAGGGTTAAAGTAGAATGAGTTAAATGGATGATTCATTGGAAGGATGAATGGGTTAAATCAGTTAATGTGTAAACTGAATAAAGACCATAATGGTACAGATTGTGTGTTTAATGTTGACTTGTTAGTGAGATAGGCATAACACAGGGGAATTGGGTGAATTGTTAAATGATGTCAATTGGTAGTGTGTTTATGGGTTAAGGAATGATGTGGTTTCCCATGTGGGTTGTTGTGAATAGTGGTTGCCGAAGGGGAATGGTTTGGATGGTTGATGGTTACTTATATATAAGCATGTGTAGAAGGATTTAGAGAGTGGTGCATGACATGAGGATCTACATCCACAGGTCAAGTGAAGACTGAGGCTCTAAACTACACCCTAAATGCAGAGGTTAGGAAAGGGGACTGAGGGTATATTCTCTTAATGGTTGCATCCACCTAGACTGAGGCTTTGAGGTGAGGTTATGGTTGCTATGAGGGGTTAGTCCTAGTGAGATAGGATAATGATGTGTTTACACCCTTGCATGTGATTCTTGGCCTTAGACCCATGTAACATGATGAATGTGATTAACAAATTGAAATGTGATGAAATGGTAAGTGATGGTAAATGGAAATGATTGAATGGTAATGGAATGGCAATATCTTGGGTTTTAAATCGGTTAATGGAACATTAAATAATTACTTGGAATTTATCATTCATTTTCCCTTTGCATGAACTACCTATTTAAACTGGATATTTTGTAGATACAGATGGTGGTGGCCTACTAAGTTGTACTCACACCCTGCTCTGGCTGCCTTTGGGTACCCGAGAAGACTTCATGTTTGCAGGTCCGAACAAGGGCAAGGGTCCCAGCTAGTTAGCTGAGTGAACATGGGTAGGACTTGGTTGAGGATCTGGACTTGGAGTCAGGACCATTTTTGGATTTTTCCCGTTGTCTTTATTTTTGGGTTATTGTTCACTCTTGCACTATAGTATGACATGACATATTTATTTTATGAAATGGTTTCCATACATGTTCCTTGTTTATTTGTTGTTATTTCAGCTATCGGGTCATAATGTTATGGCTTACTCTGATAAAAAGTGTGTATAGACTCCCCACATGCCCCCAAAGACCTCCGCTGTTAGTTGGCAACCTTGGGCGTACATGGAGGCGCGCTTAAGGTCATGTAACCACCTGGCTCAGAGCACCAGTTTAGTGGCTTCTGGGTCGGGGACTTTACAAGACACATCATGTTTCTATGTCTCTCCTTCATCTTCTTCTTCAATTCCAGATTTAATCTGAGGTCCTTCCACTGGTTCTGACCTCTCAATAATAGCTTCCATTGCTTCTTCAACCACAGGTTCTCTTACAAAACTGTAAGGGAGTAAATCACCTGTTATCAGTACAGGGGAGACAAGTTCCTCATTTACAGTTCTTTTTCTTTGAGTCTGAAGGCCCTCATGTCTTCTTTCTTCCATAGTGACTTCAGTTTCAAATCATATTATTCTTGTAGCTGTTCTGACTCCCGATTCATCCTATCCCTCTTTGGACTTAGCATACCGAGCTTGAGCACTATCTTCTACTTCTTAAGCTCCTATTGGAAAAAGTTTCCATTTTAATTTGATCCAAAAATATCCAATTTTTATTAATGTCCCAGCATTGAAAACATTACTGTCATGACATCTTAGTCTTGAATCCGCTAGTCCCACCATATCCTTTTTGAACAAATGTTTGGAAATTAATGTACCAAAAGGGTATACATTCATTCTGGATTCACTATGACATCAGTAACTTAGTTACCTCACCATGTACCACGGGAAATTTAATATTATTTCAATTATCAATAGGTAAATTATGTACATTTCAGGATACAATATCTTTTCCATCTATCACTTTCATGGTGCCATCACAGTTTGTAGAAATTTCACAAGAATCATTCGATCTGGTTCTAAATCTTTAACTAAAATTTTCCTTATGTTAGTATATCCAAACAGAAATGACATAATGTCTTGACATTTAAGCAAAGAATCACCTATATTTTTCAAATCAAAATTAGAGACTCCCTCATGTGGGAAGTTCAGTATCTGAATAATTTCAACTAATGAGATCGAAAATTCCTTATCCTCTATCTTAGCCGGCTTGGAGTTAGAATGATCTCCCAAACTGAATTGAATAGTTTTAAAGAGATATTGAAGTTCTACCTCCTACAAAAATTATATATTCTCGCTATTGAAGGTCTGTTAGAGATTCAGAAAGGACAGTGATTGTTTTAACAATAAGTTCGTCTGAAATAGCCATTCTAGATCAATCACCTTTCCCTGTAATATTTTCCTTCCTTATGAGCACAGTTTCATGGCATTTTTACTCTCGGCCTCATCATCTCTCTTAGTCTTTACTATTTCTATAACAGTCTCTAATGGTTTGATGGTTAGGGTTTCATAGGTTCGATGATTAGGGTTGACAAGCAGTGGTGCAATTTCATAGGTTCGAAAGGGTTTTGGAGGAAATGAAGCGGTTCTGAATTTTAAAGGTTTCTGATAGCCTAGATTCACATGTTTTCATTTATCATTAAATATATTTTAAATATAAATAAATTTGATTACACAGAGCAAGGAAGAGAAAAAAACTGTTTCTGTTTGTAAAACATAAAACTAAATTATTTTAAACATTATTAAAATAATGAAACAATATAGTAAAAAAACTTTATTTAAAATTAAACAAACCTAGACCCCCTTAATAAAATCAAACCATGTTGTGGGAAGTGGTTTAGTAAAAATATCATCTAATTGAATTTCCAAACATACAATTTTTAAAGATATATCCTTTTTAGGAACATGATCTCATAGAAAATGATGTCTGATATCAATATGGTTAGTCCTAGATTGATTAATTGGATTTTTTGAAATATTTATAGCACTAGTATTATCACATAAAATTGGAATATTATTAAAATTTAGTCCAAATTCCATATGTGTGTTTTTCATCCTCAACACTTGTGAACATTAACTGTCAGCAGAAATATATTCTGCCTCATCTATTGACAAGGCAACTGAATGTTGTTTTTTACTTGACCATGACTCTAAGGATTTCCCTAAAAAGGGACAAGAACCTAAAGTTATTTTCTAATATAATATACAACTCCCAAAGTATGCATCTGAATATGAAATCATTTTAAAATAAATGGTTTTGGGATAAATAAGAGATTGAAAAAATGTTCCTTTTAAATATTTGAAAATCCATTTAACAGCAGTTAAATGGGATTCTATAGGATTTGATTGAAATCATACACAAAGACATACTGAATACATTATATTTGTCCTTCTAGTAGTAAGATATAATAATCTACCAATCATACCTCTATATAACATGTTGTTAACTAATTTTCCAGTTTTATCCAAATCATGTTTTATATTAGTACACATAGGAGTTGTATATGTCTTGATTTTTTAAAGTCCAACTTTCATTAATAAATCAATAATGTATTTTCATTGATTCAATACATTTCCAAAATCTTTTTGATAAATTTTATGTCCTAAGAAGATATTTAATTCTCCCATAATTCTCATTTTAAATTATTTTTGCATTAACTTTAAAAAATCAAGAAAATGGGATTTATTAGTTGCTCCAAAATTTACATCATCAACATAAATTTAAACCAATAAAATATTGGTATTTACAGTTTTATTAAAAAGTGTTGGATCCGCCATTCCAACAGTAAAATCATTTTTCAAAAGAAAAGAGCTTAATCATTCATACTATGCTCTAAGTGCTTATTTAAGGCCATAAAGAGCTTTAGTATGTTTAAAAACAGAATCTGGTTTTTGAGAATTTTTAAAGCCAGGAGGTTTCTCAGTATAAACTTCCTCCATTAAAAAACCATTTAGAAAGGTAGACTTAATACCCATCTGAAATAATTTAATCTTCACATGATATGCATAGGCTAAAAGGATTCTAATGGCTTCTAATATAGCTACAGGTGAAAATGCCTCATCATAATATATACCATATTATTGAGTATATCCTTTTGCTACATGTGTTTCTTTATTTCTAGTTATTATTCCTCGTTCATCATGCTTATTTCTAAAGACCCATTTGGTTCCAATTAGTGGAAAATTCTGTGGTCTTTCAAATAATTCCCAGACTTCATTTATTTTGAACTGGTTTAATTCTTCTTGAATTTATATCTTTCAACTTTAAACATCTAAAGCATCTTCTATAGAATTGAGTTATAATTGAGATAGAAATGAATCAAATTAAACAATATTGCATATATTTCTATTAGTTTTAATTCATGTGTCTAAGTCACATATTATAGTTTTTAAAGGGTAATTCTTCAAGGTTCAAGACTGTCTAGGAAGTACACTCATATGTTATTCAATATCATGATCTTTTGAACTGGACTATATTTCATTTTTATCATTTTCAAAATAATTTTTCAAGTTCTCAAGTCTCATTTAATCATTACAGTTAGATTCATCCATTAGATATGTCCTTTTCTCAAAGGGATCAGATTCATCAAATTTCACATGTACTGATTCCTCAACAATCCATGAATTCTTATTATAGACCATATAATCATTGTAGGTAGCTGAATATACTAATAAAATAAAATCATCAGATTTTGGATCGAACTTACTAATATTGTCTTTGGTGTTCCTGATATAAACCATGCATCCGAAAACATTAAAGTAATTAAATTTTGGTTTTCAGTTATTCAAATGTTCACAGGGTATCTTTTTTAAAAGAGAACTAATTAAATATCTATTCATTATATAGAATGATGTACTTATAGCTTATTCCCAAAAATATGTAGGAAGGCTGTATTTATTTAGCATACTCCTAACCATTTATTGAATAGTCCTATTTATTCTTTCAACAATTTCATTTTGTTGAGGTGTTCTTGGTGAAAAGAAGGTGTTTTTAATACCCATATTTGAGCAGAAGGAATTAACTTCCTGAATCTCAAATTCTCCACCATGATCACTTCTAATTGAAATTATTTTAAAACCTTTCTCATATTTAACAGATTTAAAAAAACTTTCAAATAAAGTAAGATCTTCATTTTAAAATTTTAAAAAGAAAACCCTTGTAAATCTAGAATAGTCATGAATGAAAACATATAAATATAATTTACCAGCCAAGATTGATACTCTTGAAGGTCCAAACAAATCCATATGGATAAGTTGTAGAGCTTCAAATGTAGCAATTCTATTAGCAGATTTGAATGATGATTTGTGTTGTTTTCCAATATGACATGGATCACAGATTCTGTTACATTCAAATACAAGACTAGAAAAATCTGAAACTAAGTGTTTCATAGTTAATTTATGTAAAACATATAGATTACAATGTCCAAGTCTCATATGCCATATCTGAGATTCATTCAATTTTGTGGTTAATATTTTCACTTATTGTTTACACAAGGAATTTAAATTCAGGGTATACACATTGTTAGTTCTAGGTGCTTTAAATTTAAGCAGTTTATTTTTGAAAACATAACAACAATTGTTAGAATACTCAACAGAAAAACCATCATCACATAGTTGAGATATACTTATCAGGCTGTGTTTCAATCCTTGTACATAATATACATTGTGTATTGAGAAAGGTTTTGGATCTCCAACAGTTCCAATACCAATGATCTTCTCTCTATAATTATCACCAAATGTAACTAGTCCACCATCTTTTTGTGTCAGTGCAGTGAAGTTCTATGAGTTTCCACTCATATGTCTTGAGCATCCTCTGTCCATATACCATATGTCCTTTTTTGTTTTTGTGACCTTCTTCCTGCAAAGTCAGTTACACAATTTTCTTTGGTACCCATATTCTGATGGGTCTAGTGGTGTTTGCCAACAGAGATCTGGGAATCCAGACTTGCTTTGTTTTTTCTAATTTCACAAAAGTCAAACATATCATTTGATAGAGAAGTATTATTAATATCACTTATTTGGGATTATCTTAAAAAAAGTTTTTTGAAATATGTCCACTACTTACATAGTAATTACAAGTTATTCTTTTTTT
This sequence comes from Viscum album, assembly GCA_963277665.1. NCBI lineage: Eukaryota > Viridiplantae > Streptophyta > Magnoliopsida > Santalales > Viscaceae > Viscum > Viscum album. The sequence continues at coordinate 1,067,091,798 of OY728157.1, read as the reverse complement.
TCACTTAGAATAAAATAATTCATGTATAGGTTGGGTTTTTCACCTTTACTACCACTTCAAAATCATTCATTTTTAATGAAATTTTTTCCAATAATATAATTTAATGTTTTTTATACTTTAGTAAAAACAAGGGATTAATTTTTATAAGTTTCCACTTCAGTTTGTAGTGATTTTATCTTTGATTCATAATCTACATTGTTATTGTCAATTGAGTCAAATTTTTCAGTTAAATCGTTATTTTGTTTCATAATTTTGTCTATTTCATCATAAAAATCCCTATGAATGTTATTTGATGACATATACTTCGTAAATAGAGAATCCTAATTTTTTTCAAGCATATTGTAGTAGGCTGAATGTTTTTCATTAGAGTAACTAGATTCAGAACTAGAGTCAGAAGAGTACTAAGATAGTACCTCATCTGTTTCGGCCATGAAACACATGTTGGCTTTCATATTTACTTCTTCCTTCTATGATACTGATTAATAAGTGCTACTGGAGTTTTAAGATACACTCCATGTAGCTTTCATTGCTTTCTTGTCCTTATAATCATAATAATTTCTTTTGAAGAATTTCTTTTTCTTATCTTCTTTTAGCTGAGGACAGTCAAGTCTAATGTGCCCCATTTTCTTGAATTTATAACATCTGACTTCCTTGTCATACTTTTTGTAGGATTTTCCGAACCCTTTCTTATTTCTATATAATTTAGTGAGTTTTTTGTCTAGTTGAGCCAATTCCACATCAGAATTTGTTAAATCCGAACTTTCTGATTTCACTCTTTCACTTTTTTTCATCTTTCTATTTTTTCTCTATGATGACACTTTAAAGGCAGTTTCATCTCTCTTGATAAAAAATTTATAATCATTAACATATTCTTGCATATTAAATTCATACATCATTAGTGTTCAATCAGTTCCCTCATGGTTATGCCTTTGATAGGTGTCGACTGTCTGATTGCAGTAGAGATTCCATTCCATCTTGTAGGTAGTACCCTAAGTACTTTTAAAGCATGATCAGCTTGTTTAATGTGATCTACCAAAGCGGTTATGTTTTTGACAATATCTATAAATCATAAATTCATTTGAGTAACACATTCACCTTAAACCATTCTGAATGTATCAAATTTAATCTTCCTAGTAACATATCTCATTTCCCTGATATTGTTAGTTCCTTCATAAGCAACAATAATAGTTTTCCGCATCTCATATGTTGTCAGTCATTGAGATACTCTGTTGAATTCACCAGGTCCTAGACCACATATAATAGCATTCATTGCCTTTGAGTTCATACCATATTCTTCTTTAGTGGCTGCACTCCAGGTTTCAGGTTTTTTTTGGTATTTCATATGGAGTCAGAATCTTAGAATATACTATGTATCCATGTTCTATCAGATAGATAATCATTCACGTCTTTTAGCCTCCATATTGCTTTCTATTGAAGTATTATTCTCAGACCATTGACATTAAATCTCTTGTATTAGCCATCTTGATCTTTGTATAATCACTTTTAGCTTGTTATGGTTTTATCAGAAATCTCAACCTATGATACCAATTGTTGCATCAGATTATACTAAATATACACAAGAGGGGGTGATTTATGTCCTTTCAAAAATCGTCGCAAGATCGTGTTCTATCCATTATCATTAATCATATAGATTAATGTAGCATATATATGAAGTGATGAATCCCAATATATATTGTGGTTCGACGAACATAAGGCCCCTAGTCCACTCCACCAATGCTCTACTCCACTGGCATGGTAATTTTCACTATCTAGTCCTCGTTTCAACAGACCATTCAACAACTGAGTACAGGTAGTTGACACCTTTATAATATAAGGAAAAACAATGTCTTCTGGTTTACTTATAGAACCTACACATCTTAGTACCATAATCCGGTCACACAAGAATAGAAAAGAAAGATTTTTTCACTTTGAAAATACATTCCAGAAGTACTTCAAAATTGCAACATCATGCAATTGACAGAACATGGATCATCGCCTTCAGAAATAATGATCCTAAAAAAAGAGTCATTTTGAGTTGATCCTATTGTAGTAAATATTGAAATATAATTCACAACATCAGTAGTATCAAATTCATAGTAGATCTTCAATGTAAAATGAGTGAATCTTCTATCGTGATTATTCTTCTTCAATAAACAGAGCATTGTCGATCCATTGAATCAGCAGGTCTATGTTTTTTTGATAGTCTCTATTTTATTCCATTTATGAATGATTGATTTTTTAAAAACCTTCTCCTCTTTTTTATGTTCATAAAAACTCATAATAATGACGAGGACTTCTCTGGCAAATTTAGGTCCACAAAAGTAACCTTTTGAGTCATGATATTAAAAAATTTGACATTACAGAGTAGTCGTAACTTCCCTGACGACTCGACATAAAAATATCCTTTTAATTTAATCCTTAAATCATTGATAAAATAGCTTTGAATCAGTCAATGTCGTGCTTAAAATATAGCTTTAAATCTGGCTTGAAATCAGCCCAATGATCAGCTTGCTGATCATTGCAAAATAATACCTACTTTAAACTATCTGATGCAAAACGTATGGTTGGGTTGTACAATGTGCACCCTCTAAAAGTAACATAGATCATAAACATAAGGTTTATGATGTAGAATTCACACACATGGTTTTCAATGTATGGTTGATCACAAATGTAGGGTTGGCTAAACATACTTTTTCCCTTCCACTTTTAAATGTATGATGAAAGATACACACTTTAATATGATTTGAAACGAAATGAACGTGATCCATAATTTTCTATGAACATATGGTTGTTCATAAAAGTAAGGTTAATGAATCATACCTTTGAGAAACAAAAATAATGCTTAACACTTACGTACGATGTTCCTTCCATACATTTCAATAACCCATACGTAGGGTACCTCCATAACGTAGGGTTCATCTTCCATACTTTTCTGATAACTCATAAATTATACACTGAATATCATCATTATGATTCCTTTCTCCATTTAGGGTATGAATAGTGTTTATTGAACATGCTAAAGGAGATCCCGAATATGTAGATTATGAATAGTGTTTCCAGAATGCGCTTAAGCAGATTCAGAATAATTTAGCAATTAAACCTTGTTTTTCAAGAACGTAAATATTTCATCCAGAAAAAAATATAATTAATAATAAATTAATGAAATATTCTTAAAAAATCATTATAATATAATTAATAGTATTTGTGAGCAGTAAAATTATCATAAATAGATAGAGTATTATACTCAACATTCTCCCCCTTAAAATAACAAAATTATGTATTGTTGAAAACAAAACTTGCTCAATAGTAAATAATAATAATGTTATATTAATTAGAAATATTTTTTTTAATTTTTATGAGGATTTAATTTTTTTTGAAATTATAACATAATTCCGAATTTTTTTAAAATATTTATTGTGGAATTTTTTTTTTTGTGAAATTCATTTTTTTCAATGAAATTTATTTTTTTTGTTTGGGATTAATTTCATTAATTAAGACTGAAATATGTCAATTAAAGTTGAACATTTTTTCATGAACCCATTTGATGGTCTAATGGTTTTTGTACTTATTGTGACCAACTAATAAATAGATAATGGTACATTCAATCAACTAACTATAAGAGAGAAGCCCAGGTGACTATTCCAAAAAAAATTCAAACACTTGAACATATAATGCCATTACAATTTCATGTGAACAAAATTTTAAGGTAGAAACTCCTATTTAATAAAATTATTAAGGTCCCCATTAGATTAAATGAAAAAAATTCATCTAACACACTAAGGGAGATTAATTTAATATAAGAGGCATAAATGACCATGTATTACCCACAAAATAGCACATGATCACTACCAATTGGACTTATATGATTTCTATATAAATTGTAAATCCACTAAGACATTGTGAGAGACTATGAAAAGATATAGAAAAACAGATTATATATATATATATATATATATATCTCATTGTTGAGAAACTAACAAAAAGATCATTATTGACCTACCATAAGTTATTTATTGCTTCAATGCCTATGATCGACTTGGTGAAATACTATAATACAATATTATATACTCCAACCACATGGATTATATAGTCATTTGATCATTCATGCAATGTTTTCTATTCATCTATAAACCCAATTATTCAAAAATAAACATCGATAGTTAGAGATTATCACTATTGTAGTTTGGATGAAGGAGGTAAGATGAATCAATGCTACATTTGAGATTTAACAAAAGTTAAACATACACATACCAAGACTCAAAGGGGGATTACAATTAGTTCATTGTAATAAATGACTCAAATAATCTATTAATGTAGGGAGTAAAAAATATTATGATTACAAAATATGATACATTGATGTTAACAATAGGAGACATATTTAGAAAGGGCTACTGGAAACAAAACATCAATTGACATCTAGATTCACTGATTGTTTTTAGATAATTAATCTATAGTTTTATAAAGATTATAATGCCATGGCTCTTTATATAGGTTCAGTATGAGGTTTTTAATTATGCAGAATAGTTTTTGATAATGTAATGTTTATGGATTTTAGTTTTCTTTTTTTTAGATTTATGGAGCTTAATGATGAATATAAATACATCAAATTATCCAAAGGCACCAGATGTATGTACCATCTTGAATTTATATCAGTTTATTGACTTACTTATACAATGAAATTTGAAACAACTTATGCTCAAGTTCTTTAAAATCAAACTGGATATTGATTCTTAGAAAAATGACGTGAAATGATAGTTCAAGAATATTATGAGACAAAATAGAGCTTCTAAAAACAATGAAGAGGTAAGTTATTTCCAATTTTAATTGAGCCTATATGATATCAAACATAAATTTTATGATTGTATAGATAATAATTAAGATATAATTTCAATGATATCACTACACAAAATTTCAAACCAAAGTTGATAATCGAATTCATACCCATTGCTGGAAACTATTAATCGATGATAAGAATTAGTAGTTCATTGAAAAATGAAAACAATGAGGGTTCTACAGAACCCATATTCTATGGATGAATTTATTTTAAAAAATGTTCTCTATATGACTGTTTCCATGACTAAATAAAACACAGACATCATGATAAATTTTTAATTTTTTATAACTCTTGGTCTATAAAGGATGATTTTTTCTACCCATTCTAGTGATTCTATGAATTTATATTTCATTATTCATGGGGTATTTGGGTTTTATTATAAGGGATAAATGAGTATCATGGATACAATAACCGGATGAGAATGAATCTACAATTTTTTTTATTTATTTGAACTTCAATTTATGAAGAGATTACAAGATCATTTCAACTGATGAGGAATTTTATAGTATAAATCCAATATAAAGAAAAACATATATGTACATAGTCCATACTGTAGAAGCATACCAATTGCCCAAACTATATCATGGAATATAAAAATATTTTAAAATTAAAAATCTATAAAATAAAAATAAATTAATATCTGAGATTGAAGATGATATTTGACATTAATATTTTGGGAATTCCTCATGCGGGGAGGATCATAATCTATTATGACAAAGATCTAGAGTATCTAGTGAATAAAATGTACAGTGATGAGCATGACACATAGAAGTTATGGAATAATTTTTGGAGTTGTGATTTTGTTATCTATGAGGGGATTGCCCATGAATTGTTATTGATAGTGGAGGAGTGATCCAAATTGGAGGGAATCACCAAATACACACCATCATGGAGAGAGTAGATCATGGTGGAGGATAGTAAACTAGGACTGAGACTAACATTAGAAATCAAATTTATCTTAATAGAAAATTATTATTTTTTATGTATTGTTAAAATATTTTTATTATAATGGTGTTATTTAAAAATAAAATATCATGTTATTTCTCATAATTATTCTTTACCATCTAAAACTTTTTTGTGGAATTAAAATTTATTGGTATCACTTTCTTATTTCATTTAAGCTAGTTCAGATGATTTTCTATCTATCTATAATTTTATATTGAACTCATTTCCCAGAAATTTTAGATTCAAGGAAAATTTTCTATGGTGATATTTAATGAGAAATATGTTTTCACCTTGTGATCCATCATGAATGTATAACAATAATTTTTATCAAATATTAGAATGATTGAAAAATGATTCATTGTTTTGTTAACAATGGAGACCTAAAGTTAGTGAATTATAATGTTTTATTGATGGAGGTTTTTATTTAGATAATATATTTGTGCACCATCAATTATTTATATAGTGATTATTTGAATTCATTAATTAAGAGATATATATATACATATATAGAAATATTCATGTTACCCTAGTCATAATTGGTTGTTTGTTCGTTCATGATTCCCGAGTTTCTCTATCTCTGCCATTTTTTATGATTAATAACTAACCATACTCTCCTATAAATTATACTCAAACAACTAAATCACCACAATATCACACATCTATCAAGATTACACTAGTAATTTTTTCATGAATTCTAATTGACTTTATGGTCACACTTATACTTACAACTGTCCTTCCTTATGAATTTACCTCTTCTCAATACTAAACTAGTTCTATGTATGATTTGAAATAAATAATATGACATGATCCTAAATATAGACCAAGAATCACACCTATTAATATACACCTCATTTTCCCCATTATATACCTATGATACATATTATCCTAATTCTCTTCACTAAATTTACTAGAATTTCATTATATGGGGTAAGTAAACAATATTTCTATTTCAATTTATATACAAAACACATTATAAATTGAAATTTTAATTTTATTGAACATATTATAAATATGAAATTCCAAAAAAAACATAATTTAATATAATTTTAATCATAAAAATTATGTAGAACATTTCAAAACTATGGATTATTTAAATGAAAATTTTTTTCTAGTTATATAAGGGAAAAACAATAAATTTTAAATTTGGAATATTATTCTGTTGAAACAACATAATAATTTAAAACAAAATTCATGAAGTAAAATTTTCCCTATCTAAAATATTTGAATCCCATAATTATTATGGTAACCCTATGGGTTGAGTATGATTCATTATAACATCCTCACTTAACATTCATGATGAATGATAATATCTCATAAACAGTATAAATCAAACACTAGTGCACAAAATAATGTGAAAATAAGTCAATATAAACAAAAATTAAATAAAAATTCACATCCTAGAAAAAATTGACATCCCTCATATGTGGGTTAGACATTACTAGGAACTTGTTCTATACAATGTTTCTCTACTTCCCCATATCTTGTCCAAAATAATAAAATATTTTTGATAAAATTAAAACATTTGAAAAAAATTAGCATCCATATGAAAATGGACAGTAATTAGTGTTGGATTATATATCTCTTCATGATATCAATGAAAAATTTTAATATTACACATGCTTCCATATAATAATGCATGTATAATTTGGTGTGGTGGAGATACTATACAAGAATATATTAGTGAAATACTGGAATAAATAATAAAGGGAAATATATATAGGATAATAATATTAATCAATCATCAATGAATGAGGTAATATATATTATAATCCCATTCTATATCATGATGAATTGTATACATGTCAACATGTAAAATAATAGACAACCATATCTTTAAAATATCCCAACAATAATGTTGAGAAAGTGAAATTTATTTTTTTCAAGGGAGATTTATGATTACAATAATCTATATTTTTATGATGTTTTTGATGCGCACAAATACCCTTTTTTGTTGTTCTAATGATTTTATCTTAATTGTATTTCAAGAAATTAATATTCGTTATTTCTTTATTTTGGAGTAATATAAACGGATTAAATCTGTGTGGAATATTTTATTAAGTGTTCAGGAATCAACTTAGCGTATTAGCATATTTTGGTAACACTGGTCATGCTCTACATTTTCAAAAATCACTTAAGAGTTTTCTGGAAACACTGTTCATACATTATGTTGAGGATCATAGAATAAGGTTGGAATTGTCATTTAATTTTTCTGATATCAAAAAATTATGGTTATGAAATCATATGTTATAATAAAAGTATGGAAGAAAAAGCATATATTTGGAAGGCACCAGATGTTTGGGATATCAAAATATTTTGGAAGAAGAACCCTACGTTAGTATAAAATGTAATGTTTGTTTCTCAAAAGTATGGTTCATCAACCATACTTTTGTAAACAACCATATGTTTTATAAAAATGTGAGGGTCATATCCCATACGTTTAGAAGATGAAAAAATTATGTATCATATACCGTACTTCTGATTGTTGAAGAGGAAAGTACTAATGATTAACATTATTTAGGGAACATTAAGTTTTGAATAATAAATTCATATAATGTATGATATGAAGTTTAAACCTATTTTTGGCATCAGAGTTTTAAAATATGACTTTATCAATCAATGGTCCTTATACAGATTATCTGGATAATTTAAAGATAGATTACAATCCTAGATTTAAAGCGCATCTTTGAATTATTCAATGCCATTTATTTGTGATTCAAAGGATATTTTAAGAGGATGTTTTCATGCCGAATATTCAGGGGAGTTAAGAATGCTATATTATTCAAACATTTGAATATTGCGATTCCAAAGGAGTCTTTTATACATCATGGTTTGGAAAAGAAATAGGTTTTATTTATCTATGATATTTATTATTACATATAGAGAGGAAAATCATTGAAAATAATATTAGGATAACAAGATCATGAATTTTTCAGTACTACAGTTTATAGAGACATTCCAGTTTTACAAATATACTATTACAAGATCTACAACAATTTGAATGGCTCATATCTACTTCTACCTGAAGATCATTCTTTCTGAAGATGACGATCTATTGACTGTCAATTGAGTGATGTTGCAACTGTAAAGAACAACATGAAAGTATTTTTCAGAAAAATTCTCTGTTTATTTTGAGTAAGAAAATTCACATACTATGCTTGGTATATAGTTTTGTGTATGAACCAGATGGCACTGATTTAGCCTTAACTTGTAAAGGTTCCAACCGCCTTCACTCAGTTGTGGACAATATAACAATAAGAGCACCAGATAGTGAAAATCACCAATCTCATGTGATAAAGTGTTGGTGGAGTGGACAAGGTGCCTTCTGTTACCTAACCAATATACATCTTTAGGTTATTTAACTAATTATTTTCCACTACATAAACATTATGATAAAGTTAAAGGAAATATTTCAAAATCATCAAAATTTTGGAAGATATTACAAAAGACACAATTCACACCCCCACTCTTTGTTTATTTGGAATAACTCGATCCAATATTTTTTATTAGAGAATGAGATTTTTTTAAATCGATAACAAGCTAATAGTTTCTGGATTATACAAAGCACAATGGATGATACAAGAGAGGTTGTGTTAGTGGTTCGAGATCACAATTTCAATGTTTAATATTATGAATGTTGGAAATCAAGGATGATCATTTACTTAATGAACCTTGGATACTATGTCTACTCAAAAATTTAATTACCATATGTGATTATAGAGAAAAATGAAGCATAGAGTGCAGATATTGAAGCAGAGTATGACATAATCTTGAATGTTACTAATGATATCATTTGTGGTATTGAACCATATGAATTCATCATAGTATCTCAGTTCTAGATGGGAATCAAGACTGTTAGAAACTGTTTCAAATTCAAAACCCATTAATTTTATCAAAACCATTCAAATAACCAAAAAAGCACATAGCAACTTCGTCTGCCTATGATTAAAACTTAAACACCCTAATACTTTAATCCTTCAGATCATTGAGACATAAATTTCAGATAAAAATAGAATCGAGGAAGGGGAAGCTAGAGATGGAAAGTGCTAGTGCACGGTTGGCAGAAAGATTCTACAAGGAAAAGTAATCGACCTGGAATGGCTCGATCAAATGGATTTGAAGCTATGTCAAGACCTCATATTTATTAATCCCTAGAAAAATTTCCGTGGTGAAAATACAAAGGGTTTTCATGAGGTAGATCTTCATCACAATTTCAAATCTGTTAAATTTAGTCATGAAGATACCGAGGAATCCATAGTAGTGCAAATTTATGATCTTGATTTTTTAATTTCACCTTTTTAAATTTCGTGAATTTTAAATATCACTTACAAGAGAGTTTATAATTTCTAATTAAATAATATTGGATATGATGAACATACGTCAGAGGAAATTATGTCATTTTTTCTTAGTTCTACATGTATATGAAAAATGATAGTGAAGGATCTAGAACCTGATCAAATGGTTGTTGTAATGTTTGTAAAAACAGGGATATCACCTAGGATGTTAGGGATGGAGAAGATTTTTATTGATTACAAGTATATAATGTTTTTTCTTATGAGTGGAATCAATTTTAATTTTCCAAAATATATGTTATGATATCTCAACTACAGCTGTCAACTAGTGTCTAGAATGAACTTTTATAAATATGGATGGTTCATTTCAAAATTACTATCTATGTCTTATATAGTGAGATTAATAGATACTAGAGTAACATGAAGTCACAACAATGTTTTCAATGTTGGATATCGAAGGAAGATTGGATTCTTCTAGAGTACTATGAAAGGCAATCTTATGCCTTTTTTAGATGAGGAAGACCGGGACTCGGGTCTGGGGATGCTACCTCCTAAATCAAAAGAAGGCATGGCAGAATCTAGAGAAAGTGGAACATCAAGATGATTAATATTTGAAGTATTCGATCTAAATACTGATGAGGGATTTCAATGGGATATAAGATGAAAAGACATCGAGCGGCTCCAAATGAAGAGGAGCCTTGTCAGGAAAATGCTGATGCAAATGAACCTGTTAAAAGATTCAAATTTATTAGGGAATCTATAGTACATCAAATTGAACAGCGAACCGTTTCTTATATTGAGGTGACTCCTCAAGTCAAAAAATGAAATTTTCTTCCACTATTTATTATACTAGAGAAGTTGAAGTGGCTGGACTTGAATCTGATCAACATGTATAGCCTACTAAGATTGTTCTAGAGGAAATAGCTCAAGAGGAACCTATATTAGAGGATATAGTCTTGGAGAAATCAATGAATTATATGCTTAGGTGGAGAAAGAACATGTTATTATAAATCCAGTAGAGAACACTTCCTAAAATTCACACTAAAATTATTAATGGGGATTTTTTTGTGGATGAGTCAGGGAAGGACTCGAAGGAAGAATCAATAGTGAAACTTTTACAAAGAGAAGATTAATAGATATCTGATTTTGAATCTCTACCCATCGTTTTGTTAAAACTAGTGGAAGATCAGATTGAAAACCAAGAATAAGGTGCCTCTAAATCTATGAATGAAGTAGTTTAGGAGCTATATACAAAGTTTACCAGAGTTGAATCATAAAATAATACATTAAGAAGATCATTGGAAAATGAAAATCAGTGATTTCAGAAACTGAAAGGTGGTTCTGTTTCAAAACTATTACTTGATATTTTTAAGGAGGTTATGTTGGATAAAGTTTCAAATTTGATATTTGAGAAGGTAATGAAGTTAGATTTGGATGATTTTATGATTTTCCTGGAGAAACAATTCACAGCTATCGGGAATAGTCAAGTAGGCACCTCAGGTACATCACCTAATCTGATAAATAGATTTCAAGACATTACAATAATAATGAGAAATATGAATGAAAAATTTCAGGACCTTTAGTGAAATAATGCTCCTTTTTCTATCTTGTTAGACAACCAAAAGTATCTTGTTGAGTAGCTAACATTATATGAAGCAGGAATAAGAAATTTTTTGAATAAATTAAATGATAAGGATTTCCAACCGGGAGGTGGATGAGCCCGTAAGGGGCACCTCCTTAGGTTTTTTGCCCTGTCGCCGCCTCTCCTCCTCGCCTCGGATCGTCTTCTGAGATCTCTTCGGCGCGCCTTCTCGGCGTTTTCGCGGCGGTGGTCCCTCTCACAGGGGCGGTGTTGAGGAATCTGCGTTGGCGCGACCGTCTTGGCCTCCCCCACCGTTTGCCGGCCTACATTTGGCAGCGCGGTGTTGACAGAGGTCGTTCCTCCTGGTCGAGGGCCGACGCTTCCTCTGTGCCGTCTGGGGGCGCGCGCGACGGTTCGATGAGGTCTCCGAGGGAGATTGCGAAGGCGGCGACGGGATCTGTTCGGATTTGCGGCGGAGCGTTGCGTCCGTCATCGTGGATTTGTATTCTCTTCGTGTTTCTTTGCCCTTTTTGATTTGTCTAGGGTATGGTTGCATCCTGCTTTGGCGTATGGTGATTCTGGTTATGATTTGCGGTTCGATCTGCTTCGGACGACGGCGTGGACACAGCGCCGCTGGGTGGTGGTGCCTCGCCCGCGGTGATGACTACGTTGGTGTGTGGCCAACGTTTTGCGGTTCCAGTTTCGGGGGTTTTCTTTTGAATTTGGTTTCGAATTTTCTGGTTCCTGGTTTGTTCGGTGACTCTTCCTGATGACGGCGATGATTTCTTTCATTTACATCCCTGGTCGAGGTGGTGGTATGAAGTTGTTCGCTTGGTGGTGGTTCCGAGTTCTGGTGTGTTTACATTTCTGTGTAATTTTCTGTTCGGTGATGGTGGTTCCGGCGTTGGTGGTTCCGGCGTGGTGGTCGATGGATGATACCGCTTGGGGAAGGTGATAGTCAGGGTGCGCGGCTCTAGGCGGTTTGCAGGCCGAGGCATTGACGTTTTCCTACTTTAATTTGAACTGCGTAATTTTTAAATTTGAATCCTTGGTGTTGCTTGAAAGTGGTTGGCGGGTGTTGTAATTGGTGTTTTGAATTTTGTGTGGTTCTCACTCAGCCATAAAAGTGATTATTTGAAAATACAAAAATATCTATGAGATGGTCAAATTAAATGATAAGTTAAATATTTTTATTAAAAATGAAGAAAGGAATCATGTGTTGTTTGGAGTCAATTTTATTGAGGATATTCATTTTAATCAAGAGGGAAGATATTCTATTATCCATTTGGGACATGGATTAATGACGAGCCTGAGGAATCAGTTAGAATATATCAAGTAATCCTGATAAGGAGAGACACATTTCAAAACATTATTTAGGTAAACCTTGATTCCCAATGTCATTAATATACTTAAAATAATATTTCCAATAAAATAAATTTACATCCCATGTTTATGTGTTATTGGTTTGTTTTACTATACTTTCTATTTTAGAATGCTAATAATACAACTTCACATATTGATAAATTGTTTATCATAACATTTACATATGTTCAGTGATACATTAAAAAGTGTTATATTCCATACACTATCATTATTTTTCATGTCACAAAAAGGTGGAGATATTTGGAAAAACAGAGCATTATATTTCAAAAAATTTATTTTATTCTATTGAATCATTTACTTCGGGGGGGGGGGGAAAGAAATTTTATTTATTCTTTTAACAGAATAAATTTTAATAATCATAAAATATTATTTTGTTTATTTATAAAAGGAGGAGTTAATATTATTTTTTATAAAGGGTGATAAAATGTAAAATTTTGAATGTTTGTTTATATATATATATGTAACTATGGATAAAGAAATTATTTTTTCTGGTTGAAATAATTTTCATAAAATTAAATATTGTTTTCATCATTGCAAAATAATAAACTACATGCAATTAATTTTGTCAAATCATTTAATTGTTTATTTCATGGGTTTTGTGATCATAAAAAGGGTGAGATTATTGAGAAAGTGTACTCAATCATATTATGGGGATATTGTTGAGAACCTTAATCTAGTTTTTTGATGATTTTGATGCTCACAAATAGCCTTGATTATTTTTATAATGAGTTTAACTTTATTGAATTTTAGGAAATTAATATTCCATGTTTTTCTATTTTGGAACAATATTAAAGCTATTAATCCACATGAAATATTTTAAAAAGTGTCCAGAAATTATTTTAGAATATTAATGTGTTCTTGAAAAAATGTTCAAGCACTACGTTTTTGGAAATCACGTTTGCGTGTTCTGGAAACACTATTCATACCTTAAGTTGAGAAGTGTATCCTAAGGATGGAATCCAGCATTTAATATTTGCAGTATTAGAAAGGTATTGTTAGGAAACCATACATTACCAAAAAACTATGTTAGAAGAACCATAGATTTTGAGGAAACATTACGTCTGTGATATCATAATATTATGGAAGAAGAACCCAAAGTTAGTATGGAACGTTATGTTATTTACCCAAATGGTTGGTTCATCAACTTTACTTTTGTAAACAACCATACATATAATCAAAATGTAGTGATCATGTACCTTACATTTAGAAGATGATAAATGTATAGATCATATACCATACATTTGATAGTTGAAGGGGAATTTATGGATGATCAACCTTATATTGTGAATCTTATATTTTGGACCTTATTTTCAGAGAATGTATGCTATGTAGTTCAACAATATGTTTGGCGTCAGATATTTAAAATATGACTTTTTTGAGAAATGGTCATTATATGGATTATCAGGCTGATTTCAAGCAATATGAAATGCCCGAATTTAATTATCATTGTGGACTGATTCAAAGATGTTTGTTTTGGGATTCAATAGAGCAATTTAATAAGAGATTTTAATTCTAAATATTTATGGGAGTTACGACGGATCTATTATTCAAGCATTTTAATATCTTGATTCTATAGGCAACATTTGTGGATCTATGTTTGAAAATAAAATATTTCCTTTATATATATCTGTGATAATTTGAATTACATATTGAGTAGAAAATAATCGAAAAGAAGATCATGATAAAAAGCTATTGATTTTTTCACTACTATGGTTTATAGAGACATCTGATATTTACTGATATGACGTTACAAGATCTACTACAATCAGATCATGTCAAAACATGTTCTACCTAAATATAATTAATTCTAAAGATGAAGATCCATAAACTATCTGTTTCTTGATGCTGCAATTGTGAATAACAACATGAATGTAATTTTCAGAAAAATACTCTATTTTTTTGAGTGATCAGATTATCATACTAAGAAGAGTATTCGGTTCTGTGTATGAACCAGAAGTATCTAATTTATCCTCAACTTGTAAATGTGTCATATTCCTTCACTCACTTTTGGATGGCCTGTTGATAAGAGGACTAGATAGTGCAAATCAACAAGCTCGTCGAAACGAGCATTGGTGTTGAAGACTAGGGGACATCAATTCCCTAAACCACTATACATCCATGTGTTCTTTAACTAATTTTTTTCTACTACATAAACATTCTGATAAAGTTAATGGACAAATTTTGAAATCATTACAATTCTAGATGATATTATAAATGACATAGTTCACCCCCCTCTTGTGTGTATTTGGTATAACTCCATCCAATAATTGGTATCATGTGAGGATATTATGTCAAATCTATAACTAAATGAATGTTTTTGGATTATACAAATCACAATGGCTGATACATGTGTTGGTATTTCAATAGTTTGAGCTCCTTACTTCAACGATAAAAATTATTGACTCTGGAAATCAAGGATGATCATTTACTTAATCAACCTTGGATACAGAGTCCACTAAAAAGTTCATACATCCTATGTGATTCCGGAGAATCCTAAAACACGGAGTGTCAATACCGAAGTAGTGTATGACATAAACCAAATGGATACGAATTCTATAATCTATGGTATTGGACTGGAGGAATTCAAAAGTGTATCTCGGTGTCTGAAGTCTTATAAAATGGGGATGACGATTGCAGTTGCCTATGGAGGAAATAACAATGTTAGACAGATGAGGCATGCCACTGTTAAATTTTAATTCAACACATTCAGAATTATAGAAGGATAAAGCATCACACAGATTAATGGAAGGCTTAAAGAAATTGTTATTGATATCTTTTCCTTAGGAGAGCCTATAATGCAAGCTGATCGGGCACTACATTTTCTAATGGTACTACTGCCAACATGTAATTGAATTTCGGTTTCTATTATTGAATCATCACCAATCAAATCTATAATTATTAGAGAATTGATTGGAACCCTGATGGTTTATGAAGATGAGATTCAAGATGAATCAAAAAATGATAACTTATTTATGAATAGAGAAAATAATTCGTTGAAAGTAACATCCCAATAGAAGAGAAAGAAATAGAGAATGCATTAAATGTGAAATTAGATAGTTCACATTTATAAAATTCTGAAGTGGAACTAACTCAAAAAGCCATAAAGTTCAGTAAATTCTACAGAAAGAAGAAGGTATTCAAAAAATCCTTCAAAAATGATGGAAATGAACCATTGGAAGTCAGATGCTATGAATGAAAAAAGATGTGCCACATTAGACCTAACTGTCCTCAATTAAAAGGAAAAAATAAAAAAAATTACAAAAACAATGATTATGAGTAGAAAGAAAAAAGATCAATGAAAGCTACAAGTATTGTTTCTGAAGACCCCATCATCACATCAATGTTTGTCTCAGAAAATAATGAATCAAATCTAAAAGAAATCATGTGCTTTATGGTAGAAGCTGATGAGGTAAAATCATATACTCATCTAATTCAGATTTTAGTTCTTGTTGTTCAATAGATAAACATGCAACCTACTGAAATATGTTAGAAGAGAAATATGCTTCCTTATTTAAGAAAAATAAATCACTGTTATATATCCACAATAATATTTTTGGAGAAAGAGACACTCTACTAAAACAACATCAACAATCAATTAAAAAATATAACTCGTCAAACAATAACTCTACATATAATGAAACTAAAATAAAAACACTATAAACTGAAGTATAAATATAAAATTGTACATCACTTTTATTTATAGATGAATAAAATATAAAATATTAAATCCTTGGATAGAATGTGATTAAAAAAGAAAGATATGGAATATTTTGTAAAGGTGGGATACCCAAACCATATAAGAACCATTTAATTCCAAGTTTAAAAGATAAAAATTGCAACTACTATGGAAAAAATGGTCAAATATCTAAAAACTATTATTTAACAAAGCCGAAAATAAGATGGATTGATAAACTATTTGTTGTTATAAAATTATATGATTCTAATTATTTTATAATAACAAAGCATGTTTGGATTCCCATGTCTTTGTTGGATAACACTGGTGGACCCAACAAAATATGGGTTCCAAAACAACCCTTTGTTTAAATTCCATTGTAGGAAGCATTTCACAGAATCAAAAAAGATGTATTGTATATGGATAATGGATGATCTAGGCATATTAGTGGAAACTCCTCAAATTTAAAAACTCCAACTCAAAAGGATGGTGGAATAGTCACATTTGGTGTCAATACCAAAGGTAGGATTATTAGAGTTGGAACTATTGGAGATCTAGAAGTAGTCTCAATCAATAAATTACTATATATACAAGGATTCAAAGACATTATGATAATTATCTCTCCGAACTGTGATGATAGATATTTTTTTTTGAATTTTCAAACAACCATTGTTCTGTTTTTAAAGATAAATTCCATAAATTTAGAGCACCATGAAATGACAATGTTTATACCCTGAACTTAAATTCCTTGTGTAAAAAAAAAGTAAACTACTTAACTCCTACGATAAATTATTCTTAGATATGGCATTGAATACTTAGACATTGAAATATATCTGATTTACATGCATTATCTAAGTAACAATTTTCTTCTTATTTTCCAAGGCTCAAATTTGAATGTGATAGATTCTACGATACATGTCCACATGTAAAGAAGCACAAATCATACATAAAATATGTTAACAAAATATCTACATCTAAACCTATAAAACATATCTATATGGATTTGTTGAGACCTTCAATAATTGAAATCTTGGATATAAAATTATATATATATGTTTTAGTTGATTACAATTCTATATTTACTTGGATTTATTGTCTAAAATATAAAAATGAGTCTTTTAATATATTTGAATGTTTTTTCAAAGATATACATAATGAAAATGATTTTAAAATAATTTCATTAAGATTTTATCATGGTGGAGAATTTAATAATATTGAATTTAATTCCTTTTCTTCAAATATTCAAATTAAACAATCCTTCACTACATCAAGAAAACCACAACAAAATAAAATTTTTGGAAGAAGAAATATAACTATTCATGAAATGTCCAGGACAATGCTAAATGTATACAATCTTCCGACCTATTTCTAGGAAGATGTTGTAGGTATAGCCTGCTATATAATGAATAGAGTTTTAATTAGACCAATTACTAAATAGACACCATATAAACTCTAAAATAATATAAATCCTAAAGTAAACTACTTTAATATTTTTTTATTCAAGGATTATAGCTTAAACACCAAAGATAATCTGGGTAAGTTTGATCCAAAATTTTATGAATTCATTTTTTAGGATATTCCGCTACTTCCAAAGCTAATAGAGTTTTAACACAAATCCAACGATTGCTAAACAATATGTTCATGTGAAATTTGATGAATCATATACCTTTGAGAAAAGGAAAGACCAAAGTTATGAATCTATCTCAAATGAAGACATCCGAATTGAGATCATAAATGATTCCATTGAAAAATAAATAAATGAAATTCTGTCTAGTTTAGAAGAAAATGATATTAAAGAACCTAACAATGTACTACCTAGAAAGTCTAGAACCCTAAATTATCTCCCTTTATAAAGTGTTATATGATACCTAGACACTAGAATAAAAATTTAAAGAAATTTAGAAAATCGTGTGGAATTATCTACGTTTCAATTGCAATTAAAACCTAATATATTAGACGAATCCACAGCTAATTCATGTTGGATGATGGAAATTCAAGAATAACTAAACTAGTTCAAGAGAGATGAAGTTTGGAATTTAGTGGAAAGACCGCAGAACTATCTAGTTATAGGAACTAAATGGGTCTTTAGAAATAATCAAGATGATCAAGGAAAAATAAATATAAATAAATAAATTCTATTAGATCAGGGATATAATCAAGAATAAGGTATATATTATGATTAAACCTTTTCAAATGTTGCTAGATTAGAATCTATTATGATCCTTTTAGCCCATTCATGACATATGAATGATAAATTATTTTAGATGGATTTGAAGTCTGCCTTTTTAAATTGTTATTTATTAGAGGATGTTTTTATCGAGAAACCTCATGGTTTTGGAAATTCACAAAAACCAGATTCTATTTTAAACTTTCTAATGCTCATTGTGGCCTTAAAAAGCACTAAAAACTTGTTACGAAATATTAATTTATTTTCTCTTGAAAATTGATTTTACTAATGGGATAAAAGATCCATCATTTTTTAAGTTAACTATAAACTATAATATTTTATTTGTTAAAATTTAGTTTGATGATGTAATTCTTGGTTCAAAAAACAAAAAACATTATCATGAGTTTTCAAATTTAATGGCCAAATAATTTGAAATGAGTATGATGGGAGAATTAAATTTCTTTTTAGGGCTTCAATTTTATTAAAAAGATTTATGAAAAATTATATCAATGAAACTACATTACTAATTTACTAATAGAATTTACATGAAAATTGAATGACATATACAACTCATATGTGTACTAATATAAAACATTGTTTAGATGAAACATGAAAATCAGTTGACAACATGTTATATGGAGGTATAATTTGTAGTTTTTTATATCTTACTTCTAGCAGTCCATATATAATTTATTCAGAATGTCTTTGTGCTAGATTTCTATTTGATCCTAAAGAATCTCACTTAAGTGCTATCAAAAGGATTTTTAGATATTTAAAAGGAATTGTATTTCAATTTATTCTCTATCCAAAAAAAATTATAATTTTTTGTCAATTTCATATTCAGATGCGAGATTGGGATATTTTTGAATTGATAGAAAAATAACTTCATGGAATTTTCACTTTTTAGAAAAATCAGTAATTTCATGGTCTAGTGAGATACAACACTCAGTTTCCCTATCAATAGCCGAGGCATAATATTTATCTGTAGGCATCGTTGTGAACATGTTTTATGTATAAAAAACACTCATATAGACTTTGGACTAAATTTTAATAATACTCCTATTTTATCTGATAATAAAAGAGCTATAAATATTTCAATAAACTATATTAATCCTTATTAACTAATAATATTGATATCAGACATCATTTTCTAAAAGCTCATGGTCATAAAAAGAATATTTCATAGAATTTGTAAGTACTAAAATTCAATTAGCTGTTATTTTTATTAAACCACTTCCCACATCATGGTATGATTTTATTAAGGGGATAAAGGTTTATTTATCATTAAATGAAGTTTAAATTTTAATTTGTTTAATTTGTTTAATTATTTTTTTAATGTTTTTTTAATAAATATTATTACTTTTTTTTCTTCAAATAATTTAGAATTTCAGCTCTACTACTTTAAAATATTTTTCCATGTATGCTTTTTTATTTTAAATAATTTAATAATTACTATATATGTAATGACATAGAAATCAAGGATGTCAAAGTCCATTTCAAATTCCAAACCATTTAATTTTATCAAAACAATTCGAAGCACCAAAAAACACTTACCACCTTCATCTACCATTGTTTAATCCATTAAAAAAATACTTCAAGCCTTGAAAACATTGAGACTGAAATGGACAAGACAAATATAACCGAGGAAGGATAATCGAGTAATTCCAAGCGACAATGAATTGTAGGTAAATATTCTATATGGAAAATCAATCGAACCAGAATGGTTATATCAAATGTGACTAATGTTGTGGAAATCCCTCATATTTCAGAATCTTGAGAAAAAATTCATTGGAGATAATACATAGTTTTTATATGAGGTAGAGCTTCTTCATTTTTTTCAAATTTGTTTAGTTCTACCATTGAGATACAGAGGAGTCCATAGTAGAGAAAATTGAAGATCAATATTTTTAAATTTCATCTATGGAAATTTCTAGAATCTTAAACTAACCTCATCAGGGAGTTTATCATTTCTACATAAACAATATTAGAGATTATGATAATATTTTATAGGAAATTATGTCTTTTTTATCTGGTTCTACAAGTATAATAAATATATTAGTGAAGAATTTAGAACTCGATCAGAAGATTCTAGTTATGTTTGTGAAAATATGGATTTTAACTAGGATTTCAGAGATGGAGAAGATTTTGTTTCATGACACGTACATAATATTTTTCCTTATGAGTTAAATAATGTTGAATTTTATGAGATATATTGTAATATATCTCAATTAATACTATCAACCAGAGGCTAGAACTAACTTTTATCCCTATAGAAAGTTCATTTCAAAATTACTGTTTATGTATGATATGGTGAGATTAATAGTTTCCTGAGTAAGATGCCATCATAGAAATGTTTTCAATTCTATAACTCTGTGGAAGATTGTATTAATCTAGAGTACTATTAATGGAAATTTTATTCTTGTTTGAGCCATGGAATACCAGGATGTGGGTCAAGGTAAGAAACCTACTATATTCTAATGATGGCATGACATAATCTACAGAATGGGGACCTTCATGGATATTATGATTTTAAGCATTTTTTCTACCTGGTTTTGAGGAATTTTAAGAGGGAATTTATAAGAAAGGACATCGACTGTCTCCAACAGGTGAGGATCCTGGTCAAGAAAATGATTACGCAACCGAACAACTTCTGAAATACAAATTTATTTGGGAATCTACTGAACAAAAAATTGAAAAACCAATAATTAATAATATTTAAGTGACTCCTCAGGTGGAAAAATAAATTGTTCCTATAACTATTTAACAAACTGGAGAAGTTGAAGTGGCTAGAACAAAATCTACTCATCCCATACAACCTACTATGAATATTCAAGATGAATTAGCTCATGAGGAACCTATATTAGAGTATCCAGTCTTGGAGTAAATCAATGAAGAAGACGCTCGGGAGTTAGAAGAACCTGTTAATATTTATCAAGCAGAGAACCCATTAGCAATTCATAATTAAATAATTAATGAAGATTTTTCTATGGATGAGTCAGGGAAGGAATCGAAGGAAGAATCAAAAGAGAATCTAGTACAATGAGTAGATGAAGAGAAATCAGATGATGAATCTATACATTTAGTTTCATTATAATCAGTGGAATCATAGACTAATAATCATGAACAATGTGCCTATGAGTCTATTATTGAAGAAGTTGAGGATCTGTATAGAATGTTACCCAGTGATGAATCAGAATTTTTTTAAGAAGATCATTAGAAAAAGAAAATCGTAGATTTCAAAATTTGAAATCTAGTTCTATTTCAAAACAAGAAGTTGATTTTTTTTAAGAAGAATATATTGGATAAAGTTGAAAATTTGAAATATGATATGGTATGATGTCAGATTTGGCAGATAATATGATTTTCATGGAGAAACAATGCAATGTTATTTGGAATAGTGAATAATGTATCTTAGGAACTTTCCCTGGTATAATAATGAAATTTTAGCCCATTACCATAGTAATGAGAAATATTAATGTCAAATTGTAGGACCTTCAGTGAAACAGTGCTACATTTTCTATCTTGTTAGAAAAGAAAAATAATAATGTTGAGCATCTAACATTAGATGAAGCATGAATAAGAACATTTCTGAATAAGTTCACAGATAAGATAACTTATTTTTTTATAAAAAAGTACGACATGGTGCATGAGTTCATTACAGTCAATTTGATTTTGGATATCCATCTGACTCAAGAGAGAAAATATCTTATTATCCAGTTGGGAGTTGGATTAATGACGATGATGAGAAATTAGTTAGTAGAAATCAAAGAAGTAATCCAGAAAAGATGATATATGTTTTAAACCATTGTTGAGATAATCCTTGATTCCCATGGTGTTTAACGTACTTCTACTAATATTTTCTACAAAATAAATATGAATCCCCTGTTAATGTGTTATTAGTTTCTTTATTGTACAGTCTATATTATAATTCCAGGAATCCAGCTTTAAATATTGATAAATAGTTTTTCATACAATTTACTTATGTTCAGGGCTACATTAAAAAGTGTTATATTCCTTATTCTATCATTCCTTTTAATATCACAAAAGGGGGATAAATTTGAAGAAACACAATTTTTTTTTAAATCTTATTTATTGCTTTTGTATCTTTTACTCAGGGAGAAAAGAAATTTTTTTCATTCTTTTAAATGGAGAAATTTGAACAAGCACAAAATACTATTTTCCTTATTTATAAAGTATGAGATACTATTATTCATTATAAAGGGGGAGAAAATGAAAAAATGTGAATGTTTGTTTATATATATTTATGTATCTATGGAATACACAATGCTTATTTCTTGTTGAAATAATTTTTTTAAAATTTAATATTGTTTTTATCATTGAAAAAATCTAAACTATATGCAATTAATTTTGTAAAATAATTTCATTGGATATTTCATGTGTTTTATGATGATCAGAAAGGGGGGTATTGTTGAGAAAATACACTCTATTTTATTTGGGTGAGATTGTTGAGAACAATACTTTACCTTTTTATGATGATTTTGATGCTCACAAATACCATTGTTTGTTATTATCATTATTTTATCTTAAGAGTATTTCAAGAAATTAATATTATTTATTTCTCAATCCTGTAATAATAAAAAGCATTTAATCGACATAGAAAATTTGAAAAAGTTTGTGGAAATCATTATAGAATATTAGCATGTTCTGGAAACATTTTTCATGCTCTACGTTTTTAGAAATCACTTTAGCAGTGTTCTGGAAACACTATTTGTTCCTTTCATTGAGGAGCATAGCCTACAAATGGAATCTATTGTTTACTTTCTTTGAGATCAAAAAAGTATGTTCATGAAACGATACATTATTAGAAAATTATGGAAGAAGAAACCTATGTTTTGAAGGAACCTTAGGTTTGGGATAACAGTAATGTATGGAAGAAGAATCCTTGGATAGGATGGAACATTATGTTTTTTCCTCAAAAGTATTGTTTATCAAGATTACTTTTGTAAACAACCTTACATTTGATAAAAAAAATTTTATCATGTAACATACATTCAAAAGGTGATAAATGTATAGATCATATATCATATGTTTGCGATTTGAAGAGGAATGAATAGATGATCTACCTTTGGTTGTGAACCTTAAGTTGTGAACCTTATGTTTAGAGAATTTATGATATGCCATTCAACCCTATTTTTCTGTCAGAGATATAAAATTTGACATTATCGAGCAACAGTATTTATACAGAGTATCAGGCTGATTTCATGTAACATTAAATGCCTAAATTTGAAGCGTGTCTTTGAATGATTCAAATCCGTTTATTTTTAATTCAAAGAATCAATTTATGAAGAGATTTTCATGCCAAATATTTTTGGGGAGTTACAACTAATCTGTTATTCAAACATTTGAATATCACAATTCTAAAGGAAATGTTGGTTGATCCAAATTTTAAAGGAACTAGTTTTTTATATAACATTGTCATTTTCTATTACATATTGAGAGGAAAATCATCGAAAGGAATATCAAGATAACATGTTCTTGAGTTTTTCACTTCTATAGTTTAAATAGATATTTGAGATTTAGATATATTATTTTAGAAGATCTACTGCAATCAGAACTTCTCATGACTACTTCTACCTGAAGATAATTCATCTTGAAGATGATAATCCATCGACTATCAGTTTCATGCTACTAAAACAGGGAATAAAAACATGAAAATATTTTTCAATCAAATACTCTGCCTATTTTGAGTAATCAGCTTCTCGATTGAAGTTGTGTATTGGGTTCTGTGTTTGAATCAGAAGGCTCTATTTTATCCTTACCATGTAATAGTGTCAACTATCTACACTCACATGTAGACGGTCTGTTGATAAGAGTACCTGATAGTGAAAATCACCAAGCTCGTGGAATAGACCATTTGTTGGAGTACACTAGGGGCCTTCTGTTCCCTAATCCTCTATACACCATTGTGTTCTTTAACTAATTATTTTCTGCAACATAAATATTTTGATAATGTTAATGGACGGATTTGGAAATCATCACAATTCTGGAATATATTGTAAAAGACACAATTAACCCCCTGTGTGTATTTGGAATAACTCGATGAAACAAATAATTGTAGAAAAACTATTGAAAGAATCATCAAAATGGTCTTATGTTCTTGATTAATCACAATATACTATACATAAAACTAGTATTCCAATTCACACATAATTTATATGGTCTTTCACTTTTCTAATTTTGAATCTAGGAAGATATCATAGGTACTAAATTATGATCATATCATGACTTCATTAAAACTTAGTAGGCCACCACCAGTATAATATATAAATATATACCATCTAATTATGTTCATGTCAATGTGAAATATTAATATAATCATTAAGAACTAGATAAATAAATGTAACTAATTAAACAATATTGATCATTGGTTTCTTTGGTGACACAAGAGAGAAAATATTCCTTCCTTAGCCACTACCAATATGCATCCTTTCAAGGTAAATACAAAACATCCCCTTGAATCAAACTCTATATGGGCCAATATATCATTATTAAAAACATATTTAATCCCGGATAAATATACACATCCTATAATCATTTTCAAATAAAGAGAAATATACCAAGCCTAAAAACATAATACCTCCTAAGGAAAATTATGCATCACTAGAAATTAATCACATAAAGGGAGTTATACCCACTCTCTAATCTATTATGGATCATAATTTCCATGAAATAAATAATTTTATATTAAATATATGCTTAATGAATGAAAATAAAGTGTGACCATGGAAGGAAAAAACTAATAATTGATTTATAAAACTGTTGGAAATCTTATGTACTAGTTACATTGAACACAATTAATCTCATCCTTCAATGAATGTCAAATGAATCGAACCCATCATTTCACAATCTCTAAATCAGAATCCAACAATACCATATATGGGCTATTAAAGTGAACATAAAAATAATGTGATAATTATAATAGAGATAATTTTGAAAAATTTGTAATATACATCCTACGGATGATCAATCATAATAAACTATGATTCAATCTAATAAAAATTGAAAAAGAATAGCCATTGGAATACATAATCAATCTAAAAGGAGAGCACCAACTATGTGAACTCCTCTGTAAAAATCCCATGGATTCATGGTTGTGGAATTAACATACCAATATCAAGCCCAAAACATGAAAAAAAATCATATATCCCAAATGTTTCATGATTGTAAAGTTACATTGAAAAAATGCACATATTATGACAATTTTTGTGATATCCTATACCCCTCTACATGGATTGCCACATGGTCAACACTAACTATGTAATAACCTTTTACTCATATTTATTACTACAAAATTTTATATTTTTCCAGCCCTTCCAACCCCTGAAAAACTCTTATGGACTTCACAACCTTTATAAGCATATCTATCAAAATTAAAACAAAAAAACATAAAATTAAATGATTGAATTTATATAATAATGAAACTCCAAATAAATTCGGGTCTTCAAATTTCCAACTTCCACATAGAATAATAAAATAAATTATGTAAAATTCATTAGTATTGTTCTTATAAATATCATCTTCATTATTTGATATGTATTCCAATAAACCGATCCTTCTATTTCAATTTCAAATTTATTATATTTTTACATGTTTTTTTCATTATTATTAATATTAACAGATTTTATCCAAGTTAAAATTGTGTATACATTCCTTCAATAATATATTATCATCTCCTGTGTTTTAGTATCTTATTTTAAATTATTCATCAGGGATTTTTTTTGTAACTTATTTCTTTTCACACACCACACGGAAGACGAATAATTTATATTACATGTATTTTTATTCATCTTATATATTCATGTAATATTAGTTTTGATTGAATCAGGGATAGAAGTTATAATCATATAATCCATACTATAATTAATAATCTTATTACATACATCTTAAATTTTTAATTCATATTAAAATATAATAGATATAAACATTTTCACCTCATCCTATGGAAATTTTTTAGTACATAGAATAATTTAATTTATGTTTATATTTTTCTGTTCATTAATGTGGCCCTTAATTTTATTATTTTTTTAATAGGTTATACATAGAATCAATATCCTTGTATCTAAAAATTACTAATAACTAAAATTATCCAAGGAATACTAATTTATCCACTTTTAAAAGTTTATAGAAATTAAAATTACTATACTATTTTTATCTCTTATGGCCTTCCTTTTGATCTCTTAACAATGAACTAATGCTATTTCTATTTCATGAATCCACCTTTTGATATGTTGTTGGCTCATAAATATTTCCCTTGATGAACATATACTTCAGATTTTACATCTAACCCATCCTATTGTAATAATTTAAATAAATATATAAATAATTTCATTAACATTGGGTAATGAATTTCTAAGAGATTTCATTTGAATTATATTATGATAATTTAATGAAATTATTTCAAATGACTGGTTTTTTCATATGTAAGACACTTTTAAGATAATATTTTAGAAATAATTATTCTTTAACCTAGTTAGAATGTTTCTAGCCAGGTTTCTTCCAGTTTTATTTGTTTAGTGTCAAAATAAAAATAATTTAAGTAATGATTCTTTTCTCTCAACCTCAATAAAAGATTACTTTTTCTTAATCATTATTAAAATTATTTATTCATATTACTCATATATTTAATAGAGTGATCTTACTGTTTTAGTCATTTTCTCTTGGTTACAAAATAACTACCCTGGAAAACAACAACACATCAATGAGTTTCTCTGAGCCCTTGAATATTCTATTAAAACACCTTCACTCAAAATTCATTCACCATTATTATTTTTAATTTTTTCTTTAATTGTAAAATTTTTGTCATTAAAAGTATAATATTGTTTTTCTTTATATTTTAAATGTTTATGGATAGAGATAAACTTGTACAATGTTTTAATTTAGTAATTCTTAATCTCATTGGATTACTTTTCTAACTGAGTTTTCACATTATATAGTCTCTTGATAAAAAACTATATTACTGAATACCCTAAATAAAATATTCATTAAATAATATTTTATATTAGATTACAGTTCATCAGTTGATTCAAAAAATTAATACTCCTAATTCCTCAAATAAATAAACTTAGATTAATGTTTCCATCATTTTTTTCATAAAAATTACAACTTGATTACATTCATATAATTTTTAATCCACTTTCAACTTCTTTTTATAGGTTGACTTAAATTACATTTTATCTACTATTTTCATCAATTTTATCATGTTTAGGTGGAAACTTACATGCCAGCCTCAATTACAATAATATTAATTATCTCTCTAAACATCATTTTGATAAATTATTATTTATTAACTTCAAGTCATGCAATTAAAAAAATTAGGAGAAAAAAATAAATATCTAATCTAAGGTATCCTATGTAATTATACTTATTTAGTTACATATTGAATAGTATATTGACATTAATAGTAGTGGGATTCGTTATAGAAAAATAATATTGAAATATTCGAACATTTTATTTTCAACATTTTTTTGTTTTTATCCACATTATTGGTAAATATTTATGGATATGATAAAAATTTAAAACACAAATAATAACATCAAAAGTATAAAATAAACAATAGATATCATCACATGGGATTTTTCTAGGTCCAACCCCAATGGGGAAATCTTATATTTTTTTTATATCCCACAATGAAATATATTTTATTAAAAATTTCATAAGTGATAATAATGGTACCCATATCAACCAAACCCCAAGTTTTACCCATGTCATGTATGAATTAGTATCACCCTTAATCCTTTGGGTAGTTATAATCCAAATCCAAAAAATATATTTGTTGGTCAATTATACAAGCACCCATTTATTTATAGCCAATTGAATAGATGGTCTAGATTACACATATATCCTCCAATATGAAATGGTACTTTTCAAATAACTCTTATAAAGATATTTATTTTTTCTCTAAAATGTATCTTCATCAATTGCTTATCTCCTTTCAAAACATAGATCCCAATATTCCATTGAATAATCAACTCAAATAGATGGATCCAAATAATTTTTTTAATCTTTTTTAATTAAAATATTGAATTATAGATTTCTCAGACAATAAATTATTATTGTTAGGATGAAAATCATCAAACTAAATGTGATAAAAACATATATATATATATATATATATATATGATCACAATAAGATTTAAAATTAAAAAAATGATTAAAAAGATACATTTTTTTCTAGAAAATAGAATGGATGACAAACCTCACCACCATATAAAAACATGGAATAAATAAAGACCTTGACCTCACATCCTTCCCGTTGTGATAGTCATATAGAATACACCACACACACCTTACCATTGGACCAATGAAAACTTAACTGCATCATAACACCTATACCGATAATGGAATAAGAAAATTGGTGAAATTTTGAGAGCCATATAATTTAGTAATCACCAATAATGAGAAACCACATAAGTTTGACCAAAAGTTTTTGATATTTGATGATAAACACTAACCCAACACATAATTAAATTTTATCTCTTACTTCATGATAAAACATATAAATTTTAAATGAAATATTTTAGAAGATGATATTTGTAGAAATGTAAAATGTAAATGTTTAAATATTTAGAAAATAAAGACCAATTATAACCTATAGACTCACCACTAAGAAGAATTTCTATACAAAACATCACTCGAGAATAACCATATGATATAATTTGATTTTTAGGAAAAGTATCTATCATTGAGGGTAGTATTTATATAAGGAAACAACTATTTATATATGTATATATAAAATAATGTTCTAAAACCAACACCACATATTCAATTGATAAAGGAAGAACCATCCTCATTCTGGACATTCAAGTACAAATATAAAGACAACCATTGAAGGATGAATTATCTAGTCTTTTTCTCCTTCAATAACACTCACCATGCACTTATTTTCAAGAGAAATTTAGTTATCAAACTATTTTATCACCTTATTTTCCTTCTATGAATCACTTCCATATCATTTATAAATTTTTTTCATTTTCTCTGAGAAGATGTGGGGTAGGAGATCCCGTACATATAGCCTTGAAATTACCCTCTGAACACCAAGACCCATATTGACTTCTGCAACACCTATATATGAAAAATAAAATTTACCATATTACCCAAAAACCATCCCTATAATCCTAATCAATTTGTATTTTGGACATAACTAATATTCTTTATGTCTACTAGTTATCATCATAATATTTAAGAATTAAACCCATTATTATGTTCTGTATATGCAATTGGAAAATTTTAAAAAGAATAGTTTTATTTCATTAATTTATCTTAATTATACAATTATGTTAAATTTATTCCTCAGAAGCATCATATTCATAATGATGAAAATGGATCTCCACTATATTTTATAGAGACCAAGTCTTATTAATCCCCCACCATTGATCCCCGAACAATCTATGATTTCGAGGACCATTATTTTTTAGTATTCACTCAATGCCTCACTCCCCATTATACATTATTATCTATATGCGATATATTATAATTGAAAATGTCAATCTTCATTTAAATATTAATGATAGAATGGACTCCCTAATAAATGAATTATTGCATGACCACACCAATAACCCCATGAGGAAACTACATAATATTAGATGAAACATCACATCCAGCGTCACAAGTTTTCACTGAGGTTGATCCTAGTAAAACCTAAATCATAATGTGGGTATCTAATTACCTATATGTCAATGGTTTTAATCTATCATTTTGATGTTGACTTTCCTATAGTGGTAATAATTAGCACATATGATTTTCCATACTATTATAATATAGATTATTGTATTAGATTATCTGAAACAACCATCACTAAAGATGTTGATAACAAATGGTCCCAAGACAATTGAAAATATTGAAATTGATAGCTTGATTTGTAGTAATGGACTCTGATAATTCCTATCAATCTAAAGACATGATGTTTTAATCATATATATTTCTATTAGTTAATATATATCCACATTTAGTACATCATCCTCTACATCAAAGCAGATATAATTGATACCGAACATGGGATTAATTGAAATGGTCATAAAAATAGTCCCATGATCTGGTTGAACTTTTGCATGGACACCGTCATGTATTGAACCAAATTTATAAACAATGAAACTCTTATAATGTCAAGTGATTTCCCTCACATCCAATGAAACATTTTTGGATACAATGTTACCATGAATAGATATTTTTTTATATTCCCAAAAATCTATTTCTAATTTTATACATGTTTGGAATGAATACTATTTTCTAAAAACCATTATTTCCAAAATTATGCTTTATCCAGTAATTTATTACTCTGAAAATTTATTGGTTAAACTAATGGCTATTCATTCACAATAGGTTCATCACGTCATGAAATTTAAGGTTCCAACAACAATTGACGCAAATGATCTCATGAACTTATTGTTTTTCTAATCCATCACTTATATATTATCATAATCTCATCAACTATAGTGACCAAAAAGTCTTTATTCACCCTTTATATTGACAACCAGTATACAATAAACAATATCTCCCAAATCAATATCATTTTAATTTCTTAATATTATATTATATATTTTTTGAAGATGTTATTAAATAATTAGTAGTCCCCATGTCCATCTTGATTAGTTTGTTCTGTTTTTTATTACTTTCACTCATGGTAACTACATCAACTCGCTAATTGTTCTGACCTCAAATCCATTCAATCAACATTTTATAATCAATGATTCATACATAGAATGATTTAGAGTAAATTATTTTTTGGATCATTTATAACTTTTATTTCACCATATTTTGGTTTTAGCTTCCTAGAACTAAAATAATATGTCATCTAATTCATCAAATATCATAAATTGAACTTATATTGAATATAATACGATTATAAAATTACCTTCATTATTTATATGATGAAATATTAGCATACCATCATTAGACATAAATTTTATAATATCTTCTAAAATATAATCAATGTCTAGATTTACCTATAATGATAATCCATATATTAAAAATAATAATATATATTCCATATAAAAGGGATGTTTTTTCAATTTAAAATTATCTACTAGCTAATGAATCTTATGTAATAGCTTAATACTCATACATATCTCATGGTCCACCCACACGTTTCCTCCTCTTCTCTTAATATATCCACATTTGTTTACAATATCGTAGCTATTGTGGTATGATTTATTTCAAGGTTTATCTCAGTATAAAACATATAACATATTAAACTATTCTATACTTGGAAAAGTATTCTGAATATATTTATCCTATTATTATGTAACTTTCACTTCCAATTACTAGATATTAATCTACCTCAATCTTATATCTTCTTAATACACTCAATCATCACATATCTAGTGTATCTTTTGAAATAATTATTGAATAATTCATAGATACGTATTATTGTTTTTAAATATACACACTTATGAAAATATCACATCCATACACACTCTTTATTTATGTATACATCTGTAGTTTTCCATGTGTAACTTAGAAAATTATAAATTAGATACAGTGTTCCATTTGGAAAGTATAACCTTCAACATATGTACTTAAACATCATTTGATTTGCATTTATATTTTCATTGTAAACCAAAATATGATTTCTTAATTT
The DNA here is from genome assembly GCA_963277665.1 of Viscum album. Lineage (NCBI taxonomy): Eukaryota > Viridiplantae > Streptophyta > Magnoliopsida > Santalales > Viscaceae > Viscum > Viscum album. The sequence goes on along the minus strand of OY728157.1, from coordinate 1,067,059,328 downwards.
ATTCCAAAATAATGAGTAGAATAAAGTGATTTTATCACCATTTATAATTTGTTATACTATGACATTAGTTTAGGATTAACAAATATCATATTTATTATTTCATGAATTTTTCATACAAAATTTGAAGTACCATTACATTTCAAAACACATTCCCTTTTAGCAACTACATTAATCATCAATACTCCCAACCAACTTTATGGTTTACTTAAAAATTTATATTTACATTGTCCTTTTTTCTCATGTAGTATATTCTATTGAAATTCATTTCCTACATGATTTAAAAAATCATTCTAAATATTTCCCTTTTGTGAAATATTTAATTTTTTAACCATTTGAATCTAAGAATAAAGAATTCTATTCTATAGATATTTACAAAAAATAAAACTGTCATCATAATCCATTGTGTTATTCAATAGGTCTATGAGAAAATAATTTTTTGTTATATTGATGATCCCTATAATAACTCTAATGATATTATTTTGACAATTGTACAATGGTATACCCAATCTATTATAAAATAAAATAATATAATTTTATCAAATTTAAACAATCATATGGGAACGATTATTATTCATTTGGTGTATTAAATTATGAAACTGTCATTTCACCATAAGATATTTGTTTTTTAACCAATATCACTTTCATTAAGGCCCATGTTATTCTATCTATATTACGCTTATATTTCTTTACACTAAATCCATATAATCATCACAACCAAATCCCTAAAATAATCAAACCTCAACTCTCATATAAACTAAAACATCCGATCAATAGTATAAAAAATAAAAAATCATTGAACATTGATATTCATTACATTTCATAGTAAATATTAAGCCTAAAAGATATATCATTTATTTTTTGGATTAGATATATAAAAAATTATTTTATATTGTGTTTTAAATATCATAAATTAATTACTCCTTAAAAAAATTCCTATTAACATATTACACCTCTTACGCATCTTTGTTACCATGTGATATCTAAGATAAAAAAACATTTAGTATACATGAACAAAAATGGAAAAAAGAGGTATAAATTGAAGATCATTAGTGAAACTAATATAAATATGTGCGTATGAAAAAATAATTAGGTCACATTAACATATCATAAATAAATAATATCAAAAAAGTAGATGAAATACATGAATTATAACATATCCCTTTTCACATAAGATAAAAATGAGTTACATGGTTTTTGAAACATGATTAATCAATCATGATACATGTATTGATGACATAATAACGTGGAATAACATAGAAATTATTCAGAAACATATCTATATAAAATCATTTCTTATGTATAGACTCGCAACTAAATCCAATATAACATACACGATACAGTGTCATAACATGTTGGATTAGGTTCACAACCGATTATTTTAAATATCATTTATTATGATAAGTTTCTAGTCCCATTAAATTCATATAATTAGATATAAATCATTAACTAATTCCCTACAGGGAAATATAATTTCATGGCCCCATATTAAATAATAAAAAACAATACATTTTTATCGGATGTGAATGAATTCATATTTCCATCATAACAAAATTTTCACACAAACATTAAATATGATTAACAATGAAAAAATAAAAAAATGAAACTGAATAATCCTAAGAGTGAAATTATATTATTTCATTAAAATATATTCCTAGTAAAAATAAAAAACATTAACAGATATTTACATTAAACAAAAAATCATTATAATAAAATTATATTTCTTTAAGAATTATTGACAATTTATTATAATATTTAAAATAATTCATTAAAATAAATACCATTCAATAATCACAGAAATATTAGTAACGTAATAGTTCCCATTAATTAATTACGATGACATGTAAATCACACATTATATTAAATGATGAAAAAATATTTCAGAAAGGGACCATATGGAAGATGATTAAAAAATAATTCATTTCAATCATATGTATAGAACGTTAAATTTAATTGAAAATAATATTAAAAAAATAAAAAGTAAGTATATGTATATCTATAACATTATAAATAATATAAGGACATAGATGATTATTATTATGTGATGAAGAAGAATATATTTTGTTAATTTCATTTACTAGCATCATTTCTGGTGAATTATAATCTCTAGGGTCGGGAAACATTAAGATGTTATGTAAAACCCAAAAAAATCATAGGAGATGAAAATATATAGCGTTTTTGAAAAAATAACATAAAAACTAGTGTAAATTTATGAAATTAAATTATCATTTCAATGAGAGATTCGATAAAAACACATATTGATTTTGTTAAATTTGAACCCAAATAACTTCATAGTGAGAAAAATATACGGAATCATAATTAACCTGAATTTTATAACATGTTTGATAGAATACATAATTGGGGTAGTATATACCCACCTAAAAATAAAAATAGGGACAAATATATAGCATATCTCAATGATAGAAAATTGAGATTAGGAATCCTTAACATTACTCAAACCATCCACATAATTCATTTAACCACATTTATAATGAACATAACCATTTTATGTAATTATTTTGAGACCTTATTCCAATAAAATATATTTTATACTCTGTATTTATGTTAATTAGTCATTATAAATTAGTTTATTAAATCTCATTCTAATCCTATGATGTTTGTAAATATGAATATTTTAATCATGTTTTTTAATTGTGGTGTTGAACGACAATAATTTAAAAATATCATCATTGTAAAAGTACTAATTATTATAGAATAATATTTTTATAATTATTAATATATCCCTATTTCCATTATATGTATAATTATATTGATTTTTTTAAAATGGTATTTTAAAATGAGCACCTCTTTGTTATTATTACAAATAACAAAAAAAATACCTAAAAATTGAATTTCAATTGTGAGTCACTTATAAAAAATCATATTGATGACATAAATTTATCCTAAATATCATATATTTACATTATTATTGTTTCAACCTATCCAAAATGGATCGATCCACAACTACCTCAAGACCAACTCTATATACCATCGGTTAAGGACATGTTCCAAATTGAATAGATAATATATAAGGCCTTATCCTATGTACAAATATGCACACATACAAAGATTAATTTAGAATAACATATAGAGTAATAATAATTCATGTAATAACCTCTAGGAAATTCATGTGTACGACAATGTAATATGAAATAGAAAAAGGGATAAAATACACAACCAACCAAAAAGACATCCCAAACTAAGAAAAACTAAAAAGTAAATATTGAGAGATCTTATGTCTATATATCTAAACCCCTACCACCATGCAATGGGTAATACACAGGTGTATCCCTATGGTCCTTAATAAACATCATCGACTTATCAATCATCTAAAAAACACACAAAAAGTGCAGGGAAACCCTATGCAAGGCTGAGTATATACATACCTAGTAGGATGAACATAAAGCTGATGGGGGGAGGGGGTTGTCAGTGACATGGTAGATGAAAAAAAAACATGACAAGAAATAAGAATAAATAAATCAATAGGTATGTATATCATGAGAGATTATTAGATGGATGAAAAAGGGGATCTCCATCTAATAGCCCAACCAAGGAAAAGAGTCTTCCATTAGTTCCAGTAGGTCTAAAATCGTTTCCCAACATATTGTGTGTATATAAAAAGAATTATAAATGTCAATACATAGCTCACCAATGTTCCAAATAGTTTAGCATACATAATTTGAAGAAAAACGACTCATTCAATTGTATAGAAGGAGGGTTATAGTCTTTTGATAGATGACCCATGCTCAAACTTTGCATGATGTTCCACTCAGAAGATTGATGGAGAAATCAATCCCTATCCCAAAAAGTGTGTGTAATAATGTGGGTAATGTAACCATGCCCGAACTCTAAATAAAGGTTCCACTTTATGGATAATGGTCTTATTCCATGACTTCATGGGAGGGTGCTACTCTATTGGTTGGTAAAGAACCCATTCATTTCCATTGTAGGACGGTTATGCTCTAATAGTCGATATATAACCCATGTCACATACCAGCTTTATGGTCACACTCTAATCAACAATAGAAGACCCGTTCCATATTACAGTAGGATGGTTCCACTCTAATTGATGATATATGACCCATGCCTTATCCAAGAAAAATGATGGCTATAAAATGGTCGATGGAGGACACATCCCCTATCCTAATAGTATTATTCTTCTCTAATTGATAGAAATAGAACATATGAAATATGTTATAAGTAGGATTTCATTATAATTATTTTTATGATCATTCTCGATCACTACCATCATCGAGCACCTCTTAAATAAATGTATCTCCTTGATGTTCTTACATCATATATAAAAATCCACCGCAAAGGCCACCATTGAATTATAAATATAAAACAATTAGGATTGGATACCAACATGCCAAAATTTGATTCCAAACAATGGAGATACAAAAGATTAATGTTTTATCAAAATGTGGTAGCAGATGTTTAGGGGAACTATATAGCATGTGGTCCTGCTCCTCTTCATGGATATATATAAACCAATAAAAAAATTACTACTATTTTATACGGACATGTAATTTAATGGGACTATAAAACTTTTCTCATCAAACTATGGTCAAGCCATATTTTTTCTATCCACATTTTGATACTTTGGTCATGTGCCTGTACATAGAATGTTTCTTACCATGTTAGTGTTTGTGTAAACCCAAAGTACATGTTTAGATTCTAGCACTGGGTTACATGGAATGTGGTTATCCTAGATGGTGTGTGATACTAATAATATAATAGAAATTATAGAGATATGGATTTTGAATGAAGAGTTCATTTTTACTCCTGAAATACACAACATGTAGTCACGATTTTTAAACAATATCATACATGTCACCCGTTATTTTAGATATTCATTCTTTTCGTTGAATTCTACCTAAAGGAAACTTATTTATGAAGGAATCCATATATTTCCACTGATTATGACCATGTGGTGGGATGAAATTAATATTAAATCCCTCCACCATAACTCTCATTCAATGTCGGTCATGTGTGGCACTCCCCCACCACAATCAACCTGATCTGTGCTAATAGATTTATGAGGAACATCAACTAAATTCCATAAGAATCCTAATGAATTTTTTATTAATTTATCTATTCATTTCATCTATATATTATAAAAATCTAGGGGTATAATAATACTAATTCTTCCCAGTAATGTTGAACCATTGACCTATAGAAAACAGGTGAAGATCTTGAATAAAATTGTGTAAATAACCAAAAATGTGGATAATTAATTTTACAAGTGTTCTAGTAAATAGTATATGATTGGGGATAGTATAGAAGAAAACACATGTAAAAATTGGGATAAAAATTTTAATAAATAATTATATCTAATGTGTTTTCACATGAAAAGGAACAATTTAAAATATAACGATTATAACGGATTGCTTATGCTTCTTATTGTATTTATAAGGGGAGGAATTCAAAATTAATGATTTCTATCCCATGGTTTTATCATTCCATGGTGAATAATCGTATTGTAATTGACAGAGGGGGTTATTTAGGATTCTATATTCCACAATTCACCTTTATTAAGAAGCTCGTCTCCATATAATCTCAGCTTTCCAACGTTTTTTCATCGAATTATTATCTCAACGGTCATAGTGTTACGAGTCTAACAATTATGATTCTTTAGAATAATAAATTTGAAGAGAAAATAATATATTAGGTCATTTAATTATTTAAATAAATAAATAATAAACTAATTGCACTTACCAATGGTAACTTTATTTGAGCTTCCCAAAATGATCCGCATTGGATGTATATAAAGTAAACATATTGTTCCAGATTAAACTGTGGCATAAAATTTTCATTTGAAGACTAAATTTATTATATATGCTATTATTAATGATTAACTATAAGCACTTGATTTTTAATATATTTAATATTGTTGAAAATTTAATCTCATGCACACCAAAATTAGAATTACACTCCGTTTCAACTCTTAAATTGAAAAATATTTATATAAGTATTTGTTATAATAACACAGAAAAAATATTTCTAAATTATTACCTCAGTGAAAATTCTTTCCGAAAAAAGTCTAAACACTATGATAGAGAAACTAATCCCACATATGTATCTCCTTGTCTATGGAGGTCTAATGCATGGACACATATTTCCAAAGCACATGAACCAAGGAAATGATCACACCATGTATGACACTCTCATGTCAAGCCATGATCACTCCTTGGTTCTAATTTAATGTGGATCCATCCTTGACATCCTTGTCACCCTAGTCAATAAAATTCATTGGATCATAGATGTATCTTCTCAATTGTGACACATACAGTATTCCATGCACCCAATCCAACTATGGGGGTAATGTATAGAAATAAGAAACCTCACCGACCCTCTCCATAATCTTGAGTGGCCTAAAAAACATGAGGGATAGCTTTACTCCCCATAAGTATCCATAAAATACTCATCATGGGATGAATCTCAATAAAACATGACACCCACTATGAAATAACAAGGACTACAATGTAGATCATAATAATATTTCAACATCCTTTTATCTTTCATAATTTTATTATGGATCACATAGACATTCTCTATCATCTCTTTCAACATATATACCCCAAAAAGAGATGACTTTTAGATATCAATCCAACATAATTGGGACATGTAGTGTCTCCCATAGAGGGACTAAAAATGTGTCTTGTCAATAGTAGATTAAAAAATGTTATTATAATAAATACCCAAAAGGTTATCTGATCCTACTAGTTTTGACCAAATTATAAAATGCAATCCCTTAGCATATCCTCTAATTCTTGGATAGTGTGCTATGTCATGATGTCTTTCAAGGGGGTGAAAGGTTGTACAAATCCTTATAATGTGTTGTAATTTATCAAAAAAAAACATCTCCAAAATCATTAAGAAAGACTCACATCATCGTCAATGATAATTATTGAGGGAACCACATGATGTAATATGATATTCCTTATCAACAATTTCTAAAATCTCTCCACTGAAACCTGATCTCTTATTGAATGGAATTTCACTGACTTCGTAAGTAGGTTAACAATAACATGTATAGTGTCATGGAATGTCACTATCAATGAAAATACCATCTCATATTCAGTGGATATTCAATATTATTTACACATTTATATCTCAATAGGAATCAACAAACCTACTAAATTCAGGTGCTTATCCTTTACATGGGGATTAGCGAGGCACCGAGAGATGAACTAGGACACACTTTGACTCATGCCTCCCCACCAAAGATAAATATGAAGGTATCTAAATTTATTCCCTCTACTAGTATGTATATCATATAGAGATATGTGAAAATATCTCTTATACTGTTATAACATCATGTCGAGGGCCATTGTCTCTCCCTAGAAAAGGGTGAACAGAGTCCCTCGTTCAAAAAATACATCTAGTGAATCAATTGAGAATATCTAATCACATAAAACCTCACATTTGATGTATCCCAACAAGGAATCTCTCCAATCATTGATAGGTTGATGATTCAACACCAGCAACTGAAGACATGTTACACCCCTGTCACGATAGGGGTCGGCTATAATGAAGGTCACTGGTTAGATGCCTCCTAAACTGAATGGGGATGTAACTTCCTTCTATGGTAATCTTCCACAATGGGTACCTTACCCACAGTATATATTATCTCACACTAATTATACTATATGAAAACCTTCTAGATCATTTTTTTCTAGTTTAGGCCTCATTGCATGAAGACATAACTGAGACATAAATGTTATGAGTAATCATCAATGCGTTATGGAAAAATATATCTCCTCCACATCATTAGAGAAAATAATTCCACTAAAAATACTAGGTTGTGAGTTTCAAAGAATCACCCCTACGATATCAACTTCCTAGACTCATATGTCATCCTTGTCTACATCTTCATAAACACATATGTGGGCCTAGATCCAAAAACATGGAAATATACTACAAACTCCAATCCTTCCTCTGGTAGTCTCAAAAAATATCCCTCAATGGCCTCGTAATCAACATCATAAAGGATATTTATCACCATTAAGTACAGTAAAACAGTATCCCTTTTAATGTTTATAAGGTTAATTGGGATACAATACTAAAGAATTTGTGCACATGTCATATATATTACCCTATCAAGTGAAGAAATCACTTTGCCTCTGAAATTATATTGGGTGTATTCCAAAAAAATCACTATGTTAATAATTAATAGGTCTAAAACTAATCCATTATAAAAAATTATATTCCATATAAAGTAAACCACATTGATATAGAACTACCTATTTCAGAGATTACCATAATGATGTTTCTCCTAAATAAATTATTAATCTAACATCAATTTCATTGAATTCTTATTATCTGCCATAGTGTATACAATTATTTAATTGATGAGGAGAGAAAATAAATACAATTATTGAGGTAATATCTTGTTCATCAAAGACATAAGAATATTTAGGGAATTAAACACACTGAAAAGAATCACTAGGAACTCATTACTTTTGTGACATTATGATGCAAGCATCAAAATAGCATCATCATGAACTCTTGATTGGGGGTATCTTGGGAAAGGCAAATTTATAAAAACCATATCACTCCTAAAAACTAATAAAATTGGTTTTCAATTTGGATAATGGTACATTTTCTATATCATGGAATATTTTAGGTTAGGAAAATCTACAAAAAAACCAAATGACCTCATCCACATTTTTCACAAATGATGTTGTAGATTCTGTGGGGGACACACTAGGTCTGATAAAATAATTATCAAAATGTCCCACTAATGTAACAGTAGATCCCATATATTAGTAGGGACAATATGATAAGCTGTATAATATATCATTGTAGTCTTGGGGTGAATGATGATTGAAAACACCATATCCCAACATAGTATAGTCCTAGAATATATTTCGGAAAGAAGTTAAAAAATCCTCAACTATTGAAGGAATATATATAATTTAAGACCCTATTGCACCAAGGGACAAACTCTCTAACAAGTTGGAAATGGGATGCATCCCCATTTTCAAAAAACTAATCCATCCTTTCAAGGGATATCCCTTACCCACAGTGTATAATCTCAATAAATTTTTATTAACCAATCTTGATATTCAACATTGATAATTAATATGGTCTCAGATCCTGGAAAAATATTTCATACCCAAGATTATTTCATAATGTATCATAATGGTGATCAAAAGATTCCATGATAGTATCTATCCACCAAAAAATATCATATTAATTCTGAAGTCAAAAGTATCGAAATTATTTTACCCAAGGGATAAGAAAGATAGATTTTCTTGGAAAAAATGTCAATTGGGATCCCTTGAGCTTTAACTAGGAATAACGAGATAGTTGAATTAAATATTATAGTACACATGGATCTTATATCTAATAATATCATGACTTCATGAGTAATATTCATCCATAAAGTTTAGCTACCCAAAACGATGACGAATGGCTCTTTAGGTATGGTGTGGGCTACTGGGTGGTTGTTGTGGGATTATATAATTACATTTTTCACCTCATATTACTCCTCCTCCTAGAGATCCACCTATGACTATACTATTCCCATCTCCTTGGGGGCCACCCATAACTCAGTTGGGTAGTCCATGGTCATGGTGATGTCTCTTCTGTAGTGGTCCATATGTTATAATCCTTGCCTCCAAAACACATTGAGTCATGAAATAACAAGCATTTTTACCTCACCCATCAAATTTATATAATTACCCCACTATATCTTTCCATGTTCCATTACGTCGTCACAGTGATGCATGACCACATTTCCTTGCCTGATCTTAAGATGATATCCATAACTGATATCCAACAAACTAGCAACTACATGATGTTGTAGATGACTCATCCCTATGATTCATACTAATGTACACATCTACTTGGAGTCCTGGTGATATTATTATCTCCATCACATGTGCCTCCTCTAAAAATATGGCATATCTATGAATGTATGTTGGGGGGGGAATGTATGTTTTTTTTACTTTAGTGATGTTTATCACAAATCCATGAAAAGAATTAGCCACTCTGAATCATGTATTGGGATTACCTTGGGGGTTATGTGAACCTCACAACATGATAAATAAAACTCCTCCCACCAAGATTTGGCTCCATAATCTCTTAAATAGGAACTAGCATAAGTATGAGTGGTAGTAATCCCCATGAAATAGATACTGGATGTCAGGCAAAGAGAGTGCTGATTATTCATGAATCTACCAATCTAAGATCCCCCATATCCCTGTTTCATTATGGAATAACATAGTTTCCAATGCAACCACATGATAATTTGATGTCTATATAAGCATGAAAAAAATGATCACCAACTCTGGCCAACCCTCCACCTCTTGGGGATTAGGATTATAGTAGAACTTCAAAGGACTCTGGGGATGTAACTCACTAAATGTGTTATACCTAGAAAATAGCCTCATACCACATTTTTTATATAATATAATTATCGGTATGTGGTGTGCGACAAAATTTATATTTGGTGGATAGATCTATTGAGATGGAAGCTTAACTAATGCACCATCACTAATTTTATCATCATCGCGATCCAAAATCAGCAACCTAGTTAGTATTATATATAGAGGAATCCAAATAATTTAATAATGACGTACCTCAGTATTATGAGAATATATATATTAGCTCTAAATCAAGAAGATAGTCGAAATACCCAATAAAATATGACTCATGAAACAATTTTCATTGAAATGAACATCTCTGTATACCGAGATGACAAGTAGAAAATTAGTGTGTTGGGGAATGTATAAATTATATAAATTACCAATACTAGGTTTTTTTGCTTGAAAGGTGCACTAGATACACATTAACACCATTTTACTAAATTCAAAACCAACCATCAGAGTATTGAATTAATCAAAATATCATCCATAGGTCAAACCAACCTTGATAATAATATATCATGACCCATCGTAATGGGGATCTACCGACAAATACCAAAAGATAGCCTCTATTGGACAGGGCTGGGTGACATGCACTGAAAGGAATAAATAGAAATATATGGATTATCTTGTGTTCTAGAACTCCCACACAAAAATAGAGATTTATATTTAGATGTTTATAGGAATAGGGTTAATTACATATACATTTTGAGTAACAATAATGAATCAAAAAACCTCTAGTAAATTCAAGTGTATGACATCATAATCTAAAATGAAAAGGTAAATATTAAAAAAAAGATAATAAAGATTCCCCAAACTGAAAAAATTTGATAATTAAACGCTGGGAGAGCCATGATCTGTATCTCCATGCCCCAAAAACTATACACAGTCAATACACTATAGTATTTATATGATCTTATAAAATTTTCCTCAATCTATCTTCTAACTTGATGATGCATGGAACATATTGGGAATTACAATATAGGTGTTCATATATAGAAACATGAAAGTATTCCTCAAAAGATGAAGAGAGATCAATAAGATACATGATATAAGTAAACAACTCAACTCGAAACCAGAAAAAAAACCAATATACATTGAAATCTTGGATGAAATAGACCCAATAAATAGATAAATGAGATATATATCTCATAGTTCAGGCCAAGATAATAGTATTCCATCACTTCCAAGAGGAAAATCAATGAAACCAAAAAACATACAAGTCTATCAGAAAGAGTATTGATGTTGAGCCACATCTCGCCACTTTTCTACAAAGTCATGTGGACATAGTCTGTAAATAGAGAAACCATGCCCCGATACAATAACAGTGTTACAATATATAGATATATGAACAATCATTGAAATCCTCATGAGGATTCCACTAATATTACCAATATTGGATCCATTCCATATCCCAAATGGAGGGATCCACTATATGGATTGATGACCCCATCCATGACTCTACAAGTGGGGTCAACTGAAGGGATAATGGATCCATGCTCTCACTCAGCATGGTGGTTGCACTATAATTTTATATAGATGCTCCATGGTATATTATAGTGGCAGGATTCCACTATGATGTTCAATAGAGGACCAATGACCTATCCCATTTTTAGGGCTCCACTCTTGTGGTTGATAGATGACCCATGCCCGACCCTAGTAAAGGGTTTAACTCTCATGGTCAATATAGGACTTATCCCATGTCCCACCATGAGGGTTACAATATAATAGTAGATTGATCAACACATACCTATACATGTAGTAGGGTGAATATATCATAGATATATAAAAGACGTGTGTTATCACAGTAGTAGTGTTCTACTCAAATCTCTATGATGATCCTGACATGTCATTTTCTTCATCGAGCATTATCTAAAGAAGTTTCATTGTTACAACATCTCCCATTAGTTCTGAAAATAAAATTATTTTTAAATATAATGATATACATGAAAAAACATGATATAGGATTCACATGGATAATAATTAGAGTCTGAACACAGAGAAGACTAGATGTATAAGTTTCCCCAAAATGAGGTAAACAGCGTTTAGGGGACCCATATGGTTTGTAGTTCCACTTTCTTACCTTGTAGTTCCACTTATACTACAAGGATCACTTTCCATGTATATGTACATGGAATGTAATGGGACTAAATAGTGTGTTTATATCACTCTAGGCTAATCCATTTTGTCCACATCATGTCTATGGACTCTGGTGATGTACCTATAAAAACATGTCCATAGTCATGTCCATGTCTGTGTATTCCCAGAGTACTTGCTAGGTCGCCATCACTGCTTCCACTGGTGTATGAGGTTATCACAAGGAATGTGATAACCATAGTGTTATGGAAACCCTTGGAATGTGAAAATCATAATTACACTCCTTGTGTTCATCTGAACTACATGCGATGAGTTCGAATTTTCAAATAATTTCAGATCTTCTCAGAGTTCTTCATGATCATCCTTGAACTCCTAGAATCACGCATAATGGAGGTTTATATCTAATTGAATAACATATTTAGAAAATGATTCCATAATTATTGAGGTTATACATAAATGTTATGATCCCCCCACATTTAATTCTTTCATTGTTGGTGATTCTTCATGCAACCGACACTACTAGCAACCCAATCCAAAATCCTAGATTCACGAGGAACATCTCCTACATCCCAAAATCATCATAATACCTCCCCTAATCACCAATATGTTATATTACAGATATATTTACGATGATTCCTATAGTCTCATCACACTTAATACCTCATTAAAATTTCTCATTGTGGCCACATAGGCAAATGATAATGATTTCAAAAATCAATAGCAGGAAACACATAAAAAATTGAGAAAAAATTAGTATTGAACAATTAATGGGAAAAAATTATGTGGTGGAAACAATTTTGGATAAATGTGTTGAAACATGGATAAAAATATCAATAAGACATTAAATCTGATGCACAAAAACATGAAAAGGCCCAATTTTATACAGAACAGAAAGAACAAATTTTTCATGCTCAATATTTTAATCATAAGGGATGGTATCCATAAATTACTACCCCTTCCTCAATATATGATATTTCATTAGTGAATAACAATAATTTTAATAATGTAAGAAGATTATTCTAGTTTGTTTCACCTCTATTCACCTATATCTAAAAGCTCATCATTGTCTGATCTTAATTATCCAATGACGAGTGGTGAAATAATTCTCTCAACAGTCCTATGGTTATGTATCCAACCCTACAGATACCCCATAATGATTCAATTTTATAGGGAATTAGATTTTAGGTTTTTAATGAATTATTTATGAAATTATATAATTAATTCACTAATTGAAATGACTGATGGTTCCATTATCCTAATATCCTATATTAACCCACTTTAGGTCACATTTATGGTAAACCTCATATTATGAATTTAATTGTGATACTAGATTTATATATGGTGAAAAATTTCAAGATATTTCATATTATTCATGAAGAACATGTCACGAGGGATATAAAATATATTTATTATTTTTATTGAATTAATTTTTTCCATAAAAAGCCTCATAATCACTTGTTTTCTCGGTGCCAGTTATTGAAAATATTTCAATATATATTTCAAATTATTATAAGGAAGAAATAGGGTTTTAAAAATTATTTTCTTGAAACTCATCCATTTTGAAAACTATGTTGTTTGTAAAGAATCAGTTTAGTTAGGTGTTTGAATTTAACCAATCATGATCATATTAAACAATTGAATGTGTAGTAGTTTATGATTATAATATTTATGCATCACCATTAGAAAATAATTGAATATCTTGAAAAATAAATTATTTACTAAACTGTAATTGTTAATGATTTCAAATTAAAAGGTAACTGAAAAACATTGATAAAAGATATATACATACTTATATGGAATCAATACATCTCTTAGTTTATTCAATTTTAATGAAGGATTTGAGACTCCTTCATGGGAGCAAAATCAACTAATTGTAAAATAATAATTTTTTATTTTAAAAATTGTCTATTATTTGAAAATTAAATAAATGATACACATGATTTTGAAGGGATGTATTAGATCTCATTTTATATTTAGAACTGAGCTTCATTTCATGTGACACATGACTAATTTGATGGGTAAAGATGATTTCATAGGGGGTATCTGGAGTGTTATGTAATGAAATTTTATTGATAGATGTAATAATGAATCACACACTAGAAAAAATTATTTTATAATCTCTCAGTATCATGTATATTATATAAAATATAACCCATGTTATGTTGTATCATTTTAACTAGTGAAATTATTTTCTATAGTGATTAATTTAATACTAAATATATAGTATTACCCATATTAACTAATTTCAATGTTCTGATTCAAAATTAAAACTCCATTTAATATAATTCAATATTAATATATATTAAATTTATTGTTTGAATGAAAAGATGAATTATATAGAAAAAAACTACTTTTATAAAAATATTTATTTTTAAACATCTCTTTTCTTGATTTTATTCAACACTAATTAGTAATTAATTTTTGGATAATTTATTATATATATATATATAATGATTTTTTAAATAATATAGTAAAACTGATAAAATTAATTTATAGAGATATAAAATAATAAATCATGGAAAAAATTCATTGAAAAATAACAACACTAACCATAATTTAATAATTTTTACATCCCATTTAAATTAATTATTTACATAATAAATTTTTAATTTTATGAATATATTTGAATTAAAATATTTTAATTTAATATTATATAAAAATAAAACAATTATATTATTTTTATTATGTATTTTATTGAAATATATATTTTTATAATAATCAATTTTATTATTTATATAACATTTATTCATCTCAAAAGGTGTTTATTGTTTATGATTTTTATTAAATTAATTTTTTTCATTATATGAAAATTAAATAACACTAATGATCGTATATGACAAAAGTATATCAAAAAACCATATATACAACATCCATATATCCAATGAGAAAAGGTACCATGACAAAATAACCACTAAACTTATATATATTTGTGTGTTATATTACCCTCATATATATATATATTTATATAAATAAAAAAAATAATTCATTTTATTCTCTCTAATTATTTCCATCTTTATAAGAGGTTGTAATCATTATATAATTTTCATTAATGTTATGATCTTCATTGAGATCATAATGATGAAAATTTTGAACTTGAATTATTTTTATTTTATGTGGTTTCACTTCAATAGTAATTTTATTTATAATATATTTTTAATTTATATTCTAATGTATTTCAGTTTATATATTATTATTCTCTCACAATGAAATGAGGAGTTGTTTTTTTTACTTCAGTGTTACATGTATAACTTATTTTAAAACACATAATAATTATTTATAGGAAAATATATACTAAAATAGTGGGTTGTGACATTAAACCATCCAAAAATAATTTCACTCGGAATGTTTTTTACACATATGAAAAAAAGATGGTAATTTTTCCTCGTTAAATATGAAGTTTTCCATTATTTCTTTTCATCATAACCATTTCATCAATGATCCTTAAATAGGTCGATAGACTTGTTTTGTAACACATTATCTTTATGATACGAGGCCTACACTATTTTTTCTCATAAAAATATCATGTTCTAGTTTTGAAACCTTGGTGACTAGTTCATGTTATGGATTGGATTGGTACTTCACTAAAAGTGATATGTGTACCACATCATGCACATGATTTATAGTTTTTGAATTTTCATATTGATAAGACACTCCTCCCACATTATTAATTATTACGAATAATATGATGTATCAAGGGTTCAATATTACCCTATACAAAAATATTATAACCCTCTCCCATGGTGATTTTTAATGGAATACCTTTTCTCTAACATCAGACACCATAATTACTTGATGATCATTAGGGTATCTCTTATACATGATTAATATGTCACTAAAATATTTTCAATATTCATTAGTTTTTATTGAGAAATATAAGTTCTGAATAAAAATCCTCTCCCAGAATTTAACAAAACATGTAATGTTCGATATTACATCCCATTAAAATCCTTTCTTCATGAATTTTGAGTCTAGAGAGGAAATGAGTGTTATGTGTTAGATGATCCATATGAATATGTTTATCCCATAGAACTCCAAATTCTATTACAAATGATCGTAGAATATCATTTTCAGTCTGAATGTTCAATTTATACATTCCATTAGTTTTGGGATAATAATATTCGTTGTTGTTTTGAAATATATAACCGTATTTTTTTAAACTTTTACATAAAATATAGGTGATTATAACATCTCAATTAAATACAATTTATAGTGAAAATATATGTATATTATAAACTACATTACATAAATCTTTGAAATTTTTTCATGTGATAAATCCAACCTAAATTAAATGAGGTGTTACATGTTTTAATAATCATCAATACATACCCAAAAAAATTTATGTATATTATAAATCAATTTATTTCTTATGATGATATTATAATAAATGTTCTAGAATTCCAACATATGTAGACCTAATGGTTTCATTATCTACATCATATTCAAATATTCAACCATGACTAAATGTTCGATAAAGCAACAAGATATATAATTAATAACAAACCTATTCATTTTTTCACACCATAATTGTTCCTTGAGATCTATATACATATTATTTCATTTTTTATATAATGTTTATTTATAGAGTTAAAGGAGAAAAATTTTTCGAAATTTTATTATTCCATCATTATTTTTATTTAAAAATGGAATACATCCTCCATTATTTGGTTGCTTCATATCCTCCTTCTAGGGATACTTTTCCATCACATGGATAGATAGTATAGTGGTAATTTTTCTATTGGATTTATCATTCTATATTCTGATTTCATTATCCATCCCTTGAAAAGAACTAACTACTAGGTATATTTGAATCATAATTATTTGAATGGTGTATTGATCTAGAAAACATATAGAATTACCTCCTTGTTCACCATCCTAATAGTGAAGAAATTTATTTTATCAAGCTGATATCATGATTTTTTTGTCATTTCTTCATCAACACCTCAAATTAAATTGGTGTTATTATATAAATATTCATTGATATATCATTGACACCATGTTTACAGAAAAGTAAATCTTATTATTTAGGGTAATCCCAAAAAAACATTAGAAAAAACACAATTATTCTTTTAATGTTTGTATATCCCCAGTTTTTAGTTCCCCCCTAACCATTTGATCTAAATACCCCTCATGATTCAATATTATGACACATATAATGGAACTAATCTATTAAGAGTTCATAGTTGTCCTTGAAAATAAAATTGATAAATTGTTGATTTATAATATTAAATAAGATTTCAATATATAATGTAACTAAATACCCCTCATGATTCAAAATTATGACACATACAATGGAACTAATCTCTTAGGAGTTCACAGTTGTCCTTGAAAATAAAATTGATCATTGGTAGATTTATAATATTAAATTACATTTCAATATATTATAATTTTATATAGGATTTATCATGAGAGATCTAATACTGGAATAAAATTGAATCAAATTTAATAATGGGAGAATAATAATATTTATCAGAATCAAATTCCCCTAAAAGTCATTCTAATAAGAGGTGTACACTTGGGTTGAACTCATCGCACCACTATGAGTTTTCATCTATAATTCAATATATTTTCATTGGGGATGTGAATAAATATTCTTATATACATATTAGGATATGAACTAATTTTTAGGTAAAACCTTTAAAAATATTTTTTCAATAGTTATCATAGAATTCACCTCCAAAAAATCCTTATTATTTCTATAGTGCCTTACTAAATCCAAAAGGTTGAAACCACATGGTTAGTAAACATAAAAATAAAAGGTATTGATAAAAAATTAAATTTTGTAATAAGATTATCATATCAATATGATAAGATAATCAAGTAAAAATAACATATAAAAAATACATTATCCCTATTAAAAATGGGTCGTTAATTATGAATCATAACATAGGGATTTCAGAATACCGTATGAAATGTGTAATTGGTGTGCTGAAACATGAGTGATTGAGCAAGAACAATAAAAAAATAACATATCAATGTGGAATAATATAGA
Organism: Viscum album; assembly: GCA_963277665.1. NCBI lineage: Eukaryota > Viridiplantae > Streptophyta > Magnoliopsida > Santalales > Viscaceae > Viscum > Viscum album. The sequence goes on along the minus strand of OY728157.1, from coordinate 1,067,040,872 downwards.
CATATTTATCAAATTATAGTATATAAAATTCTTTCATAAGTCACGCATCTCTACCATGACCATCATCACATATTGCACAGAGTCTTAAAACAATGGTTATTTGGTTCAATCCCCATTAATATTAACAATGATGATTAGTTTCATTCACCATTATTATGTAATCATATTTTGGGATATGAAGGTTTACTTAATACAATGATGGTATTTATAAATATTATTTCACCTGAAACATATTGAGACCCCATACATATGTCTTACAAATGAAAATATTTATACTTCAAAAATCTAAAATTTATCCCAGATAATTAAATAGGTTTCCTAAGAATCCTTAAATGTTTGAAAAATGAATCTTCTATAGAAATGAGGAGGGTGGTATCATTTATTGAAATTCCCATTGATAACTACGAAACATTATTGGAAAATGACATGGTGAAAAAATATCATATATTCATTATAATATTTAAATCAAAACACAAAGAAAAGTCCATTATATTTTTATATATTTTTTAAAATTTATATATATTATAAATAAATTTTATTAAATATAATGTGAAAAATAATAATTTTTTTTAATTTATCATTGATATTAAGAAAATATCATATAGAAAAATATGAATAAAATAGTGGGAGAAATAATCTACGTCAAAAACCTTAAAAATTTATTTATAAATAAATATAAATAAATTTTATTAAAATAAAATATTAACTGAAGTATGGATAGAATTCGGTAGAAGGACACCCATAACCACATATTATGAAACATGATATATATGGAAACTATTTCCAAATAAACAAAAGGGATGTAGATAGTTCAACATACAAGAATCATTTCTAGGGAATTATAATCAAATGGGATAGAAAACCAAATGATTGTATGAAAACTCTAAGAATAAACATATAATGATTCATTGGATGTGTTTTTGATAAAATAACATAATAATTCCCCAATATAATTGTAGACAAAGTAAATATCAATTTATGATATTGGAAAATAAATCCTTATAGCTTGAATCAAAATCCAATGAAAGGAAGATTCTGAGAATGTTTTTTAAATAACTAAAATTGCATTGATATTATTATCAAAGATAGCCAAGGGGTACTATATAAACCACCTAAAAAAAATTGTTTACTATTGGGTATATGTTAGTGAAACTCATTGAGATGAAAACCCATTAACATTATTCCAAGTATCCATGATAATATTTTAAATATCATTGTAATTAATATTACAATATTAAACACTTATTAAAAATTGGTTTCAATATATATTCTATGTTTAAAAATTATTTTTCACCATCAAATGATAGTAACAATGATTATATCTATCATGTTTCATATGATTTATTTCAATCCCATTTATTTTAATAACATTCCATCGATATCTAGATATTCAAGTAGTTTTATCATAATATGATATTTATTTTTACATTCCTATGTTATTTTTATAGATTCTTTATGTATTCATTGTAATAATACAATTTACAAAGATCATATTATGACTAATTTTAATTATAATAATTAGTAAATTTATAATGATCATTCAGTATTTTTTATCCATTACAAAATATTTTAATAGAATAAATTTCTCTTTAATATAATATATTGTGTTTATTAATGTGTTGATACTCTTCTGGGGGGAATATGATGGTGTTTGTATTCAAACTGTAAAAGATGATGTTGAACTGTTCCAAACAAGAACATGTTATAATAATAAATGAGTAAATAATTATTATAAAATAAAAATAATATAATCTTCACAAATGTATAAATATGTTAATTAAATATCATCTAAGGGGAGAATTTTATTGTTATTATATCAATATTATGAGGTGGTTAAAAACTATAAATAAGAATAAGATAATTACTTACATGGAATATCTCCATCATGAAATGACTTGTAGAAGAACAATGAATACTGATATAATTATTCATAGAGGAATAATATATATATATATAAGTTTAGAAGTGTGTAATTTTATAGTTTTTAGTGGTGAGAAAAATGATACTAGTGGTTAAAATTTGGTTGTGTAGAGATCCTTTTAAAGGTAATTATGAGGGTTATTTTTTTCGAAACATAAGACTGGTGTGGGGTAAATTGGAATCACATGAGTTTAAGGTGAAATTGGTTTAAAAATTTATTTTATGTGTGTATTATTGAGTATCAACACTAAAAGTTCTTCTAGAATCTATAAATATCATGTTAATTAGATAAAAATTGATCCTGATTAATTTACCCCAATACATTTTTTAGTTATTTACTAGATTATCTTTTTTGTATTTAAAATATAATATATCCACCTACAACAATGAATTATTGATATTATATCAAATTTTGAATCCATTTAATTTATTTTAATTTCAAGATATATCAAAATTTAATTTTCATGGGAAACATAAAATATATAGAAACACTATTTTTGAAGAAAATTTGATTTTTTAAAAATTAGTTTTTTTCCATATTATGGCATACAATATTCTAAATAATGAGTGTTAGTCAAATTTTTTCCTACATATAACATAAAATTTATGTAATATGAAAAAATTAAAATTGATATTTTTATTTTATTATGTTATAAATACATATTCTTTAGAGAACAACATTTTATAAAATATAAACTTTTTATATTAACTTATTTAATCACCTACAATTAAGATTTTTTATTTATCTACTAATTATTAAATTTTATCATTATATTCATATTTAAATATTTCATTAAAATTTATAATAATAAAATATGTAAAAATTATATTAATAATAATCATAAAAATAGGCAATTTATAGAAATAAATAATTTTTCATATAATACATGTAAATTAATTATCAAATTTTTGATTCATTCTAGAATTATTTATTATATGTCAATTATATAATTTTCACATTCTTACTATATTTAAAATTTTAACAACTCCAATGTACAAATTAGATACATGTATATGTAACGAACGTATATCTAATGATCGCATTTACAATGCTAATATGTCTTATGACCATATAACAAAGTGTCATATATATAATTTTCATATTTCATTACTATATAATGATTTTCATACTTCTCTAAAATCATTCCTCATATTCTAAATTTATTTAACACATTCCTAACATGTTTAATTCTGTCTATAGTTATCATAGAATGTATGATCATTATAGTGGATTGTGATGGATAGAATTTAATTCTTGTACAAATTTTATTTATATATAGTTTGATTCCATTGAAAATTTTACATATTATGTTTTGTTTTGATATCATGTAACTAATTTAATTTTTTATTTTAATATTGAACCATATTAAAAAAAACATTGAACATTTTCATTTGATGTTATGTGTATCACATGATACTGAACACATATTATTTATATTAAGTGAAATACATACTTAAGTCATGGGGTGCTGGAATGAGAATTTATATTTATTGGTTATGGTGAGGAATTATTTTATCATGGATATTAGAAAAAAATTATAGAATTTCAACATAAGTAGGTTAATGATCTTAAATAATTAGATCATTTATATGGATCGTAACTTAGTGGATGAAGAAATTTAGATCCAAAAAGTTATGCCTCACAAATTCCATCTAAATATAATTTATGATGGTTTAGTTTATTTAGACGCAATAAGGATTCTAGAGTTACCATATTATGAGGGGGTTCATTTAAATAGATGTTTTACTTTATTGATACAATCCACTACTAATGAATCAAAATTCATGAGTGTTATAGAAACTCTTGGATGATATGAATATCATGAAATTCCAAACATATAGTCCATGAATGTAATAAAATGTCATGTTTAATTTAGAATGTAAAAAAGGATAAATTATACATTTCTTTCAATTGATTTTAAATAAATTTTTTACGTCTATTAGATAGCATTAAATACCAACAGAGGTGGACTTTCTATTTGACTTGAAATATTTAGAGTTTGTGATTATGTATAAGATGTCATCATTTTATATTATATTGACATGATATGTAAGGATGATTCCTACAAGGAAAATAGTGTTGCAGAAAATGTTTGAATACTAGCTAAAATAATAAGATTGTAGATAATAGTAATCTTGAATCATTTATTTGATAGTATTTTAATAAATTAATGTTTTTGAAAGCAATTAATTATTTTGTCTAGTTGTTTATAATTAATCATTTCTTATGATTCATGGAATGGTATTTATACAAATTATAACTATTATGACAGATCAATGGAATATTTTATGGGATGAAATATGAAATCTGATGATGAATCCTTTTTAATACCTTCATATTTTAGAAATCTCTCATCCAGTGGAATTAATAACAAATATACTTCCAAATTTTGTTTGATCATGAAATTATATAAATACTTCTCTTGTTTGTGGTGATATAATTGTAATAGGTTTTATGAAGGAATGGATTGAGTAACTAAACGATAAATTAATTAAACAGAATGATATGAATGATTTACGAGTATGGAAGTGGATTTTTGGGACATATATTATAGGGACTCATATAATGAAACAATTATTATTTCTCTCTTGGTTTATGTTCTTATTGAATTGGAATGATATTTAATTAGTGACATTAACACTTTAATGATCCAACTAGAATTTAATTTTATCTTGTACAAATATAAATAATCAAAATGGGAATAACATGTTGAGTATCTGGTGATAGTCTCATATGAACCAGTGTTCATAAGCATATTTTATTCCAAGGTTCATACATGGTCATATATTGTATAATAATTGGGAGTCCCCAACACGGTCATGATAAATCTTGGAATATGAAATATTTATTTTTAGAATTATAATCTATAGTATATCTATGGTTTAATAGAAATAAACTGTATTTCAAACTATATGATCGGTTATTGTGTTTTTTGGTTGAAAAAACCATTAGAGATGTTGATACATTGATAAGAACCATATGATTTATGTTCAAATATACAATAATCATTGAAAATTTAATCTATATTCATCGATAAGAAATTGTATTATAAAAAATGAATGTTATGTACAAGGTAATAACTGGTGCATGGAGGTTGTAGATCTTCCTAAAGGAAATATTAAATAATTCATAAATGACTTAGCATAATAGAATTTTGTTCTTTGAGAGTCATAAAAATATCCAACTTGCAATGAATTTAATATTTTAGTCCTGGAAAATTGAAATTAAGATGAAATATCGCATCATCCAAAGGATATTGAAAATATATATTTCTAAATCTATGGAATGATTATTGATGTTGAAATATTATTTTTATGTACATGAATGAAATAATATTGGAAATTATAAGGTGTTTATATACCCCATTTGAACATGTATAAGTAATGTAATGGTTAGAGGGCTTTTATGTTTTAGTATATGAAAAGTAAAATGAAATATTAGGAATGTGTCCTAGAGATCATGGTGAATACCTTAAATTAGTCTTCAAGTGGAAGATTTGAAGCCTTAAATATCAGTTTTTTGTAGATTGGTATATAACATTTATGGATGTACAAGATATGGATAATAATATTTACGGGTGGATAGAGGTACGGAATCATTAATATATTATGTAAAAAATATAGAACCATGGGTACCACTATATAGAATGACTGATATAATGGAAATCCATCTTCTAGATGAATATTTCATTCTCTATATTTAGAAGTGATTTTTAGGAATGAGTATTATAATGTTGGTTTACATGGCCCATGTTTTGGATGTTAGTAATTATTAGAGGGTAGTGGAACCAAAATAACTAACTATATGCAATAATAATTTTAAAAATATTTGATTTGGGTCACATATAATTTTAATTGTTTCATATTTATTTTTCTATTGGTGCTTATAAGAATAATACCGGGTGGTGTATATCTTTTCTATGGTATAATTTTTAATTCATCCATTTTTATAATCAAACTTCAAGTGTTCCTCATAGAGAGTATTAAGGTAATGAACCATTTTAATTATATTTTTTCTTTTTATTTTTTGTTTGAGTCCATTATTCTAGGTTCCTTTTTTGGATGGTATTTTCTAGCATTATATTGTTTCTATGAATCACTATTGTGTACTTTGTTTCATTCCAAATACATTGAATCATGTATTATTTAATTTAAAAATTTCAAGATAATTTTGGATATGTATTTTCTAAAGGGAAATTATAGATTATATGATGTGTCACAACACATAAAATATCATTTAATTTTATTCTCAAATAATGGATCTCTTGGATTAGCTCTCATCTATGTTGAAATGATTTTCTTGTAATTTTCTTATGTATACTTATGATATTCTTGATCAACTTTACATTTATTTGTTATTTTTTATCTATATTCTCAATTTTTTTATCATTCTTCAGTTAAATAAATTTTATATTATTATGAGTTATAGTATTTTGTTACAAATTTTTTATCATTCAGACCCACAGAAATGTAAATATGAAAATGATAATGGTTCTAATCTCATTTAAAAGAATAAATTGGTCATAAATATGATTAAATACAATTAATGGGAAATAATATATGAAATTTTTTTAGGATTACTAAAATAGTTGATATATATGGGGAAATTTATGATTGAGTTATGGCATGAAAAAATAATTAGATAGTTTGAAAATTTCTATAAGTGAAAAATAATTTAAATAAAATTTATAAATATAAACTTTAAATTTAGGGATAGGTTAAATACTTTTATGGATCTCAATATATATTTTTAAACCATGTAATATTTCCACTCACTCCTAAAAAATTCAATTTCCAAAAATGGATATGTAATTTTTCTAGTATTTTGTTATTATATAAAAATATAGAAATATACACATTTAATTAATATTTTGAATGAAATTTTATTCTTTTCTGATAAATAGAACATTATTGATGTGATTTTTTAATGGATTATGAAATCATTCAAATGAAATGTATATGAATGGAATCTAATTATTTCCATTCATTAATTTTAAACATTATAAAAATAGATATTTATATTTTTATGATTTTTTATATAAATTCACATGAATTATTATTATATATACCTTAATTCATATCAAAATAATAAATTATATAGAGTTATTCAGTGTGATTTGTGTCTTCATGCCATGTACATTATGATAAATAAATTTCAAAATATAAAAAAATTTTGTCAGAAAATATTATAACATTTATATTTAAAAAACATTTATAAATAATTAAATATTTTTTATCAATAATTCAAAATGAAATCCTTGTTTGAGTATTTTTATTGGAAAATCATAAATTGGATCCATAAAATATATCATTGGATTAAATTAAATGACAAAATGTGTATATGTTGATATCTAGAAAAAAAATATTTCACAAGTGTTTAAAAATATAATAATATTTATTTCTATTAAGGTAACCATTATTTCATATAAATTATAGGAATTCCAAAGAGACATGAATTAGTTACATTATTTTAGAACACATCAGATATTTTTTGTAAATACTTATAAAATTTCCATTTGTAAAATTACTTTTTTTACTATATAAATGAGGAATGTAATAATAAATGAAAAAAGATTGTCGAATGTTTATAACATTTTATAATTATAACATAAATATTTATTAATAAGCTGAATATTAGTAAATTATAAAAATAGTAACAAAATATTAGGAATAATAATATTGAAAATTTATATCATATACACGTTTTTAGTAGGGAATCTGAACCATTCCCATTTTTGGAATTTCATTTTAAATCTCAAGTTGAAAATTTTCATGAGTGATTGTGACCGATATATACTATTCAATAATAATGTCAAAAATGTTACAATTTTATAAAATTATACTATTAAGGCATATAAGGTCATTATATTTGGAAATATTTTATTGGTAAAATGTATAATTATAAAAAAAATTATCCATTAATATATCCCTTATATTTTCATGAATAAAAATGTTTTCTCACATTTAATAGGTACAAATATTTTTTGAAAAAAAGTCATCCGAAAAATATTTAATATAATATGGTAGAAAATGGCATAACACTTTATCACATTATTTCGTTTAATTATACAATAAATACACTATATATATTCTTAAATACTGAAAAATCACGTGAATATACATATATTAAATGGTATTAGGTTCTTTTACATTATAATTTTGACAAACCTAGATTCATATACTCATGTGATTTGTTAATATTTGTTTATGGTGTTGGGAATTACCCTTAATATTTTAAAAATTTATATCGTGCAACAATAGTGATAAATGGGTTATGGTAAATCTAAATCACAATCAATTTTCACAATTATATTTTAATATATAATTTCAATAAATAGTTTAATTTTAATAATTAACATTATTTATTGTGAAAAAAATAATAATATAGGGTAATATAGGAATTCTTGAAAATGGGTACCCTTTTATTAGGGGATACAATGATATTTGAATTATATTTTTTAGGGTATTAGTTATTATTATTGATCCCTTGTAATGATAAAATAATTTGATTAAATTGTCTAGTTTATTCCTTACACTAATGTTTCAGAAATATCATTCAACTATTTCATTGTTTTATCATATATTAATTTATTTGTTCAAAATTATTTGTGGTAGAAGACTCCAAAACCCACACCCCTCACATCCCCATACTATTCTGGTGTCTTCAATAAAACTGTAAGTTATTTTTTACAATTATTGAGGATTGGTATTCTTTATAATCGAGATAAATATAATGTAAATACATAAAAAAATTAATGATTTTATTTTTTATATAAATTAAATAATAATAAATTCCATTTCATTATACTTACACATGACACCAATATATTTTATGTGTCAACACACTGAATTTGTACATTTTTTTTCTCATGAGCTTCCATTAATAGAACATAATGTGGGATAGAGGTAAAAGAGAATCTAGATTTAACAAAATTCATATCTGAATAGGTAAATTATTACTATTATTTTATAAATGAAAAAATAATTTCTATAAATTTAATTTATACACCAATTATATTTCATGTACGACGTACCTGACCATAAATTATGATAAGGGTATAGTGGTTTCAAAGAACATATTTTATTTTTTGAAAACCTATTTTTTGTATAAATTATTTTTTATTTATAAAATTCCATATTCAAATAATATAAAAAATAAAATATATTACAATGTACCTTAATTATATCATTATTATTAGTGTAAAATAAATTATGTGAAGTTATTTTATTTATGATGTTTTCATTCAATGTTGGTAGGAGATGATTGATATTCCCATTAGAATAATTTAGATTTATATTGGTGAGATCAATTTAAAATTCCATATTTCTCTATTTAGAGACGCTTAATGCACATTTTACCAAACATACATTTAATATATATTATCACTATATGTAAAAATCATAATCAAAATAATATATCATTATTTTATTATAAAAAATAATGAATATTAAAATATTTTCAAATTCCCTTCTAAAATTGTTGATGTCTTTATAAGAATAACACTATATTAGCAACATATATCAATCTGAATATGTTTTCGAGTAAGAAATATAAATGTTAATAATGAAAATGAAACTTTTCTAGTGTAAGAGGTTAACCAAATTCTTCTCTTTACCCTACAATTTTTATCCTAAACTAGTTTTTGAAAAAAAAAATTAGTAATGGCACTCTTGAGATTCTCATTATAATATTTTCTTCTATTTCTCACCATCAGTTTTTAGTCACCTTAATGATTTTTATCACCTTTGGAATATTATATAGCATTGATAGTTTTATTGAATTTTTCCTCAACGTGGATTAATTCAGTAGGTGAAATAACCATTGAATTCCTGACTATGAAAATTTTTAATTTCAAATAAAAAAATATTGAATACAAGTTATAATATATAGAAAATAAAAAATATATATATAACATTAACAATGAAATAAAATATGTTTATTAATATTATTTCATTTATTCATTGGGGGATAGGATTTTTACCATATATCAATTATCAAAATCCTCTCCATATAGTCTTATCTCACATAAATGACATCACAATTAAATGATCATCCTTAATGGAACTCACATTCAATTATACATCAATTTTAACTTCCCTCAGAACAACAGAACAACTTGTTTATATGATATAGTTCATTAAATATTTCTAATACATGAGATTATATTATTAAGTATTCTTCATTTTTCACTTCATTACTAAACTTCAAATTAACTTATCCTAATTGATTGATTTAATGTGTACTCTAATTATCAACCTATTTTAAATTAAAATACTTTACCTAGAATATCAAATAATCTAAATCAAATATTTCATGTGTCATTTCATAAAACAAAATCCACATAAATTTGATTTTATTCCTTGAAATGGATACACGCATTACGTACATGCAAATATTAACTATATAAATTATCATAATATAGTGTTAATCATTTTCCGTTACAAAAACAATTTAAAATTAATTTTTGTATCAATTATAAGGCAATGGATGAGAACTTTTTAAAAAATCCACCCATTTTACTATTCATGAAATTTATTGAAAAATTGAAGATAATAACTTTAAAATATAATCTAAAAACAACCTTATAAATTATTACTTACTTATAATATATATATATATATATTATCCATTTATGTATTAAAATTGAAAATAGTTTTATGACTGGCCATATTATATAGTGAAACCTATACACTATTATGTAAGACAAAAAAATAAGTGAACATTCAATTTGTGATGGTAACTATGAAAATATCACTTCTTGAAATTCCATCAACCACATAATTCTTTTTTAAACAAGATTTTGGGAGCTTAATTATATCCATAATGAAAAATAAATTTTTACGACTTCATCATAAATGTTTTTTGCACTATAATATAACCATCTAGAAAATTTATTTTTTTTGAGTGCCATAGTTATATCTTCATATAACAAGTAGTTGTGTATATCCATCATGGAAACCATTATACCATATAATTATGGTCGTATTAACTTATATAATTCTAATAATGTGTTATAAATTATTTTTAAAACACTAAAATCATGTTTTATTTAATAAATTTTAAGATATAACTTGAAAAAAAAGAATAACTTGTTTAATGTTTCTTCAAAATTTTTAATAAATAAAATATATATAGTTAAAAATATTAAATATTATTTCCAAAAATGATTTTTATTTAAATATAATAAATTCCACATTAATAAAATCAATGAAAAATTGTAATTACAATTTCATAAATACCTTTTTAGAACTATTATATCACATAATAAGTGGAAAACATAAATATCTACTTTTATAAATGTGTGTGATATATTAAAATAAGAAATTTTATCATACATCATTTTCTAGAACTACCTTTTCACATCTTCGCCTAATAATGAATTTTGAAATAACATCTATTCCATATGATATATTACTGGATTTTTAGAATGATCCAATGAAGCATCGACTTAAATGTATTATATATAAATGAAATCAATAAAACATATTACATAGAAAAATATTACTCTTTTTAATATAAAAATAATATCTTTTTCTAACCGAGTTTCTTTATATTTTCCTGGAAACATTTTTCTTAAATTAATAATATCCATTACATTTATAACCAATTTATCTCATGTAAATGAAGAATCTTTCATTATAATTTCCAAATTTAAGGTAAATATTATTTCCAAAATCAAAATATAATCTTTTGGTGTAAACATTTATGTTATAAATGTAATAATATATTAATATAATATTTTATATGTACTATGATTATACATTATTCACATATCTAACCCCTAAAAACTCAATTGATGTTGTACCTTGAAAATCAACCACTTCTATTAAAATCATTTCTCTCCCCAAAGAACATGGATGAAAAATTGGAATCTTATTTTCTATGAGAATGGTAAAACATAACAAACATCAACCAAATCAATTTTGTTAACAAACTAATTGATATTGATGAACAACAATATCATTATCATATTATTTTTTCACCTAAATATTTGGAGTAAAAACAATATACCTACACTTTAAAAACAACCATAGTGATAATTTATTATTTTTTAAAATAAAGGGTCATGTCATGCAAGTAATTCTTTGTATAAAAATATAATTCAATCCTTATAAAAATAATTCATGTTGTATGTTTCTTTTTCTTCCAATTACAAGACACTCATGATCAATTTTCATTAACTAAGTTGTGTATATTTTGATTTTAAGTCTCACATCATGAATTGTTTGAAATTATTCCAATTTTAACTATCATACCCCCTATTAATCATATGAATAGTTATATAAGACATCAATTAATTTGATTATAAAATTGACTTTCTTTTTTCCTTGATTTAACTAACATGTATTTAGCCACATAAAAATATGATAATTATTACTTTAAAATAGTCCATTAAAAATAGTATAATGTCATTTTGGAAGATATATATTTATACATATTTCATACCCATGAAACAAAACTATTTTTTTGTCGTATATTAAATAATGAATATCATTATCAAAATATCCTTCAACACAGGGATGGTATTTTTGTATTGTTAGTTTAAAACCATCGATTGATAGACCTTTAATTATAGAGTTTTATTATAGAAAGATATATTATATATATACTATAAACACTATATAATTATATCTTTGAATAGTATGTTAATCGCTCAAAAATATTTCCATCATATATATGTTCATATTCAAAAACCATTTTCCTATAATTAATTCAAACTATTATCTTTCATAAACTAATACTGATATATGAAAACATGTAAATTGTACTGTTGATCTATTAAATATATACATATTGGTCTTATTCATGTTTTTTCCAACATATATAACTGTAATAAATTCTATAACAGTTGATGTGTTCTTCCAACTCCTCTAGAAAAAATCATCTTTATTAAAAAAATTATAAACATGGAAAAATAATTTTAGAAGGGTTTTTATGTTATGTCACAAATATGATGTTTTTTAATTAATCCTCATAAATTTTTCTTACGATTCAAATACATATATTTTTATGTCAAATTCAACTTAATTGTATTGAATGAAGTAATATTATAATAAAAAATATAATAGACAAAGAGAGTTTGCTTATAAACAATAATTTTTAAATATATGGATTCTATAAAGTTTGCATTTAATGGAAAAAATATATGAAACAATATTATATATATAGATATATATATCCTATTTTTAAATTTTTTCACATTGTTAATTTATAATTTACTAGAAAAATGTATATCTATATTATAACATAATATGAAAAATTATTAGAAACTATAATTAGAATGTACACATTGCATAAAATACAAAATTAATAAACTAAAAATATAATGAATATTTAAATATAATATTTTTACATAAAATACATGTATATATATATCAACTTTTATATTTATGTATACATATCAATTTAAGGAACTTGGGGAAATAGAATTGGTTGTTACTATTATCTTCATAAAAAGTGACAAAACCTTTGTCATAACACATGATCTCTATCATAATATATGTATGACTGCAATAAGAAATTACTAATACAATTTTATTTTATAGAATTAAATGAAATTACAAATTTATAAACATATTTAAATTATTTTAATTGAAACAAAATAAAATTGATTTTCTAGAATATTTGAGATAATGATCATTGATTCATTGTTTAAATAATTTTATGAATTTCACATCAAAAAAATTTATGATTTGAAAAAAAAAGATTCGAACTCTCTTTATTCCACTATTTTTCATATTTAACATGACCACTCAATTTTATATTGTGATAATTTTTTACCTATTATATTATAATTTGTATATATATATTGATTCCCATTAGAAAATAATTATATGAATTTTATAAATATTTTTATGCATTATATAACATTATAATAAAAGTTACCCCTTATTTTTTTATTAATAATTATTTTTACTACAGGCATAAACATTATTTATATAGATATTTTTTATCCTCGTACAATATCTTATACATGGAACATTCTTTTTATTGTATTTATATATACTATTTATTAAAATATCATTCTAAATATTTTATAATAATATAATTGATATTTTTAATGTATTAAATTGTTGTAATTTTAAAAAATATTATTATATCATGTTGTTATCATCCTTATAAATTTTTTTTATTCATTGAGATTTGATTGTTTTAATAAATTTTTTTTATACACCATAGAAAATATTATTTTCTATTATATTATTTTATCAATGTTATAATATAGAACTAATAATTTCTATCTATTTTTGAACTAAACAAACAAAATTAAATTGTAGTTATTATCAGCATAGTAGGGATTTTTTAATGCATATTATAGATATAAATTTAATTAATGGTGGTTCATGGTATGATGTAGTCATTTTGGATATGTTTTTAATGTTTCCGGGGTAAGTTTATCGATTAGTGGACTATGAATTATTCAGATGTTGTTTTTTAATTTATTTTTTAGAATTTGTAAGTGAATTCATATTTAGGTGCGTGGAAATTTAGACTCTTCATAGTGGAAAAATATTCTCTAATTTGATAACAATATTCACTAACTTGACCATTAAACTATTAATTTAGGTCATTTACTAACCTTAACCCCCCCTAAAAATATAATTTGGAATTATTTTTATATTTATATCCTAATAACACCATATCATCAGAAAATATAAATTTAAGGTTCATTAGCTATGATTTTAGTGAATTAACTCCCTTTGATCATGGTTCTCAATGTATTTGGATCATTGATTGATGTAAAATGTCCTCCAGATCTCTGCACATTTTTTCCTATATTTCTCTCACTGAAACCATAATATTTCTTGCATCATAAAAAATCCTAAATATATATCATGAAAAGAATTTGGGACACTTTTTTAGGGTGTATAGGGTGGTTATAGAGATAGTTGTTCTTTATTGGAATATAATGATTTCAATTCCCCATCGGGTTAAGTAATGTGGCTTCAAAAACAATAAATTATTTTGTAAATATCATAGGCTGGTATTTTAGTGAAATAAATTTTGTATAAGTGTTAAATTTTTCTATTTGTTATTATTATTTTATTATAATAATGTATTTTCTTTTACATGTTTTTGAAAATGTGTCAAGGGAAGCATTTTAGTGTTTTAATGTGATTTTTTTAAAAAAATTGGGGAAATTGAAAAGGTTATGATTATATTATTACATAAGTTTGGATGAATTTTTAATTTTCTAATAACATACTACATTATTTTTTATGAATTTTAATATTTTTATTTTTATAACTAGGATGGTGGTGATAATGATTATGCATCATCTAAAATTCCAACATGATGATATGTTCCTTAGCATATTTGAATGTGACCCTAATTACAACCTAGGAATGGGGGGCTCATTTAATTTTATAGGGATTTTGGTTAATAGTTGGGCTATTAGTTTTCTCTATAGTTAGGGGTACCCTTTTTATTTATATTTGATCATGTTATTTTGGTTCCATCAGGGTTTGGATGGGAATTTTGATTATCATGAAATAGTTTGTTTTGAAAATATTATTTTGGTTAAATATTTATAATCCCTCATTAGTGTTATAAATTTAAATCACATTAGAGGGTGTGTTTAAAAAAATAATATAGATGTTCATTTTCACTTAATATTGTGCAGTTGTAGCCTTAGAGGTATTATTATAGGACATTTATATAAACCCTACTCGTCCACTATAAAATATGGGTACATCATGTTCAAAATAATATAGGAAATATAAGGTGTTCTGAATATAAATTTATAGATCATAGATCTTGGGATTATGCTATATGTTTTATGGATTACTATTTTATCATATTTTATCAAGGATATTATAAAGTGGTCCAATGTTTCTTTAGTATATTCATTTCATGGAAGTAGTATATTTCAGTCATATTAGTCTAAAAAATGTATTTCATAGTTATTCATTGTTTTTCTCTCTTAATTTTTTTATATGATTTCAGAAATTGATCTCAAATTTTACACATGTGAACCTCAATGGTGTTTCTACTAAATTTTTACCATTATATCATACATTTTTGGTATGTCTAATTTACAGGTACTATATACTGAAATTTGAGTAAAATTTTGGCATGATGGTGTATATTATTAGATGGTAGAACATCCCATGATAGTATTATATCTTCTATGGGAATTTATTTTTATCCTTCGATGATCAGGGGAAATTTCTATGGACTAATGGAATTTTAATTTAAAATATCTAAGGTTGAGGGGTGATGGTGTCAAACCATTACCCTACCATTCCTTAATTATTTATTTATTTATTATTGTATACCACTATTCCTAGATTTTCTAATAAATTTCATTAAGGATGGGTGTAATTTATGTGGCTAGGAACATCATATGATTTTTACATTGTTATTTAAAACCATATGAGACAATTATTTAAAGACTATATGTACATTACAACATCCTCAAACTATTGGAACATAGTTTTCCAACCTTTATCATGAAACAAAAAATACATCCATCATGTACTGTAATATTATTAATATTTAAAGAAATGTAAGGTATTCCATGAATCCATAATGAGAATCATTCTACCATATTTTCTAGTGAGGACTTAATAGTTGGTACATTATATGATGAATTGTGTAACCAAATCATTCATGAAGTACAAAAAAATGTCATAATATTATAAATTTATTTAATTACATCATGTAAGAATATGTTTTCATTTGAAAATAATATAATCATACATACAAATTGAATATTTATTAGGTTCCATTACATACCTAATCTTTTTTATATACTCTATAAAACTATATTAACTAATATTAGAATTTATCATCACTAGTACATATAAGTTTAAAAGTTATGTTTTCTATAAAAATAATTAAAAATTAATAAATTATAATTTTTTGAAATTTAGAGGCATCAATTTGAGGACTGTAATTTATCTTATTAATATATATTTAAATTTTTTGGTTTTATGATTTAAATCATTCATTATTAATGAGTTTTTAAAGGATTTTTGGTATGTTCATAATTAGGGGACTGTATATTATTCCTACGGTGTTGTGAAAGCTAATTTATTAAATATAGAAGTGAATTTATATTTATGAAAATGGATATTTGGATTCTTTATAGTATTTAAATAAATTTAATATGAATTGTAAGGGAACCTAAATGATCATTGATAATTTTCATTATGGTCAATCATTAACATAAAACCCCTCTGAAAATATTCATTTTAATTATATTTTGATAATTTTTACCTTATTTCAACTTCTCATAATAAGATATATATTTAGGTTATCGTGAGGTGACTCTCATTAATTTTATCCCATATTTAATGGTTTTGAATTTGTTGGGATTCTATATTGTAGTTAAATGTCTTCCATATCCCTCCTCTTATTGTTTTTTGGGAGCACCCCAA
This sequence comes from Viscum album, assembly GCA_963277665.1. Classification (NCBI taxonomy): domain Eukaryota; kingdom Viridiplantae; phylum Streptophyta; class Magnoliopsida; order Santalales; family Viscaceae; genus Viscum; species Viscum album. Next base: position 1,067,023,568 of record OY728157.1, on the reverse strand, counting down.
CCCCAGATAGAAGAATGTCATTTTTTCTACTAATTACATTGACACCATTACGGAGAATAAAATATTGAAGGAATGAAAGTTTAGTAGTCCTAGAAAATCACCTACATACATGAGTGTTTTATTACCAATGAATACATTAATTACAAAATTGTTTTTCCTTCTTTCTAAATAAATACTTTCAAGGATCAAATTTTTCTATCTACTAAATCCAATCATATCATTCATATTATAATTCCTAGATTCATTAGAAAATAAACATTTTAAGGGTGATCTCAAATTCATAATAATGGTAAAATATAGAAAATGTAATAATGTATCAGTAAGAATAATAATTACGACATGTTAAAAAAATAAACTCACAAGATGCATAATCATTAAACTATGTGGTAAGTGAATAAAATTACGAAAATGTAATAAATTTAAAAACATTTAATCAAAATAACTATATTAAGAAAAATAAATATGGAAAGGTAAGAAACTAAAACACACACCACTTAATCAATTAGCTAAAAATGATATGTGTCCATAGATATTTCATCACAATATATCATCGATGAAAAATAACTAAAACTAAATGGAAGACATTCTTTATAAATAGAGGTCATGGAAAATGGACTTGAAAACATATTACCACAAATGTTTCCAAAGATGGTCAATAACTAAGTATAGAAACCCATTTAATTTTAACAAATTATTTGTCTCATGAGAACCTCTCTATGCATATAAGGTATATATAAAGAACAAGAAGCACCCAACATTTCTTGTTCAAATCATTATTTATATCGATTAATCAATTTAATTAATAAAAAATATACATTATCAAACATTATTATTCAGTAAATAAAACAAATATAAAATTATTTCCCCAAATAATCAAACACTGTCTATGTAGACATTTTATGTAATGTGGTTTATTTTTTACACAATAGTAATGTCCATTAAAAATGAAATTAATAATTTATGTGAAATTCAATTTTCAATGATCATAGTAGATTCAATATTTCATAGAGACTGTCAGATGAATCAAGGAAGAGAATGTGAATACTATCCATGGAAAAATAAATAAAAAATAACCCAAATCATGAAATAGTATTTTATTAATAAACCATATCCCATATAGAATAATAAATATGGGTTTTTTTCATTGATTAATATAAATACCAGAAAATAATATCTTAAAACATTCTTGTAAAAAATATCCTATTATTAAGAAATTTTTTTTTTCAGAAACCTTTTATTTGAAATTAATGATTTGAAAATATTTTCTTTAAAAATTAACATTTCAATAATAAAATGTAAGCTCTAAATAAATGATGATCGGTAAATCCATACAATATGTATGTGGTATAAATAATTCCTTTATCATGGTTAAAGGTTAGAAAAATTCATTTTTTGGAAAGAGACACACAGACTTTTGTGGAAAAAATTGTAAAATACAAAAAAGTGTGAAAATTTATTTACTAAATTATTCTAAAAACATTTTTGAATTTTTTTTAGTAAAACAAGTCATTTAGAAAGAAATATATACTCTGAATAAAGAGATAGAGCATTTCATTATTTCTGAAAAAACATTTTTTAAAACATTTTCATTTCTATAGAGTTAAAAATGGTATTAATAATCACTAATGGTAATAAATAAGAAAAGAACAATGAAAAGTTTAATTGAACAATGGTTATACAATTACATCAAATATAAATTCCATTAAATTGTCATTACTATTAGTCTTGTGTAAAATAATAGTCAAATATTCCAAGGTTCCTAATATCCCGTTGAAATTTTTTAAATCATAAACCTCATAAAAGAATAATTTTAGATAACATATATTTTCTTAAAAATAAATGGATTCATGAAATGACATGTAAATGGATGTTTATACACCATAGAATAGACACAACACGAAAAATTACAATTAACTCTCAGTGGAAAGTAAATTGTGATGAAATTCTCCTACCTTGTGTTTTCTTTTATTTGAACATCCTTTAAATTCATCTATAATAAAAATATGTTAATAATCTATTTTATTTATAAAAATTTTATATATTTATAATTACTTTAATTTCATATATTACAATTTTTTATGATTTCGTCAGGGTGTGCATCATCTGTGAGGATGTGGTGATTATTTCCCAACATTCCATCCTTCCAAAGGCAACTGATATTCATCAGTTATTTTAAGATATTTGCACCAATATGAAAAAAAGTTTAAGGGATGTCAGGTCTCCTTACACGGATTCCTCCTTCGAATACTTCACATAGTGTGGGACTCCCTTGATGATTATGTTTTTTTTAAAGTATTCTCAGTACCATATCTTTGTAGAGACCAGCTAATTACAATGCTTCTATATGGAAATTTCAAAGGGGTCACGTGAGGGTGCCAACCTTTTGTCTAGAGATTAGTCGTGTTGGGGAATCATTTGTATTTCTGGATACTAAAACACTACTACGCATGTATTTTACCTTATCCTTGATATTATTTAGGGTATGAAAGCCTGAGGCATCCCACATCGATTGGGTGGAATTTTATTCTGAAATCATGTCTTTGAGGTTTTGGTCAGTTACCCATGGTTAACACAAGGTATGTCACGTAATTAATTTATGGAAGAGATGCATTTGATATATCGGAAATCTGTTGATAGTGGATCGGAGGGGAATATGCATAGGAGGGGCAACTAGAAATTTTACTGGATGAACATGTCGGAACACCAAATATGGACAAACCTATGGTAGAGAGTCCCGTAATTGGGATGGTATCAAACATTGAAGGATGATCTGGACATCATAGAGGGAGGGTCATAGGATGGTGGGTCCCAACAAAGGGAAAACCAATTTTTATCATATGATATGATTTATCCTTGAATCGGATTCATACATACCATGATTTATGGTAGAGATAAAAACCCACGCAGTTCAAGAGGGTTGATGGGGTTTACATATGTTTAATTACCAATGTGCTACAAAAATCACTAAGAAGAATAGGGCCTACAAGTTGTTAGCTTCACATGTGGATGGACTTATTTCATCATGATGTGGAGTCCCAAGTAAAATTATAATGGATATGGATGGTGTGTAAATGGATTTAATGAATGAGTATGGAACCGAGAAACGGTGTGAAAAAGACAGTATTGTTCATGAAACTGATAGTCATTTCCTATGTATGATTGATTTGGTAGACCAATGTCCATGTAGTTATGGAATGGGGAGATGAGTCACCTTGGAGGTGTCTCATGGTAATGGACGAATGGATTGGGTCCCAATGGAAATGGAACCAACGGGTTATGTCATGATCTTCTTGAGACACAAAGGCTGAAATGATATATTAAGATGGGACATGGGAGATGGGATTGATACTCAGATAGTATTTCTACGTACCATTCCCAAAAAAGTCAAAGATAAAATTCCACATAGTTCAGATATGGGGCACATAACTGGTGTGTACATAAAGGACATCAACCCAGAGACATACTTGGGGCTTATACATGGATAAATGCTTATCGCAAGAGGGGCTCTCTTGGTTGGAAAATTATTGATTGAGTGTATGGGTCTTACAAATGGTTAGCTACCCAATAGAATGGGATATATAGTATGGGTATACACAATGGACAACAACCTGATTGAGTGGATCAAAACACCTTAGGAGGGAATATTTGTTTGATGTGTCCCATAACTGAATTATTTCATATCATGAGGTTATATCCCTATGAGGGAACACCATGTTCACTATTTTTATGGGTTTGATCCTCAAAGAGGATTCTTTTGTACCCGAATGAGAAAAAAACCCATGTATTTCAGAATGATTATAATGTTTAACTCCAAATGGGATGAATAGTGAAGTGATGTGAAATAGTTGGGACAAATGGATAATGGGGTTTGAACTCAAAGTGGGTTCCTACAAACTGTTCATGGAAGGAAGATATCAATGTCCACATAGTTCTTTATATAGGGGTTTGGGGCTTACACATGGTTAGTGGCCAAAAGTGGATATCATGATCGATGACCATGTGTGTCATGATAGGTTTGAGAAATAAGAGGTAGTTATGGACTTGAAGATCATGTCACCATTGATTCATCAGAAAGTAGTAAAATAGGGCTTATGAATGACTAGAATCCTAGAGTGGATGTATTGTCTTATGCATGGTTGGAGGCCCAAGTAAATTAATATTGGGACTTACTCTAGTAGTTAATCCCATGTAGGTTAGTATATGTATGGTGAGGATATGAAAACAATACATGTATAACCCTACCAAGGAGTGGAAGGGATTACACAGGGGCTGCCGAATGTGCACCTAGTGATAAAGCTGTGTGGGGGAAGAGGAGTGAGAGAGCTCTGGTGCCCATATCATTCATGGTCAACTCTGAAATTTCACTAATGTGGTGATCACAATTTAACATTGTTTGTTGTGGATTTGGATTCTTGGGAGCTTAACGTCGTAAATCTCTGACGATGGGGATTTAATCCACATTTATATGACTTACATAAGTGGTTAACTTTTAACCCTCAGTGAAGGGAATGTCCAAGTAATTATGTGGATTAATGGGGTTGTTTAGTGATTCATTGGGGGTCCACATTAGTGTTCCTATCAAAATAAGTAATATTTGTTAGCATACATATGCTAAGAAGAAATAGGTAGGGAAACACAACATGGATAACCCCTCGAGGGACTACGAAATCCCTGCGCACAATCATTAAGGGTTTCAAGGAGGAGGTTCATGCGAGATAGGTGATTTGCACACAAGCGGGTCTTGGACATTGTTTCATGGGTTAAGGAGGAGACATGGAGCACATAGAAATGGGTGGATAAAATATAGAGGGGTTAAATGAAATATGGGGGGTTGCATGCAAGATGGAAGGCTGCACACAAAATGGGAGTGTTACAAGGAAAACATGCACGCAAGAATAATATTTTGAGTGAAAGTTCCTTAGAGTAAAAGGAATAGGGTGAATTTCATTCCCTATGTGTGGCACATGAAGGAGGAACCATAAGAGACCTATCACACATGATCCACTACCTAGGGTCAGGTATTTTGCATAGTCATAGAAGGGGTTGACTTTTGGACATGGGAGAAATGGTTATTCCTCCATAACAGAACCTCAGAATGAGGGTTATGATTCTATTTTAAGAAAAAAAAACATTATTGGTGGCATGTAATGTGGTTGGAATGAATGTGGAATTTAGTGTTGAATTTGATATAGAAGAACATTCCAACGATACCTTTTCTCACATGCATGCTGAATTTCATTCTCACTTCTTCCATGGATTCTTATGATGGTTGGTGTGGAAAAATATATTAGACATCTCATTTGGCACACTAGATCTTGCACACTCCTCAAAAAATATCCACTCATAGCCTCAATGTAAATTATGTTCCAAAAGATACACCCTCAGAATCTAAGATTAAAGGCGACCTAAAGGTCAGATTCAAGGGAAACACCGATGTGTAGTGTTCTTAATTGTAAGTGTGTGAGAAAATGTCCATTTGACTGGTAAACCAAATTTGAACTTATAAAAGGGAATGGAATGTGACTATAAATATACAGGGGGGATCCATACATTGACTTTCTCATGATATTGGTGTCTTTTCTCTCATGCATGAAAGATCTTATTTTATGAATGAAAGATATTTGATTCAGTCATCATGTTGCATGAAACTGTGGTATCTTTTTCACTGCTTCCAATTCATGCGTGCACCTAACATAGCTTGAATTTTCGTGGCTAAACACCAAATTACACTCTAGAGTGTATCTTGCATGTCGAAACCCCAATTATTTTTCCCAAGAATCTTTGTGACTTACTGGAAATAAAAGAAATGGTTTCTCAATAGATTGATAGTGAGAGGGAATATGTTACTACTTCATGGAGGACCTAGATGATAAAAAACCCATAGATTATTCACATGAGAAGAGTCATGTTGAATAATCAGATGCCCTTTGGTATGCTGATGCTGGTTCAAAAACATTATGTTCTGAGTGAGATTCTATCAATATAAAAATTTTGTATTATAGAATAATTTTTGACATGAGGCTTCAAGATGGATGTTCAATAATAATTGGTGAAATGTGAGGATAACTATCCATGATACAACATCATGTACAATAGTTACCATGTTGGGGAAACATAGAACATGCCTATTTAAGTCCTAAATCTGAAGACCAAGACTACTTTAGGGAGTGATCATGCTCTTTAGGAGTCTCCAGATCATTAATTGAGCACCTTCAATAGAATAATTATGGATTAGACCAAAGGTTGGAAGGAATGGAACATTAGATATGTGGGAAAAATTATAATTTATTGGTCTTGGGAGAGCAAGGAATGATAGACATGTGAGGGGTCTGGGGTGGAACTACAATCTATCGGGATGTTTGATGTAGTGTAGAAATCACAGTTCCATTTATACCATCAATAAGACCTTGTATTGTACATATCTATTAAGTTGTCTCTTGACCCAAATACAATCCACCTCCATCATGTGGAGGTGGGACTAACCCTTTTTGACATCTAATGCATTTGGGGAATTCCCTAGTAAGTGTACATGTACGATGATCTCATATTGATAGTGAAAAATTGGTGGGAAAATAACACACTCCCCAATTCTGACTGGAATCTATTGGGGATTTCTAAGGAGATACTCAAAATCAAATGCATCTAAGGGATATATCCATTCTAGGGTGTTTTAGTTTGTTTCTGATTTAGGATGAGGTAGTGAAGATGCGAGGTCATGGGAAGCAATTCCCAAACATGTCCCAAAGGGTTATGTTGAGATCATACGAGATTTACCTAGAGCCTGGAAGGTACTGATCATGGGACTTCATTGTAACCAAAGTCCATTACACGAATTCATGAGAATTTATAATTCATCTCACATTCATTAGTGAGTGGATACTTCTATTAAGGTATAAAAAGAAGGAATTTTATATGAGGATGTTGGTGAAGGTTGGGATCATGGTGGAAAAAACAATGGTTAATCTAGGATTGCCTGTGTTGGTCATGTTGTATGATATTTTTGGGGGATTCTCAAGAGTAGGATTTCCTAGTATAATATATAAACTATTCTAGATTCATTATGGTTGGGTTAAAGCTCATTTATATGGGTATAACATCCCAAATGTCATCCACCCTCTTGGTGATAGTCTGCGCTCATCCCCACTAAATAATGGTGGAATTTTTCCTCAGAGACACAAGGAGGAGGGGATCAAACTCAAGACTTACAATCAAGTAAACTTCAAACATCATCTATTTTTCACCCTAGCGGACCATTTTTTATATGATGGTCAAGTAAAATTTTATTATAGGGAATGCATTGAATCCATCAGATGGAGTTTTCTAGTAGCACAAATCGATGGGAAAATGTTTTTGTGAACCCTATTTGGTGACGCGTTTTCCATGAAATTTTGGTTCATTCACCGGATGACATGGAATGTGTATACATGGGGTTTGATAATAGTTGAAACCCTACATCATTCAGTATATATGGCTAATTTTCATGAATTCTATTTTCGGTGAAGTCATTACCTTTATCTAAACTTGTGTTAATTACAACTTATAAATAGAGTATGTCGACCACAGGATAATAGCTTATTAGGAAGAAATTATGCAACATCACATCAAAATGATTAATGTGAAATGTTTGTAGCATAAGTGACGAAAGGGTAGGTTATTTTTTTCTAGGGAAGTGATATTGGATGCGAGCCAGATGGCGAGGCCAACACTAGCTAGAACCTCTGCAGCATGAGTTTCACAATGTGCTGTTTCACATTAGCCTTTTGAAGAGTGACGGTCCCACAGTAATCATCATGGTCCATCATTAAATCTTCCTAGAAAGAGGTTGAGAAATATCATGCATCCGACTGCCTATTCCATTTGGTGTAATTATGGTCATCTTTGAGGATGCTGTGATAAACGCTATGTCTTGAAGACCTTTGGAAAAAACTAGCGTGCACTGGACTCGACCTACATGATCTGGGGCGTATTCTGGTGTTAGAAAGGCTGTAAATTCATCACTGGAAAATTTACATGAAATATATAGAAATTTAGACATGCCAGAAGGGGCAGTATGAAGAATGGAATCAACTATTGATGGTGATTCTTAGCCAAGATGACGACCTAGATAAAATTCCTATTGAGGATGTTTAGGAGGACAAAAAATATAAATAAGAAGCAGAATGTGAAGGAGGAGGAGAAGAAGAATAAGAAGAAGATGAGGAGGAGGATGAGGAAAAATGGGAATCTAGAAGTGAGTGAACTAAATGTGAAGGACCTCATTGGACAGGGGGCCACTAGGCAAGCCCACGTGAGTGCGGTGAAAGAGCCAGATCTGACATGGAAATTGTTGAATAACAAGAGGTGAGGTCACTGATGAATAAATAATGCTAGAGGTGGACCCATCCACTAATCATTTAGTGATTATTCAAATGTATATGTATACAGATCCTGAATAGATGGTAAAATATAATCCTAATGTGGCTGAGGAGAGTCATATGATGTGACACAAGGCGTGAAAGTTCATCAAACGCTTCCTCAATCTATCATAGGTAGAATTGATGGGTCTGATTTGGTCACTTTGCACGTTGCAACACTATTATATGGATGAGATGATGCAAGATAGTATATAATGTTCTAATATTTCACGTTGTTTAAAAAATAATATAATATACTAACGCTTCACGGGGCTGACCACGAAGTTTGATGCCTTAAAGAGATAGAATATGAACAAGCTGCATTTATCACCATCCAATCTAAGATCAATGAATCATTGAATTCCCAATTGGAAAATTCCCAATATCAAGTAGTTAATCCATGATACCAAATGATTAAAATCCTAGCCGAGAGAGAGAAAATATAGGTAGGATAAAACGTGCTCTACTCGATAGATTCTGATGAAGAAAATGAAATAAGGGAGTGGAAGATAATTTTGGAGGCCACATGCCATAATGTGGTTGTACAAGATAAGTCAATTGAAGGGGATAATCCATAAGATTCGTGTTCCATACAATCACGTGTATCATATTTACTCCATTATTTACTCATCCTGAACTACATGCATGGATTTATTGATTTATTATTATTACATACTATATTTTCTTTTCTTCTTCATTTTTTCACTGCATGTTGATCATAATTGCAATTTAATTGGAGATCAATCCCTTTGCTCACAAGGGTCATACACTGTGTGAGAAGCAATGGATGACGGCATAATAATCCACTTTTAGTAAGGTTGTTCTAGTTCATCGTTGAATATTAGAGGTTTTATCATTATGGATTGACTATCCAAAATATTTATGTTCACAAAGAAATCTCAACTGGGGGATAGTTTTATAAGAATATCCTTCTTTCCTTTCCAAAACATTCTCTAATTCATGAATGGGGTTACACCAAGGTTGTTAGAGTCAAACTATACTAGGGGAAATATGAAATGTGAAACATGATACCCAAAATTTAGAACATAGTGACGGTGGCAGTCCAATATCATATAACTACTTACCTTATTCGTAACACACCACCTATATCAGCTTCTTGGAATGGGGACAAAAAACAATGGGAAATCATTAAATGTACTCAAAACCACATGGAATAACTCAAAATTTCAATTGATTCCTTACATAACATTATTCTAGGACAGTAGGTGAGCCAATGTGGAATGTGACCTGACGGATAGGGGGTTCCCTCTGATGTGAAAGAGGATGAGAATCCAAATAAATGAAATGAAATTCATGGAGATGGGGCGACCAGTAGTTCGAATGGATTCAAACAATCTTGAAACAATTCCACCATGACAAAAGTGTATTTTTTTGGTGCATCATCTGGAATCAAGAGCAAATGTGTTTCCAAATAAAACCTCTCTACTGTGGGATAAGAATGCCATGAAGTTATACATCATTCAAATTAGGACAAAATGAACCCTTGATGAGGAACACATGACATGATACATAACCTAGTGTGAATGGGGAAAATTTATGTCCTCATTCCACTTCACAAGTTCCTTGAATAAAGGTAGGGCCAAGACACAAGAAATATGAAAGGGGGTGTGACTAGACAATTGATGAGGGCTCTAAGAATAACTATGTATTACATGAGAGTTATAATTAATATAAGTCCACAGCCTTAAACCATACATAATTTTGAATTAAATGAATAATTCACATTGAGGATCTTTTCAGGTTTAGTGTTTTAGAGAAATAGGACATAACTATTACATCTCAAAAGATTACAAAGTAGTCACTTCTACTAAATTTACATAAAATAAAAAACTCTTAAAAAGAAACATGTCTAGTTCCATGTATTAGGTAGCATGACTTTCCATTGATCCCATCCTTGACCCTATTCCACGTTATGTCCTGTGAAAAACATTTCAAAAACATGGGATGAGCATAAAAATCTCAGTAAGGGATACACAAGGAATGAAAACTGTTAGTTTTTTAAAACAACCAGTAAACCATGTATACATTATCAAAGTAATACTTTTAACCTCTTCAATGTAGTAAAAACTCTTCACTAAATAAAAGTTCATTACTTACCCTTCTGTAACAAAAAGATTAACATAAAACCCATAAAAAGATCACATAACATATAAAGGTAACTTGGGACATAAACATACTTAAGTGGAATAACCATAAGGTCGACTTCGACACATATCACTTAATAGAATAGCCATTCAGCCAACATCCATACATACTTAATAGAATAGCCATACGGCCGACTTCCATACCCAATGCATTGGAGGTTAAAACATAACCACCCATCTTGGTATTCACGGCACCACCTGTCATATGGTTTATCACGTAACCACCCGTAAAATGTCCAAGTATCATTATAAAATTAGAACACATAAAACCAATATAATGGAATGATAGCATTTCCACATTTTAATCACAATATATCATTTAAATATATTGACAAAATAGAATCCTTTATCAAAACCATTTTCAATACCAAAATACATAAAATAGTATATGGTATTTATTTTATTTTAAAAACATTACAGCTTGTTGAGGATGCCAAAGATCAAATAATACTCGCAGAGGTGGAAAAGTTCATTGTCACCGCGTACATTAAAAGAAACATTCCTTTTTGTGTTTAGTAAAACGCTTCATAGAAAAAGATTCCTTTTGTATAAAAGTAAAAGTAAAAAGGGTTTATACACCGTATAAAAGAAAGATGTGTATAAAATGAAATATGCCTCAATGAAAGGAGATTGAGACGAAGTACCTTACAAAGACGGTATCCTTGATGTAAGGATAAATCAATTACATAATTATGTGTGACAAACGAATACACCAAATATAAGTGGATATTAACTGTAAAACAATCAGAGGTTATTCACACATATTCATAAAATGCCATATTAAAGGAGTATAAGTTTATCCCAATGAATCAAATTTGGGTTAAGAAGTTCCCTTGCAAAAATTTGACAGCCTAATGGCGTCACTACACAATTCATAAAATGAGTTGATGAGAGATAAAAAGGTTATCTCATGACATGGAAATAAAATTTAAATCAATAAGGATATAGAATAACATATCCCAACATAATATTATGTTAATTAAAAGACATAACAAAATAAGTGTTTTAAAAAGATGAGGGTGAAAGGTTCCCTTACCGACATGGGTATCTTTCGAAACATACACCCTGTGAAAGAAGGACAATACAACATTGATAAAAATACTCATAAATGAAAGTATATTACAAAATGATTAAAATAATGGGCAGTATATACACCACTCAAAGGGAATTGTTTAAAATGTAGCATAAATCTCAAGGGAATAAAAGTGAGATGAAAAATCCCTTACAAAAACTCGGCAGCCTAATGGTGCCACAGAAAACATACAAAAATGGATTGATGAGATCAAATAGGGTATCTCATCATATTAAAATAAAGATTATAGAAAGTGGAATATAAAAGAACATCCCCCAACATATCAAAGATGATCTTAAAAGAAGTGACATAAAGGCAAGTACTTAAAAAGAAAGAGAGAGGTTAGATCTCTTACGAAAATTCGGCAGCCTAACGGCGCCACTCAAAACTTCCAAAATGGATTGATGAGAGAGAATAGGGTATCTCATCATATGAACATAAAAATTACATTAAGATTAATATAAAATAACATCCCTATAACAATAAAGATGATCTTTAAAAGTAATGACATAAAAGAGCATACTTAAAAAAGAAAGAGAGGAGTAGGATCCCTTACCTCGGGTCCGACATGACTCGATCATTCTTTAACATCCTGAATAATAAACATGAGTTAATTTATAATTTCCTAAGAACCTTTTTCAAGTTCATTATCCCTTTATATCAATTATTGACATGTTATAAACATTATGTAATCATTTAATTTAATAATGTTAGTTTTGTCGATATTTGGTTCTTAAGTCAAAAGTGGACTTCTTTCAATTAGAAGTTGTTCGTGTGGTCAAAGGTTATTTATATCCAGAATGACATTCCTGATTTCTATATCATATATATCATATATATCCATAATTTACATGTATTTATAATATTACATAATCATTTAGTGGTATGAAATGAAATGCACCATTCATGGAGACGGTTAGTCGTACGTACGCATGAACGCTGCTTTTATTTCTTTGTCATATTAAAGGAATTAAAACTAAATGAGAGTTATGTATATTTTAATTCCATAATTATATTAATCAGTTAAATGTATCATTACTCATATATATCCATTATATACATGTACTTATAATAGTACATTACATTTGGGGATAAGAAATGAAATGCAGCGTTCATTGAGATGGTAAGCCGTACGTACGCAAGAACACTACTTTCATTTCTATCTCATACTATAGTGGAAAGAAAACAATAATGATATAAAGGTATATTATAATTCCAGTATAACATCATATATAATAACTTTAAATCCATCTTTTATGTGTCCCACATATGGCATTAACGAATCAAATCACTTTGAGAGGCGGTAGTCCGCACTTCCTAAAATGAAGATATCGCGTATACCCATAATGGATGCCATAAAGGTATTCCAAAAATGAAAAATAAATAAGCTTAAGTAAAACATAAAAATATTATATATCATATATAAACATAGTGACATCATAATTTCCACCTTTCAAGGTGTTATATGAGTGTTGAACAATCATCGTTTAGTGAGGCAGAAATTCGCCATCCACAGAAACAGTATGTTATTTAACCATTAGATGAAGTTGTGTGTAAGTGTAGCTCTAATAATTATTATAAAAACATCCTAGTATATTGAATATACTGGAGTTTTTACAAAATAAATGAATAAAAAGTGTTTAGGGGGTTGTAGAAGAAAAATAAAACAAAAGGACTCAAGTGAAGACATTACCTTAAAATCGGGTAACTCCCTTTGGTATGAGCTCAAAGGCTTCCTTGGGAAGACTTCTGCCCAAAGTGAGGCTTTGAGGAGTTATATAGGGATGTGTAGATACAAAATGGGCAGGGTTTGGCTGAGACAATGGCTTTGGAAGTGTGGGTAAATAGGTAGAGGTGGGGGCCTTTTATAAATGGAGAGGAGAGGCACTCTTGGAAAGGTATAAAATGTTACTTTATTTTAAAATGAGTTTCGAATTTTAAAGGTCCCAAATTGATTTGTTTCGGGGATAAGGTGATAAGGGTTCGAAATATACCCATACAATAGGTTTTGGACATGTGTAGGTCATAGATTTTGCATTATCATTCCATTTTATTTAAATCGTTAAATAATGAGGTCACCGCTGCATCATCATGATGTCATAATGAATTTAATATATTTAATGTCTAAAAAGTAAAAAAAAATATCATGATGTAGGAAATATTTTTAGATTTATTATTAATATTTATAGACGAAAATATGACTTGTATAACCCCATGTAAATTTTTTTTAGTAAAACAAATCCTGTTAGTGACATTTTTATTTTAACGTTAAATAAAAGGCATAAATGTCATTATCATACCCAAGTGGCTCCATGGGGTACCAACAATCGACCCATGGGTTGTATTGGTCGGCCATAACTCATCCAATAGGGTTAGGAAATGTGTCATGATATTTTCATTTTATTATAATATAATTTTTACCATAAATCAAACGAATTACCTTTAATCATGATTAATAAAACTTAAAAGTTACTTTTCATCAAAAATTATTTTCATCCCATTGAACCACATTTTACATAAACATTAAAATCATTTAAATTGGATTTTTTAAATTCAAATCACAGAAGTGGTAAAGTCCCATTTAAACGAAAAATCAAATTTTGTAACCACCACTTTGTGGTTTCACTATTCATCAAAAATTGATGTTTTTCAGATAAATACCAAAAATTCACCCTAAGCTATATTTGATATTCCAAATTCAAAAATGATGTCGATTTTACCAAATTCATAACATTTAATTTTCATTAATTAATTTAATAATTAATTCCGCTGTTAAAACAAATAGCGTGTTTTTATGAAACAATATCTTTCAAAAGATTGACACTCGTTTATGTCCAATCTTAAAGTGATATTAATTAAATTGACCACCATTGGATTAAATGGTAAAAATATATTCTATTTACACTTTAAAACTAATTAAAAAGATAATATAATCATAAAAATAAGTTAGATTAAAAGGAGGTTTTTAATTAAAATACAACATTTTTCATTATTCATTAAAAATTGAACTTCTTTGGAAAAATACCAAAAATTTACACAAAGTAAATTTTGATGGCCCATTTATAAAGAATAATTTTATTTTGTCAAAAATAGCTCATAATATTGTCAAAAAGTGGATTTAAAAGTGGATCTCCATCAAAAGGCTGTTAATCGACCTTTTAAAGAATATTAGACTGTCTACGCTTAAAATTGGATTCATTCGCATATTTAAAGAGTAAAAATATTTAACAAACATATATAATCATTTTGTAGTTAGTTCTATTCATTCCCAACATTAAAACGGCTAGGAATTAACTACCATTTAAAGTAATTTTATTTTATTATTAGAGTCCATCATAAGATTCCCAAGAAACTCGTTGTTGCATATTGGGTACGCCATCGAGCATAGCATCCCCTTTAAAGTAATATTAATATTTTATTCACAAATATGGATAAATATAAAAATTTCATATTCTTTATTTACCTGGGGTGTTACATCCTTCCCCCCTTTTGGGAATTGAGTCCTCGCAATTTTAAAATTGAGTTTGGAAACATCCTTGAAAGTCCCACATCGGAACAAGAGTCGGTAAAACAATCACTTTAAAATAAAGAAAGATAAGTGCAGAGGTCACCAGAGTTAACCTATACCAGGATTACAAGTATGAAAATATGGAAATGGAGGAAAAAACAAAGGTTCATGTTCTGATGGAGAGTGATAGTAAAAATGTCTAGGAGAAAGTTAACCATAAGGAAATCACAAACTTGTGATGGGTTAAACGGTATTCGATTCCACAAAAGGAAAAGTTAACAGACAACATTTTTGTTTTAAGTTACTTTTCATTGAGAAATTTATTTTTGAGCTTAACTAAATCATAATGAAACATACTTACTTGTAATTTTTACTTTCAACTTTTACTAGATTCGTTAATCAAACTCATATTTTCTCCAAAAGACGAGTATTTAGGAAGACTTATTTGTATTAAGAGTACTATAATCAATTTCAAGAGAATCACCTAATCCACAAAAGAGAACTATATACTTCCCATGTCTTTTGACTCTAACCAAAACAAAAACCAAAAAGGTTAGTACAAGATCAGATAATCCAGAAAAGGATAAACCTTTATAAAAAGAAAATCTATTCTTAATCTCCAAAATTTTCCCAACAAAACCCAATGTTCAACGAAGACCATTCAATAATCAATTTGTCCATAAAATTCATCAAAGTAAACCAAACTAATATTGAATCCCAAATATTTTAAGGATATAGTCACTTAGTCCTCCAAGTTAAGTCGTAACATTTATCTCCAAAAAAACATCAGTTGCTCCTAAATTCTCGCATTGAAAAGTAATTAACCTAATCACATATCCTCCATGATAGGTTAATAAATTTCCATAGATATCCCAAAATCAACATACTCCTAATTCATAAAATCATTTAACTAAAAAGAATTAGTCAAACTAACCAGGGACTTCACGTAGTCCAGTGGTCGGCGATAAATACCCATTGCACTTTGGTTGTGGGTTCGATTCACGTAGCTTTGTCTGACGCGACAGGTTGTCACACGGTATTCGTGTTGTCCTTTTTCCAAAACTACATAATTCTTAAAACATTCCCCAATAACGAGATAAAATCTTCAAAAATAACCATAATGTAATTTAACCTCAATTTTATTTCATGACTTTCACTTTCCATTATTACATATAGTAACCCATTAATACCTTAAAAGTAAGGATCATATCAACCCAAATGGTTCTTTATAAATATGTCCACAAAAGAACAGATTACTATTCTTTGAATAAAATTTTAATATATCAAACATCAGTGTTACACATACTATAAAATGTCTTCTAATGTACCCTATCATCAAAAGAGACTTAATACTCATAAGAATTTCACCATAACTCTTAAAGCCCTTATATGTTGACTTCTTACTCATTCAACATTATTCATGATCCATTAACCATTCCTTTCCAACTTATTCTGAAATACTTCTTTCCTACAAACAAAATCATGAATCAAATCCTAAGATTTCAAAATAGATAACAAAAGTAAAGAAATAATCCATACCTTTGATTGGTCATTGTCAGTTTCTTCATCCTCAATCGGAATGGCATTAGGTATTGGTAAACGAGTATTTGTATGATCTTGGTGACCCATTCATGAATCTTATTCATAGGAAATGTGTTTTCATAATGACCATGCACTCCACATTTAAAACATTCAATTGATCCCTCAGAATGAACTTCATTTACTTTCCTCGAGTCAATTGGATGCTTCCTTTTTCCATGGAAGGTTCTTGCTTTATGACCTTCATTTCCACATCTATAGCATATTTCTATCCCTTTGAAACATTTTCCTACGTGTTTTTTTCCACATCTTTGACACCTAGATTTTTGAACACACTTACCTTTATGATTATTACCTGTAGTTCCGTAGGGATTTGTTTCTCGCATATATGATGCCTTATAGAAATTACCAAGGATTAGGTGGTAAATCATGACTCCAGAGAGTTGGTTGAGGATATACACAAGGGTTCTCATTGCAGCTCCCATATCATTCAGTTTCTCGCTCAAAAAACTGTCACAATTTCCTTTACATCCACCGTTACTTTGGTTCCTACTAGATCCATCCATTTACTAAAACCAAAATGGTCAGTGTGAGTATATCAACAAAACTATCATGTACTAAAGAGGAAGAAAAACACTAAGATATACTTACTCATTCACTTTATCTAAAACTATTACTGTTTATGAAATCCTAACCATTATGTTCATGTCACTTATGCTTAAAGAGTACCCTAACCTCTAAAGTCATCTAAACCGACCATTGATACCAATTATAAGGCCCCAGCCTTAAACCTTACATAATATTGAATTATATGAATAATTGACATTGAGGATCTTATCAGGTTTAGATATTTAGAGAATTAGGACATAACTATTATATCTCAAAAGATTACAAATTAGTCACTTCTACTAAATTTCCATAAAATAAAAAAATCTTAAAAATAAACATGTCCAGTTCCATGTTTTAGGTAGCATGACTTTCCCTTGATCCGATCCTTGACCCTATTCCACGTTATGTCCTGTGAAAAACATTTCAAAAACTAGGGATGAGCATAAAAAGCTCAGTAAGGGATACACAAAGAATGAAAACTGTTATTTTTTCAAAAAAACCAGTAAATCATGTATACTTTATCAAAGTAATACTTTTCACCTTTTCGAAGTAGTAAAAACTCTTCACTGGATAAAAGTTCATTACCTACCCTTTAGTAACCAAAAGATTACCATAAAACCCATATAAAGATCACATAACATATAAAGGTCACTTGGGACATAAACATACTTATGTGGAATAACCATAAGGTCGACTTCCAAACATATAACTTATTGGAATAGCCATTCGGCCAACTTCCATACATACATAATGGAATAGCCATACGGCCGACTTCCATACCCAATGCATTAGAGGTTATAACACAACCACCCATCCCGGTATTCATGGCACCACCCGTTATATGGTTTATCTCGTAACCACCCGTAAAATGTCGAAGTACCATTATAAATTTATAACACATAAAAACAATATAAAGGAATGATAACATTTCCACATTTCAATCACAATATATCATTTAAATATATTGACAAAATAGAATCCTTTATCAAAACCATTTTCAATACCAAAATACATAAAAGATTATATGGTATTTATTTTATTTTAAAAACATTACGACTTGTTGAGGAAGTCAAAGATCAAATAATACTCGCGGCAGCGAAAAAGGTCGTTGTCACCGCGTACGTTAAAAAAACATTCCTTTTTGTCTTTTAGAAAAACGCTTCGTTGAAAAAGATTCCTTTTGTATAAAAGAAAAAGTCAAAGGGGTTTATACACTGTATAAAATATTGTTGTGTATAAAACGAAATATGCCTCAATTAAAGGAGATTGAGACGAAGTCCCTTACAAAGATGGTACCTTTGGTTTAAGGATAAATCAATTACATAATTATGTGTGACAAACGAATACACAAAATATAAGTGGATATTAAATGTAAAACAATCAGAGGTTATTCACACATATTTATAGAACGAAATATTCAAGGAGTATAAGTTTATCCCAAAGAATCAAATTTGGGTTAAGAAGTTCCCATGCAAAAATTTGACAGCCTAATGGCGTCACTACAAAATTTAGAAAATGAGTTGATGAGAGATAAATGGGTATCTCATTACATGGAAATGAATTTTAAATCAATAAGGATATAGAAGAACATTTCCCAACATAATAGTATGTGAATTAAAAGACATAACAAAAGAAGTCTTTTAAAAAGAGGAGGGTGAATGGTTCCCTTACGGACATGTGTATCTTTCGAAACATACACCCCATGAAATAAGGACAATACAAAATTGATGTAAATACTCATAAATGAAAGTATATTATACAATGTGTAAAATAATGGGAATTACATACACCACTCAAAGGAAATTGTGGAAAATGTAGCATAAATCTCATGGGAATAAAAGTGAGATGAAAAACCCCTTAAGAAAACTCGGCAGCCTAACGGCGCTACATAAAACTTACAAAAATGGATTGATGAGATCAAATAGGGTATCTCATTATATTAACATAAATTTTATAGAAATAGGAATATAAAAGAACATCCCCCAACATAATAAATAGGATATTAAAAGAAGTGACATAAAGGAGAGTACTTAAAAAGAAAGAGAGAGGTTAGATCTCTTACGAAAATTCGGTAGCATAAAGGCGCCACTCAAAACTTCCAAAATGGATTGATGAGAGAGAATAGGGTCTCTCATCATATGAACATTAAAATTACAGTAATAGTAATATAAAATAACATCCCAATAACAAGAAACATGATCTTTAAAAGGAATGACATAAAAGAGCGTAGTTAAAAAGAAAGAGATGAGTAGGATCCTTTACCTCGGGTCTGACTTGACTCAATCGTTATTTAACATCCTGAATAACAAACATGAGTTAATTTCTGATTGGTTAAGAACCGTTTTCATGTTCATTATTCCTTTTATATCAATTATTGACATGTTATAAACATTATGTAATCATTTAAGTTAATAATGTTTTTTTGTCGATATTTGGTTCTTAAGTCAAAAGTGGACTTCTAATAATTACATGTTGTTCGTGTGGTCAAAGGTTAATTATATCCAGATTGACATTACTGATTTGGATATCATATATATCATATATATCCAGTATATACATGTATTTATAATATTACATAATCATTTAGAGGTAAGAAATGAAATGCACCATTCATGGAGACGGTAAGCCATACGTACACATGTACGCTACTTTCATTTCTTTGTCATATTAATGAAATGAAAACTAAATGAGAGGTATCTATATTTTCATTCCAGAATTATATTCATCATTTAGATGTATCATTCATCATATATATCCATTATATATATTTACTTATAATAGTACATTACATTTGGGGATAAGAAATGAAATGCACCGTTCATGGAGACGGTAAGCCATACGTACGCATGAACGCTACTTTCATTTCTATCTCATAATTGAGTGGAAAGAAAACAATAATGATACAAAGGTATATTATAATTCCTATATAAAATCATATATAATAACTTTAAATCAATCTTCTATACATCCCACATATGGCATTGACAAATCAAATCACTTTGAGGGGGCGGTAGTCCGCACTTCCTAAAATGAAGATATCACGTATACCCATAATGGAAGCCATAAAGGTATGCCAAAAATGAAAAATACATAAAATGATGTAAAACATAAAAATATTATATATCATATATAAACATAGTTACATCTTAATGGACACCTTTGAAGGTGTTATATGAGTGTTGAATAATCATCGTTTCGTGAGGCACAAATTCGCCATCCACAGAAACAGTATTTTCTTTAACCATTAGATGAAGGTGTGTGTAAGTGTAGCTCTAATACTTATTATAACAACATCCTATTATATTTAATATACTGTATTTGTTACAAAAGAAATGAATAAAAAGAGTTTAGGTGGTTAGAGAAGCAAAATAAAACAAAAGGGCTCAAGTGAAGAAATTACCTTAAAATCGGTTAACCTATCTTGGGAAGACTTATGCCCAAAGTTAGGCATCAAGGAGTTAGATAGGGATGTGGAGATACAAAATGGGCAGGGTTTGGCCAAGCCAAAGGCTTTGGAAGTGTGGGTAAAGAGGTAGAGGTGGGGGCCTTTTGTAAGAGGAGAGGAGGGGCACTCTTGGAAAGATATAAAAGGGTACTTTATTTTAAAACGAGTTTCGGATTTTATAGGTCCCAAATTGATGTGTTTCGATGATAAGGTGATAAGGGTTAGAAATATACCCATCCAATATGTTTTGGACATGTTTAGGTCATACATTTTGCATTATCTTTCCATTTTATTTAAATCGTTAAATAATGAGGTCATCGTGCCATCAACATGATGTCATAAAGAATTTAATATATTTAATGTCTAAAAATTATAAAAAAATATAATGATGTAGGAAATCTTTTTATATTTCTAATGAATATTTATAGACAAAAATTTGACTTTTATAACCCCTTGTAAAAATTGTTTTAGTAAAACAAATCATGTTTGTGACATTTTTATATTAACTTTAAATAAAAGGCATAAATGTCATTATCAAACCCATGTGGGTCCATGGGGTACCAAAAATAGACCAATGGGTTTTCTTGGTCGGCCAAAACTCATAAAATAGGGTTAGTACATGTGTCAAGATATTTTCATTTTATTATTATATAATGTTTACCTTAAATCACACTAATTACCTTTAATCGCGATTAATAAAACTTAAATGTTACTTTTCATCAAAAATTATTTTCATCCAATTGAACCAAATTTTACTTAAAATTTAAAATAATTTAAATTTTATTTTTTAAATTCAAATCATAGAAGTGGTAAACTCCAATTTAAATGAAAAATCAAATTTTGTAACCACCACTTTGTGGTTTCACTATTCATCAAAAATTGAAGTTTTTCAGAAAAATACCAAAAATTCACCCTAAGCTATATTTGATATTCCGAATTCAAAAATGATGTCCATTTTACCAAATTCATAACATATAAGTTTCATTAATTAATTTTATAATTAAATCCTGCTGTTAAAACAAATAGCGTGTTTTTATGAAACAATATCTTTCAAAAGATTGACACTCGTTTATGTCCAATCTTAAAGTGATATTAATTACAATGACCACCATTGGATTAAATGGTAAAAATATATTCTATTTACACTTTAAACCCAACTAAAAAGATAATATAATCATATAAATAAATTATATTAATAAGAGGTTTTGAATTAAAATACAACATTTTTCACTATTCATTAAAAATTGAACTTCTTCGGAAAAATACCAAAAATCTACACAATGTAAATTATGATGTCCTGATTATAAAGAATAATATTATTTTGTCAATTATGACACATAAAATTGTCAAAAAGTGGATTTAAAAGAGTTTCGTCATCAAAAGGCGGTTAATCGGCCTTTTAAAAAATATTATACTATCTACGCTTAAAATTGGATTCATTAACATTTTTAAAGAGTAAAAATATTTGACAAACATATATAATCATTTTGTAGTTAGTTATGTTCATTCCTGCCATTACAATGGCTAGGCATTAACTACCATTTAAAATAATATTATTTTATTATTAGAGTGTAACGTAAGATTCCCAAGAAACACGTTGTTGCGTATTGGGTACACCATCGAGCATAGCATCCCCTTTAAAGTAATATTAATATCTTATTCAAAAATATGGATAAATATAAGAATTTCATATTCCTTATTTACCTGGGGTGTTACAATTAAGCCATAAGTAGTTATTGAGGATAGTAAGGAAGATTTCAAATTCCAAAATGAGCGATATCGTCTCATGCGAGGAAAAATATTACTGTTATGCATTTTAATTTCATGAAAACTAGGACAATAAATGACATATATTAATGGTCATAAATATAGTACAATGTTAATCAGAGTGGTTTATTGGAATTAAAGGGTGACCCAACATGAATGAGTACAAATAAATTCCTCATGTCAGACCACACCTTTACAAAGAGTAAAATCTAGACAGAGAAGGGGCAAGAAAAGGTTCATGACATTGTGACTGGACATGGAGGAAAAATAACCAGGCATCATTATGTTTCTCACATGGTTGAGAATCAAGCCACACATTATTCTTGAATATTGAATGGAAAATAGATAATGAAATAAATAAAGAAATTATCTCAGGAAAGGAACATCATAGTTATTACGTAGTTTTATTTCATGTGAACTAAGACACAGAATGTCTTAGTTTAATGGTCATACAGTTCAGACCAAAAATAATTATGAATCTTATATATAAGAACAAACCTTACCAAAATAGCTAATCTTGCATGAGCTAAACATGATGTGGGAAACAAACATTGAGAAGATCATTACAACACATAGAAGCATACAGTAGGGCACAAAGGTGAAAAATAAAAAATGACACCATGACACCGGTTCACCCTCTCAACAAGAAAATATACCTGGAGGGATAACCCAAAATGGGTCAAACACAATTGAAAATTCTGAAATGGAAAGGGATGTGGATCAAAAAAACCAATATTAAGTGTGTATTGGGGTTAGAATCAAAATAAAGGATAACTGTTGACCGTATTCAAAGAACAATGGCCATATCATGAGACCTGGGTCTGGAAAAAAATTGAGTGTCTACTGATGACCATATTCATGAGGTGGAACCTGTATCAGATTTAGTTTGAAATCCTTCAGAATTTTGGCCCAAAATGGTTGGCGAGCCATAAGGATGAGCATCCATACAACCCATTGGTCATTTTATAAGTGAATGGAGACATAGACCAAAACAAAGGGATGTGCAAAGTGATAAAATAGAATGAGAGATTTTCCATAAAGAATCCAACATTGTAGGTCCTACAGCACAACAACTCCAATAATATTGAAGTGGGTGGATATAGATCATATGGCTAAACTGGGGGAAGATGAGTCAAGGAGATGACAAGAATAAATGGGTAAAATGAATTGGTGAACTCATGTATGGACTCAAGATGAAATTTTGATGAATAAATACGTATCCCGTAAGGATGACAATCAAGTCATAAATTTTTATATAATATCATGACGTTTAGCATCATATTATAAGGATTTATATGAAACGAAAGATCTCATAGAGGGCATACATGGTGCAGGTACAACAAAACCAATGTGAATGGGACAAAAGAATTCCACATGTCACACAACATGACCCAATAGAAATCATGGATGAGGGAACGAACATAACAGTTATTTTTTAGAGACTGAGCTAGAAAAAGGTAAAAAGGATTATGAATACCAACCCATCCCATGATGATGGGAATCAAGCGATTTTGATTTCATGAAATATTTTCAGTTTAATGTCCTGTGGTATAGATGAGTAGGCTGAATGAGGTTCTAAAAGGAATTCACATGGTATGATAAATAATACTAGATGTGAATAAGGAAAAATAATTCCACACAACACCATGCACAATCATAAAGAAGAACCGCAGGACAAGGTTCCAGAAATGATCGAGAAACCTGGGTCAGGACCCCAAGTAGAAATGATCGAGCATTATTGTGCATCCCATGAGGATGGGAATGAAACCATACGTAGTTCTAAAATCTGTCCAGTTTAACGTCATATGGTATGAATGAAAGGAATAAATGGATGTTTTAGAGGGAGGGGAAAGTATTGTGGTTGTTATAAACCTGACATGAATGGGAAAAAATGATCATACCACACCACATGCATCACTCACATAAAAATTTTACCCAGAGGGGGAAACCAATGAGACTGAGTGGTTTCCTTGGCTTGACCAAATGACAAAACATATGTGCATTCCAATATATCATACACGGGTAGGAATCAAGCCACACATGGTTCTAGAATTCTGTGATGTTAAACATCATGAAGTAAGGATGAAGATGGGATATCCCGAAAGGGAGAAACATGATATTGTAGTTGTGTCTAGAATGATTTTTGATCTTTTTTTAGGTATGTTTTCCCTTTTTTGGTTATTTTTTATAAAAGGAGGAGTTTTTGGAAATTTTTGAAGTATGCACCATGAACTCGGTTAATGGAGGTAGTCATGTGCTTGTAGTGTAACGGCTGTACACATGGACATGTGTTGTAACCTTGAGATCACATAATGCGGGGGATGGTTAAGGCAAGTACACATCATGTACTTCTAAATTACAATCCATGTATTTTTTTTCATTAATCATATTGGGGTCGCGTCAGATTGACAGAACTATCTAATTCTAACCCCAGTTCTTCTTAGAGAGACCATACTGCTGTGATCATCCTCTGAGCCCTCGATCGAGCATCCAATTTCTAATTAGACCACGATCAATTGTGTTGGGATCTCCTAGGTACGCCATTAATTTTTATACACCCTTGTTTCCTAATACCACCTCTTTTTTAATGTTATCTTTGGTTGAACATTTTAGAAATTTTTGTAAATCTACGGTGTTCTTGGGAAATTAAAGGCTTTAGGTTCACGTATAATGATCTCCCAACACTGAGGCAGGTGGTTTGTGCCATTCCATAGAGTTTCATTGTGTTTTATGTGAAATGTCCCAAATATCCATGTACATGGTATAACGTTTTTATGAGTTTAACCCTATTTATTGTCCGCTATTCTTCTATGCATGAATATAGGATAATTTCATTAGAATATGGTTAATTAATATGCCTTGTAACTGTTTTCCAATGAATTTTTTTTATGATTTTTTGGTCATTCTTAGCCTATTAGGATACCTTGTTTTCCCCATTCCTAGTATTATAGGATGGGGTGACTGTTGTTCTGACATGATGTTATGTTGTCGGATATCTAGCCAAGTAGTTCTTTAGGTTTACATTGGCCGCTACAATTTTCTATACATGTTGACTTACAAAAGGTCATGACATCTTGGTGTAGTAGACCATAGATAGAATGGACTTTATAGATTTTCCAGAGTGTATGTTTTTACTGTTACGACGTAATACCATAGGTGGAATTGACGTAAGTGCTTCCTACGAGTGTTTTTAGTTCCTTGTTGCAGGGCACAAGGGGAATGTGATGTAAGTGCTTCCCCAGAGTGCCTTTAGTTGAAAATATGATACTATAAGAGTAATTGACAGTGAGTTCTTCGACAATGATTCTATGCTTAAGTTGAACCAGAGGGCTTAGACTATGTGTTCATCCTTGAGGGTTGATTGTACTAATTTGGTAGAACCAGAGGGGTTAGGCTATGAGTATTTCCTGAAGGGTTACCATTTGTGTTTAGATGCATTCTTCTATAGTTTTGGTAGAACTAGATGGGTTAGGATAAGAGTACTACCTAGAGGGTTACCTGTTTTGACTAGCTATTGCATGATATATGAAACTGAATGCATTGAAACTGTTGATTGTTTAATGATGAATACTTCCTTGTTTACTGCTTCCTTTTAATTATTACCATCCATAAATTTACTGACTATTAGGCATACAGCTCCTGGTGGTTTCCTATTGGTATTTAGTCTCACACCCTGTTTTTTCTATGCTTTTGGGCCCAAACATATTATATTGTTGCAGGTATAGATATGTGTAAGAAACTTTCTTCATCAAGTACATTACTACATTGGAGCTAGAGAGCATGGGACCAAGATATAGCTTGAAATGATAAGGATTTGTATAATTTTTTTATTTTGTATATTATATTAGTACTGTATTCAATATTGTGACTTATTTGGAAATTTTCCTAGACATAGGTATCATGCATCATTTATATATATGTTCTCCAGTTTTTTTTTTAATTTTCCTTCCACTGTTTACTGTTGTTTGGTTGTTTATTGCTTCTGCCATTGCAATGTGATTTACTTCCATTGTGTTACTATAACAATGAAGGTATATTTTCCCCACTATCACACTCAAGGCCCTCACTACTAGTCGGAATCCTCTAGCAATCAGGGAAATGCGCTTGAGGCCATGTGACAAACCGGGTAAAGGGCACCTTTGGGTGGCTTCCAAAACTGGGTTGTTACAATGTGGTATTAGAGGTTTTATTTTCATTTGACTTACTATTTGTAGAATATAGATAGGTATAAGAATGAATAGATTCATGGTAATAAACTGTACCCTGGATTAACTAACTTGTGTATAGGGAAAAACCAATCTACCTCATTAATTTCAATTTTCTAATTTTTCAATTTTACAGTTGATTTTATTTTCATAGTTATGTAATATATACATGTTGTTGTGATAGATACCTTGATATAATAACTGATTTTTGATAGGGTGTTGTATTATGAATGTTTTGTTTGAATTCACACCAAAAAATGGTTCTTGAGGTTTTATGGGCCCTTATAGACCAGAATTCGGTTGGATCCTTCCCATGTTTTTTCTTTTTATAACATGTATAAGATGCCAATAATAGATTCATGGGGAGTATGGGACCTCATGGATTGGAATTTGGTACATTGGTGTTCATTTTAGATTTTTCTAGGTTTCAGAGTAGTTTTTGAGGCTTTCTATCTAAAAAACATAGAATAAATTTCGTATAATTTTGACTGCACATAATGTGTTCTTCTATTTGGGAGGAAACAATTTTTCATAAGTATTCTCTGTGTACTATATCTACACTCCATGTAGTGTCTAAAGGGTTCACTTCATATGTGTACAAAGACATGGGGTTGGAAAAAACACGTGGAAACATGTTGTCTACCCGACGTACATGTCGTGTGTTTAGATTCAGTGTTCACATGTGTCGCTAATGAAAGAGAGGGATAAAAGCATAAGTTGTACATGCTGTGTCAATCTGGAACACGTCATGTAGTGTAACCCAGGAATCCATCCATGTAACTAACAACACAGGTCGATGAAATTTTGTAGGTACACCCCGTGTCCGTTTGGAACATGTCGTGTCGTATGAGCCGTGTATCCAGTCGTGTAGAAAACAATAAGGGTTGTTGAAGCACGTCTAGAAAAATCCATGTCTATCAATTAAATTCTGTGTAGTATTGTTCTAGGGATAACTGTGTGGCTTAGCCATGTATAAAGACTCATACAGGGGAAGAGGATTCAATTAAACACTGTGTGTAAGGACAACACATCGTGTGTTTGGGGTGTTACATGACCAGGGATGGAAGGAGTACACTCCCTTGTGAAAGGATTAAGGGAAAATGCCGTGTAGCATTTGTACACCTCGTAGAGTCATGTTTTGTAAAACATGAATGGTTTTTTCTCTTGATACCTTTATACACTTTCAGTTTTTAGTTCTTGATAATCATGATCTAAGGTGTGTGTTTGACCTTCCAGATTCATGCCACTGAGATGTCCTCCGGTTGTATGCCAGTTGCAAGGAGTTGATGAGACACTATATATGGTTGATCAAGGAATAGCATTAGATCCTCTTATTTTTCAAGTCATAGAAGCAACCATTATACCAGACACAGGTGTTGATTCAATGTTAAGGGAAGTCTTTATGTGGTTCATACAGAACTTCCAATTAGTACAACATCCTGCCCCATCTATGGTAGAGTCGATGTGGTTTTTTCGGCAGCAACATCCTCTCACATTCACATTGGAAGGAGGAACTTCTACCTGAGAGTCATGGTTATAATCCATGCTATCTATCATTGAGAATCTGGAGATTCCACTAGAGAGGGTATTAAATCTCGCTACATATATGCTTCGAGATTACTCCATGAGGTGGTGGGAGGTGATCTCATAGGCGGGACGCCAGCAGGTTAGGGCCCGTGATGAGTTCTAACATGGCTTCTACGACTACTATTCAGAGACCTTCAGGGCTGATCGAGCCTGATATTTCATGAGTTTGAAGCAGTGTACTCTTTCTGTTATGGAGTATTCCTCTCACTTTATAGATTTTCAACGCTTCGCACCTATTCTAGGAGGTGATGATTTATTCAGGGAATGGAAGTTTGAGGATTTTTTGAGGAATGACATCTGATCTCAGGTGAACATATTCAGGATGACTTGTATCACTTCAGTAGTCAACCAGACATAGTTCACTGGGGAAAATCTGAGGGATTCAGGAGTTTTGAGCAAGGGCGGCTTGACACCCCGAGTTGTATTCCCTCCTACTGATAGAAAGAAGAACTGTAGGGAGTCTACACATGGATATATGAGAAGGAGGGAGATATCTTCTGGTATCCAGGTGGTTTGATACCATTTTAGGAAGAATGGGAATACGTGGCCACAGTTGTTGAGAGAACCAATGGTGTGATGATCTAGCGGTATGATGGGCCACAATCCGCATTTCGGTCAGTTCATCTCACTGGCAGGTGGTGACAGGGGCTCTTCTATGACTCCTCATTAAGGAGAAGCACCACCAATTTCTCACTAGTATAGGAACTACGGTTCTACCAGATGTTCAGACCAAGGTGGAGGTGGTGCGTATGTTATCCAATTGCCAGAATTTCTATGAAAATAGGGTTGACCAGTTCTGGGTAGTCATGCAAGGTCACATTTTCATGATGGAGGTTAGAATTTTGCAGTGGAGTGGACCCTGTAGGAGCAGGACCCCAGACCCTCTACAGTTTGAGGTATGATCATACTTTCCAAAATTATATCTTCTGATCTTTTGATTTCAAGTGATTCCCATATCTTTTTATCTTTATCTATTATAGAGAGCCTTGGAATTTGTATCATCTCTTCTGCCGATATCATGACGTTAGACACTCTTTTGGGGACAATAACGGCTAGTGTGTGTCAGTTCAAGGAGTTCCCTCTAGAGGTTTGTGTGTGTCACTTCTTATGGGACCTCTATGTCTTAGAGATGACATGCTATGATTTCATTATCATAATGGAATGGTTAGTTCCCTTATAGTTTTTTTTCGACTATTATCACCGTAGGGTGAGTTTCACATCACTATAGGGAAGATCGTTTCATCATAAAGGAAAATGGGATGTCTAATCGAGTAGAACGGTACCCCAACATCATGGGTTGGGTGGAGTTACAGCCTAGATTGCAAGTTAATATCTTGATGACATGGGGACTTCACAGATGGTCTTTCTTCTAGTTTTGGATCGTTTCGGGTATATCTTTCTAAAGGATTCTCAGTTTTTCCTCCAGATCAAGAGGTAGACAATGTTATTGATCTCATTCCTGGAGTGGTACCAGTGTCCATTACTCCTTATAGTATGGATACACCAGAGTTACAGGAGGTCAAGAAGTAGTTGTAGGAGTTGCAGTCAAAGGGTTTCCTCAGACCTAATAATTCTCCTTAGGGTTCGCTTGTCCTCTTTTCAAAAAAGGAAGACGGTACCCTTAGGGTTTGTGTGGATTATCGGAAGTTGAACTAGATTACAGTCAACAACCAATATCCCGTTCCAAAAATCGATGATCTCTCTAATCAGCTTAAATGTGCCCAGTTGTTCTCAATGAGTGACATGAGGTCTTGTTGTAATCTGTTGCGCGTTAGACCATATGATATACCTCTTATAGCCTTTTGTATCAAGTTTGTTCCATATGAGTATATAGTTATGATGTTATGTCTCACAAACGTGCCTGTAGTTTTCACGAAACTGATGAACTAAGTGATCTATACATACATGGATTCTTTCGTGGTGGTCTTTGTGGCTGACATCTTGGTGTAATCTCACACTTGACATGACCACACTACATATCTTTAGATTGTTTTGAGTACACTGAGAGAGAATCAGTTATATACTAATCTCTCAAAATTCCACTTCTGGATAGACCAGATTCACTTCTTGGGTAATGTTATCTCAGAGTCAATAGTATCAGTAGAACTAATTAAATTTATAGCTATAGTTTTCTAGGAGAAGCCAAATAATGACTTTGAGGTACAAAGTTTTCTAGGGTTAGCTAGTAAATACAATCATTTCATATAGGACTTATCATGCTTAGCAGCTCCACTGATGGGCCTGACTATGTAGGTTGAAAATTTCTTGAGGACAGATTCTTTTGAGTAAGCATTTTGAGAGCTAAAAGGGAGACTGAATTCAACACCGATACTATTTTTTCCAGAGTCGGACAAGAGCTATACTATTTAATGTGATGCATCTGGTATTGGGCTTGGAGTTATACATATGCTTGGGGAAGGGGTCATGTCATATAGGTCTTGGCAGTTGAGGCAACAAGGGGGGAATTACCCGACACACAATCTCGAGTTGGTGGCAGTTGTTCATGCCTTACGCTGTTGGATACACTATATTCTCGGAGAGCATTTTGTGGTTCTAACTGACCACAAGAGTCTCAAGTATATCTTCAAATAGAGTGACCTGAATTTGAGACAGTGAAGGTCGATTGAGTACCTTCCATATTTTTACTTTGATATTTCTTATACTCCTTAAAAAGGCAACATTGTGGCTGATGCGATGAGTAGGAGGAATCAGATACAAGATGATCAAGAGGCTAGTTGTGAATGGATTCTTATGGATCAGTTCTCTGAGATACATTTTGAGGTGCACATAATACATGGGAAAACAATTCTTTCATCAGTAGCTATTTCCTCTACTCTTCCTGATTGAGTTCGAATGAGGACCCTATCAGATTATAAATGCCTAGTCCTACAGGAAAGCTTTTGAGGAGGGGACCCTGTTAATAGATGGACCATAGCTGAGGATGAGATATTGTGTTTCTAGGGGAGTGTATTGCTCCCAGTAGACATAGGTGAGGAGATGATATGGGATCCTCATAACTCAGATTGGGATATTCATCCTGGTGTCATGAAGATGTTTTGTGATCTACACTGTCATTATTGGTGGCCAGTTATGAAGAGAGATATTGCTGCTATTTTCATGAGGTATTCTTCCTGTCAGAAGGTGAAGGTGGAGCATCAGCGGCTTTCAAGACTATTGCAGCAGTTACCAATTCCTGGGTGGAAGTGGAATTACGTCACTATAATTTTCGTGACATGTTTACCGATGTCGCCTCAAGGGAATGATGCGGTAAGGGTTATCATTGATAGACTCACGATGGATTATCACTTATTTCCGATCAAGAGGACCTTTCGTGTTGATGAGATGGAACTGTTATACATCCTTTAAATTGTATGTCTACATAGATTTCAACACTCCATTTTTTCAGATAGGGACACCGGTTTTACATCTCGGGTATGTGAGGGAATTCAAAAGGCTTTGGGAACACAGGTACATTTGATTACATCATACCACCCCCAGATAGATGGCCAATCTAAGGGTCTGATTCTGGTGCTTGAGGGAATTCTCTGAGCATTCATCCTAGATTCTGGAGGTTCTTGGGAGAAGAATATAACTTTTATGGAGTTTTTATACAATTATAGATTTCAATAATCTATTTAGAAGGAACCATATGAGGCTTTGTACGGTAGGCCATGCTGATAACCCTTAAATTGGCTGGAGGCAGGAGCGCAACTTGTGCTGGGACCTCATATTTTCCAGGAGACCACAGAGCAGATAGAGTTGATTCAGAAAATTAGGGATACTACATTGTCTAGAAAGAAGTCTTATTCTGATCAGTTAAGATGGCCTCTAAAGTTTGATGTTGGGGGTTGGGTTTTCCTACATGTCACAACGAGGATGAGATATAGACCAATTAATATACAAGGCAAGCTTTCATTGAGGAACATTGGGTTGTTTGAGGTTTTGGTGTGGATTAGGCCAGTTGACTATCTATTGTAGCTACCTCAGAGGTACCGGGAGATGCATGATGTTTTCCACGTTTCTCAACATTGACATTACTTCTCATACACATCTCATGTTTTTCATATTGATGAGGTTCAGCTCAAAGTGAACAAATCTTTTGAATATAATCCTATCTGGATTGTTTATTGATGTACAAAGGTTCTATGTGGTGTG
This sequence comes from Viscum album, assembly GCA_963277665.1. NCBI lineage: Eukaryota > Viridiplantae > Streptophyta > Magnoliopsida > Santalales > Viscaceae > Viscum > Viscum album. The sequence continues at coordinate 1,066,991,123 of OY728157.1, read as the reverse complement.
TCTGTTCCTTTGGTATGAGTGCTATGACAAAATTGGCGAGTACAAGATAAGACTTGTGAGAGGGAGGCCGATGTACGATCAAAGTGACTGGAGCGGTTCGGGATTTTCCCTTCTACACCTCCTTACTAAGTAAATTTAGGGACAAATTTCTTTAAGAGGGATGTTTGTAAGAACATGAATATTCTTTTTAGGTATTTTTATCTTTTTCTGGTCAATTTATAGGAAAAGATGAGTTTTTTTTGGAAATTTTAAAAGTACACGTCGGGTACTCGGTTACCGCAGGTAGTCGTGTGTTGGTCATGTAACAGGCGTACTCACGGCCCTATGTGGTAACATGTAGACTATATAATGTCGGGGTAAATTAAGGAAATTATACGCTATGTACATCTATTTTACATGCCGTGTATTTTCATTTTTTTCATTAAACATATCGAGTCATGTCTGATCGAAAGAACTGTCTACTTCTCAACATAGTTAGTCCGAGAAAGACCGTATGACCAAGATCTTCTTCAAATCCCCCAATCGAGCATTCAATATCTGATTCGACAATCAGCAATTGTGTTGGGATCACCGTGGTAATCCCTTACTTCTTCTAGAGCCTAGTTTTCTAACTCCTTCTCTTTCTCAAGTTATCATCAGTTGAAAATATTATGAATTTTTTTAGATCTACAACGTTATTTGGAAATTCAAGGCTTGAGGATCACGTATAATGATTGACCAACACCATGTTTGGTTGTTTTTGGATTTCTATAGAACATCTCGAAGTTATGTATGCAAGCATTCCCAATACCCATGAACGGGGTATTGCGTGTTTACAATTTAAACCCTATTTATTGTCTTCTATGCTTGTATTCTTGAATAGATGTTAATTGAATGTGAATAGGGTCAATTTATATACCCTGGATGTGTTTTACAATTAATGTTTTTATGATTGTTTTGGTCTTGGTTAGCCTATTAGGATGCCTTGTTTTTCTAATGCCTAGTATTGTAGGATGGTGTGACTATTGTTTTATCTTGCTATTATGATGTAGACAGTCTATCCAAGTAGTTCTTGAGGTTTACATTGGCCGCAATGCTTTTCTATAATTGTTGAATTACACAGGACTGTGAGAACCTGGTGTAGTAGACCATAGGGAGAATGGATGTAATCGATTCTCCATATTGTCTTTTATTAATGTTACGGTGTGAGACCATAGGGAGATTTGACATAAGTGCTTCCACATAGTGTCTATAGTTCCTCAATGTAGGCCACAAGGTGTATGTTCTATAAGTGCTTATACATTTCTCCTTTAGTTACTGATATGTGGCTATAGGAGGAATTTACAGCAAGTGCTTCCACATAGAGTTTTAGCTTAAGATAAACTAGAGAGGATAGACTATGTGTTCTTCATAGAGGGTTGCATTTACATTTTTGGGTTAAACCAGAGGGTTTAGGCTAGGAGTACATCCCATAGGGTTATCTTTTGTTTTTAGATACTGGCTTGTTTTGTTTTTGTTGAACTAGAGGGGTTTGGCTGAGAGTACTACCCAGAGGGTTACCTACCTTGACTAACTGTTACTTGGTATATGAAATTGAATGCATTAAAACTGTGTATTGTTTATTGTTGAGTACTACCTTGTTATGTTCTTCCTTATACTTATTACCATCCATATATTCACGAACAATTATGGACTAATCTCATGGTGGTTTCCTACATGGATTTAGTCTCACACCTTATTTTTTAAATGATTTTGGGCCAAAATAGATTATATTCCTGCATGTATAGATAAAGGAAAGCACCCTTCAACTTCTGGTACTTGACTTCTTTGGAGCTGGAGAGCATGGGACCATGATATAACTTGTGATGCTGAGGAGTTGTCTACTTTTTTTCTTTTTTTACTTATGATTAGTAATGTATTTAGAATTGGGACTTTTTTGGCTGTTTTCCTAGACATATGTATCATTATCATTTATATATACATTCTCTAGTATGTTCTTTCATTAGTCATCCGATGTTTTTTGTTGTTTTGTTGTTTACTGATTCTTCTATTTCCAAGTGATTAGCTTCTGGTGCCTTACTCTGCAAATGAGGGAATCTTTTCCCTACTATCACAACCAAGGCCCTCGATTCTAGTCAGAAGCCTACAGAATTTGGGGAAATGCACTTGAGTCCATGTGACTAACTGGTTCCGGGAAGAACTTAGATCATATTTTCTATTATTTTTTCATTTTTATAAACTTTTTTTTGAAAAAGATGAGTTTTTGGATAATTTTTTAAGTACACTCCATGAACATTATATGTACACACATGGTACTTGTTTACCGCATGTAGCTGTGTGCTATTCGTGTAACAGCCATACACACACTCGTGTGTGGTGACCTAGAGACAACCTAATACGGATTATTTTTAAGGCAAGTACATTCCGTGTACTTCTAATGTACATGTTGTTATTTTATTTTTTTTATTAAACGTATAGGGGTCACGTGTGACAGAAATAACCGTATACTTCTTGACCAAGATCGTCCAAGAGAGATCGTGCAGTCACGATCATCCATTGAGCCTCCGATCAAGCATCTGATCTCAAATTTTACCGCTGTTGATTTCTTTGGGATCAGCTTGGTAAGCTCTTCCTTCTATATATCCACATTTCCTGATTCCTCTTCTTTTCATGTTATCTACGGTTGAACGTTTTAGGAATTCTTGTAGATCTATGGTGTTCATGGGCAATTAAAGACATGGGGTTCACATATATGAATCTCCTAACACTGAGGTAGGTTGTTAGTTCTTTTTCATTTAAATTATTTGAGGTTTATGTACAAAAGTCTCCAATACCCATGAATGGGGTATTGCGTGGTTACATGATTGACCCTTTGATTTCCTTCTATGTTTTTATGCTTGAATAGAGGTTAATTTAATGTGAATAGGGTTAATTGTAATGCCATGGATGTGTTTTCCCATGCATTTTTTATGACCATTTGGTCCTTCTTAGCCTGTTAGGCTGCCTTGTTTTTATGATTCCTAGTATTATTGGACGGTGTGACTGTTGATCGGACATTCTGTTATGCTATAGACTATCTATTAAAGTATTTCTTGAGTTTTCCTTTGGCTGATATTATCTTCTATACTCGATGACATACACAGGGTCGTGAGAACCTGGTTTAGTATATCATATTGAAAATGGAAGTAAGGGCTTCCCCATAGTGTCTATTTTTACTACTACGATGTGAGACCATAGGGGGAATTGACGTAATTACTTCCTCATAGTGTAAGTTGTTCCTCGAAGTGGGACTCATGGGGAATGTGACATTAGTTCTTTCCTAGGGAACATTTAGTTACCAATACGAGATTATAAGATTAATTATCATTGAGTGATTCATCAAAGAGTCTATGTTAAAGCAGAGCTAGATTTATTAGACTATGTGTACATCCCAAATGTGTTTTTATACTTGTTTGGTTGAACCAGAGGGGTTAGGCTGTGAGTACTTCCAAGAGGTTTACCAATTTTGATTAGCTACATTCTTGTGTTGTTTTGGGTGAACCATATGGGTTAGGATGAGATGACTACATAGCGGGTTACATTCTTCAACAAGATGTGGCTTGATATATAAAACTGAATGCATTGAAATTGTGTATTGTTTACTACTGAGTACTTTCTTTTTTACTACATTCTTTTACTTATTAACTACCATATATTCAATGACAGTTAGGAACAGATCTCCCAGGGGTTTCATAGTTGGATTTAGTCTCCACCATGTTTGGGAAATGCTTTTAGGCCCAAATAGATGATATTGATGAATGGATAGATAAGGGAAAGCACCCTTCTACTTCAGGTACTTGACTTCTTTGGAGGTAGAGATCATGGGACCAAGATATGTCTTGAGATGCTGAGGATTTTTCTACTTGTTTTCTTTTGTACATTGTATTAGTATTTTATTATGTATTGTGACTTTCTGAGATGTTTTCCTATCCATATGTATCATTAATAATATATATATATGTTCTCTAGTTGTTTCTTTCATTAGTCATCTGTTGTTTACTATTGCTTGGTTATTTACTGCTTCGGATATTTCCATGTGATTTACATCAGCTGTGTTACTCTACCAATGAGTTTATAGTTTCACCACTATCACACCCAAGGACCACACTCCTAGTCGCCAGCCTCAGGTGTAAGGGAAATTCTCTTGAGGCCATGTGACCAACCTGGTAAGGGGCACCTTGGGGTGGCTTCCAGAATCAGGATATTACATAGCTAACGTGATTTGGGAAAAAATTCCCAAACCAAACTATGTTCCCCCATTATAATTTGGTAGAGATTATATATGGAGGGAGGAATCTATGGTACATGGGTCTAGACCAGAATATGAAATTTCTAGGTGTTATTATGTATCTCATAGGGGTTGTTATCAATCCATACATTGTTCTTCAATTACATTCAGTTTAGTGTCATTCCAAAAAGATGTTGGATATCCTACTTGTATTGTCATAGATCACATACCATGGATACCTAATTTACTATATTGTTCATGGGATAGATGGGAAGAAAATTTTGGATCACCATGTCCTATATTTGGGTGCCCTTAGGGACATTGATAATGGTAGAAGATAACAGCTCACCATGTAAACAACAAAGTATCCATCTCATCTGACTTGTAATGGGGGGAACAATTAGGCATCGATCAGTGACAATATTCGCAACACAAGACTTGTATTAAATTTTATGTTTGAGATCCTCCGATACATTTTCAAAAAATGGTAGGTCAGGCAAGGTGGTGTGATACAAGGCCTCTAGGGGTTTATTTCATATGTGAAAGTTGATGAAGACCCAAATTAAGTGGCTTGTGATGCGTAGCGGTACACATATAGTTTAATGTTTTAGAGACCCACACTTGATGTACATGGAAATTACATTACATTTCCAGAATACTTAATACATAACAAAAATAGGCACCCAAGGACCTTAATAGTTTAGTGTCTTTGGAAACTCGAAACAACATCTTATAGTCTTGGTGAAGGATCTTCAACATCTCCCATAAAGGCCTTCCCTATTTTTTTTCTTACCTAAATTCTTTCATTAAATCATGGGGAAATGAAAACATATAAAGGGTGAGCTAAAATTATCATTAATGGTAATATGGAAAAATAAAACAAACCATATACATTTTAATTTAAAAACATGAGCATAATGTTTAAACATCAAAATCTTGATAAATGTCATCAACCATGGCAGTAAGTAAGGAATAGATCATAATGGAACATCAGTCGTGATAAAGAAACATTAGAATAAAACATTTAATTGTGAAAAACTATTAATCACATGATATGATTTCCATAGTAGCCAAGGAATTGCTTCCAATACCATTATAGTGGACAAACACCCTTAGTAAATCAAGTTTATTCCTCATTCTAATACTATATCACTGAACCGGATTAACATGTCATTCCAGACATGTATATCTCATGAGTTATAAATCATTACCCAATTCATTGGATGGAGATATAGATCCCACCCATCTCATATTGAAATCATTCATACGTGCGCCACAAAACAATCATAAATCATTCATCATAACCCAAAAAATAAAATGGGATTCATAGACATCATCCCTTCATAACATAATACATATAAAACAAATGGTTATAATTTCATCATAATAAAAATAAATACATGTAAAAAATAGATACTTTATACTTGAAACATAAACATACTAAATAATTTCATTTTAGATAGGAAATAGTTTGGATAAAACACTTTAAATTAAATCTTTAGAAAAATTTCCTTTATTCTTCAAAATCAATTTCATTTCACAAAATTCCATGTAATTTTAAACGAAAAGGATTTTTTTGAAAATAATAATGAAATAATGTAGAGGATTCATCATAAAAATAAGGTTTTTTGAAATCGTAAAAATCCATTCATGCCGTATAAGTTAAAAAAACAATGTTCTTTTACTTTTTCTAGAATAGTCAAGAAGTACCTTACATGGTAACCAAAGGAATGATTCCTTCCATACAATGTGGTAAAATTTCAACAAAGGGTATAAATGAATTTAAACATACATGGATGAATAGTAAACATTTTATGAAAAAAAAACTAGAAAACATGGACATAGATGATAAACATAACCCCAGTAAGTACTTAGGTATATACAATCTCAGATAAAAATGTGTTTTGAAAAACTATCCCTTAACTTATGTCCAATTTATTCTAAATGTTTCTAAGAGTCCTGTATAGTGGGTTTAAACATATTATTAACTTGTAACAGAACCATATCAATATTTATAATATCATACATGATTCACTTACAACTTTATATTACCCGTTATTTTGTCAATTCCATGTTAAAGCAGCGTTTTGGGTAAAATTGTTTCATTTATCGTACATGTTTTTACTTGTAATTCTTCATAGGATTACATAGATCATGAATAGATATTTCCAGAATGTAAAAAATGATTTCTATATAATATATATTCCTCATATACATATATAATAGATCGATATATCAAATGAAATACACCGTTCATGGAGAAGGTAGGTCATACGTACGCATGAATTCTATTTTCGTTTCCTTATTAAATTGAACGGATGTAATTAAATAACATATAGAGTAATCCAGTATCATTAATATGTCACATATTTCATGATTATTTAATATATATACTTTATAATCATTTTTGAATGGTTGACTTTGATAATGAATCTCATCGTGTCGTGGAGACAGTAAACCATACGAATGCACGAGTGATAATATCGTTACGATAAGTATTAAATGGAATTAGAGTGGATGATATAATATCTAAGAATTATTATCATTTTATAATAACCATTTATAATTATTATTTACATCATTATACTCATCCAATTAAGGTGGTGGTGGAAAAATAGATTACACCACAGCGTGGTTACGGTATTACGTACGTACGCACGCGCAGTGATTGGATTTTCCATAGGATGGATAAAAGGTGAAATATGGTTGGTTCATATTTATAATATCAAATAAGTATACGAGTGAAACTGATGTTATTACATTATTGGGAAGAAACACAAGACGAGTAAGTAAAAGAAGAAATGATCTTGAAAGAATCGGTAATGGATATTACCTCTTCTTCGACGTGCCTCTTCTGAACCTCCACTTAAGGCACTAAATATGGTCTTTGAAGAAAACCAGGACCTCTAGTATGTTTATATGGAAGTGGAGAAGAGAAATGGGAAGTTATTATCCAATCATTAAAGCTCAATGTGGTGTGAGGAGGAGAGGGAGGAGCTGCCCTTTTATAAGGGAGGAGAGGGCCACCTTTGGAAACATAAGAAATATTAATTTATAATAAATTTAAACCCCATATAAAAATAACCAAAATGACTCAAATTATAAGGTGAGATGATATAGGGTGGTAATATCATCATACAATAAATTTTAGACATGTTTGGAATTTATTATAAACCTTATCAATTTGATTTATCTTTATTTAATCTATTTAAATTTATTTGTGGTAATAAAATTCTAATATTTAAATTTTTATAAATACGTACATATGTGTTTTGAATTTTAGAAAATTAGATAAATTATTACATTTTAGATGATATAATTTTTAATTTGTAATTTTTAAATATTTTTGTGATTTTTAAACAATTTAATATTGTGTTATTTTTATAAATATCAATTGTGTCAATTTTGACACTATTCAATTATTTGAATTTAATTAAAATCCAAAGAGAAGATATATTTGATCCAAAATATTTAATAGATTTTTAACATGTCATATTAATATATGAAATTAGTGTAGGACATTAAATAGTTCATATCATATTTATTTTAATATTTTTAAAACCATTTATTTGATATTTCTCTTAATAAAATAATTACAATGACATTATTGTATAATTATTTATTATAATTATTTTTTGCATAAAAATTAAAAATAAAATATGATAATTAAGATAAATATATTAGATATTATAAAAATACTTTTACTCAAATTTATCATCTTAAAATAAATACATTTAAATTGTTATATTTATTAATTTATTAAGGTGGAAACTATCACATTATTTCAAATAAAATAATATAAATGTCACAATCACTTTTATACTACTCAAAATGGTTCCCAAGTCGACCAAGAGATTTTTATGGTATATATATACTCGAAAAATATGTTTTGGTCAAGTGTTTGGGCAATTTAATGGCCATTATTACTTTAATAAAGACTATAATATTGATTTTTCACTATGTAAATAATTTCTGCATCCTTAATGTATATGATATTAAGGTAATTAAACATCACATGAAAATTAAAAATAACTTACCATAACAAAAAAACAATTTATCTTTCAAATTATAATTTATAATCGAATTTATATTCTGTATAACCTTATATTAAAAATACTATAATTATTATATTTTGATTGAGACATATTTAACTTTCGTTAAAATAATATAAATTAAAGGCCTTAATCACATCCAAGTGGGTTCAAATCGATTCAATATCCACCAAAATATGACTTAAGATGAAATATAATCATCCAATTATATTTTGAAAAGTTTTAGGGTAATTTTAAAATATTATATTTACCCTTAATTACCCGATTTACCTTTAACTTTGGTAAATAAAATTTACCATAGTTACTATTCATAGTTCCCAATAAAAAGTAGCCTATTAACATAATTTAGACCTACTGATTCCAAATATGGAATCCATTTTTCCAAATTCAAATCATATAAGTTTCTGAAATTAATTTAAAAATAATCGCTTTGTTAGAAAAATAAGTTTTAAAAGTTTAAACATTGCAAATGATTGAAATGATTTAACCTATGAATTATATGTAAAATAAATGATAATGACATAAAGTATATTAAATAGTAAAAATATATTCAATTTATACTTTAAAGAAATTAAATATAATAATTTAACCATATAGATTATTACGATGAATAAAGTTGTTTTTAATTAAAGTATAGCATGCTATTACTATTCATTAAAATATGATAGTTATCAGAGTAATATGGAAATTTTATCCAAAGTAAATTTTTATATCTTGATTCCAAATAAGAATTCTATTTTTCCAAAATGAACTTATAAACTTGTAAAAAAACTAGATTTAATGAGGGTGTGCCATCAAAAGGAGGAAAAATTGTATTTTTTTTAAAATACTTATTTTACCCAAAAATTTTATATTGTTCTCATACTATGTCCTAGAAAATGTGTAAGATGAATAATAATGTTATAAAATTAAAAATGTAGTTAATACTATTCATAAAAGCTTGTTCATAACAATATTATAACAATATATCATTATTTATAGAAACAAGGTATTGCGTACTACACATGCTATCGAGGAAGGTCGTGATTGCATGTAATGCAAGCCAGGTCAGGGCTGTGTGTAGTGGAAGCTACCTCTGGTGTTGCGTATAACATAATAAAAACTTATTTCATTTATACATTAAACAAAATCTATACTTAATGTTTCATAGAATAATTTCTACAAAATGAACATGCAATTGTGTGTAACATGAGACAATAATAGTGTTGCGTATATTCAAGATAATACGGTGTTGAGTATAGTACAATATAATCTTATTGTAGTGTAAAAAAGAAGACATAAATTAAAATAAAAAAGAATATATCTCATAAAATCTCAGGGTGTTACATTCTACCCCCCTTAAAATGAATTTCTCCCTCGAAAATCGTTGGGGTTTTAAATTATTTACTACCAAAATTTTTCATTCATAGATACCCACATCGTAAAAAGTAATACTAAAACATAATTTTAAAAGGTGAAGTATGAAACATAATGGTTACCCAAATTAACTAATCATTTGGTTTCCACATAGGATAACATAGGTGAAAATATGGATATGGAGGAGAAATCTAACCATCATGTTCGGATGAAGAGTGATAGAGAACATGGCTATGAAAAATCCAACAATCAGACACCTATAAATTCTTGATGATCTAAGGTACCATCTTATTCATCGAATATGAGGGTACTAGGACACCATTGTTTTTTCAAAATCATTTCCCTAATGTTGAATAATTAAAACAAATAATTACTTTATTTTGGTATAATCTCACAGTTTTTTGTGCCTTGAACAATTTCCACTTCATCTCTTAATGAAATGAAGTTGAATTTGTCTTTCGTGAAGTGCTAGAAGATCATGCGATAGAATTATAGGTCATTCCATCTATCTCAAACAAAATGTTAGAAAATTTTATATACATAAGTCCATATTATGGTGAGATTAACTATATATGATTCTAAAAATGGACATATACATCAACTATCATAATACTTAATAAAATAAAACTAATTTCTCCTAACCAGGGACTTTTTGTAGGACAATGGTAGGCGATAAATTCCTGTCGCACTTGGTTTTTGGGTTCAATTCCCGCAAACATGTCCGACAAGACGGGTTGTGGCCCATCCTGCAGGTTGTCCTTTTTCTAAAACTACACTATTATAACATTACAGAATTAATATTGAAAATATTTCTAGACATAAACAATACTATCTGATGTCTGACATAATACATTCCAATCATTAGATTATCCAAAATAAATATATCCAATCTCATAGTATAAAGAAATTGATCACTGGAAAGGTCACATAACAAGCACGTGAATACCATCATTTATCCCCCATATATCATAAGATATATCTTGTTGATCACACTCCAAACATGTGAATACCTTAATAATGTATTCTCTTGTAACATAAATTACCATAGAACCTTAGTGAAAACATGAATGTTGTCAAAAGGTAACTCTTTCTTCATACCAAAATCCCAAAAATTATATATACTCAAACCATGATATCACTTTGTCCTTATATCAGTCATGGGATCATGAATACTAGCATACACATTATTTTCTCCTTATCCCTTCATTGTGCCCATTTAATATACTTTCTGAAAATAATTCAATCACTTTTCATGGTTACCGATACCATATAATTATTGAAAACCATAATAAACCAATACATATATATTATAATATTCCATGATACAAAAAATGATATTCCACAACAATATTTTGGATTCTAGTTACATAAACACTTAATCATTCACAATTAATTGTCATACTCAACATCTCCAATAGTGATCCCATGTGACTTCCCTTTGACATTTTTCTTAACTGGTTGTTGATGTCGATCATCATTAACCCTTGGATTAGTACATTGGATAGCATAATTTCCCATTTCCTTTTAATTGTAGTATTGAATTGTTGGTGGTGCGTTCTCTGTAGTTTATTATTCATTCACGCCCTTACCTACCTTTTTTCCATTACATCAACACTCATCTTCTCGATGACCTTCATTTCTACACTTGAAACATTTTCTAGTACCCTTTATACAATCTCCACCATTATTATTTCCACACGTTGAGCATAAAGAAACAGTCTACTTCTTTTCCCCATTGTTACGAGAGTTTCCGTTTCACAACATCTTTTGTTTTTTATCAAAACCATGAGATGGATATGTAACACAAAATTCCTATTCTACCTTGATAGCACAACACACAATTTTTTCATAACTACTAATGTCTCTTATATATAATTCCCTTCAAAGACTTGGTTTTAAGCCTCAAAAGAATAGATCAAATTTACTTTTAGGTTAGATGATAAAGCCAAAATCATACCTTGGAATCCTTGTAAAATTCACCTCATATATACCAACAGATTCATTATCATTTTTCTTAAGCTGAAAGAACATATTATACATCTTTTTTTGTATAATAGTATAGAATTAATTATTGAAAAACAAGTTCTTGAACTCATCCCATTCCATGGATTCAATTTCATCATAGGGCCTTTTATTCTTAATTAGATTTTACCAATGGTCTGCTTCAACTTCTAAACAGTAAACATCTAAAATGACTTTTTCCTGCTCTAAACATCGAATTATGGAAAATATATTTTCAATGGTACTGATCCATTTTTCTGCAATAACTAGAGCAGAAGACCCACTGAAAGAAGGGGGATGTTTCCTCGTGAAGGAATCAATAGAATATTGTTCCCTTCTCTGTTCATTTGAATGTCCAGAATGATTCATATCTTGTGTAAGTATAGAAATATGATTTTACACTCCATCTCCCATAAAATTTGTTTTCTTAGTAGGACTATCACTGAATCATCCATTACATTGATCGACCTGGTTCCTTCATGTTCCAGCCATCATCTAAAACCCAAAAACAATAGTGTGAGAGGCAATAAAAATCATACTAGGAAAACAACATAATCAAGGGGAGTACTATCAATCTCTAACATCTTAGGTTTAATTCTATGATCATTACAGTAATTCTAGAACTATAAACTTTACTTATACGTATCCTTATAGAAATTCCTAGACATACCTAATAAATATCTCTAGAGATTTCACTAAAGTTTTCGCATCCAAGTTTCCAATGATTAACTAATCCTTTGCTCTGATACCAACAGTAGAGACCCAAAAATGATGTACATGGAAATTACATTAATTTTTTGGAATAATTAATAAATAAATAAAATAGACACCCAAAGATAGTAATAGTTTAGCGTCTTAGGAAACTTGGAACAACACCTACTAGTCATGGTGAATGATCTTCAACATCTCCCATAAAGGTATTCCCTATTTGTTTTCTCACCTAAAACATTTATTTAAATTCTAGGGAAAAGAAAACATATAAATGGCGAGCTCAAATTCTCAAAAATGGTATGCATGGATAAAATAAAGCAAACTATATACATTTGAATTTAAAAACATGAAGATAATGTTTAAACATAAAAATCTTGAGCAATGACATAACACATGGCAGTACATAAGGCATTGATCATAATGGAACATCAGTTATGATAAAATAATATAGGAATAATGGATTTACTTGTGGAAAACCATTAATCACCTTATATTATTTCCATTGTAGCCAAGGCATTGCTTCCTAGACTATCATTGTGGACAATGTCCCTTAGTGAATCGAGTTCACTCCTCATTTCAGTACTGTATCACTGAACCAGATTAACTTGTCATTCCATCCATGTCTATCTCATGAGATAGAAATATATACCTAATTAATTAAATAGAGATATATGTCCCACCCATCTCATATTGGAATCATTCTTACGTGTGCCATAAAACAATCATAAACCATTCATCATAACCCAATGAATAAAATGGGTTTCACAAACATCATCCTTCATAACATAATCCATATAAAATAAATGGATATCATTTCATCATAAGAAAAATCAAACCATTTAAATTATAGATACATTATACTTGAAATATAAACATACAAAATAATGTCATCTTAGATAAAAAATTGTTTTGATAAAACACTTGAGAAGAATTCCTGGGGAAAATATCCTTTCTTCTTCAAAATCATTATCTTTTAACAAAATGCCATGTAAATTTAAAAGAAAGGGATTTTTTGAAAATAATCATGAAATAATGTTGATTAAGATTCATGAAAATATGGTGTTATTAAACCCTAAAAATCCAATCATGTCGTATGAGCTTAAAAAACATTCTTCTCATACAATTGCCAGAAAAGTCAATAAGTACCTAATATTGCATCCAAAGGAAGGATTCCTTCCATACATTGAGGTAAAAAATCATAAAAGGTTAAAAATGACTTTAAACATAAATGGAAGAATAATAAACTTTTTATGAAACCATTTTTAGATAACATGGACATGGATGATAAACATAACCCCAGTAAATACTTACGTATAAGCAGTCTCGGATAAAAATGAGATTTGCCAAATTATCCCTTACCTTATGTCCAATTTCTTTCGTATGTGTCCAAGATTCCTGTATTGTGGGATTAAATATATTATTAACTTGTAACAGAACCATAACAATATTTATGATATCATACCTGATTCACGACTTTATATTAACCTTTCTTTTTTCAATTCCATGTTAAAGTTGTTTTTTGGGTAAAATTGTTTCATTTATCGTACATGTTTGACATGTAATTCTTCATATCATTAATTAGATCATGACTAACTATTTATAGAATATAAAAAATGATTTATATATAATATATATTCATCATGTGAATATATAATACATTGTTATATGGAATGAAATACATCGTTCATAGAGATGGTAGGTCGTACGTATGCTTGACCGATGTTTTCGTTTCATTATTAAATTGAATGGAAGTAATTAAATATCATATAGAGAAATCCAGTATCCTTAATATTTCACATTTTAAATGATTATTAAATATATATTCTTTATAATCACTCTTGAATGGTTAACATGGAGAATGAATCTTATCGTGTCGCGGAGACGGTAATCTGTAAGTACACACGAGTGATGATATCGTTACCATAAGTATTGAATGGAATTAGAGTGGATGATATAATATATCAGAATTAGCATCATGTTATAATAACCATATATAGTTATTATTTAAACAAATATACCCATCCATGTTCGGTGGTGGTGGAAAAATAGATTACACCACGGTGTGGAGACGATATTCCGTACTTACACACGCGTGGTGATTTTGTTTTCCGTAGGATAGATAGAATGAGAAATAGGGTTGGTTAATATTTATAATAAAATATAAGTATATTAGTGATAATGATTTAATTAATTTATTATTAAAGAACAAAATAATTGGAAGTAGAAGAAGAAATGAACCCGAAAATCGGTAAAGGATATTACCTCTTCTCCAACACGCCTCTTCTGATCCTCCACTTAAGGTACTAATGATTGAATTTGAAGAAGAACAGGACCACTAGTATGTTTCTAGGGAAGTGGATAAGATATATGGTCAGGTTTTGTCCAAGAATTAATGCTCAAATTGGTGTGAGGAAGAGAGGGAGGAGGTGCCCTTTTATATTGGAGGAGAGGGGTACCTTTGGAAACATAGTAAATATTAATTTATAATAAATTAAAACCCCATATAAAAACCTCAATAATGACTCACATTTTATGTTGAGATGATTCGGGTTTTAATATCATCATCCAATAAAATTTATATATGTTTGGAATTTATTTTAAACCTTATCAATTTTATTTATCCTTATTTAATCTATTTAAATTTATTTATGATAATAGAATTATAATTTTTAAATTGTTATAATTACTTACTTATGTGTTGATAATTTTCCCTAATTAGATAACTTATTAAAATTTTGACCATATAATTTTCAATTTTTAATTTTTAAATATATTAGTGATTTTTAAACAATTTAATAATATGTTATTTTTATAAAATATCAATAGTTTCAATTTTAACACTGTTCAATTATTAGAATTTAAATAAAATCAATAGAGAAGATAAATTCAATAAAAAATATTTAATAGATTCCTAACATGTCATATTAATCTATAAAATTATTTTACCACATTAAATAGTTAATATAATATTTATTTTAATATTTTTAATACCATTTATTTGATATTTCTCTTAACAAAATAATTACTATGACATTTTTGTATAATTATTTAATATACTTCTTTGTTGCATAAAAAAATAATAGGATGAAGATGAATCAATTAATATTCATTATAATACTTTTACTTGAATTTATCATCTTAAAATGAAAACATTTAAATTTTTATATATATTATGTTATGAAGGTGGCAACTTTGAAATTATTAAAAATAATATAATATAAATGTCATAACCACTTTCATACTGCTCCAAATGGTCCCAAAGTCTAAACATGAATGATTATGGTATATATATACTTGACCAATAGGTTTTGGTCAAGTGTTTGGGCCTTTTGATGGGTATTATTACATTAATAAAAACTATATTATTGACTTTTCACCAAGTAAATAATTTCTACATCATTAATGAATAAGCTATTAATGTAATTAAATATCCCTTAAAAATTATAAATAAATTAACATAAAAAGAATTTATTATTTAAAATGAGTATTTATAATAGAATATATATTCTGTATAATCTTATATTAAAAATACTTTAATTATTAAATTTTGAGTGAGGCATATTTCACTTTCTTTAAAATAAAATAAATTAATTGCATTAATCCCATCCATGTTGGTTCAAATGGATTTCATTTTGACCCTAATATTCCCTAAGAATAAATATAATCATCAAATTATATTATTACAAGTGTTAGGGTAATTTTAAAATATTATATTTACCCTTAATTTCTTAATTTACCTTTAACTATGGTTAATAAAATTTACCGTAGTTACTATTCATAGTGCACAAAAATAAAAATTAGCCAATTAACATAATTTGGACCTACTTATTTATAATATGGAATAAAGTTTTCCAAATTCATATCAGAGAAGTTGCATAAATTAATTTAGCATTAATCCCGTTGTAAGAAATTGTGTTTTAATAGATAAAACATTGCAAAAGATAGAAATGATTTTACCTATGAATTCAGTGTAAAAATAAATTCTAATGACATACATAATATTTAGTGTTAAAATTATATTCTTTTTATAATTTAAAATAATTAAATTTTATAATTTAACCACATAATTTATTAAGATGAAAGAATTTGTTTTTTAAAAAATAATCCATGTATTTACTATTCATTAATATATGAAAGATATCAGAATAATATGAAACATTTATCCAAAGTAAATTTTAATATCACGATTCAAAAGAAGAATTTAATTTTTTCAAATTTGATTTATAATCATTTCAAAAAATAGATTTCATAAGGATTCACCCTCAAAAGGTGGAAAAACTGCATTTTTTGAAAAATACTTATTTTACCTGTAAATTTTATATTGTTCTCATAGCTTGTTCTAGAAAATGTGTAAGATTAATTATAATGTTATAAAATTCAAAATGTTATTAATACCATTCATAAATGCTAGTTCATAAAAATATTATAACAATACATAGTTGTTTAGAAAAACCTGATATTGTGTACTACAAACGCTATTGAGGAAGTTCGTAATTGCGTGTAATGCAAGCCAAGTCAGGGCTGCATGTAGTAGAAGCTCCTTTTTGTGTTGTGTATAACATAACAAAAACTAATTTCATTTAAAAATTTAAAAAAATATACACTTAATGTTGCACAGAATAACTTCTACAAAATGAACTTTCAATTGTGTGTAACACGATCCAAGAATAGTGTTGCGTATATTGCAAGCTAATACGGTGTTGTGTATAGTAAAAGCTATTCATGGTGTAGTGTACAATATAAGATATAAATTAAATTAAAAAGAATATATCTCATAAAATCTTTGGGTTTTACAAACATCATGGAGTATATATGACAGAGATCTAAATTATGTTCATAGAACTAAGACCATAAGGTGTATTCACTATTTTCATTTTATCATCATGTAGGATGAGGTGATCTTAGTTTTAGGTCATAGATCTTGGATAGATTGTAGTTTATCATCGTTCATGAATAAAGGGAACAATCATTCAAATTACCATATGGGTAATTTTTCATTGGGGGTCTAATTAATGTCCTCATCATCCATATTGTCCAGGGAATATACACCATTGGAGTAATCCTTTTGAATGGTATAAAGTAACTCCCATTTGGGTTCCAAATTTGGTGGATTCATTTCAGGTATCAATAGTGTTCTTGGGGACAATACCATGTCACCTTGTATGAAATAGCGAAGGTGAAATTTATTATTGAATGCTCTAACTATGTTGTTCTGATTCCTCTCCATATAATGCATGTCTTGAAGCCCATTCTCATCAAGAGAAACTAGTTTAGTGAAATAGAATTATGTTACACTATCTTATGCCTTTTAATTATAGATAGTTATGCTGAGTGATGGTAACTAAATCCTGATGGGTATTACTACATATGTTTAAATATGGTTCTGATTAACTGTATGATCAATCCATTTTTCGGCATGATAGAACGAGGTTTGATTAAAATGGAAATTATACATGGCATTCAATTTCTTCATCTCAACATCATAGAAGTTTTTTTCATTATTAGTGATGATGGAATGAGTGAATATAACTTTTTAGATGATATTGGAGCTCAAGAAATCAACAATTTAATTTTCATTCACCTCCGTGAGTGGAATGGGTTTTCCCATGTAGAGAAGAGATCAGTATAATTCTAAATTAACCTACACCAGTGAGAAGTCTCTAATGGATATGTTCCCATGAAATTGTTCCCCAAGACTAAAAATGTTCAATAGTAATTGGTGGTATTCAGAGACTTTGGTTTCCGATGCACAAAGATAGTATGGATCTGACATGGATGACATCTTTTGTCGAATTGGATAAAATCATGGATAATGATGGACTAAAAGAAGTGAAACCTTTATATTCAATGATAATGTTTTGAAGATTCTAGATGATATCTGAATGAACCGACATGGAATTCATACATATCCTGGGGAATATAAACTTCATGAATGAATCATAGGAAAAATCCATATAAATCATGTCTATATAGGATCTTCTCTAGACTAGTACTTTTATAGAGGGTAAACTACACTATGCACTGACATATTTTTCAAACATTCAACTCGGTATGTTGGGATATTACCATGTTGGATATATCAAATAAATAAAACATTCCAACCATGGGTCCCTTCTTATATTTTGAATGGTGGCCAACAGGTCCCATTGTTGAGACACCAGTAGTCAGTTGGCTTTCAAACTGGCTATCTTCTTTTTATGGAGTGATGAGAGAAACGACACATTGATGAACCACATGGATAATAAAATCATCCCTGTATCGCTCTGTGAGATATGATGAAATTCTAGAAAATGCATATGATCAATCGTTCTATGACTGAGGGACATGAATAACATATATATTAGAGAATAATTGGGCCATAACCTAGCTATTTCACTTTAGTAGTGGAATAATATTTTGATTCCTAATGACATAGTCATAGTTGAACAGCTAAATGGTCAGTTTTGGTGTCCCATCACATAGGAATTTGAGGAACATAAATATCATGTGACAAATAAATACCAATGATAAGATCCCAAAACTATTCCTCGTTAATGGTAAAACCTTCAATCAGTGGGAATGAATATAGATATATAGTCTATGTAGCTGTGGTGAAAGAAAGCCAGCAAGCACCTGGCCATTGACATCTTTCTGTGGAATTAACCTGATGTCAAACTGCTAAAGGATCACTTCCCATGGAGATTGAAAGGATATCAACACGGGGAAGTTCAAAATATATTATTACGGATCCACCTAGTACACTAGCTATATTTCATGGTGCTTCAATTAATTTCGCAACTTCTATATTGTGAATACCAGAGCAGTGAAGCTTGAATTGATAGTGGAATTTCATGTCTCCGTATTGAGGAGCGTGAATCTGAGATAGTATAAACTATTCAATATTCCCTCATTGTTATTATGAGAAATAATTGAATTGATGAATCATTCAACTATAGTCACATAAAGGAACAATGGCTTTCCAGCGACTAGTGGCATCATAATCATAGTTTTTAGCGACTACTTCTTGATCTCATCAAAATCAATCTAACACAATTCATCCCACTAGTAGTTATCACCTTTCATATGAGCTGGGAGAAGGGATTAATCATTCCAGCATGATTCATGAGGAATCAGTGTGTGTAGGATAAGTGTGCATAAAATCATAGGAGCTCCCAATGATTGCTTGGAGGAGGCGTCCAAATGAAGGACATGATCTTTTATGGATCAATATCGATGCCTATATATTCAATAAGAAAGATATTAAACATTACACAGTTAACACTGAAAGAATATTTCACGGGGTTAATTTTCGGATGGTAGGAGTATAGGAAGGTGAACACATTCGGAAGATCTCTGAGCTGGTCTCGATGCTGGCATGATTTCACCAAAAATTCATCCACATAGTTATCCACCAATGTTCTGAGGATTTTTTTCTTATTTTTTTCTTGGAATATTAATAGTTGGATCCTACATTCTTTAGAAAAAAAGGAATTACTTGTTATAAAAAGGTGCGTTGTGGTTCTCTGATGGAGGTCGATTCTCCATCCTTAAGATCCATCCAAATTTTATTATATCCATAATACCATTCCATGATGAAGGGATCCTGTAATCCAATGATAGCATCAATCAACAGTTATGTCATAGGAAGGGGGAGTCGTCTTTTGGGTAGGGACAGTTCAGATCACGAATGTCGATGATTAATTTTATCCCAACACTCTTCTTCCTAACATAATCAATTTTGTCTCGCCATTTAGGTTAATAGAAATCCTAAGAAATGTTATCTTTATAAAGCTTATCAACCCTGTCATCGACCATGGCACTGTGAAAAAGGGGTATCTTCCAGTGATTCTGTTTTAACCCATGATGGTTTAGTTGGAGACCATGGTGGTGGATGAATACTTAAGGATTCAGTCTTATAATCTCATCATAGCTCCAAGAAAATAAAAATCATTATTTTTACAGGAAATCCATATACTTGTCTTGTGCCATTGTAAGAATAGTTGTGTTAATTAGTATTGGCCTAAAAAATTTCATGGTACTGAGGTTCACCTATACCATCTAATCAATGGTGGTGGACACACCATCCTCAAATTCGGGAGGAGCATCTTCAAAATACTCTTCATCATCAACAGTGAGAGGGTCATTAGTAGGGGATATCCTTCTATGTTGGATAATCATGGATGAAATATAGTTTTATCCTGAGAGGTTGTTTAATCATCTTTAAGGGACACATGATCTATCGAAACCATTACAATGAATGCATTAAATTAAATTCCTTCAGCCCACCGACTTATTGGGACACACATGAAAATATCAAATTAGTAGTGGCCCGTCTTCTTATATTGGTTGATCACATATCAGCAGAACAAGAAAGTATGACATATTATTGCATCTATGGGGGGGAAATCCACATACCACACAATTGTAATGGGCTCTAGGATCACTCAATACTAATTTCTATAAGAGTAAAAAGTGATTGTATGGAATTACATATACATGGGAGAAAAATTTTCACTTCTTCCAAAAATAATAATGATGTTCACTAATTCTAGATTCGTGGACACTAACCGATGGATTGGGAGAATTATGGAACAATTTTTGTCTATACATGGGGTGATTGTAGAAGTAGTTTCATCATAATCATTAGCTTAATCTTTTTTCCATTTCTCTTGGAATATCCATCATCTATGTAGTGGGATTCGATTGAAGAAAATTGAGATGAATCACCTTGGACCACACCCACTTGACCAATGAGGTAGTACAAAAGTCATTGGTGATACGAGGAATGGAATTTCACAAGTAGTTGGGGCCATGTCCTACCCATAAATGCATTGTAATCAGTGTATAATCAGACAACAATAAACTCTGTGTTGGAAATGAGGCCTTCAAATTGGGTCTTTAGGTAGATATTCTCAACCAGTGTTTTCTCCATCCTAGAATAACCATGAATCTTCATGTCAGATGTACTCAAGTATGTTTCTAACAATCCCAGCTTGTAGAGTATTCAGGTATGGATGATATTGATCCACATACCCATGTCAACAAGACAATGTTGGATTTCCATGCCATTAAATTGGATAGTGATGTATATTGTGTTGATGGTCCTCATTATGGTGGATCCTTTATCTTCCCCAATGATTGAAATAATTGCCTAAAATTTTTTATTCTTGAATTATTTAGTATGGATGGCTTATGGGGATACTACCTCTATCTCAAACTAGAAGGGTATTCTAAGGGCATCTATACGGGATTCATCCATGTTTGCAGATGAGGATAAATCATTATGAATTGTGATCCATGCAGGAATATTATACATTTTCTTAAGTACTTCATACATCCATGTGAGGGGAACAATTCTTTCGACAAGAGATTAATCTACATCTGTTAAAACGGGATGATTGTGGTTGGTGCTGGGAATGTCACATTGATCACTGGACTACTAACGTAGAGTGATCACTAGATGATATCCAGATGACTATGGTCTATCCTCTATTAAACAAGGTTAGTCATTGAACATTGGTGTCGTCTTCACCTAATCATTCCATATGAATGGTGATGGGGGTGAATCTGACAAAATAGGATGAGATGGTTATTCATGATTAGCTCCGTACTAGACCTGATGTATGTCTTAATAGAATATGAGAAATGGATATGATCAATGGATTAATCATTATGGCAATTTATATACCCACGGCTCGGTCGATGCTAACGTCTACTGGGGATGTCGAGAGGGCATTTCTAACGCTCTTCCTCCTATGGTACCGTGTAAGCGTCTCCCCGTTAAATGGTTTTCACTGGATAATACTCATGATCATCAATTGAAGATTCCTCCATTTATGGGTGGATTCTGGGGGAAATCCCCATCATTGAGGGTATGATGTCTTCTAGAGTATGAGATTGCTTTGGTAATAGCAGATGGATTTTCCTTCCCTTGAAAAATCAATGTTTTCTCTTTTATGATGGAGAAGGTTGTAATATCAATTTAAATGTAGTAAAAGAAGGTATTGTAGAGACTTCATAAGGATATAGATGATTTAAATATGCACAAATAATACCATGGGAAACATGCCTACGAACTATCTAGTCATCATACTTTTGAGACCCGTAGTTAGAAACTTGTTGTCATTATCCCTTACTGTCATTATCATGATTTATTATAGACACACATTACACTTCTGTTGAGGTAGAACCCAATATAACTATTTTGTTATTGACCTGGTCATAGATCCATTATTTGAACACATAACACTTCTTGATAGTGTTTCTAAGGAAATGGTTGTAGGGGAATTAATTGGGACGATCAGTGATATCTAACTCTTCCGGCCTCCAGTATTCTAAAAACCGAATGATTAACTAATCCATGAAACTCCTTAAATATCTTGGGACATTAGTCTCACTAAATGAGTATGTCTGGTATCATTTATATGGGAAAAGGGCTCTGGGATCTTAGCCCTAACTGGGGGCTTGTAGAGCCTAATGAGTAGGTGGAACCTGGTTGTCTCTCCTAGTTGGTGGTGGATCATTATGTGATAGTGCCTATCGATTATGAGTTTGTAGATTATGAGCTAGAGGCTAAGACATAGGTTGTGTCCCTCCGTGAGGTTGTGGAGGTGGATCTTCGAGTAACAATTCTATTAGTCTAGGGGACTCTATATGTGAATTAATAGCAGTCTTTGCCTTGAAAACACATCTTGGGCCAGATGCTGGATGCAATCGGCATGCTTAGTCTGCTTGTTAGTGCGAATCCTCTAAGGGTTGAGACTTCATAGAAATATCCCAGAATCTTATCGAGGTGTTTTAAATGATGAAAAAAGGAACGGGTTTAGTCTTCACATTACAAACAAATATTTTTAGTTGCAGTGCCTCAGTTAGTGGAATAACGAGTGAATACATGAGGCCATACAACATTTTGGGAATGTTTTCAAATCCCTCATCCGAAAATTACTTTAACTTGAAGGGGTTATCATGAATTGTATTTCCATTTGTGGAACAAAACTTGTATAGAAACTTCCTAAAAACATCATCCCAACTAGCTAGGGAACCTATGGGAAATGATCTACACCAGAAAAAGGCGGCTCCTTCTAGTTTATGAATGAAACACTAGATCTTAGTAGTTTCCTGCTTTGTTGGAGTTCCCATAATGGGTCTGCACATTGAAATAATGTGGTCTAGATACTGTAGTACATCTTCTATCCCATTTAATGGGGAGAAGGTAGGATTTTAGAATCATGGGTACTCGTATATCACCCACCCATTCAAGATATGGTTTATTATCAAGAGGGATTGTTTCATGTCATGTTTCAAGAGCTTTGTGTTGAGAAATAAGTTCATACATTAGATAATACTGGGAGGGATTACTATCTTGATGCGGTTCCTTTACCACCAATTTATTGTAATGTTCATTAACATGGTAAGATATCTTAGTGGATCGTGGAGTGGATAGTGGGGAACTCGAGGGACTAATGGAAGAACCTATGGAGAAGCCAGTAGAACTTACAGAGTGGCCGGTAGAAACCAAGCCATGTGCTAAGAAGGATACTCACGAAGTTCGGGTGGATTTCAAATTACATACCATTAAATATTGTTAAAAAATTCATCCTCTAACCATACTAGATGGGAAGGGGTGTCGAGATCATAATGAAGAACCTATATATTGTGGATTTGTGCTTGCCTCTGCTTCCCCGGTCGAGGGTAACTATAATCTCACAGCCTTTCCAACAAGTGTTCGACAAGGATTTCATCAACAATCTTATTTTATTTAGAATGATTCTGATTCAATGAAACCTTTTCCAGATCTTCTTCCATATTAAGCACTAAAACAAATGGGTTAGGGGGTTGATGGTCCGAAATTCCTATATATCCTTGATTGGATCTCAACCGAGAGGCAACAACTAGGAAGGTTCAAGAAGGCCAAGTGTATTCATTTGTTGGAAATGGTATACACCTTCAAGGTATACCAGGTGTTGTTGTAAACTAGTGAGATGTTCGTCCTCTCTTACATTTTTCAATTCCCACATTATTGTATATCACATAAAAAACCATGTCCATTATAATGATTCCTGAAGGTATATCCTATATGCCATTGGGAAAACAATATTGATGAAATATGTGAATGAAATTCAAGGAAACATACGTCTACTATAAATAGATTACGACATGTGGGGAATTGTAATCAATAACACTATGGAGTATAATAAATACTTGGATGCTTTATTATTAGAGTGTTTGATGACAACCGTGTGATAGAGGATGATGATCCATAGCGAGTGAGAAAAACTCAACCATGCGGCACTACTGGCCAATGTCATCGAAGTTTTCTCATCTATTAGGGTTGAATAATTTTCAATGAAGGAGACGAGAATGATTTATTCCTATGTTTCAGTAGATGAATACAATCACATTTTGGGTTAGGGAATCTGGGATCATGAATATTGTAGTCGCAATTGGCCAAAACTTCATGGGGAGATGGTCCGCTATGAGAATGTCTGATAGTCTTCATCATTCATACATAGGATATGTCCCTTTTCTAAACCACTAATTGAATGGGGGACAATGAAGGACTTGTATTTCCACTAACAATGATCGTTATGTTGGTGGATTGGTCGGTGGAGAGTATGGGGCGCAGGTAGACAAACCACGACACCTTGGGCTGCTTCCCAGGGACTCTTTGGACAATACCACCACATCCTTGTAAGAAGGGATACTAACCACTACTTCTCATATAAGGGTGGTATTTTTGGCTGTGGATTAGTATTTCCATATCCATCAGCCAATCCTTATAAAAACAGTCAATGATCACTTGTCATGTTATAGAATGACCCCCAAGTGATGATAGAGAGGATTTCTCAACAAGACCCAAGAAAGAATACAAATCATCCTACTATTGTATATATCTGTAGAGGTATTCTAGGAGCTGGTATATCTCTCTTTTTGGGAGGACCAGGATAATATTCGTAGTTCATACCCTATTCCCAAACATAGTGTATGGAGTATTGTTTCCATCATGGAATCACACTCTGACTCAGATTTTGAAAAGAATTTGGGATTTAATGTGATCTGAGGTTTCTCAGTATTATTCTTCTGGCAGTGGAGAACTACCCTCCTACCCTGTGATGGTTCTTCTTGGTAGGTCATTTCATTGACATAGGAAGGACCTCTTCTTGAAAAACCTATGGTACCGGGAGAACCTAGGTAGATTTCGAATGAATCATGGGGATGACCTCCATGAGTGAGGGTGTTGGAGTGGGGATGTCCTCTATAGAAGCTGGTAATCACATGGGGAGGGTATCCATGGAGACCATCAATAGAATAGGGAGTAACTTCACATCAGTCGGTTTTGGTAACTATTATACTAGGAGGGTCTTTTTGTTGATAATATTGGACATGAGGATGATCTTAATGTCGACTATCGATGGAGTGGGGAGGACCAACATGATGAAGGGTAACAGGGTGTGGATGATTTTTTTCATTGATAACATGGTATGTGGGGTAAATTTCCATATGTGAGATCATAAGAATGAGGAGGACCTCCATGCTGAACACGTGAGTTGGGAGGACATCTACTCTAGCTTAGGGTGGTATGGGGATAACCTTCATACTGAACATCATCGTTGAGGGTCAGCCTAGGACGGTTGTTCTTTGCAATAATGACATGAAATATTGTCCCATCCTATCAATGGGGTGGCAGGAATGTCAATCACATTTGGTCATAGTGGTTCCATAGCTATTGGGTGATAAATTAAAGATAAAACACATCAGTGGTTGCTCAAACCAATGAAGCTATTGAGGATGATGCCCCATGTAGGGAATCCTCCTGAGTATGCACCCAAAATTTTCATCGGGTAAACAAATCATGGGACGGTTGTGTAGAGGATTGGACCACATTCTACTCGGTCTATGACACTAGATGACAGTGTGGTTTTATCCTGTTTGGAGACCTTCTTTATGGTTCCTTGTATTATGTTGATGCTGGGGTGACTCAAACATTCTACACCTTATCTATTTAAGGGAGTGAATCATAAGATCATTCTAGGGAGATGCCACCAAAATTATTATTGATTAGAGTGGGGAGATGTGGCTCCCTACACAACCCTTGGTTTCAGCAGTGGTGGTGGGGCACAGGAGACTCCAAATATTGACATGTCGCATTACTCATCAAGATGACCCCCTCCTTCTCGTATCATTGAACCGTAGTATCAATTATCCTCCTATAAATAAATTTGGTTGGTGAGATAGGTTGTGGGAACCATGTAACCATTATCATGGGGGTCATCGCAGATGAGGTTAATCCATGTAAGATTTCCAAATTTTTTTCCCCTACCCTTAAATTTATGATTGGGATGTGATCAGTTTATTCCAACTATAGCATGAGTATTGGAATGCATGAATATTCATCCATCCGTACCGATAGAAAGATCCATGCTGACAACATTATTTACTAGGATGCTCTGTGATTCACTTCCCCAAATACATGTATGTTTCACGCCAAGAACACTATTTTATTTCCAGGACATTGTATTTAATAACTGGATCTTGGGAAATTATTATCTATTGATACCTCAAATGATGATAATCTTCATATTGAGGAGAATATTTTCCATATGGGTTCACCATTTTGGTTTCCGATTCTTTCGCTGAGGCACACATCGTCCATGAGGGAACAATTATTGTTGTTTCGCATTCCTTCTTTTCAATGGAATGTGGCTTTCATCACATCTTACGAAATATTTTCTCCATGATAAAAATTGGATGATTGTTTTTTGGTCTCTCCTTTAATGGATTCATCCCCAGAATTCATCTCCTAGTTCAAGTCTCTCTTATTGATTAAGTCATTGTTTGGGAAACAATTCATCTTGCCATATATTATTTGATTCCATTTTATAAAACATCATATTCAAGGACATTAATGAGTGTTTAATGTAAGGGAAACATCCGTTTTCATAAGATTAGTCACATTGGAGAATCACTACTATTTCTAGATGTTGAAACACCGGTAAACCTGGAATTTCCCATGTCATAGGGCTTCTCGAGGGTGTAGAATTTCAAGGAATAACACATTTAATTCATGGAATTATAATATGGAGTCATGTCTCTATGGTTTTTCTTGGGATCCCATGATTAACAAAGGGTATGTCATGAGTTTTACATATTGAGGATATGGATCTGCCTGATTAGAATAGCGATGAGACTGGATCAGATGGGTACATCCTTAGGAATGATAAAAATGAATGTTTACCATATAAATGGGTCATAATTACTAATAGGTATGGACCCAATGTGGTGGGTTAGACAAAGAGAGAGTATTCACATTTTGAAGGCTGGTATGGACATCAGAGGGAGTGGATCAGAGGGTAGTGGGTTCCAACAAAGGGGACACCAAATGTTACCATTGGCTGAGATTTAAACCCCCTTAGGATTCTGATGTATCATGTTTGACTGTAGGGATCAAAACACTAGTGGATTTAGAGGGTGGTTGGGGATTAATAATGGTTAATGGTTAATGTTCTACAAAGATCACTTAGTTTAACAGAGCATAAACATGGTTAGTTTCCCATATGGATGGATTGATTTCACTGGGATGCGGGGATCTGGGTAAAATATGGATGGATATGGATGAATTTTTGAAATATGGAATGAATTAAAATATAACTGAGAACTTTTGTACAGTTAAACTATTGGGATTTATCCTCAAAGAGGTTTCCTACATATCCACTTTGTGGGGAATCAAATTCCATATAGTTCTTGAATGGGGTGATGAGTCTCTCAAGGACGTGGCTTGTGAGAATTAACTCATTGATGGGGCCGTAAATGAATGGAAACCAATGAGTTAAGGAATGATCTCTATGAGACACAAAGGCTCGGATGATAGATCATGATTGTACGTAGGAGATGGTCTTGAACCTTAAAGATTATTACTACATACCTTTCCCAAAAAAGGAAGATATCAAAGTCCATGTAGTTTAGATAAGGTGAATGGAACTGATGTGTAAAGATAGGATAACAAATCAGAGATATTCATGGGGCATATGCATGGTTAGATACCCATAGAAATATGGGAACTCTTGGTTAGAAAAGTATGGATTAGGTGTTGGGGGATTATCCATGGTCTCCATCCTATGATAATGGGATATATTGTCAATGTTGTACGCAATGGAAAGTAACCTGAATGGGTGTAGATGAACACCTCATGGTGGTTCATCTAGGTGATGTGTCCCATAGAGGTAAGTTTTCATAACAAGGGAGTTTATCCCTAGGGGGAACACCAATTTCACTATTTTTGGGGATCAAACATCATAAGATGCTTCCTACATATCTGAAAGGGATCAAAACCCATATAGTTTAGAATGTGTAAATAGTTTAAGATCATGAGGTTGAAGATTGAATAGATGTGAAAGGGTTGGGCAGAAGGATAAGGGGGTTGGACCTCAGAGAGGCTTCCTACGTACCCATATTTGATGGAAGAGATCTACATATGTATAGTTTTCTAGAGAGAGGTTTGGGGATTACACATGGTTAGCAGCCTAAAGTGGATTTCACAATTGATTCTTACTCAATGCCCACATGAGTCATGCTTGGTTGGAGAAATAAGAGGTAGTTATAGACATCACAATTTCCTCGTGAAAGGTGCATTAGCGAGTAGTAGGATGTGGATTTTTCATGCCTATAATCCCAGAGAGGCAGTAGGATATTACAATTGGTTAGTAGCCAAAGTAAGGAATGATTGAGACATTTTCCATGAGGGAAGCCTTAGTAGGGGTCCAGGTTTATTAGGAATATATTTCCACCATAAATAGAGAAACCAATCCAGAGTTTCAAGGCTTACACAATGGTTCACCAAGGATCACATGGTGACAATTCACAATCAGATAGGAGGAGTGAGAGTTCGCTAGATCCCATATCCTTCATGGTCCTTCCAAGATTTTCACTCATGTGCTGATCATATTTTAACCTCCATTATTATGACATGGATTCTTCGTAGTTTAGCATCCTATTTCTCAGAAGATGGGGATTTACTCCTCAGCCTAGGGACATACAAAACTCGTAAACTTTGAACACATGGTGAAGGGAAGGAACCAAAAATTCCAAGGTTTAATGGGGTTGTGGAGTCATCCATTAGAGGTTCCACATTACAATGTCGACATGAAGAATAAATAACCACATTCATACCTATGAAATGAATCATTAGTTAAGGAAACATATCATGGAGCATGCCTCGAGGGACTAGGAAATAACTACATGCATTCCTGGAGAGATTTACAGAGGAATTTCATTAAAGATGTGGTATTTTATCACAAGGGGAGCACATACATGGTTCCTTCGGGTAAGGATGACACATGGATCAAATACGAAGGGGTGCACGTAAGATTATGTTGTTTCACGCATGATGTAATTATACATGAAATATGGTCCTGATATAATGGAAATCATTCACGTAAGAAGAATATTTTGTGTGAAAGTTCTATAGAGTAAAATTAAATGGGTGAGGGTAATGCCCTAGTGAGCCCACCTGAAATCGCACCCATGAGAGACTTGTCGTGCGACATCCAATACTTGGAGGACATATATTTCTCACAGTTATATAATTGGTCATATTTCATGCACACGAGTGATGGGTTGTCTTTCATAGAGGTACCCCAGAATGAGGGGTGAATATCTATTTATAGATGAAAACATAAGTTGTTGTGCTCAAGGTGGCATCCATGAAAGTGTAATTTAAAGTTTCTTATGGTGATAAATATCTTGCGCATAGTATCGACTATAGTGTTCCTGGTGGATTTCATTAGATCTTATGGATTGTTAATTTTCTGGAAGTTTGGCATTGAATAATCCTTTTTTCATCGCATTGTGCAAGAAATATTTTACACTGGATTTTCAATCTTGCGTGCATACTTCAGTTCTTGGGTGCACCTCCTTTTGGTGTCTTCAAATTGTCCACTGATATAAAATATGCCTTTGATTTACTAAATATATTTCAATTCATTTAATTTAATAATATTCGATTCCAAAAAATATGTTGTGTAAAAC
Source organism: Viscum album (assembly GCA_963277665.1). Lineage (NCBI taxonomy): Eukaryota > Viridiplantae > Streptophyta > Magnoliopsida > Santalales > Viscaceae > Viscum > Viscum album. The sequence goes on along the minus strand of OY728157.1, from coordinate 1,066,960,754 downwards.
TAGATAAAAAATTAAGTTTACTTCAGTTGTTTTCATGAAATATTATTCCTGTGTAAAAATTAAATTTTTAGGTAAATTGTGGTCAAAGGGGTCATTGTAGAATATTTTATGAATAATCATCATGAATTAATTATCGTACTAAAAAATATTAATATTTTTTAAATAATCATTAATATGATAATGATAAATAAAGCAATGTTATGATAATGTAGATGGTAGGTTGTACGTACACATGAGCAATGTTCTCATATTTGAATGATCATTGTGAAAAAAGAGAAGAATTATTATATCGTTAAATATTAATCATTATATCATAAATATCATATTATTTAATCATATATATATATATATAAATATATAATTTATATCAAGAAAAAAACAATCATATCATGTCGATTAGGTGATAGTCCACACATAAATGATCAACGTTAACACATTTTAGTGTGTGAAAGTGTAATAATGAAATTTAGATACAAATATTTATATATTATTTATATAAATTTATTTATGTCATGAATACAATATATATTTTCTTTTATGTTTCATAAGTTTTATTATAATCATCCCCATCTCTTCCACATACAGTGTGAAAGAATCAAATCACTGGGAAGGGCTTGTAGTCCACACTTGCACAAATGATGTTATCATTTTCATAAAAATATAATCAATAAAAATATTAGTGTTAATTAAATTAAATAAGAATTAATACATAATATATATCATATATAACATATATAAATATATTTATCATAATTATTACCACCATGAGTGATGGTAAAGTAGAAATGAACATTCTTTTTCATGAGTTAGTAGTTCACCGTACATAGAAATTATATGTTCGTTACCCATTAGAAGGAGGTGTGTGTTAGATTAGGTATAAATCATAACATAAAAAAAATAGAATATTCAGGATAATGTTTATATTATGTATAAATGGAGTAATATATGTATTTGAAGTATATAATAAAATGAAAGAAATGAGATTGTTGGAAAACATTACATCAAAAATAATTTAACTTCATTTACTTTTAAAAAATGGATTCTAAAGAGTGATTTGTATAAAATGTGAGGAAACAAGGCTCAAGGGATCAATGCCGGTAATATATTTTGTTAGATCTTAGATGAGATAATGTGGTTTGATATTTTTTAGGAAGTGGGATTAGTAGATTCCATTATTAGTGGAGGTGGATTGGCACCCCTTTGATATTTTAATAAAGTAATTATTCCTAAATTTCTTAGGTTTTAAGGTGGATGAAAATATTTTACCAATTGGATCATATAGATTATAGGGTTGACATATGGCCATCCAACAGCTCTTATACAATTTTTATGTCATTTGGGACTTATGGATAACATTTATTTCCTTATTGTGATTAATTAAACAATAATCGTTGTAATTAATTTAATTAATTTCAACAATATTTCTGTTCAAATAAATCATTTTTCTTTTTAGGAATTTTAAATTATTATAATTCAAAATATGGAATAAATTTTTCCAAATTCCAATCATAGAAGTGGAATAAATTATTTTAAAACTCATCACGTAGGCATCATGACAATGTGAGTTATTAAAGTAAAAATATATAATCAATTTCCATATTTTTATAATAATTATCAAAATGAAAATTTTTAGAATGAAAGAAATTGTATTAATTGATAAATATTATCTAACTAAACACTAAAAAAATTAAATTTATAATTTTCCCTTATAAATAAGTTATATTAAAAAATATTTTGGAACTAAAATTCATTATTTTTTCCATTCAATATAAATTAATCATTTCAAAAATATATCAAAAAAGCATCGTTACATAATTTTTATGTTTATATTTAACATATGATGTTTATTTTCAAATATTAAATCATATAATGTTTCAAAATTTATATTTTAAATGGATTCTATATTAAAATGTGTTAAACATGCCTTTATAAAAATATAGTTTTTTATGTTTAATATTGAGTTTATTCTTATCTTATGCTTGTATAACCTAATATATAAATATAAAAAATGTTTTATTGAATATATAATTTATATATATTTCATTAAAATTATTTAATAATAGTAATTTTTTTCTTTGAGAAAATACTCTTTTTAAAGCATAAATAAATATTTCTATTTATATCCCATTGTTTCTTATTTTTCTTTCCCATTATTGGTATCCCAAGATTTCATTTTATATTTATATAAACCATAAAGTTGAAAAATTTTCTTTAAATTATTCATAATGGATACATTATAATGTATTATATTAAATTTTAATATTTTAATAATATATTAATGTTTTGTAAATCTCAGTCTTGCATGTAACACAAGCCATCGAAGAAGGTCAATATTACATGTAATGAAAGATAACTTAGTGTTTCTTACATCGAAATATATTGAAAATTTTTTAAATAGAAATTATAATATAAATAGATTGAATATTATATTTTCTTAAAAAAATGGTGTCACGTTTCATACAAACTATCAAATAGATTGTTCATAATTTAAAAACATAGGGTCTTATAATTTCCATAACATAATTTAATTACATACATGTAATTTAAACTCTATCTCAGCAATATAATGTTTCATATTTCCTATTTTTAAATCCCACATAACTATACGGGTTCGTAAAACAAACATCAGAAAAAAGATAATTATATATAAAGGGGTTTGATGTAATAACATATATCTAGGTATCTATGTAAGAGAATATTAGTGGGAAATTGAGATATATAATTAGAGTTAAAGAATATATATAGAGGGAGTGATTTACGTCATCAATTAAAAACAAGTGAATGACCAATAGAAAGTTGAGGGTCAAAAATATTTAAATAAATGATGATTTAGAAGGCTATCAGTTCAACAAAAAATAAAGTATTACCGAATCATATTTTTTTGAAGAAACTTTTCCTATTTGTAATGTATTATTTTACGTCCTATGTATACATAAAAGACATATTTCTATAGAAAAAAATTAAAATTTGTTTGTGCTTTGATCTATCATCCAATTCAATTAAATATTAATATTTATTTATGATACAAAACAACTATAAATAATAGATTAGTCTCTAATAATAAAAGTTATATTACTGGATCAACAGTAAAATTTTTTCATCAAAATGTTTCTCTAAAAACACTGAAAAAAATAAATTTGACATTTTATAGGTTAGGGGTTATCGAGAAACCCAAATCATTTGTCGGTCATGGGTTCTTGACTTGCACCCTTAACAAAATTTATTGGTTGCCTCATGGTTTATAGGTTGAATTTTTCTCAAAAAAAATTAATATATCATCAAAAATATAAATTATGTACATTTTTTTAATAATTCTAATCGTTAAATAACCTATTAACTAAAATATTTAATACAAAATAAATTCATAAATACTTTATCCACTTATTTCCACAAAGGTCCCTCTATAGTTTAGGGTTTTTCAATAATATCATTTATAGTATTTCTAATTATAGACACCTTATCATAAATATTAAACACCATTGGTTTAATTTTGGTTTTTCATTATTATTAACAATAAAAAATATTCACAATGGTTTGTAAATAAAAAATCCATTATACTATGAATGTTACCCTAGAGTATCAATCAAGGCACATAGTAAGGCCCATTTCCATGTACAATGTTACCCCGAGACAAGCTCGGAACACTTTTCAGGGTTATTACTCTAGGGTACATTTGTTCCATAACCATGTCAACTTATAGTCTCCAAATAGGGACTTATGGTTAGTGAGACCCTGATAATCACTCCTTACAAAATTTCATGGATATTATTCTATACTCATCCTAAAATTATATCATTGGTTTATTTTATCTAATATATGTCTTCGTAAATCTAGTTCTCAGGGTTGCTACTAACCATCAACTGATAACAACGTTATCTCCCAATCCCCATATTTCCTAAAGTCAATTTCTACAACTAATTACAATGGCATAGTAATATGGAATAAAATATTAAATAATTTATATTTTAGTGGTATTGGTAATCAAGATACATAAATAAAATTTTTGTTAAAAAAGACAAACTACAATATAATTTGTTTGTTATTTATAAACAATTAACTTTTCGGATAAATGTATTCCATCTAGTAAATCCATTAATATCTTTCATCGTACGCTTCTGGGATTCCTATGGAATGATACATAATAAAAGTGAGATTAAATGTCTTGTAAGGGAAATAATATTGGATTCAATAATTAGTAAATGAGAGTAATAATTATGAAATTGCAAATAACTGAACTAGCATTCCATATATTCAATAAACTGATAAGGGAGTACATAAAAATATTACAAATTTAATAAATGGAAACACATTCTAGAAAAATCGATATATAAAGAAAAATAAATATAGAAATGTAGTAATCTAAAACACATACCACATAATCATTGAGATGAAAATGAAATATATTCATAGATATTTCAATACAAATATCATTAATGAATAAGGATGAGACTAACTGAAATTAATGATTTCTTAATTAACTTTATGTCTAATTCACATGAAAACCTATACCATCAATATATTTTACAAGATAATTAAAAAATATAAATAGAAACATGTTTATTTTATACATCTTATTTATCTTATGAAAAATTACTTATTTATCAAGAAACTATATAATTTCTCAGATCCACTAATAATTGCATCTCCAAATAATTCTTTATATCGAGTATTTAATTTCATTAAAAAAATATTCATGATCAAATATCAAGATTAACTAATGATTGAAAATTAATCAATATTTACCCAAATGATCAAATATTATTAACATATAAATCATATGTAAAAAGGTATAAGATGAATGAAAAATAAATATCCATGATAAATTAAAAGGATATTTAAGGTGAAATTCAATGTTCAATAATTATAGGAGATTGAATATTTCAGAGAGACTAACAAATGAATCAAGAAATATAATGTGAATACTAACATTAGACAAATAATTCAAAACCCATCGTATGGAGGAAATAAGATGGTATCAATACAACATATCCCATGTTGATTATAAATATGTTTTCTGTTCGTTGATGATTATAAATACTATAAAACTATCTTTTAAAACATTTTTGTGTAAAATATAATTTAATTTTGAATAACCGTCTAAAAAATTCATTACAAATTTTGTTGGAAATAATTTCATTAAAATGTTACATTTAAAATTTGAAAATGAATGTTCAAATAAATGATGGCTGAGAAATCATTATAATCCATACAAGGTAAAAATACTATTCCATTTGCATGTTTTATGAATAGAAAAGTTCCATTTTTAGATGGTGATAGGAGATGCATTGAAAAATTGGTAAAAGAATAAAAATGACAAAAAAATATTTAATAATTCATTTTATAAAACATTTTTGAAATCATTTTTTTAAAACATTATTTTTTAGAAGATAACATTTTCTCTCGCTAAAGAGAGAAATAAAAGTTTTTTTATGAAAACATTTTTTAAAACATTTTTATTACCAATGAGTTGAAAATTAGAATAAATACTAGAAAATGGTCATGAATAAAACAATAAGAGAAAAAAAATATATCAAAAAATTTGAAATATTTTCTTCAAATTGAAATTATATTTAATGGTTTGTAGTATTAGTGTTGAAACAAAAAATATTTATACATCCAAAAGTGTCCCAATCCTCCTTGAATCATTTGATATCATAATACTCATGAAAGGATAATATTAACAGAATAATATAATATCATTGGAATATATTTATTCATGATATATCATTTCAAAGGTTGTATATACACCATATAAAAGAAACTAATAGCATAAAAACAACTGAGTCTAAATGAAATATAAATTGAGAAGAAAATCAATTACCTTGGATTATTTTCAGGTGAAATTTATTTAACATAATATATACAAATATTATGTTAATTATATATTTCTGGAGGAAATTATTATACTTTATTATTATTTTTAATTAACTATTTACTATTTTTTGAAAAAATAATTAATAAAATATGTTTATTTCATGTCTTTTGTTCAAATTCTATTATCTTTCAAAACTAATTTTCTCTGTTAACTTTGTTAAAATTGGATTTTTTATAATATCTTAAGAATAATAAAAATGACATAATTATTTTATATATACATGGAAATTCTTTTAAAAAAACCATTAAATATGGTTATGAAAAATTAGTCAACCTTTTAATCATGGATATGGTAGGTCGTATATAAGAATAAGGAATATTTTAATTTTCATTGATCATTATGGAAATTAGGTGACTGGAATTATATATATATAATTATAAAAATATCATAAACACCATATTATCCAATCATATAAACTTATATGTGCAATTATTCTGAAAAAAATGAATCACATCACATTTAGGATGAGTTAGTCAACTCGTCTATGAACGAAGTTATCACTTTTAGTGGGTTAATGTGTAATAACGATATATATATATATACATTTAAATATTATATTTAAATAATAATAATTTAATAATTTATATAATATATATTTTTTATGTCTAATATGTTTAATTAAAACCATACATTATATGTTCCATGTATAGTGTGAATGAATCACAGCACTTTGAGAGGGTGGTAGTCCACACATCCATGAATGATGTAATCATTTTTACACAAAATGGTATGAATAAAGAAATCTATATTAAAACGAGTTGTGTTTATGTTAAGTTATAATTAATAACATAGAAAAATACAATTATATTTAGGATTAAATTAGTCTATGTAATCATGTAATAAGAAGAGTATAGTGAGTATAGAAGAAAATAAAATAAAAGAGACCAATGGAAAACATTACAGAAATAATTATGTTACTATTTTTTGGTTATACCGAAGAGTTTCTAATCAAAGACAATTAAAAATGGTAGGATTATATTTCAATTGTTGGAATGTTCCAAATATATTATCATACATCATGGATGATATTATGTGTTTTGATATGTGTGAGTATGTTGGAGAAGTGGTTACCTTATGTAGTGGAGGAGGAGTGGTAGTCTTGTAATTTTTTGTAAAAGGGATTCGTCCATCATTCTTCATGTTGAAAGTGGATAAAATAATAGACATAATTTAATCCAAGGGATTATATGGATGATATATATGTCCATTAAATATCTCTAGGGAATGTTTATTGTTTGTTATTCTGCTTATGGTTAAGGTCTAGTTCCTTATTATGGTTAATTTAACCATATTCATTGTAATTAATTTTAATTACATTCACAATTATTTTTAGTCAAAAAATGTTTTTATAATTATAAATTCTAAATTTTTATTATTCGTAATATTTAAATAATTTTTAAAAATTTTGATCATATATTGGGTATAAATTAATTTAAAATCCATCGAGCGGACTGGATGAAAATATGTGTTTTTAAAGGGAAAACATCTGAATGACTTCGATTTTTTTATAATCAACTTCAAATTGAAACTGATTAAAATGATATAAATTTTATTAAATGATAAAAACATTATCTAATTAAAAATATAAACCACTTAAGAGTATATTTTTACATTATAAATGATTTTCGTGGTATGGAATATTTGAACTCAAATTCAGTATTTTTAACTATTTATTAAAAAATGAAATTTCATATAAAAATATCAAAATTTTACACCCACCATATTATTATTTTTTCCTTACAAATATGAAGTTTATTTTGACATATTACTAAATTTTTTGTGTCAAAATTAATATTTAGGATTTTTCCATCAATAATAGGTGGTAAATTGCCTTCATAAATAAATTGGTTTTTATTTCGAAAATAGAGTTTTCTTTATCTTCTTCTTATAAAACCTAGTGGATGAATAAATAATTAATTTTTTTAAATATATAACAAATAATTTTTATTAAACTAATTCACTAATTAAAATTAATTGTATTTATTAAGATAACACTCCTTTGGAATCATAAAAATAATATTCTTTTTTCACATCCAATTTTTTCTTCTTTTAATTTTTCGTTATTTGTAACCCGTGAATTCTTTTAATATTTATATAAAACATAAATTTTAATTATTTATTTATTAATATTCCTAATTTCTGGTGTATATATAATTATCTAATATAATACAATTATAACAATGTATTATTAATTTTGAAAAACTCGACCATGCATGTAAAAAAAGCCATCGATGAAGGATAATGTCACATGTAATGCACATTATATCAGTGGTGAATGTATTAAAATTTATATAATAAATTTTATATTGAAAATATATAATAAATTATTTGCATATTATATTCACTTATTTTATTTCTTAAAGTTTAATACACGCTATTGAATATAAGGTTAAAACATTAGAATTTTTGGGTGTTATATTTACCATATCCAATATTAGAAAAACCCTAATAGGATTTAGTTCTCATAAAGTAAGAATAATTATCTTGAAAAAAATTCATGATCTTTGTTCTAGGTGATTCTGGATTGTTGTGAGATTGTGTATCTCAAATGTAAGGGAATGATTCCACTCCTTCATCTTGTTTATATATTTTTATTCTCAAACCATAATTTTTCTCTCTTGAAACTAACTTTATGTAGCCTCAAACTCCCAAAAATCATTAAATCTACCAATAAACCTATAGGAATTCAACATCATCCCAAAATTAAATTTTCACATATTCTATATATTTTAATTCCATTCCATGTCATGGTTTTTCAAGTAACCCATACACAAAATTAAAATTAAAATTTCATTTGAAAATTTTAACAAATCCAAAACATGACACCTTATATAAATGATAAGGTTAATTTAATTAATGGATTAACCAAATATATAATATAACTGATTGATAATTTTTCTGATCAATGATTATGATTTAGGTTATCAGGATTTCAATGGATATGCGTTGATAGTTTTAGTGAAATGGGTTTCATATATCAACTAAATATCGTAATAATGTTCCTAGTCAATAATTAAATGATGATTTAAATCGTACATCAGATCTGTGAATGATGATACATTAAATCAAAGATAGTACTCCCATCTATTTAAATTTTAATTTAAATTAAAGTGTCATGTTTTCATTTAATTTTTCATAAAACAGTTTAGAGGGAATACAAAGAAGACTAGGAATCTAAAAGTTGTTGATGTTTTAAAACTCAAAACACTGAAGAAGTTGTTGAATTTTCCCAACTGATAGTGAATCAAATAGTATAATTATAAATTTTTTTACATAATTATAACATGGTCGTACTACATAATCTCATGGAAGATCCAACTTCTACCAGGTAAAATAAAATGAATATATGGTCACATTTCCATAAACATTTTTAATGGGGAAAATAAAATGAAACAAAAAAGGATATATTCATGGTTGATGTTCACTTCAATATTATAGTTATTTCCCCTAGTGTACAGTTCTTTAATATATTGATATGGTCATGTATAGTCAATTTTATGTATTATGTAATATAATAGTTATTCCATGTGGATTTCATGGAAAAATAAATAGAGTTATTACTATGAACCCAAATTATGTGTTAGAGAAAATGTATTTACAAATAGAGGAAGAATAATGTAGAATGTGGTGATTCATCAAAGAGACATCATCTTTGGATTAAATGATTGTATCTCAAAAGAGAATGTTAAGATTTTTACCCATCATAGAAATCAAATTTTCAAACCAAAAAAGATTATTTTACCTTTTAATTATTTTAATATTGTTATTATAATAGGTTTATTTATAATAAAATTATTATTTTCTTATAATACAAAAATATTGATTTGGAGAAATGTAATGTGGTGAATGAGATTTTGTTGGAAATTTTTATGTCATCTTTCTTTCCTAGATTATTTGGATATTTATATCTCTAAAATATTTTATTTGACTCATTTTTAATAAAGCATCTATAATCAATGATAATTTTAATCAATAGAATATAATATAATTTTTTTAAACCTAGAGATAAACATTGAGACCCACTCAAATGGTTCAATGGATAGTTGTAAATTGTCAAATCTAATTCATCCTATTATGATTTAATGATTTCTATACCTAAATAAAATCAATATTATTTTGAATATAGGTTGATACATTTACAAGATAGTTTATATCTTTTAATCATTTATAATGTTACATAATTAATGCATTAATTAGTTTAAACATATATATAAAAACGCAATGGAGTTCCCATGGTCCTTATAGATTATTTGTTCATGCTCTCTTCTCGATCTAATTTTTATCCTCATTTTTTCATCTATTTATCCATTATATGTACACTTCTATTCCATGTACTTGCATAACAACCTCACAATAATCACTTTATTTAATCGATATTTCTTTGTTACTATTTTAATGTGTTCTGTTTTACTTATTGGTCACAAATACCCTTTATAACACCATATGATTTTTTTAATTTCCATTGATATAAAACTGATGTATTCGATTGCTATCATTACATGCCATCATGAGTCAAAATGTACTATCATATAGTATACCGATATTGCCTATAATTCATATTTCCAGCTATAAAAGGGATAAACAGTATAAATAAATACATGTATAGTGTTTTAGTGTGACAAAACATGTATTCATAGTCAATCAATTTAAATAAAATCATATAATTATTAAAAGGCCTATTTATTTCATAAAGTATAATATTTTAACATGTTATGTATTTATTTATAAAGAATTCATAATAATGAAATTTTAAAAATTATTGTAATGAAATATATTTTAAAAATTTATGATCAAATTAAACATCATCCACTCATTAATTTTCTAACGGACAACAATGAAGATAAAATGCTTTAAATGTAAAAATTATAATTTTTTACAATACAATATTTTTTGTGAAAAAATGGTTCCCATAAAAATAAATTATCTGAATAATTTTTGAAACTAGATTTAAATAATTTTATATATTTAGTAAAACATTTTAACAATCATATTATATTGTTAACTATGCAATGAATGAATATAAATTTATTTTAATGATTAGAATTTTAATTTTCTAGAAAATGGATTTTGTATTGTCTAATGTGTTTATTAAATTAATATTACAAAATTATAGAAGGAAAATTTATTAAAATGTGTTACATGTTTTAAATCATAAGTTTTTAATTTCTTAATGATGAAAATAACATTTATGGTGATAATAAATAGTAAAAACAATAAAAAACAGTTACCGTGGTTTTGGTCTAAACAAAGTTCTCAAGGGTTAAATAAAATATACGGTTAATAATTTAAATGTTAAATCATTCAAATCATCTCTACCATGATCAAATAATACATGGGATTCTCTTAAAACCAATCATTAATTTATTAATTCATATGTGATAGGCGGTCAGTCAATGAATGGGTACAAATATTAATAGAGATCTATCAATTTTATTTCAACATCCACCTTATCCTGCTACATGATATAAAAAATTATGAATTAAGTATTATAAATATAATAATTATTTCTTATGATGACTTCACAACTATTGTCCACCTTCATTCCATCAAATTTAAAATGAAGGTATCCCTTCAACATGTGCATGTGTGTGGACTAGTGCCTCAATATTAGGATATGATTCATTTTCCATCACACCAAAATGTTGATGGATATAATAGAAAATTTATTAAATATATATGACATAGAATAATTAAATATTATTTTATAATGATATAATATTATTTACTAGTATTCCATGATTTTATAAGAAAATGAAATGAGAGTTTAGATGTATGTACAAACTATAGGATTCATGATTGGTTTAATTCATTGTTCTATTAACAGAATTAATGTATAGATATGTATGTATATAATGAATATATATAATATTGATATAATTGTTAATATCATGGATTTGATGTTACCATTGTAGAGACCCAAAGCTTATCGTACATGGACATTACATTACTTTTGCGGAATACTTAGTACATAACAAAAACACACACACAAGGATCGTAATAGTTTAGTGTCTTTGGAAACTCGGAACGTAATCTTCTAAACGTGGTGAAAGATCTTCAATATCTCCCATAAAGATCTTCCCCTTTTTTTTACCTAAAACCTTTCTTTATATCCCGGGGAAAGAAAAAACAAAAAAGGGTGAGCTCAAATGCTCAGTAAGGGTAAACAAAAGAAATATCAATCACATCATATACATAAGAACGTAGCTTTTGGAAATCTTGACCTGCAAAAGAACTCATAATATCATAACATGGGATAAATCATAGTAGTGAAATGAAATCCCAATAATCATAACTTAAAACATGAAACTTTGTGGCATACACACATAATCATAGAGAATCATTTCTTGTTAGTCAAGACTCATTGCCAAGACTATCTTAGTGGACGAAGTCCCTTTCTGAATCGAGTAACCCTCGTTTCAGTCCTGTTTCACTGAACCGGTATAACCTACCATTTCAGCCATGTCTATCTCATGAGATATAAAATCTTTACCCAATGCATTGGAGGGAGATATAGGTCCCACCCATCTCATAATGAATCCTTTCTTATGTGTGCCACATAATCATAAAACATACATCATTGCATAACACATGTAACAAAAATGGGATTCTTGAAACATCATGACATCATAAATCAATTCATATAAGATAAAGGAATTCATAAACATAATTCCATCACAACATAGTCAAATCAATGTAAAAATATGGATAGAAACAGAACCCTTTATTATCTTAGATGGAAAATAATTTTGATAAAACACTTGAATTGAATTATTGAGGAAAATATCCTGTCTTCTTCAAAATCAATTTCTTTTCACAAAACATCATGCAATTTTAAAAGAAAGAGATTTTATTGAAAATAGTCATGAAATCTTTTAGAGGAAGCTTCATGAAAATAAGGCTTTATAAAACAGTAGAAATCCGTTCGTGCCGTATAAGTTAAAAAAAACATTCTTCGTACTTTTGTCGGAAAAGTCAAAAAGTACCTCGTACGAAAAACGATTCATTTCATACATATTACTAAAAACTCACCGAAGGGTAAAAATGGATTTAAACAATTTTAGGTGGATGGAAATAATATTACAGATTGATTTAACATGGATGTGGATGATAAAATACACCCCAGTAAATACTTACGAATAAAAAATCTCGGATAAAAATGAGATTGTGATATTTCCCTTACCTTAGGTCCGACTTGCTTTGTAAGTGTCCGAACCTCCTGTATAATGATTTAAATCATGTTATTGACTTACTCCAGAATCATATTCATTGTTATGATATCATATATGGTTCACTTATGACATTATATTACCCGTTCTTTTGTAAATTCCATGTTAAAGAAGCGTTTTGGGTAAAATCGTCTCATTTGTCATTCGTGTTTTTAACTTGTAATTATTCATATGATTACTTAGATAATGATTACATAAAAAATGATTTATATATATATATTCAGAATATACATATATAATAAATCAGTAAATGGAAAGAAATACAGCGTTCATGGAGACGGTAGTCCGTACGTATGCATGAACGCTGTTTTCGTTTCCTTATTGAATTGAACGAAATTAAGTAGATGACATACATATAAATAATTCCAGTATCATTATTATGTCATATATTTCATTAGTACTTATCATATATACTTTATAATCATTCATGAATGGTTAATCATTGAGAATGAATCTCATCGCGTCGTGGAGACGGTAGTCCGTACGTACGCACGAGCGATGATATCATTCTCATGGTCGTGGAATTGTGTTGAAGTGTATGTATACTATTTCAGTATCAATATCACTTTATAATAATCATATATAGTTACTCATTAAACCATTATACCCATCCAATTAAGGTGGTGGCGGAAAATAGATTACACCACGGCGTGGAGATGGTATTCCGTACGTACACACGCGCGGTGATTTCTTTTTCCGTAGGATGGATAGGTGGTTAAATAGGGTTGTTTCATACTTATAATAACATATCAGTATATGAGTGATACTGATGTTATTACTTCATAATGAAACAACCTAAGAAGAAGAAGTGGAAGAAGAAATAAAGATGAAAGAATTGGTAACGGTAATTACCTCTTCTTTGAAGCGCCTCTTTGAGACCTTCTCTTAGGGCACTAAAATTGGTCTTTGAGGAAGACCAGAACCTCTAGGATGTTTCTAGGGAAGTGGAGAAGAGATTTTGGCAGGGGTTGGCCGAGCTTGAGTGCTCAAATTGGTGTGAGGAGGAGGGGGAGGAGGTGTCCTTTTATAGGGGAGGAGAGGGGCACCTTAGGAATATCTCAAAATATTATTTTATATTAAAGTCAAAATCGGTTTATAATGGTTCCAAAGGGTCTTATTTCGAAGCTAAAGTGGGGATGGGTAGAAATCCTATCAACCAATAGTATTTATCCAAGTTTAGGTTATTATTTTAACCTTATCAATTAGATTTAACTCTAAGTTAAATAATTTAACTTTTACCGTGTCTTTTTGTTTTCTTTCACTATATGGTTAATACACTTACTATAACATGCCAAACGAACCCCAAATTGTATATTATTAATAAATATATCCTTATCTATGTCATTTGGCCGAACCTTAAATTTTTAGGAATAAAATAGCAATTAATAATATAATATTTGATTTAAAAACTATTTTGTGTCAATTTTGACACTATTTGATATATGATTTTTGTGAAAGTCATAAAAGAATTATATGTTCAAACCAAGTTGATTAAATCAACACTAATATATCATAGTAACTTTGAAAATTAGTTCAAGTCATAAAAAGTCTCAAATTACATTCATTTGAGCATTTATAACATCAATTATGTTAATATTTCCTTAAAAGGGTAATTACTGCATCATCGTTGTGTCATAAATAAATTAATTTATTTAAAGTCTAAAAATTATAACTAAAATATCATTATGTAGGAAATCGTTTTAGCTTTCTAATGAATATTTATAGTCGAATTTATCTTATGTATAACCCCATATTAAAAATGTTTTAGTTATTAAACTTTGATTTTAACTATTTTAACTATTCATTAAATAATATAATATTAAATGTCATAATCTAATCCAAGTGGACCTAAATGGTCATATTATATTCATAAGGTTGTTTTTGGTCGAATTACACTTATCCAATAGAATTAGGACATGTTTTAGGGTAATATTGATATCATATTTACCCTTAGTTACCCTATTTACTATTAACCGCGGTAAGAATAGTAAAAAGTTACTATTCACCAAAAAATTATTTTTATCTCATTGAACCACATTTTACTTACTGATATCAACCGTGTCTGTCGGATTTTTGAAATTCCATTCACAGAAGCGGTAAAATTAAGTTTTATGAAATATTCAATTTTTTAACTACCACTTAGTAGTTTCACTATTCATCAAAAAATGAAGGTTTTCAGAAAAATGCCAAAATTTCATCCTAAGCTATATTTCATATTCCGAATTCAAAAATGAAGTCTATTTTACCAAATTCATAACATAGAAGTTGAATTAATTAATTTTATAATTAAATCCCGCTGTTAAGACAAATAGCGTGTTTTTAAGAAACAATTTCTATCAAAAGATTGACACTTGATTATGTCTGGTTTAAATGTGAAATTACAACAAATGACCAACATTGAATTAAATTGTAAAAATATATTCTAAATATACTTTAAAACCACTCAAATTAATAATTTATCACTATTAATTATTTCGATTAAAAAAGTTGTTTTTTAATTATAATTAATAATTTTCACTATTCATCAGAATATGAAAGTTATCCGAAAAGTACCAAAATTTCACCTTAGGCTAAATTCGATACTCCGAATCCAAAAATGAAGTTCATTTTGAAATATATGATTTACAGAATTTTAAAAAGTGGTTATTACTATTCATAACGGCTAGTTTTAATAATATTTTAATAGCATATCGTTGTTTAGTGAAACTCGTTATTGCGTACTACACACGCTATCGAGGAAGGTCGCGATTGCGTGTATGCAAGGAAAGTCAAGGATGCGTGTTGTGCAAGCTCCTTTTGGTGTAGCGTACAACACAAGACATTAGTGAAAAAAGAATATTTTTCATAAAATCTCGGGCTGTTACATTCTACCCCCCTTAAAATGAATTTCGCCCTCGAAATTCGTCGGGGTTATAAATGGTTTACTATTCGAAAGATTCTTTAATAGAATCCCACATCGTAAAAAGGAATACAAAAACTTGGCTTTAAAAACTAAAGTATGAAATGTAACGATTACCCAAATAAACTAATCGCTGGGTTTCCACATAGGTAAAAATATGGATATGGAAGAGAAATCTAACCATCATGTTCTGATGGAGAGTGGTAGAGAACATGGCTATGGAAAAGCTAGCAATCACAAAGCCATAAATTTTTGATGATCTAGGGTACCATCTGATTCATCAGATATAAGGGCACTAGGACAACATTTTTGGTTCTCAAGATCATTTCCCTAAAGTTGAAAATTTGAATTATAATAAATACTTACATTATTTTGGTACAATCTCACTGTTGTTCGTGCCTTGAACAATTTCTACTTCATCTCTTAAATAAATGAAGTTGAATTTGTTATTCGTGAAGTGTTAGCAGATAATGTGATAGAATGACGAGTCATTCCATCTGTCTCAAACAAAAGGTTAGTAAAAATTATATGCATAAGTCGATCTATAGTGAGATTAATCATATATGGTTCCTAAAATGGACTTATACTTCATATATCATACTGCTTAATATAATAAAACTAGTTTATACTAAACAGGGACTTCCTGTAGGCCAGTGGTAGGCGATAAAGGCCAGTCGCACTTCGGTTGTGGGTTCGATTCCCACAGCCTTGTCCAACGCGATGGGCTGTCGCCAGTCCTGCAGGTTGTCCTTTTTTCTAAAGCTATATTACTATAACATCCCATCAATAATATCGAAAAACGTTTTATCCTAACTTATGTCCAACATAATCCATTATAAGCTTATCTAAAATACTTCGGTCCAAGCTCATAGTATAAAGAAAATGATTACTTGAAATGTCGCCAACCAAGCATGTGAATACCATCATTTATCCCCCATATATCTTGTTGGTCACATTCCAATCATGTGAATACATTAATGATGTATTCTCTTGAAAAATATGAATACCCATTAAACCTTAGTGAAAACATGAATGCTGTCAAAAGTTAACTCTTTCCATATACCAAAATCCAAAAATTATATATACTCAAACCATGATATAACCTTCTCCTTATATCAGTCATGAGCTCATGAATACTATCAAACATTTTATTTTCTCCTTATCCCATCATTATGCGCATATCATCTACATTCCAAAAATATCTGAATAACCTTTCATGGATACTGGTAACATTAATCAGACAACAATGTAACAATCCTTACATGTCTCTTTATTCTATAGTGCCATGAGATTACTTATACAACATTACATATGATAAACATGTAATCATTCCACTACATTCTTAAACCATTGACCGAGCTTCAACAATTCTTTCATCTCACATATCATTTGTAGTCTCTTCATCATCATCCACATAAATACTTCCCATACGACCATACTGATTATCTTCATGATACTTTCCCTTAGGGCATTGGTTTGCATAATGCCCGTACATTCCACATTTAAAACATTTAACCATTGTTGATGTCGTAGCAATACCATTATCCTCATCCATGTTGTTAACTGAACCTTTTCCTTTGCATTTACTTACTTTGTCTCCTTCTTTTCCACACCCAAAGCATCTTCCAGTTCCTTTGAAACATTCTCTTTGATGCCTCTTCCCACATGAATTACATAGGGGAAATTGAACTTTCTTTCCTCTATGATCATCATGAAACTCCATCTTTCTCTTATTAGCCGAGTCAGGAAACTTACCAAATTTTACTTTATTGATCATATTATGAGATTGCTGATTCGGCATAATAATTATGTTTGGACTTCCAAATCCCATTTCATTATGAATAATATCATTCCATTTTCCATCATATCCTCTATTATCGTGAATCATCTTGTTTCCAGCCATTTTCTAAAACCCAAAAAGAATAGTGTGAGAGGCAAAAATCATGCTAGGGAAAACAACATAATAAAGGGGGAGTACCTTCAATATCTAACATCTTAGGTTTAATTCTATGATCGTTAGCGTAGTTCTAGTACTATAACTTATACGTCTACTTAACCTTAGGGACATCCCTAGACATACCGTAGAAATATCTCTAGGGATCTCACTAACGTTTTCGCATCCTATTTTCCAAAGGTTGACTAAACCTTTCCTCTCATACCAACTGTAGAGACCCGAAGCTTATCGTACATGGACATTACATTACTTTTGCGGAATACTTAGTACATAACAAAAACACACACACAAGGATCGTAATAGTTTAGTGTCTTTGGAAACTCGGAACGTAATCTTCTAAACGTGGTGAAAGATCTTCAATATCTCCCATAAAGATCTTCCCCTTTTTTTTACCTAAAACCTTTCTTTATATCCTGGGGAAAGAAAAAACAAAAAGTGGTGAGCTCAAATGCTCAGTAAGGGTAAACAAAAGAAATATCAATCACATCATATACATAAGAACGTAGCTTTTGGAAATCTTGACCTGCAAAAGAACTCATAATATCATAACATGGGATAAATCATAGTAGTGAAATGAAATCCCAATAATCATAACTTAAAACATGAATATTTGTGGCATACACACATAATCATAGAGAATCATTTCTTGTTAGTCAAGACTCATTGCCAAGACTATCTTAGTGGACGAAGTCCCTTTCTGAATCGAGTAACCCTCGTTTCAGTCCTGTTTCACTGAACCGGTATAACCTACCATTTCAGCCATGTCTATCTCATGAGATATAAAATCTTTACCCAATGCATTGGGGGGAGATATAGGTCCCACCCATCTCATAATGAATCCTTTCTTATGTGTGCCACATAATCATAAAACATACATCATTGCATAACACATGTAACAAAAATGGGATTCTTGAAACATCATGACATCATAAATCAATTCATATAAGATAAAGGAATTCATAAACATAATTCCATCACAACATAGTCAAATAAATGTAAAAATATGGATAGAAACAGAACCTTTTATTATCTTATATGGAAAATAATTTTGATAAAACACTTGAATTGAATTCTTGAGGAAAATATCCTTTCTTCTTCAAAATCAATTTCTTTTCACAAAACATCATGCAATTTTAAAAGAAAGAGATTTTATTGAAAATAGTCATGAAATCTTTTAGAGGAATCTTCATGAAAATAAGGCTTTATAAAACAGTAGAAATCCGTTCATGCCGTATAAGTTAAAAAAAAAATTCTTCGTACTTTTGTCGGAAAAGTCAAAAAG
This sequence comes from Viscum album, assembly GCA_963277665.1. NCBI lineage: Eukaryota > Viridiplantae > Streptophyta > Magnoliopsida > Santalales > Viscaceae > Viscum > Viscum album. The sequence goes on along the minus strand of OY728157.1, from coordinate 1,066,941,518 downwards.
TACCTCGTACGAAAAAAGATTCCTTTCATACATATTACTAAAAACTCACCGAAGGGTAAAAATGGATTTAAACAATTTTAGGTGGATGGAAATAATATTACAGATTGATGAAACATGGATGTGGATGATAAAATACACCCCAGTAAATACTTACGAATAAACAATCTCGGATAAAAATGAGATTGTGATATTTCCCTTACCTTAGGTCCGACTTGCTTTGTAAGTGTCCGAACCTCCTTTATAATGATTTAAATCATGTTATTGACTTACTCCAGAATCATATTCATTGTTATGATATCATATATGGTTCACTTATGACATTATATTACCCGTTCTTTTGTAAATTCCATGTTAAAGAAGCGTTTTGGGTAAAATCGTCTCATTTGTCGTTCGTGTTTTTAACTTGTAATTATTCATATGATTACTTAGATCATGATTACATAAAACATGATTTATATATATATATTCATAATATACATATATAATAAATCAGTAAATGGAAAGAAATACAGCGTTCATGGAGACGGTAGTCCGTACGTACGCATGAACGCTGTTTTCGTTTCCTTATTGAATTGAACGAAATTAAGTAGATGACATACATATAAATAATTCCAGTATCATTATTATGTCATATATTTCATTAGTACTTATTATATATACTTTATAATCATTCATGAATGGTTAATCATTGAGAATGAATCTCATCGCGTCGTGGAGACGGTAGTCCGTACGTACGCACGAGTGATGATATCATTCTCATGGTCGTGGAATTGTGTTGAAGTGTATGTATACTATTTCAGTATCAATATAACTTTATAATAATCATATATAGTTACTCATTAAACCATTATACCCATCCAATTAAGGTGGTGGCGGAAAATAGATTACACCACGGCGTGGAGACGGTATTCCGTACGTACACACGCGCGGTGATTTCTTTTTCCATAGGATGGATAGATGGTTAAATAGGGTTGTTTCATACTTATAATAACATATCAGTATATGAGAGATACTGATGTTATTACTTCATAATGAAACAACCTAAGAAGAAGAAGTGGAAGAAGAAATAAATATGAAAGAATTGGTAACGGTAATTACCTCTTCTTTGAAGCGCCTCTTTGAGACCTCCTCTTAGGGCACTAAAATTGGTCTTTGAGGAAGACCAGAACCTCTAGGATGTTTCTAGGGAAGTGGAGAAGAGATTTTGGCAGGGTTTGGCCGAGCTTGAGTGCTCAAATTGGTGTGAGGAGGAGGGGGAGGAGGTGTCCTTTTATAGGGGAGGAGAGGGGCACCTTAGGAATATCTCAAAATATTATTTTATATTAAAGTCAAAATCGGTTTATAATGGTTCCAAAGGGTCTTATTTCGAAGCTAAAGTGGGTATGGGTCGAAATCCTATCAACCAATAGGATTTAGACAAGTTTAGGTTATTATTTTAACCTTATCAATTAGATTTAACTCTAAGTTAAATAATTTAACTTTTACCGTGTATTTTTGTTTTCTTTCACTATATGGTTAATACACTTACTATAACATGCCAAACGAACCCCGAATTGTATATTATTAATAAATATATCCTTATCTAAGTCATTTGGCCGAACCTTAGATTTTTAGGAATAAAATAGCAATTAATAATATAATATTTGATTTAAAAACTATTTTGTGTCAATTTTGACACTATTTGATATATGATTTTTGTGAAAGTCATAAAAGAATTATATGTTCGAACCAAGTTGATTAAATCAACACTAATATATCATAGTAAACTATAAAATTAGTTTAAGTCATAAAAAGTCTCAAATTACATTCATTTGAGCATTTATAACATCAATTATGTTAATATTTCCTTAAAAGGGTAATTACTGCATCATCGTTGTGTCATAAATAAATTAATTTATTTAAAGCCTAAAAATTATAACTAAAATATCATTATGTAGGAAATCGTTTTATCTTTCTAATGAATATTTATAGTCGAATTTATCTTATGTATAACCCCATATTAAAAATGTTTTAGTTATTAAACTTTGATTTTAACTATTTTAACTATTCATTAAATAATATAATATTAAATGTCATAATCTAATCCAAGTGGACCTAAATGGTCATATTATATTCATAAGGTTGTTTTTGGTCGAATTACACTTATCCAATAGAATTAGGACATGTGTTAGGGTAATATTGATATCATATTTACCCTTAGTTACCTTATTTACTATTAACCGCGGTAAAAATAGTAAAAAGTTACTATTCACCAAAAAAATTATTTTTATCTCATTGAACCACATTTTACTTACTGATATCAACCGTGTCTGTCGGATTTTTGAAATTCCATTCACAGAAGCGGTAAAATTACGTTTTATGAAAAATTCAATTTTTTAACTACCACTTAGTAGTTTCACTATTCATCAAAAAATGAAGGTTTTCAGAAAAATGCCAAAATTTCATCCTAAGCTATATTTCATATTCCGAATTCAAAAATGAAGTCTATTTTACCAAATTCATAACATAGAAGTTGAATTAATTAATTTTATAATTAAATCCCGATGTTAAGACAAATAGCGTGTTTTTAAGAAACAATTTCTATCAAAAGATTGACACTTGATTATGTCTGGTTTAAATGTGAAATTACAACCAATGACCAACATTGAATTAAATTGTAAAAATATATTCTAAATATACTTTAAAACCACTCAAATTAATAATTTATCACTATTAATTATTTCGATTAAAAAAGTTGTTTTTTAATTATAATTAATAATTTTCACTATTCATCAGAATATGAAAGTTATCCGAAAAGTACCAAAATTTCACCTTAGGCTAAATTCGATACTCCGAATCCAAAAATGAAGTTCATTTTGAAATATAAGATTTACAGAATTTTAAAAAGTGGTTATTACTATTCATAACGGCTAGTTTTAATAATATTTTAATAGCATATCGTTGTTTAGTGAAACTCGTTATTGCGTACTACACACGCTATCGAGGAAGGTCGCGATTGCGTGTATGCAAGGCAAGTCAAGGATGCGTGTTGTGCAACCTCCTTTTGGTGTAGCGTACAACACAAGACATTAGTGAAAAAAGAATATTTTTCATAAAATCTCGGGCTGTTACAACCATGATCTATTACATGGACCACAACTGTTGAATGGAAACATACATGTAAAATGAAATAGTAATCACAAGGATATTAATATGTTATTAAATAATTATTCTTCAATACAATTCAAAATATTAGAACATGATAATATATTAATTTATATGTGTTTATATGGTTCGATTATTTAATTTTATAAAAACTCATATTATAAATTAGGTTAAAGGATTAAAAATAATATCATCTTTATCGTATTTGTAATATGTTAAAATATCACTTCTTACATGGATTGTTAATGCTTGAATTTTTAATGATGTAATTATATTATGTATTTAGACTAAATGCCATTCAATTTCCCCAATATAGTTTTTTATATTGATTAAATTTACAATTCTTATTTCATGTATCCATATAACCAAAAGCTTTAAAAAAGGAATTTTTTTTATTTGATGGGGATTTGTTTCATCCAAGTCAATATTTTCATTATTTTTTTTTCAAAATATTTTTTTCTTTTCAAATATAACTTATTAAATATTTTTTATTACCATTTTATAAATTGTATTAAAATAAGTATAAGGAATATCCTTTCCATTTATTTTCATGATGTACTTTTTGTTACCAATGGTGAAAATGTAATATTTATTCTATCCTACCCTACATTAACATATTTATTTTCACCATGACTATTCAATTACAGAAATAATTTTTTAAAATGTTTAATTTATATTTTTAAAAAAAACATATACTCAATATAAAAAAAATTATTTTAAATAAGTGGATCCAAAATTAAAATGGTAATTTTCTGAAGAAATATCTTAGTGATTATTTAAATTCATTTTCCCTTATAGTGACATCATTTTATGTTATATAAGAAACACTAAGGATAAGATCCAATGATTCCTCCGTTGTTAATTATTTATATGGTTCATGATTATTATGTTGAAATATTGATTAAAAATATTTTATTTTCCCTGGGGTAAGCAATGATAAAATTATAAATTATTTCACTATTATGAAAAAAAACATATGGATAAATTATATGATGAGTATGTCCGTTAAATACAAATAATGGATATGTTAAATATTAATTTTTTATAATACCAAATGGTGCATGGGAGATGATCCCAATCCTATCATTTAATGCATTTATTTATGGGATCCCAGGACGTAAGATTTATATTAATATGTTTTATTCCAATCATTATGAAAATATATAATTACACAATAATATTAAAATGTCATATTCTCATAAAAAAGTTCTTTTATAAATTTTCAATTCATTTCATATGAAATGTTTTGATTTTACCATTACTCATTATTATGATTAATGAATAGTTATGTATGATGTTACAATTATTATTCTCATGTTCCCATACAAAAATTAACATGTTATTATTGAAATGATTATTGACTTATATCTCACAATCTTACTATTAAAATTCATTTGATCTATACCTTCACTGTATTTCCTTCTTAATAGTATTTATTGGAAGGTTTAATTTATGATAATCCATTAAATGATAAAATTTTTAATGAACAAAGATGCTAATGATGTATATTAATTAAACCAATTGTTCATATATACATGTTTGTAATGATAAAAAACCTGTATAGTTCTTGCATGGATAATATTGATTTATAATTAATATTTTACAAATAATATATAATATTTTGGTATTTAATGTTGAGTTTTCCATAGGTTGAATCAATAAAGTTTTTTGTTCCTGTCAGAAATACTAAATTTGAAAATTTAAGTACGATGATTTAATATTATAATTTGTATGGGAGAAAAACCAATTTTAATGTATATATGCTATGTAATTTTTTTCTAGAAAATACATATATTACTTGATAATAGAACATAGTTGTGGTCACGAATAAGATGAAATTAGGTGTAACAACTCTGAATGGGGTCATTTTTTACCTATCTTGATCACCACTAATGCACAATGTGTGGGATTAAGATTGTACATCTATCTAGACCTTCATCGGGGGATATTTATTGGTTTATTCACATTTCAATTATAATAAATAGTTAAGTATTTGTATATATTTTATCCAGGGATGGACTACACTAAATCAATGGTTTCAAATACTAAGTAGACGTTTCATGAATTTGATATTATCAAAAATTATTTTCATGATACTATGGTTTATCACTTTGATAAATTTTTCACAAACAATTCTACTTGTTTTTATTAAATATTATGATCTTGGTGTTATTATCTTTATATTGAATGTGATGGAAAATAAAATGATTTTCCTCCTGAGAAACTTAATGTTATAGGAGATAGAATTAATGATATCATTTTTACAAATATTGAAATTTTTATACCCAAAAATCATGTTGAACTTACAAAAGAGAAAATAGGGGAACAAAATTATGTTGATTAATTCTAGAGGAAAAACCCACCTTTTATTAGTGGGTATGTTAATCCACTACTTTATAATATATGGATCTTTACCAATGAATATATATTCAAAATTTTATAGTTCTAATTGTATCAAATTTTTATATTGGATGTGTTTCAATTTAAAGGTGGTGCAGATCAACAATGGTCAATGGTAAAAAAACTAAGGAAATAGAAAAAAACAATCTCTATAATGTGGGATGAATTTAGAAGGAAAATTTTTAATATGTGAATTTCTATTATTATTTGTATAAAAATGGTAAAATAATTCCCTCACTTAAACAATAAACATGATTAATACAATAGTAGTCAAAAAAAATATGACATTTATAATGGGGTATACATTTAGTAATGTCATCCAACCTAAATGAAAGATAGATCAATTTTTTAATAGATTTTTTAAATATATTAAAAGTGATTTATCTTTAAGATACCTCATTATATTTGGATAAATTATGTGATGTTATATCACAGTACAAATATATATATGAGTAATTCTACAATATAATGGTTTTGATAAGAAAAGAATGATGGAATCAAAATGAAATTACAATATTAAAATTTATACTATGAAGAATATGTTTCTTCCATTATACCAGAAATATTGAATAAATAATGTAGAATATATTTAATTTCAGTTAATAAAAAAATTATCTATGGAATAGAAGGACATCATGAAAAAAAATCAATATATTATCGGATGAAGTTGGCTAATAATATGAATCAGTATATATCTACACCAAATTTACTATACACATTAATTATTTGAAAATCATTGAGTAATTGAATTAAGGAAATCAGTGATTTGAATTTTAGGATTAGATATATTAATTGAAATCACCAACCCCTTAAAATAATAGGCATAAAATATCTCATGTGATCACTACAAATGATGTGGTTTACAAAATAAAGAACTACTAAAAAGGAACCTTACTATCCAATCTAGAATATATAATACTTTGTTTTATTCTAAATCTACTGACAATTTTATATCTAAAAACCTATTTATTTTTACCACATAGACAAATCAGATAATATATATTGAAGTTGTTTTGAAAACCTCTAATAGTGCGATGATCACATCACATGTCTCTCTTTATTTTGTGAATGATATTTAGGGGAATATTTATAAAAAAATTCTTATTCTTCCTAAAGAATAATTTGATGTTATTTTTTCATGAATTAGTATTCTTAATATAATTACTTCATAAATTTTTTATGAATTCATTCCACCTTATATATTTTGGAGCATCATATGATCATCTATTGTTGTGCAGAAAATATTAACATACAATTGACATTAAAATATTTATATGTGATAGATGGGGTTTTTATCTAAAATAGACTTGGATAGAATCATCATAGAAGGAATTCCTATTGTATGGGTGTTTGTTTAGGTCATTAAAGAATCATTTCATATTACACCTCTGAATCTTAAAGAGTATATTTTAACAGAAATCATATATGCTGCTACAGCTATTCTATTTACTCCATATAGAATGGACCTAAATAATTTGTCAGAATTGAAATTGAAACATCCGCATAATTTTGATAATGGGTGAATTTATCCATGTTCCACACTATGTGTTGGGGTTTTTCATTTTTTTATAAGAAACAGGTATCAATGTAACTTTTTATTGATTATCATAATTATAAAAAAAATATTGATAACATGTATCCTATTCCTCGTATGAATGATTTTACAGATCTATTATAGGGAACCCTATATTCTTCTATTATTTATTTTCATAATGGACACTATTAATTGACATTCAATTATTTAGATATAACCATGATTTCGAAATATATGATTTATGGATGAAATGAATTTATGGTGATTCCAATTGATCTTATTATTTCCCTCTTCATATTTATCAATTTAATAAAATGTTATTTAGTGTTTCCCTTTATTTATTTATTCTGTTATTCATAGAAGATATTCATTTGTACTCTAAGGTAGATATTTATTATGCAGATCAAATGAGAATTGTACTGAATACCAATTTTAATGAGTAATTATATGAAAATAATTTATATATAATCTTCCATTTTTTGGTTCACATAATCTCTAGTGAGTGTATTTCAGTGGATCCGTAAAAGAAAAAAATTATTAAACATTGGACAAAACCAACCAATGAAACTAAGACCCATATTTTTATTTGATTAAATATATATAATATAAATTATGTTTGAATGGTTTCTCAATAATATCTATCATATAAATTAATAATTTTTTCATGTTTCTTTAGATGGATAATTATGAAGAAAGATTCAAATAATTGAGGAGACTTTTAGTCAATACCCTGGTTCCCACACTACCATGTTGTGGATTAGGGTTTGTGAATTACAATTATGGAATAAAAAATACTATATGATGTCTTCCTATGTATAATGATATTGTGATAAATTATGCATAAAAAAATAAAGGCTTGTGATAAAAATTATCTAACCCATGGTACAAATTTTTTGTGGAAATTTTTACTTTATAATTTGGAGGAATTATCATTATGTGGAATGGTGTTACATGTATAATAATAAATATATTTTTCTTATAAACATATCTAGAAAGAGTATTATAAAATCTAGAGAAGGAATTTATAGTTGATTTATGATTTTTAATACTCAAAACATTTCCACTCTATGAAAACAATTAGGTAGTTGGTGCATTGTGTTAAGTGGATCATTCTAGATTATCTATATTGAGGATCACAAATAATGAAATATTTTATGATTTATATTTGATGGGCCTCGATATAATAATAGAAGGGGACAAAAATTATCTTACTCAATTAACAGTTTAACCATCATTTCATGTGAATATTACTGGTACAAAAAGGTAGATATACAACTATAAAATACCGTGGTATGTTTTCTAGAGTTTAACATTGATTTTTATGGAATGATAATGTTCCTGAATATATATTTTTTTCCTATCAATACTAAAAAAAACAATTGTTCATTTGAAACAATTCCATATCTCATAATTATATATTTATACTAGAACTATAATATTGTATAGTGATATGAATGATCATTTATTATGTGATTAAATTATGTAAGAAAATTTGATTATGGTTCGTGGCTCATGGTATGTCACCATGATAGGTCTGAGTTATATATGTCAATAGAGATCACAATATTATAATCGATACCAAAAAATAATTCCCAAAATAAAACCAAGGAACATTTCATAGAATTCAACAAAACAAAAAAAACATGATATTTGACTTGTATTTGACCACCTTATAGAGTCAACACATTTCTTTTAAATTATGGTATATTTCTATATGGATCATATTTATTGGATATACATTAATGAAGTGGTATGGTTTTCTTGGGTCCCACACTCTCTAATATGAGAATGATATTTTAGGTCTTACACAATGTTCATGTGATGTTCTAAAATATATCTATCTTTATTATTTTGTTTTAGGATTCCATATTATCTATAAAGTGATTTTTATTTTGAGATAACCATTCTTACCCTAGGGGACATGTTGAGACAATGATATATTAATTTCAAAAAAATATTTGGGAAAAAAACCTTCCACTTCCCATTTTCCCTAATAAAAATAAATCCCACCTAATTATTAAGATGAATTTATATTAATATCAATATTTATTTATTATTATAAATCATATATGATGGTATAAAGTTATAGAAAACAAGATATGAGTTCAAATAAAGACAATGAAATGACAGAGAAAGTTAAGGCTGTTTATCAGTATAGTATGAAATTTTAATGTAAAAAATAAGTTTCATATTGATAATCATAAGTGAGATTCATATTTATAAATTTATTATGAGGTATTATTTTAAATTTATACTTCAATATAGGTTGTTATCATTGTAAAAATTGTAAATTTTATCCCTTCATGCATCATCATATTATGTATTCATTACCACATAAAGATGGTTTCTTATTATTTGGAACATCAGCTGAAAAATTATTAAGATCATGATATGTAACATATATATATCTTGGGATAAAACCTATAAGATCCATAGAATGTATATAACTAATATGACATACTATTCTTGCATGATCATTACTATAAGGGAAAACATATATAAATCTTATATCATTGTAAGAATGTATAACTAAAAAAGCCTACTGACAAAGTTATTGTTCTCTAGATGAATCAGAAATTATATAAATATACATGTTAAAAATAAGATTTCATAAATAATATATATTAATTTTATTGTAAAAGGAGATGGAATTTCATGGTTTACATTCAATTTATTTTGGTGTACTGTAACACCCCATGATTTTATATGTATTTACTTTCATATAAACATGAGATATTTGATATCACTCTTTACATGAAACCTGGAGCCTACATGATCTATTATATAGTATACCATTTTTACCAAGCCGTTATATTGGTTAGTATTAATAGGAATTAACACATTATGAAATATTTTTATAATGGTATATTTTGATAAAAATTCAACAATTCTAAATAAATATTATTTATATTTTTTAATTCATAAATAACCTATTCCTTCCATGAATGTATATTTGTCTAGGTTATTTTTTTATTTATAAAAACCAATATTTAACGCTATTAAAAAATTATTTCAACTAAATATTATAATATATATTAAAAAATAAATAATCCTATATATTGTTGTTTTATAAACGATATGAGTATGGTAATAACATTTATAAGTAAATAGTGTTCTTCCTATTACAATACATAATGTGAGAAATGCGTTTTTTTTATATTAAATTATATTAAAAATTATTCAGTGTTTTAATTAAATATATATATTCAATCAAATATTTTTACACATATTAGATAGTTTTTACTACTAATGTAATGAATTAAAAATCAATTTTATTCATGAGAATTCATTATTCTAAAAATTGGGTTTCAAAGCATTACAATTGAATATTCTCATACTAATTTATTCCACTTATAGAAACACAGTATAATAAAAAAAATTTGTATTTGGAAATCTAAATTCCCACTTTTTGATTTAGTAAATTTTAATTCACAGATATAACAAATAATTAAACCATTAAAAATTTGTTTACAAAAATATTGATAAATTACATTACTAGGTAGTTAAACTAAGAGATAAAGGTTATAAATCCAAATATTCATGTTTATATATTATTTTTTAAGATATTTATTCTCTATAATAACATAAAATCAATTGTTTTCCATATGGTTTCACTTACACATGAAAAATATAGTATATTACTTAAAATATGTTATGCAATTCAATTTTTGTCTTCTCCCTCACATAAATAATACACATATCCTCCATTATTCATTAATTTTGAGCCATAATAAAAAATGAAAATACCTTCCTAAAGTCCTTCCTAGAATCATTACCTTATTCCTATACCCCCACTTATTTTCTTATGACCATTCATTCAATTATTATGGTATAAGACAATTATGGTTTCTCAAAGTAGAGGTATACAAATTAAATGAGCTCATTCAAAATTGTTTCTCCTTCCACATTATATAAAACTTTTGTAAAAGGATATCACAGTGTCTACAGTATCATAAATATTTTAACATGTTTTCATGATGATGTAAATATTATTTACCCCACATTCACATCAAATTGAAAATGAAAGAATCACTCTTATTTACGTGTGGACTTCCGCCACTATGTAATGATGTGATATTTTTCCAACATGAAATTTAGTTTAATTTTATATTTAATGATTTAGTAAATATATATTATATTTATTATATAATTAGTTTAATTGAATGATAAATATTATTTATCAATCGTTCTATATTTTTGATAGAAAATCTAAATAGTGTTCATGCATGCATATAAACTAATGTATCCACGAATGTTATAATTAATTCTCTATCAGTAATTTTTTTTACAATATATATATTAATATAATTAATATATTTTATATTTATATCATCATTAAAATTTTTATTACATGGAACCATATTTCATAGAACAATAACATAACTAGAAAACATAAACTTACATGAAAAATAAAATAGTTTACACCTATAAATGATAATTTAAAAAATTAATTAATAAAAAATGGGTGTTGAAATATTATAACTAGAAAATGTATTATATTATAGTAATTTATACAGCCAAATAATATAATTATTTTCAATTTCTATTTATTACATAAGAGGTTACATTTCTTACAATGATATTTTTTACATTAGGTAGGGGTATTTTGTTTTAATATCTCTATTAAAATGGTTTTTTAGGATTAAATATTTTATCAAAAATTTATATGATCTATTTAATATAATCCCCATTTAATATCTATATATATATATATATCATGTTATTACATATTTTTCTGTCATTTTCCTATCCCTGTATACTCATATGTCCATGAAATAAATTTATGGATAAAGATAATTGTTTTTGTGTTCAGAAAGGGATGATTTCATCCATTACAATTTTTTTATTGAAATATTCCGATGACTTTTTTTATTATTATTTATAGATTTTGTAAATTAATTTCTTACAAATGTTTAATTTATATAAAAGAATTAAAATAATACATCTTGTTGTATAATTAATGAGGTTCTTTTTTACCAATAATGTGAATGGATTTTTTTTATCAAACACAGTAGGAATATATTTTAAGTCAATATTGACTACTATTTTATTTTATTATCCCCATTCAGTTTTTCATAGTTCATTTAAAAAAAATATTTTCCTCTATATTGTTGAAATTATATGATTTTAAATGTTTTGTTTCAAAATATATGGGTATATTCATTAATAAATAGTTCACTTACATTTTAATGCAACATATCATCTATGGTAACATCTTATTATATTACATATCCTATAATACCTTTTTAATTATTGCCTTTCACATTTTATGATTATCACAATGAAATATTGATGAAACATTTTTTCAGTTCAATGGTTTAAGGGATTATAAAATTATAAATAATTTATATATCTTGAGAAATATATTCAAATTGATTATATGATGGGTGGGTCCATCAATTCTGACTAATAAATTGGATAAATATAATTATTTTATAAGAAGAATTCAAAATGAGATGTTATACCATACTAATAATGGATTAACTGGAGGTTATCTCAAACCTAAATCTAGTACAGATTTCTTTTTACCAATCCTAATATTTGATGAATTCCTTGGTGAGAATCCTTGACATAGTAATTCCATGATTCAGATTACACCAAATATTCGACCACTCATTTATTACAAGACCTTATTCAAATTATATTTTCTTTTGGATAATGGTTAATGGTTCCAATATGATTATTGTTTTCTTAATATCAAATATTAATTCCCTGACTCGTAATTTTGATATGGGAATTTTTTCATTTGATTATAAAATTTTAAGCTCGTGGTATTATATATGTATCCTAATGTTATGATTCAGAATAATTATTTATTTATATCTATCATGTTTAATATTAATGATAATTAGAGATAAACTATAATTTTCATCCTTATAAACAACATCAAATGATTTATTTATGTATTTTATTTCAAGTAAGGTCACTAGTTTTGATGAGACTAGTGGAAGATGATTTATAACATTTTTTAATTGTTTTTTTGTATCTAAAATTCTAATGATAAATATCCTTTATTGTTATATCCTAGATCAAAACTATATATATATTTATTATTAATATATTATGAAATTTTCATTTTGTATTAAATGTTTGGTCCACCTCACAATTGCAATATTCCATCCCTATTAACCAACATATAATCAAAAAAAAATAGTATTAATTCGGGTTTTAATAATTACTCTATATCGAGTAATTTAAGTGACATTGGTTATAGAATTTAATATTTCAGATAGTTTATTGGATGGGAACAACTTACCAAGTAGAGAAAATACTAATATATAGAAATATACTTCTATAAAATCATAATACAAAAAAAAATGATTCTTTGGGTTATTTTAAAAACCATGAGTGTATTCATAGAAGAAAAAAATTTGAAAAAATATATAAAATAATATTAGTAATTGAATTAAGTCTTTTGGATTTGAAAAATAAAAAATATCAGTATAAAATAGAGTATTTGGATGTTTGAAAAAAATTGATATAAAAATCCACAACAACCTGATAATGAGTTGATATATAACGTTGATCATAGGGAGTTTCTTGTTCCTAAATAGTCAAAACCCATCATGAAATACAGAAACCCACACACCATGTATCAATGAGGAAGAAAATTCATATTTTATATGATTCAATAATATAATTCACTATATAGTATAGAAACAATGATATTTGTTTTTGAAATCTATTATATAGTGTAAAATATAAAACTATAAGTCTGAGTGTGGAGTTAGTATATAAAGAGTTTTCCTTTTTAATAGATAGTGCATAATAGAACACAGTTCTAAAAAAATTATAATAAAATATTTTAATCATTGGAAAAGTTAATGAATGTACTTTTCTTAAAATTCTTTTTGATTAAAGATACCAAATAAATATAATAATAAAAAACCATATTCATACCTAAAGATATTGATTTTTCAATAGATCATTGGAATATTAAAAGGGATATAAATTTTTCCTAAACAATATATTTCAAAAATATTTTTCATTATATAATTTTTATAATATTCTCATGTAATATAATTGATAAATAGTTCACTAGTTCTCTAGAATAGAATTATCCAATAAAAATGAAGATGAATAAAAAAATAAATATTTTACCGAAATAATAAGATTAGATGTTGTATATAAGAATAAAAAATGAGTAGAATGAAATTGTAAATTATCGAAAATAAAATGAATTTATTAATATTTTAAATTGAAAAATTACATAACACACATAAGGAAAAATGTAACAATTGTCAATTCTTTGAGTATTTTAAATCTCTTTCTTCATATTAAAATATTTTTATATAAGTGAATAAAAATTAAATTATTTTTAGACATATAAATAGTATGAATCTTTAGGATTTATCATTTTAATACATTTTTATTTAATGATATTGGGACAATCAAATCAATTCATTGATTGAATAAGGGATATGAGACTTTCTACTCATCATGGTTTTGAATATCCTAGGAAATAATTCTAGGCCCATCATTGCGTAGATTATAAATATTTAGAATAAAAATTATAGGATTTATTCTATAAGATATTAACTAGAGTCGATTCTCAATATGAGAAATAATAATACATATTTTACAAAAAATTAACGTTACATGATTCTAATAGGGTAGTGTTCTATACTAGAATAAAAAATACAGAACATCATTCATGGAAATTGGTAGGGAAAAAGAATCATAGATTGAAGGTTAAATATAAATTAAATATTTAAAATAATATTATGGATAATATGTTTATTTTTAGGATGAAAATTGGTCTTCAAACATTCAATGATACTCAAACAGATAAAAACCCTCTCACAATGAATACTTATAAGAAAATGAATCATTAAAAATAGAAATTAAAAAATATAAAAAACAATATATACCATATTTAATTCCGTTAAATCTTTTTATAAATTGTGAAAATCAAAAGGAAAAGTAATAGAAATTAAATACAATGAATTTAGTCATAATCTTGGGGAGAAAACTAAAAGAATTTTAATAATTATGAAGAATTATTCCGGAACATTTCCCTTACCAGAAAAAATTATAGAATTTGTATCATAAAATTTAGGTTATATGTTTCAATAACAATATTGATTAATTTGAAATGGAAATAATCTAGGAATTAATTCTTGTACTGTATTATATAAAAATAATGACAATAATATGATCAAATATAATAACCTAAAAAAATTTGCATAAAAATAATTAATATAGAATTGTGGTGTATTTAAAAAAAGGATACCTCCTATAGAGAATTAATATTTTATCATTGAAATTACCAGATAAATGAACAAATAAAATATAAATGAATACAATTTCAAAAGCACAAAATATATTCTATTTTTTATTTCCATAATTCACATATTATCCTTAATAAACTATTATGAATAAAAGAGATTGGTAATATTGTCATTGTACATTGACAATAATGATTTATATATATTTGGACTTATAAGAAATCATAATTTATATAGAAGAAATAACTGAGGTCTCAACCTGTATGATTGTTTCTTATGAATCTATTTTTTTTGGAGAATTCATGGGAGATTACATAATAATTGTTTTTACTCTATGATGAAGTAGATATTCGATAAATCAAACTTCATTTAAAACATTCAAGGGATAATTACATGTTCATATAGATCTCCACCCATTGAATTTTCATTAAACCTCCCTAAAAAGTACAAGTTTCACAAATCGTACTATTTGGGTGTATTCTTGTGTGATAATGGGTAATGTAAGTAGACCCTGACAGTATAAATTAGTATAATATATTTTTAAATATAATAAAAATTTTATCAATATACTTTACATTGTTAATGAAAATATAATTGTTATTATATAATGATTTTATAAAAATAGATTTTGATATGAACAAACAAAAATTTTACTATTGAGGATATATATTATTTATTTTAAACCCACTTCATTAAAAATAAGTAGTATGGAAATTAACAATATTTCAATAAAATATATGTATTAAATAAATATTAATTAAATATAATTGATAAAATAATTTAATAATGTCACATGTGATTTTTCTATGGGTTGAAAAAAATTTCTTCTCTTAATGATCAATATTTTCTAGAACTCTAGGATTTTAATTTTAATTTGTATCTTCTACGATTTGTGACATTATTCATCATAATTTGTTTTTTAATTCACCACATAGAAATTAGATAACGGTTAATTTTTCATAGTTTTCTAAAATAATAATATTATTTGGGAAAAAAGTATATATAGGATAGATATATTTAATGTATGGTAACCTCATAATAGAATAAATGTAATATAATAAACAAAATGAAATCGATAAAAAAATAATTTTCCTTCCATTTAAAATAATGAATTATTGATGATAAATTATTTATTAGAAAATCCAAAAATCAATCAATGAAATCCTGTATTATATTAATCTATTTAAAGAAAAAATTTCCATGAATATTAATCACTTGTATAAATTAAATGATATTTAATTAATAATTTCATTTAGAAACATATTTTTTTTTTCAAACCGCTCATCTTGAGTGGAAAAAATGATTGAAAAATTTTACTCTCTTCTTATATAAATACAATTTAAACCCTCCAATCCTTATAATCTCAAAATAAATTATGAAAAATTTTACCCTCTATATGCCTCTATAAAACACAAAAACATTTTTCACTGGCACTATAGAATCTCCTTCCAAACATTTGGGAGAAATAACCCAAGTAAGGGATTATCTTCCTCATTATATTTATTCATGTACATTAATTTTATTATGATTTTTTATTTCCAATTTCTATTGTAATCATATTTTTTACACACCCTTTCACAATCCTTAGGCTCACTATTTATTTAGAGACCTCCATTCATTAAAATTAATCCTGATTAAGAAAATTTATATACACCTATTATATTGTTTAAATTTTTTGATGTTTTTTCTTGAAGAATAAAATTTCTTTAGAATATATTTCCACATTTCCACCCTTGGTAATTCCCCGTGATATATATATTCGTCATTATTAATCTTTCATTGTAGGAAATATAGAAGCTTTATACTAGAGTATGAATGTGATGAAATTATTTCATATAAATTATGATCTATATGAAACAAAAATTAGAGTACATGGTATGATGGTAATGGGTGGTTCCATATTTATATTTCCCTCCAATGCACTGTATAATTTATTAATATCATGATATACCAAGTATCATTCACAATAATTTATCCTATAAAAACAATTTTGTAATATCATAACATTTATCAATTAAATATTCATGTGGTTTATTTTTCTAGGTAGTTGTTGCACTCATGTGATTCATTGATTATATCATCGTATGTGATGTTTATATGTTCATGAGTATGATTCTCACCATTTTATTTCGTCATGTTATTTTTGATGACCTAAATGTATAACATTAACTTATGTAATGATTTTATTATTTTCTATTTGAAATTTATTGGTTATCCCATTCTTATATAGGTCCTCATATTATCCCATGATATATTAAAGGATCAAGGGAATTTATGGGAAAGTTATAGAGTTATTTTGTAATGTATTTGTATCCATGTTTTATGTTACTGTCCTATGTATCCAATTTCCCAAATACATAGGGCCTCTCAATTGTCATGGATTTAATTATATGCATATTTTTTCAACAATTCATTTTGTAATGTATTAATTTCCTATTGGTTTCCACATGAAATTTTCATTTTTTAGTTGATAATTAAATTGTCATTGTGACCCAGGTGTTTCAATCAATTTTATTTCCTAATCTTGAATTCAATTGTAGAGGTTACGATAACTACATATCACTACAAAAATTTTTTTGTTAGTAATCTTTCTCTAACCCACAGCATAAGTAAGACATATTTACTAATAATTTAGGTAGGGATGAAATTTCTACCAGCATAGATACTTATAATGTATATAATGTTTTTTATTAATAAACCAATTATATTCCATTGACCATTCTCTTTCACCATGTTTTTTTCCTTGATGTCTCTAAATGTTTGTTTAATATTAGTTTTGGGGAGGAACATGAGTTATTTATTATTAAATAATATTTTTGATAACATACATTTGATAAGAAATACACTATAGTTGAATCTCTATAAATGGAAGAATTAATTGATCATCTATATGTAGAATTGGATCACATTTACATGGTTTAAAAAGATCTCATTAAGGTGAAAAATAAAATACAGAAAAATATGATGATGTTATAGAATAATATTTAGATTTTTTTTCCCAAAATTGGGTGCACTTCTATCCATGATGTTATGTGATGTTTGGATGATGACTTTTTTAATGATATTAGGATATTTTTGGGAGAGATAAAGGGTGTCATCATTAAATAAAATGTAGTGGAGAAAATAATAGACATGGGTTTGAAATAAATAATTCAATATATTATGGATTTATCTAATGAACTTGTTCATAAATATGATCTTCAAAATATGTTGAGTATGTTTTCCACTATGTATAGAACTAGGGAAAAATAATTTTTAAACATGAAGGTCAGAATCTGAGATCCTCTCAGACTCACATTAAGAAACACATTTAAAACATTATGATTTTGTGGCAAAAAATTATTAGTTCTAGTGAATTAGCACAAAATTTGGGGGATAAATAACATCCACCACATTTCAAATATTCATTCCATAGTATCTATATTAAACTACTAGACATTATTTTACATATTCTAGAAGAACATTAAGATATGAATCTTGTTTAAGTATTAGAATGGTTTAATATTATATATAGTTGTTACAATGATGATTTAAAAGGGGTAATACCTTCATAAATTATCAAATAACCCAATAGATACTGACCACAAAACATGATTTTATGAGTAATGAATATTCAATACCAACATGATAGATGTTTTAAGCTTATAATTTATTATATTACTTGATGTTTGGGTTATATATCAAATTTATGAAATTACATGGCCAAATAATTTTACAGTGGTACCTATATGTAGTGAAGTTATAGTTTTTTATAAATGGGATGAATAAAAATTATGAATACTTTCTAAAAACCAAATTTAGAGTCTTTATTGATAATAGGAAACTAAATTCATCCCTTAGGAAAGACCATTTTCCAAAGATAATTTTTTATGCTTTATAGGTTGGATGATATTGTGTAATTATTCTCTCTTGATATTGAACCCATTGTATCCCAATTTATATTTCTCATATGGATTATGAGAATAATACATTTACTTCTCCACATGGGGAATTATTTTACTATAGAAATATATGTGTTCTGTGTGGAGATCTATTCTTTATTCATATATACATAATGACCATTTCATATAATATAATTGGGATGATAATTGGCAGTTCTTAGATGATTTATCAATTTTTTGAAATATTTTTATCAATATAATATAGAAGTCATAAATGTTTTTGGATAGATTTATGAAAAAATAAGTTTCTTTATAATGGGAACCATTTTAGTTAATGGTTACCTACAAAAATAATCTATTTAAAATGTTTCATATTCGTTTATTCTAGATGAAAATTATAAAAATAGATTTGATAATAATATTTCAATCATAAAAATTTTAATTATATCATATGATTTTTATGGAATTCTAGTTTCTATTTTAGATTTCTCAAATACATTTACAAATTCATTAGGTTCTTTTGATCACAATGTGTTAACTATACAAAATTTTTGTATGATGAAAAACATATAGATTTATCTGACCTAGTTATAGTAAATTACACAATGTCACCCAAAATCACTACACAATATTTGAAATTTCATTTTTTATATCATGTGTGTTGCGAGTGATGTGGTTTAAGTGTCCTCTTTGGAAATAGAATAATGAATATCTTACACGTTATTTCAACCCTTGAATGTTGTCAAATGATTCAAAAAATAAATTCAATACCACATAAATGGTTTTGAATCTTATTAAGTTATGTTTTTAATAATTTTGGTAATATTTTTTTGGTTATAATGTCAAAATCATCACCAACCATATCCCTATATAGAAACTATTTTCTAAAAAATAATCCAAACAATGGATCTTGAGATGGAAAAAGAGTTATAGTAATTTGAACTTTTTCTTAAGGATATGAAATATGACAAAATTTAGTTTTTAAACAATATTATTTGTTACCCAATACGAAAGTATAAGATTCAATATAGATAAATGATGAATTTTTATTTGAGAAACACATAAATAAATCAGTTCATAAATATGTCATGAGTATTTATGTCACGACCCGCCTTCAAAAAAAGGAGGGAAGGGTCAGCAGATTACCAGGACCTTCCTTCTTTATGTTGAAGGAGAGATAATGACCCCCAAAACCCGCCTTCAATAGGTCCCAGAGTGGCGACTAGCACCAAGGGAATAGAGATTTCTCACAAATGGAAGGCATTACCCTTTTTATTTTATAGGATCGAGAGATAAGGAAAAGAAAACCCAACAACACCAAGGTATAAAGAAAAGTAAAGCAAAAATTAAACCATTCCCACATGCATGTTTCAAAAGTAAAAGCCACAAAGTGAAATAGGTGAATACAAGGTAAGTATCCAGGGGAAAAGAAAAACAACAACTGCAACTACTCCAAAGCTCTGAGATAGTAAAGTCCTGCGTGATCCACAAAGTCCTCCTGGAAACCTGAAAGCAGTTTTATATATGTAGGGTGAGCATATAAGTACACTCAGTAGGGAAAACCAAGACTCTCATGCACAAGTGTGGGAACGTACTAAAGTCCCATGAGAAAACGTGTAAACGAAACACCTAAGAAGGCAAACTATCCACCCCAGGCCTCACTAAGGCTCACTCCCCAAATAACGCAAGTCATGTAATATATATATATTAAGAGCACATGGATGTTTGGGTACCCCGCACCACTTTCCCACTGGTTATTGAGACATCCTACGCATCGGACCAATCTCGCCATTCTCACCGCAGTCCCACTGCCACACCCGCCCGCACACACCTGGGCCACAACCACACGCAGTCCCACTGCCGAAATCTCGCCCGCACACACCTGGTCCTAAACCGCACGCAGTCCCACTGCTTGATCTCGCCCACACACACCTGGGCCCAACTGTCACATGTAACCATGCCTGCAAACACCTAGGCCAGAATAACCACCACCACGCCCGAAGACACCTGGGCTAAAGGATCCACTTCCACGCCTGAAGACACCTGGGCCTCATCCTGAAGACACTTGGGAAACCACCTTCCGCACACACTTGGCCAACCACCAAACTACCCCGCCTGAAGGTTCTTGTTCCAATAATGGACCTCAGGCCATCACAGCCTGCCCGAAGATACTTGGGCTATCTGGGAAAGGGAGCAGAAAAAGAGCTAATAACCAGCCACTATGAATAGTGTTGGGAAAAACACCCTCCCTCATGAAAGGGGGTGTTCGGCACTAAGTGCTCAACTTGGGTGGGGCGCGAATAAGAAACCCAAAGCTACAAGTATATATATATATATAGGGTAACAAGAACTGACCCAAGCTAGGTTTTTCTTTAGACAACCTACAGATCACAACAACACTCAAGTCCGAGTCACAACTCATGCTAACAACCCATTTGTACCCTTTCTTATTTCACATTCAGTAATAATGTTTACGTTTACGCACTACATGGAAACTAGTTGGCATAAGAATAAGTCCAGGAAAGTAAACTGTCAAGCATCAGCAAAGACGCCCACACCTGGTTCTCAACAACAGAGGATTCCACCCCAATTCGTGATATAAACAAGTAACCACCCGGATTTAAAACTCACAACCACTGAATCCATACCAACAGGAGATCCCATACCCAAATTCACACAACCACTGAGAGTATAAAAGAATAGGGGATCCCATCCCCAAATTCACACAACCCCAGAGAGTATAAAAGAACAGGGGATCCCATCCCCAAATTCACACAACCACCGAGAGTATAAAAGAACAGGGGATCCCATCCCCTCCCACATCTTTAGCAATCAGCCCGAAAGGAAAAAAACCAACTACCACCATCAACACAAGCAGGGCCTAGCAGGTATTTTCAGATTTAAACTATTTAACACACTCCATGATTCAAATTTCCATGTGTTCTAACCGAGTGTTATCACAGAAGGGTTGATCCTAGTGCTTTCAATTATTCAGCCAGATATACGTGATTAACCGATTCACTTTTCACAGTAGGAGTTTACAACCACAAACAAGCCATTTAAAACATCAGCAGGGTTCATTAGTGCACAAACAACGACCACCAACGGCCTCGATTTTTAGGAGGCATAAGCCAGCACTACTCAACAAGATGGTCATAGAAGAAACAACATCAACAATCATAGCCCCCCTCTCTTATTTATTTATAGAATTCTATAATTATCATTAATTAGGTCTGGTTTACCCAATTCTACAGGATCAAAAGCACGCCCACCCCGCATGATACACAAAAGAGAGAGACGAAGGAGAAATTCCCTACTTGTTGATAGATGATCGACGTTTAGGCTGGGGGTGCGGAACTTTATGGATAACGATGCGGCGGGCCCGATGCACCAGAATTTGTTTGTGAAAATCCATGATCGAGGAAAGGAGAAACCACAGGAAACCCTTAGTTTATAAGAGCTGGGGACGGTTGAGGTGAGAATGCGTAACCGCTTAAGGCGTGAGGGTCGTTGGTTGACCACGCGGCTCCACTTACCACAAAAAGGGGGGTTGGGTGGGTTAAGCTGACTCATGAATTGAAGAAGTATTTAATTACAACTCTTATGGTCATTACGGGTCTTAAAAACACACTTAAACGAGTCATAATAGGGTTTAAAACCCTCTTTACGCAAAGGAGCGCTACTGGAAACAACTTGACAAGGCCGGGTGATGCCGATCGGTCTCCCTGATCGGTCGCGCCGATCGGTCTCCCTGATCAGTCGCACCGATCGGTCCCACCGATCGGTCTCACCGATCGGTCTCCCCGTGACGCCACTCCTTCAGAACCCGGATTTTTGGCAAAGGGAAGGACCAAGAGAGTGTGGGTCATCACATCAGATACCTCTCAAACCATTCTCATCCCCGAGAATTTATAAAAACCAGAAGGAAAGGGTGGGTCCGAACAACCACCCCAAAAGATACCTCTCAAGAGTGAACCTCATCGCTAACTAAGAACATCTTCCGGTCAAAAACCAAGAAACATACCATGCCAACCTGCCCGGGCACGTGGGTTGGAGAGTCTCATCCCCCATGTCAAGATATTATCCGCTTTGGGCAGCACTGACTCACCCGTATGGGTTTAATCTCATCCACCTTAATGCGTCTTGATTAGGGGCCGGGTTCTCTCCTTCCCTGTAGCCGGGGGTTTTCACACACAAGCAGAGGAAGAAAATCAATACATTTCATAGCCAAAAGACGAAATGTTCTATCACAATAGGTACAACATGGAACAAAACATAAAACAACTCTGGGTACTGGGTACGCATCTGTGTTTCCCTCTCCCACGTACTCTCCTCAAGCCCACCTTGTCTCCACAACACACAAACCAAGGGAATGGTTCGCCCACGAAGCACCTTTTCATTGCGATCCTCGATCACCACTGGTCTCTCGACAAAGGTCACGTCATCCACGATATCCAGCTCACCCCAATCAAGGACGTGTGAATCGTCGTGTAGATACCGACGGTGCTGGGACACATTAAAGACATCATGTATCCTCCATAGCGGTGGTGGAAACGCTAGCTGGTAAGCCACTTCACCGACCTGCCACAACACTTGGTATTTTTGGTGAATCTGGGAGAAAGATTACTCCCTTTGCCGAACCTCCACTACCCATGCCGAGGGGAGACCTTTAAGAACACATGGTCCCCAACCTCAAAATCCAAGGGAATCCTCCTGGTATCAGCATACGACTTCTGTCGGTCCTGGGCTGCCTTCATCATTTCCCGTATGAGCTGAATGTTCTCTGTCGTGTTCTGCACCACCTCCGGACCATGGATGCCTGCCTCTCCTACTTCGGACCAACACACAGGTGAACGACATGTCCTCCCGTACAAGGTTTCAAACGGGGCCATGCCAATGGTAGAGTGGTAGCTATTATTGTAGCAAAACTCTACCAGAGGCATGTATTGCACCCATGACCCTCCTGAGTCCAGAACACATGCTTGCAACATATCCTCCAAGTTCTGGATGGTGCGCTCTATTTGTCCATCTGTCTGGGGATGGAAAGAAGTGCTAAGGCATAACTGGGTGCCAAACTCATGCTGCAATCCTCTCCAGACCCGCAAGGTAAACCGTGCATCCCTATTTGAGACTATAGACCTCGGAAATCCATGCAACCGCACCACCTCATCCACGTACTTTTGTGCCCAAGCATCCACATCACTCGACTACCTGATCACCAGAAAGCGAGCCGATTTCATCAACCTGTCCACTACCACCCATATGGCGTCGTACCCTCCTTGGACCTTGGGTAGTCCCACGACGAAATCCAGTGTGATTTCACCCCTCTTCCACTTGGGGACATCTAGGGGCTGTAGTAGGCCACCTGGAACTCGTTGTCCAGCCTTCACTTACTGACACACTAGGCACTTGGCCACAACCTCTGCCACCGCACGCTTAACTCTGGGCCACCAAAACTACCTCTTAAACCCCTGGTACATCTTGGAAACTCTTAGGGGTACCGCCAAGGGTGAGTTTTTGAACTCACTGAGAACCATTCCGCGCATCGCCTCTAGGACAATCAACCTTCCCTGGAAAAGCATTCGGTTCTGACCATCCTTGGTCCATCCTTCCAGAGCATTTCCCTGGTCAACTTGGTCACGCATCACTTCACACTCTAGGTCTCCCCACTGAGACTCCTCCACCTGCTGAAACATGGATGACTGCACTGTCATCTGATATAGGTAGCCTCTGCTGCTATCCATCGTCTCATCTAGTTGTAAGGCATCCAACTCCTCCATTTCCTTCCAGGCTTCCGCCGACTCTCGGACCACATCCTTCTGCGTCCTCCTGCTCAAGGCATCAGCCACCACATTGGCCTTGCCCTCAGTATAAGAGATCTCAAAGTCGTAATCGTAGAGGAACTCCACCCATCTCTACTGTCGCAAGTTTAAGTCCCACTGGGAGAAGATATACCTCAATCTTTTGTTATCCGTGAAGACCAAAAAGAATTCCCGGATGAGGTAGTGCCGCCATAAATTTAGTACAAAAACGACCGCTGAAAGCTCTAGGTCGTGGGTGGCATAATTACGCTCATGGGAACACAGCTTCCTGGACCCATAAGAGATCACCCCTTGTCGCTGCATCAACAAGCATCCCAGGCCCTGTCCCGAAGCATCACAGAATACCTCATAGGCCACCCCTTATTCTGGTAATCTCAGCACTGGTGCACTGACCAACATCTCTTTCAGCTAGCTGAAGGCTGATTGGCACTGCTCACTCCAAACGAATGCCTGGTCCTTCTTGGTCAGAGCCGTCAAAGGGGCTGCTACTCTGGAGAAGTTGGGTATGAATCTCCGGTAGTAACCTTCCAGCCTGAGGAAACTTCGGACTTCTGCCACATTCTTGGGTGCTGCCCAAGAAACAACTGCCTCAACCTTTGACGGATCCACCGCTACCACCTTCTCGGACCCCACGTGCCCGAGGAAGTTAACTTCTCGTGTCCAGAACTTGCATTTTGACAACTTCCCATAGAGCTGGTGCTGTCGGAGGACCTACAAAACTATCCTTAGGTGCTCTGCGTGGTCCTCCTCTGATCTGGAGTAGACCAGGATGTCGTCGATGAACACAACCACGAACCGATCCAGGTACTCATGGAAAATGGAGTTCATAATCCCCATGAACACAGCCGTGGCGTTCGTAACACCGAAGGGCATGACTACGAACTTGAAGTGTCCATACCTGCACATGAACGCTGTCTTCAGGATGTCGCTCTCTTTCACCCTCAGCTGGTGGTACCCAGACCATAGGTCGATCTTCGAGAACCATCCTTCCCATTTCAGTTGGTCGAAAAGATCATCTATCCTTAGAAGAGGGTAGCGATTCTTTATCGTCACCGGGTTCAGCCTCCTGTAGTCTATGCACAACCTAAGACCACCATCTACCTTCTTTGCAAACAAGACTGGAGCACCCCACGGTGACACACTCAGACGAACATAACCCCTCTTCATCAGATCGTCAATCTGTATCCGCATATCCCATAGCTCTGAAGGTACTATCCGATAATGAGCCATCAAGATTGGATGAGCGCCGGGCTACAGGTCTATCCCGAACTTGATATCACGTCGATGGGGTAGAGTCGTCACCTCCTCAGGAAAGATTTCCATAAACTCCTGGATGATCTCTAGCACTTCCACCATTTCAAAATATACTGATTCCACTATCAGCTTGGTCAATAAGGAGAGGAGAGGTTCCTCTCTCCTATTTCCCATCGGACTGCTCCGATCCCCTATGAAGGTAACATGCCGGCTGTCCAAGTCTGAGAACACAACCATTCTTCGAAAACAGTCGATGATGGCGCACATAGAAAATAGCCATTCGATGCCTAGGATGACATCGTATGGATGAATCTGCAACAGAAGAAGATCCCTAACCGACTGGTGTGGTCCTATCATCAGTCTACATCCTCACAAATGAACAACAAGTCGGTCTGATCTCCGACTGGTGTCCTCAAAACTAGGGGCACTGGAAGTCTCTCAGAATATAGACCCAAGGCACGGGCTAGACTGGGTGAAACAAAGGAGTGCGAAGCTTCGGTATCGAACAAAGCATAAGCAAGAGTGCTAAACAGACCGATCGTACCTCGAATAACCTATGGCCCTGCTAGAACTACTTCCTCTGCAGTGTGCAACTGTCCATGCCCAGCTCCCCTTCCCCTCAGCTTTCAGCCACCTCCCCAACCATGCCCTGGTCGAGGTCCCTGTGCAGCGCCCTGAGGTCGGCCTCCTCCTCCTACGTCTGCCCTAGGTGGAGCGGGAACTCGCTGTCCCTGCTGCTGCTGCTGGAAAGGTCTGGCTGGAAGCTACTACTGGGACAGGTGCGGGGGAAGACCGCCACTGCTGTACTACAACCGGTCGGGGAACTGACTTTGGAGATGCCCAGGGCTCCCACAAATGAAGCACCGCAGTCCCAGACCCATATGAAAAGGGCAAGGGTTGGGGGATCGAAACTGAAACGGTTGCGGCCTGCTCCCAGCGGGTCAGAACCTAGAGGGTCCTGACAATGGAGGCCTGGTGCTGACATCCTTCCCCTTCGATGGTCCCAGCTGGATCCCCTATCACGACACTCCCCCTAGATAATGCATCTGTGCCACCACTTCGGCCTTCTTCTGGACCTCGAATTACCTCGGCAGGGTAAAGGGGGTAACAACATACTGGAGGGAGGGTCAGAGTGCCTCCCCCAAACGTCTTGCCCGAGACTCTTCATCGGGAAAGAGGTCCAGAGAAAAACGTAGGAGGTCCTTGAACTTGATCCCTAGCTCCCTCACAGACATACTCCCCTGCTGGAGGGAGTGTAGTTCCTACCACTTTTCTTCCTTCATCGTCGAGGAGAGGAATTCCACCCAGAACTCTTTCTCGAAATCCACCCAAGCCACGTCAGACTCTCTCCTCTCCCCCAAGTAAAGCATCCAACACTGACGTGCTGCTCCCGGCATCTGGCTAACGGCCAGAGGAACCCAGTACTCAGTCGGGGCCCAAATCAGGCCAAAGGCTATAACTAGCTCATCTAGCCAGCCTTTCGTCTTCATATCGGTGGTGTTGCCCTCATACTTCTCGAGGGCCTGTCGCTGGAAGGCTCGAAGAGTCTTCTGCCACTGGTCATCCTCTTCCTCTCGATCAGCTCTCTGCCGATTGGCCAAAGTAGTCTCCGGGGCCTCGATCACCAGTGCCACATGTGGTCACCTTCCAAGTGCCATAGCTGAAAGTTAAACAAGGAATGCCTAAGCCCAAGTAGTGCAGAATATCATTCTTAAAACTTCTTAATTTTTTTTTATTCATAATTCCCAAGACATCCCAGAAACATATGAACACAAGTCATTATGATGCTTGTACCTTTCCTAGGGTATCTACCCTACAATCACTGTGGCCTCACTTGGTCGTTCGGTAGGTCCAGAGTCCTTGCATCAGTTCACGGGGGCCCTAAAATCCCGTGTCCTTGCCGGTCTTCCCTAGCCTAATTAATGATCCAAAGTCACCCAACACCATTGCCTTACCATCCCATGCAATCCTCAATGTTCCTAACTCCAGACTCCATCCTATCTCTCAACCATCAGCTCTGATACCATTTTGTCATGACCCGCCTTCACCAAAAGGAGGGAAGGGTCAGCAGATTGCTAAGACCTTCTTTATTTAAGTTGAAGGAGAGATAATGACCCCCGAAACCCGCCTTCAATAGGTCCCGGAGTAGCGACTAGAACCAAGGGTATAGAAATTTCTCACAAATAGAAGGCATTACCATTTTTATTTTATAGGATCGAGAGATAAGGAGAAGAAAACCCAACAACACCAAGGTAGAATGAAAAGTAAAACCAAAAGTAAACCATTCCCACATGCATGATTCAAAAGTAAAAGCCACAAAGTGAAAAATGTGACTATAAGGTAAGTACCAAAGGGAAAAGAAAAACAACAACTGCAACTACTCCAAAGGTCCGAGCTAGTAAGGTCCTAAGTGATCCCCGAAGTCCTCTTGGAAACCTAAAAGTCGTTTTATATACGTAGGGTGAGCATACAAGTACACTCAGTAGGGAATACCTAGACTCTCATGCACAAGTGGGGGAACGTACTAAAGTCCCATGAGAAAAGGAGTAAACCAAACACCTAACAAGGAAAAATATCCACCCCAGTCCTCACCAAGGCTCACTCCCCAAATAACGCATGTCAAGTAATATATATATATTAAGAGCACATCGATGTTTGGGTACCCCGCGCCACTTTCCCACTGGTTATTGAGACATCCTACGCATCAGACCAATCCCGCCATTCTCACCGCAGTCCCATTGCCACACCCGCCCACACACACCTGGGACATAACTGTCACATGTAACCAAGCCTGCAAACATCTAGGACAGAACAACCACCACCACGCCAAAAGACACCTGGGCTGAAGGATCCACTGACATGCCCGAAGACACCTGGGCCTCATCCCGAAGACGCTTAGGAAACCACCTGCCGCACACACGTGGCCAACCACCACACTACCCCGCCTGAAGGTTCTTGGGCTAATAATGGACCTCAGGCCATCACATCCTGCCCGAAGAAATTTGGGATATCCGGGAAAGGGAGAAAAAAAAGAGTTAATAACCAGCCACTATGAATAGTTTTGGGAAAAACACCCTCCCCCATGAAATGGGGGTGTTCGACACTAAGTGCTCAACTTGGGTGGGGCGCGAATAAGAAACACAATGCTACAAGTATATATCTATTGGGTAACAAGAACTCACCAAGCTA
This sequence comes from Viscum album, assembly GCA_963277665.1. Classification (NCBI taxonomy): domain Eukaryota; kingdom Viridiplantae; phylum Streptophyta; class Magnoliopsida; order Santalales; family Viscaceae; genus Viscum; species Viscum album. Next base: position 1,066,912,066 of record OY728157.1, on the reverse strand, counting down.
GGTTTTTCTTCAGACAACCTACAGATCACAACAACACTCAAGTCCGAGTCACGACTCACGCTAACAACCCATTTGTCCCCTTTTTTATTTCACGTTCAGTAATAATGTTTACGTTTAAGCACTATTGGGCAACTAGTAGGCATAGGCATAAGTCCTGGAAAGTAAACAGTCAAGCATCAGCCAAGACGCCCACACCTGGTTCTCAACAACAGAGGATTCCACCCCAATCCATGATATAAACAAGTAACCACCCGGATTTAAAACTCACAACCACCGAATCCATACCAATAGGAGATCTCATCCCCAAATTCACACAACCACCGAGAGTATAAATGAACAGGGGATCCCATCCCCAAATTCACACAACCACCGAGAGTATAAAAGAATGGGGGATCCCATCCCCAAATTCACACAACCACCGAGAGTATAAAGGAACATGGGATCCCATCCCCTCCCACATCTCTAGAAATCGGCCCGAAAGGAAAACAACCAACTACCACCATCAACACAAGCAGGGCCTTGCAGGTATTTTCAGATTTAAACGACTTAACACACTCCTTGATTCAAATATCCGTGTGTTTTAACCGTGAGTTATCATAGAAGGGTTGATCCTGGTGCTTTCAATTATTCAGCCGGATATACGTGATTAACTGATTCACTTTTCACAGCAGGAGTTTACAACCACAAACAAGCCATTTAAAACATCCACAAGGTTCATTAGTGCACAAACAAGGACCACCAACGACCTAGACTTTCAGGAGGCATAAGCCATCACAACTCAACAAGATGATCATAGAAGAAACAACATCAACAATCATATCCCCCCTCTCTTCTTTCATTATAGAATTCGTTCATTATCTTTAATTAGGCCTGGTTTACCCAATTCTATAGGATCAAAAGCACGCCCACCCCGCATGATACACAAAAGAGAGAGACGAAGGAGAAATTCCCTACTTGTTGATAGATGATCGATGTTTAGGCCGAGGGTGCGGAACTTTACGAATAACGATGCGGCAGGCCCGATGCACCTGAAGTTGTTTGTGAAAAGCCACATTCAAGGAATGGAGAAACCATGGTTAATCCTTAGTTTGTAAGATCCGGGGACGGTTGAGGTGAGAACACGAAACCACATAAGGTGCAGGGGTCGTGGGTTGACCATGCGGCTCCACTTGTCACAAAAAGGGGGTTCGGGTGGTTTAAGCCGACTCATGAATTTATGAAGTATTTAATTAAAACTCTTATGCGAATTACGGGTCTTAAACACATGCTTAAATGAGTTAGAATAGGGTTTAAAACCCTATTTATGCAAAGGAGTGCTATTGGAAACAACTTGACAAAGCCAGGTGACGCCGATAGGTCGCACTGATCGGTCTCCCCGATCGGTCTCACCGATCTGTCTCACCGATTGGTCTCGCCGATCGGTCTCACCGAGACGTCAGTCCTTTAGAACCCGGATTTTGGGCAAAGGGAAGGACCAAGAGAGTCTAGGTAATCCCAATTTATTTATACAATTTTAATGATGTTTTTATAATTACAAAATAACTCAAAAAAATAAATAAATAAATTCATTTCAATGAGGAAATATTATTTCATTAATGATCTCTTATTTTTGTAGAGGATTTGAAAATGATATAATAAGAATATTTTTCACTAAAGACATGATGTTTCACATTTGTGAAATCTATCATTATTTTCCATGGAATGTACATCATTGTGGTTAATGTATTTACCAAATATTTATATAATATGGTTTCTACTATACCACCACTTTAATAATTCTTGTAGTCTGTTAGCTGGTTTTGAAAATTTTCAATGGCAGGGAATTGATGGTAAGAAACAATATATTCCACATTATTGAATTATAGTGGTAGAAATATTATATACATGTAGTATGGATTTTATGAGACCTTTCTCATAATTTTATGGCAAGCAATATAGTTTATGTATACAAGGGGTTTGGTGTTTGTAAATTTTAAATTAATTGTTTTTAGGTTTTTGAAATTTTAAAAAAATATATATATCATTTCATGATTTGGAGTGACCATAACAATCATCAGATAAAATGGAACTTATTTAAATAACATTATGATGGATTCATGGAAAAATATGAATGTGTCCATATAATTTAAACAAAATATCACCTATAGTCTTGTGATCATACTAACATTTTCGATAGAAGGGTTTAATTATTTTTGAGAAGGTTGATTCTAGATCATGGACTAATGGATTTGTAATTATATGTGATGATTTATGAGATTAACTAACTAAATATAGAAAATAAAATATATTCCCCTATATAAGATACTATTTAGGATGGCATATCATTTTCCAATGGAATATCACCCCATGTATCTTTCTTCAATTAAGACCCTAAATATTCTAAGAGAACTAGTCAATAGTGTCACTATGATAGTTATAGAGGAGAATCATATATTCTTATTCAAAGGAAATATAATAAAACACTACATTTAGTGGAGTCTATGTGGAATGGATCCCATAACCATATTTCATTGATGACCATGCATGGATTCTAATTGAGTAGTGTAATCATAGTTCATACTGAGAGATAACAATGGGATTCTTCTCTTCATTTATTATAATATTTTTTTTAATAAAAATTACTTTTTTTCACTCATGCATATGGAATTGACAAGGAATATGTCTATGGGCGTTCTCTAAGTAAATGCACATATAATACCTTTTTAATTCCCCAAGTGATATAGATTTATCACAGTAGGACTAATAACACTGAGAAATATCTAGTAATTCAACAATATGTAGAACATCAAGATGAAGAATATATAAATTTCCCAAGGAAGAAGTATTTTTCTTGTAGGTAAAATAAACTTATGTGTAATGGATGAACTGCATATGTATTTAGGTGGTAATATGGTAGGTGGATTTACCTCAAAACGATGTGTAATTCCCATGGAAAAACAGCTGACCTAATAACTAAAATCACATGACCATGGTATAATATGACCCAAATAAATACATGGAGTTATTCCAGAACAAATAAATCTTTATCTAGGATCATCTACACTATGCATCATAAAAAATGGTCTTAGTCACATTAATCTAATTTATTTTAATAATAATGTCTACCAGTTTTAACATAGTAGGGTATATGAAATTATAACGATAAAAAAAATTTAATGGTTGAAGGGAGGGTAAAATTTACATAATTCCAACAAATAGAGATTAAACATATAATAGAGTGTTATTGTACACTTATTATTAATTTATTTTGGATGCGGTTTTTAGTTACATATCGGAAAAACACCCATTATATTTTCAATCTAATAAGTAAACATCCTTCTCTTTAGATGGTTTCATAGAATTTGTTTATATATGATGTTAAAAATAATTTAGAAAAAATATTAAACATTTTTTCATCCATTAAAATCCCGTTCATTCATCTTTTGTGGTACATAACTACCAATGAACAAAATATTATAACTAATTTAAAAATGATATAATCATTAAACAAAAAATTATATTTTGATAATATTTTTTGACATATACAATTAATTAGTCAAAAATTCTATGAATTATCTGGTACACCTTCAAACATACTATTAATTACTGAATACATCTATCATTTTTTTTAAAAAACCTCCCATATAGACATCAAAAATTGTTGATAATTAATGGATATAATATTTGGTGGAGTGGCCTTAGAAAATTAATACTTGTGCTTCAATTAATTGGTCATTTAATAAACAAACTAAAAAATCAATGTTTTTGGGACATTGGACATCAATTCTCACATAAATGATATCACAATATGGGATAAATTTAATACATGACTTGAGGATAATATTGATTATGAATTTTTTGGAAGTGAATGAATTTTCCAAGATATTTAAAACTATTTTCCAAAATAATATGATTATGAACTATGAATTATTGTGTGATTGTATAAATATTTTTAAATATGAATTAAATATTAAGGTAATTGTATCATCGATCATAACCCCACGAGAATCTTCTATATTTTTTTTAAAAATACACATTATGAATCCTCCTTATATTATATTAATATATGTCCCTTGAAATTAAAGTAAAATGGGAAATAATGAACCCATAGAATATCGTTGATACACTATGAACTAAAAATACAAAAAAAAAACAATGCCCCTATTATTTCAACTATCCCTTTTCACATTCATGTATTCCATAAACTTAAAAAACTGTAAAATATTAGTTAATTATAGTATGTGGAATATTGAACCTAATTGAAGAAAGGGTGGGTTCAAAAACAAGATAATATTATTTAGTTTTACTAATTAAGATAATTATAGGTCTTTTATTTCTAGAACATAGGGAAGTGTGGTAATTAATGGTTACTCTAATTATGGTTTAAATATAACTTAAATATCACATATATACACTCCTATTACTATTAAATGAATTATAAATCACGTTGTACATTTGCTGTTTTCATAAAGGAAGCATATAATTTTTATTATTAATTATTCAATAATTTCATCACATCTGGTGTAATTTTGAAATTAACTAATACATGACCTCAAAATTCATTTAATATTTTTCCCATATCTATATATTATTCCTTGTAAATTATAATTTCACTATAATATTTTAAATCTAGTTTATATATACAATGAAAATAAATTTATAGTTTTTAGAAAAATGATTTTTTATATGTCGATGATTTTGATGTGAAATGTATAATAAACATATTTCTACATATTTTTTAGATAAAACTATTTAAATTATAAAAGGGTTTTAAGATGGATTTTAATGAAATTATGATTTATTTATAGATGAACCAATCTATTATTTTAATATCTTATTGAAAATCTTAGTTGTATTGATTTTTTTGATCAATTTATCTTTATTAAAATTATATATCTATATTAACGAGAAAAAAATTCTTGAGTTATTTTGATAATTATTTAAGTATAGAAAAAATTATTATAGAATTCCACATTTTAAGAAAAAAGTTTAATTGTGGATTTGATTATTATTTTTGAATATAACTTTTTCATCTTGATTTTTTTCCATTTTTGATTATTTTCATTAATAAATTCTTTATTCTTTTGATGTTTGTTGTTCATGTTTTCGATAAACCACTTGAATTATTCATTGTAATTGTACTGACTATGTCCAAATTAATGAGATGATTTTAATACATTCAATCAACTGACTAAACGATAGATTCCCAAGTGACTGTGCCCAAAAAATATAAAAATGTTGAACATATCATGCCAATAAAATAGCAAGTGAACAATTTTTTAATGTTGTAACTACAATTTAAAAAAATTGGTAATCGTCCCAACTGGTTGATATGGAAATTTTTACCTTCCACACAAAGTCATAATTATCACCTATATAGACACTTAACTGAGCTTGACTTACACCCAAACTACAACACGTTCGCTACCAATCCACCTAATGTCATTGCTGGAATAATTTTAAATCACTAATCTATCGTGATAGAATTTTAAAAGATATAGAATGATGAATCATATATATTTCATATTTTTGAAACTAACCACAAAATCAAAATAAAAACAAAAAAGATATTTCATGTTTCTATGCCAATGATTAACATTCCATAAAACTAGAAGACAATGATAAATACCAAAAACATGAGGATTCCATGGTCATTTGATCCACCGTGAATAATTATCCATTAAATTACAACCACAATGAATCAAAACTGAACTTATATATTTTTAGACCATCACTCAAGTAGTTTAGATGAAGGAATTCACTTGAATCAATGCTAACAATGAGCTTAAACCAAACAAAAATTGAGACATACCAGTAATCAAAGAAAGATAACGATGAATTTATATTTAATATGAAATAAAATAATTCCTCAATGTTGGGAATCCAAAATAATATGATTACAGAATGAGCTACATTGATGCAGATAATAATTGATTCATTTAACAAAGACTAGTTAAACATAAACAACTATGGACACAGATCATCAATTGTTGATTTATATTCAATGAATATGATATATATTAAAGTGGTTTAAATAATGATTTTTTATAATCACCCAATATTATGTCATTAATGTTTAATAATGAAGTTTGATAATTCAATGTGAAGGGATTTTTGTTTTTTTATTCAAATTTTAATGTATGTAAATGATGAATATTAATACCTCAAATGATTCATTAGAAATGGATGCAAGTAATAGATTGAATTTACATCATGTGATTAACTAACTCATAAAATGAAATTACAATAAATAGATTCTATAGTTATTGAAAATCATTCTAGATGTTTATTCCCTGCCTATGAATGTGAAATTATAGTTGTTGAATATTGCGAGATAAAACATATCTTTTAAAAACAAGGATGTGGCATGATTACAAATATTAAAATCAATACATTACGAGATCAATTAAGAATTTGTTGAAGGTATGTATAAATATTTTGATATAATATCAATGATATCACAAAAAAAATATTTAAATCCAAATTTATAATGTAAATCAAAGGAAAAGTTGGAGACCATTGATCGAGGAAAATCATCATAATGTAGTTGATCAATGAAAACAATGGGTGTTCAAGATAATCTATATGCTATGGTTGAATGGTTATTGAAAAAATGTGTAATAGATGAAGGATTTAATGTCTAAATAAAACACATAATTTAGGATTTAATTATTAATTAATGTAAACTCTAGATCTGGGAAGGATGATTTTTTGTACCCATGATAGAGAACTCGTAAATTTAATTTGAGTTATTCATGAGGTATTCTAGACTTATACTAAGGGAGAAATGAGTAGCATGGAGACTTTACTCGGATGAGATTGAATCCATAAAATTATAATTTATTTCCAATAAAATTACCAAATAGGATATAAGACGATTCCAACTAATGATGAATGAGATAGTACTATCCAATGAAAAATAAACAATATATATACCATGTCCACACTACATGGGTGAACTAAAGTCCTAACCTACACAAATAAATATAAAATTTATTTAATCATGAAAATAAATAAAATATTAAAATGTTGAAAAAAAATAAGAGTGATTGAAAATGAATGTTGACAGGAATATTTTGGGAATTCCTTTGTTTAGAAAATCATAATCTATTGTGATAGTAGGCTAGAGTATCCCATGAAGAACATATAATTGGATGGTCATGCCACATTGATGTCATGGAAATATTTTTAGAGGTGTGATTATTATCTATTTGATAAGTTAGGTTCATGAATATTTCTTAATAGAAAAAATAATAATCTAGGGTGGGGTGAATCACCAAATACCCACCTTTAGAGAAGATTTTAATCATAGTAGAGGATATAAAACTAGGACTGAGACCACTATAAGCTTTCATATTAAGATAAAGTGATAATTTTACATCCTCATCTATTGTTAATAATGCATTATTATAATGGATTATTTAAAATGACGTTTTTATGTTCTTTAACTCCATTATTGCTGACAATCTAATGTTTTTTGTGGGAATGATATTTTATTGATATTATTTTATTATTTCATTCATGATTCATTTTCTCTATGTTTCTCCATCTTTCATTTTATATTGAAATAATTTTCTAAAATAATGAGAGTCAATGAAAAGTTTACATGGTTCAATTTAATGAACAATATTTTCTCAACCTATTAATAAATATTGAGTTTAGAAAAATTCTTTTAATAAAATATTTAATTTTGAAAACTAATTCATCATTTTTTTATCATGTGAGTTCTATGTTCAATGAACTATATTGTTTTTTATTGAGATTTTAATGAAGACAATCTAACTATTCTCGTTTAATTAGTTCTATTTTTCTTATTCAAATTCATTAATAAAGAAATATATATATATATGTAGACTCAAATTACCCAAGATGCCATTGATATTTTTTTATTATTGATTCTTGGTTTTCTCTCTCTCCTCTAACTGTTCCTATGTTTAATCACTGACCATACACTCCAGCCATATATTCTTTCACAACTACATCAACAACATCAGATATTTTCATCAGGATTCATCAATTAATATTTTTTCCATTTTTATTTTTCTATTAGATTAGACATATAATCCAACATGTCATTCCATGTGAATTGGCCCCTTTTCACTACTAAAATATTTTTATGTATTATTTAAAATAATTGTCATGACATGATACAAATCATAGAACATGATCTAGTAATATTTAAATACACCCCATTGTCTCCATTGTATCCATAGAATCCATATCTTGTTGCTTTTCTTCTATACATTGACCATATATTCAAGACTACGACTATGGAATCAAAATCATTATTAAAAGTTATATATTATAGAAAATTATAAATTTAAATAAAAATTTTATTGAACATTTTCAACATATAAATATTATATAAGAGATCATTAAATATAAATTGATTCATACACATTATCCATAACATTTCACAGTTGAGGCTTAATTTAATAAATTTTAATTTATTTAGTTATATAGTAGAAACATATTAAATTTTATATTTCTAATTTTATTCATTATATTCCATGTTAAATGTTCTGAAAGATGTCATTAAATACCATTTTTAGTATCAAATAATATTTCAAAAACAAAATTGTAATGAAATCCATGTGTTTCTGGTATGATTCATGAAAACATTCCCTCTTACCATTCTTGCTAAGTGATATCTCATAAATCATAGAACCTAAACACATGTGCACTAATTATGTGAAAAAAATTCATCTTCAATAGGACAATTTAATTAATAAATCCCATCAATGAAAAATGGACAACCCTCAAATGTGGGTTAGAAGTTCCTATGAACAAATTTTATATAATGTTTCAAAAAATTTCTATCACTTTTATAACATAACCAAATATTATGATAATATAATAACCTACGATACAAACTTTATCATTACATGGTTGATAGAAAATAATTAGTGTCAGACCAAAGATAATTTCAGGATCATTGGGAAATATTTGTAAATTGCTCATTCTTCTAACCAATAATGCATGTTTAAGTCATGGTGGGGAGACAATACCAGTATATTTGAGTGAAACAATAGATGAAATAAAGAAGAGATAGATAAATATAGTTAAATAATTTTAAACAATCATCCTAGAGAGAGGTAATATATATCATAATACAATTATAAATCATAATTAATTGTACACACGTAAACAAGACATATAGTATAAGACTATATCTTGAAAACACCCCTACCAGAATAGTATAAAAAATATTGAAAGACTCATAAAAATGTTCTAGAGCCCTTGATTGATCCGAATTTACTATGTTGAAAAAATTTAGTCCAAATCTTGCATAACTCATATGGTCTTTCTGTTCTCTGATAATGAATCCAAGAAGTCACCTTAGGTACCAAATTGTGTTTATCATATACTGTGATTACAACATAGTAGTTCACCTACAACAGAATATATCAATACATACCATCTGATTAAGTGTACTCCCATGTGACAAATATAAATAAACATGAAAAATCATGGAAAAAATTAAATATCTTAACATAAATGATCCCTTATTTTATGGATGAGACAAGAAACAAAATTTACCATCCTTAAAAAAAACTAGATGACTATAAATAGTAAGAATCCTTTCAAGGAGAATAGAAAATATATATGTGATTGATACTCTTTTGGGACCAATATATCAATGACAGAAAAATTGTTAATCCCATATAAATATACACATCCTAGAGTAAGATTCACAACTTGAGAAATATATTTATCCCATTAAAACAATAACTTTAAGGAAAATTACTCAACCCTAAACAGTAGGAACGTAATGGGAATTATACCCGTCCTTGAATTATATATCACACCAATTGGAAAATCCATCTAATGAACCACGAATGAAAAATTCTTTGGAATCACCAAACTTAGAAAAATTTTCTAATTAAAAACATATCAAATAAATCATGTCATTTCATGATCATTTAATTTCATTAAAATGAAAATTTTAGAAAATAGAAATACCATAATTGAACATCCACCCCCATTTTAAATTTTGAAGGAAAACACTAATTATCACATTTCTAACATCATCCTTTACCATTTCAATGATCTCTATTTTCATGTAATGAATACATTTTGGGGAATCCCCTTAAATTAATGTTTTAGATTTTTAGTTCAATCCAAGAAATTTTGGTTCACCAATATATCAACCACATATCACACAAAAATCCTTTTTAGGGATTTTTTTGGTATCATAAAAATAAAGGATAATAGATGACCCAAAGGGATCATCAATGATCATAATTCCCATGAATTAAATTATGTTTCTTTAATTATAGTCTCAATGAATTAAAATCTATCGTTCCTACATAATGAAACAAAAAATAAATAATGTATACATTTTTAGGATCACTTATGGATCATCTATGTTGAACCCAATATATCTAAATATCCCAGGAATAATAATTTAATCAAACTAAAACCTTCAAAAATATCTAAATCGGATTCAATAATTACCATATAAGGGCTATTAATATGAATTTGAAATTAATGAAAAGATAATAATTGATATATATACAGAATAATATATTGTAGATATGTTAATTCTGATGAATCAAAACGATGGGTGATTTTATCCACTGTTATTTGAGGAAGAATATACATTTTAATCCAAAATTCATCACAATGGATATCATCAATAGTGTGAACACCACTGGAAAAATTTTGTGGTTGTGTGGTTGTGTCATTTACTTGGAAATACCACGCCCAATACTTGATTAACATTATATGTACAAAATATTTCATGATTTTACAGGTATATTGTGTACCTTGTATAGTTTTCCAATATCTGCGTCATCGTACACCCCTAAATATGGTTGGATACATGGACAACATAAAAAATTTAATAACCATGAACCCATGTATGCCTGTCTAAATTTCTTTAATTTGATGACCTGCCACCTCTAAAACATTCTTAGGGCCTAACCAAACTTTATAAAGATATGTATCAGAACTAAAAACATAAAATAACATTATTATGATGGTATTTATATAATAATGATCCTTGAAAAAACTGGGGGATCATAAAATATTCATCTCTCATATAGAATACCAAAAAACATTTATGTTACATAATTTGGGAGGCATCTGCTTAATTTCGTCTTCTTATTTATTTAAATCTTCAAACAAACCAATCCTTGTTTTTCATTATCCAATTAATTATAATAATTTTCAAGTTTGTTACATTAAATTTTATGTTCATTAAATTCTTCCAACTATCCTTTATTTTTCCTTTCCTTCAACCACATAATCTCATATTTTATGGTGTAGTATCTTCCTTTAAATTATTCTTTAGTGCTTCTATTATCTTATTTCTTTTTCATACACCCAAAAAAATAAATATTACATTTTTTATTAATAGTAAATTGAATTATTCTTTCTGTAGTGACTAAATTATGGATGGATGTTGTAAATTCACATTCCCCACTATAATTTCTGTTTATATTAAAAATTTCATAAATATCCTCAACATATTAAAATACCATAGATATGAAATTTTTTTGCTTATCCTATGGAAATTTTTTAGTACATTGAATAATTTATATTATCTTTAGATTTTACCTTTTTGATGTTTCCCTTATTTTCTCTTTAGTAATGAACACATTATATAGAGAATCAATGTCCATTTGTCTGAACTTTACCCAATATCAAAAGTAACCAATAAATCAAAATTTATTCATCTATCAAACATTAAGGAAAATATAATTACTATTCACATTTTATTTCAATATACCTTCATTATGAACTCTTATAAGGGAGATAATATTATTTCCCTTTCTTACACTGACCTATAGAGCTGTGGTTGGTTCTAAAAGATTATCCTTCATGATCATATGTTTGGAATTTCAACTTTAAGAAGTCTTATTATACTAATTGGAATTAGAATAGAAAATATTTATAAAACATAATGATTTGATTTTCTATAAGATTTTATTCAAAATATATTACGATATTGTGATGCTCTTTTTTCAAATGAATGATTTTTATCAAGGGTAAGTATAATTTTAAAAAAATATAATAGAAATTCTAATTATTCATCCTTGTTAGGATGTTTAGGATGAGTTTCTTCCAAATTTAACTTTTTAAGATCATGTTCAAAATACTTGTAGATATGATTTTTTGATAACCTCAAAAAATATTATTTATTATTGATAGTTATTTATCTTATTTATTAATTTTTCACTCAACTTACTCTTCCCATGAATGGAATAATCAAACAATTTAACTCTTTTTCCCTTAATCACTAACTTACCATCCTTGACTATAATAATACATCTATGAGTTTTTTCCAGTGCCTGAATATTCTCTTAAATATATATTCAGTAAAAAATTTCTCCCCATTGTTAATTTTTAATTGTTCCTTAGTTGGGGAATGTTTTTTTAATTGTGTAATATTTATTTAAATTGATTTACAAAGTATTTGGATACTAATAAATATGTATTACTTTTTAACTAATTATTTTTTTCATCTCATTTAATTCATGTTCTAACTATGTTTTATCATTATGTAGTCTAATGATAAACTTGGATATATAATTTATAACACTAAAAAATATTAATTAAAAAAATTGATTTCAGATTAGTGTTCTTCATTTGATTCAATAAATTAATATTATTCACACCTTAAATAAATTCCACTAGATGATAGTTGTCATAAAATATTTCATAACATGTACCACTTATAATACATTTGTGTAATTCTTAATCATGTTTCTACTAATTTTTAGATGTTATATTAAATAAAATTTTGTACTCATTTCTTGTCATATTATACATTGTTTAGGTTGAATCCTATATTTTGGCCTCAATATGGTTAACCTTAAATTTCTTTGACAAAGACATCTAGATAAAATTAAAAAAAATTAATTAATTCAATATAATTAAGAAAAATTCAGAGCCACAATAAAGATCCAATCAGAGGTAACACGTGCTATGATACCACTTTAATTATATATTAAATTTTATAGTCACTTTGACTAGGGGATTCATTTAGTGTAGAAATAAATTCTTGAATTATTCCATTATTAACTATTAGCGATATATTAGTTTTCAACTATTGTCCAGTTTATATTTATGAATATGATTAAGAATAAAAATAGATATCATAGAATGAAAAATCCTGAATACACAAGAGACATCCTCACAATGTATTTCTTATAGGTTCCACCCCAATGTGTAAATATTATCTTTTTATGTTTATATTTTTTTAAAGGTTGAGGGGAAAGACCTCTTTATTGAAGTTGAATGAAAAAAACATCTTAAATGTACTGGGAGAAAAGGCAACCCATTACATGACAATGGAACATATTCCCATAAAGCAATGCCCGAAGGCTTAATAAAAACTTCGAAGACAAAAATGAAGAAGAAAAAAAACAAGCATAGGAAATAACTTCATCACCCCCTCTGTCAGACCATGCAAGGTGAGATCCATCTAAGGAGATACCTCGCCCCCCTACCAAGAAGTTGTGTCGTGTAGCCAACACAACGCGGCAGAGCACTCATCTAATCCACACTGAGATATAAATGGAATACTGAATGATAGGTTCCAGCACACCAATCTCCCTTTTTATGTTTATATCCATACATGAAATAAAATTTAAAACTGATATCATAACTGATTGTAATGGGTTCTATATCACCCTGAACCCTAGTGTTAACCATTTGTTGTATAGAATTGTATCACTCATAACTCTTTGGGTAGTTGTCACCTGAAACTAAAAATTTATCTCATTTTTTTTATTATGAATGCCTCCATTAGACTATAGCCTCTTAACTATGTGTTCTAGATTATAAGTGTACCCTAAAATATAAAATCTTCCTCCTTAATGAACTCTTTAAATGGATACTATTTTTTCACTGAAATGATTTTACTTCAATTTTAGACCTTTTTCTCAACATATATCATAGTATACCAATAAATAATGAATTCTAACTTCATGGATCAAAATACAATTTTAAAATTTATATTAAAATATTCATTTAAGGACATTTTGTAACATAACGTATTGAATTTGGACAAATTCATGAAATAAAAATATATACAGACAAAAATATGGAATAAAAGATCTAAATAATATTTATAATTAAAAAAATGATTCAAAATAATGTTTGTTCTTGAAAATAAAATGGGAGAGAGACCTAGCCACCATATAGAAACATGACAAACATCAAGGCCTTATTCTCACTTCATTTCTAGTGTGCTACTCATATAGAAGGCATCCCATACACCTTACCAATTTACTGATGATAATTTATCTTCAACATAATAACTAGCCCTATAATGGAATCCAATATAAAGAATAATTTTATATCTAATGAATATTGGAATCACCAACAGTCATAGATAATTTAAAATCAACCAATAGTTTTTTATATTTTCCAATAAACCCATACTCAAAAAAACATTAAATTTTTAATGTGCCTTCATTTTAAAACGTGGAAAACTTATATAAAATTATTGGTGAGAATATATTTCTTTAAATATAAAATGTACATCATTCCAAATTTTTAAATACTTTCCTTTGAAACCCATTGAATCATCACTAAGAAGAAAGATGTTACTAAACATATCTAAAGACTAATCCTAGGATATAATTTAATTTTTATGAAATGTATTTGACATTGAGGGTCATATTTAGCTGAATAATATACTATATATAATATGAAAATAATTTTCTAAAACAACAAAAAAAATATTTTAGAAAAGAAGAACCGTCCTCTAATTGAAAGATCATGTAAAAATATGGGGACAACCATTGAATGTTGTATTTTCTATGATATGTGGTCCTTCCATACCCCTCATAATAAACTTATCTTCTATAGAGATTTACTTGTACAATGTTTTAACACATTATGTTACATCCATGAATCATTTACAAATCATTTTTACATTTTTTTCTTGTTCTGTAAGATGAGTAGTGGTAAGAGATACCATACGTCTAGCCTTAGAACTACCCATATGATGTCAAGAGGAAGACCGTCATCACCAAACCCTATAAGTAAAAACTCCATTTCATATATTTACTATATTCCTTCTCTTTAGTCATAATCATCAATGGTTTTTTAAATAAATAATAGTCCTTGGTCTATATTTTATATTATTATTTTTTAAAAAATAAAATCCCTTATAATCTTATATAGATATGAATCGAAATTTTCCCAAATAATAGAATTTTTTTTAATTCATCATAACTTGAAAATGATGTTCAATTTATTCCTCAGAAAGAACCCCTTTATAAAAATAATAAAATTTATTCCAATTATAATTTATATAGTATAAGGATTGTAAAGCACCCACAAATGATCCCCAAACAATCTCTGATTTAGAGGACCATTATTGGTTCTTATTCACTCAATTACTCACTCTATACTACACATTATTCTCTCTATACTACATGTCATAATTAGAAACCTCAAAACACTTTATAATATTAATAAAATAATTGAATCCCTAAAAAATATATTATCATACGACCAAACCGTTCAGCCCATGTGAAATATTCCTACTAGTATGTGAATCCTCACTTTCACCTTAATATATTACTATTGGATTAAACTTTGTTATAACTAAATCATAATGTAGGAATATGTTGACCAAATAGAATAAGGTGTTGAGAGGGTGTTTTGATGTTGTATTTCCATTAGTGTGTAAGAGTCAAAACAATATTATTTTCCATACCCCATATATAACATAGATTACTGGTCTAGATGATCAGAAAAAACTATAAATATGGATGTTTTCTATAAAAAATCATTTAATAGTGGACCATTTTATTAATTTATAGCTTTAGTTTGATTAATTTTTTCGATAATTCAATATCTATCTAAAGAAGATAAATTTTCAACATCAATGTTTATATTAGTCAATATATATCTACATCTTGTCTAGCCGCTTCAATATCCATGTCGATACGATTGATATCGACATAGGGATTAATGGAACTTGTCCTAAAACAACTCACATGAACTAGTTCAACTTTTGGATGCTCACCATCATGTAAAGAATCCAATTTTTGAAATAGTACACTCTCACAATGTTGAGTGCTTTCCATCGCATCTAGTGAAACATTTTTGGAATCGTGGGACCCCTTAATTCATTTGTCCTATATCATCCCCAAAAAATATTCAAAATATTATAAATTTTTCAAATGAGTAATATTTTCTAAAAACAACGCTTCCAAAAATTTCCCTTCAATAAGTAAATTATTTCTCATCACTTTTAGAGGTGACTCTAAACTTGGTATTTCCGAATAGGTTCATCAAGAATTACAGTTCTAGATCTATAACATCATTTACCCAAATGACCTTATGAACATACATGTTTTTAAATAAATCACATCGATAATATCAAACTCTCATCAACAATAGTGATCTCAAATTGAACTCACCCTTTATATAGACATCCTTTTTCAAATAAATAAATTCTCCAAACTCCATATAATTTTTAATTAATAATATTTGATTATATTGTAATCAATATGTTTTTAATGATTTAGTTGTCCAAAGGTCCATATTCATTAGTCAATTTTGTTTTAATTATTGAAACACTTGGGAATTACATCAGCTCACTGGTTTTTCTTAATCTCCATTTCATTTCATAGTCATTTATAATTTACATTTACTATCTGGTATGATTCCTAGTTAATAATTCTTTTATATCATTTGTATGTTATATTTATTATTATTATTTATTACCCTTCATAACACCAACAATTTTTGTCATCTAATTCATCAAACATAATAAATTCAACATAGATAGAATATAATATGACTCTAGAATCCTCGTGATTATTGATATATTGAATGATCAATGTGCCATTATTTGACATAATGTTTTAACTATCCTCTAAAATACCATCAACATGTTAAATTATTCATTTTAATAATCTATATATTAAAAAAAGTATTCATTTCATATCACATTGGGTTTTTTACTTTTCAAATTTTCAAAAAAACAAATTACACTACTGTGTGATAATATTACTCATACATATCATAGGGTGCTCTAGAACATTTCTATCCCCTTTTCATACAAATTTCACATTTATGAATAATATCAAATAATGTAGTGTAATATTTTTTCCATGTTTATTTAAGTATATTACATATAAAATATCCTAATATTCGATATTATAAAATATTTAGAACATGTGTAACTTAGGATTATGAAATATGTTTTTCCGACATATAGGTGTTCATCTGCATTAATCTTTTATCTTCTGAAGACAATCTATCTTCACATCTCCATTACATCTTTTAACATCTTGACAGTAGCATTTGGAGCTACCTTTAATTATTCTTCAATATGAACCACTTCTAAAATTATCACTTCCATACATCATTGTTAGATATGTACAGTTCATTAGTATTTCACGTGTGAAATAGAAAAGTATTAATTTCATATAGTGTAGAATTTCGATAATGTAACCTCAATCTTATTTATGTAAAATTCATTTGATTTTGATTAATATTTTCATTATAAACAAAAATATGGATTTTCACCTTTTTTCAGATGATTGTGTAGAAAAAGTTATTTCATCATCATTTATAATGTGTCATAGATTGGTATTAGTTTAGTATGAACATAAATCAAATATATAAAATCCCGAAATAGGAATCAACCATTGTAAGTACCATTACATTCAAAAATAATTTCCATTTAAACAACTAGATTAATCAACTATGCCTCCAAAAACCATAATGGCTTACTTCTATTTTTATATGCACACATTCCTTTTTATTCAAAGGTGTTATATTTTAATGAATTTGGTATCATACATCATTTAAAGATTCATTCTAAAAATTTAACTATAATAACTCATACTATTTTTGAACCATTTGAAACTTATCATCATTCATTATAGTAATCATATATTAATATAAAGTACAATAACCATCATCATCCATTGGTTTATTCAATAGGAATAAGCTAAAATAATATTTTTTATTGGATATGCCTATCAGAACCACAATATCATGATTTTGACATCAGTAACAAATTAATTACAAAATATTATAAAAGATAAATAAATATTTATATCAAATATAAAAAATCATATAAGGATGAAACTTATTCATGAGGAGTATTAATTAATAAAACAACCATTTCACCCTAGGAAATTCCTTGTTCAACCAATACCACTGTTATTATGACCAATGATATTCAATCCACATTCCAATTATGTTTCTTTAGGTTACAACCACTTAATCTTCACAACATAAAACTCAAAATAATCCAAACTCCACTCAAATATAAATTTTTACAACCAAAACATATAATACATATATAATATTTCACTAAATACAAATATTAATTATATATCAAAGTAAATAAGAACCCTATAAACTATATAATTACATTATTTTATTAGATATATTTACATTAACTTTATAATATTTTTAAATAACCTCCAAAAAATCATCCAAAATTTACTTCCATCTTGATATATTACACATTACACTCATATTTATTACCAACAGATATCAAACAAAAGAAAAGTTTGATCATAAATTTTTAGAGTGGTTAAAACTAATTAGTATCAACTAAGGAAAATTAGTTGACCTAATAATAATATGTGGGTATCAAAAAAATAATCATGTTACATGAATATATAATAAATAAATCATACTCAATAAAAAAGGATAAAAATCATGAATTATAACATATGTAATTTCGCATAAAATAATATATGAATAACAATATTTTGAAAAAATGATTCAATTATCATGATAAATTTAATGATGAAATAATAAAGTTGAATAACATTG
The DNA here is from genome assembly GCA_963277665.1 of Viscum album. Taxonomy (NCBI): domain Eukaryota; kingdom Viridiplantae; phylum Streptophyta; class Magnoliopsida; order Santalales; family Viscaceae; genus Viscum; species Viscum album. Next base: position 1,066,893,319 of record OY728157.1, on the reverse strand, counting down.
AAATGAGAATAAAAAGAACTATTGAAAATCATTTCTTATGTCTATGCTCACCACTAAACATAAAATCACATATATGATAGATTCTCACAAAAAGAGCGGATTACATTCACTCATCATTATATTTAATATCATATATTAGGATTACACCACAATCCCATTCAATTCATATCATTTGATGTAAATCTTTACATAAATATCTGAAGGGAAATATATTTTTTTGGCCTCTCATCACAAAATGAAATGGTATATATATTTATCTAAATAGAATAAATTCATATTTCCTTTATAACATAACTATGCTTGGATAAATAATAATAGAGTTCATAAGAATCAATAAAAATAATAAAATTGAATAATCCTAAGATGGAATTTGAATGATTTTTTTAAATCATATATCCATTAATGATATAGAAAAAATAATTGATATTTACTTTGAATATAATCTCTATGTATAAAAACTAATTTTTTTTGGAAAATATTATATACTTATATTATATTTATAATAAATTATTTAAAATTAAATAAACTATACTAATATAATCATAGTTATATTAGTAAAATATAAAAAATTCAGTCATGATTTAGGAGGACATGGAAAGTACACATCCAAATGAATGATGAAAAATTATCTGAGAAAGGGACCTTGGGGAAAATGATAAAAATTAATACATTTCTATTATTTTTTTGATATTCAAATTCAATTGAAAATAATATTATGAAATATAAATGTAATTATATGTATATCTATATCCAAATAAAAAAATATCTACTTTGCTGAAAAATATTCCTAATGAAAATAAAATATTACGTCAACATCATTTACTTGTATCATTTCTGGTGAATAATATTTTCATGGGGAGGGAAATTGTATGATGGTATGTAAAACCCAATTATAATAATATGAGATTAAAATGATGGGTTTTTTTTGAAAAAATTGTCATAAAAACATTAGAGTGTAAATTTAGACCATGAAAATATCATTTAAAAGGGAGATTAGTTATGAAATCCATGTTTTTATTGATTAAATTTTAATCAAATAAACTTAAAAGACATGAAAATTACATGTATATATAAATTAAATGATGTTAATATAATCTATGATAAAATTCATAAATGGGGTAGTATATACCCACCATAAAATTAAAAAGGGATAAATATGGAGCTTATCTCAATGAAGGAAAATCGAGATCAGTAAACCTTACCTTAACTCCCAACATCAATCTAAGTCATTTGGCCTCCAATATAATGAACATAGCCATTTTAGATTCTTATATAATGACCTTATTCAAATAAATTATATTTCACACTCATTGATTATTTTGTTTATTCAATATATATTATTTTATTAATCTTATTTTAATTATAAGATGTTAGTAAATATAATTGTTTTGATCAGGTTTGTAATGGGGATATTTATCTTAAATCATTAATACCAAATTAATTATTCCAATATTACTCATTAAAGTGGAATTATGTTGTTAAAATTTTGTATATTCCCATTTCATTTGATTGATATCTATTTAATGGTTTATAAAATACTATTTTATGAAGAGCAACTTTTAGGTAATTTTACTAATAAAAATTTACTTAAAAATAAACATTCAATTTTTCATATTGCTTAACAAATTATATTAATGAAATATATTGATACTACATACCATATATTTCCATTATTATTATCATGGACCTATCCAATATGTACTGATCCATAACTACACTAAACCTTCATCCACAAGCAAAGGGTTACCAAAAGGCATTGAATGTATTATCCAATATATGAGGCCTTAGCCTAAGTACATGTATACACACAAACAATCTCCACTGTTCATAATTTCATAATAATAATGAATATTTTTTGACATTTACAGTAATAATCATGAATTTTATTTCTTCGAGGAAATAGAATAGAATAATTACCTAATACTAAATAGAAAAAAGAAAAAATACACACCCAACCAATAATATATCCCATCATATAAAAACTATGGTAATTAATGGTATGAGATCAAAAATCCAAATCTCTAATCCCCTACTACCATACATGGCCGATACACTATTGTATCTCGATGATCCTATATAAACATTAATGACCTATCTATCATCAACAAAACGCACAACATGTTCAGGCAGACACCATGTAGGGGAGCGTATATATATACCTATTAAGAAGACTAGAATTCTAATGGGGGAGTTGTATGATACATGATATATGTAAAAATTCAAAAAATAAATAGAGAAAAAACAACCAACCGTTATGTATATCATGAATGAATCAAAGATGAAAGAGAAAGGGTATCTCCATCTCATATCCAAAACGAGTAAAATATTCCCCCATCAGTTCCAAGAGGTCCATAAATGATTCCCAACATATCGTGCGTATGTACAATGGATCATCCATGTCGGCACACACCTCTAATGAAAGATAATCTATGTACTCTACATCCTCCTCTGGTAGTCTCAAAACATGAGCACTCAAAAACATCATCCCCAACACCTTGAAGGTTCCTGGGAACTATTCAGACCCATTAAATAGATTCCCATTCCGTTTCTGGGTGGCCAAATGATTTGAAATCCTAGATAAGTCTTCCCCTTTCCATATATTATACCCTATCAAGCTAAGATAACTCTGAACCTATAATAGGATCATGGGTGACTCCCAATAAATCCCTACATCATTATTCACTTGGACCACCACTAATCCATTAAGAAAAATGAAATCCCACAAAAAGTAAGCTGCATGAATATAGAACAAACACTTTGAGAGGTTATCATAAACATGATGCTCCGGAAGCATGTATAGGATCAACCCCAAGTCCTCTGTATTCCCCTCATCTAGAAAAGTGGATATGATTATTTATTAAATGAAAAAATAATAATAATTATGTATGTGTATTGAATATTTGTTTCTTCAAATCCATAAACTAAATTGGGGAATTCAACTCACTAAAAGGCATAACCAGGAATCCGTTTTGTCCAGAGGCTGGAGACAAGCAATGAAATGCATAAATAACAAGGGAGGCATGTGTATAAGTTCCATAATTCACACACACTAATGAATATATAGGATGACGTGTAGAGAAATAATGGAAATTATAGTAACATGTTATGTAACAACCCAATGATTTATAAATTGAAATTGAATTTTTATAATTATTTTATATGGTATAAACATATTAGAGAACACAATAAAGCATTATAAATTATTAATGAATGAGATATGAAAAATTTATTATTGTTATGGAACCTATAGTGATGAAATAATTATGTGAACTATGGAATTGTAATGTGACCCTTATGAATTTTTAACTAAAGAGTGGAATAATAACTTCACATATGAATTTATAAATAAATTTTAATCACCTTATAAATGGTAATATGATATAATTACATCACAGTATAATAAAATACTCTTTCTATATATTTTTAATTATTTTTTTGTTTTTTAAATCATAAATTTTAAATTTGAATTAATTTAATTATATAAAAAATTTATTTTTATAAAATGTATTCATAATTCAGTATTTTATGTCTTTTAAATATTTACTAATTTTGTGATACCTTAGTTATTTTTACAGTGTTATAAAATCAGTCATAATTTTAAAAACAATAACATCCATGTAATTGATTTTTTTAATTAAAAATAATATTTTTCATATTTAGATAAATAATTTTATAAACCATAGGTCATTTATGATTTCTATACATCAAAAACTTGGTCGGGATGTTTTTTTTGTATTTTTCTATAATTTATAATTTTTTAATAGTAAAATATAATAAATTATGATAAATTCTATATAATTGAATTAAGGAGTAAAAAGTGATGTAATGTTGATATAAGACCATTATATCAAACTCTCATAATCATGCAACAATATTTTTATTTAATAGTAATCGCTCATTATTTTCTATAGACTAATAATAAAATAATGAATACAATATTAAAAAACCTCCCTCCTCCTCCACTAAAAATACCACCCCAACAAATATTCTCCCCTCAACTCTTGGGCATTTATCCACCTTTATTTTCTACTAAAATATATTCCCATGCCCCTTTCCCACAAGTAGAATCTTTTGGTCTTAAAGAAGTACCAAAAAGAATCTTGTAAAGAGGTTCACAGGAAGAATGAATCAATATGTAAACATTTATTCTATTTTCATTCAATTTATATTCAAGTTCCATTATTGTATTTTTTTCTCTCCTGACATACCCTCAACAAAATGGAATGAAAACATTATTACCATACAAATACTCGAATTTTATCATGATGATGTAATAATTAATCATAAATTATCTTCTCCACTCTTTATTATTTTAGAAATGAAAACATCATCCATGAGGAGCTGATTTTCTACCATCATGGATGAAAAATGTGTATTTTTTAATCATTTTTTAATTTCTAAAAAAAATGATTTTTTTGTGACCAAAAAAATATAAATTAATCTATATGATTATCATTAAATATTAATCTAATGGATAATCCTATGTTCATAAATGGATGTGGTATTTTTATATTCTATATCTTCATTAATAAAATATTTTTTCATTTCTGAAAAATTATCCACATTGTAATTTATTTCATATCCCCATATAAATTGATCATGAAAAATAAGGAAACAATGCTCTCAAATGATGAAATGGAATCTCTTAACCCTTAAAAAAGGACATAGATAAACATGAAAAAGTTATAATCAATAAAATAAATGTTTAAATATTTATGAAATTATTATTTTATAAATCTACGTTTATTATCCCGGATATCAAGATCAAGTGCATAGTTGTATCACACCAAAGTTAAGGGATCCTACCAGATCCTCCATTATTCTTTTTGGTTACACCTTCTCTTGTTTTACTCAATTGAAATTATCTTTTATTTTTATTTAAATATTTTAAATGTTATGTATATATTCCAAATGTTTTATTCATGATCTATTCACCCATAATTCCATTGATATACATGATTTTAAAATGTTCCCTACTCAATTCATCCTGATAAGAACTCCCAATTTTTGTGGAATATCCGAAATTTTCCTCTATTTTGAGGTGTGATCCATTATTTATTTTAACCCACCATTGTTTTTATAAAACACTAATTTAAACATTATGAACTAACTTGTTTAAAATAATGTTTTATTCAAAAAATTATATTTTTTCCATTTTAAATAACAAAGATTTTCTTCCTATAATTTGTACTAAAATGTTTTATTGCTAAAGTTTCTCAAACACCTTTTCACTTTATTTTGACATCACATATCATGATATTTGTGTATTTCATTATTAATGCACAAATATGATTAAATTCCTCTCATACATGAATTCTTTTATGATGCACCCATTTATGATTCTTTTGACATAATTGTGATATTCAATTTTTTCCATGGGTTACCCTTACATTTATGTTTGATTTATTATGTATGATTATTTATACAGTAGGCATATTAATTAATACTATATAATGGGTGAACCCAAATAGTTCCATAATGAAATGTGTAATGTTTAGTATTAGGAGAAGTTATGTGCAATTGTATTAGTGGTTAAACTTGTCTTGTGCTCCATGGGAAATAGTCTTAGATGATATCCATTTTTTGTGCTTTTATATGTGCACTGATCCTTGAATCATGATACTCTATGGGAAATAATCCTTTACTTGTGATAATGTTAGGATTTACGTTTCAACCGCATTACTATGATTCCATGACAATATGATCCCATGTCCTATATTTGATGATTCATTAGGTTTAATCATGTTCCACGTAATTGTCTATATTATTCCTTCTCACCCTTGTGATATACATTACAATAATTTTAATTACATAATTGGTGTTTTTAGCTCATCCCTTTGATCATGGTATCCCTAGGATGTGTCATGCATATGTAAGGGAAGAATGGTTGTTAGGATCTCTTAATGGTTGATAAATAAATAACTATTTTATTAAGTCTCAAGATTTATGTTTTATGTATCTAGTCTCCCAAGACATAATCTCTTATGAAATATGTCTTGTAACTTGATGTTTAATTATTCTTAATATCATGTAATGATATGTATAAAATTATAGGGACTCATTAGTTGTTATCATATGATGGTTTAATTTTTTTAGACTAGGAATAGACTATTCTATTAAGATCCCTAGGGATAGGAATTATCATGAGAAAACATACCTAAATTTACAGTATTATGGGGTAAGAGGTTTATCGAGAAAATACATCGTTTTTCAGAAACTAGACGTGGTTGCGATTCTGGAACAGATGTACCTAGGAGTAACAACTCCAACAAGGTGTTCTAGGCTTGACTCTGGATAACCTAGTATATTACAATAGGCCTTATTGTTCACCTGTTTTGATGCTCTCAAGGGATATGTTATGGTAAATTTATAAGATCATTACAAATAAATTATTAGGGAAAAAATCTAAATGACCATAAGAATATATGTTAGGAATCATATAATGGAATACCCAGATATAACCCTAGGTAATCAAAAGTTATAAAATATTTTTCCTTTATGTGTTTAAACTTTTTGTTTAATGTTTTCTTCTTAATATTATTAGATATGTATTGAAGTCCCCCTTATTGTACATTCTTTGTCTTAGTTATTAGAGGGAAAAGGAAGAACATGTATAAAAAATACATATTATATGAAATTTGATGATTTAACTAATGATATTCCAAATAATATGTAAATCGATGCTCAAAACATCATGAAAATACAAACTCAATTGTCTCATATTTTGAATAATATCATGAAAATCATGTAACACCATAATTCTCAATGAAAAGGGAGAGTTTCCATAGAATCCTTCTTCTGGAAAAGGCATCCCATGTTTAGCTGAACATATAATACATCTTCTTCAATCAGTGGAAAAACTACATTGAAAATATATTCTCTATACTCTACCGATTAAAAGTATATAAGGTTGTGATGCTGGAATATCATTTTGATGGGGACCAAATCAATGATCGAAACTAATCAATAATAATAACTCCAATGAGTAAATGGATTCCAGGGATTGTGATGAATTCATGAAAAACAAATCCATAAATATTTTCCCCGAATTAACTATCTCATGATGGAAAATGAGTTCCTCAGACTAAATAGGAAAGAAGATGAGTCTATGATGGTGTACGGAACTAACTATAACATGCATTCAAGATATTACTCTAGCATTGTTATGAACATCAAAACCATGGTGTATTTCTTCTTTAGCTGACTGAATCCAAATCTATGAAAAGATTTGGTGATTCTAGACATTGATAGTTATGATGAGATTTTTCATTGTTCTCTTAAAGATGTAATTTATATCATTGACTCTCAATGGGTTTGATGGAATAGTGACAAAAGTCGTAAACAATGTCTAATATTAGTGGATCAAGAAATTATTCACATGATGGATAAATAACCAAATATCCCACCTTTCATAAATGAGTGGAGATTCATCCAAGGAACTGTCTATTGGGTACTACTAAATGACTAAAATGTGAAAAAATGGGTCATCAGGATAAGATCTGCCAAATGAATTTGAAAAATTCCACTAACATGGAAGAAGAAGTTAAGGTTCCTATAAATTCTCAATCATTAGTGCAATATTTCATCTTCATGGAACATGGGAATTTTTCAAACCAATTCCCCGTGATTAGGGCCATTGGAGGCAATCAACAACAACCAAATAGGAAACATGGAAGAAAATATTATATCACTATTAATGATGTGGATACAAAAAATGATGTGGTGACTTGTATTCTATTTGTTCATCCATGAATAGAAAACATAATATTAGATTCAGGTTCAACCCAATCTTTCACATGGTGAGGGTTCAGTTGAACTATTCAACACCCCCTTAATATTTTGAGGTTCAATTATCTACGAGAACTGATAATGGGGAAATTATTGCATTCAATTCATCTATCTCCTCCCTAGCTAATTTTTGTGGACTTAACATGACATTAAATCATGTCATACTCTCTTTGGAAGAATTTTAATCTATTTTGGCCACATACATTCCATATTTTTATAAATCCAACATCAATTGTTAGGAAATGGAATAAACTCTTCACATCTCGATGTGTCCTCCAATTCATTAAAATTGTTAGGAGGAAGATGAATCTCTTTCAAAATCATTTTCTTAGGTGAGGATATTACTCCCTTTTTATATTTCTGATATCACTAAAATGATTGAGACTAAGGTGATGATCATGTTCAGAGATATTCCTATCACAAGAGAATACACAAATGTAGTCCGTAATGAGATTTGTAGTCTTCCGCTAATTGATATGTTGAGTTCTCAATTGAACATATTTCTAGATTACCACTTATATAAAAACCAACATATGTAATTTTCATTGTTGTGTTAGATCAATGGAAGAAGTAGTAATTTGATAATCTTGTAAAGGGTTTTATATGTCTGAGTACATCATAATGGGGTATGATTGTCCTATTCATCAATATGTAGGATGGATTAATGCACATATACAACAATTATCATGAGCTCAATAAAATCATGATAAAAATAAGTATCCACAGCCACATATTGATGAATTATTCGATGAGCTATGTGAGACATTTTTTCTATAAGGTGGACCTTCGATCAGGATATAACCCATTAATAGTCAGGAAGGAAGATATTCCCAAGACAGCCTTCCAAAAGAAGTTTAGACCCAATCAGTTCATATTGGATTCCTTTTTACTCACTAATGCTTCATCAATTTTCATGTATTTAATGAATATAGTCTTAAAAGTTACCTTGAAATATTTATGGTAGTATTTATTAATCATATTATAATATAATCCAATTGCAAGGATGGGCATGAAGACCATTTTAATACTATGCTGAAGACATTTTGAAGGGAAAAAATATATGAAAAGTGTAGTAAACTTGGGATCTGGATAGTGTAAGTATCATTATTAGGTAATTTTATCACCAAACATGGATATCTATGGACCCATCCAAGACAAAGGATATTGATGATTGGCCCAGCACCACTTTTGTAATATAGATCTTCTACATACTTGGTCTATCCAGGTATCACCGGCGTTATGTGAATAACTTATCACAACATTAAAACCAAATATCTAAGTTGACATGGAATAGACTAATATTTTTGTGGACTCAATAATGTGAGGAAATCCTTATAGTGCTCAAAAATAGGCTTTTCATTATGCCAGTACACACAATTCCAAAATGTAGAGAACTATTTTTTTGTATAAAATGATGATACAATGAATGTATTAGGAAATGTAATGATTCAAAATGATAATTTCATATCCTAAACCTCAGGGAAGTTGGAAATTTATGAGAATAATTATCATACTCATGACCTGGATTTTGGAGCTGTGATATTTTCATTGAAAATGTGGCCGCAATATCTCTATGTGGATATGTGTAAGAGATATAGTGTTCACAAAAGACCCAAATATATATTTACATAGAAGGATCTTAATATGTGACAGTGAAGATATTTATATATCATAATGGATTACAACTTCTCGATTAACTGCCATCTTGTTATGGAAAAATGGTGGTAGATTCTCTGAGTATGAAGGATCATGAATCATTAAAAATTATAAGGCATCAGAATGCTCTAATATTTATAGACATAAATATGCTGGAAATGGAAATCATTAAGGTAGGAACGTCATCAATATTTTCTCAGATTATTTATTTACTATCCATTTTTTAGAAAACAATCGTTTCTCAATAAAATGATGTGGATTTTTAGAAAAGGGAGGAAGCTATCAGAAATTGAAAATCGTCTATGTTCAAGATCAGTGAGGGTAGATTCGTATGATTTGGGTCACAAATCATTGTACCAACCAATCCAGAGATAAAATATTGATCTTATAAATAGTTATCATAGATCAAACATATAAATTTAGATAGGGAGAAAAAATATGCATATAGATCTCTAGGATAAATGTTGGTGGACAATATGATAATGGAGATCATTGAGTATACATCAAAGTTACTGTTATGTGAGCTAGTGAAGGATGTTTGGGAAATACCAAATGGATGATGAAACCACTATCCATATCAACATGGAAATGGGAAAACATCACTATAGAATTTTTCAATGGACATCCAAATACATATAGAGGAAATAATTCTATATGGGTAATTATGGATCACCATATGAAGACAACTCACATTATCACATTTCAAGAGGAATTCTCACTAGATCAAAATTCATGGATATACAACAATGATTTAGTAAGGAATCATGGTCTACCAGTATATATTGTATCTGACTGAGATCTGAGATTCACCTCTATGTTATTTAAATGTCTCCAAAGCCTCTCACCATTGAGAAGAAATTTACTACGACTTATCATCCTCATGTTGATGGCCCATATGAGAGAACTATTTAGACACATGAAGATTGGTTGAGAGCGTGTTCTATGGACATCAATGATGATGACATAATCATATGCCTCTAGTTGAGTTCTCTTACAAAAATAGTTTCCACTCGAGGAACCAAAACGCTCCATATGATTCCCATTATAGGAAAAGGTGTAGAACACAATCATGTTGGGAAGAAGTCAGTGAATGTGAGCTCGTAGGAACCAAAATGGATGAAGTGATTAGGCAGAATGTGAAAAAAAATCTACAACACGTCGCAGCTGTATACAGTCGTCAAAAGAGCTATGAATAAAATCATTGATGGGACCATGAGATTAATACTAGAGAAATGATATTCCTACACATATCTCCATGTGAAAGGATCACGCAATTTGGGAAGAAAGGGAAGGTAAGTCCCAGCTACATCGACCCCATTGAGATCCTTGATCATGTTGGAGTTGTAGAATATCAACTACAACATCCACCAACCAAGTATTATGTACACAATGTATTTTACATATCCTTCCTAATTATGTACATACTAGATCATTCTCATGAATAGACATTATAGGTGGAATAGTTGTAGAAAGACTCTTATTACATGGAGAAACCAATGATGACATTGGATCATAGAGATAATGTTCTATCCAACAAGACTACTCTCATTGTCAAAGCACTATGTTGTAACCATATGTATGAAGAATAAACAAGGGAGTTGGTGGAATAATTGAAGGAAAACTACCCAAATATGTTTTCAACATAAAATTTAAAATGGAATTTCATGGTAGAAATTTTCAAAGGCGGTATGAATGCAATGACCCAATGTATTATCAATGTAAATTCTCATATTATAAGTATTTCATATGGTATAAAATCAAAATTTAACACAGTACCTGCTTTATAAATAATGAATGAATTAAATAAGAAGAAATTATAAAAGTTGGGGAAACTATATAAAAGAAATAATAACATGACATTTGGAATAGTAATGTCACCATTATAAATAGTAAACCAGGCAATCAAATCGTAAATTCCATTATGAAACTAGAATTTAAATTTAATCTTAATATAAATTGAAATTTTATATAATTATTTCATTTTATATGTAAATAAATATATTAAATATTATTAATTAATAAAGTTTATTTTTGTAAGTAATAATAATTAATTTACAATTAATTTAATAATTTAAAAGAAATTTTATTTTCATAAAACGAGTTACTAATTAAGTATTTTTATGTCATTTGACTATAAGATAATTTAATTAGACCATTTTTCATATTTCAATGTGTCATAAAATAAGTAATAATATTAAAATCTGTATTTTCAAAATAAATGATAATTTCATTAAAAATTAAATTTTATCATTTTTTCTAATTATTTATTTAAAATAGACTTTATTATTTATTTCCTAATATTTATAAATTATTAGTGTAAGGACACGACCCCAGTTTCCCAGAGCTGGTGCCTTATTTGATTACATTGGAATACATACAAGGAATATGAATCCCGAAGGACTGAGTAGTTTAGTATTATTGGAAACAAGTTACATACATAATTTTAAAATTACAACATGAAAGGAAATAAAACAATATTTTATTCCACTAGAAACATCATTTCTCCTAGATTATGCTTTCAAGTCATTCCAAAATTATTTCCTCATGTCCTAAGAAAATGAAACATAATAAAGGGGTGAGCTCAAATGTTTAGTAAGAGTATGCAATGTAGCAGAATATGATATAAACATTAGAGATGATGAATAATTGAAAACAAATGCCTTTAATGATAAACATGAACACATTGTGGCAGGAAAACGAGCTCAATAAATAATACCATATTAAAATATAATCATAGGTATAATAATAATAGAATAACCACATGATTTATCAATAGCTAAAATCATAATGATGGAATGAATAATTCCAGAAATTTTGAAGTAGTTTGTCAAGGCCTCGACCAAGACATATAATGATTAAGGCCTCAGCCAAAATCCATATATCACATTGGGAAAGGCCTCAGGCAATTCCACGTCTATTTGTCTCATGAGACCTGTCGATGGATAGATGGGATAAAGTTGGCCCCACCCATCACATAATAAGTCCATTGCATTCCACATATGAGTGGGGATCAACATAAACAACATATACATTAATATTGAAGCTATCATAAGAAATGTAATTAATATTCCCCAATTATTAATCATAAAACACTAAACATTCAGAATAATATGGTTTATGGTTTTAGTATAGATCATCCACAATAGAGTTAGTTATAAACCATTAAATTAAATATTGTAGATAAATTCATTAATTATTAAACACCATAATACCATGGAATCAACAAGAGTGTGGAATTAGATAATGAATGTATCCTGAATGAAAATGGAAGTTCGGTTGGAAAACCCCTTACCTTAACTCCAAACGTGTTCCGCTCATGTACTTAAGCTCCTGGAATATGAAATTATACATGTTAATAACGTTCTTCAGAACCTATAAGACATGTATATAGTTCACTCTAATTCTAGTAAGTCCATTTATGTCTTTATTGATAAGTTAGTGTATTGAATTTCCTCGTTCTAGAGTGTTTGTTTCCTTTATTTTCATATTCAGTTCAATTGATTTTACGTAATGAAGTGGAATGGATGTAAACCCCCAGAATTGAAATTAAATATTATTTATGAACATCCATAATTATAAATTTCCATTTCTATTATTTGGTTACATGGAATGAGCTTGAAACATTAGGTGACAACCACATAGATTATTCGGCAGTATTTGGATTATTATTAACTAGTTTGTCATATAACATAATTATATGTGCATATTCTTGTTCCTAAATTTTAATTATGTTATAATACATATATTATAGTCCGGTTCATCAATAAATATTGTTTAATGACATGTAATGAAGATGAAATTGTAGAACGAAACTTCGTCATCCACGAAGGCTATAAATTGGAACCTAATGGACGTTGATTTCATTTGTAAAAATAAAAGGGAGAGAGTAAGAATATTTAAGTTGGTTCTTCCATTGAAATGATATATTTTCTTTATATATATGATAATAGAGTTATCATGATCATTTTGATAGAGGAGGTGAGAAGAAGATAACAAAATAAGATAAATTGAAGTGAAACCAATTGGAAAAGAAGGGTACATTAACACTTGAAATAACCTCCATGAGACACTCCTTATGGAATGGGATTTTGGCCTTTTTTCAAGACCATAAGCTTTATGGACGTTGGGAGTTACTAGGGATGGGTAATTGGGAATAACTGTGAGGAGCATAAAGGATTAGAGTAGTCAAGATATGAGGGAGTGGTGAGGGGTTTTTATATTGGAGGAGAGGAGTAAATTTTTAATATTTAATTCGTTATTTTTTTATTTCCCTCAATACAACCAATAGTGTTGTTTCATTTGACCCACAATATTAATAAGTGCATGTGAGTTCGAACCAAGTAGCCTTGAATAACTTATGTTGTCATAAATACTGTATTTAACAGATAATTTTTATATACAATATTTTATCATATTTCACTATTCATGAAAATTTCTAAAATTTCAGAAAAATCCAAAAAATTCACCCCTTCAATTTTTCAACGTGTAGAATTAAAAAGTGAAGTCCATTTTTCAAAAAATGTTTTCTAAATATTATTAATTTATTTTTTAAATAAGTTCATAGTTAATTCGATACATAAAAATCTTGAAGTGCAATTAATTTTATGTTACAATGAAAAATTAATTATGATCCAATTATCTTATTACCATTAAAAAATAAAATAATAATAATATTTACTATTCATAATGGTAATAATACTATTAATATTTCTATTCATAAGGTATGTTACTATTCACCAAAAATCAAGTTTGTTCTATCAGACTCCAAATGACTTACTGAACACAACTCTAGATGACCATTTTTCGAATTTAAAAACATAGAAGATGCAATGTTGTGATTAATGGATAAATTATAAAATTGAATTCTGTATTTATTTTCAAAACAATGGGGTGTTACATTCTCCCCACCTTACAAAAATTTCATCCTCTAAATTCACATAATAATACCTAAAAAGATTCAGGTATGTCATTAACATATGCTCCTCTGGATCCCATGTTGCTTCCTCCATCTTTTGGTTCCTCCTAGAACCTTTACCAGTCAAGTCATCTAATTTATCAATACTTGTTATCTAGTATCAATATTTATTATAGGCTGTTCACAATAACAAATATCAGGCTCCATTTCTTCTTCTTCATAAGTGAGTACATGTGTTGGGTCTCGTATGTACTTTCTTAACATTGATTATGACAACCCTGCTTTTTATTACAAATTAAACATGCTTTATTACATAAAACTTCACTTGATACAACAAAGAAGATCGAGAGGTTTAGTGTCTTTGGGGCTTAGGATCATTACATAAAAACTTTAAACTTGAAATACAACATCCTTATTGAAAACTTCCTTTACATGACCACTACATTCCTTCGTACTTAGCATTGCATGGGATAACCTGAGGACATGCATAAGAAAAGGGTGAGCTATAAAGCCCAGTAAGGGAGTACATAATGAATAACATGAGGAGTACAATACATGTTAGGCAATAGGCATATCAATAGAACATAAGAGAGACATGAACATAAAGGCATGATAAAGCATGATAATCATAACATGGAAATGTGGCAACAACACTTAACATTGAATTAGCATGAGCCAAGGCTCATTGCACATGGAGCATGAGTAAACCCTCATTGCACTTGAAGCACGAGTAAACCCTCGTTGCACTTGAATTAGCATGAGTCAACACTCATTGCACATGACGTATCATGATACTATACTTTACCCAATGCATTGGAGCGCTATCAGGGCGCACCCTTCTTAAACATTTCATTTCATGCATAAGTGTGCCACATGGATCATAAAACATGGATTCATAAAACATAATCATTTATTCCACGATAAAGGAATGTGGAATTCATACATGAAACTTTACAATCAATAAGTAAATGTGCACAAAGGTGAATACCCTTGATGGAGAAATGGGCATGGTATTCACTACACAATGATATTGGCTTAGAAAATCGGTGTGATTTCGGCAGCGTAACGGCGTGACATAAGAATTCATAAAAAAGGCTGATGAGAGAGAAAGGGGTTCCTCATCATATTTACATGTAATGGACAGTAAGAAGGTCATATAGATACATGTCCCAACAATTGAAAAGGAATTTAGATTCATGATACAAAAGTATTGCTTGAATATAAAAGAGGAGAAAAAGGTTCCTTTCGGAATTTCGGCATAGTAACGGGTGTACATGGGAGGCATTTAATGAGAGAGAAATTGGTCTCCCATCATTCAAACAATAAGAGGGCAGTATGGGAGAGGTGCGAAACCATACCCCAACATTCATAAATGAAATTAAAAGGGCAATACAACTTAAAGAAAATTGGCAAAAATGAGAAAGGAAGAAAAAACCCTTACTTGGAAGTGTGCTTCCAAAGGCTAGAGAGAGGCTTGTGAGAGGCTTATTGGGAGCTTGGGGCACCTTGAGAGGATTCTAGAGAGAGTAGGGCAGAGGTTGGACGAACTTCAAGGGCTTTGAGTGAGGAGGAAGTGGGAGCTTGGGTGGGTTTATATAGGAAAGGTGAGAGAATTCTTTATTATTTAGGTTTGGGACCCCTTATATTAAAATAATCCAAACCACAAACCATCCCATGGTATTTGCCCATGGTTTCTGGAAAAGGAGAGAGGAAAATAATATTTTATAAGGCCAAGGTCCGAACTTATTAAAAAATTAGGGTTGCTTATGTGGAGGTGAGTCACACTCCCATGGAAATTAATTTAAAAAGGCAAAGTGTTGAATAAGTCTTGAGGGCTCCATTAATGCTTTGAAAAGTGAGTCAAACAAACCCAAAACCTCATTATTTTAATGATAAAACATATATTGGCCGAAACTAAGGATTATGGTATTTTATTACATCACCATTGGGTCATTATGATGTCATAAAACACATTATATATTTAAATGGTATTTAATTTTTACCCAAAAATTTGACTGTCTCAGAAAATTATGAAAAATTCACCGTTGGATAATTTCGACGTCCTGATTCCAAAAATAATACTTATTTTATCTAAATAATTTTCTAAATATGTGAATTTTCACTTTTAAAATAAAAACCGACATTTATAAAAAAAATCACGGGTTTTGACAGAAATGGCTTTCAAACCTTAATAAAAATTTTAATTGCATTCATAAAATTATAAGATCATTTATATTTAACTAATTTAATATTAATAATAATATTTTATTAAAATATTATTTAATTCAAAAATCCTTTAATTTAATAAAATATAATTCTTAATTAAATAATAACTAAAAACACCATTTGTACTTTAAAAACTAATTACAAAGTATCAAAAATGACTAGAAATTATATTAATTATTATATATAAAAAAAATAATGTACATGAACATGGTTCTACTTATTTGTTACATAACCCCTTAAAATAGCCGCATAAGACCTAAGGGTAAGGTGCGCGATGGTGACAGACTCTTGGGGCTGCTCGGATAACATCGCTCGAGTGGTAATCTCTATAAACTTCCATTTTTCCCGTAGACGATCACGTTCGAGCTTGACTTGATGAAGCTCAGCTTGGGCTTGGTCAAGGGCAAAGCCCAAAGACGCCACCTCTTTACCGAGCTCCGACAAATGGGCTTCGTAAGGGGCAATTCTACTGGATGAGGCCATCGCTTCCTTTGTCTGAGTAGAAAATTGGTTCGTTAAAGCCTTATATTTAAACTACCCAGATGATCACTGTTCAACGACTATAAAAGTAACGGTCACAAATCTTAACGTTAAACTAAAGAAGTTGACATCATATAAAAACATAAAGAAACATTTAACTGGATCAAGAGGGATTTTCCATTAATGAAATTTTGGGTCGTTACAACATTCCCCCCTTAAGAAATTTCGCCCTCGAAATTTTCCTTTTCCCACACTAAAACAAATGTGGGTAACTTAGCTTCATCATATCCTCCGACTCCCAAGTTGCTTCTTCAAACTTGTGGTTTCTCCACAACACCTTGACGAGGGGCATTGTCTTATTTCGTAGAACTTTTTCTCTACGATCTAAGATCTTCACTGGTTGCTCCTCATAAGAAAGATCGTCTTCTAATTGTACCACCTCGGAAGAGAGTACATGTGAAGGGTCTGGTATGTACTTCCTTAAGAGGGATACATGGAAGACATCATGCACCTTGGCCATAGTAGGTGGAAGTGCTAGTCGATAGGCCACAGCCCCAACACGATCAAGAATTTCGAATGGGCCGATGTACCTTGGACTTAACTTCCCTTTCTTTCCAAACCTCATGACCTTCTTCCACGGAGATATGCGTAAAAACACCATGTCTCCGACTTTAAACTCAAGGTCTCGTCGACGATTATCTGCATAACTCTTCTGTCGACTTTGGGCTGCCTTGATATGCTGCTGAATGGTTTTCACCTTCTCCACCATTTCTTCGACCATTTCTGGTCCAAGCAGCTTACGTTCACCGACCTCATCCCAACATGCCGGTGTTCTACACCTTTTCCCATACATGGCTTCATATGGTGCCATTTGGATGCTCGAGTGGAAACTATTATTATAAGAGAACTCAACTAGGGGAAGATGTTGATCCCATCCTCCTTTAAAGTCCATTGAGCACGCTCTCAACATATCCTCAAGTGTTTGGATAGTCCGCTCGGATTGGCCATCAGTTTGAGGATGATAGGCCGTACTGAAGTTCAGTTCAGTATTCAGAGCATGTTGAAGACTCTTCCAAAACTTAGAGGTAAATCTTGGATCTCGGTCCGACACAATAGATAGTGGTACTCCATGCAACCGTACCACTTCCCTGATATATATCCGTGCCAGTTGATCCAAAGAGAAATCCTCTAGAATAGCAATGAAGTGTGCAGTCTTTGTAAGACGATCCACAATAGCCCAGATTGCATTGTTGCTTTTGGATGTCCTTGGAAGTCCAGTGACGAAGTCCATGGTGATGTTCTCCCATTTCCATTCTGGTATGGGCAATGGTTGCATCATCCCCTTAGACTTCTGCCTCTCTGCCTTCACTTTCTGACACACCAGGCACTTTGATGTATATTCGGCGATCTCCTTCTTCATATTATCCCACCAAAAGTTTTCTCGGAGATCTCGATACATCTTTGTGCTCCCTGGGTGAATAGAGAAATTTGAACTATGTGCATCATCCAAAAGTTCCTTCTTCAGCTCCGAACATGATGGGACACATAGTCTTTTCCCAAACCGCACAATTCCTTCTTCATTAACATTAAACTCTGAGGATTTTCCCTTTTTGATAGCTTCCACTTTTTCTTGGATTCTCGCATCATCCCTTTGAGCATCCTTTAACCTTTCCAAAAGAGATGGTTGAGCAATAATTTGTGAAAGGATTGATGATGTTCCCTTCTTTATGATTCCCACGTCCATCTTCATCAAGTCTAAGAAGATTGGATCCTTCTCAATTCTCATCATTGATAGAATTGCTGGATCCTTTCTACTTAGGGCATCCGCCACCTTGTTCGCCTTCCCAGGGTGGTAATGTATTGAACAGTCATAATCCTTGATGAGCTCTATCCATCTTCTCTGGCGCATATTAAGCTCTTTCTGTGTGAATATATATTTAAGACTCTTGTGGTCAGTATATATCTCACATTTCTCCCCATAGAGATAATGCCGCCAGATTTTCAAGGCGAAGATCACCGCCGCCAACTCCAGATCATGCGTTGGATAATTTCGCTCATGGATTTTCAACTGCCTTGAGGCATAGGATATCACTTTATCATTCTGCATCAGCACACATCCTAAGCCCTTCTTCGAAGCATCACTGAATACCACAAAAAGCTCCCCACTTGTGGGTAAAGTGAGCACAGGTGCAGTGATAAGCCTCCTTTTCAACTCCTTGAAGCTTTCTTCGCATTCATCACTCCAAGCAAACTTTACTCCCTTTCGAGTTAGCTTGGTAAGAGGGTTGGACAATCGTGAGAAGTTTCTCACAAATCGTCGATAATATCCAGCTAACCCCAAGAAGCTACGGATATCAGTTAC
This sequence comes from Viscum album, assembly GCA_963277665.1. Classification (NCBI taxonomy): domain Eukaryota; kingdom Viridiplantae; phylum Streptophyta; class Magnoliopsida; order Santalales; family Viscaceae; genus Viscum; species Viscum album. Next base: position 1,066,873,892 of record OY728157.1, on the reverse strand, counting down.
CGGTGTTGGCCTCGGCCATCCCTCAATTGCATCTGTTTTGGAGGGGTCCACAGATATCCCATTGCTTGTGATGATATGGCCCAAGAATGAGACCTCCTTCAACCAGAACTCACACTTGCTGTACTTGGCATAGAGCTTCTCCTTACGCAAAGTCTCCAGTACAGTTCTTAAATGCTCCTCATGGTCCTCCTTGGTTTTGGAGTATATCAGAATATCATCTATAAAGACTACCACAAATTTATCTAGGTAATCTCTAAAGACTCTATTCATCAAGTCCATGAATATTGCTGGAGCATTGGTGAGTCCAAAAGGCATTACTATGAATTCATAGTGCCCGTACCTTGTACGAAAAGCAGTCTTGGGGATATCTTCCTTCTTCACCCTTACTTGATAATATCCTGACCGCAAGTCGACCTTGGAGAAGTATTGAGCTCCACGCAGCTGATCAAACAAGTCATCGATTCTTGGGAGAGGATACTTGTTCTTTATCGTGATTTTGTTAAGTTCACGATAATCGATGCAAAGCCGCATTGACCCATCCTTCTTCTTGACGAAGAGGACTGGTGCACCCCATGGTGATGCACTTGGGCCTATAAACCCTTTATCCAGATTCTCCTGTAGTTGTTTCTTCAGCTCTTCAAGCTCAACAACAGCCATTCTATATGGAGTCTTGGATATTGGTAGCGCCCCAGGTATAAGTTCAATTGAGAACTCAACATCTCTTCTTGGAGGAAGACCAGGAAGTTCCTCGGGAAATACTTCAGCGAATTCCCTCACAATAGGCATTTCTTCAAGGGTGGTTTCTTCCTTGGACTCAATCATCTGAGCCAGATATACGTGCTCATAAGGCAGTAATATCCATGCTTGAGATGATGGAGCTAAAGGAGATTCATCTTCCTCCTGACACTTGTAAAGAATCGGGGGTCGATTCTCCATATGGAGTGTGATTTCCCTCTCCCGACAATTTATGTTGGCTCTATATAAGGAAAGCCAATCCATGCCAAGAATTGCATCAAATTCCACCAAAGGGAGTATGACGAGGTTCGCCGGGAAATTCAATCCACATAATATAACAGGGGAGGACTTATACTCATGGGATGCAATGATTGCCCCATTTGCCGTACTCACCGACATCTTTACTTCCATGACTTGTGGTGGTGCAGGGATTATTCTACTAAACTTTTGAGATATAAAAGAATGCGTAGAACCTGAATCAAAAAGTACGTTCGCTATTCTTTAATGAATAACTAGCGTACCTGTCACCACTTCGTTGTCGGGGTTCACTTCGGCAGAAGTGATGGCAAAAGCTCTTCCTTGCTGTCTTGGAGGTTGTTGATTGCCTCCGATAACCCTTGGATTAGGGCACTGATTCGCAAAATGACCTGGTTCTTTGCATTTGAAGCATTGAACAACGCGTTGAGGTTCGAACGGAGCATTCCTCCCCTCCGTCGCAGCCGCGGGTCCTTCTTGCTGACAGTTAACAGCTAGGTGCCCTTCTCTTCCACACTTGAAGCATTTTCTTGTCCCCCTAAGGCAATTCCCAGGGTGCTTCTTTCCACACTTTTGGCAAGTGGGGTGCTGGAATTTCTTAGCGCCGTTGGATTTATCCATCGGACCACCAGCATTGATGTCCACCTTCCGCTTCTTGTCCCCATGATACCCCTGTGATTCTCCGATCTCCATTTCAACCTTAAGGGCACATCGGACAATCTCCTCATAGCTGTCGAAGTCACGGATCGCTAATGCTTTCCGCAAGCTAGGCTTCAGCCCACCAAAGAAGCGGTCAACCTTGCATTCGGGGGTAACGACAAAGCCGAAAGCGTATCGTGCAAGCCTTGTGAAGTTTGCCTCGTACGCTCCCACAGATTCCTCATCTTTCTGCTTGAGGGAAAGGAAGTCCCTTTCCATCTTAAGACGGAGGGTGCGTGGAAAATATTTATCGAAAAACATCTTCCGGAATACCTTCCATTCCAAAGCCTCGATCTCCTCCTCAGGCTTCGTATTTTTGATCAACGTCCACCATTGATCAGCTTCACCCTCCATACGATAAGCCGCCAGGAGAACCTTCTCTTTTTCAGAGCATTGGAGGATGGAGAATATCTTTTCAATGGAGTTGATCCATTGTTCAGCAATCGTGGGATCGGATGATCCACTAAAAGTAGGAGGCCTTTGTCTCATGAAGCTTTCAATAGCGACTTGTTCTTTCTTAGGGGGGGTTGAACGTTCCTCTTGACCAGTGTTTCTATTCAAAACTTGAGTTAGCTGAGAGAGAAGCGTGACAAAGTTCACGATTCCCGCTCCCATCGGATTGTGCATCTCATTAGTACAATCCTCACACTGATCTTCACAACGGTTGTTAGCCCGAGTTCTCCTATTACCGGCCATTGGCTGGAATAAAAGGAAAGTTAGGGGTAACACATAAAGGGTAATCCAAAGACAAAAGTTGATGACTTATAAATAAACTTTAATCTCTTTAACTCATGAGTCTATAAGATTCAATCCAGGCTTTTCATGATCTTCCTTCTAACATATATTCTTAGGGGCATTTTTCCCTTAATAAGGGTTCATACTAAGATTGCGAATTTATCAAAACATATCCCCTGGGAGTGTCGTAACCAAGAGTGCAGCAAGGCCCGTTGTCGTGCACCAGTTCCCGTTCGAGTCTAGCTCAAAGCGGTGTTTTCGGGTTTTACCCCTAGGATACATCTGTGCCAGAGCCGCCTCTACCTGCTCGTATCCAGACAGGGATGTATTTGTTTGATAAACCACTTACTTAGTATTTACCAAAACTTAGGGATGTTTTTATTATGATTAGTCTTGTATCTAAGGCTTTACTAGGGTTTCCTAATCCCAAAAATAACTAAACCTATCCTCTGATACCAACTATGACAACCCTGCTTTTTATTACAAATTAAACATGCTTTATTACATAAAACTTCACTTGATACAACAAAGAAGATCGAGAGGTTTAGTGTCTTTGGGGCTTAGGATCATTACATAAAAACTTTAAACTTGAAATACAACATCCTTATTGAAAACTTCCTTTACATGACCACTACATTCCTTCGTACTTAGCATTGCATGGGATAACCTGAGGACATGCATAAGAAAAGGGTGAGCTATAAAGCCCAGTAAGGGAGTACATAATGAATAACATGAGGAGTACAATACATGCTAGGCAATAGGCATATCAATAGAACATAAGAGAGACATGAACATAAAGGCATGATAAAGCATGATAATCATAACATGGAAATGTGGCAACAACACTTAACATTGAATTAGCATGAGCCAAGGCTCATTGCACATGGAGCATGAGTAAACCCTCATTGCACTTGAAGCACGAGTAAACCCTCGTTGCACTTGAATTAGCATGAGTCAACACTCATTGCACATGACGTATCATGATACTATACTTTACCCAATGCATTGGAGCGCTATCAGGGCGCACCCTTCTTAAACATTTCATTTCATGCATAAGTGTGCCACATGGATCATAAAACATGGATTCATAAAACATAATCATTTATTCCACGATAAAGGAATGTGGAATTCATACATGAAACTTTACAATCAATAAGTAAATGTGCACAAAGGTGAATACCCTTGATGGAGAAATGGGCATGGTATTCACTACACAATGATATTGGCTTAGAAAATCGGTGTGATTTCGGCAGCGTAACGGCGTGACATAAGAATTCATAAAAAAGGCTGATGAGAGAGAAAGGGGTTCCTCATCATATTTACATGTAATGGACAGTAAGAAGGTCATATAGATACATGTCCCAACAATTGAAAAGGAATTTAGATTCATGATACAAAAGTATTGCTTGAATATAAAAGAGGAGAAAAAGGTTCCTTTCGGAATTTCGGCATAGTAACGGGTGTACATGGGAGGCATTTAATGAGAGAGAAATGGGTCTCCCATCATTCAAACAATAAGAGGGCAGTATGGGAGAGGTGCGAAACCATACCCCAACATTCATAAATGAAATTAAAAGGGCAATACAACTTAAAGAAAATTGGCAAAAATGAGAAAGGAAGAAAAAACCCTTACTTGGAAGTGTGCTTCCAAAGGCTAGAGAGAGGCTTGTGAGAGGCTTCTTGGGAGCTTGGGGCACCTTGAGAGGATTCTAGAGAGAGTAGGGCAGAGGTTGGACGAACTTCAAGGGCTTTGAGTGAGGAGGAAGTGGGAGCTTGGGTGGGTTTATATAGGAAAGGTGAGAGAATTCTTTATTATTTAGGTTTGGGACCCCTTATATTAAAATAATCCAAACCACAAACCATCCCATGGTATTTGCCCATGGTTTCTGGAAAAGGAGAGAGGAAAATAATATTTTATAAGGCCAAGGTCCGAACTTATTAAAAAATTAGGGTTGCTTATGTGGAGGTGAGTCACACTCCCATGGAAATTAATTTAAAAAGGCAAAGTGTTGAATAAGTCTTGAGGGCTCCATTAATGCTTTGAAAAGTGAGTCAAACAAACCCAAAACCTCATTATTTTAATGATAAAACATATATTGGCCGAAACTAAGGATTATGGTATTTTATTACATCACCATTGGGTCATTATGATGTCATAAAACACATTATATATTTAAATGGTATTTAATTTTTACCCAAAAATTTGACTGTCTCAGAAAATTATGAAAAATTCACCGTTGGATAATTTCGACGTCCTGATTCCAAAAATAATACTTATTTTATCTAAATAATTTTCTAAATATGTGAATTTTCACTTTTAAAATAAAAACCGACATTTATAAAAAAAACCACGGGTTTTGACAGAAATGGCTTTCAAACCTTAATAAAAATTTTAATTGCATTCATAAAATTATAAGATCATTTATATTTAATTAATTTAATATTAATAATAATATTTTATTAAAATATTATTTAATTCAGAAATCCTTTAATTTAATAAAATACAATTCTTAATTAAATAATAACTAAAAACACCATTTGTACTTTAAAAACTAATTACAAAGTATCAAAAATGACTAGAAATTATATTCATTATTATATATATAAAAAATAATGTACATGAACATGGTTCTACTTATTTGTTACATAACCCCTTAAAATAGCCGCATAAGACCTAAGGGTAAGGTGCGCGATGGTGACAGACTCTTGGGGCTGCTCGGATAACATCGCTCGAGTGGTAATCTCTATCAACTTCCATTTTTCCCGTAGACGATCACGTTCGAGCTTGACTTGATGAAGCTCAGCTTGGGCTTGGTCAAGGGCAAAGCCCAAAGACGCCACCTCTTTACCGAGCTCCGACAAATGGGCTTCGTAAGGGGCAATTCTACTGGATGAGGCCATCGCTTCCTTTGTCTGAGTAGAAAATTGGTTCGTTAAAGCCTTATATTTAAACTACCCAGATGATCACTGTTCAATGGCTATAAAAGTAACGGTCACAAATCTTAACGTTAAACTAAAGAAGTTGACATCATATAAAAACATAAAGAAACATTTAACTGGATCAAGAGGGATTTTCCATTAATGAAATTTTGGGTCGTTACATTGATCCTTGGAATACATTGTGAACCTTGGAGATAATTGGTGGCATTTACAAACGGTAAGCTACGACTCCAATTCGATCTAGAATTTAAAAAGGTCCGATGTACCTGATACTTAATCTTCCCTTCTTATTGAATCATATAATACCCTTCCATAGAGACACCTTCAAGACAACGTGATCCCCTTCTTGAAATTCCAAATCTTTCCTTCGGTTATCAGCATAGATCTTTGCCAACATTGAGCTATTTTGGTATTGTTCTAGATAATATTCACCTTCTCTATTGTTTATTCAACAAGTTCTGGGCCCATGAGCTTTCTTTCACCAACATCATCCCAGAATGTTGGTCTACGACATCTACTCCTATATAATGCTTCATAGTTTTCCATCTGAATACTTAAATGGAAGCTATTATTGTAGGAAAATTTTACAAGAGGTAAATAATGATCCCACATGCCATGAAAATCATGTGAACAAGATATCAACATGTCTTCCAATGTTTTAATAGTCTGTTCTGATTGTCCATGTCACGAACCGGATCTGGTCGTCACCATTAACGGCACCAAACCTGGCCCGTGGCAAGGCCCGAAGGGCGTTCCCTATCCCCACGGGCTGGCACAAGTGCCCGGGTATCAAACACATCTGGTTTGGGAACGATTTACCCGAGTATGACAGCATAAATCATAAAAAACAATCAATTATTAAAATCTGAAATTTTCATGTTAAACAATTCTTAACAAAACCAGATCTGAATACATAAGTTTAAAGACACTACAAGTGGTCTAAAAAAAAATAATGACAATATAATGACATCCCCATGGACTCCACATGACAAGGGGATCATCACCCGCAAGCCGTCCCCGCAACTCCGCCCCAACGATGGGGACTAACATCCCGAACCGCCATCACCCTTAGCCTTCCCTTTACCCGAGTCAAGCATGAGAAGGTCTACTTACACCCAAGGGGTGTAAGTAGGGTGTGAGCCTAAGCCCAATAGGATACCACCAGTTGATTCCAAAGAGTATGCAATACAATGTGAACAAAACAAGCAATTTTAATACACAAGGTGAAACAGTGTTAAAATTCAAAGAAATGCAACTTTCAAATGAAAACAGTTTTCAATCCGAGAATTTCAGAATGTTAGAACATTAAATAGACATGTGAGCTACTGTAATTTACTGCCAAAAATAACCCACAACAAGGGTAAATACCACAAATTCTATGAGCATCAAAATCAGGAACACCCCTAAGCACTAGGTTGTCTCGGGCCCTATGTACCTCGTACCTCGGTGTAGAGTAACCATAGAAAAATCCATTCCCGTGCACGAGCCACTAGTAGGGAACATTCCCATAACCTAGTGGTCCCCAATCATCATCCAAATAGTTTAGTTAGAGTTGTCTTTATCCAGATGCTAAGTGGAACAGGGACAAAACCCATCCGATCCACTAGCCGTACTAGTACAAATCTGCCCCACCTAAGTACCCGGGCTTCCCCTTTTGTGCTCAAACAATTTCAGAAAACAACACACATCCATTTTCATATAAAATATCACTACTGGTCACAACCAAATTGTACAGTAGCTACACACATTTTATACCATTTAAAACACACAATAAAATAATTTTATTGCCAATAAAACAACCTCTCAAAACATCACATTGTTTTTCACCCAAAGCTCTTTAAGATATCCACATTTCACACTATGATAACACTTGTAAGTTATTAAAACCAAATTAGAGTTCAAAAACCTTTAATGAAACCAAAAATTCAGTTATGGGGCATCCCAAAATGAACCAATAAAAGATTTGAATGGAAACCCCTCAATTTCACCAAAAATTTGAACTTAAAATTCATTTGCATTATAAATGCAACTAAAAACAATTTTTACAGAAACATTCAAGTGAAATAAACATTAGAGTACCATGAAAACAGCAAGCTAATTCACAAAAATTTCACACACAATGGAATCACCTACCAAATTAACAAAGCCCCTTGAATCTCCGTGCGAAATCAAATCGCACCCCCGCCGCACCAAGAGAGAACTAGATCAAACCTAAAACCACACAAATTGGCCAAGAAATCCCAAAGTTAAACCCTAGGATCTAAATCCTAGTTTCTGGACATTAGTAAACTCAATTATAACCGAAGAAACCCTAAGAACAATGAGTTAAACCCAAAGTAATTTGAAAGAGGAAAGAAAAGCGCTCATTTACTTGAAGTATCTTGAAGTAATCACTCCAAAAATCCAGTATCTGAAATTTAAAAGAGCCCAAATTTAGGGTACGTTCGAACAAGATGTATTATCTCATTTAGGAACTGGAATGGAGGAAAAATATTGAGAATTGAGAGATTTATGAAAGAAATACTTTACCTCTTCAAATCTGGGCGATTTGAGGAACCCTATGAAGATCGGCACAAAATCGTGATTCTACAGAGCTCCAAATGGGTGGGAGAGAGTTCGGACGCGCGGCTGGGTTACTTGGGCTTGAGTGAGACTTGGAATTACCGAAATGGTCAAATATTGAATAAGTTATAGCAAAATCAAATTTTATTTTTAAAACATGAATTGGGCTTTCGGGCAGGCCCAACCCCTTAGACAAAAACCCAAATAACCCCTGGTTATGGATTTCTAAAAGCTCCAAATTACCTTGGTGGTGTTAATAGGTTAGGGGAGGTCAATTAGGAATTTGAATGGATGAAAAATTTTGACAAATGAAAAAGTTATAAAAGATACAAAATTTATTTTTTAATCTGGAATTGGGCTCACGGTTTGGCCCAATTCATGAATACTCATCTATTCCTCCCTAAAACCTAGGGAAACCCCCAAAACAAAGAAAGGATGTAAATTAAATGAAAAATACCTTTAAAATATGTCTTTTATGTGACAATTCTCCCCACCATGAAGGACTTTCAACCCCGGAAAGTCAACATGAATCTCGGTTGGAAAATAAGAATGGGTACTCTTCCTTGACCCATGACTTTCACTCCCATGTCTCATGTGTATCATTCCCATGCTGCCATAAAACCCGGACTAAAGGAATAGACTTTCCTCGATGTATCTTCTCCTGGGAGTCCACTATTTTCACCGGCCTCTCAACGATAGACAATTCAGGCTCTATCTCTAGTTCTTCCCAACTCAACACATGGGATGGATCTGGATTGTATTTCTTCAACTGGGAGACGTGGAAGACATCATGGATAGATGTCAACTGAGAAGGTAAGGCCAACCTGTATGCCACCTTACCAATACGCTCGGTGATCTCAAAGGGTCCGACATACCGTGGCATCAACTTACCTTGCTTCCCCAATCGATGATGGCCCAGACGAGGGGCCACTTTTAAGAATACCCTGTCACCCACAGAAAACTCTAGGTCTCGACGCCTCCGGTCAGCATAAGATTTATGACGACTCTGAGCTGTCAATAAGCGCTGCCTGATCAACTTGACCTTCTCAGAAGTCTCCTGCACAAGGCTCGGCCCCAACAGTGAAGTCTCTCCTACCTCAGCCCAACATAGGGGGGACCGACAGGGCCGACCATAGAGCGCCTCAAAAGGGGCCATTAGAATTGTGGATTGGTAACTATTATTATAAGCAAACTCTACCAATCCCAAATGGCTATCCCAAGAACCTCCAAAGTCCAGGACACATGCACGAAGCATGTCCTCCAATATCTGATTCGCCTTCTCTGTCTGACCATCCGTCTGTGGGTGGTATGCCGTGCTCATCTTAATTTGAGACCCCAAGGACATCTGAAGGCCCTCCCAAAATCGAGAAGTGAAGCGGGGGTCTCTATCCGAGACAACAGCTGATGGTACACCATGGAGTCTCACCACTTTCTGTAGATACAAGTGTCCCAACTCATCTACTTTAGTTGTATCTTTTATCGGAATGAAGTGGGCTGATTTGGTCAGACGATCAATCACCATCCAAATAGCATTCTTACCTCGAGGTGTACGAGGTAATCCAACAATGAAGTCCATGGAAACCTCTTCCCACTTCCAGGTAGGAAAGGGTAGTGGTTGGAGCAAACCAGATGGCCTTTGGTGCTCTGCTTTCACCTGCTGACATGTGTAGCATCTCGAAACAAGGTCTGCTATGTCCCGTCTCATACCAGGCCACCAAAACTGCCGACGAACATCATAATAAAACTTAGTGGCACCTGGATGGACAGCCCACTGAGACTGGTGGCTATCTTGCATCACCACCTTCCGCAGAGATAATGGCACTACTGAACGGCCCTTGAAGCACAAGATTCCCTCGGGAGACGACGACCAATCCAAGGATGTCTCCCCACCATGAAAGAACTGCTTAGACCGCTGACAAAGATCATCACTGGGTTGTTCCTGCTGAATCAACTCCAATAGAGAAGGAGTCAACTGGACACTTGCCATGAATGCCCCTCCACTGTATTCCATGGTCTCCACATGCATCTGAGAAAAGAGACCCATCAATGCCCACTCATCACTAGACTTCCTCAAAGCCTGCACTGGAACTCTTCGGCTCAAAGCATCGGCCACTACATTACCCTTTCCTGGGGTATAGACAATGTCAAAGTCAAACCCCTGCAAGTACTCGATCCAGCGACGTTGCCTCAAGTTGAGGTCCTTCTGCGAGAAGATATAAGCCAAGCTTTTGTGATCAGAGTATACCACAAACTTCTCCCCAAAGAGGTAGTGACGCCAAGTCTTCAAAGCATGCATCACCGCTTCCAACTCCAAGTCATGGGTTGGGTAGTTCTTTTCATGTGGTCGAAGTTGGCGAGAGCCATACGCGACCACATGATCATCTTGCATAAGCACGCACCCAAGACCCATACCTGAAGCATCACAATAGACCACATATCCCTTTCCAGCCTCTGGAAAAATTAGCACGGGGGCAGTAGTCAGCCGCCTCTTTAGCTCCTCGAACGATGACTGACATTCTGGACCCCATACAAACTTCACCCCTTTCCGGGTGAGGGAAGTCATCGGTGAAGCAAGCCGAGAGAAATCCCGAACGAATCGCCTGTAATAACCGGCCAAGCCAAGAAAACTCCTGATCTGAAACACATTCTTCGGTTTCTCCCATGACATGACTGCACCAATTTTCTCAGGGTCCACTGAAACTCCATGCTCTGAGATCACATGCCCTAGAAATCTCACCTCTCTGATCCAGAATGTGCACTTTGACAACTTTGCATAGAGGCGGTGATCTCGTAATGTACCCAAAACGATCCTCAAGTGATGTTCGTGTTCCTCCTCAGAGCTAGAGTATACCAGAATGTCATCCACGAACACCACAACAAAGGAATCGAGATACTGATGGAACACCCTATTCATAAGTGCCATAAATACCACTGAAGCATTGGTCAATCCAAAGGGCATGACCAAATACTCAAAGTGGCCGTACCTGCTTCGGAAGGCTGTCTTAGGGATATCTGACTCCTTCACCCTGAGTTGATGATACCCTGAATGCAGGTCTATCTTTGAGAACCACATTTCCCCCTTCATCTAATCAAACAAATCATCTATTCTGGGCAAAGGGTATTTGTTTTTAATTGTTACCTTATTCAGCTTCCGGTAATCAATGCACAACCGGAGGGATCCATCAGCCTTTTTTGCAAACAACACAGGAGCGGCCCAAGGAGATATGCTCGGGCGAATGAATCCTTTGGATTCTAAGTCGTCCAGCTGTATCTTTAATTCCCACAACTCGGTGGGGGCTATGCCATAGGAGGGAAGAGATATCGGCTGTGTTCCCGGCGCCAGATCAATCGAAAACTCCACATCCCGCTCTGGGGGAAAACCAGAAAAATCATCAGGGAATACCTAAGGAAACTCATTCACTACAGGAGGTAGTGCACCTTTAGGGGAAAGACCATCCTCTAGCAAAATCTAAGATAACTGGAAGATAACACTTCCCAACTCTGGGAGTGGAGGCCCTGCGCGACTTGATTGTGGATCCCATTCTCCATGAAAAACCTGACGACTCCCATCAGGTGATGTGAAACTCACCCGCCGTCTGTAGCAATCGATGTGTCCCTGGAAGTTTACTAGCCAATACATCCCAAGTATAACATCAAAAAAGTTCATATCTAAGACCAAGAGGTCCCACTCCATCTCGACCCCTGACACAGAAAGTGCACACGAGGGGCACCTCAGGCCCTGCTCCTTCTTCTTTCCCAATGGTGTCACCAACTCCATCGCAAAAGACATCAACTCAGTTGGCAAATTAAGAATGTCCACAAAACGTACAGAAATGAATGAAATAGAGGCACCAGTATCAAAAAGAGCAGTAGCTATAGAAGATGCGATCAGAACGGTACCTCGAACTGTCGACGGTCCCGCCTCTGATCCTACTGGTGACTGATCCACTGCATGGAGATGTCCAGTATCTGCTTGAGGACGACCGCTAGTCTGTGGTTGTGCCCTGAACTGGCTCTTCCCAGAAGATGATCCAGCCATACCACCACGACCACCAAATCGAGATCCCCCAGTCCTTGACGGCTCGGACTGTGTTGGCACTCCTCTTGAAGCCACTGACCCTGCCCCACTTGGGAGTGGATGTGCCACACCGCAGAAGCGCTGCAAATGCCCTATACCTCCACACTGGTAACAAGGCTTCGGAGGAAGAGGACATGCTGGTCGGATATTCCCAGGCCTCCCACATTGGTGGCACACGACCGATCTCGCATCAGAAGCCGCAGAAGAAGACTGCCTGGAAGAGTGGCCTGAACTGCCCCCTCCTTTCTTCACATGATCCTCCCGCTTCCTTTTCGTCTCTGAGGAGCTTCCACTTCCCACTGCTGATACAGAACCATAGAAACCAGCCCTGCCTTTTCTATCAATCTCCACCTTGCACGCCCGATCAACGACCTCAGTATAGGTCCTTAGCTTAAACAAGAACACCTGAGAGTATATCTCCGGTCGCAAGCCTTTCTCAAACCTTTGGGCCTTCGCTTGCTCATTAGAGACAATTTCTGGAGCATACCGAACCAATTCAGTGAAACGGTTGGCATACTCCATCACAGATAGATTCCCCTGAACAAGTTCCATGAACTCTCTTGACCTGGCATAAGACAACACCTCAGGGCAATACTGTTCATTGAAGACAGCCTTGAAATATCCCCACCGCATCTGCTCATTCTTCCCAGACTGAAGCACTGACTCCCACCATTTACGGCAGGGACCCTCCAACAGAAAGGAGGCACACTTCACCCTGAGCTCCTCGGGTGTTTCTAGGAACTCAAACATACGCTCGATCATCTCGAGCCATTCTTCTGCTTCCTGGGGTTCTGAGCTGCCTCGGAAGGTTGGAGGCTTATTTTTCAGGAACTCCTGGGCCTTGTCCTTTCTAGGACCAGTAGAATCCTCTCTAACAGGAGCTGAGGCTGGAGCTGGTCCATATCCTAGAGCCTGTACAGCCCGGACCACGGCCTCGACTAGCCTCTGATCAATTGGCGTGGGAGAACTCTCTCCAGCTTCCTCCTGTGGGTGCGTGGGAGCTTTCCGGGGAGGCATGTTGCTACAAAATGCAACAGTCACAAAACAAATAGTCAATACCACAATTCTGAAAATTGTAATCAAATACATCAAATATAAACAAACTAAACACATTCTTGTAATAAAAGAAACAACTACTCCACATCTGCCTGATGTCCACATGTGGTCTGCAGCCCACACGTCTCACCTGGAAGTGAAGTAAATCAGTAAATTACAACATCCTCTGGTGACTCAAGGTCTTCCATGAGAGGTGCGGGCCAGGCACCCTACTCACAACCAATTCCCCGACCCCCGACAGTCCTAGCTTCTGTCTATCCCGACTCATCTCAAAATAACAATATAACCCAAAAACATTAACCTCCTCTGATACCATTTTGTCACGAACCGGATCTGGTCGTCACCATTAACGGCACCAAACCTGGCCTGTGGCAAGGCCCGAAGGGCGTTCCCTATCCCCACGGGCTGGCACAAGTTCCCGGGTATCAAACAAATCTGGTTTGGGAACGATTTACCCGAGTATGACAGCATAAATCATAAAAAAACTATCAATTATTAAAATCTGAAATTTTCATGCTAAACAATTCTTAACAAAACCAGATCTGAATACATAAGGTTAAAGACACTACAAGTGGTCTAAAAACAAATAATGACAATATAATGACATCCCCATGGACTCCACATGACATGGGGATCATCACCCGCAAGCCGTCCCCACAACTCCGCCCCAACGATGGGGACTAACATCCCGGACCACCATCACCCTTAGCCTTCCCTTTACCTGAGTCAAGCATGAGCAGGTCTACTTACACCCAAGGGGTGTAAGTAGGGTGTGATCCTAAGCCCAATAGGATACCACCAGTTGATTCCAAAGAGTATGCAATACAATGTGAACAAAACAAGCAATTTTAATACACAAGGTGAAACAGTGTTAAAATTCAAAGAAATGCAACTTTCAAATGAAAACAGTTTTCAATCCGAGAATTTCAGAATGTTAGAACATTAAATAGACATGTGAGATACTGTAATTTACTGCCAAAAACAACCCACAACAAGGGTAAATACCACAAATTCTATGATCATCAAAATCAGGAACACCCCTAAGCACTAGGTTGTCTCGGGCCCTATGTACCTCGTACCTCGGTGTAGAGTAACCATAGAAAAATCTGTTCTCATGCACGAGCCACTAGTAGGGAACATACCCATAACCTAGTGGTCCCAAATCATCGTCCAAATAGTTTAGTTAGAGTTGTCGTTATCCAGATGCTAAGTGGAACAGGGACAAAACCCATCCGATCCACTAGCCGTACTAGTACAAATCCGCCCCACCTAAGTACCTGGGCTTCCCCTTTTGTGCTCAAACAATTTCATCAAACAACACACATCCCTTTTCATATAAAATATCACTACTGGTCACAACCAAATTGTACATTAGCTACACACATTTTATACCATTTAAAACACACAATAAAATAATTTTATTTCCAATAAAACAACCTCTCAAAACATCACATTGTTTTTCACCCAAAGCTCTTTAAGATATCCACCTTTCACACTATGATAACACTTTTAAGTTATTAAAACAAAATTGAAGTTCAAAAACCTTTAATGAAACCAAAAATTCAGTTATGGGGCATCCCAAAATGAACCAATAAAAGATTTGAATGGAAACCCCTCAATTTTACCAAAAATTGGAACTTAAAATTCATTTTCATTATAAATGCAACTAAAAACAATTTTTACAGAAACATTCAAGTGAAATAAACATTAGAGTACCATTAAAACAGCAAGCTAATTCACAAAAATTGCACACACAATGGAATCACCTACCAAATTAACAAAGCCCCTTGAATCTCCGTGCGAAATCAAATCGCACCCCCGCCGCACCAAGAGAGAACTAGATCAAACCTAAAACCACACAAATTGGCCAAGAAATCCCAACTTTAAACCCTAGGTTCGAAATCCTAGTTTCTGTACATTAGTAAACTCAATTATAACCGAAGAAACCCTAAGAACAATGAGTTAAATCCAACGTAATTTGAAAGAGGAAAGAAAAGGGCTCATTTACTTGAAGTATCTTGAAGTAATCACTCCAAAACACCAGTATCTGAAATTTAAAAGAGCCCAAATTTAGGTTACGTTCGAACAAGATGTATTATATCATTTAGGAACTAGAATGGAGGAAAAATATTGAGAATTGAGAGATTTATGAAAGAAATACTTTACCTCTTCAAATCTGGGAGATTTGAGGAACCGTATGAAGATCGGCACAAACTCGAGATTCTACAGAGCTCCAAATGGGTGGGAGAGAGTTCGGACGCGCGGATGGGTTACTTGGGCTTGAGTGAGACTTGGAATCACCGAAAAAGCCCAAATATTGAATAAGTTATAAGAAAATCAAATTTTATTTTTAAAACAGGAATTGGGCTTTCGGGCAGGCCCAACCCCTTAGACAAAAACCCGAATAACCCCAGGTTATGGATTTCTAATATCTCCAAATTACCTTGGTGGTGTTAATAGGTTAGGGGAGGTAAATTAGGAATTTTAATGGATGAAAAATGTTGAAAAATGAAAAAGTTATAAAAGATACAAAATTTATTTTTTAATCTGGAATTGGGCTCACGGTTTGGCCCAATTCATGAATACTCATCTATTCCTCCCTAAAACCTAGGGAAACCCAAAAAACAAAGAAAGGATGTAAATTAAATGAAAAATACCTTTAAAATATGTCTTTTATGTGACAGTCCATCAGTTTGTGGGGGGTAGAAAGTGGTCAAATGAAGATATGTATCTAGGTCCATCTGAAGAATCCTCAAAAATTGTGATTTAAAACCATGATCATGATCAGAAATAATTGATGAGGGTACATAATGATTTCCTACAACTTCATTAATATATATTCTTGATAAAAATTCATGTCTTAAATCTTCCCTTATGGCAAGAAAATGTGAAGATTTTTTAAGAAGGTCAACAATGACCCAGATCACATCATTCTTTCTTGGAGTCTTTGGTAGCCCCATGAAAAATCCCATTATAATATAATCACATTTCCACATAGGTATAGGAAGGGGTTGCATGACTCCACCAGGATTTTATCTTCCTACCTTCACCTGTTGACAAACTAAATATCTCTACACGTAATCAGCAATATCCCTCTTCATGTTTTCCCACCAAAAATGTTCCTTCAGATCTCTATACATCTTTGTGCTACCTGGGTGTATAGAGAAATTTGAGCTACTAGCATCGTCTAATAGTTCCCGTTTTAGCTCAGGTACTGATGGAACGCATAACCTCTTCCCAAACTTCATAACTCATTCTTCATACATGAATTCATCCAGTCTCTCTTCCTTAACTGCATTAATTTTCTTGTGTAGATTCTCATCATCAGACTGAGAAATTTTTATCATCTCTATTAAAGATGGTTTAGCAATTATTTGAATGAGTAGTGATGTTTCCCCATCAATAACAATTCCCATATTATTCTTCAATAGATCCATGAACATAGGATCTCTTTCAATCCTCTTTTGAGTAAAAAGTCCATGATATTTATTGATTAATTCATCTTCCACCTTTTTCGCCTTTCATGGGTGGTAGTGTATTGAGTAATCGTAATTTTTGAGTAACTCGAGCCATATACTTTGTCTCATGTTGATTTCTTTTTGTGTGAAAATATATTTCAAGCTCTTGTGGTCCGTATAAATCTCACATCTCTCTCCGTAGAAATAATGCCTCCATATTTTCATAGTAAAGATTACAGCTGCTAACTCAATATCATGAGTTGGATAATTTTTCGCTTGAGTCTTAAATTTTATTGATGTATAAGAAATAACATTATCATTCTGCATAAGGATGCAACCCAGTAAATTCTTTGATGCATCGTTTTATATAACAGATTCATCACATCCAGGTAGAAGTGTCAAAATTAGAGCATTGACCTATCTTATTTTCAATTCACCGAAGCATTCTATACATTCCCTTGTCCATACAAACCTAACTCCTTTAAGTGTGAGCTTGGTTAGTGGGTTAGGTAGTTAGGAAAACTTCAGAATGAAATGCTGGTAATAACCTACTAAGCCAATAAAACTGTGTACCTTAGTTATGTTTTTTGGCATGGGACAATCTTGGATTGCCTTTTCCTTTGCAAGATCTACTAGGATTCCATCCATAAAACAATATGTCCTAGAAAAGAAACTGAATGGAGCTAGAATTCGCACTTGCTAAACTTCCCATATAATTTATTTCTTCTAAGAGTTCTCAGAATAACTCGCATGTGATTCTCATATTCTTTATAGTTTTTTTAGTATACAAGGATATCATTGATAAATAGCAGAACAAAGTTATCAAGATATTCCTTGAAAACTCTTTTCATTAAATCCATGAAAACTGAGGGTGCATTTGTTATTCCAAAATGCATCACTGTAAACTCATAATGACCACACCTAGTCTAAAATGTTGTTTTAGGAATATCTTCCTTTCTCGCATGAAACTGATGATATCTGGATCAAATGTCAATATTTGAAAATTATTGAGATCCATGATGTTTATAAAATAAATCATCAAATCAGGGAAGAGTATTCTTATTCATTTTTGTAATAGCATTGATTTCCATGTAATAAATGCAAAGTCTCACAGATCCATCCTTGTTCTTGACAAAGTGGGAAGAAGCTCCCTATGGAGAAACACTTGGTCGAATAAATATTTTTTCACTCAAAACCTCTAGTAGATTCTTTAGATATACTAATTCCACAGTGGCCATTCTATAGTGATTCTTTGATATAGGTCTTGCATCAAGAATTAAATCAATAGATAACTCAATTTCCTTCTCTGGAGGATGTCATGGTAAATCCTCTGGAAATACATCAATGTACTCTTTCACATTGTGCACATCTTCAATTTAAAGATTCATTTTATAGCCCATAGAAATTTCTTTATCATCCTCTCCAAGTATTGTATTTAGTAGAGATACTGGGGGTGGTTCTAGATAAGAATCAGGTTGAAAAGTTTCTTCCCTAAAGACAAGGGATTCTAGACCATTTTCAAAAAATGTGACATCCTTCTTCTTACAATAAATCTTCACATCGTCATTTGATAGCCAATCTATACAGAGCATTATATTTGTAACACCCCGAGATTTTATGAAAAATATTCTTTTTAATTTCATTAATGTTCTGTGTTGTACGCTACACCAAAATGAGCTTTCTCAACACGCATCCTTGACTTTCCTTCTATTACACGCAATCGCGACCTTCCTCGATAGCATGTGTAGTACACAATACCGAGTTTCACTAAACAACGATATGCTATTAAAATATTATTAAAACTAGCCATTATGAATATTAATAACCACATTTTAAAATTATAGAAATTTTTTCTCTCAAAATGGACTTCATTTTTGGATTCGGAGTATCAAAATTAGCTTAGGGTGAAATTTTGGTAATTTTCAGATAACTTTCATATTTTGATGAATAGTGGAAATTACTAAATTTTAATTAAAAACAACTTTTTCAATAATAATAATTAATAATGATAAATTATTAATTTGAGTGGTTTTAAAGTATATTTATAATATATTTTTACAATTTAATACAATGCTGTTCATTGGATGTAATTTCACATTTAAACCAGTCATAAACAGGTGTCAATCTTTTGATAGTTATTATCTTTTAAAAACACGCTATTTGTTTTGACGACGGGAATTAATTTTTAAATTAATTAATGCAACTGATATGTTTTTAATTTGATAAAATAGAAATCATTTTTGAGTTCATAATATCAAATATAGCTTAGGCCTAATTTTAGGTATATTTCTTGAAACTTTAATTTTTTGATGAATAGTGAAACCACTAAGTGGTAGTTAAAAAAATGAATTTTTCATAAAACATAATTTTACCGCTTATGTGAATGTAATTTAAAAAATCCGAGAGACACGGTTGATGTCAGTAAGTAAAATGTGGTTCAATGAGATGAAAATATTTTTTGGTGAATAGTAACTTTTTACTTTTTTTACCACAACTAAAAGTAAATTGGGTAATTAAGGGTAAACATTTTATTATTATTACCCTAACACATGTCCTAATTCGATTGGATAAGTGTAATTCGACCAGAAACAACCTTAGGAATAAAATATGACCATTTAGGCCCACTTGGATTAGATTAGTACATTTATTATTAATTTATTTAAAGAGGGGTTAAAATAGTTAAAATCAAAGTTTAATAAGTATATTATTTTTAATATAGGGTTATACATAAGATAAATTAGACTATAAATATTCATTAGAAATATAATAATATTTCCTACATAACGGTGTTTTATTTGTAATATTTAGAAATTAAATAATTTAATTTAATTATGACACAAAGATGATGCAGTAATTTTCTTATTAATGAAATATTGACATAATTGATGTTATAAATACCAAAATAAATGTAATTTTAGACTTTTTATGAATTCCACTAATTTTAATGGTTAATAAGACATGTTAGTATTTATTTAATTAATTTTATTCGAAATAATAATTCTGTTATGAGTTTTACAAAAATCAATTACTAAATAGTGTCAAAATTGAGATAAAATTGTTTTTGAAACGAATATTATATTATTAATTGTTATTTTATTCCTAAAAATCTAAGGTTCTGCCAAATGACTTAGATAAGGTTATATATATTAATAATAAACAACACGGGGTTCGTTTGGCTTCTTATAGTAAGAATATTGACCTTATAGTGTAAGAACACAAAAAGGCACGGTAAAAGTAAAATTATCTAACTTGAAGTTAAATATAAATGATAAGGTTCAAATAGGAACATAAAATTGTCTAAATTATATTGGATGAGAGGATTTAGACCCATCCCCACCTTAGCTTCGAAATGAAACAATTTGGAGCTATCTAAAATTGAATTTGACTTTATAATAAAATAATAGTTTTTGTTATTCCAAAGGTGCCCCTCTCCCCCCTTATAAAAGGGCACCTCCTCCCTCTCTTCCTCACACCACATTGAGCCTTCCAACTCGGTCAAGCCCTACCAAATTCCCTTCTCCACTTCCCTAGAAACATCCTAGAGGTTCTGGTTTTTTCTCAAAGACCAATTTTAGTGCCCTAAAAGGAGATCTCAAAGAGGCGCTTCAAAGAAGAGGTAATGTCCGTTACCGATTCTTTAAACATTATTTCTTCTTCCACTTCTTCTTCTTAGGTTTTTTCATTATGAAGTAACATCATCAGTATCACTCATATACTTCTATGTTATTATATGTATGAAATAACCCTATTTCACCATCTATACATCCTACGGAAAACTAAATCACCATGCGTGCGTACGTACGGAATACCGTCTCCACGCCGTGGTGAAATCTATTTTCCACCACCAAATTACTTGGATGGGTATAATGGTGTAAATAATAACTATATATTATTATTTTAAAGTGATATTGATTCTGAAATAGTATACATAAACTCCAATACAGTCCCATGATCATGAGAACGATATCATTGCTCGTCCGTACGTACGGACTACCGTCTCCACGACGCGATGAGATTCATTCTCCACTTTAACCATTCATGAATTATTATAAAGTATATATAATAAGTAATAATGAAATATATGACATAATAATGATAATGGATTTATGTGTATATATATGTATGTCATCTACTGAATTTCATTCAACTCAATAAGGAAACGAAAACAGCGTTCTTGCGTACGTACGGGCTACCGTCTCCATGAACGGTGTATTTCTTTCCATTTATTGATTTATTATAAATATGTATATTCTGAATATATATTATATATAAATCATGTTTTATATTCTGGAATTAAGTAATCATGATCTAAGTAATCATATGAGTAATTACAAGTCAAAACACGGACGATAAATGAAACAATTTTACCCAAGACGCTCTTTAACATTGAATTTACAAAAGAATAGGTAATATAAAGTCATAAGTTAACCATATATGATAAAATTACAATGAGTATGATTCTGGAATAAGTCAATGAAATTATTTAAATCATTATACAGGAGGTTCAGACACTTACGAAGCAAATCAGACCTAAGGTAAGGGAAAATATAACAATCTCATTTTTATCCGAGATTGTTTATACTTTGGTATTTACTGGGGTGTATTTTATCATCCACATCCTTGTTTCCTCAATATGTAATATTTACATCATTATACAATAGTTTATATCCAATTTTATCCTTTGGTGAGTTTTTAGTAAAAGATATGAAAGGAATCTTTTGTCGTTTTTCGTATGTGGTACTTTTTGACTTTTAGGACAAAAGTACGAGAAGAATGTTTTTTAACTTATACGGCATGAATGGATTTTTAAATCATTATTTCCAAGAAGATTCCTTTACATGTTTTCAATATTATTTTTAATCAACTTCTTTATGTTTAAAATTGTAAGACATTTTAAGAAAGGAAAACGTTTTTGAAGTAGAAAGGATATTTTCCTCAAGAATGGAGTTCAAGTGTTTTATCAAAATTATTTTCCATCTAAGATAATAAAGGGTTCTGTTTCTATCCCTATTATTACATTTATTTGATTATGTTCTGATGGAATTATTTTTATGCAATTCCTTTATCTTATATGAGTTGTTTTACGATGTCACGATGTTTAAGATTCCCATTTTTATTACATGGGTTATGCTATGCTGTATGGTTTATGATTTTGTGGAACACATAAGAATGGTATCATTATGAGATGGATGGGAACTATATCTCCCTCCAATGCATTGGGTAAAGATTTTATATCTCATGAGATAGACATGGATGGAACAGTAGGTTATACCGGTTGAGTGAAACAAGACTGAAATGCGGAGTGAACTCAGTTCAGAAAGGGACTTTGTCCACTAAGATAGTCTTGGCAATGAGTCTTGACTAATAAGAAATGATTCTCTATGATTATGTGTGTATGCCACCACGTTTCATGTTTTATGTTATGATTATTAGAAATACATTTCACTACTATGATTTATCCCATGTTATGAAATTATAATCTCTTTTGCTGGTTAAGAATTCCAAAAGATATGTTCTTATGAATATGATGTGATTTATATTTCTTATGTTTTCCCTTACTGAGCATTTTAGATCACCCTTTTATGTTTTCTTTTCCCCCGGATATAAAGAAAAGATTTAGGTTCAAAAAAGGAAGATATTTATAGGAGATGTGGATGATCTTTCACCACTATTAGAAGATTATATTCTGAGTTTCCAAAGACACTAAAATATTACGGTCCTTGTGTGTGTGTTTTTGTTATATACTAAGTATTCTGCAAAAGTAATGTAATTTCCATGTATGTCATGCTTCGGGTCTCTACAGTTGGTATCAGTGGAAAGGTTTAGTCAACCTTTAGAAACTAGTATGCGAAAACGTTAGTGAGATCCCTAGAGTTATTTTAAGGTATGTCTAGGGATGCCACTAAGGATACATATACGTATAGGATATAGTCCTAGAACTATGGTAACGATCTTAGAATTTAACCTAAGATGTTAGATATTGAAGTTACTCCCCCTTTATTATGATTTATGCCAATAACACTATTCGTTTTGGGTTTTAGAAAATGCCTAGAAAAAAGATGTTTCACGATAATGGAGGATATTATGGACAATGGAATGATATTATTCATGAGAAAACAAATAAAATGGGATTTGGAAGTCCAACCATCATTATTATGCTGAATCAGAAATCTCATAATATGATCAATAAACTCAAATTTGGTAGGTTTCCTGACTCGGCAAATAAGAGAAAGATGGAGTTTCATGATGATAATAGAGGAAAGAAAGTTCAATTTCCCCTATGTATATCATGTGGGAAGAGGCATCGAGGAGGATGTTTCAAGGGAACTGGAAGATGCTTTGGGTGTGGAAAAGAAGGACACAAAGCCAGTAAGTGAAAAGGAAAAGGATTAGTTAACACTATGGATGAGGATAATGGTATTTCTACGACATCAACAATGGTTAAATGTTTTAAATGTTGAATGTACGGGCATTATGCAAACCAATTCCCTAATGTAAAGTCTCATGAAGAGAGTCAGTACATCCGTATGAGTAGTATTTATGTTGATGATGATGAAGAGACTACAAATGATATGTGAGTTGAAAGAATTGTTGAAGCTTAGTCAATGGTTTAAGAAGGTAGTGGAATGATTACATGTTTATCAAGTGTAATGTTGTATAAGTAATCTCATGGTACTATGGAATAAAGAGACATCTAAGGATTGTTACACTGTTTTATTTCCATGAGTTTTGAAAGTGTATGATTAATGGTACCAGTATCCATTAAAGGATATTCAGATATTTTTGGAATATAATGATATGCGCATAATGAAGGGATAAGGAGAAAATTAAATGTTTGATAGTATTCATGAGCTCATGACTGATATAAGGAGAAGGTTATGTAATGGATTGAGTATATAGAATTTTTGGATTTTGGTATGTGGAATGAGTTAACTTTTGACATCATTCATGTTTTCACTATGGTTTAATGGGTATTCATTTTTCAAGAGAATACATGATTAAGGTATTCAAAGGATTGGAATGTGACCAACAAGATATATGGGGGGAAAATGATGGTATTCACATGCTTGGTTGATGACATTTCAAGTAATAATTTTCTTTATATTATGAGCTTGGACCAAAGTATTTCCTAAATATTGGAATGGATTATGTTGGACATAATTTAGTATTATTTAACGATACAAAATTTGATATTATTTATGTGATGTTATAGTAATGTAGTTTTAGAAAAAGGACAACTTGCAGGACGGGCGTCAGCCCAGCGCGTCAGACAAGGCTGTGGGAATCGAACACACAACTGAAGTACGACTTGCCTTTATTGCCTTCCACTGGCCTATAAGAAGTCCCTGTTTAGTATAATCTAGTTTTATTTTATTAATTGGTATGATACATGAAGTATATGTCCATTTTGGAACGATATAAGATATATGGACTTATCTATATTGGATAACTTTTGCTAACCCTTTCTTTGAAACAGATGGAATGGCCCATCATTCTATCACATGATCTATTAACACTTCATGAAGAACAAATTAAACTTCATTTCATTAAGAGATGAAGTGGAAATTGTTCAAAGAACGAACGACAGTGAGATTGTACTAAAATAAAGTTAGTATTTATTCTAATTCAAAATCATCATCTTTAGGGAAATGATCTTGAAAACGAAAAAAAATTGTTGTCCTGGTGCCCTTATATCCGATGAATCAGATGGTACCTTAGATCATCACAAATTTATGGCTTTGTGATTGCTGGCTTTTCCATATCCATGTTCTCTACCACTCTCCATCAGAACATGATGGTTAGATATCTCTTCCATATCCATATTTTAACCTATGTGGAAACCCAGTGATTAGTTTATTTGGGAAACCGTTACATTTAATACTTTTGTTTTTTTAGATTGGTTTTGGTATTCCTTTATACGATGTGGGTTTCAGTCAAAGAAACTATCAAATAGTAAACCATTTATAACCCCGACGAATTTCGAGGGCGAAATTCATTTTAAGGGGGGTAGAATGTAACACCCCAAGATTTTATGAAAAATATTCTTTTTAATTTCATTAATGTCTTGTGTTGTATGATACACCAAAAGGAGCTTGATCAACATGAATCCTTGACTTGCCTTGTATTACACGCAATCACAACCTTCCTTGATAGCGTGTGTAGAACGCAATACCGAGTTTCACTAAACAACGATATGCTATTAAAATATTATTAAAATTAGCTGTTATGAATAATAATAATGACTTTTTAAAATTTTAGAAATTTTTTCTCTCAAAATGGACTTCATTTTTGGATTTAGAGAATCGAAATTAGCTTAGGGTGAAATTTTGGTAATTTTTGGATAACTTTCATATTTTGATGAATAGAGGAAATTACTAAATTTTAATTAAAAACAACTTTTTCAATCAAAATAATTAATAGTGATAAATTATTAATTTGAGTGGTTCTAAAGTATATTTATAATATATTTTTACAATTTAATACAATTTTTTTCATTGGATGTAATATCACATTTAAACCAGACATAAACAGGTGTCAATCTTTTCATAGTTATTATCTTTTAAAAACACGCTATTTATTTTGATGAAGGGAATTAATTTTTAAATTTATTAATGAAACTAATATGTTTTAAATTTGGTAAAATAGAAATAATTTTTGAGTTCATAATATCAAATAGAGCTTAGGCCTATTTTTTGGTATTTTTCTGGAAACTTTGATTTTTTGATGAATAGTGAAACCACTATGTGGTAGTTATAAAAAATGAATTTTTCATAAAACTAAATTTTACAGCTTCTATGAATGGAATTTCAAAAATCCGAGAGACACGGTTGAAGTTAGTAAGTAAAATGTAGTTCAATGAGATGAAAATAATTTTTAGCGAATTGTAACTTTTTTCTTTTTTTTCCACGGTTAAATGTAAATATGGTAATTAAGGGTAAAAATGTAATTATTATTACCCTAACACATGTCCTAATTCTATTGGATAATTGTAATGTGACCAAATACAACCTTAGGAATAAAATATGACCATTTAGGCCCACTTGGATTAGATTAGGAAATTTATTATTAATTTATTTAAAGAAGGGTTAAAATAGTTAAAATCAATGTTTATTAAGTAAATAATTTTTAATATAGGTTTATACATAAGATAAATTAGACTATAAATATTCATTATAAAGATACATATATATTTCCTACATAATGGTATTTTATTTGTAATTTTTAGAAATTAAATAATTTAATTTATTTATGACACAAAGATGATGCTGTAATTATCTTATTAATGAAACATTGACATAATTGATTTTATAAATTCAAAAATAAATGTAATTTGAGACTTTTTATTAATTCCAATATTTTTATTGGTTACTATGACATGTTATTATTTATTCAATTAGCTTTTTTAGAACTAATAACTTTTTTATGATTTTTACAAAAATCAATTACTAAATAGTGTCAAAATTGAGATAAAATAGTTTTTAAAACAAATATTATATTATTAATTGTTATTTTATTCCTAAAAATCTATGGTTTGGCCAAATGACTTATATAAGGTTATATATATTAATAATAAACAACATGGGGTTCTTTTGGCTACTTATAGTATATTTATTAACCTTATAGTGTAAGAACACAAAAAGACACAGTAAAAGTAAAATTATCTAACTTAAAGTTAAATATAAATAATAAGGTTAAAATAGGAACCTAAACTTGTCTAAATTATATTGGATGAGATTATTTCGTCCCATCCCCACCTTATCTTCGAAAGTAATCAATTTGGAGCTATTTAAAACCGAATTTGACTTTATAATAAAATAATAGTTTTAGTTATTCCAAAGGTGCCCCTCTCCTCCCTTATAAAAGGGCACCTCCTCCCTCTGTTCCTCACACCGCTTTGAGCCTTCAAGATCTGCCAAACCCTACCAAATTATCTTCTAAACTTCCCTAGAAATATCCTAGAGGCTCTGGTCTTCCTCAAAGACCAATTTTAGTGCCCTAAAAGGAGATCTAAAAGAGGTGCTTCAAAGAAGAGGTAATGTCCGTTACTGATTCTTTCAACTTTATTTCTTCTTCCACTTATTCTTCTTAGGTTGTTCCATTATGAAGTAATAAAATAATTATCAATAATATACTGATATGTTATTATATATATTAATCAACCTTATTTCACCATCTATACATCCTACGGAAAACGAAATCACCTCGCGTGCGTACGTACGGAATACCGTCTCCACGCCGTGGTGAAATCTATTTTCCACCACCACCTTACTTGGATGGGTATAATGGCGTAAATAATAACTATATATGATTATATTAAAGTGATATTGATTCTGAAATAGTATACATAAACTCTAATATAGTCCCACGATCATGAGAATGATATCATCACTCGTGCGTACGTACGGACTACCGTCTCCACGACGCGATGAGATTCATTCTCCACTTCAACCATTAATGAATGATTATAAAGTATATATAACAAGTAATCATGAAATATATGACATAATAATGATAATGGATTTATGTTTATATATATGTATGTCATCTACTAAATTCCATTCAACTCAATAAGGAAACGAAAACAGCGTTCATACGTACGTACGGCCTACCATCTCCATGAACGGTGTATTTCATTCCATTTACTAATTTATTATATATATATATTCTGAATATATATTATATATAAATCATGTTTTATATTCTGGAATTAAGTAATCATGATCTAAGTAATCATATGAATAATTACAAGTCAAAACTCGGACGACAAATGAAACAATTTTACCCAAAACGCTCTTTAACATGGAATTTACAAAAGAACGGGTTATATAAAGTCATATGTGAACCATATATGATATCCTAAAAATGAGTATGATTCTGGAATAAGTCAATGACATTATTTAAATCATTATACAGGAGTTTCGGACACTTATGAAGCAAATCGGACCTAAGGTAAGGGAAAATATCACAATCTCATTTTTATCTGAGATTGTTTATACTTCGGTATTTACTGGGGTGTATTTTATCATCCACATCCATGTTTCCTCAATATGTAATATTTACATCATTCTACAATATTTTATATCCAATTTTATCCTTTGGTGAGTTTTTAGTAAAAGATATGAAATGAATCTTTTGTCGTTTTTCGTACGAGGTACTTTTTGACTTTTCTGACAAAAGTACGAGAAGAATTTTTTTTAACATATACAACATGAATGGATTTTTAAGACATTATTTCCAAGAATCTTCCTTTACATGTTTTCAAGATTATTTTTAATCAACTTATTTTAGTTTAAAATTGTAAGACATGTTAAGAAAGGAAAATGTTTTTGATGTAGAAATGATATTTTCTTCAACAATGGAGTTCAAGTGTTTTATCAATATTATTTTCCATCTATGATAATAAAGGGTTATGTTTCTATGCCTATTATTACATTGATTTGATTATGTTTTTATGGAATTATTTTTATGCAATTCCTTTATCTTATATGAGTTGTTTTATTATGTCACGGTGTCTATGATTCCCATTTTTATTACATGGGTTATGCTATGATGTATGGTTTATGATTTTGTGGAACACATAAGAATGGTATCATTATGAGATGGGTGGGACCTATATCTCCCTCTAATTCATTGGGTAAATATTTTATATCTCATGAGATAGACATGGCTGAAACGGTAGGTTATACCGGTTCAGTGAAACATGACTGAAATGAGGAGTGAACTCAGTTCAGAAATGGACTTTGTCCACTAAGAAAGTCTTGGAAATGAGTCTTGACTAATAAGAAATTATGCTCTATGATTATGTGTGTATGCCACAAAGTTTCATGTTTTAAGTTATGATTATTGAGATTACATTTCACTACTATGGTTTATCCCATGTTATGAAATTATGATCTCTTTTACAGGTTAAGATTTCCAAAAGATATGTTCTTATGAATAAGATGTGATTGATATTTATTTTGTTTACCCTTACTGAGCATTTGTGCTCACCCTTTTATGTTTTCTTTTCCACAGGATATAAAGAGAGGATTCAGGTTTTTAAAAAAAAGATCTTTATGGGAGATTTTGATGATCATTCACCACGATTAGAAGATTATATTCCGAGTTTCCAAAGACACTAAAATATTACGGTCCTTGTGTGCATGTTTTAGTTATATACTAATTATTCAGAAAAATTAATGTAATTTCCATGTACGTCAAGCTTCGGGTCTCTACAATTTTAAATTTATTCATTGGTATGGTGATATGGTTAGCAACTAGAGAACATTTTGTTGTATGGAGGTGGACTAATCGACATTCCTTTGTTGAAATAATACATCCACTATATGTTTTGACTGATAAATATTTTATTAAATTAAATGGGACATATCTATTTTTTTGTGTGGAAAACTCTAAAGATATAAATGAATGTGAAGATCTAGAAAAAATTAAAGTATTGGATAAATTTGAGGAAATGATTATGCTACATGCCACTACATCATTAGGAACTTCAACCCCTGTAGTTGTGATTTCATATGCTTGTCTCTGATCCCTTGGCCTTTTCTGTTGCATATTTTATTGATCCTTTAGACAATCATCAGCATAGATTCCCATCTCCAAAAAATTATATTATTGAACATCATTGGAATCCTTCATCAATTTTCAATCACATGTAAGATGGCCTTTCTGACCACCTTTATTGCATACTCCTTTTCCTTTTAAGCATGAACCAGAGTGTTTCCTTCCACAATTGTCACATGGTGGAAATTGAACACTTCTCTTCTTCCCTATTTCCATATTTACATCCCCAGGGTTTTCAGCAACCATATTTTTTTCTTGATTTACCTTACAGTCATAAGACATATATAATTCGTTTTCTATCTTGATCTCATATGAAACTATATCCTCATATGACGAAAAACTTTGGGAGGCCAGTGCATGCCGGAAGAATGGAATTAGGCCATCAAAGAATTTATCAATTTTTCTCCTATGATTTTGTATATAGTCCAAAACATGTCTTCATAACATTGTGAATGTACCTTCATACCATTCAAAATTCTCATCTTCCTTCTTCCTCGAATTAAATACTTGTCTCTCCATATCTTCTCACTACTCAGAAGGAAAATATTATTCTATGAATATTTCCTTAAAGTCCCCCTATTCCATATGTTCTATTTCTTCCTTCTCATTGTGTTTTTCATTAAGGTCCCCCACTGATCTGCATCTCCAAATAGACTATATACTGCCATGAAAACATTCTCTATTTCATTACATCCCAAAGAGAGAAATATCTTCTCAAGGGTACGTATCCACTGCTCTGCTAAAAATGGGTTTTTAGTCCCATTGAATGATGGAGATTGTTGTCACATAAATCGATCGAGCATGGCCCCTCTACGTGGTGGATCCGAATGCTCCATACGGGTATGGTTATTTTTCTTAACCTGAGTAAGTTGTCCCAGTATTGTTATGAGTTTCATAGAACTACTGACAACACTAGAGCCAACATCATTATCTTGCGTCAGAGGAAAATCCCTATAGGGGTCACATGCATTCATGCGATTTCCATTCTTTCCACTAGGCACTATATCTAGATAATAAAATACAATAGATTAGGTTATGAATCATAATGTATAATATTAACTTAAAAATACTCAGAAAAAATGGTATCTTACGCATGGAGAATCCAAAATTCACAAATATGGTTTCATGGAAGAATATTTTACATTTCAACAATTCATAATTGCTTGTAAATAAAATGTGAATTATCCTAAGCATATCCCCTAGAAGTTTCATAAAAATGATGGTGGAAATGCCCGTTTTGGTGAACTAGTTCCCATTTCAGTCTTGCTCAAAGCGGTGTTTTCAGGTTTTACCCCTAGATACATCTGTGCAAGAGCCGCCTCTACCTGCTTGTATCCAGACAGGGATGTGTTGCGTGAAAGATCCACATAATCTATTTCTTACCAAAATACCAGGACGTTATTGTATGTATTTACTCTAAGACTAACTTAGGGACTATTCTCTAATTCTACGTTTTGTAAATATAGATTCTAAGTATTCTACTAAACTTCTTCTAATACCAACTGTAAGGACACGACCCCAGTTTCCTAGAGTCGGTTCCTTATTTTATTATGTTGGCATACATAAAAGCAATACGAATCCCAAAAGACTGAGTAGTATAGTATTATTGGAAAAAAGTTACATCCATAAGTTTAACATTACAACATGAAGGGAAATAAAACAATATTTTATTCCACTAGAAACAACATGTCTTCTGGATTATGCTTGAAAGTCATTCATAAATTATTTTTCATGTCCTGAGAAAATGAAACACTAGAATGTGGTGAGGTCAAATGCTCAGTAAGAGTAAGAAATATAGTGTAAGATAATATTAACATTATACATGGTGAATAATTGAAAACACAAGCCTTTAATAATAAACTTGAAAACATTATGGTAGGAAAATGAACTGATTAAATAATACCATAATAAAACATAATCATGGGTATACTACTAATCGAATAACCACATGAAATATCAATATCTAAACTCATAATAATGGAACGCATAATTCCGGACACTCTAAAACATTTGCCCATGGCCTCTTCCAAGACGTCTAATGATTAAAGCCTCATCCAAAATCCATATATCACATGGGGAAAGGCCTCAGCCAATTCCACGTCTATTTGTCTAATGAGACCTATCGATGCATCGAGGGGCTATATCAGGCCCTACCCATCACATAATAATTCCAATGCATTCCTCATATGAGCAGGGATCAACATAAACAAAATATACATTCATATTGAAACTATCAAATGAAATGCAACAAACATTCCCCAATCATTAAACATAAAGCACTAACCATTCAGAAAAATATGGTCAATGGTTTTAGGATAGACTATCCACAATAGATTTATTCATAAACCATTAAGTAAAATATGGTAGATGACTTCATAAATGATTAAACCTGATACTACCATGGAATCAACAAGAGTGTTGAATTATATGAAAACACTCTTATAAAATCATTAAGCAATTCTCGCGATAAATACTATTTTATTTTGAAAAGATGAGTTTTTTTTGAAAAATATTTGTATAAAACCAGATGTGATGTAAGATAGTATTTTCATAATAAAATGAGTGATTTTATAAAGATAATTCTTTCCAAAAATAGATTATAGAGTGCCCTTGAAAATATTTACGAATTTGAGAAATTCCCTTGAATCGGTCTTGTATTTTAGAAACAATTTTCAAATTTTCGTTTAAAACATGAAACTATACATAAAATAAGGAAGGATTATGGTTTGTAAAAATATATATGATACTCAAATAGAATATATTTGGAGTGCATTATAATACATAAAAATTTCATTGAGGTAATTAGATAACAAAAGTATCCCGAATGTAAATGGAAGTTCGGGTGGAAAAACCCATACCTTAACTCCCAATGTGTTCTGCTCTTGTAATTAGGCTCATGGAATATGAAATTATACTTTTTAATAATCTATTTCAGAACTTATTATAAATTTATTTAGTTTATCATAATTCTGTTTAGTTAATTTATGTCATCATTGATAACTTATTGTATTGAATTTCGTCGTTCTGTAGTGTTCGTTTGCTTTCTTTTCATATTCAGTTCAAATAATTTTACATAATGAAGTGAATGGAGGTAAATGTACAGAATTAAAATTAAATATTATTTATGAAAATCTAGAATTGTTAATTTCAATTTCAATAATTTTTTTACATGGAATGAGTTTGAATCATTAGGTGACAACCACATCGATTATTCGGCGGTATTTGGATTATTATTAACTAGTTTGTCATATAATATAATTATATGTACATATTCTGGTTTATGAATATTAATATTGTTACAGTACATATATTATAGTGTAGTTAAATAATAAATATGGTTTCATGACCAGTAATGAAGAAGAAATTGAAGAACAAATCTTCGTCGTCCACGAAGGCTATAAATTGGAACCTTTTGGACGTTGATTTCATTTATAAAAATAAAAGGTAGAGAGTAAGAATATTTATAATTTTTCATCCATTAACATGATATATTTCTAGTATATATATGAGACATGAGTTATCATGATCATTTCGATAGAGGAGGTGAGGAGAGGATTAAAAAATTAAGATAAATTGAAATTAAAGAAAAATAAAAAGTAGGGTACTTTACCTCTTGAAATAACCTCCTTGAGAAACTCCTTAAGGGAAGAGGTTTTGGTCTTTTGGAAAGACCAAAAGCTTCTCAGATGTGGGTAGATACTAGGGAACTGTAATTGGGAAGAACATTGATGAGCTTCAAGGCTTGTAAGATTGAATATATGAGGGCGTGGTGAGGGGTTTTTTATAGTGGAAAAGAGGAGTAAATTTTCAATATTTAATTGATTATTTTATTATTTACCTCAAGAAAACAAAGAGTGTTGTTTCTTGAGACAACTAATAGTAATAAGTGCATGTGAGTTCTGAACAAGTGTCCTTGAATCACTTATGATGTCATAAATAGTGTATTTAACAGATAATTTGTTTATATGATATTTTATCTTATTTCCCTATTCATGAAAAATTCTAAAATTTCAGCAAAATCCCAAAAATTCACCCCTACCATTTTTTGATATTTAGAATTAAAAACTGAAGTCCATTTTTCAAAAATAATTTTCTAAATATTGTTAATTTTATTTTTAAATAAGGTCATAGATAATTTTAAAAATAACAATCTTGAATTGCAATTAGTTTAATGTGACATTGAAAAATAAATTGATATCCCATTATCATTTTACCTTAAGAAAATAAAATAATAATATGATTTAATATTCATAAGGGTCATATTACTATTCATATTACTATTCATAAGGGTATGTTATTTTTCAACTAAAATTATGTTTGTTCTATCAGACTCCAAATGAATTACTGAACACTACTCTTGTTTTCCGTATTTCGAAATACAAAACATAGAAGATCAAAATTTTTGTTTAATGAATAGATTATAAAATCATATTCTATATTTATTTTAAAAACCATAGTGTGTTACAATTATGGTAAATTTTTGGATTTTGTCTAAAATACCTTTATATTTTATTTACATCAAAATACAATAATTTATGATATATATAAACTAATTGAATTATGTAGTCACAGTTGATGTACAATTATCTTAGATTGAAATTATCAAGTTACTATAATTATTCATAATAAGCAACAGTATTTCATTTCTTTAGAAAAAAATAAAATGACGATTAAAATATTCACAGACTCCCTCCTCCTTCAATATAAATACCACACCATAACACCTCTTCTCATCACACTTTCATGTATTTATCCATGCAAAAATTATACTCAAATACATACCAAATCGCCTTCCAACTAAAATGGACTTTTTTTATTAAAAAATAAAAAAGTAAATCCCCTAAAGAGGTTCGAAAGTAAAATGAATCATGTGGTAAAATCCTCTTCTTTTTTCTTTAACTTCTTTTCATGTTCAATTCTATTTTTTTCTATTTATCCACACCACCCCATATCCAAATGTAATGAATGATACATTATATTAAATATATAGTAATTTAGTCATTTATGGAATAATTATTCACCAATTATCTTCTCCTTAATTTTAACGGTTCTGAATAAAAACATCGTCCATGAGGTGCTGAGTTACCACCTTCATGGATGGCATGCTGTCTTCATTCAATTATATCTTAAAAGTGGGTCATGAAAAAAAATATTGTTGAACCTAATTATAATGTTCTTATTATATCATTTTTTATGTTCTAGAATCATTTTTTACCCATGATAGATATTTGTAACACAAAATTATTTCATCGAGAAAAAAAAGCTAAATTGATATAAATGATTATCTATAATGATTATCTGATGAATAATCCCCACATATAAAAAAAATAGTCATATTAATAATATATACTATCATTAATAACATATATGTTCAATTCTGGAAAAATATATTCATTCTAAATGTTCTTCGATTTACATATAAACTAATCATGAAAAATAAGGAAATCAATGATCTGAAATGATGAAACTGAATCTCTTAACCTATCAAAAAGTCCATAAATAAACCAAATAAAGTTAAAATAAATCAAATACATATATAACATGTTCTGTAATTAATAATTAACAAATCTAATTTTATTATTTATGATATTTAGATCATGTAAAGAATCATTTTGTTTATAAGGTATGTGATCCTACCTAATCCTCTATTATTCTTTCATGTCACTACTTATCTCTTTTACACAAATGAAATTATATATAATTTTTATGTTAATCATATTAATGATTTTAATATTTTAAAAAATCATATATCAATACCATTCAATCTTCTTTCTATTGATATTCATGTTTGTAAAGGGATACCTACTCAATTCTTCCTGATAAGCATGCCCAATTTAAGGGAACAAGCCAAATTCTTGACCATTTTAATGTGTGGTCAACAATCAATTTCAAGGCACCATATATTTTTTAAAATCACTAATTTTACCATTAAAAACTATCTTGTCTAAATTTTGGTTTTATAAAAAATATATTTCATTTCCTTTTAAAATTATCTTGAATGTCTTCCGGTAAACCATACTAAAGTGTTTTATTTCAAAAGTTTCATAATCACTTTTTTCTCTTTAGTTTAATATCACTTATCATGATCTATGACTTTATTAATTTATTAATGTCCATGTATGACTTCATTCATTTCATTAATGGTCAATTTTAAGATTCACACATTAATGATACTTTTGAAATTATTATGATACAAAATTCATTCCATGGGAAAACCTTATGTTTATGTTATAGTTTTTATGTATGGTTATTTATGTGTCCAACAAAATCATAAACATTCTATTATGTGTGTACTCATATAGCACTTCTACACATTATGAAATATTTATTCTGATGAGTCTTTACGTCAAATGGTCTTGGTGGTTAGCCTTGACTCGTGTTGCATGTGCAATGGTCTTGTTGGATAGCCCTTACTCGTGCTCCACTATGTGAAATGATCATTGAATCATGCCTCTCTACGTGAAATGAGCCTTCATGCATGCTATGGTCAAGTTTTATGTTTCTTTAATATTACTGTAATCCCATGAATTTATGATCCCATTTTCTATATGCTATGATTCCCTATTTTAAATAATGTTCCATTCCATTATATATATATATATTCCTTCTAACCGATGTGTTAATAATTATGATAATGTGTATTACCTTAATGGTATTTTTAGTCATCTCATTGTTCATGTTATCCCCATGTTATCATATGTATATTTTAGGTATCAAAGTAAGTTTGTAGATCATAATAGATAAAAATAAAATAATTTTTTTTAACTCTCATTTTTTTAGTATTATATACCTAGTATTCCTTGAAACTATACATTATAATCCTAGGATTTTAATTAGATTTTTAATTAAACATAAATTCATGTTATGATATCTATAAATTTCTAGGGTCTCTATATTTTGGGTGACATTCCTAAATGTAACAAACTCTATGTAATGCAACAGTAAAACATCATAGTCTAAAGTGGTAAAGGAGAAAAATTAAAACTAAACTAGAAATATGTCCCAAAATAAAAATAATAGTAAAATTAAATTTTGAGAGAGCCAATATCTATATCTTTAATCCTCAACCACAGTACATTGTCAATACACCAAGGTATCCCTATTATCCTTTATAATTGTCATCGACCTATCCAACATCTCATGAGACACAACACATCTGGGAAACACCCATATATGAGTTAGCATATACATACCAAGTATGATTCCATGGATTCTTGGGGAAGAGTAGTAAGATTCATGATAGAAGATAAAAAATGTAAATTGAAAAAATACAAAAACCATTCAGTATATATATATATATATATATGAAATTAATGAGACCCATAAAAGAGGTAAATGTGATCTATATATTATCACCAAGCCTAGTAGAATATTCTTCCATCAGTTTCCATAGGACCATAAATGGTTCCTAAAAATATACATGTCTATCTGAAAAATGAATCCAAGTTGAGACACACCTCAAATTTTTTACGCATAGTCATAGAGAGATAATCTCCAAATTGCAGACCTCAGCATTGGTAGAACAAGTGGGTTCAAATGTATTGATATAATAATCAAGCTCAAACTACATAGTAGGTTTTTAGTTATGTAATAAATATAGTACACATTCCTTATCCCAACTAGATTATTCAACCCTATTTATTGAGGACCCATTCTATTACTCTGAAAGAGGGGGATACTCATGGGACAGAGGTTCTGTGCCCCTACCAAATATGAGGGTGCCACTCAAATTACCCATAGAGGACTCATGGCTATTCATATTAAGAGGGAGACACTATGATTGTCATTAGTTTACCAATTCCTTGTCATAGTATGAGTTTCCAACTATAATGGTTTATAGATGACCCATGCCCTATCCTAGTCGAATGGTGCCACACTGATGGTCGATAGAGGAACGATGCCATGTCCCTTCTTGAGGTTTCTAATCTAATGGTCGATAGAGGACCCATAACATAAACCATTATAAGGGTGAGGCTATTATTGATAGATAGAGTACATATTCCCTATACTTGTATGAGGGTTGAACTCTAATCTCTCTGATGATCCTTCTATATCATTATTTTCATCAACCATCACCTATAAAATCTTCATACCTATAACATATCTCATAAATTCTCAAAGTCCACCATAAATTCCACCATAATTTTATATATAGATAAACAATAAATATATTCTACCCATGGGCAAGAATCTAAGTCCATTTGTTGATGATATCAGAAGTAGAAGTTTCCCCAAAAGGATGTAAACATCCCTTTGGGTACCCAAAAGGAGTCTGGTAATGCTTCAATACATTTTAGGGTCCCTACATGTACCCAACTCCCTTCCCATGTATTCATACATTAAATATAGGGGGAATAGATAGTGTGTGTCAATCACTCTAAGCTAATACATGTTTTACATTCCATTTCATGAAAATCAGTCATGTGGCCATACATGACATGTTCCTAGTATTGGGCATGTCCATGTATTCCCAAAGTACATTTCATGTCACCAACAGTAGGATAAATGTAGTGTGTGGGTCCATAATGGAATGTTATACATATAGTTTATGGAAATACTAGAATCTCAGATTTCATATGAACACACACTGGGTTCTTATGAAATGTTGGGCCTGTAGTCATAATTTTTACATAATCTCAGATCTTCCGCGAGTTCTTCATGATAATCATTGAAGTTTTATAGTAAAAGATAATGGAAAGTAGCTTCTAATTGAATGTATATTTTGAAAAATGATTCCAAAACTCATGTGGAAATAAACTGATGTTATGATCTTCCCACATGAAACTCATTCACCATCGGTCATGTATGGCCCCACCAATATTACTGGAAACATAATCTGAGATTCATTATCTACGAGGGAAATCACTTTATTCACACAAGAATCATAATCCCACCACTAATCACAAATATTTTATTTTCACATGTATCTACCATGAATATGGTTGTTTGATCATATCCAATCCTGCAAAAAAATCAATCTATGTCTCCGTAAGCTGAAAAAACTGATCGAGAGTAATGATCTAGGAAAACACCTTAAAATTGACAAAAAATATTTTTACAATAATTAT
Source organism: Viscum album (assembly GCA_963277665.1). NCBI lineage: Eukaryota > Viridiplantae > Streptophyta > Magnoliopsida > Santalales > Viscaceae > Viscum > Viscum album. The sequence goes on along the minus strand of OY728157.1, from coordinate 1,066,835,745 downwards.
TTGAAAAATTAAAATATATATTGGATGTCACAGGAGAGAAAAGTGTCACACCATGGAATAATAATAAAAAAAATCATTAAATATGATGCATAGGTTCGTGGAAAGTCTAAATTTATTTTATATCAGTGAGAAATAATTAATATTGAATAATATTTTAATAATTAGGTTTCAAATACAAAAATGACTAGTCCTACCTCAATATTTGATGTTTCGTTATTGCATAACTCTAATTCAAATGATGGAAGAATATTTGTTGTGTTTTCTATACCTCTATTCATGTTGATCTGGATGAATGTCATCTTCATATCTCAATTCGGCATTGAGGGGTTATTAAATTATCCTATCAACAGTCCCATGGTTATACAGATGACCCATGAGATCTTCCATGATTATTCAAAGGTATAGGTAATTAGTTTTTAGGATGATTAATTAATTAATTTTATAATTAAATAATTAATCTAATTAATAAACCTACTAATGGCCTCTTTATTTGAAAATCCCATATAGTCCAGCATTATGTTCCCCCAAAGGTAAACGTTATAGTATATATCCAATAGTGGACTCATATTTCTATTTAGTGACTCTTTTTGTGATATATCACATTATTTATGAAGAACATTTCATGTGTGATATAAAATATATTTATTGTTATAAAAATATAATTTTTGGAACACTAGGACAAAGATTTGTGCATCCTCTCAAGGCTCAGTATCGAAAATATTTTTGTATCAAATTCCTATTATTTTAAAGAAGAAATAGGGTCTTAATAATTATTCCCATGAAGCTCATAAATGATGAAAAATATAGTGTTTGTAAAGTATTAGTTGAGGTAGGTGGTATAATCGTGACAATAATGAATATGTTCCACTAATGATTGTGTGAGTGTTTCAAATTATAATATAGTAAAATCACAAAAAAATATTTATTGAATATTATTGTGTATAATGTGATTTTTAAAATTTTCAAATGAGAGGTAACTGAACAAATATTTTAAAATATATATAAAATTTTAAATGTAATCACTAATTTATATAGTTTATTATATTAGAATATAGTATTTAGGCCCCCTTCATTGGACCAAAATCCACCAAATGACTAATAATAACTTACTTTATTAAGAATCATCCTATATTTGAGATTTAAATGAAGGATATTTACTATATTAATGGTATAGATGATATCTAATAATATAAGTAAAGAAATAAAAATGATTTCTTGTGAAATATGACTTCAGAGAAGGGTAAATTAGAATTCACAAGGGTATTTTGGGTATCAGTTAATGAAATGTTAATGATATAGGTATTGTTGATTCACACATGAGAGCAAGAGATGTTACATTCTCTAAATATTTTTTTTAATTATACAAAATAATACCCATGTTATGTGAAATCATATTAAAGTGTTTAATCTTTTATTTGATTATTTATTTTATTACTAGGAATATATGATTTCCCTGATTAAATACTTTAAATGTTTGGAGTCCATATGTGTAATCTGTTAAATCTAATTCAATCCTTACATATATAGTTGTGATAACTATAAATTTTAAATGAAAATATGAAATACATTGAAAACAACTATTATTATTGTAATATATTTTCTTAAACAATATGTTTTCATTATTTTATTCCACATTATTTACTAACTAAATTTGTTTTATATTTTTTATTATATATAGAAAAAATAAATTTTATTAAATTATTTCAATAATAGTGATCAATCAAATTTTAAGTGATATAAATTAATAACACATAGAAAAACAATTTACTGAAAATATCTACTTTATCATTATATTTTATTAATCAAATCTCATTAAAACAAATTATTTACATGATATCTATTAAATTATATCAATAAAATGGAATTAGACTCTTTTTTAGGAGTTAAATAAATAAAGTAAATAATATTTAAAAATAAAAATATTATTTTTAATAATAAAAAATTGAAGTATACTTTTTATAATAAAACTTTTAAATTAATTGTAATAAGATTATTCCATTAAAAATCTATTTATTATATGTGATTTTTCCTATATTTATGTTTTTAAAATTTATGAAAATTAAACTACAAAAATGATCATATTGGAAAAAAGTATATCTAAAAACCATATATAAGGCATCCATATATCCAATGAACACAGTTCCAATTCCCAAATAACCAATAACCATATATATATATGTGTGTGTGCATGTGTATGTGTGTGTGTGTGTGATATATTACCATTATATATATATATATATCATACATGCTTCTCTAAAATAATTCATCCTATTATATATATTGTCTAACATTTTTATAAACAATTTATTATTTCATTAAATATCATTGAAGGTATGGTCTTCATTGAAGATCATAATGATGATAATTTTGACCATGAAGTATTTTTATTTACATGATGATTCATTAGGATAGTAATTTTACTTATTATATCATATTCAGTTACCTTTTGACTTATTTCATTTCACATTTTATTATTCTACCATAATGAAATGTGGATTTTTTTAGTTCATTGTTATGTGTATCACTTTTTTTCAAACACATATGAACTCATTAATGGAAAATACAAACTAAATTCATGGTTTGATGCATTCAACAACAGAAAAAAATTTCATTCAATTATTTGTGATACTCATATGAAAAAAATGATGTTACTTTTTCATTGTTATATCTTATGGTTCCCATGTAGCTCCGTGAAACATTTCATTTCACCATAAGACATTAAACATGTGAGAAGACTTGTTTTTTACCACTATATATTTAATATACTAGACCACAATAGGTATTTTCACATGATAAAGATCATGTTCTAGTTCTATATCATCGGTGGTTAGTGAATTTGATGTATTTGGTTGGTAATTCCCAAAAATTGATATATTGAACACATCATGCACTTGATTGATGATTTTTAGATTTTCATGGAAATATAGAATTTTCCCTACTTGATCATTAATCACAAAGAATATGTTGTATCATAAGAGAAACATTCCCATACAAACAAATCTAATAACCCTACTCCATGGGGATATACAATGGAATACATATTCTCTATCATAAAACTATAAATTACATTGACGAGTATTACAATATCTCTTTTATTTCATTAATATGTCACTAAATTGATTCAAACTTTGTTATTTGTTAGTGAGAAATTTCAGTTCCCAATAGAATCCTCTTTCCATCATTATCCAAACCTGTTAGTTTTATATATACCAAATCAAATAAACACTTTCATGATTCATTTGGATTCAAGATATGAAACTTTTTTTCTGTATTAAATAATACACAGGAATCTGTGTATCCAAGCCATCTCAAAAATATATTGAAGATGATCATGGAATATCTTCTGAATTCTGAAATTTTTTAGACCTTCCATATGTTTGGGGATAATAATGTATGTTAATACTCAGATTTGTATGCAATGATTTTTTATCGGTTCTACATAAAATATAGTTGAATATAACATTTCAATTAGATAAAAGTTAATGTGAAACTCTAGTTAGTTTTAAAGATTGTTTTTTAAATATTTTTTAAAAATCATGTGATAAATGCAATATAAATGAAATGAAATGTGCCCTATATTTATATAGATCATCCATTACCCAATTAACATTATAATCTTTAGATGTCATATGATATCTAATGATGAAATCCTTATAAAATTTTCCCATTGAAATATATGTATGCACAATGGTTTAATTATCTACTTCAACATCATACATTCAAACATGATTGACTAGTTAACCAAGCATAATGACATATAATCAATAATGACCCTCTTATTTTTCCCACTATATATTATCCTTGATATCATTATACATTGTTCGTATTTTTTAATGGATAATAAATGATAAACTTTGTGAATTGCCTAAAATCACATTCATTGATTAATTTTTAGAGGGAATTCATATTTATTTCTTAAAACATATTATTCCATTGTTATATATATTTAATTATAAAATATATACTACATTATATTGTTTCATTATATCATTAATATATGTCTAATCAATAACCACATGGATGGATCGTTTAGTGGTTATTTGTGTGAGATTGGGTTTCGCACATTTTCTTCTAATTTCTATTTACATTCATTTAAAATACCAGACTATTGGGACCATTTTGATTATCACCTTTGGTTAGTCTACATGATCCATCAAACATAAAACATTTTCCTTGTTATTCATATTCATGGGGTAGTAATGTATTATTGAGTCATAGTCCTTAACTAACTCCATCTTCTTCATTTATTATAGATTCAAATCCATCATTGTAAATATATAATATAATATCATGTGAATTGATTATATTTTACATTTATCATCATTGAGATAATAACACTATATATTTCATGAAAATATTTCCTTTGTTAATGAATACCATCCAATAGTTAATTTTTATGGTATATTATTTGACATGATTTATAAACTACCACCATGTCATTTTTAAAAAGAGTTCATCTCATTCACTTAATAGAAAAGTCAAAGTATATAATGAAAATTTATCTATTGTATGTTAGGATGAGTATAGTTATAATGAGTAGACTTATCTTATGAACCTAGAAATTATATTCCCATTCATTTATCTAATTTATTTTTAATCCCTTTAGATTTATCTTTGATACTGAATTTGATCGAACAAATATATTTCTTCAAATTAATTGACATTGTCTAACCAATCTAAAAAGAATTAATAACTACTAGAATGTACATTTAGTCAATTTTATAATAACCTATATCTTTTAAGGGTAAATATATATACCATATAATGTGAATATATGACTCAATAATAATATTTTATAAATCCAATTTTCAATTTATTTAATTTGCTGTGTAATTTTAAATTTCATCTACTATTTAGATCTGTCATTAAATGTTTTTATTTTCCGTCCTTTATTATGGAGAATGTATTAATGTCAACATTTTTGAAAACTAAAAATTTATTGATATAACATATAAATAATCTATTATTATTAACCATTATTATACTAGGTAAATTTATATGTCATAATGGAAGCCCATTGATTCATAGTGTGCATGTCATTTATAAAAATATTTGTACGAATATAAAATTTCTCAACAATAATTGATTATGTTCAACAAGAACATTTTTTCATGAGAAATATTGATAACCTTATAAATGATTTAAAAAATCATAAATAAGTACTAGAGGATATATTATCCTTATTTTTATCATTTTATGTTAAAGATAATCAGTTTATAGATGTGCTGATCAATCTATATTATTTTCAAAGAGGACTTGGTTACCCAATGGTAATGAAATTGGTTTTATCAAAACCTTATAGAGATAATATTTGGGTTTCTTCCTCAACATCAACAATACAATTGGTGTTACTATGTAAGTATTCATTTATAAAATAATAACACCATGTATATATAATGTCGAACAACATTATTTTGGGTATGTCCAAGAAACACAACATAAAAAACATCATTATAATATTTTACAATTCTTATATCCTCAATAGTTGTTTTCTCATTAACCCTTTTATCTAAATACCCCTCTTTATTCACTGTTACGACCCATATAGTGGATTTAATTTCATAAGATTTGATTGTTATCCTTGAACACCGAATTCACCATTTGTTGGTTTATAATATTAAATTTGATTTCCCTACAAGAAAAATTGATAAAGAATCTATTCGAAGAGATCCAATACAGAAACATAATTTCATCATATTCCACCAATGGGAGAATAATAATATTTATGGGAATGAAATTACTAAAAAAATAAATAAAATAAGAGTTTTACACCTTGGTTGAACTCATCACACCACTATGAGTTTTCATCTATAAGTCTATATATTTCCATTGGTGGTGTGAATAAATAGTATCAATTACTTATCCTGATATGAAGTCATTTTTTGTTATATCCTCTAATAATATGTATTCAATATTTTTCCCACACGTCACCTCACCAATATCCAGATTATTTCTTTAGTCCCTTTCTAAAACAAAAAGGGTGAGACCATCTGATCAGTAAAGATCAATATTTGGGATATACATTAAATATCTTATGTCATGATAAGATTATCATATCTTTATGATTGCAATTTAACGGAATATTAACATATATAAATGAAATTGTACCTAAAAGGGATCATAAATTATAAATCATAACATATGGATTTAGGAAAAACACATGAAATAATCATAGGAATGTTGAAACTTGAGTGAAATCCCATGGTATATAAAAACTAACATATGAATGTGGAATAATATATATATTTGGAATACATAATTTTATAAAAAATAATTACATTTTTCAAGGGTCCCAATTAAGATAATCATATCTTGGTGTATAGATCCCCCAAAAAAGTTTATTTAGTTCAATAACCATTAATATTAACAAGATATATTTGGTTCACTCCAAATTCCTATAAAAACATATCATGAGATATAATGGTTTACACATTACATTAAAGTGATATATAATTTTTTTAACTAACACATATTGAAACCCCATACATATGTGTTCCAAATTAAAACATTTATAATTCCATTATAGAAGAATTATTCCATGTGAATAAAACTTTTTTCCCAAGAATCATAACAAGGATGAAAAATGAGTCATCTGTATGAATTAGTTGAATGATATCATTGATGAATATCCCCATGGAAAAGTTGGTAAGATTAATGGATAATGACATAGATGAAAACACATAAAATTTTAATTAAAATATTATTATTAAAACAAGAAGAAAATACATAACATTTTATATATTATTTAAAAAATATTTTTTTATTAAAACAATTTTCATAAAAAAATTACGAATGATAAATGTTATATGAATAAAAATTAATACGGTGAAAATATTTTTAAAAATTAATCTAAATACAAATGTGGGGGAAACAGACTATGGGGAAAATTTATTACATTCCTTTTGAAAATTTTTAAATAAATTGAATGAATATATTAAATTAATAGAATAATGAATATAATTCTGGAGAAGGACACCTATAAATGCATATTATGAAACAATTTATTAAAGGAAAATATTCCAAACTAAACATATGAGATATAGACAGTTCCACTTATAAGAATTATTTATAAGGAATTATAAAAAAATGGGATCTAAATTTGTAATATGGTATATAATCACTAAAAATAACTACATAACTGTAAATTATAGTGGGTTTAATTGATATCACATAAAATTTACAAATAAAAATTCAGAAAAAACACGATATATTTTTAAAAGAGAATGTAAAATAAATCCTTATTGCATGAATAAAAATACACATAAAGAGATAATCTCAAAAGTATTTATAAATCACTAAAATTTTATAGATATTATTTTCGAATACATTTATAAGGTAGTATTTAAAAGAAATAAATAAATTTTTTAAATTTGAGTAATATGTTAGTGAAAACTAATTGAGGTGAAAATCACATAACATTACTACAAACATCCAGCAATATATATTAACTACCATTATAAAAAAATTAAATCACTTATTAAATATTGTTTTTTATATATAGTATATGATTAAATATTATTTTTCACAATATGATGTCATTAACAATTATTATTTACATTATGTTTCATTTGAGCGATATCAGTCCTCTTTGTATAAGAAATATTTATTCATTATCATGTTAGTCAGGCACTATTTCATAATATTATAATTATTTAAACATTCAAAACAAATTATGATAGATACTTTAATTTATTATTTGTAAAAATTGAATTTATGAATATCATGTTACAGGTAATTTATGTGATCAAAATGTATTATTTAATAATGATAATAGTATTTTGTATACACATTATTGAACTGTATTTATAAAATAATTTTATTATTTATATCATATATTATGTTTATTTCTATCTTTATAATCATCTATAGTGAAAATTATTGTGTTTTTATATAATCTTTCATTTAAGTTGTTATGGTAATCCAAAAAATTACATGATATACAAATGAATGGGCATGTTATTATTGTAAAATAAAAATAATACCAAATCCACTAAATTTTAATTATTTTAATTAAATATCATCATATTAGATATTTAGATTAATAATTTTTCAATATCATGAAGTAATTAAAATATATAAATTAGAACATTATACTTACTTAGATGTAATTTCTCCATCGCTTAATGACTTATAGGTGAATAATGTTTTTTGGACTACTAATTCATACCATAAGAAACAAAATCTATAACAAGTGTTTAATAGAGTATAATTTTATTATTTTTAAAAGTGAGAAAAAGGATACTAGTAATCTGTATTATGTTCTGTAGATATCCTTTTATAGATATATATGTCGGACATTTCTTTGGAAACAAAATTTGGGAATGGGGTAAATGTGTAATTACTTGAGATTAAGGTGACATAGCTATAAAAATGTTAGTGATACATGTCTAAATTAGTATCAACCCTATCAAAGGTCTTCTTAAATATCTAAATATTAATATAAATATATAATATTTCTTCCATGTAAATTTAACCATATTAAAAAAATATATATTTACTACATTATTTAATTTCCATTTAGAATATAATATTACCCTATATAACCTTATATTATTTTTGTAATATGAAATTGTGAATCAATTTAATTTTATTTTATTTACAGATATATTATGTTTTAATTTGGAGTGGAAATATAAAATATATAGATTAGTGATTTTGAAAGAAAGAAATGTAATAAACGTTAGTTTTATTCTATCTTATTTCAGACAATTTTTTAAACAATGCATTTTACATAATTTTATCTTATATATAGAAATTAAATTATTATAAAACACATCATTTAAAAGTTAAAATATTTTATTTCTAACATAAAAGTGCATATATCTTTGGGAAACATTTTTTTATGAATATAACCTTTAATCATTAAATCATTTAATCATCTGCCAATAAAATTAATAAATTATCTACTAAATATTAAAATTTCTCAATATATTGGTATTTTAATAATTTAGTTAATTTTATAATCAAAATTACTATTCTGGAAAAATTATAGTAATAATAATCATAAAAAATGGAATATATATATATAAACACTTTTATAATAATATATTAAAATTAATCATTTTCTTTTTTACATAATTCAAGACTAATTTATTATATTTAAACAATATAATTTTCAATTTCAAACTATATTTGAAAATTTAACAACATAAATATACAAATTTGACACAATTATTTTCATTGAACATAAATCTAATGACCACATTAACAATGTTAATATGTCCAATGACGAATTACCTAATGAATGTAATTTATTTTAAATATATTGTTGTTAAATATGTTGGGTAGTAATAGATCCCAAAAGTGGTGTAATTTATAAGTGACTTGGAATATTTAGAGTTGTTGATTGTGGAGGAGATGAAATCACTTTATATTTTAAAATGTGATACCTGAATATAATTCTTACAAGGAAAATAGTGACACAGAATTTGTTCGAATACTAGTTAAATGAAGAAAAGGGGTTATAGAATTGTACATTTCCATTATTACAAGATTATATTTCAATAAACAAATTGTTTCTAATAAAATTAAATGTTTTATCAAGTTCATAAGAACTAAATAATTCTGATGATGCTTGGAATGATTATTATAGAATTTCTACAACATAAAAGAACAAATTTTAAAAGCTTATTCCACCATTTTGATTTCTATGTGGAAATAATCATGGATAAAATAAACATTTTGAGGAAAATAGAATTCCAGAACTAATTTTTTATGTCAAAGAAATATTATATGGTATGAAATAAGTAATCCGATGTTGAATCCATTTTAATGCCTATATATTATATAATTTACTCTTCTAGGAAAATAAAAGACAAAAATACTACCAAAAGGTGATTCATTATTTTTGTCTTAATACATTTATTTTATAGGGATGATAAAATTCTAAGAATATTTTGGGAAGATTATATTGAGGAACTAAATGAATAATTTTTTTAAAAAATATTGATATGAATGAATATGATGAAGGAAAGTGAAAGTTGGGGATATGGATTGTAGGAACTCAATAAATGGAACATTGTTTACCTCTTAGTCGTTGATTGTTCATAAAGAATTGTAATGATATATAATGAGTGATTTTATTATATTTATAATCCATCTAGAAGGTAATATCATGTTATCTAAAGAGAAATCATGGATAAGATTCTAATAGTCCATGTCAGTGGTAATAATAAACTATAAACCAGTGGTACGAATCATATTCCATTCCATTGTCTATAAATGTTCAGACATTGTATATATAGTGGGAGTCACCAACACATTCATGAGGATTATGAGAGATTAGAACATGGATTCGATGAAGTCAATTATATATAATATCAATGTTTCAATAAAACAAATCTATATTTCAAAATATATGATTAGTTATATGTTTTTTTTAAAGTAGACACTCATGGAAATATTGAATCACTAATAACACCATAGGATTTGATTTAACATTAATGGAAATTGTTTCAAATTTCTTATGTAGATATCAACTTGAAATTTTGTTATCGACAGTGAGTATTATATAAAAGTTAATAATGGATATAGGGAATGAATTTGTAAAGATAATTGAGATATTAAAGAATTCAAAATAACTTCATATAATAGAATATTGTTCTATAGTAGTCATAACATGATCCAACTATTAATGAATTTGACATCTCACTCTAGGGAAATAGAAATGTAGATGAAATATCACCTGGTCCAATAGTAATTATATATTATAGTTAAGAAAATATGGTTGGATTATTGAAATTGAAATATGGATTATGTTTGGATGAAAGATATAATATGGAAAATTATAGGGACTTTATATACAATAGTGAGACCAGGATATGTAATAGAATAGTTGGAGAACTAGAGTGTTGTTGTAAGAGGAAAAAAATGTATTTATTTTAATGTGTCAGGATGATCAAGGTGAATCTATTAAAATTTTCATAGAGTTAAATACCTGAGGCCCTTAAAATTATTTTTTTCTCTATTAGTATATAATGTTTATGGATAAATAGGATTTGGATAATAACATTATGGCTGGATGGAAGTAGGCCATCATTACTATATTGAAGAAAAAATGTAGTATTAGGGGTATATATCTATATAAAGTCTTGTAGATAGAAAGTCATATTCTATGTGATGTTATAATTCACTAGATGTAGTGGTGATGTTAGATAATCATTAGGCTAATTTCATATTCCCTAGTCGATTTAATGGATGTCAGTAATGATTGCATAGTATTATATCAAACATAACTAACAAGTCGTAATAGTTATTTTCTAAAAATTTGTGATTGTGATCACATAAAATATTTATTATTTAATTTTTCATTTTATGCTTTCATATCAATATTTTACCATGAGTTATAGTTCATTTTTATAGAAACATTTATAAAACATTCATTTTTTATAGTCAAGATTAATGTATTCCTCATATAGAGTAAGAAAGTATTAAACAACTTTCATTATATTGTTTTCATTATATTTTGGTTTTGATTCCATTATTATAGGTTCTCTATGTTTTTGGACGGTATTTTCTAGAATTTAAGTGTTTCAGGGAATCACTGGGGTGCACTTATTTACATTTTAGATACATTGAATCATGTATTATTTAAAATGAAAATACCAAAACATTTTTGGACGTATATTTTATAATGGAAAATACTTGATCGTATGATGTAACAAACCCCACAAAATATATTTAATTATTATTCTCAAATTTATGATTTCATGGATTAACTTTATCTATAGTGACAATTTTTTCTTATAATTTCATTATTTATAGTTTTGTTATTTGTGAAAAAATTAATAGTGCTGAGTTGTTTTGTTATATATAACCTAACATTTTCATAATTCATTAATGAATAAATTTTTGAATGAATATAAGGGTATTATTGTTTGTTACATGTTTATTATCATTTAAATCCATGGAAATGTAAATATGAAAATGATTATGGTTCTACATTCTAGTAATTAATGAAATTATGAATAAATATTTTAATATACATGGAAGGAGAAAGGATATATTCAATTTTTTTGTGATTACCAACATCCATGAAGTATATAAGGAATATTAGTTGTGAGGGAAGAACTGAAAAATTCATTATATAGATGTTGAAATTTAAAACAATGATAAAATCCATGAAATACAAATAAAAAATATTAATTATTACTTTAGTGATATTATAACTACTTTTATGGATGTTAGTAAACTTTTCAAACCATGTAATACTCCCACTCACACCTGGAAAAATATATTTATTTATTTGGATATGTTAGATTTCTAGTATTTGGGTTTTTATTAAAAATATAAAAATATCCACATTTAATTAATATTTTAGATGAAATTTAAATTTATTTATTATTAAATAAAATATTAGGGAAGCGAGTTTCATGGGGTATTATGAAATAAATGAAATGAAATCTATGTGCAGTAAATATGATAATTTCCATTCATTTGTTTCAAACATTATAAAATCAATACTATTTACATGAAATGTGTTTGTTTTATGCATTCTAATAGTGAATTATTCTTATATATACGTTAATTAATATATAATTGAACAATTTGATAGTGTTATTTGGTTTTTTTGTTTTTCATGACAGTATATGATAACTAATAAATTTAAAAATATTATAAAACCCATATTGTTAGAAAATATTTTGAAATTAATATTTGAGATATTTTTATAAATATTTTACTATTTTCAATAAATAATTCAATGGGGATGTCATGTTTTGTTCAGTTATTGTATATTAATAAATTGGATCCAATTTTTTTTAACGCATTACAGGAGTGTTCAAATTGTGTATTTGGTGATATATTTATAAAAAAAATATTTATTTAATTTAATAATATAAAATAATATTAATTTTGATTATGGTAAATTGGTTTTCCTCTTTATTTTATGAATTAATAATATACTCTGATTTGTTACATTATTTTCAAATACATCAGATTCATATGGATATATTTCTATAAATTTTTTTCAAGACATTGATTTTTCAAAAATATATGTTACATTAGGAATAATATATGACAATATATTATTGAAATATATTAACATTGTATAATTTTGACATTAATATTAATAAAAATATGAACACAATTAAGAACTAAAATGGTGAAATCTGTTGGATATAACAATTTTAAAAAAAATTCATATAAACATCATCAGTAGGGTCTCTGAAACATTCACATATTTGGAATTAAATATTTAATCTCATGAAAAAAATATCCATGAGATATTATAAAATATGTCTACTCTTAAAAAAATGTCATGTGTGTTCCAATGATATTACATTATATCTATGAAAACATATAAGGAAATTAAATATTAAAATATATTAGTGGTAAAAGGTATATTCGTAATAAAATATCATCCAATAGTACATTCCTCAGATTTTAAGGATTATAAATTTTATTTCCCATTCAATAAGTGTAAATATTATTTGAAATTTTTTTACTCATCATAAAAATGTCGAAAATAGTATAAAAAAATGAAATACCACATTATCTTAAATTTTTTTTATTTTAAGTTTCTATGCTATAGAAATTAAAAAATAATGAATGATCATGTGAATATAAATATATTCAAGGGGAATAGGTCACTTGACATTAGGTTTTTGAGAAACCAAAATCCCTAAAATCGTGGGATTTACTAATATTTATCTATGGTGTGGGTTATTACCCTTAATAATTTACAATTTATATACTATAACAATGGTGATAAATTGGTGATGATAAATCTAAATCGTAATCAAATATATCAATTATAATATAATATAGAATAATTGCTAATAAGTGTAGTTCTATAATTAAAATATTTTATTGTGAACAACTTTATAACCTTAGGTAATACATGAATTTTAGAAAATGGATAAAATTGAAATTGGGTGTACATTGCCCTATGAAATGTTGTTTTTATTAAAATGATGATTTTTATTTTTTCCATTAGATAATAAATTATGTTAATTAAAATTTCTAGTTTAATCATTTATCTAATGATTCAATCATATCATTTGACTCATTAATTTTATTTTGAGACATCAATTTTTTCAAAAATTATTCAAGTGGTGAGAATCAAGAACACACACCCCTAACATCACCATACTTTTCTGGATGCTTCAATGACACTGTATGTCTTTCTCATATTGAAATGGTATATGATTTTTAAAAAATATAAACTAGATGAATATAATTGAAGTAGATAAAATAAATAAATATTGTAATGTTTTAATATAATAAATATTTATATATTACATTTAAATCTACGCACACATGACTAAAATAAATTTTATATGTTTCACCAATTATTTGTACATTTTTTTCATGAGCTACATTTAATATTACTTGATGTGGGATAGATATAAATTGAGATTTAGATTTATCATTACTCATATAGATATAGAAAATTTATTATCATTATTATTTTTATACAATATAAATGTTTTTAGTATTAATTAAATATATATATCACTTATTTTTAAACTATGAAATTCCCATCCATACATTATGATAACAAGAAAGTGGTTTCAATAGAAATTTATAATTTTTTGAAAACCATTTCTATATTATAAAGTAAAATTATCTATTATGTCCATTTTTATGTAATATAACAAAACATAAAATCAATAATAATGTACTATAAAAATATATACATATATATATATATAATTAAAGGAAAATTAATAATATGTTATTGGGTTGTGTCCAACCCTTTGTGCCTAATAAGATTTTTTGAGCTCGACCACCACATTACATCAAATGTGCCTCCAATTACACTAGAGGATACTTTCTAGTAGTGAGGGTCTCATAAGTCAAGATGGTGGGACTATATAATATTTTTTTCAGAGTAAAACACCAATTGATGTTAATAAAAACGTGGTTTTATATATTACTAGAACAATACCAATGTCATCGAATAACCAAAACCACATATACAGTACTAAAATTAATTTGAAAATATGGAATGTTAACGTAATTTTCAGTATTTCTAAAATGAAATTGAATGTAAGGACATAAATGACTCCCAAGTGGGTCTTGAACCAAGTCTAGTTCCATAATTCATTCCTCAATCCATATTAGAAATTGAACACTGTGATTTCTCCCTTAACCTGTCCTACAAAAATAATGTCTATTCAGATAATAGAAAGGAAGCTCGAATAGGGTGTCTCTACGACTATGTACGCCCCCAGCAATGGTGTTTAAAACAAATCCAGTCAACACAATGCAGATGATATTGTATAAAGAATATTATTATAATAAATATCATTATTGTTATCATATTATCCATTAATCATTATTAACATCAAAAGATATCATGTTTGAATCATGTCACACATTCAATACACAATTGCAATACATATTTATCATTATTGTAAAATTCCATGTATAACACTCATGATTCTATCAGTTTGGAATGCCATGTCTTGCACCCAAAATGTCATCGATGTGGAACTCCATGTATAAAACCTAAAACATAGTTTTTTTAATATTTATAATTTGTTTTGAACACCATGTATAACACACCAATTCACAACAATACAGATAGATCTATCTGCTGTAGAACACCATGTCTAACAGCCAAAATCCCATTACTATAGAACATCATGTCTAACACCAAGAATCCAATTCATTTATTAATATTATTGGTGTAGAATTCCACTTATATTAACTTAAACCCCGTTGGTGTAGAATGTTAGGTCTAACACCAAAAATCCCATCAGTATAAAACAACCTGTCTAACACCCCAAAATACCGTCGTTTAATTAATTCATAAATGAATTGATTAACTATGTCAATTAATTCAATAACTAATTGACAACATAATTTTTATATTTATTAATACTAAAATCTAATAACCATTAAAAATCTCAACATTCAATAATTTACTAAGAAATATGTTTTCCTTCATATAAAAAATGTGAAAACTAACATTAAATATATTTATCATAATCTATTGATCATTTACATTGATAATGAGTTTACCAATTAATTATCATCATTGATCATTGAAATTAAACTACTCAACTATATCAATCCATCATAATTAATTCTCACAATTAATTATCTTATTCAACAATCCCATAATCCTAAAATTTTTCAAATTTCTCAATTAATTTAGTAAACGTGTAAATTAATTCAATTAGGGGTCTTAATTTCAAATCAACTCCAGGAATCTCATAAAATTCATATACAAGAAAATATCACAATAATGTTATTTATAAATTAGACACCCACCTCAATTTTCTGATGGATTTTCACTCAGTGGAAATCTCCAATATCCAAGCAGCACAATGACATAGAACTATGTACTGGATTTTCATAGAACTCCACCCAAACCAACCATAAGTAATAAATCTAACCAATGGTACATAAAGAAAGCAAAGTGTACGTGTATTTCACCAGAGATATCTCTATAAAAGGTTGGGATCATACAATCTTACCACCTTATAACAGCTCATCATTGAGCTACAGTCCCAATCTTCTCTAATGTTTTGAGACAAAATGATTATGCCACTGAGCCCAAATATCTTCTTCCATTTCCCATGTCTTGTATTGTAATCATCTATTTTTCCATAACACATGAACTATTGGCCATGTTTTTTACTGCAACAATTCCTTACAATAATCTAACACATGAAACTAATGTTACATAATGGAAATATCTATTTCAAGATCAAACTCATCCACATCAATCTCATTAAAAGGTTTTAGGTGATACCACCATAGTGGTGACACATGGAAAACATCAGGCATTGAAATATATTTTTGTAGAAGAGACAATCGGTACGCCATCGGCCCGATTCATACCACTATCTCAAATGGTCCACGAAACCTATGCACCAACCGTACCTATCTCCATATATTATGATGTCCCAACATTGGCGACACATAAAGGAATACACAATCACCCTCTATAAACTATAGGGGCCATATCCATATAACTTTATATAACTTATGTCTTCACTATGCTATAACTATTTTTTTAATCAAGAAGAGGTGCTCTGATGACTCTGGCATGAGGATTAGCCCCAACAACATTGAATCACTTGCCTCCTTCTAGCATAGTGTTGATCATTACTACATATCATAAAGATCCTCTTATTGTTCTATTTGTATTGTTTCATAATATTTTCTGTTATAGATAAATCCATTAAATCTAATAGCTTCTCCCAAGACCGACTAAAGTCAAGAACACATGCCGGAAACATATTCTCAAGAACCTATATAGTATGCTGTAAATATCCATCCTTATGTCAGTGAAAATATGGCCTAAATAATACCTTTGTACACTGTGATTTATGAAATCCCCCTTAAAAGTATGATGTAATACTTGAATAAAAATATGATACAACTATCTGTGAAACCTGGTGCAAATTAACTATCTCTTGTTCATATTGTTCTCTCATATTTTCTACTGTAAATGATTCCCATATTGGTAAGAAATTTTTTAGTTTGGTAAATAATTCCAAAACCACCTAGATAGAATCGTTCTTCCTTAGAATCATCCGAAGACCGACCACAAAGTATGTAGTAACTTCATCTCACCTCCAATTAGGAATTGGAAACAGATACAGAAAACCTCAAGGTTGTTTATGCTCTGCCTTCACCTATTGAAAGGTGATGCACCATTTCATGTATTCATTTTCATACATTCTTATGTTGGGCCACTAAAAACTAATTCCATAGGTCATGATACATTTTTGTCACACCTATATTTATCTCCCACTTCATGGCATGAAATTCCCTCTAGATGTACTCATGTATGCTCATAGGTACAACTCTACACATCATATAGATGATCTAATCCTAATATATCTACAAATACAATGTTTTCCCCCTCCAACAAAGATCACCCTAAAGTCTATGAATATAATATTCTCATACAATCATTCTGTGATCGATCTCAAAAGTGTAGACTCCACTATAACTACAATGAGAGTGATATGATTGGGAATATTTGAAAACCACCAAATGATTTTCATCAAGAAAAGTCATCATCTTCAACTTAATACTCAACTCTAAAACTATCCGAGTCTGAGTTTTCTTTATGAAAGAATCAACAACATTATTTCCTATCCCAGGTGTATAGGATTGTTCAATATTGAAATAATTCATATATTATACCCAAATCCACTGCTAAATATTCCAATCTCTCTACATGAAGATATACATCAAGATCATTTGTTCAGTGTCACTGTAATATTATCACCCAATAGATAGTGTTTCAAAAAATTCAAAGAATATGCCACTACTTCTATGTTGAGTTAATGCAAAGGGTAATTTTTTTCATGAGGCCTCAACTACTGAGACACATACACCACAACATGATCTCACTACATTAGCATATCTCTTTGTTTAATCCCATCTATGTCACAAAACACCATGTAATCCCCACCAAACTCAGTAATGATAAAAATTTGTTTCAACATCAAATGACTCGTCAGCTCCTGGGACGAATTCTCACATTCTTCCATCCACTCAAATTTTATAGCCTTTTCGTCATGCCCGGTAGCTGAATTGTTAGTCAAGAAAATTCATGGATGAACCTCCTATAATATACAGGTAATACTAAAAAAAATGGTTATCAAAAATAGTCTTCTGATGCTCTAAATAAACAACTACATGAACCTTATATAGGTCTACTAACACACCTTCCTCAGATATAATGTTCACCAAGAAGTCTACCTGGTCATTTCAAAACTAAAAATTAGATATCATGGAATATATTTGATTCTATTTTAGTGTACTCTAGATGATTGAATGATTTTTGTAATGATATTGATGAGTCTTTTAGTACACCAAGATTTAATCCATAGACAACATCACAAACTAATCTAGATATGAAAGGATGATTCTATTCACGATGGCTATAAACACGATTGGTTCATTTGTCAATATGAAAATCATTATGAGAAAAACCTAAGAATCATACCAACTCTTGATATATGTTTGTGGTATATTAGAATTCTGAAATATCAACTAATGATACCATAATATCAACTTGGTCTTTCAGGACACCCAATCTCCCTTTAACTGATCAAAAGATCCTCTATACGTGGAAGAGGATATTAGTTCTTCAGATTCCAGTTATTCAACATCTGGTTATTGAAACACCAACGTAAACTCCCCTCAACCTTCATTGAAAACAATATTGGTGATCTCCAATGTGACATACTGTGATGGATATATCTATTATCCTTCAATTCCTACTACTAACATTTGAACTATTTAAACTCGTTCAATGTCATTATGTATTGTAGAATAGATACTTTATTATCCCCCAACATGAGCTCAATAGTTAACTCCACATCGCTCTCATAAGGTATATTCCAAAATTCATCTAAAAATAAAACCTTAAATAGTTCAACTACTAGGGGTAGGACATCTTTTATAACACCTTTATCATCCAGTAAAGGGTTAGAAACCTATGTTGTTATATTTCTATGTTGCTATGTAAATGACCCTGTTGGGCTTGCCTGGATATCCCACAATCCTCGATGAATGTAGAGGTAACACTTAGGATACATAAACATAATTATCATGTGGTAATAATTTATGTGGGGTTATAATATGACTATCCAGTCCTTACCCCTAATTAGTTCAAAGATTTTCATATCAAGGATATAGTGATCCCATAGAATATGGTACTCCACAATATCTAAGGAGAGTCCCTTGTGAAACCAAATGTCTCTAATTCATACCACCAATGGATTATCTATCATCATAACCCAAATCAGAAACAGTAATATAATTCTCATACCATTAAAAAATTTAGAATATATAATGGAATGTGTGGAATAAGTATCAAATAAGGAACTAGATAATGTAGAAGCTATAAGAATAGTACTTCTCACTTTTGATGTCCCAACCTTGCTATCCACAAGTGTAAGCAACCCAACAAGTTAATTTCATGCCCTATATTCCCAATGACGTTTTATTTCATAACTAAGTTGTACTCATCTATAGATATGACCACTCCTTCAAAGATGTACTACTTCTACAACCTCTAGCTCTATAGCCAATATAACAATAGTTTCCCGACCGGTATGGTGAATTAGATCCCCTTCCTACCCTCTAGTTTTGTCTAGCCCCTCAATCACTACCTGCCTACCTCAGGTTCAAGAAGATCCTATTTAGATGTCTCATATTTCTGTAGGGTTGACATTCTACTAATGGCAGGGAACAATGTTTCTAAAAATTTCCCAGCCTACCACATCAGTGGAAAAGAACATGCATAAGATCCTATATTACTATTCCCCCCTAATGGACACTCAACTTCCCACTCCTATGGAAGACATTATCAAAACATCTCTTACAACTCTTAAATGTCATACCACTTGACTATCCAACAGGAAAAAAATTCTACCACTAAACGCCTCGTCCATGTTACCCTAAAAAAGGAGGGTCTAATTTACCACTTCGATAAACTTCTTCTGCCTAAAAATATTCACCTATAAAATAAATTTAAATATAAGTCCCTCCTAAAATAATCTTGTTGAAATATCACGATCAACTTCCAATGATGGATAAAAATGTTTTAATTATATAAAGTATACAACATTATGCATCACATATAGATTTCCAAAATTCAACGTCCTGAACACTACTACTCTTTTTTTTATTATTGTCTTTGGTTATAATTGTTCAATTAAACTTTCCTAAAAACCCTTCAATTCAATACTATCAGCATGACAATTCAATGTCTGGACATACTAAAAAAGTTTTTCATGATCAATAAACATGTTTGCAGCCATATTAACACTTCTTCATACAATAGTCTCCATGTGGTCAATTATTTTCTTGATATACTCTATCTAACACATAGCTCCCTAAGGTCCACCATATCCATTAAAAGTTGGAGGGTTTCACAACTGAAACTCTCTATTTAGATTAGAAATTCTTTTCTCAACCATATATGGGATTTATTAAATCATTTGAAATAAATGAGTTATGTTCTCTCATAATGGTTCTCCTGCTTCCTCCTTCGACACAATAAGTCCCTATGGTTCCATTACTAGAGGATCATCCAAAGACATATCCTTCATCAATCCTCTCAATAAGCTACTTCTTGAAATAATTTATCTATAATTACTATCACATATATTATAAAATAGAACATAATTTAACGTAATTTAATTTAAGGAAAAACCACTACGATCCATAACACATATTTTCCCCAACCCTCATCACACAGTAAACACTAATGAGCAATTATTACCAATAAGAAGCTAGTGCTATGGCATGGTTAACATGTATAACCACATTATCATATTCCATTTCCTCATTTAGGTAGCCACTAATTCTCATTTTCGTCATTCTACCATTATATAATTCATTTTAGGAAGAATATTCAATTAAATTTATAATGAATAGAAAAATAGCCTAAGATCAAAAAATTACCCATAACATGTTTTCCCATTTTTTCTTGTAATGATCCATATCACAATAATCATTAGTTCTTAGAATGATGTAATCACTCTGAACTTTTGTTCCATTCCTAGACATGAATCAATACATTAAAATTCTCATATTTCTCAACAACAATTATCACATCAAAAAACAAGTCTCTCACCCAAGGTGAAATAATATTCAGCTGTAATAGAAACAAACATTAACAACAGTTCCACACATAGTAATTATGTTACCCCAGTTCAGGGGCATATAACTCCCATGCACAAGCTCATTAAAATGTCTCTAATCTTCCTATTACCATGTATAACTTTCCAAAATAGTAATACAATATAATAAGAAAGAAAACTGCTCGAAATACTACATTTTAACGTCTCGTCCTGGGTGCCACGCACTAGTTCCCTGAGATGGACTATTATATGACATAAAGTGAGACTCCACATATTATAGAGGCAACTGACTATAAGTGAGAGTCTGAAAAGTCATAATGAGGATATTATACCATATTTGGTACGAGTAAAACACAAACGTAAGTAAATGACCAAATATCAATGGATATATAACTGAAAAATACTAATTTCACAAGATAACCACAACAAAAAGTACTTTAATAAAATAAAAGGGAAAACGTGGAAATCCAAATTAGGAGTCATTGTGTTGAATATTCATCAAAATATAAACACCTGAATGACCCCCACGTGGGTCCCGTACCACATTTTGTTCCCTTGTCCAAGAGTCAATGTAAATCAGAATTCCAACCCAGGGCCTTTACCCTTAACCTCTATAAAAACAATAAAGTATATTTATGTACCGATCTGGTAGCCCAAATAGGGAGTGAGTACAACTCAGTAGGCCACCACCAATGGTGTCAAAAAAATCTAGTGAACAACAATTGAATGAAGTTGTATAAAGAAAATAATTCCAATTCAGAATTTATCAGTTACCACATTTTCATTTAATCATTATTAACTATGTAAACTATAAATTTTAAATCATGTCTCACATTGAATCAATAATTTTTATTATATTTTTCCTTAGTGTATAATTCCATGTCGAAATATCAAAATACCATCAGTGTAAAATTCCATGTTTAACTCCAAAAAAATCATCGGTAAAAAATTCCATGTCCAACACCTATTATCCTATTTTTTATATTATTTATCATTAGTGTATAACACTATGGGGTGCACTTATTTTCATTTTAGATACATTGAATCATGTATTATTTAAAATGAAAATACCAAAACATTTTTGGACGTATATTTTCTAATGGAAACTACTTAATCGTATGATGTAACAAACCACACAAAATATATTTAATTATTATTATCAAATGTAAGATTTCATGGATTAACATTATCTATAGTGACAATTTTTTCTTATAATTTCGTTATTTATAGTTTTGTTATTTGTGAAAAAATTAATAGTGCTGGGTTGTTTTGTTATATATATCCTAACTATTTCATAATTCATTAATGAATAAATTTTTGAATGAATATAAGGGTATTATTGTTTGTTACATGTTTATTATCATTTAAATCGATGGAAATGTAATTATGAAAATGATTATGGTTCTACATTCTAGTAATTAATGAAATTATGAATAAATATTTTAAAATACATGGAAGGAGAAAGGATATATTCAA
The DNA here is from genome assembly GCA_963277665.1 of Viscum album. NCBI lineage: Eukaryota > Viridiplantae > Streptophyta > Magnoliopsida > Santalales > Viscaceae > Viscum > Viscum album. The sequence goes on along the minus strand of OY728157.1, from coordinate 1,066,812,703 downwards.
TTTTTTTGTGATTACCAACATCCATGAAATATATAAGGAATATTATTTGTGAGGGAAGAACTGAAAAATTCATTATATAGATGTTGAAATTTAAAACAATGATAAAATCCATGAAATACAAATAAAAAATATTAATTATTACTTTAGTGATAATATAACTACTTTTATGGATGTCAGTAAACTTTTCAAACCATGTAATACTCCCACTCACACCTGGAAAAATATATTTATTTATTTGGATATGTAATATTTCTAGAATTTAGGTTTTTATTAAAAATATAAAAATATCCACATTTAATTAATATTTTAGATGAAATTTAAATTTATTTATTCTTAAATAAAATATTAGGGAAGCAAGTTTCATGGGGTATTATGAAATAAATGAAATGAAATCTATGTGCAGTAAATATGATAATTTCCAATCATTTGTTCCAAAAATTATAAAATCAATACTATTTACATGAAATGTGTTTGTTTTATGCATTCTAATAGTGAATTATTCTTATATATACGTTAATTAATATATAATTGAACAATTTGATAGTGTTATTTGGTTTTATTTGTTTTTCATGACAGTATATGATAACTAATAAATTTAAAAATATTATAAAACCCATATTGTTAGAAAATATTTTAAAATTCATATTTGAGATATTTTTATAAATATTTTTCTATTTTCAATAAATAATTCAATGGGGATGTCATGTTTTGTTTAGTTATTGGATATTAATAAATTGGGTCCAATTTTTTTAACGCATTACATGAGTGTTCAAATTGTGTATTTTGTGATATATTTATAAAAAAATAAATATTTATTTAATTTAATAATATAAAATAATATTAATTTTGATTATGGTAAATTGGGTTTCATCTTTATTTTATGAATTAATAATATATTCCGATTTGTTACATTATTTTCAAATACATCAGATTCATATGGATATATTTCTATAATTTTTTTTGAAGACATTGATTTTTCAACAATATATGTTACATTAGGAATAATATATGACAATATATTATTGAAATATATTAACATTGTATAATTTTGACATTAATATTAATAAAAATATGAACACAATTAAGAACTAAAATGGTGAAATCTGTTGGATATAACAATTTTAAAAAAAATTCATATAAACATCATTAGTAGGGTCTTTAAACCATTCACATATTTTGAATTAAATATTTAATCTCATGAATAAAATATCCAGGAGATATTATAGAAGTCGTCTACTCTCCAAAAAGATGTCATATGTGTTCCAATGATATTACATTATATCTATGAAAACATAAAAATAAATTAAATATTAAAATATATTAGTGGTAAAAGGTATATTCGTAATAAAATATCATCCAATAGTACATTCCTCAGATTTTAAGGATTATAAATTTTATTCCCCATTCAATAAGTGTAAATTTTATTTGAAATTTTTTTACTCATCATAAAAATGTCGAAAATAGTATAAAAAAATGAAATACCACATTATCTTAAATTTTATTTTTTTATTTTAAATTTCTATGCTATAGAAATTCAAAAATAATGATTGATCATGTGAATATAAATATATTCAAGGGGAATAGGTCACATGACATTAGGTTTTTGAGAAACCAAAATCCCAAAAATCATGGGATTTGCTAATATTTATCTATGGTGTGGGTTATTACACTTAATAATTTTCAATTTATATACTATAACAATGGTGATAAATTGGTGATGATAAATCTAAATCATAATAAAATATATCAATTATAATATAATATAGAATAATTGCTAATAAGTGTAGTTCTATAATTAAAATATTTTATTGTGAACAACTTTATAACCTTAGGTAATGCATGAATTTTAGAAAATGGATAAAATTGAAAGTAGGTGTACATTGCCCTATGAAATGTTGTTTTTATTAAAATGCTGATTATTATTTTTTCCATTAGATAATAAATTATGTTAATTAAAATTTCTAGTTTAATCATTTATCAAATGATTCAATCATATAATTTGACTCATTAATTTTATTTTGAGACATCAATTTTTTAAAAAATTATTCAAGTGGTGAGAATCAAGAACTCACACCCCTGACATCACCATACTTTTCTGGATGCTTCAATGACACTGTATGTCTTTCTCATTTTGAAATGGTATATGATTATTAAAAAATATAAACTAGATGAATATAATTGAAGTAGATAAAATAATTAAATATTGTAATGTTTTAATATAATAAATATTTATAAATTTCATTTAAATCTACACACACATGACTAAAATAAATTTTATATGTTTCACCTATTATTTGTACATTTTTCTCATGAGCTACATTTAATATTACTTGATGTGGGATAGATATAAATGGAGATTTAGATTTATCATTACTCATATAGACATAGAAAATTTATTATCATTATTATTTTTATACAATATAAATGTTTTTAGTATTAATTAAATATATATATAATTTACTTTTAAACTAAGACATTCCCATCCATACATTATGATAACAAGAAAGTGGTTTCAATAGAAATTTATTATTTTTTGAATACCATTTATATATTATAAAGTAAAATTATCTATTATGTCCATTTTTATGTAATATAACAAAACATAAAATCAATAATAATGTATCATAAAAATATATACATATATATATATATAATTAAAGGAAAATTAATAATATGTTATTCGGTTGTGTCCAACCCTTTGTGCCTAATAAGATTTTATGAGCTCAACCACCACATTACATCAAATGTGCCTCCAATTACACTAGAGGATACTTTCTAGTAGTGAGGGTCTCATAAGTCAAGATGGTGGTACTATATAATATTTTTTTAGAGTAGAACACCAATTGATGAAAATAAAAACGTGGTTTTATATATTACTAAAATAATACCAATGTCATCGAATAACCAAAACCACATATACATTACTAAAATTAATTTGAAAATATGGAATGTTAATGTAATTTTCAGTATTTCTAAAATGAAACTGAATGTAAGGACATGAACGACTCCCAAGTAGGTCTTGAACCAAGTCTAGTTCCATAATTCATTCCTCAATCCATATTAGAAATTTAACACTATGATTTCTCCCTTAACCTGTCCTACAAAAATAATGTCTATTCAGATAATGGAAAGGAAGCTCGAATAGGGTGTCTCTATGACTACGTACGCCCCCACCAATGGTGTTTAAAACAAATCCAGTCAACAAAATGTGAATGATATTTTATAAAGAATATTATTATAATAAATATCATTATTGTTATCATATTATCAATTAAACATTATTAATAACAAAAGCTATCATGTTTGAATCATGTCACACATTCAATCCACAATTTCAATACATATTTATCATTATTGTAAAATTCCATGTATAACACTCAAGATTCTATCAGTTTGGAATGCCATGTCTTGCACCCAAAATGTCATCGATGTGGAACTCCATGTATAAAACCTAAAACATAGTTTTTTTAATATTTATAATTTGTTTTGAACACCATGTATAACACACCAATTCACAACAATACAGATAGATTTATCTGCTGTAGAACACCATGTCTAACAGCAAAAATCCCATTACTATAGAACATCTTGTCTAACACCAAGAATCCAATTCATTTCTTAATATTATTGGTGTAGAATTCCTCGTATATTAACTTAAACCCCGTTGGTGTAGAATGTTAGGTCTAACACCAAAAAATTCCATCGGTATAAAACAACATGTCTAACACCCCAAAATACCATCATTTAATTAATTCAAAAATGAATTGATTAACTATGTTAATTAATTCAACAACTAATTGACAACATAAATTTAATATTTATTAATACTAAAATCTATTAACCATTTAAAATCTCAACATTCAATAATTTACTAACAAATATGATTTCCTTTATATAAAAAATGTGAAAACTAACATTAAATATATTTATCACAATCTATTGATCATTTACATTGATAATGAGTTTACCAATTAATTATCATCATTGATCATTGAAATTAAACTACTCAACTATATCAAACCATCATAATTAATTCTCACAATTAATTATCTTATTCAACAATCCCAAAATCCGAAATTTTTCCAAATTTCTCAATTAATTTAGTAAACGTGTAAATTAATCCAATTAGGTGTCTTAATTTCAAATCAAATCTAGTAATCTCATTAAATTCATGTACAAGAAAATATCACAATAAAGTTATTTATAAATTAGACACCCCACCTCAATTTTCTGATGGATTTTCACTCCGAGGAAATCCTCAATATCCAAGCAGCACAATGACATAGATCTATGTACTGGATTTTCTTAGAACTCCACCCAAACCAACCATAAGTCATAAATCTAACCATTGGTACATAAAGAAAACAAAGTGTACATGTATTTCACCAATGATATCTCTATAAAAGGTTGGGATCATACAATCTGACCACCTTATAACAGCTCATCATTGAGCTACTATCCCAATATTCTCTAATGTTTTGAGAAAAAATGATTATTCCACTGAGCCCAAATATCTTCTTCCATTTCCCATGTCTTGTATTGTAATCATTTATGTTTCCATAACACATGAACTATTCTTCATGTTTTTCACTGCAACAATTCCTTACAATAATCTAACACATGAAACTAATGTTACATAATGGAAACATCTATTTCAAGATCAAACTCATCCACATCAATCTCATTAAAAGGTTCTAGGTGATACCTCCATAGTGGTGTCACATGGAAGACATCATGCATTGAAATATATTTTTTTAGAAGAGCCAATTGGTACGCCATCGGCCCGATTCATTACACTATCTCAAATGGTCCACGAAACCTGTGCACCAACCGTACCTATCTCCATATCTTGTGATGTCCCAACATTGGCGACACATAAAGGAATACACAATCACTCTCTATAAACTATAGGGGCCATATCCATCTATCTTTATATAACTTATGTCTACACTATGCTATAACTAATTTTTTTAATCTAGAACAGGTTCTCTGATGACTCTAGCATGAGGATCAGCCCCAACAGCATTGAATCACTTGCCTCCTTCTAGCATAGTGTTGATCATTACTACATATCATAAAGGACCTCTTATTGTTCTATTTGTATTGTTTCATAATATTTTCTGTTATAGATAAATCCATTAAATCTAATAGATTCTCCCAAGACCCACTAATGTCAAGAACACATGCCGGCAACATATTCTCAAGAACCTATATAGTATGCTGTAAATTTCCATCCTTATGTCAGTGAAAATATGGAATAAATAATACCTTTGTACACTGTGATTTATGAAAACCCCCTTAAATGTATGATGTAATACATGAATCACAATATGATACAACAGTCTGTGAAACCTGGTGCAAATGAACTATCTCTTGTTCATATTGTTCTCTCATATTTTCTACTATAAATGATTCACATATTGGTAAGAAATTTTTTAGTTTGGTAAATAATTCCAAAACCACCTAGATAGAATCATTCTTCCTAAGAATCATCAGAAGACCCACCACAAAGTTTGTAGTAACTTCATCTCACCTCCAATTAGGAATTAGAAACAGATACAGAAAACCTCAAGGTTGTTGATGCTCTGCCTTCACCTATTGAAAGGTGATGCACCATTTCATGAATTCATTTTCATACATTCTCATGTCTGGCCACTAAAAACTAATTCCATAGGTCATGATACATTTTTGTCACACCTATATGTATCTCTCACTTAATGGCATGAAATTCCCTCTAGATGTACTCATGTATGCTCATAGGTACAACTCTACACTTCACATAGATTATCTAATCCTAATATTTCAACAAATACAATGTTTTCCCCCACCAACAATGATCACCCTAATTTCTATGAATATAATATTCTCATATAATCATTCTGTGATCGATATCAAAAGTGTAGACTCTACTATAACTAAAACGAGAGTGATATGATTGGCAATATTTGAAAACCACCAAATGATTTTCATCAAGAAAAGTTATAATCTTCAACTTAATACTCAACTCTAAAACTATCCGAGTCAGAGTTTTCTTTCTCAAAGAATCAATAACATTAGTTCACATCCCAAGTGTATAGGATTGTTCAATATTGAAATAATTCTAATATTATACCCCAATCCACTGCTAAATATTCCAATATCTCTACATGAAGATATACATCGAGATCATTTGTTCAGTGTCACTGCAATATTTTCACCCAATAGATAGTGTTTCAAAAAATTCAAAGAATATTCCACTGCTTCTATGTTGAGTAAATGCAAAGGGTAATTTTTTTCATGAGGCCTCAACTACTGAGACACATACACCACAACTTGATCTCAATACATTAGCATATCTCTTTGTTTGATCCCATCTATATCACAAAACACCATTTAATCCCCACCTAACTCAATAATGATAAAAATTGGTTTCAACATCAAATGATTCATCAGCTCCTGGGAATAATTCTCACATTCTTCCATCCACTCAAATTTTATAGCCTTTTCGTTATGCCCAGTAGCTGAATTGTTAGTCAAGAAAATTCATGGATGAACCTCCTATAATATACAGGTAATACTAAAAAAAATGGTTATCAAAATAGTCTTCTGATGCTCTAAATAAACAACTACATGAACCTTATATAGGTCCACTAACACACCTTCCTCAGATATAATGTTAACCAAGAAGTCTACCTGGTCATTTCCAAACTAAAAATTATATATCATGGAATATATTTGATTCTATTTTAGTGTACTCTAGATCATAGAATGAATTTTGTAATGATATTGATGAGTCTTTTAGTACACCAATATTTAATCCATATACAACATCACAAACTAATTTAGATATGGAAGGATGATTCTATTCACGATGGCCTTAAACACGATTGGTTCATTTGTCAATATGAAAAGCATTATGTGAAAAACCTACGAATCATACCAACTCTTGATATATGTTTGTGGTATATTAGAATTATGAAATATCAACTAATGATACCATAATATCAACTTGGTCTTTCAGGACACCCAATCTCCCTTTAAATGATCAAAAGATCCTTTATAAGTGGAAGAGCATATTAGTTCTTCAGATTCCAGTTATTCAACATCCGGTAATTGAAACACCAACGTAAACTCCCCTCATCCTTCATTGAAAACAATATTGGTGATCTACAATGTGACATACTGTGATGTATATATCTATTATCCTTCAATTCCTACTACTAACATTTGAACTATTGAAACTCGTTCAATGTCATTATGTATTGTAGAATAGATACTTTATTATCCCCCAACATGAGCTCAATAGTTAACTCCACATCGCTCTCAGAAGGTATATTCCAAAATTCATCTAGAAAGAAAACCTTAAATAGTTCAACTACTAGGGGTAGGACATCTTTTATAACACCTTTATCATCCATTAAAGGGTTAGAAACCTATGTTGTTATATTTCTATGTTGCTATGTAAATAACCCTGTTGGGCTTGCCTGGATATCCCAAAATCCTCGATGAATGTAGAGGTAACACTTAGGATACATAAACATAATTATCACGTGGTAATAATCTAGGTGGGGTTATAATATGACTATCCAGTCCTTACCCCTAATTAGTTCAAAGATTTTCATATCAAGGATATAGTGATCCCATAGAATATGGTACTCCACAATATCTAAGGAGAGTCCCTTGTGAAACCAAATGTCTCTAATCCATACCACCAATGGATTATCTATCATCATAACCCAAATAAAAAACAGTAATATAATTCTCAAACCACTAAAATATTTAGAATATAAAATGGAATGTGTGGAATAAGTATCAAATAAGGAACTAGATAATGTAGAAGCTATAAGAATAGTACTTCTCACTTTTGATGTCACAACCTTGCTATCCACAAGTGTAAGAAACCCAACAAGTTAATTTCATGCCCTATATTCCCAATGACATTGTATTTCATAACTAAGTTGTACTCGTCTATAGATATGACCACTCCTTCAAAGATGTACTACTTATACAACCTCGAGCTCTATAGCCAATATAACAATAGTTTCCCGACCAGTATGGTGAAGTAGATCCCCTTCATACCCTCTAGTTTTGTCTAGCCCCTCAATCACTACCTGCCTACCTCAGGTTCAAGAAGATCCTATGTATATGTCCCATATTTCTATAGGGTTGACATTCTACTAATGGCAAGGAACAATGTTTATGAAAATTTCCCAGCCTACCACATTAGTGGAAAAGAACATGCATAAGATCCTATATTACTATTCCCCCCTAATGGCCACTCAACATCCCACTCCTATGACAGACATTATCAAAACATATCTTACAACTCTTGAATGTCGTACCACTTGACTATCCAATAGGAAAATAAATTCTACCACTAAACGCCTCATCCATGTTACCCTAAAAAGGAGGGTCTAATTTACCACTTCGATAAACTTCTTCTGCCTAAAAATATTCACCAATGAAATAAATTTAAATTTAAGTCCCTCCTAAAATAATCTTGTTGAATTATCACAATCAGCTTCCAATGATGGATAAAAATGTTTTAATTATATAAAGTATACAACATTATGCATCACATATAGATTTCCAAAATTCAACGTCCTGAACACTACTACACTTTTTTTCCTTATTGTCTTTGGGTATAATTGTTCAATTAAACTCTCCTAAAAACCCTTCAATTCAATACTATCAGCAGGACAAGTCAACATCTAGACATACTAAAAATGTTTTTCATGATCAGTAAACATGTTTTCAGCCATATTAACACTTCTTCATACAATAGTCTCCATGTGGTCAATTGTTTTCTTGATATACTCTATCCAAAACATTGTTATATAAGGTCCACCATATCCATTAAAAGTTGGAGGGTTTCACAACTGAAACTCTCTATTTAGATTAGAAATTATTTTCTCAACCATATATGGGATTCATTAAATAATTTGAAATAAATGAGTTATGTTCTCTCATAATGGTTCTCCTGCTTCCTCCTTCGACACAATAAGTCCCTATGGTTCCATTACTAGAGGATCATCCAAAGACATATCCTTCATCAATCCTCTCAATAAGATACTTCTTGGAGGAATTTTATCTATAATTACTATCACATATATTATAAAATAGAACATAATTTAGCGTAATTGAATTTAAGGAAAAACCACTACGATCCATAAAACATATTTTCCCCAACCCTCACAACACAGTAAAAACTAATGAGCAATTATTACCAATAAGAACCTAGCACTATGGTATGGTTAACATGTATAACCACATTATCATATTCAATTCCCTCATTTAGGTAGCCACTAATTCTTATTTTCATCATTCTACCATTTATAATTCATTTTAGGAAGAATATTCAATTAAATTTAAAATGAACAGAAAAATAGCCTAAGATCAAAAACTTACCCATAACAAGTTTTCCCATTTTTTCTTGTAATGATGCATATCACAATAATCATTAGTTCTTAGAATGATGTAATCACTCTGAACTCTTGTTCCATTCCTAGACATGAATCAATACTTTAAAATTCTCATATTTCTCAACAACAATTATCACATCAAAAAACAAGTCTCTCACCCAAGGTGAAATAATAATCAACTGTAATAGAAACTAACATTAACAACAGTGCAACACATAGTAATTATATTACCCCAGTTCATGGGCATATAACTCCCATTCACAAGCTCATTAAAATGTCCCTAATCTTCCTATTACCATGTATAACTTTCCCAAATAGTAATACAATATAATAAGAAAGAAAACTGCTCGAAATACTAAATTTTTACGTCTCGTCCTGGGTGCCACACACTAGTTCCCTAAGATGGACTATTATATGACATAAAGTGAGACTCCATGTATTATAGAGTCAACTGACTATAAGTGAGAGTCTGGTAAGTCATAATGAGGATATTATACCATATTTGGTACGAGTAAAACACAAACGTAAGTAAATGACCAAATATCAAAGGATATATAACTGAAAAATACTAATTTCACTAGATAACCACAACAAAAACAACTTTAATAAATTAAAAGGGAAAACATGGAAATCCAAATTAGGAGTCATTGTGTTGAATATTCATCAAAATATAATGACCTGAATGATACCCATGTGGGTCCCATACCACATTTGGTTCCCTTGTCCAAGAATCAATGTAAATCAGAATTACAACCCAGGGCCTTTACCCTTAACCTCTATAAAAAAAGTATATTTATGTACTGACCATGTAGCCCAAATAGGGTGTGAGTACAACTCAGTAGGCCACCACCAATGGTGTCTAAATAAATCTAGTGAACAACAATTGAATGAAGTTGTATAATGAAAATAATTCCAATTCAGAATTTAACAGTTACCACATTTTCATTTAATCATTATTAACTATGTAAACTATAAATTTTAAATCATGTCTCACATTGAATCCATACTTTTTATTATATTTTTCCTTAGTGTATAATTCCATGTCGAAATATCAAAATACCATCAGTGTAAAATTCCATGTTTAACTCCAAAAATATCATCGGTAAAAAATTCCATGTCCAACACCTATTATCCTATTTTTTATATTATTTATCATTAGTGTAGAACACTATGGGGTGCACTTATTTTCATTTTAGATACATTGAATCATGTATTATTTAAAATGAAAATACCAAAACATTTTTGGACGTATATTTTCTAATGGAAACTACTTGATCGTATGATGTAACAAACCACACAAAATATATGTAATTATTATTCTCAAATGTAGTATTTCATGGATTAACATTATCTATAGTGACAATTTTTTCTTATAATTTCATGATTTATAGTTTTGTTATTTGTGAAAAAATTAATAGTGCTGGGTTATTTTGTTATACATATCCTAACTTTTTCATAATTCATTAATGAATAACTTTTTGAATGAATATAAGGGTATTATTGTTTGTTTCATGTTTATTATCATTTAAATCCATGGAAATGTAAATATGAAAATGATTATGGTTCTACATTCTAGTAATTAATGAAATTATGAATAAATATTTTAAAATACATGGAAGAAGAAAGGATATATTAACTTTTTTGTGATTACCAATATCCATGAAATATATAAGGAATATTATTTGTGAGGGAAGAACTGAAAAATTCATTAAATAGATGTTGAAATTTTAAACAATGATAAAATCCATGAAATACAAATAAAAAATATTAATTATTACTTTAGTGATAGTATAACTACTTGTATGGATGTCAGTAAACTTTTCAAAACATGTAATACTCCCACTCACACCTGGAAAAATATATTTATTTATTTGGATATGTTATATTTCTAGTATTTGGGTTTTTATTAAAAATATAAATATATCCATATTTAATTTATATTTTAGATGAAATTTAAATTTATTTATTCTTAAATAAAATATTAGGGAAGCGAGTTTCATGGTGTATTATGAAATAAATGAAATGAAATCTATGTGCAGTAAATATGATAATTTCCATTCATTTGTTTCAAAAATTATAAAATCAATACTATTTACATGAAATGTGTTTGTTTTATGCATTATAATAGTGAATTATTCTTATATATACGTTAATTAAAATATAATTGAACAATTTGATAGTGTTATTTGGTTTTATTTGTTTTTCATGACAGTATATGATAACTAATAAATTTACAAATATTATAAAACCCATATTGTTAGAAAATATTTTAAAATTCATATTTGAGATATTTTTATAAATATTTTACTATTTTCAATAAATAATTCAATGGTTATGTCATGTTTTGGTCAGTTATTGGATATTAATAAATTGGATCCAATTTTTTTAACGCATTATATGAGTGTTCAAATTGTGTATTTGGTGATATATTTATAAAAAACAAATATTTATTTAATTTAATAATATAAAATAATATTAATTTTGATTATGGTAAATTGGGTTTCATCATTATTTTATGAATTAATAATATATTCCGATTTGTTACATTATTTTCAAATACATCAGATTCATATGGATATATTTCTATAATTTTTTTTTCAAGACATTGATTTTTCAACAATATATGTTACATTAGGAATAATATATGACAATATATTATTGAAATATATTAACACTTTTTAATTTTGACATTAATATTAATAAAAATATGAACACAATTAAGAACTAAAATGGTGAAATCTGTTGGATATAATAATTTTAAAAAAATTTCATATAAACATCATCAGTAGGGTCTCTGAACCATTCATATATTATGAATTAAATATTTAATCTCATGAAAAAAATATCCAGGAGATATTATAAAAGATGTCTACTCTTCAAAAAGATGTCATATGTGTTCCAATGATATTACATTATATCTATGAAAACATATAAGGAAATTAAATATTAAAATATATTAGTGGTAAAAGGTATATTCGTAATAAAATATCATCCAATAGTACATTCCTCAGATTTTAAGGATTATAAATTTTATTTCCCATTCAATAAGTGTAAATATTTTTTGAATGTTTTTTACGCATCATAAAAATGTCGAAAATAGTATAAAAAATGAAATACCACATTACCGTAAATTTTATTTTTTTTATTTCAAATTTCTATGCTATATAAATTCACAAATAATGAATGATCATGTGAATATAAATATATTCAAGGGGAATAGGTCACTTGACATTAGGTTTTTGAGAAACCAAAATCCCTAAAATCATGGGATTTGCTAATATTTATCTATGGTGTGGGTTATTACACTTAATAATTTACAATTTATATACTATAACAATGGTGATAAATTGGAGACGATAAATCTAAATCATAATCAAATATATCAATTATAATATAATATAGAATAATTTCTAATAAGTGCAGTTTTATAATTAAAATATTTTATTGTGAACAACTTTATAACCTTAGGTAATACATGAATTTTAGGAAATGGATAAAATTGAAATTGTGTTTACATTTCCCTATGAAATGTTGTTTTTATTAAAATGATGATGATTATTTTTTCCATTAGATAATAAATTATATTAATTAAAATTTCTAGTTTAATCATTTATCTAATGATTCAATCATATCATTTGACTCATTAATTTAATTTTGAGACATCAATTTTTTCAAAAATTATTCAAGTGGTGAGAATCAAGAACTCACACCCCTGACATAACCATACTTTTCTGGATGCTTCAATGACACTATATGTCTTTCTCATTTTTAAATGGTATATGATTATTAAAAAATATAAACTAGAAGAATATAATTGAAGTAGATAAAATAATTAAATATTGTAATGTTTTAATATAATAAATATTTATAAATTTCATTTAAATATACACACACATGACTAAAATAAATTTTATATGATTCACCTATTATTTGTACATTTTTTTCATGAGCTACATTTAATATTACTTGATGTGGGATAGATATAAATGGAGATTTAGATTTATCATTACTCATATAGACATAGAAAATTTATTATCATTATTATTTTTATACAATATAAATGTTTTTAGTATTAATTAAATATATATATCATTTATTTTTAAACTAAGACATTCCCATCCATACATTATGATAACAAGAAAGTGGTTTCAATAGAAATTTTTTATTTTTTGAAAACCATTTCTATATTATAAAGTAAAATTATCTATTATGTCCATTTTTATGTAATATAACAAAACATAAAATCAATAATAACGTACCATAAAAATATATAAATATATATATATAATTAAAGGAAAATTAATAATATGTTATTGGGTTGTGTCCAACCCCTTGTGCCTAATAAGATTTTTTGAGCTCGACCACCACATTACATCAAGTGTGCCTCCAATTACAATAGAGGATACTTTCTAGTAGTGAGGGTCTCATAAGTCAAGATGGTGGGACTATATAATATTTTTTTCAGAGTAAAAAACCAATTGATGAAAATAAAAACTTGGTTTTATATATTACTAGAATAATACCAATGTCATCGAATAAACAAAACCACATATACATAAAAAAATAAATTTGAAAATATGGAATGTTAATGTAATTTTCAGTATTTCTAAAATGAAACTGAATGTAAGGACATGAACGACTCCCAAGTGGGTCTTGAACCAAGTCTAGTTCCATAATTCATTCCTCAATCCATATTAGTAATTGAACACTATGATTTCTCCCTTAACCTGTCCTACAAAAATAATGTCTATTCAGATAATGGAAAGGAATCTCGAATAGGGTGTCTCTACGACTATGTACGCCCCCACCAATGGTGTTTAAACAAATCCAGTCAACAAAATGTGAATGATATTGTATACAGAATATTATTATAATAAATATCATTATTTTTATCATATTATCAATTAATCATTATTAACAACAAAAGCTATCATGTTTGAATCATGTCACACATTCAATCCACAATTTCAATACATATTTATCATTATTGTAAAATTCCATGTATAACACTCATGATTCTATCAGTTTGGAATGCCATGCCTTGCACCCAAAATGTCATCGATGTGGAACTCCATGTATAAAACCTAAAACATAGTTTTTTTAATATTTATAATTTGTTTTGAACACCATGTATAATACACCAATTCACAACAATACAGATAGATCTATCTGCTGTAGAACACCATGTCTAACAGCCAAAATCCCATTACTATAGAACATCATGTCTAAAACCAAGAATCCAATTCATTTCTTAATATTATTGGTGTAGAATTCCTCGTATATTAACTTAAACCCCGTTGGTGTAGAATGTTAGGTCTAACACCAAAAAATCCCATCGGTATAAAACAACATGTCTAACACCCCAAAATACCGCCATTTAATTAATTCATAAATGAATTGATTAAATATGTTAATTAATTAAACAAATAATTGACAACATAATTTTAATATTTATTAATACTAAAATCTATTAACCATTAAAAATCTCAACATTCAATAATTTACTAACAAATATGTTTTCCTTTATATAAAAAATGTGAAAACTAACATTAAATATATTTATCACAATTTATTGATCATTTACATTGATAATGAGTTTACCAATTAAATATCATCATTTATCATTGAAATTAAACTACTCAACTATATCAAACCATCATAATTAATTCTCACAATTAATTATCTTATTCAACAATCCCAAAATCCTAAATTTTTTCAAATTTCTCAATTAATTTAGTAAATGTGTAAATTAATTCAATTAGGTGTCTTAATTTCAAATCAAATATAGTAATCTCATAAAATTAATATACTAGAAAGTATCATAATAATGTTATTTATAAATTAGACACCCCACCTCAATTTTCTGATGGATTATCACTCAGAGAAAATCCCCAATATCCAAACAGCACAATGACATAGAACTATGTACTGGATTTTCTTAGAACTCCACCCAAACCAACCATAAGTCATAAATCTAACCAATGGTACATAAAGAACACAAATTGTACATGTATTTCACCAAAGATATCTCTATAAAAGGTTGGGATCATACAATCTGACCACCTTATAACAGCTTATCATTAAGCTACAGTCCCAATCTTCGCTAATGTTTTGAGACAAAATGATTATGCCACTGAGCCCAAATATCTTCTTCCATTTCCCATGTCTTGTATTGTAATCATCTATGTTTCCATAACACATGAACTATTGGCCATGTTTTTCATTGCAACAATTCCTTACATTAATCTAACACATGAAACTAATGTTACATAATGGAAACATCTATTTCAAGATCAAACTCATCCACATCAATCTCATTAAAAGGTTCTAGGTGATACCTCCATAGTGGTGACACATGGAAAACATCATGCATTGAAATATATTTTTGTAGAAGAGCCAATCGGTACGCCATCGGCCCGATTCATTCCACTATCTCAAATGGTCCACGAAACCTATGCATCAACCGTACCTATCTCCATATCTTGTGATGTCCCAACATTGGCGACACATAAAGGAATACACAATCACCCTCTATAAACTATAGGGGCCATATCCATCTATCTTTATATAACTTATGTCTACACTATGCTATAACTAATTTTTTTAATCAAGAACAGGTTCTCTGATGACTCTGGCATGAGGATCAGCCCCAACAACATTGAATCACTTGCCTCCTTCTACCATAGTGTTGATCATTACTACATATCATAAAGATCCTCTTATTGTTCTATTTATATTGTTTCATAATATTTTCTATTATAGATAAATCCATTAACTCTAATAGCTTCTCCCAAGACCCACTAATGTCAAGAACACATGCCGGAAACATATTCTCAAGAACCTATATAGTATGCTACAAATTTCCATCCTTATGTCAGTGAAAATATGGACTAAATAATACCTCTGTACTCTGTTATTTATGAAATCCCCCTTAAAAGTATGATGTAATACTTGAATCACAATATGATACAACAGTCTGTGAAACCTGGTGCAAATGATCTATCTCTTGTTCATATTGTTCTCTCATATTTTCTACTGTAAATGATTCCCATATTGGTAAGAAATTTTTTAGTTTGGTAAATAATTCCAAAACCACCTAGATAGAATCGTTCTTCCTAAGAATCATCAGAAGACCCACCACAAAGTCTGTAGTAACTTCATCTCACCTCCAATTAGGAATTGGAAACAGATACAGAAAACCTCAAAGTTGTTGATGCTCTGCCTTCACCTATTGAAAGGTGATGCACCATTTCATGAATTCATTTTTATACATTCTCATGTCTGGCCACTAAAAACTAATTCCATAGGTCATGATACATTTTTTTCACACCTATATGTATCTCCCACTTCATGGCATGAAATTCCCTCTAGATGTACTCATGTATGCTCATAGGTACAACTCTACACTTCACATAGATGATCTAATCCTAATATTTCAACAAATACAATATTTTCCCCCACCAACAAAGATCACCCTAAAGTCTATGAATATAATATTCTCATACAATCATTCTGTGATAGATATCAAAAGTGTAGACTCTACTATAACTAAAACGAGAGTGATATGATTGGGAATATTTGAAAACCACCAAATTATTTTCATCAAGAAAAGTCATCATCTTCAACTTAATACTCCACTCTAAAACTATCCGAGTCTGAGTTTTCTTTCTCAAAGAATCAACAACATTATTTCACATCCCAAGTGTATAAGATTGTTCAATATTAAAATAATTCATGTATTATACCCAAATCCACTGCTAAATATTCCAATCTCTCTACATGAAGATATACATCAAGATCATTTGTTCAGTGTCACTGCAATATTTTCACCCAATAGATAGTGTTTCAAAAAATTCAAAGAATATGCCACTGCTTCTATGTTGAGTTAATGCAAAGGGTAATTTTTTTCATGAGGCCTCAACTACTGAGACACATACACCACAACTTGATCTCACTACATTAGCATATCTCCTTGTTTGATCCCATCTATGTCACAAAACACCATGTAATCCTCACCTAACTCAATAATGATAAAAATTGGTTTCAACATCAAATGATTCATCAGCTCCTAGGAAGAATTATCAGATTCTTCCATCCACTCAAATTTTATAGCCTTTTCGTCATGCTTGGTAGCTGAATTATTAGTCAAGAAAATTCATAGATGAACCTCCTATAATATACAGGTAATAGAAAAAAATGGCTATCAAAAATAGTCTTCTGATGCTCTAAACAAACAACTACATGAACCTTATATAGGTCCACTAACACACCTTCCTCAGATATAATGTTCACCAAGAAGTCTACCTGGTCATTTCAAAACTAAAAATTAGATATCATGGAATATATTTGATTCTATTTTAGTGTACTCTAGATGATAGAATGATTTTTGTAATGATATTGATGAGTCTTTTAGTACACCAAGATTTAATCCATAGACAACATCACAAACTAATCTAGATATGAAAGGATGATTCTATTCACGATGGCCGTAAACACGATTGGTTCATTTGTCAATATGAAAAGCATTATGAGAAAATCCTACGAATCATACCAACTCTTGATATATGTTTGTGGTATATTAGAATTCTGAAATATCAACTAATGATACCATAATATCAACTTGGTCTTTCAGGACACCCAATCTCCCTTTAACTGATCAAAAGATCCTCTATAAGTGGAAGAGCAGATTAGTTCTTCAGATTCCAGTTATTCAACATCCTGTAATTGAAACACCAACGTAAACTCCCCTCATCCTTCATTGAAAACAATATTGGTGATCTCCAATGTGACATACTATGATGGATATATCTATTATCCTTCAATTCCTACTACTAACATTTGAACTATTGAAACTCATTCGATGTCATTATGTATTGCAGAATAGATACTTTATTATCCCCCAACATGAGCTCAATAGTTAACTCCACATCGCTCTCAGAAGGTGTATTCCAAAATTCATCTAGAAAGACAACCTTAAATAGTTCAACTACTAGGGGTAGTACATCTTTTGTAACACCTTTATCATCTAGTAAAGGGTTAGAAACCTATGTTGTTATATTTCTATGTTGCTATGTAAATGACCCTGTTGGTCCTGCCTGGATATCCCACAATCCTCGATGAATGTAGAGGTCACAATTAGGATACATAAACAAAATTATCACGTGGTAATAATATAGGTGGGGTTATAATAGGACTATCCAGTCCTTACCCCTAATTAGTTCAAAGATTTTCATATCAATGGTATAGTTATCCCATAGAATATGGTACTCCACAATATCTAAGGAGAGTCCCTTGTGAAACCAAATGTCTCTAATCCATACCAACAATGGATTATATATCATCATAACCCAACTAAAAAACACTAATATAATTATTAAACCATTAAAAAATTTAGAATATATAAAGGAATGTGTGTAATAAGTATCAAATAAGGAACTAGATAATGTAGAAGATATAAGAATAGTACTTCTCACTTTTGATGTCCCAACCTTGCTATCCACGAGTGTAAGAAACCCAACACGTTAATTTCATGCCCTATATTCCCAATGACGTTGTATTTCATAACTAAGTTGTACTCGTCTATAGATATGATCACTCCTTCAAAGATGTACTACTTCTACAACCTCTTGCTCTATAGCCAATATAAGAATAGTTCCCCGACCGGTATGGTGAAGTAGATCCCCTTCCTACCCTCTAGTTTGTCCAGCCCCTCAATCACTACCTTCCTACCTCAGGTTCAAGAAGATCCTATGTAGATGTCCCATATTTTTGTAGGGTTGACATTCTACTAATGGCAAGGAACAATGTTTCTGAAAATTTCCCAGCCTACCACATTAGTGGAAAAGAACATGCATAAGATCCTATATTACTATTACCCCCTAATGGCCACTCAACTTCCCACTCCTATGGTAGATGTTATCAAAACATCTCTTACAACTGTTGAATGTTGTACCACTTGACTATCCAACAGGAAAAAAAATTCTACCACTAAACGCCTTGTCCATGTTACCCTAAAAAAGGAGGGTCTAATTTACCACTTCGATAAACTTCTTCTGCCTAAAAATATTCACCTATGAAATAAATTTAAATTTAAGTCCCTCCAAAAATAATCTTGTTGAAATATCCCGATCAGCTTCCATTGATGGATAAAAATGTTTTAATTATATAAAGTATACAACATTATACATCACATATAGATTTCCAAAATTCAACATCCTGAACACTACTACTCTTTTTTCCGTATTGTCTTTGGGAATAATTGTTCAATTAAACTCTCCTAAAAACCCTTCAATTCAATACTATCAGCATGACAAGTCAACGTCTGGACATACTAAAAAAGTTTTTCATGATCAATAAACATGTTTTCAGCCATATTAACACTTCTTCATACAATATTCTCCTTGTGGTCAATTATTTTCTTGATATACTCTATCCAAAACATAGCTCCATTAGGTCCACCATATCCATTAAAAGTTGGAGGGTTTCACAACTGAAACTCTCTATTTAGATTAAAAATTCTTTTCTCAACCATATATGGGTTTCATTAAATCATTCTAAATAAATGAGTTATGTTCTCTCATAATGGTTCTCCTGCTTCCTCCTTCGACACAATAAGTCCCTATGGTTCCATTACTAGAGGATCATCCAAAGACATATCCTTCATCAATCCTCTCAATAAGCTACTTCTTGAAGGAATTTATCTATAATTACTATCACATATATTATAAAATAGAACATAATTTAACGTAATTGAATTTAAGGAAAAACCACTACGATCTATAACACATATTTCCCCCAACCCTCACCACAGAGTAAAAACTAATAATCAATTATTACAAATAAGAACCTAGCACTATGGTATGGTTAACATGTATAACCACATTATCATATTCAATTTCCTCATTTAGGTAGCCACTAATTCTTATTTTCATCATTCTACCGTTATATAATTCATTTTAGGAAGAATATTCAATTAAATTTAAAATGAACAGAAAAATAGCCTAAGATCAAAAAATTACCCATAACATGTTTTCCTATTTTCTCTTGTAATGATGCATATCACAATAATCATTAGTTCTTAGAATGATGTAATCACTCTGAACTCTTGTTCCATTCCTAGACATGAATCAATACTTTCAAATTCTCATATTTCTAAACAACAATTATCACATCAAAAAACAAGTCTCTCACCCAAGGTGAAATAATATTCATGTATAATAGAAACTAACATTAACAACAGTGCCACACATAGTAATTATGTTACACCAGTTCATGGGCATATAACTCCCATGCACAAGCTCATTAAAATGTCCCCAATCTTCTTATTACCATGTATAACTTTCCCAAATAGTAATACAATATAATAAGAAAGAAAACTGCTCAAAATACTACATTTTAACGTCTCGTCCTGGGTGCCACGCACTAGTTCCCTGATATGGACTATTATATGACATAAAGTGAGACTCCATGTATTATAGAGGCAACTGACTATAAGTGAGAGTCTGGTAAGTCATAATGAGGATATTATACCATATTTGGTACGAGTAAAATACAAACGTAAGTAAATGACCAAATATCAAAGGATATATAACTGAAAAATACTAATTTCACAAGATAACCACAACAAAAACTACTTTACTAAATTAGAAGGGAAAACATGGAAATCCAAATTAGGGGTCATTGTGTTGAATATTCATCAAAATATAATGACCTAAATGACACCCACATGGGTCCAGTACCACATTTGGTTCCCTTGTCCAAGAATCAATGTAAATCAGAATACCAACCCAGGGCCTTTACCCTTAAACTATATAAAAACAATAAAGTATATTTATGTACCGATCTTGTACCCAAATAGGGTGTGAGTACAACTCAGTAGGCCACCACCAATGGTGTCTAAAAAAATCTAGTGAACAACAATTGAATGAAGTTGTATAAAGAAAATAATTCCAATTCAGAATTTAACAGTTACCACATTTTCATTTAATAATTATTAACTATGTAAACTATAAATTTTAAATCATGTCTCACATTGAATCCATACTTTTTATTATATTTTTCCTTAGTGTATAATTCCATGTCGAAATATCAAAATACCATCAGTGTAAAATTCCATGTTTAACTCCAAAAATATCATCAGTAAAAAATTCCATGTCCAACACCTATTATCCTATTTTTTATATTATTTATCATTAGTGTAGAACACTATGTATAATACTAAAATTATAAACAATACAGATTGATTTATCTTGTATGTAACTCCATGTATAACACCCCAAATTCAATTGGTTTATAATTTTACGACTAAGACCCTAAATCCTTTTAATTTCATTATATTATTGGTGCAGAACGCCTCATCAAACAGAACAAATTTCATTGGTGAAAAATTTCATGTCTCGCACCTAATATCCCAATGGTTCATAACATCATGTCTAACAACCCCAAATCTCATTCATTCATTAATTAAAAACTAATTAGAAACATTAATTCCATTTTAATTAATTCTACAATCATGTAACCATTAAATTACTCAACATTAAATAATTAACAAACCATTTAATTATTCTATATCAAAAGAATATGATAATTAACATTAAATTTAATTATATGAATCTCTTCATCATTGAAATTGATAATTAATTCATGAATTGAATATCCTTATTTCTCATTAAATGTGGTAACAACTTGACTATTTTCCATGGTACAAATCATTTCTCATCTATTTTGAATCATTCCTTTAATATGGTAATGGTATGTTATGGCCTATAAATTGCTTGTTGTGAATTTGAGGCTTGTTTTGAGACCGTAGATCCAATTAATAGTCTATTGGCTCGGACACATGGTTACTGTAAACCATGTGGACGTAGGTGCACAACCATCTGACCTACAATTGTAGTTTTAAGATCATTCCTGTATGTTTTTCACATGGATTCTAGTGGACAGAATATAGGGTTCCTCCTCTATCGAGGTAAAATCCTCATACTCCTTGGATTCTTTATATCTCTTTCATTTGGTGTTGGATTCTTTATCCATCGAATGTTTTTGAACTAAAATATTAAGGATCGTTATTCGCTCAAATTTAGTTTATAATTTTCTTGCAATTGATTGTGTTATTTTATTTTAGGCTCATATTCCATTTTTTAGTGAATACGACTAATACTCAAACCCCTTCCAATATTCTTTGAATATGATGATGATACCAAATGTGGATTATTATTCATCCCTAAGGAAACCAGTTACATATTTTTCCTTTGGATTTTTGGTCATTTGATATTTAATCTCACTTTCTCTTCATCTAGGATTTTCTGAGCTACTTTCTTGTGTTGATTCCTTTAGGTCTAGATTACCTCAAATCATTAATAATGGTGAATTCGGTTTTGGATATGGGGTTGGGTTAAGCTATTAGAAAATTCAATTACATTATATGGACACTCAAGGGGTGTTCTAGCTAAATTATACATTTTAAACAAATTTCCCAAATTAATAGAGTATGGTTGGTCGAAATTGTTTTGACTTTAATTTGAATTTACCTTTGTCACAAGAGTATATTATATACACCATGGTTCAAAAAATGGTGCATTTCCACATTTTTATTTGAATTATTCAAATAGGCATGTTAGTATTTGACATTGTCATTTGGGCCATGACACATTGACATAAAATGAGTTTTCCATGTTAGGTAAATTAGAAATTGGACCATATAGAATTTCTAGGATGAGACAGCCTAGACCTTCTAATGAATTTTCATTAAATTGAATGATTTCAAAGGGTGTAATGGCCAAAAATTGTTATGTTTTATTACAATGGAATTTTATTGTTAAATTGAAATTATGTAATGTGGGTTTTCTTACATTATATAGTTTGAATGGTTATGTAGTTAATACTATTATGATTCATGATATAAATGTAAGGGTGGGAGGCATGATTACCCCTTGCCAGTTATTTCCTCGATATATATCAATGGATTACATGCATTATTACCCCACATAATCTATGATTTATGTTTATGGATTACAGGAATTACTACCATGTTCCTGTGACAACCTCTATATATATACCTGTATGGAATACAGGCATGCTTTCCATGTTTTCATGATAACCTCTATATATACATATACATTGTGACTTGGTTAAACATAATAGCATTGAGCTAAATTAAGAAGGGCCACCAGGTATCCTTTATGAACCCGAGCAGAAGGATAATTATTTAGTCTTCATTGTTTACATCCCTTATATTAGATGCACACAGTTTACTATTGGGGGCCTACTTAGATTACTTGTATACACCATATGTGGTGGACTACTGGGGTGTTCTCTCCCAGCATACTTGTTTCACCTTTGGCACATGAGAAGACTATTTTCTTATAGGTATGCATAGAATCTACCAACACACTTTTAGATATTGAATCTAACAATTTATTTATAGATTTGGATCAAAGGATCGGGCCAAGGATTAGAAAAAAAATGGAGCATGTTTTTTATTATTATCGTTTTTTTATTTTGTATTATCATGTCTTCTTATGATTTTTTGTTTCAATTTTTTACAATTATTACTTGTATTCAGATCTATATTGATCACTACATATGTTCATTTTCTATGCAATTTAGATGTTCAATATTACACTGTATCTATTTTTATTACTACTACTCATTGTATTTATATTATTCTTCATGCTTCCACTAATGGTTATTTGTGTGGTATTTTTCATCCACTCTTACATGGGGGTAATGTCTCCCCACAGTATTACCATGAAACCCCTACTAAAAGTTAGTATCCCCTTGAATAAGTGGACACACGCTAGGGGTATTTGGGAGAACTGAGGTCGGGGCATGGGTTTAGTGGAATCCTTGTCCGAGATGTCCCATAGTGGTATCAAAACGGGTTAATTTATTTTTGTTCTATTTTGTAACCATTAAATAGAGATTAAGAATGCTTGATATTTGGTTACAAGTCATGCTTTGGTTCCATGAACACATGACCAGGGAAAGGTGCAATATAATTGAATAATATTCTCTCTATTTATGATTATTACAGTCATCAAAATTTCAACATTGGGTTTTTCATATGTTCTGCGATGTTATAATTATTATTTATATTTGAATTATGATTTCATTTCTCAACTTAATGAGATGTGGGGTATTTATTGGAACATTCATCATGATAGGTATAATATGGATACAACATGAATTTTTCTTGTCATGTTTAATTTTTATGGAGTATTTCTTATTTCATATTCATTGTTCCATGAATTATACATACAATCGAGTTGACACTTATTACAGGATTTGGATAGTGAAATTGTGTGAGTATAGTGGGTTCAACTCATTGATACATATGGTGTATGGACCCATACGTATTTCAAAATGGAATGAAATAATGATCAACCTTATGATAAATGAAAAAATCATACTAATAGGAACAATTTAAATTTCAATTACATCCAAATGAGTTTCATCCTTTGGTCCATAATGTGTAAGTCCCCCTATGGGCTGGAAAATGACATGTCATTGGATTTAGCCAACATAAAATCTTTTAATGATAGAATGATAATTTTTTCAAATAGTTATAAATTTTAACTTTAGATCAACCGTCTTAGATCTTCCTAGTATACAATCATGACATGGATCAATCCTTAGTCATGGGTAGTGGGTGTTTCTCCATTCACATGACCATTTAAGGAATGTTCCAGCATCGAGTCCCTGATTTTTAATTAGTAAGGGAGAAATTTTCATTATTATATTAAGGATTTATTACCTTTTATAGTTTCATGAAAGATATATTCTATTTTTATCATTCAAATTTGTTCGTTTCACATTATAGCATTATTGTAACACTCTGATATTTTATGAAAAATTTTATTTCAGTTTCATTGATTTCTTGTGTATTACACAATACTAACATTACCTTGTGCTATACACAACACCGTATTAGCTTTAAGTATAAGCAACACTATTCCGGGATCATGTTACGCAAAATTTTGATAGTTGTTATTATATGCAACATTGAGTGTGTATATATATATATATATAATGTATAAATGAAATATGGTTCGATTTTGTTATAAGAAACAACAATGGAGTATTGAATCACATGAAACCCTGACATGGCTTGCATTACACACAATCGCGACCTTCCTCAATAGCGTGTGTAGTACGCAATTCCAAGTTTCACTAAACAACGATATATTATTATAATATTATTATGAACTAGCCCTTATGAATAGTAGTAACTACAATTTGAATTCTATAACATTATTATTAATCTTACATATTTTTTAGAACATGGTATGAGAACAAAATCAATTTTTCGAGTAAAATAAGTATTTTTAAAAAATGTAGTTTTGCCACCTTTTGATGGGGCACCCACACAAAATCTTGTTTTTGACATGTCTATAAGTTCAATTTGACCAAATAAAATTATTTTTTGGAATCAGGATATAAAAATTTACTTTGGATAAAATTTTCATATTTTTCTAATAATTTTTATATTTTGATGAATAGTAAAAACAGGCTATATTTTAATTAAAATCAACTTTTTTCATCATAATAATTTATATGGATAGATTACCATTTTAATTGGTTTTAGGGTGTAATTAGAATATGTTTTACCATTTAATAAAATTTTGGTCATTGGAATTAATATCACTTTGAAATTGGACATAAACAAGTGATGATATTTTAATAGTTATTCTTTCTTAAAAACATGCTATTTGTTTTGATAATGGGAATTACATTTAAAATTAATTAATGCCAATTTTATGTTTTGAATTTGGAAAAATATGCATCATTTTCGAATTTAAAATATCAAATATAGCTTAGGATAATTTTTTTGTAATTTTTCTGAAAAACCTAAATCATTGATGAATAGTGAAAATACTGAGTGTTTGGTTAAAACCGACATATTATTTAAATAATATTTTATTTGATTTAAAATATTTTAGGTAAAAATAGATATATAATACATATATAAGTTCAATGAAATTCATTGGAATCATTTTATAATAATTTTATATTTATAGAAATTGTATTGAACTTTATACCGTCTTTTACCCACCTCCTAGTAGCTTTTGAAATTTTTCATAAAACATAATTTTACCACTTCTGTGAGTTGAATTTTGATGATCTGAGAGACACGGTTAATATCAAAGAGTAAAATTTGTTTCAATTAGATTAAAATTATTTTCGGTGAATAGTAACTTTTTACTTTTATTTACCACCATTAAATGTAAATAGGGTAATTCAAGGTTAAAAGAATATTATAATAATTCAAACTTAACTTAACACTTGTCCAAAACTTATTGGATGAGTAATGGCCGACCATGGGATTTCTTTGGTCTATTTTGGGACCCCATTGACCCACTTATTAAAGACAACGACACATTTGATTAATTAATTTAATGTAAAGACAAAATTGTAATTAACAAAAATACTTTATTAATTAATTTTTATAAGGGGATATATAAATTATCCTTTCAACTATAATTATTAATTGGAAATATAAATGATTTCCTACATGTTTGTATTTGTTTTATAATATTTTTTCATCAGATAAGTTAAATTATTTATGACACAATAATGATGCATTATTTACCTCATTAATAAATGATTTAAATAAATAAGATTATAATGATTAAAATATCAACCAAAACCTGTCCAATTCCTATTGGATGATTTTATTTCGAATATGAGTAATAATATCTTAGAAATAAATGTGTTTTGGACCTCTTGAAACCGAAGATAAGTTAATAATAATATAATATTTTCACACTTTCCTAAAGAGCCCCTCCACTCCCTTATAAAAGGAGACCACTTCTATGAAATTCCTCACACCTCTCAAGCCATTTGGCTAGTAAAAAATCTGCCAAAATAAGCTCCCTACATCCCTCTACTCCCCATAAGAGCCTTACATTTGGAAGAAGGAACTTCAAGTAGTCCTTTTGGTTCAAACCAAAGGAAGTTACCCTAATTAATGGTAATAGTTTCACTTAAGTTGTTTTCTTTTATTCTACTTCTCCAACCCCTAAACTCTTTTTAATCCTTTCTTTTGTAATAACACCAGTATCCTCAAAATATTAGGATGTTTTTATGAAATGTATTATAACTACACTAACACGCACCTCCATCTAATGGATGAAGAACATAATGTTTCTGTGATGGCAAACTAACGCCTCACCAATCGATGATTGTTCGATTTTCTTCTACCGCCTCTCAAGGATGCCATTATGATGGAACTGTATTTATATATGATATATTTTATTTTATTATTTCCTTATGCTTCTTTAATTCCCAATTATATCAAGCCTTTATGGTTTCCATATTGGGTAAATACGATGATCTCATTTGAGGAAGTGCGGACTACCACCCCCTCAAAGTGATGGGATTCGTTAATGCCATATGTGGAATGTATAAAGGAAGGAGTTCATGATATTATATATGATATTATACTGGAATTATATAATCACAATGTATTATTATGTTTTAATTACATTAATATAATAAATAAAATGAAAGTAGCATTCATGCGTATGTATGGTTTTTCGTGTCCATGAACGGTGCATTTCATTTCTTACCTTCATATGTTATGTACTATTATAAATACATGTATATGATGGACATATAATGAATATATATGATATATAAATCATTATTTACATTCTAGATGTATTTAAATAATGATATAAGTAATAATGACATCAATAACAACAAGTCCAAACACGTACGATAAATAAGATGATTTTACCCAAAATGTTGCTTTAACATGGGATTTACAAAAGAACGGGTAATATAGAGTTATACGTGAACTATATATGATATAATAACAATGAATATGATTCTGTAATATGTCAATGACATTATTTAAATCATTATACAGGAGGTTCGGATACGTACGAAGCATATCGGACCTAAGGTAAGGGATAACTATTCCAATCTCGCTCTTATCCGAGATTGTTTATTCGTATGTATTTTCTGGGGTTATGTTTCTTATCCATGAACATATGTTCTAAAAATATTTTCATAAAATGTTTAATTTCCTTCCATGTATGTTTAATGAAATTTTTACCATTTTCATACTTTTACCACATCGTATGGAAGGACTGTTTTTTTAGTTTACCATATGAGGTACTTTTTAATTTTTCTGACAAAACTACAAGAAGAATGATATTTTTAACTTATACGGTGAGAAAATTTTTTTATAGTTTCATAACGCCTCATTTTCCTGAAGCATACTCTACAATATTTTATAACTATTTTCAAAAAAATACTTATCTTTTAAAATTTCACTGAATTTTTTAAAAATAAAATGATTTTGAAGAATAAAGGATATTTTCTTCAAGAATTCATTTCATGTGTTTTATCAAAACCATTTTCCATATAATATGAAATTATTTCATATGTGTAAGTTTCAATTATAATGTCTATATGATTTAAATGTTTTCAAATTTTTTATGATGAAATATCCATTTGTTTTATATGGATTATGTGATGATGGGATGATGTTTATGAATCCCATTTTATTCTTTGGATTATGATGAATGTTTTATGTTTATTTTGTGGCACAAGTAAGAATGATTTTAATATTAGATTTGTGGGACCTATATATCTCTCCAATGCATTGGGTAAAGATTTATATCTCATGAGATAGACATGGATGTAATGACAAGTAAATGCAGTTCAGTAATATAGGGATGGAACGACAAGTAAACCCGGTTCAGTAAGGGACTTTGTCCACTAAGATGATCTTGGCAGAAATTCCTTTGCTACTATGGAAATCATTACATGTGCTTAATGGATGCCACAATTACATGTTTTATTCCCATTCTAGTTTATCATTACTAATGTTCCTTTATGATCTATTTCTTATGTACAACCATTTTTTATGTCATTGCCCATGATTTTAATGTTTAAACATTATGTTCATGTTTTTAAGTTAAAATGTATATAATTTGTTTTATTTTATCCATGATTACCCTTAATGAGAATTTAAGCTTGCCCTTTATATGTTTTCTTTTCCCCAGGACATAATGAAAGGTTTTAGGTAAGAAAACCAAAAGGGGAAGATCTTTATGGGAGATGTTGAAGATCTTTCACCACAATTAGAAGATTACATTCTGAATTTCCAAAGACACTAAATGTAACGACCCAGAGTTTCATTAATGGAAAATCCCTCTTGATCCAGTTAAATGTTTCTTTATGAAAAATGTTTTTATAAGATTTCAACTTCTTTAAGTTTTACGTTAAGATTTGTGACCGTTACTTTTATAGCCGTTGAACAGTGATCGTCTGGGTAGTTTAAATATAAGGCTTTAACGAACCAATTTTCTACTCAGACAAAGGAAGCGATGGCCTCATCCAGTAGAATTTCCCCTTACGAAGCCCATTTGTCGGAGCTCGGAAAGGAGGTGGCGTCTTTGGGCTTTGCCCTTGACCAAGCCCAAGCTGAGCTTCATCAAGTCAAGCTCGAACGTGATCGTCTACGGGAAAAATGGAAGTTGATAGAGATTACCACTCGAGCGATGTTATCCGAGCAACCCCAAGAGTCTGTCACCATCGCACACCTTACCCTTAGGTCTTATGAGGCTATTTTAGGGGGTTATGTAACAAATAAGTAGCACCATGTTCATGTACATTATTTTTTTGTATATAATAATAAATATAATTTCTAGTCATTTTTGATGCATTGTAATTAGTTTTTAAAGTAAAAATGATGTTTTTAGTTTTTATTTAATTAAGAATTATATTTTATTAAATTAAAGGATTTTTGAATTAAATAATATTTTAATAAAATATTATTATTAATATTAAATTAATTTTTATTAAATATAAATGATCTTATAATTTTATGAATGCAATTAAAATTTTTATTAAGGTTTGAAAGCCATTTCTGTCAAAACCCGTGAATTTTTTATAAATGTCGGTTTTTATTTTAAAAGTGAAAATTCACATATTTAGAAAATTATTTAGATAAAATAAATATTATTTTTGGAATCAGGACGTCGAAATTATCCAACGGTGAATTTTTCATAATTTTCTGAGACAGTCAAATTTTTGGGTAAAAATTAAATACCATTTAAATATATAATGTGTTTTATGACATCATAATGACCCAATGGTGATGTAATAAAATACCATAATCCTTATGTTCGGCCAATATGTGTTTTATCATTAAAATAATAAGGTTTTGGGTTTGTTTGACTTACTTTTCAAAGCATTAATGGAGCCCTCAAGACTTATTCAACACTTTGCCTTTTTAAATTAATTTCCATGGGAGTGTGACTCACCTCCACATAAGAAACCCTAATTTTTTTAATAAGTTAGGACCTTGGCCTTGTAAAATATTGTTTTCCTCTTTCCTTTTCCAGAAACCATGGTCAAATACCATGGGATGGTTTGTGGTTTGGATTATTTTAATATAAGGGGTCCCAAACCTAAATAATAAAGAATTCTCTCACCTTTCCTATATAAACCCACCCAAGCTCCCGCTTCCTCCTCACCCAAATCCCTTGAAGTTCGTCCAACCTCTTACCTACTCTCTCTAGAATCCTCTCAAGGTGCCCCAAGCTCCCAAGAAGCCTCTCACAAGCCTCTCTCTAGCCTTTGGAAGCACACTTCCAAGTAAGGGTTTTTCTTCCTTTCTCATTTTTGTCAATTTTCTTTAAGTTGTATTTCCCTTTTAATTTCATTTATGAATGTTGGGGTATGGTTTAGAACCTCTCCCATACTGCCCTCTTATTGTTTGAATGATGGGAGACCCCTTTCTCTCTCATTAAATGCCTCCCATGTACACCCGTTACTATGCCGAAATTCCGAAAGGAACCTTTTTCTCCTCTTCTATATTCAAGCAACACTTTTGTATCATGAATCTAAATTCCTTTTCAATTGTTGGGACATGTATCTATATGACCTTATTACTGTCCATTATATGTAAATATGATGAGGAACCCCTTTCTCTCTCATCATCCTTTTTTATGAATTCTTATGTCACGCCGTTACGCTGCCGAAATCACACCGATTTTCTAAGCCAATATCATTGTGTAGTGAATACCATGCCCATTTCTCCATCAAGGGTATTCACCTTTATGAACATTTACTTATTGATTGTAAAGTTTCATGTATGAATTCCACATTCCTTTATCGTGGAATAAATGATTATGTTTTATGAATCCATGTTTTATGATCCATGTGGCACACTTATGCATGAAATGAAATGTTTAAGAAGGGTGCGCCCTGATAGCACTCCAATGCATTGGGTAAAGAATAGTATCATGATACGTCATGTGCAATGAGTGTTGACTCATGCTAATTCATGTGCAACGAGGGTTTACTCGTGCTTCAAGTGCAATGAGGGTCTACTCATGCTCCATGTGCAATGAGCCTTGGCTCATGCTAATTCAATGTTAAGTGTTGTTGCCACATTTCCATGTTATGATTATCATGCTTTATCATGCCTTTATGTTCATGTCTCTCTTATGCTCTATTGATATGCCTATTGCCTAACATGTTTTGTACTCCTCATGTTATTCATTGTGTACTCCCTTACTGGGCTTTATAGATCACCCTTTTCTTATGCATGTCCTCAGGTTATCCCATGCAATGCTAAGTACGAAGGAATGTAGTGGTCATATAAAGGAAGTTTTCAATAGGGATGTTGTATTTCAATTTTAAAGTTTTTATGTAATGATCCTAAGACCCAAATACACTAAACCTCTCGATCTTCTTTGTTGTGTAAAGTGAAGTTTTATGTAATAAAGAATGTTTATGTTGTAATAAAAAGCAGGGTTGTCATAGTTGGTATCAGAGGATAGGTTTAGTTATTTTTGGGATTAGGAAACCCTAGTAAAGCCTTATATAAAAGACTAAGCATAATAAAAACATCCCTAAATTTTGGTAAATACTATGTAAGTGTTTTATCAAACAAATACATCCCTATCTGGATACGAGCAGGTAGAGGCGGCTCTGGCACAGATGTATCCTAGGGGTAAAACCCGAAAACACCGCTTTGAGCTAGACTCGAACGGGAACTGGTGCACGACAACGGGCCTTGCTGCACTCTTGGTTACGACACTCCCGGGGGATATGTTTTGATAAATTCACAATCTTAGTATGAACCCTTATTAAGGGAAAAATGCCCCTAAGAATATATGTTAGAAGGAAGATCATGAAAAGCCTAGATTGAATCCTATAGACTCATGAGTTAAAGAGATTAATGTTTATTTATAAGTCATCAACTTTTGTCTTTGGATTACCCTCTATGTGTTACCCCTAACTTTCCTTTTATTCCAGCCAATGGCCGGTAATAGGAGAACTCGGGCTAACAACCGTTTTGAAGATCAGTGTGATGATTGTACCAATGAGATGCCCAATCCAATGGGAGCGGGAATCGCGAACTTTGTCACGCTTCTCTCTCAGCTAACTCAAGTTTTGAATAGAAACACTGGTCAAGAGGAACGTTCAACCCCCCCTAAGAAAGAACAAGTCGCTATTGAAAGCTTCATGAGACAAAGGCCTCCTACTTTTAGTGGATCATCCGATCCCACGATTGCTGAACAATGGATCAACTCCATTGAAAAGATATTCTTCATCCTCCAATGCTCTGAAAAAGAGAAGGTTCTCCTGGCGGCTTATCGTATGGAGGGTGAAGCTGATCAATGGTGGACGTTGATCAAAAATACGAAGCCTGAGGAGGAGATCGAGGCTTTGGAATGGAAGGTATTCTGGAAGATGTTTTTCGATAAATATTTTCCACGCACCCTCCGTCTTAAGATGGAAAGGGACTTCCTTTCCCTCAAGCAGAAAGATGAGGAATCTGTGGGAGCGTACGAGGCAAACTTCACAAGGCTTGCACGATACGCTTCCGGCTTTGTCGTTACCCCTGAATGCAAGGTTGACCGCTTCTTTGGTGGGCCGAAGCCTAGCTTACGGAAAGCATTAGCGATCCGTGACTTCGACAGCTATGAGGAAATTGTCCGATGTGCCCTCAAGGTTGAAATGGAGATCGGAGAATCACAGGGGTATCATGGGGACAAGAAGCGGAAGGTGGACTTCAATGCTGGTGGTCCGATGGATAAATCCAACGGCGCTAAGAAATTCCAGCACCCCACTTGCCAAAAGTGTGGAAAAAAGCACCCTGGAAATTGCCTTAGGGGGACAAGAAAATGCTTCAAGTGTGGAAGAGAAGGGCACCTAGCTGTTAACTGTCAGCAAGAAGGACCCGCGGCTGCGACGGAGGGGAGGAACGCTCCGTTTGAACCTCAACGCGTTGTTCAATGCTTCAAATGCAAAGAACCGGGTCATTTTGCGAATCAGTGCCCTAATCCAAGGGTTATCGAAGGCAATCAACAACCTCCAAGACAGGAAGGAAGAGCTTTTGCCATCACTTCTGCCGAAGTGAACCCCGACAACGAAGTGGTGACAGGTACGCTAGTTATTCATTCAAGAATAGCGAATGTACTTTTTGATTTAGGTTCTACGCATTCTTTTATATCTCAAAAGTTTAGTAGAACAATCCCTGCACCACCACAAATCATGGAAGTAAAGATGTCGGTGAGTACGGCAAATGGGGCAATCATTGCATCCCATGAGTATAAATCCTCCCCTGTTATAATCTGTGGATTGAATTTCCCGGCGAACCTCGTCATACTCCCTTTGGTGGAATTTGATGCAATTCTTGGCATGGATTGGATTTCCTTATATAGAGCCAACATAAATTGTCGGGAGAGGGAAATCACACTCCATATGGAGAATCGACCCCCGATTCTTTACAAGTGTCAGGAGTAAGATGAATCTCCTTTAGCTCCATCATCTCAAGCATGGATATTACTGCCTTATGAGCATGCATATCTGGATCAGATGATTGAGTCCAAGGAAGAAACCACCCTTGGAGAAATGCCTATTGTGAGGGAATTCGCTGAAGTATTTCCTGAGGAACTTCCTGGTCTTCCTCCAAGAAGAGATGTTGAGTTCTCAATTGAACTTATACCTGGGGCGCTACCAATATCCAAGACTCCATATACAATGGCTATGGTTGAGCTTGAAGAACTGAAGAAACAACTACAGGAGAATCTGGATAAAGGGTTTATACGCCCAAGTGCATCACCATGGGGTGCACCAGTCCTCTTCGTCAAGAAGAAGGATGGGTCAATGCGGCTTTGCATCGATTATCGTGAACTTAACAAAATCACGATAAAGAACAAGTATCCTCTCCCAAGAATCGATGACTTGTTTGATCAGCTGCGTGGAGCACAATACTTCTCCAAGGTCGACTTGCGGTCGGGATATTATCAAGTAAGGGTGAAGAAGGAAGATATCCCCAAGACTGCTTTTCGTACAAGGTATGGGCACTATGAATTCATAGTAATTCCTTTTGGACTAACCAATGCTCCAGAAATATTCATGGACTTGATGAATAGAGTCTTTAGAGATTACCTAGATAAATTTGTGGTAGTCTTTATAGATGATATTCTAATATACTCCAAAACCAAGGAGGACCATGAAGAGCATTTAAGAACTGTACTGGAGACTTTGCGCAAGGAGAAGCTCTATGCCAAGTACAGCAAGTGTGAGTTCTGGTTGAAGGAGGTCTCATTCTTGGGCCATATCATCACAAGCAATGGGATATCTGTGGACCCTTCTAAAACAGATGCAATTGAGGGATGGCCGAGGCCAACATCGGTAACTGATATCCGTAGCTTCTTAGGGTTAGCTGGATATTATCGACGATTTGTGAGAAACTTCTCACGACTTTCCAACCCTCTTACCAAGCTAACTCGAAAGGGAGTAAAGTTTTCTTGGAGTGATGAATACGAAGAAAGCTTCAAGGAGTTGAAAAGGAGGCTTATCACTGCACCTGTGCTCACTTTACCCACAAGTGGGGAGCTTTTTGTGGTATTCAGTGATGCTTCGAAGAAGGGCTTAGGATGTGTGCTGATGCAGAATGATAAAGTGATATCCTATGCCTCAAGGTAGTTGAAAATCCATGAGCGAAACTATCCAACGCATGATCTGGAGTTGGCGGCGGTGATCTTTGCCTTGAAAATCTGGCGGCATTATCTCTATGGAGAGAAATGTGAGATATATACTGACCACAAGAGTCTTAAATATATATTCACACAGAAAGAGATTAATATGCGCCAGAGAAGATGGATAGAGCTCATAAAGGATTATGATTGTTCAATACATTACCACCCTGGGAAGGCGAACAAGGTGGCGGATGCCCTAAGTAGAAAGGATCCAGCAATTCTATCAATGATGAGAATTGAGAAGGATCCAATCTTCTTAGACTTGATGAAGATGGATGTGGGAATCATAAAGAAGGGAACATCATCAATCCTTTCACAAATGATTGCTCAACCATCTCTTTTGGAAAGGTTAAAGGATGCTCAAAAGGATGACGCGAGAATCCAAGAAAAAGTGGAAGCTATCAAAAAGGGAAAATCCTCAGAGTTTAATGTTAATGAAGAAGGAATTGTGCGGTTTGGGAAAAGACTATGTGTCCCATCATGTTCGGAGCTGAAGAAGGAACTTTTGGATGATGCACATAGTTCAAATTTCTCTATTCACCCAGGGAGCACAAAGATGTATCGAGATCTCCGAGAAAACTTTTGGTGGGATAATATGAAGAAGGAGATCGCCGAATATACATCAAAGTGCCTGGTGTGCCAGCAAGTGAAGGCAGAGAGGCAGAAGTCTAAGGGGATGATGCAACCATTGCCCATACTAGAATGGAAATGGGAGAACATCACCATGGACTTCGTCACTGGACTTCCAAGGACATCCAAAAGTAATAATGCAATCTGGGTTATTGTGGATCATCTTACAAAGACTGCACACTTCATTTCTATTCGAGAGGATTTCTCTTTGGATCAACTGGCACGGATATATATCAGGGAAGTGGTACGGTTGCATGGAGTACCACTATCTATTGTGTCGGACCGAGATCCAAGATTTACCTCTAAGTTTTGGAAGAGTCTTCAACATGCTCTGAATACTGAACTGAACTTCAGTACGGCCTATCATCCTCAAACTGATGGCCAATCCGAGCGGACTATCCAAACACTTGAGGATATGTTGAGAGCGTGCTCAATGGACTTTAAAGGAGGATGGGATCAACATCTTCCTCTAGTTGAGTTCTCTTATAATAATAGTTTCCACTCGAGCATCCAAATGGCACCATATGAAGCCCTGTATGGGAAAAGGTGTAGAACACCAGCATGTTGGGATGAGGTCGGTGAACGTAAGCTGCTTGGACCAGAAATGGTCGAAGAAATGGTGGAGAAGGTGAAAACCATTCAGCAGCATATCAAGGCAGCCCAAAGTCGACAGAAGAGTTATGCAGATAATCGTCGACGAGACCTTGAGTTTAAAGTCGGAGACATGGTGTTTTTACGCATATCTCCGTGGAAGAAGGTCATGAGGTTTGGAAAGAAAGGGAAGTTAATTCCAAGGTATATTGGCCCCTTCGAGATTCTTGATCGTGTTGGGGCTGTGGCCTATCGACTAGCACTTCCACCTACTATGGCCAAGGTGCATGATGTCTTCCATGTATCCCTCTTAAGGAAGTACATACCAGACCCTTCACATGTACTCTCTTCTGAGGTGGTACAATTAGAAGACGATCTTTCTTATGAGGAGCAACCAGTGAAGATCTTGGATCGTAGAGAAAAAGTTCTACGAAATAAGACAATGCCCCTCGTCAAGGTGTTGTGGAGAAACCACAAGTTTGAAGAAGCAACTTGGGAGTCGGAGGATATGATGAAGCTAAGTTACCCACATTTGTTTTAGTGTGGGAAAAGGAAAATTTCGAGGGCGAAATTTCTTAAGGGGGGAATGTTGTAACGACCCAAAGTTTCATTAATGGAAAATCCCTCTTGATCCAGTTAAATGTTTCATTATGAAAAATGTTTTTATAAGATGTCAACTTCTTTAAGTTTTACGTTAAGATTTGTGACCGTTACTTTTATAGCCGTTGAACAGTGATCGTCTGGGTAGTTTAAATATAAGGCTTTAACGAACCAATTTTCTACTCAGACAAAGGAAGCGATGGCCTCATCCAGTAGAATTGCCCCTTACGAAGCCCATTTGTCGGAGCTCGGAAAGGAGGTGGCGTCTTTGGGCTTTGCCCTTGACCAAGCCCAAGCTGAGCTTCATCAAGTCAAGCTCGAACGTGATCGTCTACGGGAAAAATGGAAGTTGATAGAGATTACCACTCGAGCGATGTTATCCGAGCAACCCCAAGAGTCTGTCACCATTGCACACCTTACCCTTAGGTCTTATGCGGCTATTTTAAGGGGTTATGTAACAAATAAGTAGCACCATGTTCATTACATTATTTTTTTGTATATAATAATAAATATAATTTCTAGTCATTTTTGATGCATTGTAATTAGTTTTTAAAGTACAAATGATGTTTTTAGTTATTATTTAATTAAGAATTATATTTTATTAAATTAAAGGATTTTTGAATTAAATAATATTTTAATAAAATATTATTATTAATATTAAATTAATTTTTATTAAATATAAATGATCTTATAATTTTATGAATGCAATTAAAATTTTTATTAAGGTTTGAAAGCCATTTCTGTCAAAACCCATGAATTTTTTATAAATGTCGGTTTTTATTTTAAAAGTGAAAATTCACATATTTAGAAAATTATTTAGATAAAATAAATATTATTTTTGGAATCAGGACGTCGAAATTATCCAACGGTGAATTTTTCATAATTTTCTGAGACAGTCAAATTTTTGGGTAAAAATTAAATAGCATTTAAATATATAATGTGTTTTATGACATCATAATGACCCAATGGTGATGTAATAAAATACCATAATCCTTATGTTCGGCCAATATGTGTTTTATCATTAAAATAATAAGGTTTTGGGTTTGTTTGACTTACTTTTCAAAGCATTAATGGAGCCCTCAAGACTTATTCAACACTTTGCCTTTTTAAATTAATTTCCATGGGAGTGTGACTCACCTCCACATAAGCAACCCTAATTTTTTTAATAAGTTCGGACCTTGGCCTTGTAAAATATTGTTTTCTTCTTTCCTTTTCCAGAAACCATGGTCAAATACCATGGGATGGTTTGTGGTTTGGATTATTTTAATATAAGGGGTCCCAAACCTAAATAATAAAGAATTCTCTCACCTTTCCTATATAAACCCACCCAAGCTCCCACTTCCTCCTCACCCAAAGCCCTTGAAGTTCGTCCACCCTCTTCCCTACTCTCTCTAGAATCCTCTCAAGGTTCCCCAAGCTCCCAAGAAGCCTCTCACAAGCCTCTCTCTAGCCTTTGGAAGCACACTTCCAAGTAAGGGTTTTTCTTCCTTTCTCATTTTTGTCAATTTTCTTTAAGTTGTATTTCCCTTTTAATTTCATTTATGAATGTTGGGGTATGGTTTCGCACCTCTCCCATACTGCCCTCTTATTGTTTGAATGATGGGAGACCCCTTTCTCTCTCATTAAATTCCCCCCATGTACACCCGTTACTATGCCGAAATTCCGAAAGGAACCTTTTTCTCCTCTTCTATATTCAAGCAATACTTTTGTATCATGAATCTAAATTCCTTTTCAATTGTTGGGACATGTATCTATATGACATTCTTACTATCCATTAGATGTAAATATGATGAGGAACCCCTTTCTCTTTCATCAGCCTTTTTTATGAATTCTTATGTCATGCCGTTACGCTGCCGAAATCACACCGATTTTCTAAGCCAATATCATTGTGTAGTGAATACCATTCCCATTTATCCATCAAGGGTATTCACCTTTATGCACATTTACTTATTGATTGTAAAGTTTCATGTATGAATTCCACATTCCTTTATCGTGGAATAAATGATTATGTTTTATGAATCTATGTTTTATGATCCATGTGGCACACTTATGCATGAAATGAAATGTTTAAGAAGGGTGCGCCCTGATAGCGCTCCAATGCATTGGGTAAAGAATAGTATCATGATACGTCATGTGAAATGAGTGTTGACTCATGCTAATTCAAGTGCAACGAGGGTTTATTCGTGCTTCAAGTGCAATGAGGGTCTACTCATGCTCCATGTGCAGTGAGCCTTGGCTCATGCTAATTCAATGTTAAGTGTTGTTGCCACATTTCCATGTTATGATTATCATGCTTTATCATGCCTTTATGTTCATGTCTCTCTTATGCTCTATTGATATGCCTATTGCCTAACATGTTTTGTACTCCTCATGTTATTCATTGTGTACTCCCTTACTGGGCTTTATAGCTCACCCTTTTCTTATGCATGTCCTCAGGTTATCCCATGCAATGCTAAGTACGAAGGAATGTAGTGGTCATATAAAGGAAGTTTTCAATAAGGATGTTGTATTTCAAGTTTAAAGTTTTTATGTAATGATCCTAAGCCCCAAAGACACTAAACCTCTCGATCTTCTTTGTTGTGTCAAGTGAAGTTTTATGTAATAAAGCATGTTTAAGTTGTAATAAAAAGCAGGGTTGTCATACTAAACTATTAAGATCCTTGAGTTTTGGTTTTTGTTATGTATTAAGTATTCTGAAAAATTAATTTAATGTCCATGTACATCACGTTTCGGGCCTCTACAGTTGGTATCAGAGTAAAGGATTAGTCAAACATTGGAAACTAGGATGTGAGAACTTTAGTGAGATCCCTAGAGATATTTCTATGGTATGTCTAGGGATGTCCCTCAGGTTAAGTATACGTATAGGTTAGTGTCCTAGAATTATGTTGACGATCATGAATAACCTATGGAGAACCTAATGTGCCATGGATTAGAAATTTTTTGATAAGTTATACATCCCATAAGTGACCTTTTGTGATTATGTGGTTACTCGTTATTTTAACTGTTTCTCACACTATGGTTTCTGGTCATAGTCAATGGAGGGAACAAGAATGAATTCAGTTAACATTGATTCCAATGCAAAAATTGGTGACTATGATCTATGAAATTTTCTAATGCCTGGAGAGAACGGTATTGTGATTATGTCGAATCAGTCATCTCGATATAGGATTAACAAGGTGAACTTTAGTTGTATTCATAAGTCATCAAATAAGAGGAAGGTGGAATTTTATGCATGTTCACACAGTGAGGAGCATAGAGAAAATAAGATTGAGATTTATAATGAAGGGAAGAAGAACCATGTGGAATACATCAAATGGAGGGGAAGATGTTATCTTTGTGGAGAAAAGGGTCTTTGAGTGACAAACTGTTATGGTGTCTAATGTCTAATCTGTGGAGAACATGGACATTACCCAAATTAATTACCTAACCTAACCAGTTAATTCTAAATCAAGGAAGGACATATTCCATGCCAATCATTGAATATGATGTATTTAAGGGCTTATGTGTTGGAATTCAATATTAATGTTGTTGAGGAACTTTTATAGTATATTGAAATATCTGTGTATTTGTCTATTGTGGTTTTCAATAAGAATATGGTACCCGTAACCATGAAAAGTTCTTGATATAATTTTTGAAAGCAGATGATATGCACATAATGAAGGGATAAAGAGAAAATAAAATGTTTGATTGTATTCATGTGCTCATTATTAATATAAGGACTAAGTGATATCATGGTTTGAGTATATAGAAATTTTGGGATTTTGGTATGTGGAAAGAGTTAACTTTTGACATAATTCATGTTTTCACTATGGTTCAATGTGTATTTATTTTTCAAGAGAATACATGATTAAGGTATTCACATGTTTGGAATGTGACCAATAAGATATATTGTATGATATATGGGGGATAAATGATGGTATTCACGTGCTTGTTATGTGAGATTTCAAGTAATCATTTTCGTTATACTATGATCTTGGACCGAATTATTTTCGATAAGCCTAAATATTGGAATGAATTAAGTTAGACATCATATAGTATTGTTTAATTCTAGAATTTTTTTTTATTTTATTGCCGGAATGTTATTATAATGTAATTTTACAAAAAAGGAAAACCGGCAGAACGGGCGACAACCCATCGCGTCGGACAAGGATGTGGGAATTGAACCCACAACCGTAGTGTGACAGGACATTATCACCCACCACTGGCCTACAAGATGTCCCTAGTTAGTGGAAATTAGTTTTATTTTATTAAGCGGTATGATGGTTGAAGTATACGTCCGTTTTTGGAACCATATACGAATAATATCACCATAGATGGACTTATGTATATAACCATTGCTAACCTTATGTTTGATACAAATGTAATAACCTTTCATTATATCACATGATCCGCTATCATTTAATGGAAAACAAATTCAACTTTATTTATTTAAGAGATGAAGTGGTAATTGTTCAAGACATTAACAACAATGAGATTGTACCAAAATCAAGTAAGAATTTATTTTAATTCAAAAATTCTTCAAAATTAAGGAAATTATCTTGAAAGCCAAAAAATGTTCTCCCAGTACTCTTATATATGATGAATTAGATGGTACCTTAGATCATCAAAAATATATGGCTTTGTGATTGTTGGCTTTTTCATAACCATGTTCTCTACCACTCTCCATCAGAACATGATGGTTAGATTTTATTTCCATATCCATATTTTCACCTGTGTTCTCCTATATGGAATCCCTGTGATGAGTTACTTTGGGTAATCGTTAAGTTTCATACTTTAGTTTTTAAAATCAAGTTTTAGTATTCCTTTTTACAATGTGGGTTTCTAGGAATAGTAAACGATTTATAAACCCCACAAATTTCGAGGTTGAAATTCATTTTAAGGGGGGTAGAATGTAACAACATGAGATTTTATGAAAAATATTATTTCAATTTCATTGATTTCTTGTGTTTTACGCTACACCAAGAATACCTTGCGTTATACGCAACACCGTATTATTCTTGGATCATGTTACACACAATTTTGATTGTAGTTATTCTACACAACATTGAGTGTGTGTATACATATATATATATATATATATTCAATGTATAAATGAAATATGGTTGGATTATGTTATACGAAACAACAAAGGAGTCTTGAATCACACTCAACCTTGACTTGGCTTTCATTACACGCAATCGTGACCTTCTTCAATAGCCTGTGTAGTACACAAAATTGAGTTTCACTAAACAATGATATATTGTTATAATATTATTATGGACTAGCCGTTATGAATAGTATTAAGTAAATTTTGAATTTGATAACATTATTATTCATCTTACATTTTTTCTAGAACATGGTATTCAAACAAAATCAATTTTTCAAGTAAAATAAGTATTTTTAAAAAAATGTAGTTTTGTCGCCTTTTGTTGGAACACCTACATTAAATCTTATTTTTGAGATGTCTATAATTTCAATTTTTCAAAATAAAATTTTTCTTTGGAATCAGGATATAAAAATTTACTTTGTATAAATTTTTCATTTTATTCTGATAACCTTCATATTTTGATGAATAGTAAAAACACGCTATATTTTAATTAAAAACAACTTATTTCATCACAATAATTTATATGGATAGATTATGTTTTTAATTAGTTTTAAAGTTTAATTAGAATATATTTTTACTGTTTAATCTCATGTTGCTCATTGGAATTAATTTCACTTTGAAATTGGATATAAACAAGTGATGATCTTTTGATAGTTGTTATTTCTTAGAAACACGATATTTGTTTTGATAATAGGAATTACTTTTAAAAATAATTAATTCCAATTATATATTTTGAATTTGTAAAAATGGAAATCATTTTTGAATTTGGAATATCAAATATATCTTAGGTTGAATTTTTGGTATTTTATTGAAAAACTTCAATTTTTGATGAATAGTGAAAACACTGAGTTTTTGGTTAAAACATAATTTTTATTTAAATAATAATATATTTGATTTAAATTTTTTTAGGATAAAATGGAGACATAATAATAATATATGTTCAATGAAATTCATTAGAATCATTTTATAATAATTTTATATTTATAAAAATTGTATTGTACTTTTAACCATCTTTTACCCACCTCTTAGGGTCATTTGAAATTGTTCATAAAACATAATTTCACCGCTTATGTGAGTTTAATATCGAAGATCCAAGAGACACGGTTAATATCAAGGGGTAAAATTTGGTTCAATTTGATAAAAATAATTTTTGTGAATAGTAACATTTTACTTTTATTTACCATGGTTAAAGGTAAATAGGGTAAATCAAGGTTAAAAGAATATTATAATAATTCAAAATTACCTTAACACATGTCCAATCATTATTGGATGAGTAATGGCTGACCATGGACAACTTTGGGTCGATTTTGGGACCTCATGAAGCCACTTATAATAGATAATGACACATTAGATTATTTATTATAATGTAATGACAAAATTCGCATTAACAAAAATACTATAGTAATTATTTTATATAATGGGATATATAATTTATATTTTTGACTATAAATATTAATTGAGAAGCTAAATATTTTTCCTACATTTTTGTATTTTTTTATAATTTTTAGACATCAAATAAATTATATTATTTATGACACAATAATGATACAGTATTAACTCATTAATAAATGATTTAAATAAATAAGATTATAATGATTAAAATATCATCCAGAACCTGTCCCATTCGAATTGGATGATTTTAATTCTAATATGAGTCATCTTATCATCGATATTAATGTGTTTTTGACTTCTTTAAACCAACGTTATGTTTATAATAAAATAATGCTT
Organism: Viscum album; assembly: GCA_963277665.1. Taxonomy (NCBI): domain Eukaryota; kingdom Viridiplantae; phylum Streptophyta; class Magnoliopsida; order Santalales; family Viscaceae; genus Viscum; species Viscum album. The sequence goes on along the minus strand of OY728157.1, from coordinate 1,066,768,652 downwards.
CCACACATTCCTAAATAACCCCTCCACTCCCTTATAAAAGGAGACCATTTCTATGCAATTACTCAAACCTCTCAATCCTTTTGGATCATACAAAATCTAACCAAATAAGATCCCTACATCCATATCCTCCCCCTACAAGACTTACATTAGGCATAAAGCACTTCATGAAGTCCTTTTGGTTCAAACCAAGGGAAGTTACCCAAATTAAAGGTAATAGTTTCTCCTAAGTTGTTTTCTTTTACTCTACTTCTCCAACCCCTAAACTCTTTTTAATCCTCCCTTTTGTGACAACAATAGTATACTCAAAATAATAGGATGTTGTTATGATAAGTATTATAACTACACTTACACACACCTCCATATAATGGCTGAAGAACATAATGTTTTTGTGATGGAAAACTAACGCCTCACGAAACGATGATTGTTTGAGTGTCTCCTACTGCCTCTCATGGTGGCCATTATGTTGGAACTGTATTTATATTTGATATATATTGTATTTATTATTTCCTTATTCTTCATTACTTCCCAATTATATCAAGACTTTATGGTTTCCATAGTGGGTAAATACGACGATCTCATTTGAGAAAGTGCGGACTACCACCCCCTCAAAGTGATGTGATTCATTAATTCCTAATGTAGAATGAATAAAGGATGGAGATAATGATATTATATATGATATTATACTAGAATTATAATATACCTATGTATCATTATTTTTTAATTCTATTAAAATAACAAATATAAATAAAATTAGTGTTCATGTGTACGTACGGTTTACCGTCTCCATGAACGTGGCATTTCATTTCTTACCTCCACATGTTTTGTACTATTATAAATACATGTATATGCTGGATATATAATGAATATATATGATATATAAATCATTATTTACATTCTCTAATTAATTATACCATGATATAAGTAATAATAACATCAATAATATCAATTCCAAACATGTATGATAAATAAGTTGATTTTACCCAAAACGTTGCTTTAACATGGGATTAAAAAAAGAACGGGTAATATAAAGTTATAAGTGAACCATATATGATATAATAACAACGAATATGATTCTGTATTAAGTCAATGACATTATTTAAATCATTGTATAGGAGGTTCGGATACGTACGAAGCATATCTGACCTAAGGTAAGGGATAATTATTCCAATCTCGCTCTTATCCGAGATTGTTTATTTGTAAGTATTTTCTGGGGTTATATTTTTTATCCATGTCCATATGTTCTCAAAATGATTTCATAAAATGTTTACATTCCTTAAATGTATGTTTAACGACATTTTTACCCTTTTCTTACTTTTACCCCATTGTATGGAAGGAATATTTCTTTTGTATACCGTTTGAGGTTCTTTTTGACTTTTCGGACAAAAGTACAAGAAGAATGTCATTTTTAACTTATACAGCGTGAACAGATTTTTACAGTTTCATAACTCCTCATTTTCAAGAAGATTACTCTACAAGATTTTATGAATATTTTCAAAAAAATTAATTTTATTATAAAATTGAATGGAATTTTGTAAAAGGAAAATGATTTTGAAGAAGAAAGGATGTTTTCCTCATGAATTCATTTCAAGTGTTTTATCAAAACCATTTTCCATCTAAGATGAAATTATTTCATATGTGTATGTTTCAAGTATAATTTCTCTATGATTTACATGGTTTCACTTTTCTTATAATTAAATATCCATTTCTTTATATGGATTGTGTGATGATGGGATGATGTTTATGAAACCCATTTTATTCTTTGGGTTATAATGAATGTTTTATGTATATTTTGTGGCACAAGTAAGAATGATTTCAATATGAGATGGGTGTAACCTATATATCCCTTTAATGAATTAGGTAAATATTTATATCTCATTAGATATACATGGATGGAATGGAAAGAAAACCTGGTTCAGTAATACAGGGCTGGAACGACAAGTAAACCCGGTTCAGTAAGGGAATTTGTCACTAAGATGGTCTTGGTAGAAATGCCTTGGCTACTATGGAAATCATTAAATATTCCTAATGTATTCCATAATTACATGTTTTTTCCCATTCTAGTTTATCATTGTTAATGTTCATTTATGATATATGCCTTATCTATGGCCATGTTTTATGTTATTGCCCATGATTTTGATGTTTAAACATTATGTACATTTTTTTAAGTTCAAATGTATATGATTTGTTTTATTTTATCCATTCTTACCCTTACTGAGTATTTGAGCTCACCCTTTATACATTTTCTTTTCCCCAGGACTTAAAGAAAGGTTATAGGTAAGATAACCAAACGGGGAAGATCTTTATGGGAGATGTTGAAGATCTTTCACCACGATTAGAAGATTATGTTACGAGTTTCCAAAGACACTAAACTATTAAAATCCATGAGTTTTGGTTTTTGTTATGTATTAAGTATTCATAAAAAGTAATGTAATGTCCATGTACGTCATGCTTCGAGCCTCTATAATTATTCTGCCCTGACATTGTCAGGTTGCACACCCAGAATGCATAAATGATCATGTTCCGGAGGTAGAGGGCCTCGGTCCTCATGTTACTCCTCTAGTAGAGCTATCTTTGGAACCTCCTCCTATGCCTAAGATGGGTGATGATTCCTAGTTTTTATAAGGTTTATTATTTTTAATGATAATATTAATGATGGAATATGAAGTTCCCCAATAATGGTAGAGATGGCTCGCGGCTTTCAGCATCAGCATCCTTCTACATTCTAATAGGATAGATGAAAAATTTATACAGGGTCATGGATGAAGGAAATACTATATATTTTTGAGCACCTATAGATTCCACTAGATTGGAGGTTTCGAGTTTCTATATAAATGTTTTTCGATTCTTCCAAGAGGTGGCAGGACGCCATCACCTAGGAAGGACATTATAGAGAGATAGTTTGTGCTGATTTTTAGACTGTATTCTATGATTACGTCATTCCCACAACTCTTAGAGATGATAGATCTAAAGAGACCATGAATCTTCCTAATGGTACCATGTCAGTTATGGATTACTCATCATATTTATCTAAGGTACATTTATTTGTCCTTCTCTAGAAGCTTTTGATCTGATGGTTTTTTGGTTATTTGAGGGTGGGTTATGTTCCACCATCTGTTTTTAATTCAATGTGTTTAGGATGATGACAATTTCTCATATCATCATCTAGGAACTAATTAAATTGATAAATAAGAGAGATTTTGAGGGTAAAACCAAGGGTATTTAGAAACCTAAGGCTTCTAGTGTATCTTTATCAATGAGAATACAACACTTCCGAGAGTCTCATGGAGGTAGTAGTGTTTAGGATCCTTCAACAGGACAATAGTCGATCACCCATCAATGTGTCATTCCAGTAAACATCCAACAGTTGTGCATGAAGAATCTAGTTGAGTGTATAGGATTTCAATGAATGACCCATTTCCAATACTTTAGTATTCCTTTTTCAACGCCTATCAAGATGGGGTATGCAACTACCCCTAAATCAGGATCAGGGTCATAATGATCCTGAAATTAGGTAGCTAGAGTCCCACTAGTTGATTAGTTCATGGTGTTGGTAGATTTCGAGGAAACCATAATTATGATTCTTAGAATCATCGTCATTATAGAGATCCATCTCAGGGAAATTTGGTGGTGACTTATGGCCACAGTACTGGATAGCTACATGAAATCAAGCCTATTCCACATGTGGAGATTGTCCATCCAACTACTGAACAAGGTATTATTCTACTAGCCTTGACCTTCTATCTGCTTTGCTTGATACAAGCCTGTTTCGATGGTTCATATATGATGAAATCACTAAGTTCTATTCCTCAATGATGAGTTATATCATGGATTTATGAAACTAGATAAACCCTACTGTATCTAATCATAGGGTGTTTTCATCTGTCATAATTTTCATCTTTAAATAAGCAGTTACATATTCTAATGGGAAATGTAAATTCTAGAAATGGAATGTTTTGATGTATTCATCATGATAGACCAGTTAGATACCAACAGTGGCTATATTGATTTCTATCTCTAGAGGGTGATGTTTATCTCACTAGAGGGAATTGTACACATGCACATGGGGAAATGGGACCATATTGAGACATGAATAGGACTCATGTAGTAGAGGTTGGGAAGCATTATGATGTTGGTTGATAGACTCTAACTCTATGACCAAGGGTTACAACCCAGTGTCTTTCCACTAGTAGTATATTGTTTCCAAGATTTTCTTTTGATGAAATTTTTATTATACCTCTAGTGAGATAGGTAGAGTTTATTATTGATATCATTCTAGGAGTGTCACATATTACCACTCCTTATATGATGGAACAATAATAGATTCTAGAGATTAAGAATCTTCTTGAGGATCTTGAGGGAAATTGAATTACATGGCCCAACACTTCTCTTAGGGGTTTAACTGTCCTCTTTTCTATGAATATATATGGAAACCTTCCACTTTTCCGATATTGTTGATTGTTATATTGGATGACTTTTATGAAATTATATCCTTTCCCTAGAATAGAAGACCTATGTGATCAACATTATTGAGTTAAGGTTTTTTGAAATATATATATGAAGTTGATATACCCTTAGGTGCATTTCAATACATTAGACGTACCTCGCATAGCTTTTAAGAGTAGGTATGGTCTATACGAGTACCTTATTAGGCCATTGTAACTCAAGAATGCGTCAGTTGTCTTAATAGCTCTTATTAATTTTGTTTTCAACCCCTATCTATATTCATTTTTTTATTCAATGATGATATATTAGTGTATTCTCACTCTATACATGACAATACAACACACAATGGGATCGTACTTAATACACAAAGAGAGCAGCAAATTTATGCTAATATTAGTAAATGACACATTTAGATCAACAAAATTCCCCTTCATGGGTCATATCATCTCATTCCCAATAGTTTTAATTGACCTGGAAAATGTTAGAGATGTAGGATATTGGGAGTATCCTAGGAGCATTTATGATATTGGGAGTATCTTAAGGAATGTAGGATATTATAGATGTTTAATTCATGATTTACCATTCCTTTCAGCTCCGCATATATGCTTGAAAAATAATTGTGTGATATTTTATTGGTCCGAATCATTTGAAGTAACATTTCTATAGAATAAGGGCATACTATATTGAGTGGTGATAATGAATTTTCCAAATCCAGAAAGATCTTATACAGTTTACAATTATATTTAAGGTATCAAACATGGATTTGTTCTATTGTAGGTCAAGTGAATTTTTGCGTATTATTCTCATTAGTTGTGGCCTCATGAGTGGAATTACCTTGTTCAAAACCTTGACCTTTCAGTAGTTGATTATTCACGATAGTGTTGGATACTTCATCTCCTAGGCGATAGTTCTGTGGTGTTCATAGACCACAAAATCCAAGAATATATCATTAATAATTGCGATATGAGTCTTAAAAGCATAGTTTGGTTGAGTATCTACAATATATTTATTTTGAACATGCATACACTCTTAAGAAAGGTAATTTTTTAGTTGATACTCTAATCTCGAATATTCAGACCAAGGTGGTCCAGGAGTCTATTGAAAAATGGAAACTTATGGACTTATTCTCACAAATGATTATTGAGGTTCAAAAGGATTATGGTTAGAATATTCTTTTGTACATAGTGGTAAATAAAATACACTTATTAAACATTTAAGGTCATAATAGTAATCAGATCATGAAGATCTAGTCCTATGGGAATGTGTCTCATATGAGTACAGTACTTCTGGATGGATAGTCAATATGGATGATAATATATCATTCGATGGGTGTTCATGGGTACCACCTGACATCAGAGAGGATCTAATGAGGAGTTTCCACAAAACTACATGGGCGGTTCACCTAGTTGTTAATAAAATTTATTGAGATCTACAATGTAAATATGGGTGGACCAATATAAAGCATGAGATAAATGGTTTTATAATAGGATGTTCCACATTTCATCTATTTAAGGTGGAACATTAGAGTTTTGTAGGACTTCTTGAGCTATTTTCCATTCCTTAGTGGAAATAGGATGATGTTTTGATGGACTTACAAACATGTATAACCATTTCAACTCATGGAAACAATGCAGTTTGGGTTGTCATTGATCATCTTACAGTGGTTCTAAACTTCTTAACTATGCGAGAGAACTTATCTATGATTAGTTGGGAATACTGTATGTGAAAACTATTGTACATATTTTTGTGTAACATTGTTCTATCATTTCTGATTGAGACAATCATTTTACATTATGGTTCTTGAAAGTGTTACAGAAGGCCTGGGGTATGTGTGTACTTTTATAGCAGCCTTTCACCCATAGACCAATTTTAAATGAGAGGGTAAAATACAGGTGATAGAGGATATTCTCAATTCTGTCACTCAAATCATTGGGGATTCCTAGGAGAAACACATTCCCGACAATGATTTTTCTTTTAAAAAAACATTCATGATTCCAATGAGATGTATCCTTATAAATCCTTGTAAGGTAGGTCATGTCGCTCACCTCAATACAGGATAGATTAAGGGGAATCAGTTGTGCATAGGCCCTGCCTTTTGTAGGACCCTACAAAGAATGTATAGCTATTCAAGAAATGTATGTCGATAACTCAGTCCAGTCGTTAGACTTAATCCAATAGATATCAATGACCTCTTTAGATCATGGTTGGGGACTAAGTTTTCTTGATTGTATCTCCTAGGTTGGGTCATAGACATATTTGCATGAAAGATAAGATATCATTCAGGATCATTGAACCCTTCTAGGATGAGAAGAATATCAAAAAATTATCTTACAAGTTGATACTTACTTAGTGATAATAGTCAATGAATGATTGGAGCATAAAGACACTCTGAGAAAGCTATATTTTTCTCCTACGGGTTATATGGATATCGATCCGAGTATAGAAAAAGAACTAGGAATGGTATGTTTTATACAATCTCAGTGGTTGGTTCTCTTTGCTAACAACACCTCATTACCCTCACATGGGAAACTCAGGTATGAATTTATCTAAGGAGTAGAGGATGTAATTATACCAGTTTTTACCAAGGTACAGATCTTTGGTTTTTCTTTTTTATTATTTTCTTTTATCAAGGTAAAGGAATGATATGGCCTATTAATTGATTGAGGAATATTTGGGGATAGTTCAGAGCCTAGTGGTCTAGATAATGGGCTACACGTTGTGCCGCAAAATTACTATAAACTATTCAGATCTAGGCACATGACCATGCGGCTTACTAAAGAACGTTCCATTGACTTCATGCATTAATTTTTCATGGTTTGGTAAAAAGTGTGCATAAAACGTATAAGCCCAATTTTATGGGTGTAATTTACCATTTTTCCCCACATATAAATCTAACATATTTCTTAATTTCCCTACATCTATAATAAAAAATGTAGGGTTCCTCCTCCTTTTATGTAAAACACTCACCCTCAATAGATTTATGATATCCCATGTATCCGGTGTCTGATCCTTGGTCTGTTATATGTTTTGGAACATCAATGGTAAGGCTCTCTAGTGTCTCTGTTCACATCTATATTATTAATTCCATATATTGTGATGTTTGGTAATTGTATCATATGCTATTTTTTAGGGAATTGTACAAAAACTCAGATCTCTTCCAACCCACATTGAATCTGAGGTCAATATCAAGCGAGGATTTATCTATATCCAAAAGGTAGGTGGCCACCTACTTTTCTTTCTATATTTTGGTTGTTTTTATTTAATATTATTGTTCCATAGGCTGCCATTTTCGGTGCTCCATTATGGATTTGATTCCTTCATGTCTAAATAACCTAGAGCATTGAAATAGGTTAATTGTGTTTGGGTTACAAGTTTTTTGATCACCCATTATTTATATGACACCCATGTTGTGGGCTACCAAAACATTCCATTTTATGCTAATTTCCCAAAATTAAAGATTATGGTTTTTAGTTCATGGTATTAGTTTAAATTGAATTGACCATTATATGAGGTGCATTTGATGTATAAAAAGGTCTCTAAATGGTTCTTATCAATATTTTAATTATAATTTTAATAATAGGAATGTGATTATTTGAATATCACATTTGGGACATCCCACATTGTCATGAAATGAGATTATCATGTAAGGAAACTCAATGATGAACCACATAGGTTTTCTAGGATGATATTTCCTCAACCGTCTATCGAACTGTATTCAAATTTAATGATTTCATTGTTTGGAATGGCCTTTCCTTATTATTTTTTTATAATGGAATTTGTTGTTTCAATTGATATGATGTAAAATGGTTTTCCTTGCATTATATATTTTAAAATCTCATGTCATTACATTTCCTATAAATAATTATATAAATGTATGGGATGGAGGAATGGTTATCCTTATCATATTATGACATCAATATATATGTATGGGTAAGATACCTACTTATCCATTTCCAATTATAATATCTAATTGGGAGGGAGTCATTCAAAACTCATGCCAGATATTATATACGTGTATGAATGAGAGGCATGATCACTTCGTTTCGTTGAAAATTATTATATATAAATGTAGGGATGAGAGGAACACCTACCTAATTCTAGTGATAATCTATATATATATATACATATACATAGAGACATAATTATACAAACCATCATTGAGATGGAGTAGGCAGACCGACCCAGTATCCTTCTGGAACATGAGCGGGGTGTTAATTGTTTATTCTTTATAGGATAAATTCTATCGAATAGATTAACACTCTTTACATACGATAGTTTTCATAGATTACCTGTAGAAAATATTGGAGGTGGCCTACTGAGATGTTATCTCACACCCTAATTGGTCCACCTTAGCCACCTAAGAAGACTATTTTCTAGTATGTATGGATAGAGGAAAAAACAACTCATCTAGATGATGAATCTTACTATTTAGTTGTATCATGGGAGTAAAGGATCATTCCTAGGCTCATGATTGTATAGGGAAACGTTTTGGATTTTTTTTAATTTTTTATTTTATATTAGCATGTCGTCTTACAATATTTTATTTCAATTTTATACAGACATTCCATGCAATCACATCGATATCAAACACTACATATGTGGATATTTTTATTCAATTCGTTTATTTATACTTTTCTATATCTATATACATTACTTCTATTCATTGTATTTATCTAATTGGATAGGCTTCTTCGACTGGATATTTCTGTTACATCCATTGTATACTCTGACATTAGGGTATTGTCTCCTACACGTTCTATCCTGAAACCTCCACTACTAGTCTAACACCCCTAGCTTAATGGGAGAGACGCCAAAGCATATGCGACTAGTCAGACATAGGGCACGGGTTTAGTGGAAGAATGTTCTTGGACATCACAAATATAAACAAATCACATATATCAACCAGTCATAATTAATTCCCACAATTAATAAACGTATTCAACAATCCAAAAATTCTAAAATTTCAAATCATTCACAATAAATTTATTAAGAATATTAATTAATTCAGTCAAGGGTATTAATTGGTCGCAAAATCTTGCAATACTATAACTTTTATATGTGAGAAAAAATCAAGATTAAGGGATTCAAAAATTAAACAACCCACCGTGATTCGTTGAGTGAAATTATATTAATGGAAATACCTAAAATCAATGTTGCTCAATGACATAGATATGAGTTCCAGATCTAGTTCCCTAAACCAAATCAATAATTTCATGATCTATAAAATATAGATTAATGTCTACGAATATAGTCAATGTCTCCTAATATTCATTTAGATAATAAGTACCAGAGGATTAAATCCACCAACGTATTAAATATGAAGGACAATATATGGAATATAGATTTAGATGTGACCTAGTAACTATGATAAGTGAAGATCATAGATTCTGGCTTAGAATCTTGATGAAAAGAGTTCTGAAATCCTTTTAACCCCTCCATAATGCTCAAGAGTTTCACAACAATGTTAATTTCCGATGAATCATCAAAATGAGGGACCTTTTGGGTTTAAAGGAAATAAAAATATATATTCTGATGAAAATAATTTGTTTGAATGGTTTTTATGTGTAGGGTGCATGGTTTAAAAACCCATGTGCCAACTATGTTTCCCTCAAAGTCTAGAGTCTCACGGTTAACTACATTAGGCATATTGTTTACTATAACTATGATCCAACCATGAATATTTCACTTTTTCCCAAAAATTTCTTAAAACTCAACCCAAATTCACCCCAAGTACAAAATCTATCCAAAGGTACAAAAATAAATAAAAACAAACCTGAATGTCTGCCCAAGATAACTCCGGGAATGGTCAGGGTCTTACACATTTTTTGGTTTGTAATATTTCAATACAGTGTTTTTGGGTGAATTTTTATATTCCCTTCAGAACAAAAAATATATCTTATGTTTAATATCCATATAAAATTTCCAATTACTCTACATAGATACCCTTAATAAAAATTCTCAGAAGACTCTTAAAATTTTATCTGTAATTTTATGTAAAAATAATAAATGATAAATTTTTTTATTATAATAAATATTATCATATTTCAGTAATGACATCCCAAGTGGATTATATCATTGTAATTAAAATACTACGTTATCTGTCTGTGTAAATTCTCATGTGAATTCGAGTACAAATACAAAGATTTCTAAAATTAATATTCTTGTATTGTTTAGAAAATTAATGTCATTCTTCCATTCATCATCAATGATTTAGACTATGATTATTTTTATAAAACTTTTTTATTTAATTTAATTATCTAATTTCTCATCTATATAAATATTTTTATTTATCGCCATTATTTGTTTCTCATGATAATTTTTTTCTCACTTTTAAATAATTATTTATCATTGATATTTGTATTAAAATTTTCATCAATGCGGATTCAATTAGTAGGTGAAAAAACATTTTCTACAATAATCAAAAAGAAATTAAGATGAAATATCAAATATTTGTATTTTAATTATAAAATATAGTTAAATATATATATATATATATAATTTGGGTCATGAAACGTATATAAAAATAGTTTTTCTTTTATTCAATAGTTGATGGGATTTTTAATATATATCAAGTATCTGAATCCTTTAGTTATGGTTATATACGGCATAAATGACATCTGAATTAGAAGATCAACCTCTATGGAATTCATATTCAGTCCTATATCTATTTTAACGACCTTTAGAACAAGATACCAACTTTTTTAGGACATTGATTGTTAAATACATACACTACTTGTGACTGTACTATTCGGGGTTCCTCAGTTTACCCATCATTGTTTAAATTAAGATTCATGAATCCCAATTTGTTGATTAAAAGTAAAATACAATTATCAACATATTTTAAATGAAAAAATGGTAATCGAAATACTGTATAATCTAAATTAAATATTCTAATGAAGGTAAATTACTAAATATCTACATAAATTAATTTTTTCGTTTTTGGTAATATATAGTTTCATTAAATCCATGAAACTATAAACTATATTAATTTCTTCATATAGTTTTCATCAATTTTGTTTACATTAAACACATAAAGTTTATATGTGTACCAATTATAATAAAACATATTATAACTATTTCAACTATCCAACCACTATCCTCCTCATGAAATTAATTTAAAAATTTAAGATTATTTTTTAATAATATTTTATCAAAAATAGCTTCTAATTTTTTGTATATCTATAGTGGATATATATATATATATATATTATCTTATTATGGATTCAAATTGCTATAAATTTAATTACTCGCCACAATATATGGTGTAGCCTCTACACTGTTATCTAAGTCATAAAAATATGTGAACATTCAATTTGTGAGGGTAACAGTGAAAATATCACTTCCTGAAATTTCATTAACGATAATGTTCCCATTGTAAAATGATTTTGGGACCTCATTTATATCCCCCTAGAATAATAATTTTTTATAACTTCTTGTAAAAAAATAGTATAATATAATATATCCTTCTGTAATGTTTCTATTTTTTCATTCTGATTTTATATCATCATATACCACATAGTTGTTTTTATCCATCAAGTAGACCATTATACCAAATGAATATGGTGAGAAAAAAATCTCAAATTCAAATAATTTTATAGAAATTTATATTTAAAACACTATAAACTACATTTATTCTTCGAATATTCCAGATACAACTTTAAAAATGGCGAATAACTTGTTCAATTTGACTAAGATATTTTTGTTGAAAATAGAATATATTGCTACAATTGTTAAATATGGTCTGAACACATGATTTTTATTTGAATTTAAATCTATTAATGTTAATCAATTCATTTAAAAAATAATATTTATATTTAATCAATATGTTTTGATAACCATTATATCACTTCAGAAGTGAAAAAATTGAAATAGCTTATTTTATGAATGTTCGTGATCTATTAGATGAATAAATTTTATCCTATATAATTCCATAAAAACAAGTATAACACTCTCCCAATATACTAAACATTTAAAATATAATTTCTTCCATATGATTTATACCTGATTTGTTTTTAATTATCCAATGAAACATTCAATTAAATGTTTAATATGTAAACAAAATTAAGAAAATTTTAGCATAAAAAACATGTTACAATATTTAAAACAAAAAAAAAAAATTTCTAACCTGATTCCACATTATTGACCCGGAATCATGTTCCTTTAAATGATTATATACAAATACATTAATAACCTATACATCTGTTAAAAATGAATAATGTGTCATGCCAATTTCTAAATTTCCATAAAATATTTATTCCCATTATTTAAATTAAATCCACTGGTGTTAAAATATATAAGTTAAATGAAATACAATATTAATATACTTTTTCAACCAAACTATGTCTATACATTATTCACATATGTGACCCCCTAAAATTAAATCGATATTTTACCTAGAAAATTTTCCATTATTAGGAAATTCATTTATCGTCTGAAGAGACATGGATCTAAATGTTAAATATTCTTGTCTAAAAGAATTGTAAAACATAAAACTAATAGAAAATATCAATTTTTATTACCAATTAATGGATCTAGATGTCTATAAATATCATCATCAATATTTTTTTATACCTAAAATAAGTAGAGAAACCATAATGTATATACATTTCATAGGAAACCGTACCAAAAAATTTAAAATTTTTCTAGATTAATAGTCCTTTTTCATGGGTGAATAATTGTTAAAAAAGGATCCATTACTTCTATAATATAACTCATGATGTAGGTTTCATGTTTTCCCAAAATTTAGTATACGAATGATCACTATTATTAAACTATGTAGTGTCCCATTTTTTTTACATAAATATTTATTTTAAATTATTTCGATGATAATTGACATACATCCTCCAAACCGAATATATAGTAACCTAAATTGTCAAATACTTTTCCAATTTAATTATACTTTTCAAGTACATGATTTATCTAAACTATATAAATCTATATTATTATTTTTATTTTTATGATTTTATTCAAAATAAAAAATATAATTAAATTAAAAATATATACCATTTATTTTTCATGTATGATGAACCCATGCATACATTACTATAGGTGTACAGTGGTTTCACTAAACATTTTTTATTTTTTTAAATCCTTTTCAATATTATAAATTATTTATTATTCATAAAATTCCATTTCCATTTAATTTAAAAAAAATTAAAAAAAATGTACAAAGTACGCTAATTATATCATTATTAAGAAACTAAAAGAAATGATCTGAATTTGTTTGGTTTATGATGTTTTCATACAAAGCTAGTCGGCGATGCTTGATATTCCCCTCAGAATAAATATGATTTTTTACGGTAAGATCCATATAAAATTTCCAGCAACTCTATTTACTGATACTTAATATGAATTTTCCACTATATACTTCTAATATAAATTATCACTATATGTAAAAATCATAACCAAAATAATATTTCATTATTTTATTTTAAAAAATATTGAATATTAAAATATTCCCACATTGTCTTCCCAAATGGGTGTTATTATTTTAAAAATAACAATATATTATCTATCTATGTTAATATAAATATGAATTTGTGTACAAAGAAAAATGTATCAAATAAAAATAGACATTTTTCGTTGAGCATATTAAATATATTCTTCAATTTAACATGAATTTTTTAACCTATAATACTTTTTTGTAAAAAAAATTATGTAATGAAAATATTTACATTCTCATCCTTATATTGTTTTATTTCTCACACTCATTTATTATCTCACCTTAATCATTTTCTCTCATTTGGACTTTTATTTATCATTTACATTTCAATTAATTTTTTCTACAAGGTGGGTTTAATCAAAATGAGAAAAAAATATAAGCATGACTGAGAAAAAATTTAATTTCAAACATAAAACATTTGTATAGAAATAATAAAATATAGAGAATATAAATATATATATATGTCATAATGTATTTTTATTAATATTTTTAATTTTATTCATTTGTAGATGGGAATTTTACAATATATCAAATACCTTTTTCCTCTCCCTATGGACCTATTTGACATAAATGGAATTCCAATTAAAGATCAGCCTCAATGTAATTCCTATTCGATTCTAAAACTATTATAACTTATTTTAGAGTAATATTAGAATTTTTTAGGACATAAATTATTAAATTCTTATGTTAATCCTGATTTAATTATCATGGATTACTCATTTTTCCCATTATTATTGAAATTCACATCAACGAGGCCCAATTAGTTGGTTTAAATTAAACTTTCATTATCAACCTATTTTCAATGATAATATGTCACCTAAAAATAATAGAATAAAAAAAATATATTGATGATAAATTTATAATATTTAGATAAATTATATTTTTATTATTAGTAATAGATACATGAATTACATCCCTCTAAATATTAACTCTATTATTTTTCATCATATAGTGTTCATCATTTTCCATTAAATACAAGATAGGAAATCGATTTTTGTAACAATTATAATGAAATAGATGAAAACTATTTCAACTCTCCAACTATTGTATTATTGATAAATCTAATTAACTAATTTAAGGTAATCAATTAACAATATAACATAAAAACTACATTATAAAGTATTAATTATTTATAATATATATATAATCCTTTTATGGATTCAAATTGATTATAATTTTATTACTGGACATAATATATGGTGTAATATCTACCCTGATATGTAAGACATAAAATTAAGACGATATATAATTTGGGTTGGAAACAGTGAAAGTGTCAATTCGTTAAATTACATCAACCAAAACATTAATATTGTGACGTGATTTTGGGAGCTCACATCTATCCACATCAGGAAATAATTTTTATGAACTTCTAAACATTATTAGTTCCCTATAATATAACATTCTAAAAAAATTCTATTATAGCATTATAAAGTTATATCTTCATTACCATGTAGTGGTGTATATCCATCTTGTAAACCATTATACCAAATAAATTTGGTGGGAAGAACATCTATAACTCTCATAATGTGATATAAATTTATTTTTCAATTAGTAAATACCTATTTTATTCTATAAAATTTATAGATATTAATTAAAAAATGAATAAGAACATGTTAATTTCTTCATCATATTTAATAAAATTGTTATATATAGCCACAATTATTAAATATAGTTTCAAATATAAAATTTCATATATATATATACGAGTCAAAATTAATCAATTATTTGAAAAAAATACTATTAATATTTAATGAATACATTTGTAGAATCATTATAAAACCTAGGAAGTGGAAAAACATAAATATATATTTCTAGGAAATTTTGTGAGATTCTAGAAGAAGAATTTCTCTCATCCACCCTTTTATGAAACCAATTGTTCCCATATACACATATAAATCATTTTCTAAATATCATTTATTCCATATTATATCTTACTTTATATGTTTTGTAATGCTCTGATGACACTTTCAGTTAAATGTTTTATATGTATATGAAATCATGAAAAGATGTGAAATAAAAAAATTATTACATTATTTAAAAAAGAAATAATCAATTTTTCAGAGATACATTGATAAAATTTTATAGGAAACATTTTCCTTAATTGATAATATCCATTACATTAATAACCAATTCATCCAATGTAAATGAATAAGATTTTATGCCAATTTATGAATTCCACTTTAATATTAATTCCCATAATCAAAATATAATCATTTGTTGTAAAAATTTATGATATAAATGTAATACTATCCTTTTTTAACCATTTTAATTCTATAAATTATTAATATATGTGACACCCTAAAATTCCTTTGATATTTTACATTAAAAATTTACCATTTCAATGAAAGTTATCTATCGTCTGAAATAACATGGATCTGAATATCAAATCTACTACACTGTGAGAACGGTACATATTAACACTCATAAACCATATCAATTTTTATATCAAATTAATGGATTTAGATTAAACTCAATATCATTTTCATATTCATTCATCCCTAAAATAAGTATTGTTAACATAATGCATTTACATAATATATTCAACCATTGTGATAATTTATAATTTTTTTTAAAAAAAATATTCATGTCATGTGGGTGCTTATTGCTATAAAAAAATAATTCACTCCTTATATAATAACATCAGGATGATGGATTCAGGTTTTTCCCAAATTTTGGATAATGATGATCATTTTTCATCAACTAAGTAGCGTCTTTTTGTATTTTAAGATTAAAATCATTAATTATTTTAAATTATTTCAATGTTAATTTTCATTCACACTCGACACCATATTTATAGTTATCTAAAAAAACAAATTATTTTATTTTATAATTAATTTCGTTATGTATATGATTTATCCAACATGTATTGAGACACATAACAATTTTGTAATTTTTAAAATTTACACAATCCTATAAAAAAGTGTACTATAATTTAGAAATACATATATTTATTCATATTTCACACCCATGAAACATAATATTTTTTTATGTTCAGATATTAAATAATGAAAATAATTATGGTCAAGAATAATATTATTCAAATGAGAGAGAGTTACTTTTTATTGTTAGTTCCACTCCAATAATTTTTAGTCTTCTAATTATGCAGTATTCCTATGGAAGGAAATATCATATATATAGTATCCAAAAAATATTATTTCATCATTGAATAGTCTGTTAACTTCTAAAATAAATTTTCAAAATATATAAGTTCAAATTCCACAATAGTTTTTTCCCCAATACAATCTATGACATTGAATACACAAATTGTGATATAAAAACCTTTAAATTTTAATACTATTCTATTAAATGTATACATATCATTCATCCTCATGTTTCTCAGGACATTTATAATTGTAATATATATTGTAATCACCAATGTGTTCATCCAACCCCTCTAGTAAGATCATCTTGAATAGTATAAATATAAACATGAAAAATTAATTTTAGAAGTGTTTTTTGTATAATGTGTCAAAAACAAAAACATATTGAATTAATCTTCCTAATTTTTATCTTAGGATTCAAAAAAATATTTTTATATATAAAATTAAATTTAATTGGATTGATAAAATTTATATTTGAATCAAAAATAAAATAGACACTAAAAGTGTGCATATAATATATCATTTTTAAATATATTGGGTTTATAAAGTGAAAATTTTAGGAAATAATATGATATTAAATGATATTTATATCATATAAATGATATTATATAATATTTTATTAATATGAATTTATAATGTATTTAAATAAAATATAATCATAATAGAACACAATTGAAACAATTCATATAAAAGATACTTTATATGTACAAAATCCATAAAATACACAATGAATAAACTAAAAATATATTTTATATTATAATCTAATATATATATATTATATATATATATATATATGTTTGTGAATACAAATAATTTTAATGAACTCTGGTGAAATGGAAATGTTTGTTATTGTTATCATCAGGACAAGTGATGAAACATATGTCATAACACATGATCTCTATCATAAAATGTGAATGAATATGATATGAAAATAACAATACAATGTTTATTGTTAGAATTAAATGTAATTTTAAATTTATAAAATATTTCAAACAATTGATTATATACAAAATAAAAAACTATTTTCTTGTAATTTTAAGGCAACGATATTTGATTTTTTTACATAATTGTGTAATTATCAAAATAAAAATTTATGATTTCCACAAAATAATTAAAATTAAAATTCTTCCACTATATTTTGTATTTAACATGATTTTCCTATTTTATATTCAGATTATTTTTTAACTAATTTTCTCTTTTTTAATATATATATATACCCATTTGAAAATTAGTGAATGAATTATATAAATAATATTATGAATTATATAATATTTAAATTAAAAAAACGTACTTTTTATGCATGTAAATTTTTTTAAAAAATATTTTTATTACAAGAATAATCATTGATTATATGGAGAATTTTAATCTGTAAAAAATGTCTCCAATATGTTATGTAATTTTAATTTTTTTTATAGATGTAATTTATTATGATATGTTTTTAAGGATTATTTATAAATATAATATAAATTATAAATGAAGTGAATTGTAATAATATAAAAATCAGTATTTATTATTTCAGAATATTACAAAAATATTAAAAAATTTCTTTTTTTGTTGGGTTTTAGGGATTCTATATCATGGTTTTCTATACAATAGAAAAAATAATTAGCTAATATTTACATTTATCTATGTAATAATATTGAATAAATAATGTCTATTTTTTAAAAATAAATATACAATAGGAAATTATAATTTTTATCAGTGCTGTAGGGATTCATTTGATGTTTTTAATCCATTTTATACATTTATATTTTATTAATGTTGTTTTTGGTCTTCTGTGAAAAATATAAGTATTTATTTAGAATTCATTTATAGGTGCATTTTAATTTCATCGAAATTCCATGAAAATAGTTTTTAAATTATATGGGATAATTTTGAGACCATACCCTTTTATGGAACGTAATTTCTATGCCCTGTGAGCACCAAATAGAATTTTTAATCTTCTTTAGTTCATTTAAATAAACGTGCAAGAATGAATTCCTAAATTTTAAATTGGTACTCGGGTCAAAAATATGAGGGCATTGTAGAACTCATAACATAGGGATTCAAATAGAATGGAATTAAATTTTATTGCATAGTGTTCAACAAAGAAGAATATATTTAGAATTTTTAGAGGAGAAATAAAATAAACTAACGATTTTTTTTCATTTCCTCACAGTTGAGAGTTAGCATGCAATCATTGATTTGCGATGATTAGGAGGTGACAAACCCCTTTTGTAAGACTCTTAAGAAAATGTGAAATGGATACTTTATCTCATTTACAAAATAGTGTAACGACACTATGACATAATGTAACAGAAACATTGTGGAATATTTCTCTTCTAGTGAGATAAAATGTTGGAGAATAAAAATGTGGAATTTCAATGATGGACAATGAAGGTTTTTCTCTCTAACAATGAATGTCAACTATTCACTAGCGACATTAGAACACCTCAATGGACGGGACCAGTGTGTGATGAATGAAAATGGATTTGAAGAACAGAATGTGGACTCTAGGGGACAGATTTCTCCTACAACGAAATCAATCATATGTAGGGTTTTAAGTTTTGTAAATGGATTTTCCCTATTTATCTTTCTAAAACAAAGATTATGTGTCAACCTAATAATAGGTTGATCCATCAAATGGTTGTTCTAGTGGGAGTTTTTTTTCTTGGGGATTTTCATTGGAATAAATTTTGTCAGAAAATAAATCTCAAACCTCATGTTTTAAAACATCTAACTCATAGTTTGAAGGCCAACACAAATAGGGGAAAATCCTCTCTACCTCATGCAATCATCTGCGTGTTTTGTGGCCAAACCTTCAATATTGACAGAATGGAGTTCTGAGGCCTTATGATGGAGGGTAGCACCCCAGGAAGGCTAGAGGACCATACGGCGTGAAGAATAGACCACCAGAGCCGACCCGGTAGTCTGCGAAAGGATTTCTTGATTGTATCAGGTGGGGGATGGAGCAATGAGGCAGATGTCCCATCCAGCATGGGCAAAATACATTAATTAGGAGCCACTGACAGCAGATGAGACCTAACCCACAATGTGCGGGCCATGACCCCTCATGGGAATTCGGTCCTGGGGCCCCGTGTAGGACCACCAGGGGAAGACATATTCAGTTGGTTATGAACCCAAAAAAGAAAATGCCCCACTAGGAATTTGGGATGGGGAAGTTGTCCCGATCTGCGTACTGGATTAGGGGTTGCGATCCGGGCAGTCGGGCGAACCGGGCCCCTATGAAATCTGGGCCGCAGTGCGGCCTGAGTAGAATTATGTATGATGGCCTTCTATCGCAGTCTAGACCAGCAACATAATATTGTGGTTCTGGATGGCTAGTGATCTGAACAGACCTTCCCGTCGGTTGAGGGCCAGGCCAGATGAGAGTAGGTCACTCGGCGACCCAGCATTTTAGGCCCCTTACCGAGCTGGGCCAGGTCCAGTATGCGTTAATGGGCCTGGCGTAGTGGCCAGGTCAAACCGGGATGGACTAGACCCAAACAAGGTCATGTTGGTTTTGTCAAATTGTGTCGGGGAGTGTGGAGGACCCGAGCAGGGAATGTAGGGATGGTCTGGCCGGGTCGGACTGGGTTCGGAAAGTACATGCCCATATTTACTAAAATTTCAATTTCTATCAAATCAAGAATCTGATAGACGACCTGTTTGCGTAGTTTGAATCATCCCGGTGAGAAATAAATTTTAGAACATTCTAACTAGTCATTTATTGATGTTTTAATACAAATAATATCATGGGGAGTTATTTATCCCATAATAAAGTGCACAATTTGCTGATATCATACCACTAAATGAGACCCAAATACTGAGGTCCAGAGAACTTCTGTGGATTAGATATGTTGGACCCATGAGAAGAATCTCTATGTGACCTAACATTTCCAAAATGGGGAGTGGAATAATGTGACCCGAAAGTCCCATTGTACTCATCAGTAATGAGAACATCAGTATGATGGACAATGTGGGGAAGTGGCACTCTATGACCTGATAGTACCATGATGGGAAACTGTTATGTGTGACTTAGAATAACCAGGATACTCATTGGGGATGAGTACCATTGTAGTCCAAGGCTATGGGTATGCGGCTCTGTGTGACCCAGTAAGCCCACAGTGGGGAGAAAATCTATGTGACCCAGTATTCCCACTGTACTCATTAGGGAGGAGTACCCCATAATCCCTTGGATTTATGTGATACAACTGATGGTCTATTTTACCTAATCTACATTATACCTTGTGTGAGTTTTCCTACATCATGATAATTCTTCATAGTTTGCCTGGGGATTTCATTATGGTCATTCCATGTCTTTTTGGGGTATCTACTGTTTGTTTTGTTTCTCACCCTAACACGAGCTTTTCCCGCACTGGTTATGTCTATTTCATACAACTTAAGACCTGGAAGAGGACTTAGTGGCCTAGAAAAAAGTGGTTCCAAGTGAGATCTGGCAGTCATGACGTCCATATACGAATTCTGGAATCTATTATATAATTACCTTATCTAGTGTGGTTTTCATTGGATGGCTTTCCATAAATCTCTTACATACTCTTATTGCAATTTTCTTTTGTTGGGTTTATATTCTGGACCATTTACATTTAGTCTTACTTTAATATTAGTGGTTTTTTATTTGTTTTCACGTTTTCTTATCCAGTTTTCTTAGGACATGGCTCTCTGTACGCCTGTATAAGTGCTCAGTAAAATTCCAGTCACTTGCAGTCTGACGCCTTCGGTTCTAATTTCCAAAAACCATGGCCTTTAGGAGGTAGTCTTGAGGAGTCATGGCATGGGCCCCATGGGATGGTTATTGAGGAATTGATATCACAGGTTGTTGTTTCAACCTCAAATATCAAGATTTTGATGTTTTGTATTTTGGAAACAGTGTTAAATGCTTCCAGTTAGACTTTCAGATAAAGGGTGACTAATTTTGGTGTAGCGGTTGACGTATACATACCCAAGGACCTTGAAATCAGCCTTTTTCCCAATTCATAACAACACTTGTTTCATCAGTAACATAGGAATTGTGTGTTTCTTCATGATCTTCTTGAATTTGATTCAGATCACTAGGTATAATATATTGACCATGGTATATCATGATCTATTGCAGGATGCATCCAAGAAGACAACCATCGTGGATTCAGATGTGTGAATCTGAGGACATCCTACCAAACGATGAAGGGTCGGTTTAGGGACCTGTGATAGAGATGGCCTCTTCGGGTGGTGCACCATCATTACCAATACCTGTTGATTAGCAGTTACTAGAGGTGTTACTAATAGAGGATGCACACTAACTTGATGCCTTTCATTAGTTCTAGAGATAGATACATTCAAGGTTTAGGGTAGAGATAGATCCTCAGGTCATTGATGTCACGACCCGTCCTCGGGGCCCATGCCATGACTACCCCATGCCCGCCTTCCATAGGCCAGGGGCTGGAGACTAGCACGAAAAGCATAAATCCTGAAATGAGGGAAGTCATTGCCTTTATAAAAGAAAAAAAACACAACAGAACAATCAAGAAAAATTAAACACTATGTAAAACCGGGTACAATAGTAAGTGCGGAAAAGTAAGTGGGCCAGAATACAAACACAAACTAAATGTAAGTACAATTGGAAAGAATGTACAAAAACTGAAAATTAAATTAGCAACGTCGAGCCGTCCCCTAGAAATCCCACCTGAATGGTTGGTACAGACAGTCTCCTCATCTCCTTGGGTCCAACAATTCGATCCGTGTACATCCCACCCAGTGTTCCAGCTCGAGGTACCAACATTCTCCACAAGCCTCAACCACGGTCAGCATTGTCTGTCTTCCGCATTCAACACAATATAGTGTGGGCATAGCCCATGTAGGAGTGAGTATACGCTACATAGTAGGGACCCTGAGACCCCCAAAGGTCTCCCAAAATCCACGAAGGATAAACCGTAAAATAAAAGTTACAATCACGAAGTAACAACCATCGCTACTTGGGGGTATGCCAATTTATAAACCCAAGTCATCAATTCTAGTTCGGATTCAACATCCGAGCCCATGTTCGATCACGTCCACACAAGATAGTAAAACCCAATACACACAAGAAAGAACAACCCAATCTACATAGGAAAGCAAGTCAATCATATCGAAGATTTTGATTGAAATTCACTACTAAGCTCACATAGATATAATTTTTTTAATGTGATATAGATGATCAGATGTAGCAACTGATTCATCTAAGCAAGGACCCACATAGGATACAAGACTAGCTAAGATGTCGGACCAACAGAGGATACATGACCAGCCACTCTGTCTGACCCAAGTAGGATACAAGTACAGAGTCAAATACTATCGGACCCACATAGGATACAAGAACATTAGTCATGAACTGCTGGACCTGCATAGGATACAAGAACATTATTCATCACCATCAAACCCACGTAGGATTTCAGTACCATCGTCGTCGCTGCCGAAGCCACAGAAGATCCCTGTACAGTCGTCATCGTTGTCGCAGTCATAGCCAGCTCTAGGGTTCCCTCACACAGCATGCTCGTTTCCGGGAGGGTCTACTCCACGAGGCAAGGGGGTATAAACATCAACTGAAACGTAGTCTGGAGTTGATGTAGCCCAATGTTCCTTCTTGAAAAAAGTAACTCAACATGAAAGACGACGCGTCAATCAGACGCCCAGTCTGAGAGTTATTGGCTTTTTCATTCCAGGGGTCCGGTTGGTTATTAATTCAAAACCAAGAAGACCGTACTCCAACTATGTTAAAAACTCGAGCAGAGTAAGCCAACAGTTCTCTCTCGCTAAGAGGAGTCCAACATAGTCGGAGGCACGTCAATCAGACATCTAGAGCTCAAGTTATAGGTGTTTCCGCTCTGAGGGCCCGGTTGGTTTCGTGTTCGAACCAACCCTACCGTACACATAGTTCTACTAATCCTTGATTGTAATATACCAAAACAGAAGTATCGATCCAAGGATCACATCGCAACTGACGGGGCATCGATCGGAGGTTCGTAGCCCATGTTATGGTCATTTGAATGAACCAGTCTGATTTTACGGGGGTTCGGCCCCGTACCGACTTGGCACAGAACCCCCTGGGTTGGCTCGAACTAGGTCGACCTGACCCGAGTACAGGTCCGACCCATTAGGGTGCGGCCCGGCCCGGCTGGCGCGACCCGACACAGTAGGCGCACCTCGGCCCGGTGCGGGCGGCCAGACCCTATGCGGTCGGTCCGGGCTGGGCGACTCGGCGCTGGCCGAGCAGGGTGGCTCGGTGCCGACTGAGTGGGGCGGCTCAGTGCTAACTGAGTGGGGTGGCTCGGCGCTGGAGAAGCGGACACGGAAAGGGGGGCGCACTGCCCCCCTTGTTTGCAACGGCGACCCCCATGTGGGGGCCTGTTCCTTTTCCAGCCCAGGGTTAGGACCCTCGGTTCTTCTGAAACGGCCTGCCAATTTGGCCGTCTAGTGTGCCTCCGCAGGACCCCCCACAGTCCCGCCTTCCATGCGCTAGCGGCCAGTGGTTTCGGCCACCATTCCCTGCACCGTCGTGGTCTTCATCGACCGGAGTGGCGCGACGGAACCGTGCCCCTCCGATGTGGCCCTGCTCCAACCGCGGCCTCTTCATGGTTCTCTGGCACGACACGACGGCTCCTCGTCCCAACTCTGGATGCGGCTTCTTTCGGCCTCAATGGTGCGACGTGATGGCACCATGCTCCTTTGCCACATTCAACCTCATTATCACAGTGTACCGTTGCCCCATGCCGCCTTCATTCGAGCCGCAACGAGTACATCAACAAGGGGGGAGGAGGGTCGGCCATGTTCATGCGGTCCGACCCCCTCCCGTTAATTCGATATCAAGTGGCTAAAGAATTTGTCATCGGACAGAAAAGAATATTCACTAAAAAAATAAAACCCCTACTTCGAATAATTCGTCGAATGAGGATCGCCACTGGGAAGTGACGTCGCGGAAGACGGCATCGCGGAACGGGGATCCATAAGCGTCCTCGGTGTTCGCCCGATGAAGGATTCGGTGTGTCACTGTTCTCTAAAAAAGGCATCTCTCACCGGCTGTAGAGGAGAGAGGAGACGACATGACGATCTTCCCTTGAGGTGACAATGTTTATCGTTATAGACACGACGTTCATTGCGAAAAAGATGAAGTTCTTCAATACTGTGACAGTTCTCTCCTCTATTCCACACAACGAATCAACCAACAATAAAATAAGACATTGTTTTTTTAAATTCACACACACACATTCCTACATTAATTTAAAATTCAAAAGATCCCATTCAATTAATTAAATTAATTTAAGAGCCTTTAACAGTCCAATTAATTGCGAGAGTTGACATGTCATTAAATGGGGGTGTGGGTGTGTTACACAATAAAAAACATGAGGGAGGATTTAAGGGATTTTTCAAGGGGTAGGGCTCATGTGCGAACCACCTCACTATTATACTACCATGTAGAGTTAGGAAGTATTTGGTCCAACCTCAAATTCCATGCATAGGTTATAACTGATTAGAATAGAAATAAAAAATGTAGAAAACTTTTTTATTTCACTCTTCAATTAACCCATTTATATAACAACCTCACCCGAGAAAATGCAACTCCAGTAAAGGTCTTCCTAAGTAATTACCGGCACTTTGGTTTCATTGGTGCCCTCATTTTTTCGGTTTCGAGCACCGATTCAAAAGTTAGGTAAACCCACTCGTTCGTTCACTGAATATACCCGAGAAAAACATTGGAAATTGATTCTGGGCACACCAGGCCTCATAATCAGGTTCTGTCAGAAGTTGAGTATTCGTAAAATCCCAAAGAAAAATAAGAAAAAAAATTCCTTTGAAATGTATGGGTCTTTACATTACTCCCACCTTAGGGATTTACGTCCCCATAATGATATATCACAAACTCAGGGTACAAATGAGGGTACTGAGCATGCATCTGAGACTCCTTCTCCCAAGTGCTCTCCTGGAGGATCTCGTGCTTCCATCTGATGCACACTAGCGGAATAGACCGCCCACATAGCACCCTCTCCTGTCGATCCTCGATCTCCACCGGGACCTCCGTAGAAGTCGCCCAATCATCAATGTCCAACTTCTCATGGTCTATGATATGCGTCGGGTCGTGCACGTATCTCCTCAACTGAGATACGTGGAAGACGTCGTGAAACCGGTGCAATTGTGGTGGTAGAGCCAAGTGAGAAGCCAGCTCGCCTAGCCT
Organism: Viscum album; assembly: GCA_963277665.1. Classification (NCBI taxonomy): domain Eukaryota; kingdom Viridiplantae; phylum Streptophyta; class Magnoliopsida; order Santalales; family Viscaceae; genus Viscum; species Viscum album. The sequence goes on along the minus strand of OY728157.1, from coordinate 1,066,742,482 downwards.
TCTGGGAACCTGGAATGCTCCAATGAAGCACAAAGATAACTTATCACCCCAGCCAAATCTCTATCATCCACATCGAGGTGAGACCCACAAGAAGATGTTGTCGCCATCCTTGAACTCTAGTGGTCTCTGCCTCCTGTCAACATAAGACTTATTTCGGCTCTGAGCTATCCTCATCGGCTTCTAGATGACCTGGACCTTCTCCATCATGGCCTGGACCATCTCCAGTCCCACAAGTGTTGACTCCCCAGGGTCTATCCAGCACATAAGAGATCTGTAAGGTCGACCATACAATGCCTCGTATGGTGCCATCCCGATGGTGGAGTGGTAGCTGTTGTTGTACACAAACTCCACCAACAGTAGGTGTTCCTCCCAGCTACGACCAAAGATGAGGACACATGCACAGAGTATTTCCTCGAGAGTCTGAATGGTCCTCTCTGTCTGACCATCTGTCTATGGGTGAAAGGCGGTGCTCAGATGTAGATGCGTCCCGAATGCCTCCGGAAACCCCTTACAAAGCTGGGAAGTAAAGCTAGCATCTCGATCGGAGATGACAGATGATGTCACACCATGAAGCTGTACAATATCCTGAACATAGAGGTGTCCCATGATCTTCACTAAGCCCTGCTCTCTGATGGGTAAAAAGTGGGCTGACTTGGTGATTCAGTCGACAATCACCCAAATGGAGTGGTGAAATCTAGAAGTACATGGAAGGCCAGTCACTAAATCCATATATATCTCATCCCACTTCCACTCCGGGACCTCCACAGGCTGTACCAAGCCTGTTGGTAGCTGGTGCTCCATATTGACCTGCTGGCAGGTGAGGCATCGAGAAACAAACTCTACTACAACCTTCTTTATACCCAGACACCAGTGCTGTCGTTTGAGATCATGGTACATCTTTGCCACTCTTGGATGTACCGATAAAGGGGAAGTGTGAAACTCCCTCAACACCCTCTCCTGTAAAGCAGCTGGTACCATGGTACATCCTCTGAAAAGTAAGTAGTGATCTCCTCCCACAGAGAATCCATCAGGTGCCTATCCTGAGGATATCTGTGCGCGCCACGTTTCAAAGTCAATGTCCACAAGATGTGCCTCTCTGACCCACTGAAGAAGTGGAGGAGTGACTGTGAGTGACTGAAGAAAGGCTTCTCCATCTTTATCCATGAAGGATATCTGTAAAGCGGATAGCTGCTCTGTCACCTCTCCATGTAGCTGAATTCTCGTCCTCCTACTAAGAGCGTTAGCCACTACGTTCCCCATTCTAGGATTATAGACTATCTCAAAGTCATAGTCTTGAAGGAACTTGAGCCATCGCCACTATCTCACGTTCAGGTCCTTCTGCAAGAAGATGTACCTGAGACTCTGTTGGTCAGAGTAGACTGTAAAGCGCTCGCCCATTAGATAGTGTCGCCACATCTTCAGAGAGAATACCACTGCTGCTAACCCCATTTCATGGGTATAGTAGTTCTTCTCATGTTGCCTCAACTGTCGTGATCCTTAGGGGATCACTACCCACTCTTGCATAAGGACACATCCGAGTCTGATCCCTGATACATCGCATTAGACTACATACCCTACTCCCTCCTCCGTAGCCTCAAGATAGGTGCACTGGTCAATCTCTGTCTCAGCTCCTAGAAGCTCTGTTGACATCTATCCGACATACAAAGGGTTTCCCCTCATTCGTCATATCTAAAATTGAGGCCGCAAATCTGGAGAATTCTGGCACAAATGTCTGGTAGTACCCAGCTATACCCAAGAATCTTCGCACCTCCGTCATGATCCAGGGTGGCTCCCAAGATAACACTACCTCGATCTTCATAGGATCCACCACAACTCCTGCCTCAGAGATGATGTTTCCCAAGAAGTGGACCTCACATACCCAAAATTGACACTTCGAGATCTTACCATATAGCTAGTGCTCTCAGAGTGTGTCCAACACAACCCGTAAGTGGTAGGTGTGCTCCTCCTCAGCAGTCAAGTATGTCAATATGTTGTCGATGAAGACCACAACAAATCGATCGAGGTAAGGCTGGATGATCCTATTCCTAAGACTCATAAACACTTCTGGAGAATTGTTTATTCTGAAAGTCATAACCAGGAACTCATTGTTTCTATACCTACATCTGAAGGTCGTCTTCTACACATCCTTGTCCCTAACTCTTAGATGATGATTGCCTGACCTGAGGTCTATCTTCGAGAACCACCATGCTCCCTTGAGCTGATCAAAGAGGTCTTAAATCCTCGGTATCAGATACTTGTTCCTCACGGTCACCTGGTTCAGGCGATGGTAATTGACACACAGTCGCAAGCTCCCATCTACCTTCATGGCAATCAAAATCGGGGATGCCCAGGGCGAATCACTGGGTTGGATGAATCCCTTGCCCTACAAGTCCTCCAGCTGTACCCATAGCTCTCGAAGTTCAGCGGGAGCCATCCGATATGCTGGAGTAAATATCGGGGATGTACCAGGCTACGGGTCAATATATAGGTCTTACTCTCTAAGAGGAGGTAGTCATGGAACGTCTCAAAGAAAATGATGGAATACTGATCCACCACTACAGGAAAACTAGGACTCCGCACTTCAACTTCTCCAAGGATGAGGCTACCCAATTGATGAGTGATTGGCTTCCCTCTACCCTGCATGAGTCCACCCTACGCTGCTAAGGCTCCCTTATCACTGATGAAGGTGAACCTGCTCCCATCAGTGCGGACACACCGCACCTTGTGCCTAATACAGTCGATCTAATCATGGACTATAGAGAACCAATCCATGCCCAAGATTATGTCGTAAGGCCGCAAAGCTGCTACAAGAAGATCCCAGCCGAAGCTCTCGCCTCCTAGAGTAAACTCCCACTTCCGGCACCAGAGTGTAATCGTCATGTTTTCTCTCGTAGGAGTCTCTAGCCGTACGGATCGAGCCAACGGCTTCGTCCGAATCCCCGAGCTCCGAACAAGGGCAGCGTAAATGATAGAATGACTCACTCCTATGTCAATACGAACTCCATCAAGGGTGGTGTAGAAACATATAGTACCTCTAATAATCTCTGGTGCGCCGTGGTTGTAGGCCTCCACCTCCTGAAGCTGAGCCAGCCTATACACGCCAGTTCCCTATGGTCGGAGTGGACCTCCTGGTGGTGGTAAATCCTCAAAGCGTCGCCCACCACCTGCTGCTTGGACAACTCCTCTTCCTCGTTCTCTTGCTCTCTGTGGACCGCCGCGGTTGACCCTCTACCTCTTGCTGGGTGGACCCTCAATCATCTACTGCTCCTCTACACAGCGAGTCGGGCAGTCCCGATAAATGTAGCCCTGCCGGCCGCATGCATATCACTGTCTGCTCCTCTTAATACTGGCTTTGCGTCGTGTGCCCCGCACCTCTGAGCCAGTGTCCTAAGGTCGTCTGTCTGCTGGTCTTGTCCTCCTAGACCCCTGTGACGTCCGTAGACTTCCAGCTACAGAGGAATCTTCTATGTGCTGACCTATGGTAGGTATTGTTACTGGTGTAGGCTCGGCAAGAAAGCTCTCTATGAGAAGTGCTCAATCCAGTACTCCTTCCTGCGTTGAAATGCTGAGGGAGATCATCGATTATCTGATCTCATGTCTCAGTCCCTGCTCAAAGGTCTGGGCCTAGAAGAATGGGTCTCATACCATGTTTGTGGAATAGCACGAGAGATCGGTAAATCTCACTGAGTACTGGGCTACCGTCATACTGCCCTACCATAGCTGTAGTAGCTCATGAATGTGCACCACACGTGGGGTGGATGAGACGAACTCTGAGGGGAAGAGGCTCTTAATGTCCGTCCAGAGGAGAGATACCTCACCATGCACCTGGAGCATCAGGGTCCACCATCTGTCTGCTACCGCATGTAGGAGGCTCACTGCAAGGATCAACATGAGGTCATCTAGTATCCCCATAAATCTAAAAACTCGAAATACAGCCTCCAGCCAATCCTCGTCTGCCTGAGAATTCATCTCCCTGTGGAACTTGGGCAATCTCTAAAACTAGAACTCATGCAGTGCACTGACGCGACGTGCACTCTCAGCGGCTGGTGCAGGTGGCATCGGTGGCTCAGTGGGTAGAGGTATCGTCGGTGCCTCCGCTATTAAAGGGCCCTACACCGAGGCCTCGTCGCTCGGTGTGTTGTCGTCTCACACAAAGTTCGGAACCCTAGTTGGCTGCCATTGTGCGGCCATCCTGAAAAGAAACAGGTGTTCCACAGACAATAATGTATACCTGGTGAGCTGATATAAAGTAATCACAAAGAAAACATTTGGAACACACATGAAATCATTGTTTTCTTGCACTGAGTCGGAAATTAGAAGTCAAGGTCCTTGTGTATGGATATGTCAGCCGTTGCACCAACACTGGACTCCTTGGACTGATAACCACACTCCATACCCTTAACACTATTGATTCACCCAGAAGAAAGATCATAGTCATAAGTTCTGCGGTAGAACTGAACTCCTCTAATACAAATTTGTCACGACCCGTCCTTGGGGCCCGTACTGTGACTACCCCAAGTCCGCCTTCCATAGGCCAGGGGCTGGCGACTAGCACCAAAGCCGCAAATCGTGAAACTAGGGAAGGCATTGCATTTATAAAAGAAAAAAAACACCACAGAGCAAGGAAGAGGAAGTAAACACTAATTAAAATTGCGTTCAATAGTAAGTGCGGAAAAGTAAGTGGGCCAGAATACAATCCCAAACTAAAATTAATGTACAACTGGAAAGAAAGTACAACAACTAAAAATAAAATCAGAAACAACGAGCCGTCCACTGGAAAGCCCACATGAAGGCTGGGTACACATAGTCTCCTCAGCTCCTCGGGACCAACCGTCCGCTCCGTGTACGTCCTGCCAAGTGGTCCACCTCCAGGTATCGATATTCTCCACAAGCCTCAACCACGATCAGCGTTGATTGTTGTATGCATCCAACACAAGGTAGTGCGGGCATAGCCCATGCAGGAGTGAGTATATGCTACTCAGTAGGGACCCTGAGACCCCCGAAGGTCTCCCAGAATCCATGAAGGATAAACCATAAAGTAAAGTTACAATCACGAAATAACAACCAATGCTACTTAGGTATATACCCATACATATACCTAAGTCATCAATTCTAGTTCGGCTCCAACATATGAGCCCAAGATTGATCACATCCACACGGGATTGTACAACCCAATCAACACAAAAAAGAACAAACCAATCCACATTAGAAAGCAAGTCAATCATATCAAAGATATTGATTGAAATTCATGACTCTTCTCACACAGGTACACTTCTTCACAAGGTGATAGAGATGATCAGATGTAGCCACCGATTCATCTAAGATGGGACCGATGTAGGATACAAGACTAGCTAAGCTATCGGACCCATAAAGGATAAAATACTAGCCACTCTGTCAGACCCATGTTGGATAAAAGTACAGAGTCAAATACTATTGGACCCACGTAGGATACAAGAACAGTAGTCACGAACTGCCGGACCCACATAGGATACAAGAACAGTAGTCATTTCCATCTAACCCATAGAGGATTTCAGCACAGTGGTCGTCTCTTTCGAACCCACAGAGGATCCCTGTACAGTCGTCATCATCGTCGCAGTCGCAGCCAGCTTTAGGGTTCTCACACACAGAATGCTCGTTTCCAGGAGGGTTCGCTCCATGAGCCAAGGGGGTCGATACATCAACTGACACATAGTCCGGAGTTGATTTATCCCATAGTACTATCTCAACAAAAGGAACTCAACGTGACAGACGGCGCGTCAATCAGACACCCAGTCTGAGAGTTATTGGCTTTATCGTTCCAGGGGCCTTGTTGGGTTTTAAGACAAAACCAACCCGACTGTAATCCAACTGCGTCCAAACCTTGATTGGAGTAATCCAAAAGGTCCATATCACTAAGAGGAATCCAACATAGTCGACGACACATCAATCGGACGTCCGGAGCTCATGTTATAGGAGTTTCCGCTCCAAGTGCCCGGTTGGTTTCGTGTTCGAACCAACCCGGCCATACCCAAAGTTCTCCGAATCCTTGAGTGTAATATACTGAAATGACCGTCTTGATCCAAGGATCACATCTCAACTAATGGTGCATTGATCGGAGGTTTGTTGCCCATGTTATGTGCATTTGAACAAACCAGTCCGATTTTAGGGGGGTTCGGGCCCGTATCGACCCGGCCCAGAACCCCCTGGGTCGGCCCGAACCGGGTCGACCGAACCCGGGTCTAGGTCCAAACCATTAGGGTGTGGCCCGGCCCTACCTGTGTGACCCGACCCAGCCGGTGCGGCGCGGCCCGGCGAGGGCGGCCAGGCCCGGCCCGGTGGGGCCGGCTGAGTTGGTCTGCTGGTGGGCCTATGCGGTACCCCCCGCAGTCCCACCTTCAATGCGCCGGTGGCCGGTGGTTCCGGCTGCCACTCCCTACAATGTCATGACCTTATGTCACGACCTTGTCCGACCGGTGCAGCGCGACAGCACCGCGCCCCTCCACTACGGCCCCGCTCCGGTCGCGGCCTCTTCGTGGTTCTCTGGTGCAGCGCGATGGCGCCGCACACTTTTGACATGGTCCGACTCCGGCCGTGGCTTCTTTCGGCCTCAACGGTGGGGCGTGATGGTGCCACGCTCCTTCTTCACGTTCTTCCTCGTTCCAGTACGGTGCCGTTGCACCGCGCGGCCTTCGTTCGAGCCGCAACGAGTACATCAACAAAGGAGGAGGAGGGTCAACAGTGTTCATGTGGTCCGACCCCTCCATTTAATTTGATATCAAGTGGATAAGTAATTTGATGTTGGACGACAATGAATATTCAGGAACAAAATCAAACCCCTTCCTCGAAGAGGTCATCGAACGAGGATCGTCATGGGGAAATGACATTGTGGAAGATAGCTTCGTGGAACAAGGCTCCATAAGCATCTTCAGTGTTCGCCCGATGAAGAATGCATCGTGTTGTCATTTTCTGAAAAAGGTATCTCTCACTAGCTGTGGAGAGGAGAGGAGACGACACGGTGATCTCCCCTTCCTTTGACAGACTTCTTCATCATAGACTCGGCGTTCTTTGTGAAGAAGTTGATGTTCTTCTAGACGGCGAGAGTTCTCTCCTCTATTCTACACAACAAATCAACCAACAATAAAATAAGGCATTGTCTTATTTTATTCACACACACACATGCCATCATTAATTTGAAATTCAAATAACCCCATTCAATTAATTAAATTAATTGAATAGCCTTTAACATTCAAATTAATTGTGAGAGTTGAAATGTCATTAAAAGGGGGTGCGGTTGTGTTACACAATAAAAATCACAAGGGAGGTTTTAAGGGTTTTGAAGGGGTGGGGATCGTGTGGGCCCCACCTCACTAGTATCCTACCAGGTGGAGTTAGGATGTAGTGGGACCTACATTAACTTCCATGCATAGGTTATAACCGCTTAGAATAGAAAAAAAATTGTAGCAAAAATTTTTATTTCACACTTCAGTTATCCCATTTATATAACAACCTCAACCAAGAAAACTAAACTCCAGAAAAGGTCTTCCTTATCAATTACCAGCACTGCGACATCATCGGTGCCCTCAGATTTCAGTTTCAAGCACTGGTTCAAAAGTTAGGAAAGCACGCTCGTTCGTTCGCTGAACGTACCAGAGCTAATCTTCGGAAATTGATTCTGGGCACACCGGGCCCCGGAATCAGGTGTCATCAGAAACTGCGTATTCATAAAATCCCATTGAAAATTAAGAAAAAAAAATTTCCTTGAAAATTTCGAGTCTTTACAATTGTGGATTGGATGAAGGTGGGGATGTGGTTCTTTGGATTAGTGAGGATTCCACATGAATAGTTAGAGATTATAGATATGATCCTTATTTAGGGATAATTAGGTAGATGGTGGAGCATTATGATTAAAACTAATGATGATGTGATGACCTCCTTGGTTATCTTCGAGAGTCTTCTCCAAGAAGAGTTCTTCCCCGCAACCTTGCACTCAATGTGAATACAAGAGCTGTATTATCTACAGAAGGGTATCATTTCATTGTTTGAGTACAATGTGAGGTTTACCTACCTCTCCCACTACTCAATGGATATGGTATAAGACTCTTCCATTAGGATTAGAAACATTGAGAATGGACTACGGCATGAGATCAAGGCATCAATGATTTCCCTAACCATCCCCACAAAGTCTAGACTACTAGAGAGATCTCTAATTGTAGAGATATTATCGTAGAGTAGGAACCAACGGTGGGAGAAAACATTGGTCAATAGGTTGCAGATACATTAGTAGTGGGTAGCAGGCAGTAGATGCAAGTACCCAATAGGGTCAGATATTTTAGGGGAAGACACCAAGACTCGAGGTCTATTGTGTAGGGGTCCCAAAGAAAAGGGAGTTAACAGGGACCTAGGAAATATTTCACATGCAGTGGGTAGGGGCACATGGCCCATGATTTCTTACCTTTCCACAGTAAAGATTAGCATATGATCTTGGGAATTTTGAGGTAGAGAAAACAGTTTGAACAAAGAGGTTTGTAGGGCAGAGGATGTGGAAGAGGGGTAGGAATTGCAGTAGGAAATGGAAACCGTTCTAGGTACTACCACCACCACCACTTGGTGGTCCACCACGACCTCATGGAGTAGGAGGACATGGGAAAGCTCAGCTACAGATGGTGGAGTGATATGACACCGGTGCTCCGAAGATGATTAGAGGTACGATCTGAGTATTCTACACCTTAGTTGTAGTTCGTATAAAAACAGTTTATAGTCACTCTTACCATTCTATAGATCTCATTTGAGGCTCAGAGAGTATGGTGGATACATTGGCTCGATCCTTACAATTAGAGACTCTTATAGGAGGGGATTCAACGACTACACATTGGTGCTGCCAGTGTGAGATTACTATTGTGGGAGAGAGCTTCAGTTGAGATATACTAGTAGCGGTGTAATTGCCTTATGATGTCATATTGTGCATGGACTGGTTATCTATAGATCATGCTCAGATGGACTATTTTATACGTAGAGTTTTGTGTGTCTGTAATGATGGGATAATATATTCTTCACCGGAAAGAAGGGAACTCTTATAGCATATGACTAGATTTCATGGAGGAGGGTGCAACAGATCACTCACTAGTTGGCTAGACTCACCCTATGTGTGGTGGATGAGAGGAGTGATTACATTCCAATAGTAGAGTATGAGTATGATAATGTTTTTCCTAAGGATGTTCTGGGCCTACATCCCCTAGAGAGGTTGACTTCTTTATCTACCTATACACCAGGATTACTATGATATCCACACATGCATATCAGATGGCCCCATGGAGCATCATGAGTAGAGGGTACAACTAGAGTACTTTCAAGAGAATGGATTTTTTTTATGCCCATCATTTCACCATACGCATCCCCATTCTTGTTTTCTAAGTATGTAGACGGAACCATGAGAATATGCATGGACTAATGGTTCTTGAATTAGGTGACTGTAAAGAAAAAATATCCACAACCAATAATTAGTGGCCTCTTTGACCATATAAAGGTAGTGATGAGGTTCTCAAAGATAGACCCCAGATCAGGCTATCGCCATCTTCAGATACAGGGTGAGGTTGTATCGAATAATGCTTTCATATGCTGGAATGGACACTACGAGTTCTTGGTGATAACAATACGCATGACCAATGGTATATAAGTGTTCTTAAGACTCATTAATAGGATCTTATTGCCCAACATGGATCGTTTCTGGGTGGTTTTCATTGACAAAATATTGGTGTACTCAGTTTCAGAAGAGGAGCACGATACACAACTGAAGATTGTCTTGGGTACATTTTGAGAATAAGATATAGGGGAATATCTTAATGTTCCAGGTCTGGATATGTGAGGTCCGCTTTCTGGGACACACCATATTAGAGGCTGGAGCATCATTGGAGCCGGTTAAGATAGAGGATGTGATTTCTTGGGATCCATCTTGGAGCATGAATGAGTTGCTCTATTTATCATGGTTTTCCTTATACTATAGGAGGTTCGTGCTTAAATTTTCAAGATTATAATAACCCTTATCATCTTTTACAGGAAGTAAATGCCATTTATATGGATGGATAAGATCCAGAAGTGTTTCAAGGAGCCTATCAAAAGACAAATGAGTTCCCATTTCATGAGACAAATAGAATAGGGAATTGTGTATGTAGATTTATACGATGCCTCAGGGATAGGATTGGGTTGTGTCATAATGTGGGAGAGAGTAGTAATATCTTATGGATTATAGTAGTTAAGGCAGCATTAGAAAAACTATGATACCCATGACTTGTAGTTAACATAAGTGGACATTTCCTTGAAGATTTGGTGGCTCTATTTGTTTGGTGGCAATTTTATAGTCTACTACAATCACAAAATCCTATGGTATATCTTTTCATAGAAGCACCAGAACTTAAGAAAATGGTGATGGTTATAGTTCTTCAACGACTATGACATTGAGATAGTGTTTACAATTGGGAATGGGAACATGGTGGAAACACGCTCAGTAGGAGGTCTGGTTTTCACCTACTGAGTTAGGTGATAGAGAATCTAGCTGTGATGTAGATATCCTTCATGGATAATGATGGAATAACTTACCTTTAGTAAATGAAATATACTCCCTGACTCCTATAATGATATAGGGAGTCATAGGTTATGGATGTTAACTATGAGGCCCGATGCAATCAATTACCTTTTGGATAGGATCCTAATGGATTTTTTATAGGTAGAGAGAATGCCATCTTTTTTTTGAGGGAACACAGAAGTACCTGTGGCATTTCATGAAGATATTTTTAGGATTTTTCATACCTCCCCCATGGCGATAAATCCTATATTGATAAGATGTACTATGATCTTCAATGTCTTTACTAGTGGATAGGGATGAAGAAAGAGGTGGATGAGTTCATTTCATGATGCCTCACTTGTTAGTTAGTGATGGATGAGAATCATGTTCCAATAGGCCAGGCACGACAACTTGAGTTACCAGAGTGGAAGTGGGATGGGATCTCAATGGACATCATTACAGGATTTCCATGCACATCTAAGGGTCATGATTCTATCATGGTGATCATTGTAAGGCTTTCCTTGGCATCTCACTTCCGAACCATTCAGGATAATTGATCGGTAGAGGGATTGGGATGCCTCTATGTCTAGGTCATATTGTGCAGATCATGACACTCACTTCACATCTAGGTATAAAAGGTATTACATGTGGAATTTTGGATTCACATGTGCTTGATAACAACCATTCACCCACAGAAATATGGTTCGATGGAGTGGACCATACAGACCATAGAGGGCGTGCTTCATGCCTGTGAACTTAATTTTGGCCGTAGTAGGGAGTCCCAGTAGCCACTAGAAGATTTTATATACAACAACATCTCTCACTCCACCATTGTCATGGCACCATTGGAGGCTTTGTTTGGGATACCTTGTAGATCTCCCCTATGTTGAATAGACCCATGGGAGTCAGCACTCATGAGTCCAGTGTTGGTACATGCTACCACTAAGAAGGTACTGAATATAAAGGAGAGGATGAGGAATCTATAGATCATCTAGAAATATTATACTGATAGGGGATGGAGGCCCTTGTAGTTTGAGGTGGGGGACCATGTGATTTTTTGGGTCTCATCCTGATGGGGATTTCATAGATTTGGATAGGGAGTAAATTTATCTCAAAGGATCATCAAAACCTTCTAGATTCTGAGTAGAGTTGGAGAGGTGGTCTACTACCTAGATCTTCCCCCATGGATGTATCAGGTGCATAATATTTTAAATTTGTCACCACTGAGTATGTATGTGCATAATCCATCAAACATTATCAACTGGGGAGAGTTATACATTGATTATGGGGTAATGTTTTCTGATTTCCCAGTGGAGATATTGGATCTACAGGAGTGGGACCTTCATGGACGACCTATTTCTATGGAGCATGTTCAGTGGCATCAGAGGAATTCCAAGGATATCAAATGGGATAGGGATTTTATGATTCATGATCAGTACCCCCATTTGTTTGTTTAGCTATGTTTTAGATTATGGGGATGTGAATCCCAAAATGAAGGGGTAATGTAATGTCCCTGAAATTCAATGTATTTTATTAAATTATATGGGATTATTTTGAGTATAGTTGCTTTAACGAAAACTGATTCTAAGCCCTGGTGATACCAATATAGAATAATGAACTTTTTTAATTCATTGAAATATATTTTCATGTGGTATTCCTAACCATTAAATTTTTTATAGGATCAGAAATCTGCGGGGCCCATTGAACTCAAAAATTCGCCATTCTCCTATAAAGGAAAAACCTTAGATCAGTGAGGGTCAACCAGAAAAGATTATTTTTGAACATTTTGGAATAGAAAATAAAATAAATAAATATGTTATTTTTTCCTCACCATTGAGTGGTGGAATGCTTAAATTGAAGTGAAACCAAAATCCCCTTTAATGAGACTCTTTATTTAAATTGAAACGAATATGTTGTTTCATTAATGAAACATAATAATGATGCGTAGGCAGAACATAACAGAAATGATGCAATTAATTTATCCATTAATGAGATAACATGTTGGAGAATTATATCATATAATTTCTATGTTGGAGGGAAATGATTTTTTTTCTCTAACAATGAATCTCATAGAATCACTAGAGAAATCATTACACATCAAGGACAGGTACCTATGCAAGATGAATTCCAACAGTTTTTAAGAACATAATGTGGATTCCTGCAGACAGATCACCTCTGTGATGAACTCAGTCACAAGTAGGGGTTTACCATTTGTAATTTGAGTTTCCCTATTATTATTTCTAAAAAAAATAATAGATATCAGCCAAAGAACAGGTTGAACCACATATCGATTTTTCCTGTAGGATTGTATTTTTATTTGGTCATTCCATTTAGATAAATATTGATAAATGTTCAATACCATTACCCTTGTTTTAAATCATCAAATATGGAGGGTGATGGATGACATGAACAAGGCCCACACCCCTCCTCATCATGAATTCTTGTGATCTCTTCGTGACGAAACATTCAAATTAACCGAAATGATATTTTGAGGCCCTATATGGGTAGGTGGCACTCCAGGGAGCCCGAAGGCACATATGACAAGATGGACATACCATCAGTGAACACCCAAAGGTCCAGGGAAGGTTTCTTTGGCAGTGGATCATGGAATCAGCTACATGTGGGTGGTGGCGTGTTGTGGCTAGCTTGAGCCACATCAGTGTAGTAGGATCCACAAGTAGTGGCTGATGTCTAGAAGACAGGAAGCAACCAATTAGCCGCGTCAGGTAGACTGTCCTGCACCTCACGGGCCCCCGAACATGCTGGGTTAAGTTGGCATGTTGTTCTATGTTAGACTAATTACATAACACCATGAAACTAGGAAGAACGTGCTGGGAACAGACTAGATCACCGGTTGCGGGATTGTCCAAATGAGACGGGATCGTCGAGCTACCGGACGGGCTGGACACCAGGGTGAACTGGGCCCGGTCCAGTAAGGCCAAATAGGCCTGGACCCAGGGCTCGACCCGACTGATCCCGCCCATACATGAACTTGATTATGTTGGGTTGCTCGAATTGGTCTGGGGCATGTAGAGCCTCCGAGCCGGGTCGATCGGGATTGTCGGACTGGGTCTGGCTAGGCCTGGATACAACTATACCCTATTTAAAAAAACACCAATATTTATCAAAAAATTTTCCTGATTCAAGATCCATTTAGGATATTATAATCCTCGCATCAAAGCAGATCTTTTTTCATACATTGGGGTGGTTTTTATGGATGTTGGAATATGAAGAATGGATTAATGATTTGTTAGATATGGAATCAAGAGTACTACATGTGGGGATCCTAAAATTGAATGAGACCCAAAGACAATAGACAAGATACCCTTTGTTGATAAGCATTGATGGTCTAGTAGAAGTTTCTCCATGTGAATCAGATGGTCCATGGTGGGGATCCACTCTATGTGACCTGATAGACCCATTATTCTATGTGGGAAATAGGACTTTAGTATGATGGCCAAATCCAAGAAGAAATTATGTGTGACTTGGAAGGCCCATTGTGGGAAGTGTCTATGTGTGACCCATCATATCCATGGTACTCATTGTAGATGATTACCATTGTAGTCCATGGATAATGGGATGTGCCTCTTTGTGATCTAAATAGCCCACAGATGGGAGCGACTCTATTTGACCACACATTCCAATGATACTCATCATGGATGAGTACCTCAAGAGCCCAATGTGTATTTTGGTACACACTCTTGCATGGGATTTTCCAATTCATGTTGTGTTTTTTGTAGATAACAGACGATATAGTAGAGTACATGGTGGGCCAGTACCTAGTTGTACCCAGTGAGATCAGGCATGCAGGATGTGATTCTATGACATCTAGTAGCTAATATATACTTACCCATCAGGTGGAGAATTCAACAGACATCATTCCATCGATCTCAAACATACTCTTTTTTTTAGATGTATTTTGTTGTGTTTGAAATCCAGAATATCTATTTTTTGTTGTACATTTACCCTCGGTGGTTGTTTAGTGGAATTCATGTTCTTTTTGTCAGTTTTCATGGGATGTAGTTGTGTGTTTGCCTAGATAGTTACTCAAGAAAATGACTCCCATCTTCTGCTTGATCCCTTAGAAAGTAGTTTCCAACCCCTATCCTACTAGAGGCTGTCATGGGGGAATCACGACATTGTCCTTGGTGGACAGGTCATGACATTCATTATTAAGAGACTCATCATTATTCCTAGGTGGTTGTTTCATTTTATAATTGAATATATAAGTGAATTTATATTTATGTGCACCGATATTGGGATTGTTCATAGTGAAAAAAATATCTAATTAAGAAAACATAGTGGCCAAGGTGATCATTAAACTATGCATTCATGTCATTCAACCACAAAAAACTCCAGTTAAAACATCAATAAGGGATCAATGTTGGTAATTTTTGACTATTTTTACTATATCATTAGATTATCTCAATTTAATATTTCTTGCGTCTGATTTTGGAGAATTATTTCCCTTGGATTACAGTTCTATATTTGTTCAGATGTTAGATAAATGTTAATTTTCCTCTATATATCTTCACTTGTGTATTTTCGTACATTTCCTAATGTAAAACCATAAAATGGTAGGGTCTTCAGGAAATCAAATAATATATCTCGAATAAATTTAGGTATCTTGGTTTTAGGTGTTGAGGGGGGTTAGTGAAATATTAGATATTTATTGGAATTTAATGACTCGAATTCATTATTTGGTTATGGTATGTGGCCTAAAAACACTAAATTTTGTGATAAATATCTTCAAATGGTATATGTACTGAAATAAATTTTTATCAAATGTTATATTTATTTATATATAATATTGATTTTATTATAAAAATGAATTTTTTCGTTATGGGTTTTGAAAAATGTGGAAATGATGGATTTTGGTGTCTTAGTTAAATTCTCATTAAATTATGGAAAATTGAAAAGGCGGTGTTTGAATGATTCCATTCATTTGGAAGAATTTTTTTTTCTATTAACATAAAACATTAATTTTATTGAAATTTAATTTTTTTATTTTTATTACTATGATGGTAGAGATAATTATTAGAAATCAGCTTCAAATTCTACATGACTAAATGTACCATATTATATATGTATGTTACTGTAATTTCCTCTAACAAAAGGTAGTATCATTAAATTTAATAAGGACATTGGATTATATATTGGTATTCATTTTCTTTTCAGTAAGCAGTTCCCATGTAGTTATTTATAGTCGATCATGGTATTTGGGTTCCCTCTAGTTTTGATTGATAAATTTTCTATTCTTGAAATGGATGATTTTGAAAATATTATTCTAGTTAGAGCATTATATTACTTGATTATAGTTCTAAATTAAACTGGAATTGTTGCATGTTTTTTTAATATTAGATCATTTTCATTTAGTATTAGGAATTTTATCCTTATCAATATTATTATGTGACATTTATTCAACCCCTACTCAACCACTATGGTCCATGGGTAGATCATTTTAAAAATTGAACAATAAATAAAAGATGTTTTTAATCTATTTTTTTATTGTAGACATGGTTGTAGTTATATAGATTATATGGGATAATTTTTTATCGTTTTTTCTCAAGGATATTTTAGGATGGTCTATTTGTGTTGTTTGTATAGTCATTTCATGGAACTAGTACTATTTTGTCATCATAGTCATTATTTTAGTTTGTTACACTGGTTCATTTTTTGGTTTCTCTTAATTATTTCATATATTTTATAATGTAGTTATTATACATCATACAAATGATCCACAATGGTATCCTAAATGTTTTATTGTTCTTTTATCTTACAACTTGAGTATCTCTTATTTAATGATACTCATTATTGAAATTTCAGTAAAATATTTTCATGAGGGGTTGATATTCTTAGAGGGTAAAAAATCCCATAATAGTATTTTATAAAAAATAGGGATTCATTTATAACCTTTGGTGAATCAGGGATATTCCAAAAACTTAATGGAATTTATATTTAACATCGGTTAGGTTGTGGAGTTATGGTGTCACACCCTAACTATATCATTACATAATTATTATTTTTTCAATATTTTTTATCATTATATCCTAATTTTTTTCATGAATTACATTAACTATGGGTAGAATTTAGGGAGATATAAATATCATATGATTTATACTTGGTTATTTAGAACCATATGACCAAACTATTTAAATAACGTAGAACTATTCAAATATCATCACAATATTGGTTCATAGATTCTTGACCTATGTCGTGAACCAAAAAATATCACCATTATGTTTTGGAATATTATGAATTGTTAACGAAGGGTTTGGTATTCCATGAATCCGAAATGGGAAGCATTCCTCATGATTTTCTAATGTGGCCTTCTTCTTCGATAAATTATATGTTAAATTGTATAACAAAACCATTTGTGAAATAAAATCATTTTTTTAATAATTTTAAATTTATTTAATTACAATAATTTAATAAGGTGATTTTTATAAATATTATAATGATCTTCCCAATTTCAAAAAAAATGTTTTCCTTGAATATAAATTTTGATATTATATACAATATAAAACTAAATTAACTAATATTGGAATTTGTCACCACAATGATATAATATTAATAATGATTAATTTTTATTATAGGCAAATAAACACTAATAAATTCAAAAAAACATCAATTTTACCTAATTCAATGTTTTATATATATATATTATCAATATATATTTAAATTTATGTGGTTTTCGTGTAATATTATTCATTTTGGATTTGTTTTTAAGGGTGACTGGGTGGGTTCATGGTTAGGAGATTCTGCATTATTCATAGGTTATTGTGCAAGATAATTTTTTCAATATATGAATGAATTTTTATTTAGGAGAGTATTCAGTGTGACTCACTATAGTTGATAAATATATTAAAATAGATAAGTAAGGTGACATACAGGATCATTAGGACTTTTCATTCTGGTTAATAATTTATATATAACCCCTTCAAGAACATTTATTTTTGTTTTATTTTTATAATTTCTTCCTCATTTCACCTTGTATAAAGAAGATATATATTTATCATCAATTATGGTTATTCTATTTAATTCTATACCATATATCTTGGTTCTTAATGTGATGAGGATCTAGATAGAAGGTAAATGACCACCAGATCTCTCCTCTACTTTTTTTATTATAGCTCCCTGACCCTAGATAAAATGAAGTTAGTGTCTACTACTAATTGCATTTTCATGATAATAAGGAGTAAAATATTGATGGAACAAGAGTTTAGTATTCTTGGGACACTAAATACACACATGATACCTTTTAATGAAAAAAATACAATAATTATAAAATAATATTTCTTCTTATTTGTAAATAATTAAGATTAAGGATTACATTATTCCATATAATAAATCCTTTCATATATTTATCAGTATGAATTTTCATACCTAGGGAAATAAATATAATAAGGCTGAGCTCAATTCCCAGTAAGGAAAAAAATAACAGAAGAAATAATTAATCTATTAGAAAAGTAATTATGAAATGGTAAATAACTAAAATTCTATACCATTTGTTTATAAACAATGAGGTAATTGAATAACTCACTCAGAAAGGTAATAAATGGAAACACATGAAATCCAAATACTATTCCAAATAATGTAAAAAATATATTGATAAAAAGCCTTTTAATTTAGGAAACATATTCTTCTCATGAGATCCTATAAATTAATCAAGGAGCTATATAATATATGGGCTCCAACAATTATTGGTTGTCTAAATCATTCTTCATATCGATTAATCGATTTAATATGAAAACAAAACTACTTATGAAATATTTGTATAGAATAAATAATATGGATTTAGCAATATTTCCCCAAATAAACAACTGTTATCAAAGTTAAAATCGTATGAAAGAGGTATAATATTTAAGAAGTATCAATATCCATGATAAATGAAATGAATAATTTTGATGGGAATTCAATGTTCAATCATCATATGAGATTTAATATTTCAATGAGACTAATAAATGATTCAAGATAGTGAATGTGAAAAATATCCATGGAAAAATAAATCAAAACTGATCTATATGATTATATAAGATGATATAAATAAAATATATCCCAATTGGAGAAAAATATGTTTTTTTCACTAATGAATAGGGATGATATAAAAGATTATATTAAAAACATTCTTATGGAAAATAACATTTCATTATGAAAAATAATTTCAAAACCCTCTTATTTGACAATAAATTTTTAAATTCTTTTATTTAGAAACTATGGTTTTAAACATGTAAATTATGATTCTATGAAATGACGGCAGGTAAGTCCATTCAAGATGTATAAGTCAAAAAATAACATTCATTTTCAACCATTAATTGTAATAAAATGGCCAGGTTTGGGAAATGACAAGAATATTCCATTGAAACTAATTCTAAAAGAAAAAAGGGTAAAAATGTAAAAAAATCATTTTAATATCATTTTTGGAATCATTTTAATAAAAAAACATTTTTTTAATAAAATAGGTTCTCTGAATAAATAGATAAATAATGTCATTTTTTGTGAATAACATTTTTAAAATCATTTTCTGTACCAAATAGTGAAAAAATAGTACTTATAATCAATAATTGTCATGAATAGTTTAATAGGAATTAATGGGATTATCGAAAAATTATTATATAATTTCATGGAATAGAAATTCCATTGAAATGTAATTGGTATTCCTCTTGAGGAATATAATCATTAAACATCCCAAAGTATCCCATACCTGTATGAAATATTTAATATCATAATCATAATTAAAGAAAAATTTTAAACAAAACTTATAATATCATGAGAAAAATGGGATTAATGAAATTAGATGTCCAATGAAGTAGATACATCATATAGAAGAAACTACTTTCATAACATTAATTTAGCCTCCTTTAAATGTAAATTGAGATGAAAATTTGTTACCATACTTTTTTTTCGGGCGAGCACCATTTAAATTCATGTATATTAAAATTATGTTAATTATCTAATTGAATTATAATCTATTTAGTATCTATAATTATTTTTATTCCACATTTTACTATATTGTGTAAAACTGCATTAATAATTATATTTATTTCATGTGTTTTGATGAAATTTAGTTTATGTGTCAAAACATCCTTGGTGGGTCCACTATTGTAAAATTTTTCATTTTATAATATATATAGAATAATAATAATAAAATAATTATTATAATTATACAACAATTATAATTTTAAAAAAATTGGTTATGAAAAATTAATCAATTATATGACCATGGAGATGGTAGGCCACACCTAAGCATGTTTAATGTTCTTATTTTTTTAATGATCATTATGGAAAGATGGTAACTAAAATTATATCATTATAAGATTACAATAACATAATAAATAACGTATTATTTAATCATATATACATATATATAAAAAATTGATGAAAAAGTATTCACATCATTTCAAGGATGCGGTAGTCAACACGTCCACGATCGACGTTATCACATTTTAGTCTGTGAAAGGGAAATAAAGAGAATATATATATATATAATTTATAGAAATTTAAATATGCGATGAATATAATATTTATTTTTTTTATTTCTAATTTTTTTAATTATAATCATCCTTTTTATGTTCCATGTATAGTGTGAACGAATCACATTGCTTTGATGAGGCGGTAGTCCACAAATCTAAAAAATATGTAAATGTTTTTTAAGAAATGGAATGTCTATATATATGTGTTTTAAAAGAATTAATTAGGCTTAAATACATAAAAATATCATATATTAGAAATTAAATCACAGTTTCCATCATAATTTCTACCATGATAGGTGCTAAAGTAAAATGTATCAAACCTCATTTTGTGAGGCAGTAGTTCTCCAAACACAGAAATAGTATGGTTGTTACCCATTAGAAGGAGGTGTACGTATATGTATATAGAATTCATAAAATAAAAATATATTAGTATATTTATAATACTATTTTTATTTAATTATGTAATAACATGATTATAGGGAGTCGATGATCAAATTAATTAAAAGTGATCATTCGAAAACGTTGCCATAAAAATCAAGTAACTCTTTTAAGTTTATAAAAATGGTATTCTTATACCGGATTTGTGACCAAATTTTGGAATCTAAGATGATGCTAAAAATTTTGGGAACTAATTTGGAATGATATATTATGATCATAATGGGTTTTAATGGTGCAAGGATATTAGAGAAGTGGTAGCCATCTATTGTGGAGAAGTAGTGGCACTTTTGTAATATTTTTAAAAATTTATTGTTTCCATGTTTTTCATTTTTCTAGTGGATCCAATAATTGACCCATTTATATAAAATAGATAAAATATTCTATTAATTGCCATAAAATATCTCTTGGACATGTTTATAAGTAATTTTGGGCCCTATGGTTAAGGTTTAGTCCCTTATTAAGCTTAAATGAACCTTAGTTATTTTTATTAATTTAAACTAAATTCACTAATATGTTTGGTAAAACAAATGTTATTATCAAATAACATTATAAATTATTCTGATTCAAAATATTTAATTCATTTTTCACAATTCCAAACACGTATGTGCATGAAATTAATTTCAAATTCATACTACAAGTAGGACGACAATACTGGTTTTTAATGTAAAAACATCTAAATGTTTTCTATGTTTTTATAGTCAATATCAAATAATATTTATTTAAAAATACATAAATTGTATTAATTGATAAAAAAATATTATCTATATAATATTTAAAATCCATTAATGAAATATTATTTCCTTGTAAAAATCTTACATGATTTACTAATTTTGAACATAAATTTAGTATTTTTTAACTATTCATTAAAAATGAATGTTTCAGAAAAATATCAAAAATTCACCCATAACATAATTATTATGTTTATATTTAATGAATGATTTTCATTTTGACATATTATATATATTATATTATAAAAAATAATATTTAAATTGGTATCTTCATTAAGATATGGTTACATTTCCTTTATTAAAATATAGGTTTTATGTGTAAAATAGAGTTTTGTCTTATTTTATTCCTATAAATCCTAATGTATGAATATAAAAAATATTTTCTTATTTAGATAACATATATATTTCAATAAAAACAATCAATAAATGTAATTAATTATTATCATTAAGTAAATCTCCAATGCATCAGATATGGAAGTCGGACCTATGGCTATTCCATTTAGTGATATGTGTGGCAGTAAACCGTATGGTTATTCAACTTAGGAATGTTTGTGTCCTAAGTAAACATTATATGTTATGTGTTATTTATATGGGTTTTAAGTTAATATTTTGGTTACAGAAGGGAAAGAGATGATATTTTTTACCGTGATGAGTATTTATGACTTAATAAAGGTGAAAAGTATTACATATGATAAAGATTAATAATTTACTAGTTGTTTTAAAAAACTAACAGTTTTCTTTATTTTTCTATCGCTTACTAAGCCTTTTATACTCATTCCATGTTTTTGAAAGGTTTTTCACTAGACATAATGTGTTATAGGTTCGATGATGGGATCATGTAAAAGTATTTATATTTAAAAATTTGAACTAGACAGGAATCTTTTTTCATGAGTTTTTATTTCTTGAATAAAATAGAAACTAAGTAGAAGTGTCTACATTGATATTTTTGA
Organism: Viscum album; assembly: GCA_963277665.1. Classification (NCBI taxonomy): domain Eukaryota; kingdom Viridiplantae; phylum Streptophyta; class Magnoliopsida; order Santalales; family Viscaceae; genus Viscum; species Viscum album. The sequence continues at coordinate 1,066,720,356 of OY728157.1, read as the reverse complement.
GATAAAATGTAATTGATATGCCTAATTCTCTAAAAATATAAAACTGAAAATACCCTCAATGTAAATTATTCATTTATTTCATGATTGTGTAATGTTTATGGATGGGTACTTATAGTTGGTATTAGATGTCGGTTTAGATAACTTTAGATGTTAGGGTGTTATTTACGCACGAGTGACATAACCATAGTGGTCAACATATTAGAAAGTTTCATAGTTATCATACATAAATTTAATGAGTTTAATATAACATGTATAAGTATATCTTTGTATTTACTCTCCTCATAAGATATTATTTGAGGATTTTAATAATATAATCATACTGACCACTTCAGTTTTAGAAAATGGATGGATATAGTCGGCACCAAAGTAACAGTGGATGCAATGAAAACTATGACAGCTTTTTGAATGAGAAACTGAATGAAATGGTAGCTATAATGAGAAATTTTGAAGTTATTCTCAACCAACTATCTAGAAACATTATTGACCACATGAACCTTGTTGATTTTTTATAAGGCATCGTATATGCGTGAAACAAATCCCTATGGATGTAAAAGTAATAATCATAAAGTTATATATGTTCAAAAACATATTTCTCACGGATGTGGAAATAACACTTAGGTAAATGATTCAAATGGACGAAAAGATGTTATATATGTGGTAATGAAGGAAAAAATTCAAGAATCTCCCATAGAGAATAGAAGTGTCCAGTTGACTCCATGAATAGGAAATAAATTCTTTCCAAAGAATTAATTGAATTTTTTAAATGTGTTGATCATGGTAATTATACAAATAGATTTCATACAATGAATGTTTGGTGTTGGGATGAGAATGTTCGTACAAATATATGTTTACTAATTCCTAATTCCATTCCAGTTGAAGATGATGAAACTGACAATGACCTATGGAAGGTATGAATTATTTCATAGCCTATTATTTCAAATTATTTAATCATAGGATATGATTCATGGTTTTGTTTGTAAGAATGAATTATATCAGAATAATATGGTAAATAATGATTAATGGTGAATGAAGAATGTTAAATGAGTAAGAAGTCAACATATAAGGGATTCTAAAGATATGGTATATTTTATGATGATGACATGCTTAAAATTATTAAGGCTCTTTTAATGATGGGATTACAATGGATGATGTTTTATAGTATGAGTAACTCTGAATTTTGATATATGAAAAGGTTATTTAATAAATATTTATATTTTCTTGTGTGGAGTAATGGTCAAAATTTTATATTAGAAGAATCAATGTTTTTATTTTTGACATATAGTGATTTGGGTTATTTTTGGAAATGATTAACCTATCATAGAGAATATGTGATTAGGTTAATTACTCTCCATTATGAGAATTTAAGATTATTCGATGTTACTTGAAAATAAATGTTATTATTTAATGTGTAAGACTATGGGATCAAGTCCTTCTGAGTTTTGGGTTTCAATCATTGTTTGTATTTTTTTCTAGAATTTTATGGAAAAATGTTTATTTAACGATCTTTTATTAACTTTGGGTTTTGTTTGACAATCATTGGATATTAAGAGATGTTTTTCTTTTTGTTAAAGATTATCCTATTTGAGGATTATCTGAACTGGTATTAACAAATTTTTTTGTTTGAGTCCAATGACAAGAGAAATATAAAGTTCATCCTTTGTAGCTAATGTGATACTCTAGAAGTTGATTCTAGTGCTTTTAATGTGACAAAGTCAGTTTGAGTACTCATCATTTGGAGAAGAAGATCAGTTTGTTGTAAAAATTTAGTAAAGTATGAAAGTTTATATAAAAAGTAAGCATGTTTCCTCATGTTTTTATTTAAGCTCATAAATAAATTCCTCAATTAAAAGTAACATAAAACAAAAATGAAGTCTGTTAACATTTCTGACTGCGGAATCAATGACTTCTTAACCCATCAAAAGATTGTGATTTTCTGGGATTAACTTTATCTTAATAATGTTTTCTATCACTCTCCATCATAAGATGACTGTTATTTTTTTCTTCCATATCCCTTCTTTCATACATGGAATCCTAGTCTGGGTCTTCTCAGGTGACCTTTCTAATTCTCTTTATTTTGTTTAAATTTGTAGTTTTAATGACATTTGTTTTTCAATGTGGGACTTCCTATTAAGTTTTCAAGCCCAATTTTAAAATTGTGAGGATGTAATTTCCAAAACAGAGAAGGATGTAACATCCTAGGTAAATAAAGAATATGAAATTTTTATATTTATTAATATTTTTGAATTAAATATTAATTTTAATTTAAAGGTGATGCTATTTTTGATTTCATACCTGATACACAACAAAGGGTTTTTTTGAAATATTAAATTGAAGAGAACATTGATTTATACTCAATAATAATAATATAATATTATTTTAAATTGTATTTAACACCTAGATATTGTATTGGAAGGAATTAATATAACTAACTAATATATTATTATACATGTTTAATAAATTTTTTTACATTAATCCAATAAATGACCGAGGCTTAAAATGTGAATGAATCCAATTTTAAGCATAATTTACTTTAAAAGGTTGATTTAACGCCTTTTAATGGTGAACCCTGTTTAAATATAGTTTTTGTCACTTTTATATGTTATATTTGGAAAAATAAAATTCTAATTTAGAATCGGGACATCAAAATTTAGTTTCGGTAAATTTTTTGTATTTTTCAGATAAAATTCATTTTTAATGAATAATGAAAAAATACAGTATTTTTTATTCAAAAATGAAAGTTAATTTAATTTATTTATATGGTAAAATTTTCTATTTAATTGTTTTTAATGTGTGAGTAGATTATATTATTACTATTCAAAGAAATTTTGGTCATTGGGATTAATTTCAATTTAAAATTGGACAGACAACAGTGTCAATCTTTTGATAGTTATTGCTTCTTAAAAAACGTTATTTGTTTTGACAATGGGATTTAATTGTAAATTAAATAGTGAAACTTATATGTTTTGAATTTAAAAAAATAGACATAAATTTGGAATTTTAAATATCAAATTTATCTTAGGCCGAATTGTATTGTATTTTTCAGAAAAATTCAATTTTTTAGGAATAGTGAAACCCCTTAGTAGTAGTTAAAAAACTGTTCATTCATTTAAATGAAATTTTACCGCTTCGATGAATTGAATATTTAAAATCCTTCATAAATGGTTGTTATTATTATATAAAATTTGGTTCAATAAAATTAAAATAATTTTTGGTGAATAGTAACATTTGACATTTATTTTCCGATGTTAAAGGTAAATAGGTTAATTCAAGGTAAAAAGTATATTATAATACTAAAAAATTACCTTAACACTTATCCTAAAATTATTAGATGAGTAATGGCCTACCATGGGTAATCTTGGATCTATTTTTACCCCATGGAGCCACTTATGAGTTATAATGACACTTTATTTTAATTAACATAATATAAAGGCAAAAATGATATAAACAAATATATTTTAGTAAATAACTTTTTACATGGGGTTATAGAAGTCATTGTTTCTACTATAAATAGTCATTGGAAAGATAAAATTATTTCCTACATTATGGTATATTTTTATAATTTTTAGACATCACTTAAATTAAATAATAAATGACTCAATAATAATGATGTATTTATCTCATTAATAAATGATTTAAATAAATAAGAATATAAATATTAAAACAAAATCCAAAATCAATCATATTTTTGTTGGAATAATTTTTTTAGACCACAAGTCATCGTATCATAGACTTAAATTTCATTTGGACCTTTAGAAATAGAATATCATTATATATTAAAACAATATTTTCACACTTTCCTAAAGAGCCGATCTTCCCCCTTATAAAAATCCCTCACTTATAACTCAATTCTCACACCTCTCAAGCCCCTTGGCAATTAAAAACACTGCCAAAATAAGCTCTCAAAATATATTTCCACCTCTTGGAATCCTCAACATAGGTAGAAGGAACTTAAATAAGTTCTTTTGGTTCAAAGAAACGGGAGTTACCAAAATTAAAGGTAACAGTTTCTCTTAACATTTTTTTCTTTCATTTTTATTCTCCAACCCCTAAACTCTTTTTATTACATTATTTTATAACAAAACCTGTATCATACATATGCTATGATTTAGTTATGGGAAGGATTTGAACTACCTTTAGACACACATCCATCTAATGGGTGAAAAAACATAATCTTTCTTTGGATGGAAAACTAACGCCTCATGAAACGATAATTGTTCAATTATCTTCTACCATCTCTGATGGGGACCATTAATATTTCACTATATTTATATATGATATATATTATGTTTATTTTACCTCAATTTTTTTGTAATTTTTATTTACAAAATTTCCTTTATGCTTTCCAATATGTTTAAACACGATAATTTCATTTGAGAAAATGCAGACTACCACCCCCTAAAGGTGATATGATTCATTTATGAAAAACATAGAACGTATAAAGGATGGAGTTAATGAAATTGTGTAACATATATAATATTATATTATACTAGAATTATATTATACGTATTTATTATTATATTTTAATTTCTTTAAATATATAATAGAAATGAAAGAAGCATTCATGCGTACGTACGACTTACCGTCTCCTTGAACTCTGCGTTTCACTTCATAACTCCAAATGATGTGGAATATTATAAATAAATATACAATTTATATATATATATGATATATATGGTATCTAAATAATTAATATCATTCTGGTGATAATGGAATTTTTACAACGTGGACAATTTGTAATTATAACAAGATTATTTTCCACTAAAGTTACGATCATCGACCAAATGTCCAATATAAACTCAAATAATTAACTAATTGTTATAGAAAGGTAATAAGTGATATAAAATGGATAGTAAACATTATAAATATTTTAAAATAATTATATATTAACTTATGTTTATTATTCATGATGGACACATAACATACGTGTCAGGTCGGACATGAGGAAAGGAGTTTCTTATATAACTTTATATTTTGTGATATTTCCATTTTTGACCACTTATTTATTGCATGTGGTGTATTTTGTACATACACATGATATTTAATACCATGATTTCTATTTATATTCATGTAATTCATGGGTTAATTTGTTGGTTATTAACATTTGGTCATACGACTCGATTGATTACAACGTGTAAAGTGATTTTCATCTATCTTTTTATTCATGTGATATTCTTGATGTATTTGCCACTATTTTATTTTATTTGGAATATTTACATCCCATTATATTATTCTTTGTGTGATATACTTTAATTTAAGGGTATTTACATCTTCATTTTATGATCCTTATTTTAGGGGGTGTATATTTTGTATGTTACCAAATCAGTAAAGGATCCTTTCACCCTCTTTTTAAAAGTCTTATTTTTGTTATGTCTTTTAATTTACATCTTCTTATGTTCGGATATGTTCTTCTATATCCTTATTGCTGTAAATTTTCTGTCCAAGTGATGAGATACCCATTCTCTCTTATTAACTCATTTTCTGAATTTTAATGTGATGTCGTTAGGCTGTCGAATTTCTGTAAGGGAACTTCTTAACCCAATTTCAATTCTTTGGGTTAAACTTCTACATGATGATTATGTCATTCTATGAATATGTGTGAATTATCTCGGATCATTTTACCCCAAATATCCAATCATATTGAGTGCATTTAAATTTGTTACACATAATTATGTCATTGATTTATCATTAATCTAAGGATACAGTTTTTATAATGGATTTCGTCTCAATGTACATTCCATTGAGACTTCATTGCTGTCATAAACCAATTTAGTATTATATGGTGTATATACCGTACTTCAGAATATTATATCATGAATCCCTTTATTCTCATTATATGAAAATGTTCTTATTAAATTTTATTCTTCAATTATTTTTATTCAAGAATCTCTCATTTTAATTGATTTAATGATTTATTCATCTAAATATTTCTCAATAATGTACATTTTTTCAAAATGGAATTTAGGATTTATTTATATGAAAATTAGTGTATTTATATTATAATTGATGTAAAGGTTTTAATGTGGTATGCGACACTTTGATTCCATAATCTCATTATTAAATTTTTTATATGGTTTTGAAAATTGTTTGATAATGCATTGAATATTTCAATGTCTTGAAATAATTTCTTTTGGATGCAAATGAAATGTTATTAGTGAAATGTTTAAATTTGAAATATTTTTTGTGTAATGATGGTACTTGGACTTTTTATGGGTGGTTGTGTGATAAACCAAATAATAGTAGGTTCCATGATAAACCGGGATGGGTGGTTACGTTATAACCTCTGATGAATTGAGTATGCAAGTCGGCCGTATGACTATTCCATTTAGTGATATATGAGGAAGTAGACCATATGGTTATTCCACTTAAGAATGAGTATGTCCTATTTTACCCTTATAATTTATGTATTATTTATATGGGTTTTATGTTAATATGTTTCTTACAAAATGGTAAGCAATAGTCTTTTTTTCATTGAAGATTATTTACTACTTAAAAAAGGTGAAAATTATTACTTATGATAACATATTAATGGATTACTTGTTGTTTTGAAAAACTAACAGTTTTCCTTCATTGTGTATCCTTACTGGGATTTTTATGCTCATCCCATGTTTATGAAATTTTTTTCACACGACATAAAGAGGAATAGGTTCAAGGATGGGATCATGTAAAAGTATTGTTGTCTAAAAACTGTAACTAGACATGAATTTTTTTTAATAGTTTTATAATATGAATAAAATGGAAACTGTGTAGAAGTGTCTACTTTGAAATTTTTGAGATGTAATATAATTGTAATTCCTAAATCTCTAAAAATCTAAACCTAAAAAGATCCTCAATGTGAATTATTCATTTAATTCAATATTAGGTAATGTTTATGGTAGGGTCATTATAATATTATAGTGATCTTTAAAAAATATTTTTATTTTCTACTACAACATTATTGTTATATTCTATAGAAAACTGTTTTATGTGTTATTTTATATTATTATGGATATAGTATATAACTGATAAATTCAATCAATCATTAATAAAAAATAAACACTAACAAATTCAAATTTCAAATAGTGTAATGAGTATTAATTTTATGTTTGTAATAATAATATTTGATATATATTAAATTTTGGGTTCTTTTGAGTAAATTTGGTTATAATAATGATTTGTTAAGGGTGAATGGGTAGGTATATGATTAAGAGACTGTGAATTATTCCATTTTGGTTGTGAATTTTATTATTTGTAATCTTGATTTGAATTCATATTCATGCACATGCCCCTTTGTAATTTTCAAAGTATAAAATTATTATCATTTTAGAAAATCATATTCTCTTATATAATTAATGAGTTAATTAATTCAAGTCATACAATCACATAAAAACATCTGAATCATTTTTTTATTTTCTTATTTTTAGGAAAATTTTACCCCATCCTAATAAAATTTCATTTTAGTATAAATTTGGGGTGATTTTGGTGAATTTATTCAGCAATATCATGTTTCTTAATGTGCAATGGGGTTCAATATATATTGTAAGTGGGCTATAAATATTTATTCATGTGTATTATCATTATTTTCATAAAGAAAGACTAAAAATATAGGTTTTTAATGTAATATGATCATAGAAATATAATAAATTTAGGAGTTTTGGATTTGGGTTATTAACAGTATTAGAGAGACAGTGGATCTCAAAAATCAAGACATATGTCCAATTTGTCCTCAAGTTGTGGTTTGTGGCTTCTCTAAAACTCAAATTTGTTGAAAATATCCTAGGATTTGATATATGGTAAAATTTAATTATTATTTATTATAAATTAAATTAAATTATTATGGTGATTTTGTTTAAATAATATAATTTTTTGAGTGGTATTAAAAATAAGGGTAAAGGATGTATTTGGGGGAATGTTTGTATAAATTTTTAAAAATAAGGGAAAATTGACAAGATATTCCCAAATTAGTTAATTTATTTTTATGAATTTGTATAATTTTTTAAAAAATATACCTCATTGAGGTTAATGAATTTTAATATTGTAATTTTTATTAATGGGATAGTTTGGAGAATGATCAGACAAAAGTTGGAATTCTAGAATTTTTATAAATACCTAGTTGAGTATGAAAATAACTATAATTCCTTCTTATATGGGAGTATAGTATAATTTAATGGGAATATTGGATAATGGTTAGAAGTTAATTATATTAGGATGATTAATTAATCTTACATCTATTTATAGTCTATCATGGTACTAAGTTTCCCAGGGGTTTTGGATGAGAATATTGATGTGTTTCATAAGGTTGGTTTAGAAAATATTATTTTTTTTAAATTTTTATAATCCTTTATTAGTGTTTATAGATTTTATTTGTTTTGGAGAATTTTTTTTAAATCATAATTCAATTATTGGTTCAGTTTCAATAAAATGGTTTTAATATGTAGTCTTTGGTATATTCTATTTAGTAATGTATTCAACACTACTATCATTCATGTCATTTAGAATATCTTATTTAGATGTTGTATTTTTTATTCATTATAGTCGTTAAATTATTTTCTCACACTTATTCATTTTTGGGATTGGATATGTCATTTCTTATCTTTTTTAAAAATCTTACATCATGTATTTGATCCTACATGGTATTTTCACGTCATTATTGTTGGTTTCTCATCAATGTGGAAATACCTGATACACCTTTCCTCCCCAATTAACCTAAAGTACAATTTTTCTAGGTTCTATGTTGATTATTTAATGAATAACTATCCCATGATAGTATTTTCTAATTCATTGGAATTATTTTATAGCCTTAGGTTATCATGTGGATGTCAAAAGGCCTAGTAGTATTCTAATTTATCATTGGGATGATTCAGTGGAGATGGTATCACACCATGAATGTACATTTCATTTTTTTTATTTTTTATACATATATATTTATTCGGCACTAAATTACACAATTTTTTTTGGATTTAAGGTACCCATGAATATCATATGATTTTCACATGATTACTAAAAACCATATGACACTGCCATGCAAAGCCTATAGATTGTTTCAAATTCCATCGCAATTTTGGATCACTGTTTTTATAAAAATGTTTCTCAAACATAATGTTCAACCATATGTGTCTAAAATTTCATTATAGAAAGAGCATGGTTTTCTAAACCATACAGAAAAATTATATATCATTCAATAAGAATGTCCAATGAGTATTTCTCAATTAATGCATTGTTTGTTTAACCATGCATCAAGCTATGTGGTCTATACAAACTAATAAAAATTTACATTTCAAAAATTATTCCTCCTCAAATTAGGAGATTGTACGACCCCTATTTAATCACATTAAACTACGATGCCTTGTGTTACCTCTATCACATGGTTCTCCCTTCCATATTGTAAAACCCCAACCCCTCTAGACTAGAACCAGTGCATTACATGTGATATTGGCATGGTTATAAGGAAATTAAAATACCAATGTAAATATCAGTTTAGTAGTCTTGAAGAAACTAGATACATTTATTTAACTCAAATTACATTGTAAAAGTTTACAAAATACAACACATAATAAAAACTAAAAAACTGGAACAACATGAACTCAATAAATGATCACCTCTTCATCACCTATTTAATGTAAAAAATTAAAGGGGTGATCTCAAATGATCATTAAGGGTTAAAAATAGCAGAGTAATTAATACAATAATTAGTGAATCATAATCAATTGGAAAAATCAAAATGGAATTGTGAATAAGTGAAAATTCACCCCACTAATAAACTGACAATGAAACTACATTAATAGATTTTTTTTATAGTGAAAATCTCATGGATAGTCTTAACTAATAATAAATAAAGAGAATTATTATTAATTATATTTAATGTATCTGGAACATGATAAAATAATACGATTAAAATGTTTTAGTTCTGTGTGTTGAAACCCAACTGATTTTGGGAAACAAACTCGAATTGTCCGTTCCCAACAGATTTGTCTTATGAGAGAAACCAGTGCTTTGAGGGGCTATATTGGGAACCACCCATCACTACATAAAAATAATTATTTAGACATAGATTCATAATAAGAGAAATATGACTTTACATTATCCATATAGAATAGAGGTTACATATTCATAAAATTTTCGAAGTCAAAACAACATTCAAAATAAATTCCATATGTAAAGTGGTATACCGCTTAGAAAATAATCATATCAATGTTATGAGAATATGGAAATTTCAATGGAATATAATTTCAATTAAAAATTGAACTAAAATTGGAATTAGTTACACCACATATGAATGAGTAGGTGCACAATACAACCAATTCATAACGAAGTGAAAATTTCGACAAAGCACGTTACCATGTTATAATCAATTGAGTCGTATAAACCAAAGTTAATAACAACAAAATGAATAAAATAATACCATGAATATAAAGATAATAAAGATAATATATATCAAATGGCAGTACACCTATACCACATATAAGAAATAATATGCGATCAATGGAAATCCCACATAATTGAATGTGTGATGAGAAAACCCCCTTACAAACATTTCGGTATAGTAACAGGTGTTATTGTGAGCTCTTAATGTGAGGTAAATGGTATACCATTATTTTTATGTCACAAGTGTAGTAGGAGGTGGTTCTAAAACATACATCATCATTAGGAATTACAAATAAAAGGGCACAACATAGGGGAGTTTCTTGAACAAAAGTGAGAGAGAGGATCCCTAACAAAGATTGTGTCATTAGAGCGATGATAAATCAATGAAATATTTTTGTGTAACAAATAAAAATCCAAAAATATATAATTTGATATACAATATAAAACAATAATATGTCATTCACACTTATTCTTGGAAAAATTTAACCAATGAAATCAATGTTTTACTCAAGGAATGAAGATTGAGTTAAGAAACCCTAACCCTATGATTAAAGGTTTCATAGAATTGTTATTAAAGATTTGAATAAAAAAATTAGGCTTATTAATTCATAATTATAGAACATCTTATAAATTTAAATGATTTATTATAACCCGTTTTAGACCATTCAAGGCTCTTTTTTATTTATAAGGTTCAATTTCATTGTTCGGTCTCGTGTGATTACTTGGTTTTTAAAAGATCAATTCACTTATATTCAGGTTCGGATGAATATGAATGATGGAAGTGGTTTTCCAGAAATGAATTTAAATTATATTATTGAAAATCAGGATATTAAATGGTTTTATATTTAATTTTGTTTCTTAGAGTGATGTTGAATTATTATATATTTCACCTTAGTGACAATAGTTTTGATTAATCGGTGGGTTTGATCACAATGAACATGTTTTGATTTATAAATTAATACCATTTGTACAAAAGTATTACAAATCTAAAATAGGATATATTAAATATAAAATAATTATTTTCAACCATAAAAAATGGTTTCATGACCATAAATAATTATTATAACTTAAATTGATAAATTGTTTTCCTTGAATGTGGTAAATTATCACATCTCAAATGGTGATATCATTTCATTCAAATAAAGGGTGGGGAAAGGAGAGAAGATAATGAAATATCCCATTAGTATAAAACATTCTAGTACATGTATGTTACTAGAGATATCATACTATTTTGGTTAAAGGACGTGAGTAGAGAGACAAAAATAAAAGAACATAAAAGAAATGATGGAATATAAAAGTGGTATTTACCTCTTCAGACATCCTCATTTGAGAACCTCTAAAGGGGAGAAGTTTTGGTATTTTGAAGAGGAAACAAGTTTTTGGAAGTGTTGGATGATTTTTAAAGGAGATTTGGGAAGAATATTTGCAAGCCACAATGTTTGAGAGGAGTGAAGGGAATATGGAGTGAATGGGGGGTTATAGTGGAGGAGAGAGGGGATTTCTCAATATAAATTTCATTAATTTATTATTTCTCCTCAAGAGAAGGAAAAGTGAGTCTCCCATGATCAAGAAAAATAATTTTATCATTTGAAACCGAATCAATTAGTATTACATCAGTAAATCATCATCAATGACTCAATTAATTTATTATTTAGAATTTATTGCGAATTATTGGATTTTAATATTCATAAAAATTAAAGTATTTCAAAAAAATACCAAAAATTCACCATAACTATTTTTTGACGTGTAGAATAAAATAATGAAGTCCATTTTTCAAAAATAATTGTCTCAATATGATTAATTAAATATTTAATTAAAATTATTATTTATTCAAAAAATATAAACACTTAAAATATTTATCTTCATTTTTAAGGTGCCTAAATTCATTTATACGCCCAATGGTAAGGATACCATTCATTAGAGTCATATTACATTTCAAAAGTGTAGGTTTCTATTTAACAAAAATTATGTTAATTCTATCAAACTCTAAATATCATCTGGAATAAAAAAGTGTATGTCAGATTGTTAAAATTCAAATCACAGAGCTATAAAATATAAGGTTAAGGGGTAGGTTATGGATATCGTTAATAAGTAACATTTTTTTCCATATAGGCATAGTGATTCCTAAAATATAGGTTTTAACTAGAATGATTTTAAGAGAAATATACCATGAAGTGTTTGGGGTGCTACATTACTCCTTCCTTTTGGAAATTTCAGCCCTGAGATTTCATGTATGAAGATCACCAAAAATATGTGGGTGACTTTTTTTCATTACTTCATTATGATCCCATGTTTCTTTCTCCATATTATCGTTTTTTCCATAGAACCTTTACTAGAAGAGTTTTTCATTTTCTCAATACTTGCTCCCTTGTGTCTAGAATCCCAATAGGCTTTTCACATAATGACAGATCAGGTTCCAGTTCTATTTATTCACATTAAGAACATGTGTTGGGTTTGGGATGAATTTCATTAAAAATGACACGTGTATCACATCATTAACTCTTGAGAGACATGGAGGATTTCCGAATTGTAAGATACTGCTCTGATTCTTTCTATGATTTCAAATGGTTTGATGTACCTGGTGCTCAATTTCCTTTTCTTACCTAACCTGAAGACACCATTCCATGGATAAACTTACATAAATACATTATATTCCACTTGGAATACCAAATACTTTCTCCACTTTTCAGCATAACTCTTCTCCTAACATTGGGATGCTTTAATATGGGCTTTTATTGTCTACACTTTTATTCTGGTCTCTTCAATATGTTCAGGGCATCTAAGTTTCCTCTCACCAACTTCATCCCAACAAGTTGGAGATCAACATCTCTTTACATATAATGCTTCATATAGAGCCATTTTAATATTAGAATGGAAACTATTGTTGTAGTAAAATTTCACCAAATCTATGTATTGATCCCAAATCCAGACAGTCCATATGTTTTGGGGTGATAAGCAGTACTCATATAAAGCTCAGTATTCAAATCCTTCTGGAGACTTATCTTGAATTTTGATGTAAACCATGGATCTCAATCATAAAAATCAATAGAGTTGCACCATGAAGTCTTACAACTTCATTAAAATAATGTCTGTATAAGAACTCAAGTGGAAAATCCACCCTTATTGGAATTAAATGTGTTGATTTTGTGAGACGATAAACAATTACCCATATTTCATCATTCTTTCTAGGTGTACTCAGTATTCAAATGAAAAAATCCATCATAATGTGATCCCACTTCAACATAGCAATAGATAGAGGTTGCATCACTCCTCTAGAATGTTGTCTCTCTTCCTTCACCTGTTGAGAGACTAGACACCTTGACACGTAGTCACCATTTTCCCACTTTATATTATCCCACAAAAAATATTGCTTTATATCACTATACTTCTTGGTGATACCCAAGATTATAGAGAAATTTTAGAATTGAGGATCATCTAATAGTTCCCTTTTTCGCTCAGGTACTATTGGAAGACATAACCTCATCCCAAATTTCAGAACTCCTTCTTCATTGATAAATTTAGCTTGTATCTCATCCTAGAAAGCAATAATTTTATGTTGTAGACCCTCATCAATAGATTGAACGATTTTTATCTTCTCTAGTAAAGATGGTTTAGAAATAATCTGAAAGAAGAATTATGTTTCCCATTCTTTAACAATTCCCATATCCATCTTTAGTAGATCCAAAACAATAGGATCTCTCATAATACTCATTTTATTCAAGAGTCAATGATCTTTCCATCATTATGCATCAGCTAACATATTTTCCATTCCTAGGTGGTAGTGTATTGACCAATAGAAGTCTTAGTGTTACTCAAGCCATCTCATTTGCCTTATGTTTAGATCTTTTTGTGTGAAAATGTATTTCAAACTCTTGTGGTCTTTATAAATCTCACATCTCTCTCCGTAGAGATAATGCCTCCATATTGTTAGAGAAATGATTATGATTTCTAACTCAAGATCAGGAGTTGGATAATATAACTCATGAGTCTTCAAATGTCTTGATGACTAAGAAATAACTTTATCGGTTTTCATAAGGACGAAACCCTGTCACATATTTGATGCATCACTGTATATTCCAAATCCATCACTTCCAAATGGAAGAGTCAAAATTAGATCATTGACCAATCTTTTTTTCAATTAATCAAAGCATTACATACATTCTTTTTCCACACAAACATAACTCCTTTACGTGTGATCTTGGATATCCTGTTATCCCGTTGGGGAAAATTCTAAATGAAACACCAATAGTGACCTTCTAAGCCAATAAAACTACATACTTCAGTTATGTTTGTTGGCAAGGCCCAATCTTGGATTTCCTTTGTCATTGTAGGATCCACTAGGATCATATTTTTAGTCACAATATGTCGTAGAAATAAAACAGTTTGAATCCATAATTCACACTTGCTAAACTTCCCATATAAATCATTTCTTCTAATAGTTTTCATAATAATATGCAAGTGATTCTCATGGTCTTCGTAGCTTTTTGAGTATACTAGTACATAATCAATGAATACCAAAACAAATTTATCAAGATGTTCCTTGAAAACTCTAACAATTATGTCCATGAAAACATAGGGTGCATTATTCAATCCAAAAGTCATCACTATAAACCCGTAATGCCCATACCTAGTTCGAAATACTCTCTTAGGAATATCCTCCCTTCTCACATACAGCTGACAATATCCAGATAAAATGTTGATCATCAAAAATTATTGAGCTCCATGATATTGATCAAATAAATCATCAATATGGTGCATATGATACTTATTGATTATTTTAATAGAATTGATTTACATGTAATTAATGCATAGATCCATGGATCCATCTTTCTTCTAAATAATGAGGACATGGGCTCCCTATGGAGAAACACTAGGTCGTATAAATCCTTTTTCAATAAATTCTTATAGTTTTTTCCTTAGCTCCAATAATTCCACAGTGTCCATTCTATAGTATGTCTTTGATATAGGTCTTTCACCATGAATAAGATTGATATAGAACTCAACTTCACGTTCTGGTGGATGTCTAGGTAAATCCCTAAGAAATTCATCAATGTACTCTTGCACTATGTGAACATCTTCAATTTGATGATTTTATTCCTCAACCATAGATATTGGTTTATCTTTCTATCAATTTGTTACATTAAGTATATCTAATAGGGGTGGTTCTAGATAAGAATTTGGTAGCGATGTTTCTTCCTTAAAGACAAGGCATTCTACACTATTTTTAAAAATTTAAACTTCCATATTCTTACAATAAATCTTCGCATCATAATTTGAAAACCAATCCAAACCGAGAATTTTATAAAATTCAGTCATTGTTATGATGACAAGGTTTGAAACTAAAGCATGTTTTGATATCTGGATGGGGACTAATCGACATTACTTTGTTGTAATGATACATACCGTATGAGTTTTTCCTGAAAACCCCTTTATTAAATAAAATTTGACATATCTAATTTTATTTCCAAACTGAGAAGATATATATGAATGCAATGATACCCAATCAAATAATGTTTTGGCTATGTTTTAGGAAACAGTAAAAGTACCTTCCACCACATCATTAAGAACATTGACCTCTATAGTTGTAATCGCATAAGCTCTTCATTGCTCTCTTGGCATTTTCTGAGTCAGGTTTCTTTGGTTCTTAGGGCACTCATATTCATAGTGTCCCATCTCTCTAAATTTTTTTCTTGAATATCATTAAATTTTTTTCTTCCCCTTTCATTCAACATATCAATGTCCCTTTTCTCCATAGTTACATCAGACTCCCATACCTTTTATGCAATTCACGAGATGATTCTTTCCAAAATTATCACATAATCATAATATCTTTGTTCCCTTGCTATTCTTTGGTGATTCTCCATTTCCTTGGTTATTAGAGTACCTCTTCTTGTATTGGTTTCCCTTGAAAAATTTGATATAGAAAAATCCTTTTCTGTTTTGATTGCACATGATATAATTTCATCATATGATGAAAATGATTGAGAAGCCAATGCCCTTCGAAGACATGGCTTTATACCTTCAAAGAAATGATCAATCTTGTCTGTCGAGTCACACATGTATTCTATGGAATACCTGGACATCCTTGTGAAGGTATCCTCATAAACCTCAAAACGTTCTTCTTCCCTTTGTCTTAAGCTGAGGAATTTACTCTTCATTTCAGTTCATTCCTCACACGGGAAATATTTCTCGAAGAATACTCCCTTAAAAGTAATCCATTCCATATCTTCTATTTATTGTTCCTCCATGGTATATTGGATCAAATACCACCATTGATCTACTTCACCCTTGAGATAATTTAATTCTAGCACTACCTTCTCATTTTCATTGCATCCTAATGCAATGAATATCATTTCAAGTGACTTGATCCACTGCTCAGCTTTTATCAGATCAGTAGTCCCACTAAAATATGGGGGCTTATGTCACATGAAATGATCCAACATAGGTGCAATATTGTTATTCATCACAACCTAATTATGTTGTCCCAATACGGGAAAAATATCATCAGCTCTGACATTAACTATGTTGACATGCTCAGTGGGGAATTTCTTACATTTCCCAGGAGTATTGATTCCCCTTCTTCATTTATGATCCATTTCTAAATAATGGAACACACTATATTAGGTTATGAATCTTAATTAATAATATTAAATTAAAAAAACATGTAACATAATTTGAGATTCTACGCATGGCTAATCCCTTAATAAGAAAAAATGGATTCTTTGAGAAATAATTTACATTTCAATACTTCATAATGGAATGTAATTAAAATATGAATTATCCTAAGAATTTCCCCTGAGCGTATCGTAAACAATAGTGTATCAAGGCCTATTGTCATGTACCTGGTTTCCCTAGGTCAATATGGAAACTCCATGTTAGAGTTTTCACTCCTCGGTACGTCTGTGCCAGAACCACCTCTACCTAATAGTATCCAGACAGGTATGTATTGGATACAAAGATTCACATAATCTATTCCTATGAAAAATAATAGGATATTCTTGTATGTTTGACTTTAGATACTACCTTAGGTCTTTTCTCCCTACTATATATTTCATACTCTAGTTTCAAGGTTTCCTACTAAACCTCCTCTTATACAAACTGTACCACACTGACCCCTCTACACTGGAGCTGGTGCATTACATGTGATATTGGCATGGTTAAAAGGAAATAAAAATCCTGAAGGAATGATCAGTTTAGTAGTAATGAATAAACTATATACATATATGGAACTCAAATTATATTAGAAAAGGATAAAAAATACAATACATAAGAAAAAAACTGTATCCTCATGAACTCAATAAACAATCACCTCTTCATTACCTTATAAAGCTACAAAATATAAAGGGTGATCTCAAATGATATTTAAGGTTTAAAAATTGTTGATGAATCAATATAATAATAATTGAATCCTATTCAATCTGACATAATCAAAATGGCATGGTGAATTAATGAAAACTCACGCCATTAATGAACTGAGAATTAAACTGCATTGATAGATTTTGTCATAGGGAAAACCTCATGGATATTAATAAATTATAATTATTAAATATAATGATTATTAATTTAAAATCATGTATTAGGAACATGAAACTATAATACCATTAAAATGGTTTAGTTTTGTGGGTAGAAACCCGTCTGATTTTTTGGAAACAAACTCGAAGGGTTTGTTTCCAACTGATTGGTCTCATGAGACCTTCAAATGCGTCGAGCTGTTGTAGTGGGACCCACCCACCTCTATATCGAAATAATTCTATATAAATAGATTCATCATAAGAGAAATATGAATTTTCATTATATTTATTGAATCGAGGATACAGAATCACCAGTATTTCCACAATCAAAAAAACATTCAAAATAAATACCATATGTAAAGTGGTATACGACTTAGACAATAATCATATCCATGTTATAGATATATATAGATTTAAATGAAGTATAATTTCAATTGAAAATTGATCTCAAATGGGCAGTAGGTACACCACATAAGATAATGTAAGTGCACAATACTAAGAAAGTCACAACAAAGTGAAAATTTAGAAAAATCTCATCACAACATTATAATCAATTGAGTCATATAACAGAAGTTAATAACCACCAAATAAATAACAGAATACCACGAATATAAAGAGAATCATGATAATATATATCAAATATCAGTACACCTATTCCACATATAATAAATAAGAGGCTAACAAATGGAAATCCCATAGAATGGAATGTGAGATGAGAAAACCCACTTACAAACATTTCAGCATGGTAACAAGTGTTATTCTGAGGGATTAATGAGAGGTAAAGGGTATAAAATTATTTATATGTCACAAGTGATATATGGGGGAGGTTTGAAAACATATCCCATCATTATGAATTAAAAATAAAAGGTCACAACATAGGGGAGATTCTTGAACAAAAGTTAGAGAGAGGATCGCTTACAAAGATTGTGTCATTAGAGTGATGACAAATGAATGAAATTTATATGTGCGAAAAATAAAATTCCAAAAAAATATAAGTGGATATAAATTATGAAACTATCATATGGAATTAAAACATATTCTTGGAAAACTGTAACCAATGAAATCGACGTTTAACTCAACAAATGATAATTCAGTAATGTAATCCATTACCCAATGCTTGAAGGTGTTCTTGACTTGTTATTAATGACCCGAATAAACAAATTATGCCTATTGATTAATAATTATAGAACCTATTATATATGTAAATGATTTATTTTATCCCTTTTTAGTCCATTCAAGGAATTTTTATTTATGAGGTTCAATTTCATTGTTCGCACCCGTATGATTTCATGGTTTTTAAAAGATTTATTCACTTATATTCAACTTTGGACAAATATGATATATGAATGTGTTTTATCTAGAAATGACATTCTATTATATTAGTGAACAAAATAATATTAAATGGTTTTAAATTTAATTTTGTTACTTAGAGTCAGGTCTAATTATTATATATATAACCTTAGTGACAACCGCTTTGGTTAATCTGTGGGATTAATCACAGTGAACATGTTTTCCTTTATAAAATAATAATATTTGAACAAATGGATTAGAGATCTAAAATAGGATATATTACATATATAATAATCTGGTTCAACCATAACACAAATGGTTTCATTACTATAATTAAATATTATAATATTAATTGATAAACATTTGTCATTGAATCTGCTAAATTAGCACATTTTAAATAGATCATTAATTTCATTCAAATAAAGGGTGGGGAAAAGAGAGAAGATAATAAAATATACCATTAATATAAAAACATTCTTGTACATGTATGTTACTAGTTTTACTATACTATTTGGGTGAAAGGAGTTTATGAGAGAAACAAAAGAGAAATGAATATAAAGGAAATGTAGGAATTGAAAAGAGGAATTTATCACTTCAGACATCCTCCTTTGAGAACCTATTTATGTGACATGTTTTGTTATTTTCAAGAGTATAAGATCTTTTGGATGTTGGGGGATATTTGGGAGAGATTTGGGCAAAATATTGGTAAGGAAGAAGGCCTTAGAGGATTGAAGAGAAGAGGGAGTTATGGGGGGGGGGGGTTGTAGTGGAGGAGAGAGGGGATATCTCAATATAAAATTCATTAATTTATTATTTATACTCAAGACATGAATAGTGAGTCTCCCATGACCAATAATAGTAATATTATAATGTTAATTCGAATCAATTGGGCTTACATCATCAGATCATCATCAATGACCCAATTAATCCATTATTTAGCATTTATTGTCAATTATTGGATTTTACTATTTTTAATAATTTCAAGTATTTCAGAAAAATACCCAAAATTCACCATAACCATTTATCAATGTGTAGAATCCAAAAATGTAGTCCATTTTTGAAAAATAATTTTCTAAATATGATTAATTTAATATTTAATTAAAATCATTATTTAATCAAAAAATATAAACACTTAAAATATTCATGTCATTTTAAGGTGCCTAAATTCATGTATACACTCAAGGGTATGGATACCATTCATAAGAGTCATATTACTATTCATAATGGTATCTTACTATTCATAAGGGTTGGTTACTATTTATAAAGGTAGGATATTATTCACCGAAAATTTAGTTAATTCTATCAGACACTAAATATCATGTTGATCAGAAATGTGTATGTCGGATTTTAAAAATTTAAATCACAGTGCTAGTAAATTTATGTTCAATAGCTAGGTTATGGCCATATAATATAAGTAACCAAGTTTTTTTCCATTGATTCTAAGTGATTCATGAAATATAGGCTATAACTAGAATTTATTTAAGAGAAATAAATCATGAAGTGTTTGGGGTGCTAAACATATGGCTTCCTTTAAGGGATATATTATATTTATAATAGTCATTATTTATTGTTATGTGATATAAAACTATTTACCCCCACACAATCTCATTTTTCTCTTCTATTATTATTGTATAATTCTCGTAGAGACATATATTTTCATTTACATTTATTTACATGAATGTAATTAAGGATTTAATTATTTCGAGGTTTATATCGATCATTAAAAATATTTATATTATTATATGTGTTGGATAAACAACGTTATTAGTGTTTGTAGTCAATTAATATTAGTTTATCTAGGAAAATATTATTAAATATTAAACCAATATATCAGTCTAATTTTCGGGAAATTTATTCAAAATTTAAAATTTAATACTAAGGGTTTCTAATTATTTTTTTCATAAATCCCTTATATTCTTCAATTGGTTTTAATTGGTTATAAATTGTATTCCTCTATTTCAAACATAAACCCTATTACCATAAAACTATGAACAACTATGTTTTTTATAAATATCTCTGTATCAATTTTCAATGGAATTTCCTTGGTAAATAGCTATATAATGGTTATAAACTAATTAAAATATATTATTTAACTCTTAAGTGTGAGATTGAATTCATAAAATAGAAATTGTGGGATACTAGGAATAATTGAGTAACATTAATGAAGTTTATATTATTTTCAATTAAAAGATTATTTTTATAAAATGGTTTTTAAATAATGTTGAAACACCTAGTTTGTACATTACAACTGGGACATTCGAATTTTAATAGATCCTTGAAGTGTGCATCCCGTATTGTTGTTTAAATAATAGGGTAATTAAATTTTCCTAATGGGGGGATAAGGCTGGTATATGTTTATTTTATGATATTCTCTTGAAAATGGTCTTTTCCTATGAAGGGATTTTAGAGTTGAGAGTGTGATAATGTTATTATCCTTGCCACATATATTTTTCATGTGATATATTGGTTTCTAATACCCATTTCATGACATGGGATCCCATGTGTAGAATTGTTGAAAATATTTTCTGTGTATTGTACTAGTTTTTTTCATGATATAGTAAGTGGACCATGGTTAGGAAAATTTTGACTAATTAGAGTACACTTCTCAATCAAGCCAGTTATGGGTAAAACCAAGAGTAATGAATTGAACCTCATCAGGAACCATCTTGATGGATTCGTTTTTATGTTATTCTTGAATGTATCCAATGATCATAAATATTCCCATTATTAATGATTTAATATTAAAATATGATGACTATGATTTTGATTTTACCATAATAGTTTAATTAATATTATTTTATATTGATATTTTATTTTTATTTTTTTTTTGACTACATTTTTTTACAAATATTCATTATTTTTTACATTAAAATTTCTACTAATTTTCCTTCCTTACTTTAAATTATGTTCATTATAACAGATTTTTTGTTTCCAAAATTTTAATAATGTATTTTTATTTCCTATTTAAGGATCTATAATTCATTCTTATATTAATGCTTTATTTTAATAAAATGATAATATGCATATATATTTTGAATTGTTTAACATTAATTTTTTCAATAAAATGGTTTCAAATGTTGATATAATGCTATATTATTCAAATAAATGTGAAAATCATTCTTTTATTATTTAATTTCAAACATTCATGAAATGAATCACATTTTATGTATTATGGATTTGTTTTGGGGAGGAAACCTATCATGGATTGTTTTCTCAAAACATTAAAATAATATGTTTATTTACATTTTTTATTAGATATAATAGATGAATCATGGGTTTTTGTTTTTTATAGTTATGTTTATAAGAGAAGGAATTTTCATGATGACATATATAGATGGGTAGTTATGTCGTTGTTTTATTTTCGTCTTTCTGGACATTTGATGTACAATTCCATATCAATAATAACTCTCTAGATTTATGTTTTTGATTTATATATGATTTGATTTTAACGTTAGATTTATATGTTATTAAGAATTTTCATAATTATTTATTAGATTCATTTATGTTCTATTCATCCTACCATTTATTTATTCATTGTATATTTATTTTCATTATTATTTCTGGTTATTTCTATTTTCCATGGTTATCCAATTTGTGGAAATATCAATACAAAATTCATAATGGACGTCAATAATGTATTAGTACATCATACTTTTATAATATTCCCAAATATGTATATTTTGATTCCTAACACAAATTTACTTCTCATGGTGGTATGGAAGGAATATTGATCCATTTCATTGGCCAAATCGGGTACCATATTCTGGGTAGAATGGGTTGGTTTATGATTAAATAAGATAATAACCTTTTTAAATTTTTATGACTCTAGTAGATGTAAGAAAATATTATCATAACACAGGTGTTTATTCATGATTCGATATAAAATTAATAAATATTATGATTAATGATGAGATATAAGGGTAATCTCGGTTGTGTGATTTTCAAATATTATTGTTTTTCTCAAAAACATTCATGGTTATTATTATTTATTTGATTATTTATATTTTTCATTAGTGTTTTTTTATATTATTTTTAGAGACTCCATGTTATGAAGTGAAATCTGAAGAAACTATTTATTCCATTGTTTAGTATTCATAATTATGAAAACTATGCATGAACTATCAAAACTGATATTGTTAGATTGTATAAGACATAATATAGATATTATATGGTTTTATAGACCATGTGGTCAAAAAAAGTGCGGTTTAATATTTTCCAAATTTTATAATTTTGATTCATTGATGTTCTAACATGATTCTTTAATATATTGAGACTAATTTAATATTAGCATATGTCAATTATATGGAGTATTATTATTATTTTTATTATGTGGATTTAATTTAAAGATTCTTACTGAACCTCAATTTTATTTATTAAAAAGAAAAATTAATAACGTGAAATTTGTAATTAGATTTTGTGTATTTGAAATGATATATAGAATCTATGGATATTTTTTAATTAAAAGTTGGATCCGTTTTTGTAAGGATTCATTACAAGATCCAAAATTATCCCCTTTAGTTCTTTCATGGATATTATTTGTGATTATTTTTATAATGAGGCAAAATTTGAATGTTTTGAATAGAAATTGATTATTTTCTATATGATATAAAATATATGAAAACGTTAGATATAGAATTTTTTTAAAGTAAAATTTGGATATTTTATTATAATTTCAATATTTTTGAGTGAATGTTGGATACAATTTTCTTTTAATGGATTTCAATTAGTATTATTACATTTATTAAATAATTTTTAATTTTATTTCTAATTTTTAAAAAATTGAGGATTAATTTTAATGTGCTTTGGGTTATTCAACACATTAAAAAACATAATCACATTTTTTTTGATGGATTATCAATATGTTTGTATTGGTTATTAAAATCATATAAACATTTTAGTCGAACTAATTATGTATAAGTTGGTTATTTCATCTAAATTGGAAATTGAAAATAGTGTTCTTAATCTATAAGCTCTATCAAATGATTTTTTTAAGTGTTTTTTAATTAAAATACTTTATTATTTCTTTGGAAGAATGGTTTTGATGATTTGGTATAGTGATTAGAGAATATAGGGAATATCATCTTGATTCACGATCATCAAAATGTCCTTAAGCATATATTTAGGAAATTCCTACTTTAAATTATGAGTTAAAATTGTAACATGACTATTATTTAAATTAATTCATAGATAAAAAATTTATTTATGTTATAAAGTTATTTTTTATCTATAAATTATACCATTTACCCGTGAATGAGCCTATGGGAAGGGAGTTTTGTTTCCTCAACAAGAGCGGTCGGTTATTTCTAGAGAATGATTAATATTTTATTAAGATTGTTTCATATCATACTAATCAATAATTTTAATATTCATTAAAATAAAAGTTCTTTATTATATTATTTAATTCTTATATTTAGTTGGCAATGTATTTATCTGAGTTACATATTAATTTTGTGGTGGTGGAGCACAAAATTAGGACAAAATATGATATGACATGAGTGTCTTAGGATATTGCTGTTTCTTATACAACTAGAGGTGGTGAGGGAACCCCTATTAGTGAAAGAAGGGATGGGAATGATTTTTTTTTCAATCATATTGGTGGAAGAATCTGGAATACATAATTATTCTCCATGTTATAATGTTTCATTCATAAATCTCTGTTGTGCAATTTCTGTGGAATGTAGGCCCATAAGTAGTCTATATGTTTAGAAGCTCCAATGTCCTATCATAGTTATATATTCTTATAGAATCCCTAGAGTTAATATAGGTATGGAATAAAAGTATAACATATATAATAAAACAATTAGTTGATCCTTAGGCTAAAATTTCTGAAATGGTTATTGATGTAGACACTCAATTAGTAATTTTATATAGTAATTTTCTTCCCTTATAATATTTTTAAAAGTTTATTTTTTTCATGGTAATTTAATTAAAAATATTTTTAGTTAAACAAAATTTCGGACATAGGTTGAGGATATAAAATTATGTAAGTACATAATAAAAATTAAATATAATATTTTGAAATAGTTGATTTTGTTGGTGAATTCACAATAGACAATGTGTGAACGAGGTTACTGGAAATTTTGTTATGTTGTTCGCCTCTTTCAGAGTATTTTTCTAATTTCGATAATTTTATTATATTGTTTTTGGGTGTTTTTAGTTCTTTTATAGAATCTGAGTTGTAGATGAATTATAATATGATGGGGATCCCACCAAAAATGTTATTATTTTTTTTATCAAAATTATATTGGTTATTTTTTTTGGATGAATGTGATATTATATTGGAAAATTACATATGTATTTTTCTAAAAAAATCCTAACATATGATCTATTTTTAATTTCATTATCAGGATTTATATATTTTTAACTTATCTAGTTTAGTTTATGATTTTTCATATATGACAAAATTTTTCTATTTTGCTACATGAATATTTTGAATTAATGATGATGAAAAGTGTATTTTATTTGAGGTTTTATGAGAAATTTAATTGGGTGCAGTTATATGGATTTGATTAGTTATTTTTGTTTAATTTTTCTATGTTAATATCATGTTTTTCCTTGGTTTTCATAATAGATCCTTTAATAAAGGGAATTAAACTCCATCCATTTCTTGATTAACCATATCTAGAAATACATTTTTTATATCAAATAATTATTGTGTGGATATTTTTAACAGTCCAAACACACATTACCTAAATTATTTAATTAATTAAAATGATTTTTCCATTATACAAAAATTTATAATCTAATTCAATTTATGTTTGAGGGATTTTATGGATCACTCCATGTCATTCATTTCCACAGTGTTAGTGAAAACTATTCAACTCAACCATGCTATGATTTTAAACCTTTTAAGAGGTGATAACTATGTATTCACATGGTTTAAAAATCGTGTGGTCACATATTATAGATCATTTTAATCTTACAAATGAATTCTACATGGTTTGGTAAACCATGAAGTGAAACCATAAAACATTCCACAATATTGTATACTTATACTTTCATGGTTTTGAAAAGGTTTCATTAACAACACTTCCAAAAAATGTTGATTGAATAAATTGATTTGATATCTTATTTCACTATTTTAATCTCATTATATTAAGTCCCTTTAGGGACAAATATTACTCATATTCAATTCATAGGTCTAATGGGACCTCACCAACCAATTTATTTTTTTTTCCAAGGATTCCTTATGTTATTGTTTCAGCATTAATGGTGATTATTAAATTAAATATGTACTAAAAGTCCTCCTCCCTTAAATTTATTAATTATTATCTTATTTTCATACACTTTACTGACCATAGAGATCCATGGTTTTTCATTTCAATAATTTAATTGAATGATTTAATCTTTTATAGGTAATATTAATCCATTTATAAAAGAATTCCATATTATTGTAGATTAACACCACGATTTGTGAATTAATCAAATTTTGGTAGGTTTATCCCTTAATAAATAATTATATTTATAGCCATTTTTACTTTAGTGTATTAATTACACATTTAATAAGTTACCTATGCGCCTTGTTTTCCCTTTTGGTCTCCTTTTAGGATAAAAGAATTTTCATATGTTTTGAGAATCAAGTATATTAATATATAACTACAAAAAATTATTGATCACATAAATAACGTTATGTAAAATTTCAATTCTCTTTAATGGTTAAAGGGGTTTTTTAAATTAATTCCAATGATTTTTTTTCAATGATAACTATATGTTAATTTTATTATCAACATTTTTTTGGGGGATACATTGATTAATTGACTGACATTGATAATGTTTATATAATTTGGTTTTTAGAGTTAATTATTATAACTTAGTTTCTTAATGGCTATTCAAAGCCCCATTTTTTTCACTATAAAAATTAATTCTCAATTTTAATAGTGCCTTGAAGTGTGTATCCCTTGTATGTAAGTAATAGTTATGTAAATTGATTTGTCTACATTGGTGAAATAGTTTACATAATTATTATTATTTCCTTTATAAAATGGAATTCTTCTATGAATGGGGTTCTTAGGTGATGATGTTTTCCGATTATTATAATTTTAACAAATATGCATCATGTGATATCATGACTATTCACCTTAATTTCTTGTCCAAGTACACCATAGTTTCTTAAGTGGAATATCATTATATGAGTTCATCACTAGTTTTAATAATTCTATGTTTAGTTTCCCCATGTTTGGATGAAGTTACATATATGGTGTTGTGCATATATTTTCTTAACAATACTCTATTTTATATAACGAATCCGATACTTAAAAATACCCATGTTTGTTTACCATTGAAGTTGTGTTATGTATGTTTTAGGAATATATATCATGTTTTCATTTATATGTTTGATGGAATGAAAAGATATTGGATGTGTTTTATAAACACTGTTCAAACCATACATTCAGTAAATAACTGTATGGATCATCATCCCTATGCTATGATAGATATTAGGCATATACATCAACAACCCTATGTTCAATTAACCAATGAGAATATAAAATATCCACCCTATATTAGAGTATGGAAAAAATATTTAAACCCTACTTTTGGAAAACTGAATATATGATAAATCAATTGAAAATATGGATTTGTATGAAAAAAATGATGAACATATGGATCATCATACATACATTACATTGATCTCTATATTATGTAGTGATGAATGTATGGTTAAGTAACCAAACATTGGTAGAACCCAACTCTATTACGTGGAACCCTATGATATATAAAGGAACCCTATGATATGAAAATAAACACAAACCAACATAAAGAAACCCTAAATTGTGAAAAGGAACCCTAAATCACAAAAAAAAACCCACACTGCGAGGATCATCTATATGTTTGTCTACTCAATAACAGAGTTTTAAATCCCCGATTTTTCATAAATTTATGCAATGATCATGAATGTATTATAGTTTGATTAAAATTTTATTTATGAATGGTTCAAATTTCATTATGATCGATTCAAGGAATAGTATTCATCATAGAAAATCACTCATGTTCCCAGGAGAAGTTACAACTTCTTTTGTTAATTAATATTTTAATTTCTACAATACTTCAGACTTTTTTCAAGAATCTATTCAATCATAATATATCTATATATATGATCTAATTATTCACTAATAAATGTTTTGTGTGTTTATTAGTGATAAAAATTATATTTATTAACATATATGACAGTATTCCATTGAATATCTTTTACAAATGTAATGTAACAATTTATCAACACTATTATTTGTGGAATTTGATATATTTTTGAAGATATTAATGTTCATCCACTTACTAATATAATATTTATTTTGGATTATGTTTCTAATTTTATTTTATTATCATTTTTATCAATTACTTCTTAAAAACTATGTATCCATGAATTTTTCATTTCTAAAGAAGAATATCAATCTACTATCAGTTGCTTCTACTGCAAATGTGATTTTTAACTCAAACCATCAAATCAAATAAAATTGTTTTTTTAGAGTATGAATTCTAATTGTAACACCCCAATTTTTTAAAAAATAAATACTAAATTCATAAAACATTAAGTTCCTACAAAAAAACACATTTTATAATCTACCCATTAAACCGAAATTTTCCCCTACTATGTTTTTAATTTCAAAAAACGGTCATCTAGAGTTGTGGTCACTAAATCATTTAGATTATAATATAACAAACATGATTTTTTGTGAATAGTAACATACCCTTATGAATAGAATTATGAAACTTATGAATGGTAAATAATAATATATTTTTTTGTTATATTTACATGATAATGAGATGTTAATTAATTTTTCAATGTGTTGTAAAAATAATTATATCTTTAAAATTGTTATTTTTTGAATTAACTAATATTTTATTTTAAAGTTAAATTTATAATATTTTGAAAATTATTTTCATAAAATGGAATTATTTTTCAAATTATACATGTCAAAAATATGTTAGGGTAAATTTGATGAATCGTAAATATGGTTAAATAATGTATATACAAATAATCAGTTAAATACACTATTTATGACAACATTTATAAGGACCCATCCTTTAAAATCACTTAATCTTGAGTAATTTCAAGAATACACATTGAGGATCTTTTTAGGTGTAGACTTTTAGAGAATTATATCATAAATCATGCATTATATTCCACATTTCAACAAGGTGGTTACATAAAAGACAGTATTCATTTTTCACATAAACGGAGACATATTTAATATAAAAAATGGATTCTTTCTTGACACTTCCTTGACACTATCATCACATCATGTACTTTTCCATTGAACTGTGAAAAACATTTCAAAAACATGGAATGAGCATAAAAAGAACAGCAAGGGATACAAAAATACAGAATGAAAACATTAGTCCATGTATTCATAAGAATCAATGAAATCATACTTTAAACCTAAAACATAATAACATAATCATACCTCATGAAATCAAAATCTTTATGAATAACTGTTATAAACCATAAGACATAAAGGTATCTTGAGGCATTCATAACATTCTTATGTAAAGATTAACCCTCGTTGTTATGTTTGGAATACCCGTCACAGTATATTCCCTAAATCTCTTTAGAGAAACCGTAGAGTTTAAGTCCTTCGCATTACCCAATGCATTGGAGAGCTATCATGGGAAAAACCTCCCTTAGTTTATCATGGAACCACCTGTCTTCATAAACATTTCCCAAGAACCATAGCATAATCGTATCACATAAAACATGCATAAAGGAAACTTAACATTTCAACATTTCAATCAAGAGATATCAATACAACACATTGATATAAGAAAAACATTATCAAAACCATTTTCAATAAAAAAACAAAATTAAAACATTGTATTTATTTTTCATTTAAAAAAAGTTATGGCTTATAGAGGAAACTGAAACTCAAATAATGGTCACAGTGGCGGAGAAGTCGGTGACGCCGCATATGTACGACAAAAAAATTCCCTTTTTCCATTTAGTAAAAAGATTTGTATAAAAAAGATTCATTTTGAATAAAAGTAAAATTCAAAGGAGTTTATACAACGTATAAAAAGAAAGTCGTGTATAAACCAAAGTATCCCTCAATGAAAGGAGATTGAGATGAAGTCCCATAACTCATGTCCGACATCACTCGATCATTATTAAATCATGTGAATAATAAACTAGAGTTAATTTCTGCTTGCATAAGAACATTTTTCCAGTTAATTATTCCATTTATATCTCTTATTACTATGTTTTGAAAATTTTGTAATTATTTAAGTTAATGACGGTTGTTCTGTCGATCTTTGGTACTTGAGGAAAAAATAATCTTTTTATAATTACAAGTTGTTCATGTGGGAAAATATCCATTATATCGAGAATTAAATTCATGATATAGATATCATATATATAATATATATCCAGTATATACATGAATTTATAATATTACATAACATTTAGAGGTATGAAATTAAATGCACCGTTCATTGAGACAGTAAGCCGTACGTACGCATGAACACTACTTTCATTTCTATTTTATATTTAATGGAGTGAAATCATTATGATATAAAGGTATATTATAATTCTGGTATAATATAATATATAATATCTTTAACTCCATCCTTTATACTTCCCACATTTGTCATTAACGAATCAAATCACTTTTAGGGGGCGTTAGTCCACACTTCCTAAAATGAAGATATAGCGTTTACCCATAATGGAAACCATAAAGAATTACTTAAATGAAAAATACAAAATCATATGGAAAACATAGACATAATATATATCATATATAAATATATTTAAATCTTAATGGCCACCATGAAAGGTGTGATAAGAATATTGAACAATCATCATTTCGTGAGGCAGAAATTCGCAACCACAGAAGCATTATGTTCTTTAACCATTAGATGGGAGTGTGTGTAATTCTAAATAATATCCTTCTCATAAAAACATCCTAGTATATTGGAGATACTCATATTTTTACAACATAAAATAATAAAAAGAGTTTAGGGGGTTGGAGAAGCAAAATAAAACAAAAGAACATTACAGTAAACTTTACCTTTAGATCGAGTAACTCCCATTGGTTTGAACCAAAAGGGTTCCTCGAAGAGCATTCCACCTAAGGTAAGGATTCAATTATTAATAGAGGGATGTGAAGAGATAAAATGATTATATTTTGGCTGCGAAAAAGGCTTGAGAGGTGTGGGTAAGGTGGTAGAGGTGGGGGTATTTTATAAGAGGGAGGAGGGTCACTCTTGGAATGTCAAGAAATGTTACTTTATTATATAATGAGTTTCAGATTTTAAAGGACCCACAATTATTTATTTCTAGGATAAGGTGATAAGGGTTAGAAATAAACCCATCCATTATGTCTTTGACATGTTTATGTCTTAGATTTTACATTATATTTTCATTTTATTTAAATCGTTCATTAATGAGGTAATCGCTGCGTCACCATGGTGTCATAAAAAATTTAATTTATTTAATGTCTAAAAATTATAAAAAAAATATCTTGATGTATGAAATCTTTTTATATTTCCAATGGATATTTATATTCTAATAGATCAGTTTTTTAGACAAAACTAAATTTATTTTACTTGGGTGACACATACATTGTTTATACTTTCCTTTTAAAAAACATAAAATGATAAAGTGTCACTATCACCTAAAAGTGATTCCAGGGTGTCACAAAGTTTGGCAGAAGGCATCCCATGGTTGGAAATGACACAACCAGTAGCATTAGAACACATTTTGGGGTCATTTTATATTATTATGATTCTATTTTATTACCCTTAACAACACGATTACAAATTAATCACGATAATTAAAGATAATTATCATCATTACTGTTCATAATGTCCAAAAACAAGAGTCTAAATTACATAATTTAGAACCTATGATTCAAAATATGGAATCGTTTTTACCAAATTCCAAACACATAAATTTTAGTAATTAATTTAAAAATAATTCCGGTTTTCAAACCAAATAGCGGGTTTTTAGAAACAATATCTATCAAAAGATTAACTATTGTTTATGTCCAATTTCAATGTTAAATAAACTAAAATGACCAAAATTGGATTAAATAGTAAAAATATATTCTATTTACACTTTAAAACCAACTAAAAAGATAATCTATCCATATAATTAAATTATATAAAAACGCAGTTTTGATGTAAAATGTAGTATTTTTAACTATTCATTAAAAAAATGAACATTGTCAGAAAAATACCAACAATTTATCCAAAGAAAATCTCAATGTTCCAATACTAAAGAATAAATTTATTTTTAAATATAGAGATTATAAATTTGTCAGAAGATATATTTAAAAATGGTTCTCCATCAAAAGGTGGTAAAATAATCTTTTAAAAATATTAGAGAATTATACGCTTAAGATTGGATTAATTCTAATTTTATTAATCTTAAACACTATCTAATTAATAAATAGACATAGATTGAAAATCCATAATTCTTGACTTACATGGGATGTTACATCTTTCCCCCCATAAAAAATTACTTCCTTACAATTTATTTACTGATCGAATAAGTGGGGGTATTTATCTCTCATTGCATTTTCAGATTCCCATGTTGCCTCTTCAATCATGTGGTTTTTCCAAAAAACCGGTACATAATGAATCACTTTATTCTACAATACAATCTCCATGTAGTAAATAATCTAGATAGGTTGTTCCTCATAAGATAGGTTCTCTTCCACCTGAACTACTTCTAAACTCAAAACATGAGATGGTTCTGGAATGTAATTCCTTATCATTGAAACATGAAAAACATTGTGTACATGAGATAAGCTCAGATGTAAAGCCACTCGGTATGCAACAGATCCAACTCTCTCTAAAATTTCAAAAGTTCCAGTGAACCTCGGAATCAACTTTCCTTTCTTACCAAATCAAATCACACTTTTCCATGGTGAAACATTGGGGAAGACATGATCACCTACCTCAAAAGAGAGATCCTTCCTTTTGTTATCCGCATAACTTTTCTATTTTCACTGAGTAATTCAAATGTGTTTCTGTATCAGCTGAACTTTTTCTGCCAAATATTCTACCAATTCTAGTCCCATCAACATCCTTTCTCCCACTTCATCCCAAAAAGCTAGAGTTCGACACCGCTTCCCATATAATGCCTTAAATGGTGCCATCCGTATAATGGAATGAAAACTGTTATTATAAGAAAAATAAACCAAAGAGAGATGTTGGTCACAATTTACCTAATAATCCTTCGAACAAGCACGTAGCATATCCTCTAATGTTTTAATTGTTCATTCTGAATGTCCATATGATTGAGGATGAAAAGAGGTACTAAAATTCAATTAAGTACTAAACGACTTCTGACGGCCATTCCAAAAGTTAGAAGTAAACCTGGGAACACGATCTTATAGAATGGAGAGGGGAACTCCATGTAACCTAACTATATCTTTAAGATACAAATGTGAAAGTTGATCTAGGTTAAAAGTATCTCATATAGAAATGAAATGATCATATTTTGTCAAGCGATCTATAATAACAGAGATTGCATTATTACCTCGAGGTGTCTTCGTTAATCTCACAATGAAGTCCATGGATATATTCTCACATTTCCACTCTGGAACTAGTAAAGGTTGAAGAATCCCATTCAGCAATTGCCACTCTACTTTAACCTGTGGACAAGTCAAAAACATCACAGTAAAATCAACAATATCTCTTTTCATTCCATCCCACTAGTAATACTCTCGAAGATCTCTATCAATCATAGTACTGCCAAGATGAACTGAAAATAGGGAACTATGAGATTCTCATGACAACTCCCTCTTAAACTGTGAATCACACGACACACACAAACACTTCCCAAATCTCAAAACACAATCATTATAAATGTTGAATTTAGGAAACTTACCCTTTTGAACCAGCACTACCTTTTTCTACCACTCAATGTCTTGCTTTTGTACTTGATTAATTCCATCTGATAGCAAAGATTTCAATGATACCTGAAAGAAAATAGAAGACAATCATGCACCAACAACTTTTATGGCAATGTTCATCAAATAAATACCCAAAGGATCACATTTCAATCATAACATGGTAAATGAAGCATTACTTTTTCAAATCAATGCATCAGCCACTTTATATTCATTTCCCAGATGGTAATGAATTGTACAATAATAATCCTTAATTAATTGTATCCATCTCCTCTATCTCATGTTCAATTATTTCTAGGTGAATATATATTTTAAAATTTTGTGATCAGCATATATTTCACACTTTACTCCATACAAATGATGCCTCCATATTTTTAATGAGAAAATAGGAGCAGCTAATTCCAAATCATGTGTAGGGTAATTTACCTCATAAGTTTGCAATTGTGGTGAAGCATAAGCAATTATCTGATCATTCTGCATTAGGAAACAACCAAGTCCTTTCAATGAAGCATCACTATAGATAACAAAATCACTATTCCTAGAAGGTAGTTCCAAGAGTAGAGTATTTAACAATCTTATTTTCAATTCCAAAAAACAATCATCACATTCTTTTTTCTAGATAAACATAACACCCTTCCACATTAGCTTAGTCATTAGACTAGATATGCATGAAATTTTTATAACAATACTTAGGTAATATCCTACCAAACCAATAAAAATATAAATCTTTGTTACATTTTTGGGTCTTGTCCATTATTCAACAACCTTTGTTTCTTCAGGATCAATAGTTATTCCATCTTTAGAAACAATGTTACCAAAGAAAGAATTTTTTTGCAACCAAAACTCACACTTTCTGAATTTCCCATAAAATTTCTTTTTATTTAAGGATTGTAAAATAACCCTTAAATGAAATTCATGCTCCTCATTAATTTTAGAAAAAACAAAAATATCATCAACGGAAACAACCACAAATGTATCCAATAACTCATGGAAAATTATATTCATAAGGTCCATAAATATAGCAGGTGCATTTGTCAACCCAAAATGCATTACTAATAATTAATAATGGCTTTATCTTTTATGAAACGTGGTCTTCATAACATCATCTTCCTTTACCTTCAACTGAGGTTACCCCGATCTTGGGCCAATCTTTGAAAAATACTGATCTCCCTAGAGCTGATCAAATAAATCATCGACATGAGGAAAATGATATTTGTTCTTAACAGTGATGTTATTCAAGGCTCTATAATCAATGAAAAGTCTCATAGAACAATATTTTTTTTAACAAATAAGACAGGATCACCCCATGATGATGTTCTATGTCGAATGAAACCTTTCTCTAATAAATCGTGTAGTTGCTCCTTCAACTCTAAAAGTTCAATTTGAACAACTCGTTAATGTGGTTTTGAAATAGGATTAGCATCAGGAACTAAGTCAATAGTAAATTCAACTTCCTGATCTGTTATTATTCTAGGAAATTCATCAGGAAAAATGTTATGATACTCATTTACCACTCGCACATCATTAATATGAATAGTTCCTTTGTTTTCAAAAATATGTGCAAGGTAACATTAATTTCCATCTTTTACAAGTTTCTCAGCCTCTTGATCGGTTATCAGTAGTAAGGGTTCAATCTCGTACACAAACTGAAAGACTTTCTGAAAATAATTTTTTTTAGCTCTACAATCAATCTTAGCAGGGTAAACATAGAGCCAATCCATACCCAGTATTACATCAAACACTATTATAGGTATAACAATAAGGCTTGAATGTAGGTCATTTCAACAGATAAGGATATGGAGATTCTTATAAATTCTTTTTTCCTCAAAATTTCCCCAAGGTATTTTTACCACAAGTTCAGGAGTCATTTGTTGAGATGGAATTCCCAATTTACTATAAAACATTTCAGATATTAAAGAATGTGTAGACCCTGAATCAATCAACACATTGGCATAATCTAATAAAACAATCAAAGTACCTGATACCACATAATTTTATGGCCTAACATCTTCTGAAGTAGTTGCAAAGGATTTCATCACACCATTCTACCTATAGTCATACTAATTCCCATCATTTGTACTCTTTGTTTAACACTCTTTTGCATAATGACCCATCAAACTGCACTAGAAACATTTCACTAACTGTAAATATTTTTTGGTCATACCATCACCCTGATCTTTTTCAGTGTAATCATAAGCCTTATGTCCCATCTTACCACATCAGTATCACTTTCCCGAATTCAAAAGGAATTCCCCACAATGCCTTTTACCACATTTATCACAAACTGAAAACTTAGTTTTTTTACCATCAGTCTTATTTAAAGGATTATTCCCTTTTTCCTACCACCTCATACTCTTATTCTATTAGGTTTTATAGAACACTTGATCATCGGAAAAATCCATTTCCACCTTCTCAGCACATCGAACAGTCTTTTCATAACTTTTTACCTCACAAGAAGCTAAATCCCTTAGATATTTTGGCTTTAATCCATAGTAAAAAAGATTGATTTTACTATTAAGGTCTCAGATAAAATTTGGAGAATACCTTGCCAATAGAGTGAACCTTTCTTCATAAGAAGCCACTGAGTCATCCTCTTTCCTCAATTCCAATAATTATTTTTCCATCCTAAGTAGAATAGCCATAGAAAAATATTTCTCATGAAACATACCTTTGAATTCATCCCAGTCAGGAGCATCAATCTCATCAGCATCCCGAATATTTTTAACCATTGAACACCACTAATCTAAGTCACCCTCCAAATGGTAAATAGTAAGACTAACATTTTGATTGTCTGAACACCCCATGACATCGAAAGACTTCTGCAGACATTTAATCCACCATTCAACTAGTACATGGTCAGATGATACTCTTAATGATGGGGGATGTTGCCTCATGAAATGTTCCACCACTGAAATTTTCCTCTATCGTTGATCAAGCTGATCTCATGCATGGATACCACCATCATTTATAACATGAGTCAACTATGCCATTACTGAAACAAACTGTTCTGTTCCAATTCCGACCATCTTAGGATGCTGACTCGGAAGGTCATTTCATTTTGTATGCCTTCCTAGCACTGCTTCCCAGTTTCTTCTATGGAAAACCATTCTGAACAAACATGTCTTATATGAAGCAACATGGTAATCTTCGAATTATATTACATTTCAATTTGACCATGGAATTTTTTTTCTGGATAATCATTTAATAGAATTATAACTCCTAATGTTATCTAAACTAACCTCAAATACCAACTATAAGGCCCCATCCTTAAACCTCTCTTAATCGTGAGTTATTTCATGAATACACATTGAGGATCATTTGAAGTTTAGAGTCTTAGTTAATTAGATCATAAATCATGCATAACATTCCCCATTTCAACAAGGCGGTTACAAAAAAGACAATATTAATTTTTCCCATCAAAGGAAACATATTTAAAATAAAACATGGATTCTTTCTTGAAAATTCCTCAACACTATCATCACATAATGTAATTTTCCCTTGACCAATGAAAAACATTACAATAACTTGGAATGAGCATAAAAATCTCAGTAAGGGATATAAAAATACGGAATGAAAACATTAGTCCATGTATTCATACGAATCAATGAAATTATATTTACACATAAAACATATGAACATTATCATACCTCATGAAATAATAATATTTATGAATAACTCATAGAAATAATAATACATAAAGGTAACTTGAGGCATTCATAACATTCATACGTAGGGGTTAAACCTCATGGTAATGTTTGGAATACCCATCATAGTATATTCCCTAAATCTCTTCAGAGAAACCTTAGTGTTTAACTCCTTCGCATTACCCAATGCATTGGAGAGCTATCACGGGCTCAGCTTCCCGTATTTTATCATGTAACCACCATTCATTATAAACAATCCCAAGAACCATAACATAATCGTATCACATAAAACAAGCATAAGGGAAACATAACATTTCCACATTTAAATCACAAGATATCAATACAAAACATTGATATAATCAAAACATTATCAAAACAGTTTTCAATACCAAAATAAATAAAAATTAAAACATGGTATTTATTTTTCATTTTCAAAAAAAAGTTATGGCTTGTATAGGAAGCTGAAACTCAAATAATGGTCACAGTGGTGGAGAAGTTGTTGTCGCCACATACGTATGACAAAAACATTCCCTTTTTTCGTTTAGTAAAATGATTCATATAAAAAATATTTCATTTGAATAAAAGATAAAGACAAAGGGTTTCATAGACCATATAAATAATAGTCATGTATAAAACAAAATATGCCTCAACGAAAGGAGATTGAGATGTAGTCCGATACCTCATGTCCAACTTGACTCGATCCTTCTTTATTCTCCGGAATAATACAGTAGAGTTAATTTCTACTTGCTTAATAACCTTTTTCAAGTTCATTACTCCTTTTATATCACTTATTACAATGTTATGAAAATTATGAAATTTTTTAAGTTAATAACGGTCATTCTGTCAATCTTTGGTAATTGTGCCAAAAATAAACTTCTAATAATTACATGTTTTTCATGTGGTAAAATATCCATTATATCCATAATTATATTCATGATATATATATCATATATTTAATATATATTCATTATATACATGAATTTATAAATATACATAACATTTAGAGGTATGAAGTGAAATGCACCATTCGTGGAGACGGTAAGTCGTACGTACGCATGAACGCTACATTAATTTCTATTTCCTATTTAATGGAGTAAAATTATAATGATATAAAGGTATATTATTATTCCAATATAATATCATATATAATATATTTAACTCCATACTTTATACATCTGACATATGGCATTAACGAATAAAATCACTTTGAGGGGGCGGTAGTCCGCACTTCCTAAAATAAATATATCGCATTTACCCATAATGGAAACCATATGGTATGCTAAAAATGGAAAATACAGACTCATAAGGAAAATATAGACATAATTTATATCATATATAAATATAGTGACATCTTAATGGCCACCATTAAAGGTGTTAAATGAATATTGAACATTAATCGTTTTGTCAGGAAAAAATTTTCCAACTACAGAAGCAGTATGTTCTTTAACCATTAGACGAAAGTGTGTGTAAGTGTAAATCAAATAATTCTTACAAAAAAATCCTAGTATATTGGATATACTGGTTTTGTTACAATATAATCTAATAAAAAGAACTTAGGGGTTTGAGAAGAAAAAATAATAAAAAAGAACATTAGAGAAGACTTTACCTTTAAATTGAGTAACTACCCTTGGTTTGAACCAAAATGGTTGCTTGAAGAGAGTTATGCCAAAGGTATGGCTTATATTATTAATAGTGGAATGTGGAGAGATAAAATGAGCAGATTTTGTCCGATTCAATGGCTTGAGAGGTGTGGGTAAGGTGGTAGAGGTGGGGGCCTTTTATAAGACGCTGGGCACTCTTCGAAAGTCAAGAAATGTTAATTTATTATATAATGAGTTTCAGATTTTAAAGGTCCCACAATTATATATTTTGAGGATAAGGTGATAAGGGTTAGAAATCCACCCATACAATAGGTATTTGACATGTGTAAGGATTTAGATTTTACACTATCTTTTCATTTTATTTAAATCATTCATTAATGAGGTAATTGCTGCATCATCATGGTGTCATAAAAAATGTAATTTATTTAATGTATTAAAATTATAAAAAACATCATGATGTAGGAAATAATTTTAGATTTCCAATGAAAATTTATATTCTAAGAGATCATTTATGTAGACAAAACTAAAATTGTTTTACATGGGTGATACATACTTTCGTTATACTTTCCTTCTAAAAAACATAAAATGATAAAGTGTCACTATCACCCAAAAATGATACCATGGGGTCCCAAAGTTTGGCACAAGGAATCCCATGGTCGGGAATGACACAACAATTAGTATTATGACACATGTTGAGGTCATTTTATATTATTATGATATTATTTTATTACCCTTAACTAGTCGATTAATAATTAATCACGATAATTAATGATAATTACCGTCGTTACTATTCATAATGTCCAAATAAAAAAAGAGTCTTAATTACATAATTTGGACCTTCTGATTCCAAATATGGAATCCATTTTAAAAAATTCCAATCACAGAAATTATAGTAATAAATTTAAAAATAATTCTCATTGTCCAAACAAATAGCGGGGTTTT
This sequence comes from Viscum album, assembly GCA_963277665.1. NCBI lineage: Eukaryota > Viridiplantae > Streptophyta > Magnoliopsida > Santalales > Viscaceae > Viscum > Viscum album. The sequence continues at coordinate 1,066,680,181 of OY728157.1, read as the reverse complement.
TAGAAACAATATATATCAAAAGATAGACAATTGTTTATGTCCAATTTCAAAGTTTAATTAATTCCAATGTCCACCATTGCATTAAATGGTAAAAATATATTCTATTTACACTTTAAAACCAATTAATATGTTAATCTATCCATATAAATAAATTAGATGAAAAACAGTTTTGAATTAAAATGCAGTATTTTCTACTATTCATTAATAAAATGAAAATAGTCAGAAAAATACCAAACATTTTTCCAAAGTAAATTTCAATGTCCCAATATTAATTAAAATATTTATATTGACAAATATAGATTATAAAATTGTAAAAATATGGATTTAAAAATCATTTTCCATCAAAAGGCGGTAAAACAATCTTTTAAAAATATTATAGAATTCTATGATTAAGATTGGATTTATTCTCATTTTAAGCCTCTAAAACACTATCTAATTCATAAATATACATAAATATGAAAATCCATAATTATTTACTTGGGATGTTACATCATAAATTATGTAAGTCCACATGGTTCGAACTCACTTGCAATTATTACTATTATATGTCACATGAAACTACATTATTGGTTTTCTTGAGGGAATTAATAAAATAATGAATAAAATATTCAAAATTCACTACACTCCTCCACTATAATAACCCCCTCACCCCCACTTATGTTCAAAGTTCTACGGCTTGATGCTCCTCAATATTATACCTAAATACCATTCATTAGTCACTCCACATGTCCATGAAGCTTTTGGTCTTTACAAAACAAAAAAAACCCTTTTCTTGTAAATAGATTCTCCGGAAGGTTATTTAAAGCGGTAAACCATCATTATTTTTCATTTATTTTCATTTTAATTTATCTTCAAATATTATTCTATACAAAACTCCTCATTCAAGATGACCATGATTGCTCCAATATAATATATATAGTAGAATTATATCATTTGAATAGAATATCCATCATCAATATACTTACTCTCTGTCTTTTATTTTATAAATGAAATCGCCATCAGTGAGGTTTTAATTTATAACCCTCGTGGATGACGAAGTTTCGTTCAAAAATTTTTCCTTAATTACTGGTCATGATAACATTTTTGTGGTTAAAACAGAAAATTATATATTTATTATAACCTACTTAATATTTAGTAACCAGCATTTGTACATAATATTAAATTATATGAAGAAACTAGTTCCCAATAATCAAAATACCGCTAAAATAATTAAGTGAATGTCATTAATATGTAATCTAATGATTCATCCACATGAAATGTAACTACATTATTTAACTTACCATCAACACCTATAAATTTTCAGAAATAATAGGTAAATCCAATTCTAATTATTTTCATCCACTGCACATGAACTCCATAACATGAAAACAAGTGAACTGATAATTAAATTCAAGAAAACAATACTCCAGAATGACAGAATTCATTCTTATAACTAATAAATAAGGATATAATGAAGAAAATAAAATCATGAAAAACTAGATATTTTCCTAATATATTATTAATTTAATTATTAAATTTTCTAACTTCATATTGTAGGTTCATCAGTTCAAGAGTGGAACACATTTGAACATAAGGTAGGGGTTTTCCACCTGTACTTCCAATTTCATTTGGGTTACTTTTATAGTCTAATTACCTCAACGAAAATATTTTGTTTTATTATTTACTCCTCATAAACACTGATATTTTTTTTAATTCTAGAGACATTTTTATGTGAAAAAATTAATATTGTAAATTTAAATGTTCATAATGATTATTTTTCATATACAATAAATTATGACTGTTAATTTTTTAAATTTAAATGTTTTTTACTTATCCTGTGATGAATAAAATCATCTTTCATACCAAGGAATCATATGGGTGTCTTTTCATTCTATGTGTTTTTCACACTTGATTGTGAGACTTCAGTATACTGACCATAATGATGAATTTCCTAATTAAATAGTCCTCAATATGAGTTTCAAAACCACATGAGAATCATAATATCCAAATAGCCTCCCATTAAAAACAAATTGATCCTCATTTTAAAATACCCATCAAGCTTATGAAAATAGTAATTGATACCACATTACAATCCAAAAATCCTTGTCCATCCCAACATCTACATGTATTTTCACCGCATCATTTATTTATAATTTTTTTTGTGGTATGGATTTAATTTTTAGAACCATTTCATTAATTCACACATTTTATCATTTTATTGAGGTAATGCTTATATTTACATTTAGGGGAGAGGACATAATTTAGTTATTTTTGGGAATTTTTATGTATGAAATCTTATACAAATTAAAAAAAATAGTTGTGTAAATGGAATAAGTTTTTTGTTTTGTAAATATTTTATATTTTAAACCAATTCAAAGTTTCTTCCTTGTCTATTTATTTCTTCACAAGATCACTCCATTATAAATATGAGTTTACATTTCCTCCCATGTTATTATTCAAAATAAATAATTTTCATTATTTTCTGATGTTTTTGTATGACCCGACATTTCTAATCATTTAGTAATTACATTTCTACCATCCCATATCAACTATAAGTTTTCCCAAAGGACCTATTAATTATTATGCAAATTAAAATATGAAATGGAAGCCGAGATCTCTTAAAATTTTATGATATCAGTTTTCATTGAATGAGTGAACCTCTATAAATAAATTTTTTTCATCTTGAGAGGAGAGATTTTTGAGTTCCCACACTCTCCATTTCTAATTTTGATCCTTAAAAATGAATTTATTTTGTCACATTATTTTTGTATCAATTTTCAGTGGAATTAATTATAGATGAGTGAACTAGTAAAACCCCCTGATATGATCTATTTTTTAGATATTTATTAGAGTGTAAAAATGAGTTAGTGGTGTTTTCATTTAATGTACAGAAAATTCACAATAATTATTGGGGGTTGATATTAAATATTTACCCTTGATTTTATATTACCCTTATAGCATTACTAAAAATTTAGAATGGTTAATTTCTAATCAATGTTAATGTTTTGATCACAAACACATAAGAATATCATTGTTCAAGATCGGTTAATTAAACTAATTTTTAATTTTTTTATTATATTATTCTTCAAAATAATAAAAATAATGTGATTATTATATTTTATTGTTCCTGATGTAATTATAAACAAATTATTAGATGTGATATTTTTCCACTTCATCCACTTGAAGGAATATATGGACCACAAAATAAGGACAAACAATTCTATTAATGAAGCTTGACCAGCCAGGAAGATAGAATTTCTGGAATCAATAAATAGTACCAAATACTATGAAACAAATAAATCTATTATAGAATATAAAAAACAATCATGGTTAAAAAATTTAATACCCAACTCAACAAAAAATTAACCCATTATATTGTTTGAAGACTAAAACCCAATTTTTTTCTCAAAATTAAAAATATCCCTCTATTATTTACTTTTTTTCACAATCCAACATTCGAATTGAGATGATATTTTTTTGTTTGAAATATAGGATGTATGGTTTTTACTTTTTTTATAAATGGTTCCTATTTTATTTCTTATTCCTAGCCTAAAATTCATTCATATTTAGACTAAGGAAAAAGAAGACAAAAAATTGACAATATAAATTTGTTTAGTTAAATAAAAATCACATTGGCTAAACAAGTCCAATGGTATCAATATTTTTTGGATTGAAAATCCAAAGAAACATATACAACTTTTATGAAGAAGATATCTCATTATTTTTCTATCCTGATGGACAAATTGTTATGCCATGTATAGGGGTATTTGGAGTGAAAACAGTCCACCATCTTCAGATATAAATATATCCTTATTGTCCATGCAACAATATTGAATTTTACAATAGGGGAAGAGAGATTTTAATGACAAAAACCTTTCCAAAGTACTTATAGGACCTTCCAAACTCATATTTTGACATCATATACCCTTCTTCCTATCTTTTATTTAATGTTGTTTTGTGTTCTTCTAATTTCTAATTGTGTATGTTTGTTTTCATTTCAATATAAATTTAAGGAATATTTCAACATATTCATCTATTATTTTAATATGAATTATATTCAATATTATAAATTTACTAAAATATATTAAATCATTAAAAATAAACCCTTTATTATTTTTATTTCTAATTCAATCCAATGCATGTATTTCTCTTTTTTCACCAATTATGTTTGTGTTTAGTGAACAACTCTTTTCTTATCATAATATATTCATTATGTTAATAATTAATCATAATAAATATATTAATCCAAACTAATAACCATGTAAAGGGATTTTTATAACTTTAAACATCATGATCTATATTTGAGGATAATAATTGAGTAAGATATTTTTCTCCGTTAATATTAATGAAATTAATATTGGTTATGTTGAACATAAAATTTCATGGACTAATGAAATGTTTTTTATATGTAAATTATATAGATTATATAAAAAACATCGGTGTTCTTGAAATATTGAACCTTACATCAAGAATAATTCTATGAGATCAATACCCATGTTTAGGCATGGATTAAATCCAATAAAATTTGGAATTTTGGTCAAAATTTATATTGTTATGTCAATGTTAATTAAAAAAATATATATAAAATATCAAGAAAATCACACGACTAACTCTATAATAAAGAACTAACCCCAATCATTATTAAAATTATATATCATTTTTCATTAATCAATCAATCCATTTAAGTTCTACAAACAAACCAACCAATAAAAATAAAATCAATTTAAAAAATCGAAACTAAAATTTGTACCATTATTGAGGAATCGACCTAAGGGTCACTATACACATTAGTAGAGAAAGAAACCTTTGAACAGTAAATAGGTTAAAGTCTTATGCATGTAAATTGGTGTAACTGTTAATATTTTAGTTTTTAGTTTTTTAAATTTGATTTTTTATGATAATTATCTTTCAACAGTTAAATATTAGAAATTCATTAGATATCTAATGTTATGGGTTGAATTTTGTAACCCCTCGATACATTGAATTTTCTAATGAGACCCCATAGATATGATTTTGGGATTTTACATACCCATTTATTTGATGTCATGCCACCAATATTTAATGATATTAGATGTCTATGAACAAGGCCTCTATAGTATTTCTTATTTTAACACTATTATTCTTTCTATCATTATGAATTTATCTTTTGATATTCCATGTCATTATTTTATTAGTTTTAAATTCATTGTTAATTTTCAAGGTCATTTAATTATTTATATTTTATAATTTGGTCATATTTTATTCCTTCCATATTATGCTAATGTTATTGATTAAATGGGATATTTTCTAGTTATATACCATACCAAATTGATTATAACTTATTCTTTCCTAGCATACATTATATGCATAACCATAAAATGTATCTGAGCTCACCCTATTATTCAGATTTATTTTCCCAATAATAGGAGGAATTATTTTAATATTGATATATAAGGGTAACTAAGGGGAATATGGAATTATCAATGAAAAATATTTTCAATATTATTGTTTAAAATGAATTTTAAATATTATGTATGTATATTGTTTATTATGAATACTAAACTATTTTTTTCTTAGGTATTTGATTCGTTATATGAAATTCAATTGTATTAAAGGAAGAACCAGCTCTGTATTACTATAGTTAGGATGCTACATCAAAAAAATTTTGCACAACCATTAACGTTTATTTTTAAAAGAATAAATTTGTCTCTTTCCCCATATTTTTTTACAATTAAATGGTTTAAAATGTATTGTTATTTTCATTTATATATAATATATGTGTGTGTGTGTTCGTTATTAATGTAAATATTTTTTTAAATTATTCCCTTCATTATATTCTAAAAATTCATCATTATTTGTAAATGTGAAAGTTTCATGTTTTAAATTTAATTGTATGAATAATTGATGTCCAGTTATGGGTTTGTAATAAATTTGAAAAAATTTATATTTATATATTTATTTAAAACCACAAGGATGTATATATTCTTGTATAGGATATGTATGTGGTGTGTCGGTTAACTATTATTAATTATTTCAAAAAACTATAATATCAAAAATTCAGTTCAGGTTATATATAGAGGTATCAGACAATCCTTGGGTCCTTGTTTATGTATGGTGACAGTTTAAAGAGAAGTATAGTTTTTTCTTGACATTGGTAGTTGGTTAGTTATTTTATTTTTTTAAATTAAATAATTTGGTGGTTCTAATATACTCTTCAATTTTAGAACTCATTCCCTATATTTCCAGTCATGAACCCACTACTAGATACCCTTTTTCTAGGAACATGTTCTGGCCTCTGACATAACCATGCATGTTCATTATAACCCAAAAAATAGATATAAAATTAATTAATTATATGTAAACTCATGCAAATAATTTAACATTGTAAACATTATTTAATAAGTAGATGATTTTTTTTCATGAAATTATTACATGCCCATCCAATCCTTTGATTTCCATATAATATCAATAAAATAATACTCTAAATACTTGAAATAAAAACCTAGAAGACCCCAAATAATAATGCACCCAATGCAAAAATAAAACATAAAAAAATATAGTTTAATATATTATGGGTTTCCTTGGATAATAAAAAAACAATACATTGTGAAACATAAAAAGATGACAAACTTGATCTCTATGTTACTCAATGATTCACTATTTAACATCAATACTATGAATTACCGAAGATGAATTATGTGACCAATATGAAACCCAAAAATATAGAAAATTGTGAGTAGAAAACATACTAGGAATTCCAACATGAAATCCCTACCCATGAATCACCTTCAGATAAATATCCATCTATTTATTCTTTGAAATAAATCTTATCAATATATGTTTTTTTCATTTAGTTTTAAAATAAATATCAATATTTCATCCATCATTATTTAAAATATATTCTCTTAAAACAAGTCGGTTAAAACATTTTGAGGAGATAGACCATAATATAATAAACATGCTGGGAGGTTATTTTTAAAACATCATCAAAATATTGTTCATAAAATTAAAATAAGGGAGTGAAAATTTCATTTGTATAAAACATAAAATTCAAATTTATTTATTTTTAAATGAATGGAGTAAAATAATTATAAAATGATATCACCATAATGATGATAATAATGGAGATAATAATTATAATATAAGGGTAACATGAAAGTACCTAATAGTCCAATAGTATAGAAAAGGAAAAAAAAGTAATAAATATGGTAGAACTAAATACCAATCATCATGGGAGTACTAAAAATATTAAGAGAAGATATACAATATAACAAAAAATATCCATAATACATGAATGACTAATGGGATATAACATCCCTAATACTTGTTCAGAACCTTATTAGCTTCACTAAGGAGAAAACTTTCAATAATGTGTGTACCCATACTATAGACATCTAGTTGGATCGTGATCATAAAGAAGCACAATATATGTTACTGTAAGTTCCATTAACTACTATTTGTTCACATGATGTGCATAAAATTAAGGTGATATGTTTCAATAAATCTGATTATGATTTATATATAAATACACAAGCATATAAATCCACAGGAATGAGGAAACATAATCTATGTGTCACCCTTGGGCAAACCTTTATGCCCATAATCCATAAATTCATCAATATAAATAAAACTTATACGGGTGTATACCTATATTAATTTTATTGAGAAATATTAACTTTGTATTTGTAAAACATACCTCACAGATTTTCTCTCAAACCAGAAACAACATCCCATTTTAAAGAACTATTCAGACCAATTATACAATTCTTGAGAATAATGAGAAACTATTTGGAAAATAAAAACATTATTTAAAATCAATGAATTATATTATAAAGGGAATTTGGTTTATTCATTGGATATATTTTATATATGTTTATGTAAATAAATTAATGTAATATTTGAAAAAATCATGAAACCAATGTATTAAAGGTAATTCAAGAGACACCACCATTTTCATTCCATATAATCATAAAACAATTTTAACACTACCATTCAATATCAAAAACATATATTTATTCATAAAATAATTAAAGTTTCTCAAATTTGGAAGCTAATATATATGTAAATACATATAAAAAAGATGTAATCATGTTGCTTCCATAAAGACAATATTAAATATTCCACTAGAGGGATAATACAACTACTAATATAAAAGTTTACTCCTTAAAAAAGGAAATGATGGAATAAGAAAAAATTCATTATATTCTATTGGTCATCTTGACCTTTATATTATAATAATAAGTGATTAAATTTTGAAAAATAGGGAGAAAAGGATATTATAATTTCGTTTCATCAAGGATCCAACATTAAAATATTAATAAAATAGAAAAAATAACTACGATAGGGATAAAATTAATGGATGGATTTCCCTCAAATTATTTAAAAATACTGGGGGTAATGTGGGGTGAGTTTGGTTAATATAAATATAATTGTTTTATATGATCTATAGATATTTTTTTAATTTTTGTTAGGTCTCACATTTTCACTGCATGGATTACCAAACATTGTAACAATCCTAAACCTTGTATTGCACACAACTTTGAGCCATATTATAGGAATAAAAATTTTGTAAAATAGTGAAAAAATAGTGTTCTATGTTATATTAAACATTATATATCAATCATAAATTTGTGAGACAATTATTACTAACTATGTGGGATAGAAATGTACCCAATAGTAAAATAAGATAAATGATATAATCTAAGGAATTAAATCCCATGACTCAACAATAATACAATTACTGAACAAATTAATTAAACAATTTATAAATTCAATGATGTGTTATGAATATTCCCTTTACTATAATTCTTATGGTCCATATAAAATTGAGTCGATTCAGTAAATAAATATAATGGAATTGAAAAGACTAAACTTTATTAAATGTGACTTTTAATATCTCATTACCATAATCGGGTTATTTTTCCTTCTTTCTATGTTACATTCTTGATTCATGTCATCAAGAGTAGTAATCTTGAAATTCTGTAGGATGTAGAGTATGTTTACACCATGTACCTATGGTATAGGTCGTGTACTCGCTATAATGAACTAGAACACATTGGGTACCTATGTTACACTTCATGTATGATTTAAATGACATATTCTAACCTGAGGAAATGGAGTTTTCATTGTAACTTATTTAAAATTACCTACACAGTATGACCAAGTGGTAAACATAATTGCCTGGTTCGTGACCTAGTTAATGTCATGAATTCAAGAGTTCTTCTCTATCCTTTTCTCCCTAAACATCATGTATCTCAAACTATGGAAGTTTTATTGTATTTTTGAGAGACTCAACATCATCTGAATTGATCCATTCTGTGTTGGATATTTCTTGTGCTTGTAGTGCATCTCAAAAGGTAAGTTTTACTTCTGGTTCTTCGTTTCTTATGGTCACAGTAGCACTCTATCCTTGTGGTATTCGATCTGCTAATCCATGTTGGATGATCCCTGTGGAATTTTTCTAGATCCATTGTGAGATTTTATTCTAGAGGATTTTTTCCTTTGTTGATTGTGGTGTGGTGGGGATCCTTCTTTGAGGTATGTGGGTTCCCTCTCTTCCATTGACCATTTGTGTATATATTTGAATAAACATGTAATGGATTGGATTCAATGGTATCTATTTTTTTATTAGGTTTTGTTCTTGGATTTAGATTCCATTGCGGGTGTGTGCGACCGAAAATTTGAGGTAGGTGGTTCCATCTCTAGAGTATGATATTGAACATACATTCTTTCCTCCAAAATGTCCTTATAAATTGATTTATGAAGTTGGAATGAATTTTGTGTGTCTTGAGAATTTTTTATGAATTAAATATTTTGTTTCATGGCTTTTTATGAATGGATTACAAATGGATTTGAATTATTTTTGCAACCTCGAAATTAGTTTATGGAAAGGAGAACAAGGGTAAACTTGTGTACATTGGTGGAAGGATTATCTTGAGGCTATCATCTATTTCTTTGTTATTATCAATGAGGTGTATCTTGGAAATTTATTCTATTTTCTAGTCTTGTTGTCCTAGAGGACCGATAGTGACATTTGTGGGTTTACAAATGGGGTATTCTTATAATTTTTATGCTTGTGTTCTAAGATCTGCTTTTGGGCACCTCATTCTTATAGTACGAGTAGTCTACTTGGAAGACATGTAGTATTCTTTAGTGTGTGATAATTGTACTTCTATTTTTTATTGCATGTATTTCTTTGTTAACCTTGATATAGATGTTTTATCTTGTGGAAAAATATTATGGAATGTGTGCATAGAAATTATTATACAAGATATTGTTTAAAACTATGGAAAAGATAATGTTTACCATGTTTTCTATAAAACTGCTTCACCGCATATCATGCCATGTTTTATTTTAAAATAATCATACATGTTTTTTTATTTAGAAACTATTTATGGAACACCTAGGCGGTATCAACTAATCCTTCCAACTCTCCCCATGCGAACAACTTCCGTGGTGCATAGAAGTTAATTTATCTTCTAGTATATGGAATGGAGTGGCACCATTGTGGGGATGTGAGGTTAGTGTCAGTTGGAATGGGTAGTCGGTGGTGAAATGGTTGAAGTTTATCTATGAAATAATTTAGAGTAGTTGTTTGGATTGTTTTACATTGTATTTGGACATTTATTTTGGGTTCTTCCATGTTTTCTATGGTTTTACTTACAATTATGGAATGTATATTTTTTAGTATTCTTTGTTTCCTTTATTCCTCTATATATGTGTGTCATGTGCTTGTTCATGTTGTGCAAAATATTTTCCCAAGTCATTCCATATGATGCCTGGGTTCTTTTCATTAGCCAGGGGGGATCAAGAATGCTCTTCAAGAATGTAAAAGATCAGGTTGGGTGCTGGGATAGAGGGTATCATGGGATGATTTGTTACAGTTTGGTATCATAGGTTGGTTCTGTCCATAAGAATATTTTCTTGGGATGTCTGTTAGATAAGATATAAGATTGCTGATATAGGATATGTATGTTATGATGAGTTCATTTCGAGCTCCTATCATAATGAGACTCATGATACAAGGGGATGTTATAATATGTGTCTATAATATTGGTTTTTCAATTTAAAATATAAGTACGTACATATGTGTTTTTTAGTTAGAACTGAAATTTTTTCTATGTGTGATCATTATTATATCTCTATATATAGTTGAATGCCTCTGAGATGTCATCCACATGTTCCTTAGGAAGATATAGCTAATGTTTCTCAAGGGAATTCTCCTATAGATCATAATATCATTAAGACAATCATATATGTAGTATGTGATGACGATCAATATGTTCCGCGAGTTCAGAAAATATTGGTAGAAGTATGAATAGAAGAATGAGGATAATGAGATCAATCGTGGGTGTTCCTGTCTGAGAAGAAATTTTCCCTTATAGGGACAAATTAACCTCAATATGTGAAGGATTTTCTAGAAATGATTCATCAAATATTTAACTTTGTGGAGACACCTAAAAATATCATGGTGAAGAGAATAGTGTTTAGATGTGAGTGTTCTAGTATGAGTTGGTGGGACTCTATGGACTAGGAAGATAGACATGTGGGATTATATTAGAAGTGTTTCAAAACCATGATCTTCTAGAAGTTTTTTATAGAGTCTCTATTGTTTGAAAAATCAATGGAGTTACTATTATTTCAGTAGGGTGATTATTTGGTGTAAGTCTATAACAATCTGTTTATTGAGATTGTCTGTTTTTCTATGGATGTGTTAAGGAATGAACAACTGAAGGCGCAGAAGTACCTATAGGTTTTATGACCATACATTATAATGTAGGTATTCATGTTTAAAATTTCTACATATGTGGAGATAGTGGAGATAGCAATGATTTCATAGATGAAAATGGTATGAAAATTTGGCTTTATCACCTCTCCTCTTCCTACTGATAGCAGCTTTAGTGGCATGCACGGGAAGATGAGGAAGTGGTAGGACCATCACAGGAGAGGTGAAGGTGGGTCTTAGTAGAGAGCTACCTCTTCAGCATCCAATATTGCTGTAAATGTTCCTCAGAATTGCTATCAGTGCGAAATGTTATGTCACACCAAAAATTCTTGTCATATTCCCATAAATATAAGAAATAGTTGTGGATGTGTTTGTTATCTATATAGTTTCTATCATTATATGAATATTACTCTTCAGGATTAGGGTCTGTCAGCTCCATAGGCTACAACAACGTAGTCTGAAGCCTTAAAGTCAACGGGGTTCTAGCCACGAGCCTCAACAGTGAATCATTTACATGTAGTAGATGATTGTTTAATGGAAGTTGATGCAAATCTGGAAATAGTGAGAGGTACGCCCACTATTATTTCTTTAGTAGATACTAATTTAATTGATATTGGAGCCTCCCAATCATTTATATTTTCATGTTTTATTGATATTCTAGAACATCCAATGGAACTTATTCCCTTTACAATGGATTTAGAGACATATCCTGGAAAGAGGAAAGAACAGGGGTTTCGACAACATTCTTTTTCATTCATTATAGTCAATACTGTGTTAGTTTGTTATTTTTAAATGTATTATATAGATATTTTTGATGTAATCATTTGTATGGATAGTCTTTTCTCTCATCGATGTGAGTTTGATTGTTATCATCAATGTGTTTTTTATCGTTCTACTGATAGTATCTCTCATGTGTTTTAGGTGGAGTGGTATCTATGATTAGGTCGTTTCGGGACTTCCCACCTGGAGTTCATGATTTTGTTTTCTTCCATTGTTTCTGAGACTGATGACGTTTTTTCTATTGGTGATCTACCTATTGTGGTCTAAGAATTTCTTAACATTTTCCCAGATGATTTCTAAGGTCATCCTCTCAAGGGGGTGGTAGATTTTACGATTAACCTTATTCTAGTAACACAATTAATATTGATCCCATCTTAACAAATGGAACCCGCTAAGTTGAAATAACTCATGATTTGGTAGAATGTCCTATTAGATAAGGGTTTTGTTCACCCTAGTGTTTCAACATGGGAATCCCCTTTTTTATTTTCCAAGAATGATGATGGTTCACTTCGGTTATGTGTGTACTATCAAAATTTATATCAGGTAATTGTTAATAAGAAATTTTAATTCCTCATGTCGATGATTTTATTGATGAATTGAGGGGAGAAATGTTGTTTTCAAAAATCTATCTTGAGTCAGTTTATCATCATCTTAGAGTTTGAGAGTGTAATATAACAATGATGGTATATACGAGCAGGTATGGAAATTATCTATATCTTGTGTTTCCTTTTGGTCTAATTAACACTCTTGAAATTTTTATTGCATTGATAAATCAAATATTCAACCAATATCTTGTCACTTTTTTTACTGTTCTTTGATTATATTTTGGATTATTCAATGTCCTAGCGTGAGTTCAGGAACCATTTGATCATGGTTCGGGAGATTTTGAGAAATCACTGTCCATATGGAATGATTTTAAAATGTAGTGTTATGGATTATATAAATGATGCTTATAGGGAAAAAATATTTGATCATGGCCTGTCAGTAGATTCAAAGAAGGTAAAGGTAATTTATTCCTTCAAATAACCACAAAATTTCTTTGAGTACAAATCATGGATAGTCATTATTGATACTACTGATGGTTTGTAAATGATTTATCTATGATGGCATCACTATTGACTAATCTTTAAATGAATGTGGTGAAACTATCATGGGATGAAATGGGTCAGTATTCATCTGATGAACCAAAATGACTTATGACATCGGTACATGTTCTAAGCTTACATGAGCCCGAGAAGTGGTATGTTTTGTTTTGAAATGGATTTGGTGATGGTTTAGGATGTGTGTTGAAGCCAGATTCTTATGCGGTAGCTTATGGCTCTCATCAACTCCAGTCACATATGATGAATTACCCCACCCATGATTTGGAGCTTATTGTTGGTATGTATATGCTAATGTTATGGTGGCACTATCTCTTTTGGTGATGATCATCATTATCTCTAATCGCAAGAGTATGAGCATTATCTTTTCCTAGAAATACAGGATTCTAAAATAGAGTCTAAGGGTATAAAAGCATTATAAATTTGAATTTGAAATATCTTACAATCCGGGGAAAGGGAAATGGTTGTAAAATCATTAATCATTACGATACCATTGTAGGTTGTTCTGGAATCAAAAGAGGAGTGGAATCTTATAGAGATTTTTACATAGGTGCACTTGGGCACACATGAGGATGTCTTAGGTATGGATCTTACTAATGTATAGTTGTAATAATATCACATAGAGTCTATCATTAAAATTGAACAACACGATGATGAGTTTTAGAATATTCGAGAAAACCATTATAGTGGGGAGACAATTCTTCGTTGGTCTCGTTCTTCAGAAGGAATACATTACATTGTGAACAGTGTTACCTTCCCATTAATTATGAGAATGTCAGTCTTGTTTGATTACCATATGTATTTATGGGTAATTCAGCCCGGTGCTATAAATATGTATTATGAAATAAGGAGACCATTCTAGTGGTTGTGTATGAATCGTGACATCACAGATTATGAGTATGACTGTTACACATACCAATGGATAAAGGTTGAGCACTTGAAACATTTTTTTATGATTCTACCTCTTCCATTGCATGTTAGGAAGTGGGATGGTGTGTTCATGGATGTTTTTTGTTTACCACAATCACCATAATGGAAAAATGCAATATTTGTGGTTGTTTATCGGTTGACAATGTATGTTTATTTAATTCCAATCAAAGAAACCACTGATTTTGATGATCTGGGTATGTTGTACAGGTAGGTGATCGTGAGGTTTCATGGTAGTCCTTATGAAATTGATTTTGGGAGGGATCCTAGGTATACCTCAAGGATTTATAGGGGTCTTCAAGATGAAATTAGGACTCACGTAAAGTTGAGAACAACGTACCATTCACAGAAGTATGGGAAAACATAGTGTGTAATTAAAATCCTATAAGATATACTTCGTGCTTGAATGTTGATTTTTTATAGATCATTGAATAGAAATCTGGTAATGGATGAGTTTGTTTACAACAACAGTTTCTAGTCTTCGATCAGAATTTTCCCAGTTTAGGAGTTTTATGGAATCTAGTGAAGATAACTTCATTATTCGGTAGGGGTGGGTGAAGTATCATTGGTTGGATGAAGGCTAGTACAAGAGACATCAGGAATCATTCGAGATGGGCTAAGACATCTGGTTTTAGATTAGTGTTTATATAAATTGTATGTAGATCGGCGAAAATGTCTTTTAGTTTTTTTTGTTGGTGAATTTACCATCATGAAATATTATCCTCTGTTGGATCACTATCAACAGGGAAAAAAGGGATAATTGGCTATGAGATATGTTGGGCCATTTAAAATCATTGAATGGCTTGGGAAGGTTTCTTATTGGTTATCATATCTAGATCAACTAATGACAATTCATGATGTTTTCCATATTTCACACCTCAATAAGTATCACCCTGATATTTTTCACATTATGAGTTTGGAATAAATTTCGTTATAGCATGATGTTTCTGTTTTTAGAAACTAATAGATATCATTGAATCTGAAGAAAATTATTCTCTGGTAATTCGATTATGTTAGTTAGAGAGCTATAGAATTAGGAATAGTATTCAGATGAGTCTTTGGAGAGTAATTTTTTGATGATGGAGTAATGGAATCATCTCTTTGTCAATATTATATCTTCCACATGACTTCCCAGAGATGGAAAGTATTTTTTGGGGGAGTGTGTGACATCACAAAACCTTAATCAGGTTATTTTTTCCACTTTCTTTGTTTCAATCTTATTTCATGTCCATAGAAGATATTTTTTGGAAATTCAACAGGTCTTATAGTAGGTATAAGATGTGTACCTAAGGTACACATCATCTAATAAATTCTATGAACTAGTACACATCGTGTAGGATTGAAATGTTATTTTTTAACCATAGTTGATGGAAATTTCAATGTAATTTATCCTGTGTCACCTACAGGCCATGACTATGGGGTACATGTCGTAACATAGCCTGATCCAAGGTTATAGTCATGCATTCAACAATTTTTCAAAGTTCTTTTCTCCCATTACGTCATGTATCTAAACCTAAGAATGTTCTGTTCTGTTTTTGAAGGAATATATATCTTCTAGAATGATTAGATCAGTGTTGGATCTTACTTGAATTTGTAGTGCATCTCACCATGTAAGTGTTCATTCAGATTATTCCATTCTTATTATCACGATAGTGATGTAGCCTTGCATTATCAGATATATTGATCCATGATGGTTGATCCTTCTCATCATCTTCTAGATATTTTCTGAGATCTCATTCCGAACCCCTTTTTCCTTAATTTGTTATGGTGTGGAAGGTGTTCATCTCCATGGAATGTGGGTTTCTCCACTTCCACTGAATGTTTGTGTATATATTTTATTCATTTTTTGGTTGATTGGATTCTAGAGCCATTTTTAGTGCATTTTGGTTTTGTTCTTGGATTTGGGTTTTGTTGCGGGCATGTGAGACATGAAAAATGAGGTAGGTGGTTCTGTCTCTAGCTTATGGTAAAGAGAATACTTGTTTTTCTTTACAAATTGTATTATAGAATTATTTATGAAATTTTACTAATTTTTTTTCATGTTGAAATACGGTTTTGACATAAAAATGGCTCTCCCCAGCTTTTGATAAATGGTTTTTAAATGGGTTTGAATGGTTTTCAAGGCATTTAAATGGGGTTGACAATAAAGGTAAATTTGGTTACATTGGGCACTAAGGTCATAGGTTTATATTGAGGCCATCATCCCTTTATTTGTTATTACCAAGGAGGTTTGTCTTTGGTATTTTCTATTTTTTTAGTCCCATTTCTCTTGGGGAATGATATTGACATTTTTTGGGGTTTACTCATGAGGTATTCCTCTTTTTTCTAGGCATATGTTCTAGGATCAGTTTTTTTCACACGATTCTTATTATAAGTGTAGTTTTCATCCTAGACATGTAGTATTCATTGGTTTGTCAAACCTTATATTTTATTTTTTATTTAATAAAATTTTGTGTTACCCATGATATTCATTTTTATGATTGTGGAAAAATGTTATGGAACGTATGCATGGAAAATGATATACTTGATTTTTTTAGAGATATGGAAAAGGAAACTATTTTCTATGTTTTCTATAAAAATAAATTACATCTAATAATACCATTTTTTTTAAATAAGAATATTGGATTTTTTAAACATTAAATTTTTATAGAACACTTGGGTTGTATCGTATTAAGCATGTCAGATCACAACCTGTACACTACATTAGTGGTGCATAGACCTTTGTTTTTCTTCTAGTGTAGTGAAAAAAGGCTCCATAGAGAAGTGGTGAGGTATGTGTCATCTGGTATGGGGTATCTAGTGTTGAGATGGTTGGATTTCATCCATTCCATCATTAGAGTGTCATTTTTTACTTTTATTCCTTTACAGTTTTACTTTTTCATTTGAGGTTTTCTACTATTACTGTTCTTCTATTTCCAATATTTTCAATTCAGTTATGGAATATATATTTGTTAGTATTATTTTGTTCAATTCCATCTCTATTTATGTATGTCATGTGGTTATTCAGGTTTGTAAAAATAAGTTCATCAATTTTTTTTGATGCTCGGGTACTTGTTTCAATCCTATGGGGATCGATAATGTACTTCTTATATGTGACTAATCAGGTCTGGTGTCGAGATTAAGGGTTACCTGGGTAAGATCATTAAATGAAACATGCCATAAAACCAATGAATAATACACCCTTATTAATAGAAAAACAAAAAAAATCAACCAAAATTAATAACACCATCTCTGTAAAGAAATTAATATCTAGAGAAACCTCAATGGAAAAACCAATAAGTAAAAACCCCTCATCTGACACAAAAGACCACAAGGGTCTCAATGATATATTATCATGGGGACCATACACAGACCAGCTTATATAGTCTACTGACCATAATATAGCTCAAGTATTATATCTATCCCTATAAGAATCAAGTGAGGAACAACCTATTAACTAGAATAATAGATTAAAACACTACTATATAAATCATCATTTAGTTCTAATGGATTATAAAATTATTATTTTCATCCACTAATGATTAATAACATGAACAATGAACACACCCCTTAAAAGGGTATAGCGATTTTAATATAAAAAAGGTCAAATAAGGGAACATAATATAAAACAATAGTAAATCTGGGTTATCTCAGTTAGACACAACAAATAAATGTTTGATCAAGTTTGACATGGAAATATATTATTGGAGAAGATATAGCTCCACAAATTCTATAAAATATTTTCTTATAAACCAATTTTGGATGAACCATGCAACCACTACCATAATAGGTATTAAAATAATTCTTTTATGAATAATTATAATGACCAATCATGATGCACTGATAGAACATAGGTTTTCAACTACTAGTGTATGATATTTAAGAGATATAAGAAGGCTTTTAGATAGAAACATATTCCTTATCATAATTACAGAACATCCTATATCCTTTACTAGAGAACTTTCCTCAACTACAAATAATATAAAATGTAGAATTCACTTTAAGGTCTTCTTCCAAAACCTCTTCAATCCAAAATTTTTGTCCCAATAACTCTATATAAAAATTCATGCTGAATAATAGCACACTCAATCGATTATATGGATCAAGTAATCATTAAACACACATGGGATTTATGAAATCATACAATTTCAGTTTAAAATGTAAAGGTACTCTATCAGTGGAATGTTAAAATACTGTAACATTGATGGATCACCATTTTGGACGCTATACAGCTTTATCCCCTTAGCCACATGGAGAACCATATAAAAAAATTGATAAGGGAACCATAAAAATATTCTATGATGATAATTTTCTTATTTACTCAGAATATTGTACTTCTAGAAATTCAATCATGGATGATTCTATATAATGGAAAGTAATTTAAAGTTTAGATATAATGTAAACTCAAGAAGACTTAAGTTGGTATTACTATTATTTATATTTTATTCACATTCACATGGATCTGGTGAGCCTTATATATTGAAGTGATTCAACTAAAAAACTCTATAATAAAATATCTAGGCCGATCAATAGAATGGTTCACATGTAGGAAAAAATTTATAACATCAACATTGAAATCTATGAAATCTTGGTGGGGGTGTTCTCTAAATAACATGAAAAAATGCATATTTTAATTATCTAAAATAAAATAAAACACAATCTGATGAAAATATAAAATTAAAATTCAATCTCTAAAAAATCAAATCTATGCCACTGAAACGAAGATACTATATAAATTTTTATATTGATTTCAAAATCTAATATACCTTTTTTTCCTAACTACACACATGGAGAAAAAAATTAAAATTCCCACAATTCCATGTTTAAAATTACACTTCTATTAAAAAATATAATGTTCATTTTAATTTATCTTACAACATCGAATATCAAATCTCAATACATTAGATTTTTTGTGAAACCCCCTATTTCTATCATATAGCCCCTCCATTATTTTTTATCAAATACGAATCTATTTATCTTTAAAATAACTCATTCATTTGAAACTACTAAATTTTCTTCCTCACATTTTAAAATCATATTTAGTAATTTCAAAATAAACCATATCTAAATAAATATCAATATAATTTGTTAAATTTTATAAATTTTAATGGAAATGATAAAAAATAAACCATAATGAAATATTACATAAAATGTTCTAGTATCAATGCTTGAAAACAGTACAAGGGTTAGAGGACTCTAATTATTTCATGTACTTTCCTCTAATATGTATATTGATAAATGTTGTGAGGATCATCATGGATTTTTAGACCCTTTTCAATCACAGAGTACCAATAATTCATTTCCCATTATAATCCCTTATATATTAGTAATCCATTAAAAATTTCATTAAAAATTAAATAAAATTTTAACAAAACACAGTATAAAATTGAAAATTCAAGGAATAAATAGAGAAAAACCAAAAAGATTTCATAGAATCAGATCCCATGGTTACCCACATATTCAAATGAGATAGATTTCTTATGTATTCCCCCGCACCAACCATTAGTCTAATAATAGAGCTATTCCTTTCTTTGAGAAACATCCAAATAATGAATGAATACTTAAAACCTTTTCCCTCTTAGAAACATAGGCTCTAATACAATACATTTACAATCTATTATTTTTTCACACTTAATCCAACCACCCTAGTCATCCAAGGATATTCCTATGGAATATTACCATTAACTTAAGATGGAATGAACATCCATGGAATCATCTATGAAAACAATGGAACTATTTGATAAAAAATATTAATGTAATACAAATAATATTTTTTACAAAAATTATGGAAATACATAAATTATCATTATACGTCCTCACTAAAAACAATCAATTTTTTTAATGAACTGATACATGTGGATATTTCATGGTTGATACAAAAATAAGATGAATGGTCCTTAAAACAAAAATACCCAACCTGATCTCCTCTTTACTCCACATGTCACTATCCATCCCCAATACTATAAATTATTATTGGGTGATCTGTTTTGCAACCAAGAATAATAATATATAGATACGGTTATGTAAAAAACATGTCATGATGGATAAAAAGAAACCACTCCCTTTGAATCACTTTGTAAAAATAACTATTTCAAAATAGTTTTTAATTTATTCTATTTATATTGATTTATATAATTGTATTTTACAACACATAATTTTTTGTTTCCCTTATTTTAATGAAACAATTTAATATAAAATATGTGGGGTTAAATATTTTGAGGGGATTTTGTTTTTTTAAATAGCATTGAAATTTTTGGTTTTTCCAATCATCCAAAAAAATAGTTCATAAAAAATTAATTAAATAGTTTAAATTAATTTTTTATGAAACACATAAATCAAAGGGTTTTATTTTATGGTAAAATGAGTACAATGAGGACCGAATTAATCAATATAATAATAATAACAGTGAAAAAAATGGTATGGGGAAAATAGAAATTCATTACATAGTCCATATTTATAGAAATATAGAAATTTAATCACCACAATATATCCAAATAACAATAACTATGGTTGTACCTAGAAATTTAGGGTAAATATGGGAATGTATTAAAATATGAACTTATCATTTTGGCATAACAAATGAAATATATCCTCCTTAACATTTGTTTATACCCTCTTAGCCTAATTGAAGGGCCAACTCTAAAAGAATAGTGTTTCTATACAATGTTCCACTAGTCATAGTAAGATCATAATAAAGCGTAGCATGTTTTCATTCAATTTCCACTAGCAACTCTAGGTTCTCATTTCTTTAATAAAATAGAAGTGAATAGTTTAAAAAATAACCACTAATATAAATTTATAAATACACATAAACACTTTGTCTTATAATGAAGGAACAGTATTCAATTAATTTCACTCAACAAATACCTCTTAGGAAAAAACAACTCCCAATAATTTCATCAATATAGTAAATTTCAGACTACTGATAAATTACATGGGTGACTTTTCATGAAGGACCCTCTTTTAATGTGGCAATAGGTCCTTCTTGTATATTCTATAAAATATATCACATTGTTCTGTTTCGAAAAACCAAGAACACATTTGACAAAATTAAATAGAACATGACGAAGCCCACTGGTAAACCAAAACACCCTTTGACAAATTAAAAATCAATAATAAATTTAATTAGGGAAATTTCTTGAATTCATATATTATATGGTTGGATAATAAATACATTCCATCTTAGAAAACAAATAATCAAAAACATTTTTCTATGAAACATATTTGAGAGAAATATTTAATTATATCTATAACATCAAAAACCATTAATACTAGAATTATATATCAAATGAAATTAATCATATATAAATACTTATCCTTAAATTTCGGGAATAATAAATAGAGAAACCAACCTCAATATAATTTAATCAGGTCTCTACCAGAAGGAGAGTTTATAATGTTATAATAAAAGGAATGAAAAAATTTATTCAAATTGTATTTTTAAAAAAAATATTAATAGAACCCAAAATATAAATTATATCAACGGTAGCCTATGTCTCTATTACCATTCTAGAAAAAGTGGTCGAGTGTTAGTAAATTGGTTAGAGGACATGAGGAGATAATAAATTTTTACCACATGGACTCATCTTGAACCACAATGATAACAAATAAAATATACATGAGAGGATGATAAATGAATTTAGATAAGTTCATCATGTTATGAGGAATGAATATTGAAGAACATTGAAAAAATTTAATTAGAATATATGTTATATTAGTATTTTTAAATTCTAAGTAATTTTTATGGTTTGGTCATGCATTTTATCAAACCATGCACAAACCTTGTTCCCCTCGATAGATGAACATGGGACTCTCACGGTTGCACTAAATTGTTTGAAATTATTTTCCCAATCTAGGAAAATTAGTCTACTAAAATAATTTAGTTATCAACAAACCTTTTATTATTGAATATTTCAACTCAGGTTGGTTAGACATTATCTTCATATTGAAACAAAATAAATCTATAAAATAAATGGATAATTTCTCTGTACACAAGTATATGTATAAACATCAAAAAATTAATTGAAAAATAATGAAATTCATTGTTTTTTTTCCAATATATAGTTTTATTATAAAAAATAGTATTTATACATAACATTTTTTTGGATATTTTTGGTATGTTTCAGAGTAACCTATTGTATTCATTGTTTTTTTATGAGTTCTATCTTTTATTAATTTCATGTCTGTTTTCCTATATTTAATTTTTAGTTATTTATTGTGTAAATGATTACCCAAAATATAGAATGGTAACATTAAAAATATTGATGGGAGATGTTTAGTAAATATTTTCGCATTGAAAGATATTACCTCCTATGATGTAATTGTTTTTATAGGCACTTCTTTCATGCCAACTATGCTTGGGAACATGGAATACCCCTATCATGGATCAGCTCGAGTACATGGTTTAGGGGTATCATGTGTTGATTCATAACAAATGGGTGGGGTAAAGATTTCATATATGTAATTTGTATAGATTACATTGGTGGATATGTATAAATAGGCTATGTTTGAACTAAGGTTATATTTTTTTTTAAAAAAATAATCAATTTATAGAAACCAATGGGTTTGTCATATGTATAGGTAGACCAAGTGGTTGAGGAACCACATTTAACTTTTTTTATGGTTAATTTTACATGTTTATTATCGTCTAAATACATGGTTAAACATTAAGAACCATGTATCCATTTAAGAAAATTAAATTCATTATCATTTATTATTTTAATTAAAATATTCATTTTCAAAATGAAATATATATAATATTATTCTATCTGAAAATAATAAATATTTATTGAATTTTATTAAAAAATATTTTAAAAATAAAATAACCTTTTTGTTTTATTTTTATATGATTTATGTATGAAATTTTCAACGTATTTATCCCAATGGGTGTGGTTTCATAAAGTTATATTGTATCAAATTGTTTTAATTATTTTGGGTAAAAATTGATACACTTGTGTCACATTTAATAAAAATAAATATTTCTTTTAATTACCAGTTTAAAGTCTTTCACTTAGGTATAAAAAATGTTTCCATTGAGCTTCTCCCTTATGATTTATCATGTCAACAACCCAAGTTCATGGATCCTAGTGAATATCTTTTAGACCAATAGTTCTTAAGGGATTTTGAATGATCTTAACATAATATTAGTGGGGCATCACTAAAAAAACTATCTCATTTGGACAGCTCCAACTATAACGACCCAAAAGTTTATTATTGAAAATTCCTCTTTATCTAATTAAATGCCAAATTAGGTAAAATGGTTATATAACATATACACTTACTTGGTTTTATGTATTTGGATTTTAAAATACATTTATGAATTGTGAACATTTCTAATATAGCTATTAAAAATTGATTACATGATTAGTATAAATATAGGGATTTAAAAAAACCAATTTATATAGAAAAATGACGTGATTGCCTCATCTTGTGGAATTACTCTATATAAGGGCCATTTTTCAGAGCTTGGAAAATAGGTGTCCTCACTAGGATTTGATCATGACCAATACCAACATGGGCTTCAACACATGATTCTTAAACGAAACCCCATACTATAGAACTGGTAGTTGATATAGATTACCATCAGATAAGTGTTATCTAAGCCACCCCAATAGTTTGTCACCATTGAGCACCTTACCCTAAGGTCTTGTGCGGGTGTTATAAGGGGTTATGTAAAAAGAAACTATCTCTATGATTATATACAATATATTTAATCTATAATATAGATCCTTTTTAGTAATTTCAGTTGGTAAATAGTTTATAAAGAAAAAAATAGCATTTTGTAGTTAATAATAAAATAAGAAATCCATTTTAATGAATTAATAGATTTTTTTGAATTAAAAAATATTTTCATAAGAAAGTATTACTAAATTTATTTTTATTAAATGTAAAAGATATTTTAATTTTTATCAATGTAATATTAATTTTTGTTATGGTTTGAAAGCCATTTTTTAAAAACACATGAACTTTCGATAAAGGTCATATTTTATTTAAAATGTAAAAATACTTGTATTTTGAAATTATTTAGATAAAATTAATATTACTTTTCAAATAAAGTCATTGAAATTATCTAACGGTGAATTTTAAATAATATTCTAGGAAAGTCAAATTTTTGTGTAAAAATGAAATACCGTTTAAATATATAATGCATTTTAGGTCATCATAATGACACAATAGTGGTGTAATAAAATAATAGAAATATCATGTTCAGACAATATATTTTTAATCAATAAATTAATGTGATTTTAGGTTTATTTATTTGGTTTACATATACTTAGCAGACCCTCCAATACTTATAAAACATTTTAGCTTTTTAAAATGATTTCCTCGAGAGTGGGACTCACGTCCACATAAGAAAGCTTAATATTTTAAGACGTTCACCCCTTAGAATTATTAAATAATTCATTCCACTCCCCTTTTGGAAAATACATGGGATACAATCATGGGATGGTTTTTGTTTTTGAATAGTTTAATGTGTAGGGTCCAAAACCTAAATAATAATGAATTCCCTTCATTTTCCAAAATAATACCACCCAATCACTCACTTTTTCTTTACTGAAAGCCTTCATAGCTTAGAAACCCTCTTCCCTTATCTCTCTATAATCTTACCAAGATGCCCCATTCTTCCATGAAACCTCTCCCAAGACTTTGTTATCAAACATCCACGTAAGGGATTCCTTCCTTTTTCATTTTATCCATGTTACATAATATTGTTATGCCCTTTTGTTTTCAATTAAAAATGATGGGGTATGATTTTTAACTCCAATATAATGACTTATTTATGTATTAATTATTATAGTCCCCTTTCTCTCTCATCGATTCCTTCCATGTATACATGTTAACATGTCGAAATTCCGTAAGGGATTTCATCCTTTCTCATTTTTTCCAAATTTCATTATTTTTGTATACCCTTTTAATTTGAAATAAAAATGATAGAGTATTAATTTGAACATCCCCCATAC
The DNA here is from genome assembly GCA_963277665.1 of Viscum album. NCBI lineage: Eukaryota > Viridiplantae > Streptophyta > Magnoliopsida > Santalales > Viscaceae > Viscum > Viscum album. The sequence continues at coordinate 1,066,654,751 of OY728157.1, read as the reverse complement.
TACCTATTTACTTTATATATATTATAATCCCATTTCCCTCTAATTAATTCCTCCCATGTACACCCATTACCATGCTGAAATTTCAAAAGAAATTCTCTCTGCTCATTTACATTCACGTAATTATTTTGTATTATGAATCTAAATTCTATTAAATATGTGGGTACATGTTTATATATGAACCAGTTACTATGAATATCATGTAAATATGATGATACACCCATATATATATCTCATCAACCTTTTTTATGAATACTTATGTCACAATGTTATACTACCGAAATTGCGCCACGATTTTCCAAGCCAATGTCATTGTGTAGAGAATACCATTCCTGATTCTCTATCAATGGTATTCAACTTTATGAACATTTACATAATTATTATATGGTTTCATGTATTGATTACACATTACATTATCATGGAATAAATTATGATATTGAATGATTCCATGTTATAAGATCCATGTGTCACACTTATGCATGAAATGAAATGATTAAGAAGGATGCACCCTGATAGAGACCCAAAGCATTGGGTAAAGGTTAGTATCATAATAATTGATGTTCAATGAGGGTTTATTCAAGATAATTCAAGTGAAATGATGGTTTACTCATACTCCATGTTCAATGAGCATTGGATCATTCTAATACCATGTTAATTGTAGTTTCCACATTTCAATGTAGTGAAAATCATGATTTATCATTCCAATATGTTCATGTTTCTATAATGTTCTATTTATATACCTATTTCTTTTATATTCTTCATGGAATTCAATTTTTACTCCCTTAATGGGATTTATTTATCACCCATTTCTTATGCATGTCCTTAAGTTATACCATATAATGATAAGTATAATGGAATGTAGTGGTCATGTAAAGGATGTTTTCAATAAATATGATGTGTTTTATGTTCTATATTTTTATGTAATGTTCCAAATACCCAAATACACTAGACCTATTGATCTTATATTTTATATCAAGTGACGGTTTTTAGTTAATAAATCATGATATACTGTGTAATAAAAAGCTGGGTTGTTATAGTTTGTATCAGGTGGAGGTTTAGTTATTTTTAGGATTAGGATTAGAAACCCCTAATAAAAGCCTTAGGGATAAGACCATGTAAAATAAAAACATCCCTAACATCGGATGAGTATTGATTAAGTAGTTAATCAAGAAAATAAATCCATGTATTGATATTATTAGTTAGATGCAGCTCTGGAATAGATGTGCATAAGAGTGAAAACTCTAACAAGGAGTTTCAGGATTGACCTGAGGTATCCTATTACATGACAATGAGTCTTGATACACTATTGGTTATGATACTCCTAGGGGATATTCTTTTTTAAATTCACAATATTATTATGAACCATTGTTAAGGGGAAAAAATAAATTCCCCTTCGAATATATGTTTTAGAGTAGATCATGGATAACATATATTGAAGCCTATATTTTCATTAGTTAAGGAAATTCGAGAAATTTATAAGTCATCTATTTTTGTCCATGGATTACCATTTTTTTGTTACCGCTAACATTTCTTCAATTCCATCCAATGGTTGTTAATAGAAGTAATTAGGCTAACAACCGATGTAACGATCAATCTGATTACTATTTTTATGAGATTCCGGATCCAATGTGAGTGGGAATTGCTAAAATTGTCATGATACTCTCTCAGATAACTTATGATTTGAATAGAAACATTGATCAAGAGGAATGTTCAACCCTCATAAGAAAGAACTAGTTTCTATTGTGATCCTAATGTGACAAAGGCCTCATACTTTTAATGTATCATTTAATCCCTAAATTTCCAAATAATGGATCAAATCAATTTAAAATATCTTCTACATCCTTAAATTTTTTCAACAAAAGAATGTTCTTCTAGATGCATATCATACGGAGGGTGAAGAAGATCATTGGTAGACATTGATCCAAAATACTATGCCTGAGAAGTAGATTGAAGCATTGGAATGGAAGGATTTATAGAAAAAATATTTTTTGGTAAATATTTTCCAAACACAATTTGAGTTAAGATTGAAATTGAATTCATTGACCTCAACGAAAAAAGTAGACCAATCCATCGGAACATACGTGGAAAAAAACACAAGGCTTGCACAATATTCCTATAGATTTTTCATTACCCCAGAATGTAATGTTTTCCACTTCTTTAGTGGGACGAAACCTATCTTACGGATACACCTTTCAATCTGTGACTTCGATAGTTCTGAGGAAATTATTCTATGAGCCCTCAAGGATTAAATGGAGATCGGTGAATATGAGGGGAATCATGGGGATAAGAAGTTTAAATATGACTTCAATTTTGGTTGTTTAATAGAAAAATCTAACAGTTCAATAAAAATACAGCACCCCACTTGCTAATAGTGTGGAAATAAAAACCCCAAAAAATTCTTGAATGTGAAAAGGAAATGCATTATATGTGGAAGAAAAGGGAACCTAGACATTGACTTATGATAAGAATAACCCATGAAAACAACATAATATAGGAATAATCCATTATACCATCAACACAATGTTTATATCTTTATCTACAAAAAAACATGGAACCATGAAAATCAGTTCCCTAAGCAAATGGTTTTCAAGGGAAACAATCAACCTCTAACGCAGCAAGGGAGAGTTTTTTCCAACAGTAATGCCAATGTGAACCCTGAAAATGAATTTTGGATAGTTACTATAGTTATTCATTCAATAATAGAAGACTTAATTTTTTATTCTAGTTCTACCGATTCTTTTATATCCTGAAAATTTAGTAGAACAATCCAAACTTCACCAAAAATGATGAATAAAAAGATGTCAGTAAGTACAGAAAATGTGGAAATCATTACATCCAAGAAATATAACTCTTCCCCTATCATAATATGTGGATTGAACTTCCCTAATAACCTTGTCATAATCCCTATAGTGTATTTTTATGAAATTGTTAGCTAGTATTTTATTTCCCTATATGGATCCAAAATAAATTGTTGTCAGAGGGAAATCACTCTCCATATGGCTAATCGACCCCAGATTCTGTACAAGTGCAAGAGTGAGGATGAATCCTCATTAGCACCATCACCTTAAGAATAGATATTACATCCAAGGAGCATGTGTATCTAGATCAAATGATTGAGTGTAAGGAAGAAACAACCCTTGAGGACATGCCTATTGTGAGGGAATTTTCTGAAGTGATTCCTGAGTAAATTTCAGGGTCTTCCTCCTAGAACACATGTTGAATTCTCAATTTTTCTTAAACCTGGAGAATTTCAAATATTCAAGACTCTATATAGAATGGACTTTATGGATCATGTGGAGCTTAAGAAACAACTACATGAGGATATGGATAAAGGGATTACAGGCCCAAGTGATTCACCATAGGGTGAACTACTCCGCTTTGACAAGAAGAAGGATGGGTCAATTCTCCATTGCATTGATTATTGTGATATTAACAAAATCACAATAATGAACAAGTATCCTATACCAAAAAATCATGAATTTTTTGATCAGCTATGTGTTGCACAACACTTATCCAAAGTGAATTTGTGGTTGGGATAATACCATTTAAGGGCGAAGAAGTATGATATCCCCAAGACAGATTTTCATAAAAGGTATGGGAACTTTAAATTAATAGTAAGGCCTTTCTGATTCACTAATTCTCCAGAAATAATCATGGACATGATTGATACAGTATTTATATATTTCCTTGAATAAATTATGGTAGTCTTTATTGATGATATTCTAATGTACTCTAGAATAAAGGAGGAGCATAGAGAGCATCTAAGAACTATTCTAGAGACATTTTGAAAGGTGATTCTCTATGAGATATACATCAAATGCTGGTTCTTATTGAAATAGGTCTCATTCTTGGGACATACCAACTCAATAAAAGGGATATAAGTGGATCCCTCAATGATAGCTGCAATTGAGTGATGGATTAGGCCAACATTGGTGACAAATATCTGTAGCTTATTAGGGTTAGCGGGATATTAACACTGATTTGAGAGAAATTTCTCAGATTGTTCAAACCCTATTACTAAGCTAACTCAGAAGGGATTCATGTTTTTTGGAGTGATGAATGAAAACAGAGCATCAATGAGGTGAAAAAGATTATTATCACTATGTCCATTCTCACATTACCCACAAGTGGAAATATTAATGTTGTATTCAGTGATGATTTAAAGAAGGGAATAGGTTGTGTGTTTATTAAAAATGAAAATTCTATTGCCTATGAGTCAAGAAAAGTGATAGTCATTAGAAAAACAATACAACACATGATTTGGAGATGGATATAACAATCGTCACTTTGAAATTTTTTCAAAATTTCTTCTTTGGGGAGAATTGTGAAATATATACTGACCACAAAATCATCAAATATATATATTCACACAGAAAGATTTGAACATGAACCAAAAAAATATGCTTACAGCTGGTCAAAGTCTATAACTACACAATCCATTAACACTATGGGAAGGTGAACAAGGCGGAAAATACACTACATATAAAGTATCTAGTGATTCTATCATTGATGATAATTGAAATGGATCCAATATTCTAATATTTGATAAAGATGGACATGGTAATCACAAAAAAGGAACATCATCAATACTTTCGCAATTGATTGCTCAACCGTCTACTTTGGAAATGTTAAATGATGATAAAAAGTATTATGTTGGAATTTAGAAGAAGGTGGAAACTATTAGAAATGGGAAATCCGGGGAATTCAATGTTAACGAAGAAGAAATTGTTAGATTTGGGTCATGAATTTATAATCCATCAAATATAGAGTTGATGAATGAACTTTTTGATTATGTACATAGTTAAAATATCTCCATTCACCTATGAAACACAAAGATGTATAGAGATCTATGAAATCATTATTAGTGGGATAACATGAAGAAAGAGATTGCAAAGTATACATCAAAGTGCCTGGTATTTCAGAAAGTAAAGGATGAGAGGTAGATGTATAAGTGGATGATACAACCATTACCTATACCACCATGTAAATCAGAGGATATCGCCATGGACTTTGTCAGAGGACCTTCGAAGACATCCAAAGGAAACAATTCTATCTGTGTAGTTTTTTATCATCTTAAAAAGACTTCACTGTTAATTTCTATTAGAGAGGATTTCTCGTTGGATCAACTCATAGATATATACATTAGAGACATGGTAAGGCTACATGGAGTACCACTATTTATTTTATCCGATTGAGATCCAAGATTCACCTCTATGTTTTGTAAGAGTCATCAAAATTATTTGAATACTATGATGAAATTCAGCGTAGCTTATCATTCTCAATCTTATTTCAATTCTGAGTAGACTATCCAAAAACTTGAGTACATGTTGAGATCATGCCCAATGGATATAAAAAAGAAGATGGGATCAACATCTTTCTCTGGTTGATTTCTCTTACAACAATAGTATCCACTCAATCATCCAAATGGATCTTTATAAACCATTTATGGTAAGAGTTGCAAAAAACTATCATTTTGGAATGAGCTGGGGAGAGAAAACTTATAGGTTCAGATGTGGTCGATGAGATGATGGAGAAGGTTAAGACAATCCTGCATCACATTGATGATTCTCAGAGTTGGTAAAATAGATATGGTGATAATCGTCGTCGAGACATATATTTTGATTTCAGAGATATGGTATTCCATTGAATATCACCATAGAAGAGATTTATGAGATTTGGGAAGAATGGAAATAATAGTTCAAGGTACATTGGAACTTTTGAGATCTGTGATAGCATTAGAGTAGTGGTCTATCAACTAGGACTCTAACCAAACCTATCTCATGTACATGATATATTCCATGTATCACTGTCGAGAAAGTACATACCTAACCCATCACTTATACTCAATCCATAGGTGGTACAATTTGATAATTACTTCACCTAAAAAGATATGTTGATGATGATCTTACATCATATGTAAAAATTTATACAAAATAAGATAATGTCACTCATGAATGTGCTATGGAGAAAACACAAGTTTGAAGAAGCAACATAGGAATCAGAGGAACTCCTGAAGTGAAGTATCCTGAAATTGATTTAGTGTGAGAAAAGAAAATTTCGAGGGGGAAAATTCTTAGGGGAGAAGATTGTAATGACCAAAAAATTTATTAATAAAAATTATTCTTGATCTAATTAAATTTATTATTATGTGAAATGGTTATTTAACATATGAATCTTTTTTGTTTTATGTTTATGGATTTTAAAATAACATTATGTATTGTGATCCTTGATAATATATCTATTAAATAATGTTCACATGATTAGTATAAATATAGGGCTTTAAAAAAATTCAATTTTCTCATTCAATGGAAGTGATATCCATATCTAGTTGAATTCCGCCGTACGAGGCCCACATGATGGAGCATGGAAAGGAGGTGGAATTGCTAGGATTTTCTCTTGATCAATCCTAATCTAAGCTTTAACACATGAATCTTGAATGAAACTGCCAACAGGAGAAGTGAATGTTGATAGAGATTACCACCCTAGTGATATTTTCTAAGCCACCCTAAGATTCTGTCACCATCATGCATTGTGCCCTAAGGCCTTGTGCAGATGTTAAAAGGGGTTATGTAAAAAGACTCTAGAACTATGATTATTTAAATTATTTTTGTATAGATAATATACATTATTTTTAAATTTTTACTAGGTAAATAATTTTTAAAGAAAAAAATATAATTTTTAGTTAATATTTAATTTATAATTTTTTTAATAAATTAATTATTTTATTGAATTAAATAATATTTTCATAAAATATTATTACTAAATTACTTTTTTATTAAATATACATGATCATATGATTATTATGAATACAATTTTAATTATTATTAACGAATAAATGCTAGTTTTTTAAAAACCAATGAACATTCTAAAATTGTTGATTTTTTTTTAAAATTAAACATTCAAATATTTATAAAATTATTTTTATTAAATTATTATTATATTTGGAATCAGGACATCGATATTATCCACTGGTTAACTTTTCAAAATTTTCTATGATAAAAATTTTTTTGAAAAAATTAAATTCCATTTAAAAATATAATGTGTTTTATGACATAATAATGACCCAATAGTGATGTAATAAAATACTATAAATGGTATGTTTTTCCAATAAATGTTGTAAAATTAAAGTAATGTACTTTTAGTTTTATTTTTTTTATTTTAGAAAGCCTTAGTGGACTCTCCTAGACTTATAAAATATGTTATCTTTTAAGAATGATTCACTTGACAGTGTGACTAACATCCACATAAGAAAGAATAATATTTTAAGAATTTCCTCCATTGGAATTATAAAATATTTTTTCCACTCCCCATTGGATAAAAAATTGGTAAAAAACAATGATGGATTGCAGTATTGAATAGTGTAATGTGTAGGGTCCAAAACCTAAATAAAAAAAATCCCTCCATTTTCCTATATAACCCCCCCCAATTCCCACTTCTTCATCAGTAAAATAATTCAAATATCAGGAAACCTGTCCCCTTCCCTCTTTAAAATCCTCCCATGGTGCCCCAATCTTCAAATAATCCTCTCTGAAGCCTCTACCAATCAAATGGGATCACACTTCCAAGGGTTCCTTCATTTCTCATTTTATCCACGTTTTTTACTATTATTATGCCTTTTTGTATTCAATTATAAATTTTGTGGTATGATTTTGAACCTACCCTATACATTATTCTTTATTTTTTAAGGATGACATAACCCTTTCACTCTCATCGATTCCTTCCATGTATACCTGTTACCATGCTGAAATTTCGTATCGGATTTCTTCCTTTCTTGATTTTGACGATATTTCATTATGTTTTTATTCCATTTTAATTTCAATTACAAATTTTTGGGTATGATTTAACACCTCCACCATACTTCCCTATTTATGTTAAAATGATGAGATACCCCTTTCCCTCTCATTAATTTGTCCCATATAGAACCATTACCATGATGATATTCTGTATGAAATTTGTCTCTCCTCATTTACATTTAATCAATTCATGTGTATTATGATTCTAAATTTTGTTATATATGTTGGTAAATTTATATATTACCCCTATAAATTCCATTTAATTTAATATGATGATACACTCCTCTCTCTCTTTCATCAACCATTTTTATGAATTAATATGTCGTGATGTTATGCTGGTGAAATTGCACCACAATTTTCGAAGAAAATTTCATTATGTGGTGAATACCATGATGGATTCTCCATTAAGGGTATTCACCATGATGAGCATTTAATTATTTATAATAATGTTTCATGTATATATTCCACATTTCATTATCATGGAATAAATGATAATATTGAACGATTCCATGTTATATGATCGATGTGGCACACTTATGCATGAAATGAAATGATTAACAAGGGTACACCCTGATAGCACTCCAATGCATTGGGTAAAGATTAGTATAATGATAATTCATGTTAAATTAGGGTTTAATCATGATAATTCAAGTGAAATTAGGATTTACTCATGATCCATGTGGAATGTTCCTTGGATCATGTTAATACCATGTTAAGTGTTTTTTCCACACTTCCATGTTGGGATAATCATGATTTATCATGCCTTTAAGTTCATGTTTCTCTTATACTCTATTGATATGACTATTTCCTAACATGTGTTGTAATAATCATGTTATGACTCATTTACCAACTTAATGGGATTTATATCTGACCCTATTCTTATCCAGGTCCTAAGGTTAACCCATGTAATGTTATGTACAGAGGAATGTAGTGGTTATGTAAAGGATATTTTCAATAAAGATGACATGTTTTATTTTCTATGTTATTAGGTAATTTTCCTAATCCCCAAATGATCTATACCAATTGATATTATATATTGTATAATTTTATGGTTTTTATGTAATAAATAATATTTAAGTGTGTAATAAAAATAAGGGTTGTTATATACACAAATTTTAAAAAAAAAATAACCATGTCTTACAAGGGGATTCATGACATGTAGAAATAGAATATACATTAAAAAATATTAGTAACACATTCTACATTTAGGGAGCATATATGTATGTGAATGTGAAATAGGAAATACATATGATCAAGGGAGTTTCAAGTGAGTTGTGGGATTTTTCCGAACATGTTTTTTTGATTGGATAAGAGGGAATATTTTAAGAATATATTTAGAAAATATTTCAATGATCAATTTTTTACATATCCTACACTAACGCATGATTCTAATTATATTCATGAAATATAATAGCTATAGAGTATTTAGAGTAGTTTACAGTATTGGCATAATTTTGAAAAAAAATATTTATTACTGATTAATTTATGGCAAGATGAATTCATTATGGAGAAAAACTATATATTTTATCATTGGAGGTGATATTTTTCTTTAACTTGTACATCCAGTGGGTGAATATGAATGTATTATTAGAAAAGTATATTACAACCATGCTTTGATTAAACACATAAACATGAATTATTACATGAAATCTTCACTTGATAAAACATAGAACATCAAGAGGTCTTTTGTCTTTTGGGCTTATGAACATTACATTATTACATAAAACATGAATCCAGACATCCTTATTAAAAAATTCCATTACATGGCCACTACATTCCCTCATACATAGCATTGCATGGGGTAACCTGAGGAAATGCAGAAGAAAAGGGTGAGATATAATGCCCATTAAGGGAATAAACATGTTATAAAATCAAAATTACAATATATGTTATGCAATAGGAATATCAATGAAATTCCAGAGAAACATGAACATAAATGCATGATATATCAGGATTATCATAACATGGAAATGTGGAAATATCACATAACATGGTATTAGCATGATTCATGGATCATTACACATGGAGCATGAGTAAACCATAATTTCACATGAATATAATGAATAAACCCTCATTTCACTTAACGTATCATGATACTAATCTTTAACCAATGCATTGAGTGCTCTCCGGGTGTACACATCTTAAACATTTAATTTCATGCATAAGTCTTCCATATGTAGCTTGCTGTATAGATTCATTAAACATAATCTTTTATTCTATGAAAAAGTAATGAGTAATTAATTCATGTAAATATTTACTAAATATGTAAATGTGCATAAATGTGAATACCCTTGTTAGAGACATTGGCATGGTCCTTAATACAGAATGATGTCAGCTTCGAAAATCACGGTGCAATTTCATCACATAACAGTGTGACAAAAGAATTCATATAATTGGTTGATGAGAGAGAAATGAGTGTCTCATGATATATACCAAACATTTACATTAATGGGATCATATATAAACATTTTCCATCAAATTTAATCAAATTTATATATATAATAAAAAAAATTTAACTATAAATGATGAGAAGGAAATTTCTTATGGAATTTTGGAATGGTGACAGGTGTGAATGGGAGGCATTAATGAGCTATAAATGGGGTCTCTAATTACTAATAAATTAATAGGGTATTATGGATGAGGTTCAAAATAATTCCCCAACATTTTTAATTTCAAAATAAAAGGACACAACAATATTTAGAAACATGGATAAAATGAGAAATGAAAGAATCCCTTACTTGGAAGTGTGATCCCAAAGGCTTGAGAGAGGCTTGAGAATTGATTATTGGGGGCTTGGGGAACCTTGAGAGAATTCTAGATAAAGAAGGGCATCGGTATGATAGACTCCAAAGGCTTTGAGTGAAGATTATGTGGGATCTTGGGTGGGTTTATATAGGAAAGGAGAAGTAATTATTTATTATTTATGTTTGGGACACCACACATTAAAATAATCAAAACAACAAAACTGCCCAGGTTCTATTACCATGGTTAATACCAAAGGGAATTGGATAAAAATAATGTATATGTCCAATGGAAGAACTTCTTAAAATAACATGGTTTCTTATGTGGAGGTGAGACACACTCTCATGGAAATCAATTTAAAAAGCTCAAATGTTTTATAAGTTTGGGAGTGTCCACAATCGCTTTGTAAAATAAATTATACAAATATATAATATAATTATTTTAATGTTAAATCATATATTGGAAGAACAAATGATTTATGCTATTTAATTAAATCACTATTGGGTTATTATAATATCATAAAACACATTATATATTTAAATGGTTTTTAATTTTTACCCAACACATTGATTGTCTTTGAAAATTATGAAAAATTCACCAATAGATAATTTCGACGTCATGATTAGAAAAATAATATTCATTTTATGTAAATAATTTTCTAAAAATGTGAATTTTGAATTTTAAAATAAAAAATGTCATTTATAAAAAATTCATGGGTTTTTTCAAAAATAGCTTTCAAACCAAAAAAAATTGTATTCGTAAAAAATATACAATTATTTATACATAGTAAAAAGTAATTTGATAATAATAATATTTTAATAAAATATTATTTAATTCAAAAATCCATTAATTTATCAAAATAGATTTATTAGTTGAATATTAAATAAAATTATTATTTATGCTATAAATACTATTTATAAGGTAACTATAAATTATATTCCTCCTTATACTCAAAAATAATGTATATAATCATGGTTCTTCGGTCTTGTTACGTAATCCCTTATAAAACCATTATATGTACGAAGGGTATGCTTTGTAATGGTGGTAGACTCTTGGGGTGGCTCGAATAACATCACTTGCATGGAAATCTCTATCAACTTCCAATATTCGTGTAGGCGGTTCTGTTCAAGCTTCACGTGTTGATGCTCGGATTGGGATTGGTCAAGAGTGAATCCTATGTAATCCACCTCGTTTCCGATCTCTGAAAAATGGGCTTCTTATAGGGAAAGTCTACTGGATGAGGCCATCACTTCCTTCGTTTGAGTATTTTCTATTTGTTAAAGTCCTATATTTGTACAAACCATGTTATCACTGTTAAATGGCTATTTTAGCAGTGGTTACAATTAATAAAAACATTTTAAAATCCAAAATCCTATCTCAAAATAATTTTATATTTTATATTTCCATTTTACATAATAATATATTTAATTAGATTTATATGAATTTCAGTTAATAAATGTTTGGGTAATTATAATCATCCCCCTTAAAATAATTGGCCGTCGGAATTTCCTTTTCCCTCAACAAAACAGAAGTGGGTAACTCTGCTTCATCATTTCATCCAATTCCCACACTATATATTTAAACAGTTTGTTTCTCCACAACACATTTATGAGGGGAAATGTATTATTTTGTAGAACCATTTCTATAAGATATATGATCTTAACTAGTTTCTCTTCATAAGATATATTATACTCTAACTATACTATCTCTGAAGAGAGTATATGTGAAGGGTTTGGTATGTACATCCTTAATAGGGTTACATAAAATACGCCATGTACATTGGACGTGTTAGGTGGAAGTTCTAGTGATAAGCCATAACCATTATACAATCAGAAATCGTGAAGGGGAAGATGTACCTATGACATAAATTCCCTTTCATTCCAAACCTCATGACCTTCTCCAATGGATATATGCATAGAAATACCATTTATCAAACTTTTAACTCAAGGTCTCATCAAATGTTATCTGTTTAACTGTTCTGTTGACTTTGGGATGTGAGGATATACTGCTTAATGGTTTTAACCTTCTCCACTATTTCGTCGACCATTTCAGGTCCTAGCATCTTACTCATACTAACTTCATCCCAACACATTGGTTTTCTGCACCTTTTCCCATAAAGGGCTTCATATGTTTCCATTCAAATGATCAAGTAGAAACTATTATTTTAGGTTAATTCAACCAGTGGAAGATGTGGGTTCTATCCTCCATTGATGTCCATATAATATGGTCTTAACATATCTTCCATTTTATTAATTACTCTCTCATATTAGCAAATTTGTTTTAGGATTGATAGGTCGTACTAAAGTTCATTTCAGTGCTTAGATCTTGTTGGAGTCATTTCCATAACTTCTTAGTGAATCTTAGATCACGATCGGATACAATTGATTGAGGTACTCCACACACCCATACCACTTCATTGATGTAAATTCGTGAAAGTTGAACAAATGAGAAGTCCTATCAAATCACGATAAAGTGGGATGAATTTGTAAGACTATACCCAATAAACCATATGTCATTTTTTCCTCTAGATTCAATGGAAGTCCAGTGACAATGTCCATGGTAATTTTGTCCCACATCTATATCAGTACGGCTAGTGGTTGCATCATACCCTTATAAATTTCCCTCTCATCCTTCACTTCCTAAAATACTAGTAAGTTTTATGTATATTTTGCAATATTCCTTTTCATATTGTCCCACCAAATGTTTTCTCAGAGATCATGATACATCATTGTGCTCCCTAGGTGAATAGAGAAGGTTGAGTTCTACATGTCATTTTGAATATCCTTCTATATCTTTGGATCAGATGATCTACATTATCGTGACCCAAATCTCAAAATTAGATCCTTTTTAACAACAAAATCTATGGATTTTAATTTTTTTATAGCTTCCGCACTTTTCAAATTATCCACATCCCTTCATTGAGATTCTTATATTTTCTTCACAATGGATAGATGAGAAATAACTTGTGAAAAGATTAGTGATTTTCATCCCTAAATGATTATCATGTTCGTCCTCTATAAATATAAGAAGATTGGAGACTTGTAAAATCATTATATTGATAATGATTCATGATTCTTTATACTTAGAGAATCTTCCGCCTTGTTTTACTTACTGGGGTGGTAGTGGATTGAGTATTAATAGTCATTGATCAGATCTAACCATCTTCATTTGCACATGTTCATCTATTTCTGTGTGAATATATAAGAGACGCTATTATGGTCTGTATATATTTAACACTTCTCCCCAATGAGATAATACCGCCAAAATTTTTAAGAGAAGATCACTATAGCCAACTCCAGATCATGTTTTCTATAGATTTTCTCATGAAATTTCAGCTGCCTTGTGGAATATGCTATATATTTATCATTCATCCTCAAGACTAAACTGAGGACATTCTTTGAACCATCACTAAATACAACAAAAAGTTCTCTACTCTGGGGTAATGTGAGAAAGTGTACCGTGATAAGCCTCATTTTCAACTCCTTGATGCTTTCTTCGCATTTATTAGTATAAGAAAAATGGAATCTCTTCTATGTTATCTTTGTAAGATTGTTTGAAAAATGTGAGAAATTTCTCACAAATCGGTGATAATATCCATTTAACCCCAAGAGTAAATGGATATCTATTACTGATGTTGTCCACGAACATCCTTCTATTACAGCTGTATGGGAGGTATCCATAGATATCCCTATGATTGGGATAAAATGACCCAATAATGAGACCCCATTCAACCAGAACATACACTTTATATAATTTTCATTGAGATTCTCTTTTATCATGGACTCTAGTATAGTTCTTAGATTATCCTAATGATCCTCCTTGGTTTTGGAGTATATTAGAATATAATCTATAATGACTACCAAAAAATTTCTAAGGTATTTTCTAAAGACTCTATTCATCATGTCCATGATTATTTCTGGTACATTAGTGAGTCCAAAAGACATTTCTATGAATTCATAGATCCTGTATATTGTACGAAATGCCATCCTGGGGATATCCAACTTCTTCACCCGTACTTTGTAATATCCCTTACACAAATCTACCATGGAAAAGTATTGTGCTTCACGTATATGTTTGAACAATTCATCAATTCATGGAAAAATATACGTTTTCTTTATCATGTTTTTGTTGAGCTGATGACAATCAAGGAAAAGGTGCATTGACCCATCTGTCATTATGAAAAAGAAGACTAGGGCACCCCAAGGTGAAGCACTGGGTCATATAAACCCTTTATGTAGATTCTATTGTACTAGTTTCATCAGCTCCTCATGCTCCACAATAACCATTTTATATGGAGTATTGGATATTGGTAAGGCTCTTGTATAAGGTCAATTCACAATTCAAAATATCTTCTTGGAGGAAGACTAACCAATTTCTCAATTACACTTCAACGAATTACCTTATAATAGGAATGAATTAAATGATGGTTTCCTCCATAAACTAAATCACCAGAGCCAGACATGCATGATCATTGGGTAGTAATATCAACACTTCAGATGAGGGTTCTAACCAATACTCTTCTTCCTCCTTGAACTTGTATAGAATTGGGGGTCAATTCTCCATATGGAGAGTGATTTCCCTCTCACAAAAATTTATATTGGCCATATATATGGAAAAACAATCCATGTTGTGAATTTCAACAAACTATACCAAAGGGAGTATGATGAGGTTCTCCGAGAAGTTAAATCCACTAATCCTGGCATGGGAGGGGTTATATTAATGGTATGTAATGATTTCCCCTGTTGCCGTACTCACCAACATATTTACTTCCATGATTTTCTTCGGTGTTGTAATTTTTCTACTAAACATTGAGAATACAATATAATGAGTAGAACTATTGGTGATATCCCTATCTTTCAATTTTTTATTTTGGTTCTACGTTGTCCAATATATATAGGTATGATTATATTAATCTATTAAACACTTAAAGGGGAATACAATGAATAAAATGGATGACTTATAAATTAATTTTATTCCCTAATGTTAAGAATCTATAGGCTTCAATGTATCTTATCCATGATCCACATTCTAAAATATGTTCTTAGGGAATTTTTTTATTCCATTAATAATGGTTCATACAAATCTTGTGAAATTACCAAAGAATATCCCTTAGTAGTTTCATAACCAAGAGTGAAACAATGATTATTGTCTTATACTTGGATACCCCAGGTCAACCCTGAAACTCCTTGTCAGAGTTTTCACTCCTTGATACATATGTGTCAGAGCTGCCTCTACCAGATCGTATCTAGATAGGGAAGTATTTTCTTGATAAACTACTTACTAAATACTCACCAAATCAGAGAGACGGTTTTATTAGACATAGTCTTATCCCAATGGATCTTTCTAGGATTTTCTAATACTAATCCCAAAATAACTAAACCTATCCTATAATATCAAATATAACAACCATTCTTTTATAACACACTTAAACATGATATTTTACTTAGATTAATCACATGATAAAAAATAGAATACAGATAGTTCTAGTGTCTTTGGGGTATATAAACATTACATAATGACATAAAACAAGAACCACAACATCTTTATTGAAAACATCCTTTACATGAACACTACATTCTCTCATACATAACATTTCATGGGGTTACCTGAGGACATGAATAAGAAAAGGGTGAGCTATAAATCCCAATAAAGGAGTAAACAAGGGATAAAATAAATATTAAAATACAATTTACGAAATATGGGTATAAATGGAGCTATATAGAAACATGAACATAAAGGAATTTTATAGCATGATTATCATAACATGGAAATGTAGTAACAATAATTAACATGGTATCAACATGGGATAAGGATAATTGAACAAGGATCATGAGAAAACCCAAGTTTAAATTTAATATGACTGATTAAAAACTCATTTCAATTGACGTATGATGATACAAATCTTCACCCAATGCATTAGAATGCTATTGGGTTGCACCCATCATAAATATTTCATTTCAAGAATTAGTGTGCCACATGGACCATACAACATGGAAACATTAAACAAAATAATGTATTTGACAATAAATTAATTTTGAATTAATTCATGGACATAAATAATAAATAAGAATATTTTCATAATGGTGAGTACCCTTGAGAGGGAAATGGGCATGGTATTCACTACACAATGACTTTGGCTTGCAAAATCTTTGTTCAATTTTTCCAGCAAAACTTCATGACATACGAATTCATAAAAATGGTTTATGAAAGTGAAATTAGATTTTGGACATATATAAATGAAACATACAGTATGGGGATCATATATATACATTTACCAACATATTTAATTTAATTTAGATACTTAATAAAAAATAATTTCTTGAAGATAAATTACGAGAGAGAAATTCCTTACAGAATTTCGGCATGGTAACTGGTGTACATTGGGGGAATTAATGAGAGCGAAAAGGGGTATATAATTATTAAAAAAATGAATAAGGATGTATGGTGGAGGTTTGAAATAATACCTTATCATTTTTAATTGGAAAGAAATGGACATAACAATATTAAGAAACGTGGATAAAATGAGAAAGGAAGGAATCCCTTATAAGGAAGTGTGATCTCAAATGATTGAGAGAAGCTTGAGAGAGGTTTATTGGGAGCTTGGGGTGCCTTGGGAGGATTCTAGAGAGTGGAGGGAATATTTTGGGAAAACTAAAAATGGTTTTAGTGAATAGGAAGTGGGAGATTGGGTGGGATTATATAGGAATGGAGAGGAAATTCTTTATTATTTTGGTCTGGGACATAACACATAAAACAAATCAAACCAGAAACCATCACATGGTTTTTTTCCCATGGATTTTTCCAACGAAAATAAAAAATAATATATTATAATGTCTATGGAAAAACTTCTTAAAATAATTGGGTTGCTTATGTGGAGGTGATTCACACTCTAAAGGAAATCAATTTAAAACTCTGAAATGTTTCATAAGTCATGGATGGTACATGAAGACTTTGTAAGATAAAAAATATAAAATCACATTATTTTAATGGTAAAAAATGTATTGGCGGAAAATATTATTTATATTATTTAATTATATAACTACTGGTTCATTAGGATTTTATAAAACACATTATATATTTAAGCGGTATTTATTTTTTACCCAAAAATTCAACTGCTCAAAAAATTATGAAAAATTCACCATTGGATAATTTCGATTTCCTGATTAAAAAAATAATATTCATTTAATCTAAATAATTCTCTAAATATGTGAATTTTAACATTTAAAATATATACTGACATTTATAAGAAAAGTCATGGGTTTTGACAAAAAAACTGTCAAACCATAATAAAAATAAAAATTATATTCATAAAAATTATAAGATAATTTGTAAATTATAAAAATAAATTTAATAACAGTATTATTTTATAAAAATATTATTCAATTAAAAAATTCATTAATTAATCAAAATAGATTTATTTGAAGAATATTAACTAAAAATAATATTTCTGCTCTAAAGACAATTTACATGTAACAATAATGTATATTCATTATTATATACAAAAATAATGTACATAATAATACATATACGGTCTTATTACACAACCCCTTATAACACCTCTATATGATCGAAGGGTAAGGTGTGTGATGGTGATAGACTCTTGGGGTGTCTTAGATAACATCACTCGGTTGACAATCTCTATCAACTTCCACTTATCCTGTAGGCGGTTCTGTTCAAGTTTCACGTGTTAAATATCGTCTTGGGCTTCGCCAAGAGAGAAGCCCAATGATTCCATCTCATTTCCATGCTCTGAAAAATGGGATTCATATCAGACATGTCTAATGCATGAGCCCTTCACTTACATTGTTTGGGTAAATTGGATTGGATAAAGACCTATATTTATACTAATCATGTGATAACTGTTCAATGACTGTATTACACATGGTCACAATTCATAACATAATTTTAATATACAGAAACCTAAAAAAAATAAGTCCATATTTTGTATATCCATTTTATATAATAAGACATATAATTAGATCTAGATAAATTTATATGAATAAAATTTTGGGTTGTACAAATTATATCCTTGAAAATCATATAAGTTGAAGTATTTTTAAACATTATAATGAACATGGTGGCACAAGTAGTGCGAAATATTTGTGTTGAAAACATTATTTTTATGATATGGGAGCGTCAAATATTAGATATATATTAAATCCATTATAATCTAAATGAAAAGAAAATATTATTTATTATGATATTTCCCCATTGACAACATGGAATGGGATTTCCATAACAACTGTAAAAAATTATTTTTCTGAATCAATTTCCAACAAGTATATATATATATAGTGGAGTGAAAAAATTATATGTTGGAATCATAGTCCCAGGTAGGTTTGTCTCAGAATAGTGATCCATTCCATAATAATTCTTAATAATTACTTGTTGTGAAAACTTGGGGATCTCATTTTGCACCATCTGTGTATGAAAGATAATTTAATCCAAAGATGAATATATTTTAATTGTTTTTGGATGAGAAATATATATTTAAAACACATGTGGGATCATCTATTTTTAATTATTCCTTCTTATTTATTTATAAAATAATATATAAATTTTTTTATATCAATTAAATCACTAATTTATTAAAAAATAGATAATAGTGAATTTTGAGAATAAATGATGTTTTATCTTATTTATTTTCACAAAAAATTTGGAGGGAAAAATATTAAAAGATTCAAATGTCCCTCATGCACTATTATGAAACATTGTGTGTAATTATCTTGTAGATTCACCATCCTTGTAATACATATGCTTTATATCATAATATTCATTGATAAATTGATTGTATATATTTTTGACAAACAATTTTATGTATGGATGATAATATTCTATAATATATATATATATATTAATATACACAATACTACTTATTAAATGATATTAATTATGTAATCATGATGAAGGACAAATAACTATTTTTGTAATATAAACTTTTCCAGAGAATTTTTCCCTTCCCATAACCCTAGAAATCAATATCACTTGGTAAAAATATATCATCATGATTTCAGATGGTCTTCTTAGACTAGCCATGCATCTATGCATGAAATTTAGTGCTCAACCTCAACTGTTTTATCAACTCCTTTTTGATTATCTTCTTGAATTGAGATGTAAAACATTCACCCAAGTCTGAAACCATCACATAGGGAACACTATGGAGTAGAAATAAAATGTCAAATATATATAATATGTAGGAACATGATGAAATATTTTGTTAGTATAACATGATAGTTAGTAGTGATGGTGTTTACAAAAAATTTATATAGTTGGAAGAGTTGGGTTCTCAATGATTGGTAGACTCTAACTGTGTATTTCCATTAATTATTTATCTATACTACATTTATATAATGATGTAGTGATTTTGATTATTTTATTATATATATGTGTATTATAAATAAACCTCTAAATTTTTTATTACATGATGAACTGAGAGATTTGATGATTTGTGTAGAGAATATAGAGACTGAATAGTTTATTAGAGATGAAACCTCTTAATGTGTGGATCTAGTTCACTTCAGGAATAATTTATATGAAATATTGGTTTTTTTATGATCATAGAATGTTAAATCTTGTTAACCATAAGATAAATATTATCTTAATATAATTAATGTTATATTTGATAAAATAAGGGTCATAGATTCTTTTCTATGATCTACAAGAGAATAGTATACCCTAAAATCAAGGTAATGAATCATTATATACTAAAATTATTATTTCATAGTAGTTATATATATAATTATTACATACCTATTCCTTTTATGTATCCTAATTTACCCATTTCTTTTTTTAGTATTAATGAGTTGGAAATTTTTGGAATCCTGTAACCAATTATAAATTTGTATATTGACAAAAGACATATATTTTCACCATCAATCAGAATACAAATTTTTTTTTGGCTATTTTCTTGAGTACATTACATGATCATCATCAATATGAAAATTTTCCAACACTATGATTATTATTCAAAAAGTGAAATTATTTTCTAATTTGATCATAGAAAAGGGTGTTTTAGTTAACCATTAAAATATTGAATCTGTGGAATCCTACGAAGAACTAATAATTAATTTTAAAATTTTAGATTCCTGGTACTATTACCGTATTACCGACTCTTTGTACATGATTTATCCTAATAAGATTCACTATGAAATACTTCAATCATGAATCATATACCATCCTCCTAGATATATAAATTCCATAAATCATTCATGTGGTAAAAGATCAAGATTATTCAAACATATATTCTCATATTAAATGATATATATGGTTGATGTTTCGTTTTTTTGATTCATTATGAATGATTCTTGGTTGTATAATTATTTCTAGTAAACATGTATTTCATTTGAATCAATATTATTGATGGTGAATGAAAGGAATTACCCAAAAAACAACCCATAAAAAATAGATTTTGTGCATGTATTTAATACATAATGTCACTTATTCCTTAGAGAGATGATTAAAGTGTATAGAAATCATAATACCAAAAATCATATCATCATGTAGCATAATTTGATTGTGATGTTTCAATAAAGGATGGAGTACTTCCGTACAATTGACCTTCTGGTACCATATATAATAGAGAAAGGGAATATGGGTTATAATAATTTATACCATAAATCACATAGATATATAGTTCATGAAACAATGAAATAAGATAATCATGTGATACTTTTTGTTGAAGTGATATGGTATATCATCGAACATGGTCAGCGATTTATATTATAAAATGTTTTTGATTGAACAACCTTGCTATATTGGGTATGAAAATATGAACCCTGGAATTAAAAATATATGGCCATCAGAGATTATATATCTTTTTAAAAGATCATGTATGTATGGTAGTAAGTGAAATATGTGATGAAAAATTTATAAAAGATATTATTTGATCCTAAATTGTTGGACAATTATGTGTTAATGGAATTTCATGATTCAATTTAATAAGTTTACCGTAGCACTAATAAGCAACAGAATGATATGAAAAAAAATCGTTTTTGTGGATGAAAATAAATATATATGTTTGAGTTTATGGTCAAAAATATATTTCTTATTAAAAGGTAATGAAATAATATAAATGATCAGCAAAGATATTTTAACTGATGTCTTTTCTAGTTTATAGGTGGATCAAATTTCAATTGATTTTATGCTATATTTGATATGTATATTATGTAATAGTGATGAATTATTGTTACCCGTGAATATACTAAAAACCGATCATATTTGATACAAATCTATGAAATATATTCATTTTAAGAGTAGGAAATTTTGTATATGTAGGAAGTGGTTTAACTTCATAGTTCACCATTAATAATTTTTCAATATAGGGATCTTTCCTTATCATCTTTGTTTAGTTAATGTATAAATATTTTAATTTCTTCTATACTTACTGTCATCATATTGGAATATAGTTCGAGTGAACTATCAAATTATTAAAGTATATTTATAAAGAGTGTGACCTGGATTTTAATGTCTCAAGGGAATAAGATCTTCAATTATTGGAGTTCTCACATAATAATAGTTACCAATTAACTATTGCAGCAAATAAATTTTAGAATATCAATTGGAAGATGTGGTCTTATTATATATATTAGGTAGAATAAGTAGAATACTCCTTATTGGGGTAGACTGTTTTCCAATAGATAATAAAGAATACAAAGTTAATTATGTAGTGGTTGGTTAAAGATCAGTGATGTGAAAAAAAATATGCTAAATATCATTGATGGTCGTGAGATTTTTTCATGGGAAATAATTTAGTTCATTATTTATCATTAAGATTGACATTATTGAGGTCGGTACAAACTGTGATGACATCATCTAGAAACATGGGGCCACTTGATATTAGTTAGTGTATCACAACAATTGAACACTAGTTATCCTTGCATCCTCATTTTGATGTTATTATTAATTGTTTCCTTATATCATAGAATTAGATATACATATTAATCCCTTAATATTTAATAATATTGGGTCTTTTGAACATAGACCTAAGTATGATATTTTAAGAGGTGCATATCAGTATTATTGACCAGGAATAAAACATATTACAATATTGATATATTCCATTAGAATGACTACTTTGGAAACAATGTAAAATGTATATTGATTCATGATAAAAAAACAAATTATTCATCAATAATAGTTTTATATTTTTATTAATTATGACGTAATAAAACATCATAATAATGGGAAGTAAAATATTGGGTTATTATTGTGTCCCAATAAAGATATGTGATAACTACTTTTAATTTATATTGATGTTTTGAACGTTTATTTATTATATTGTCAATTTTTAGATGTTTTTTGAATATGTGTGATCTATATCATTGTTGTAGGATCATATATTATTATTATGTTTCCACGAATGATGGTTTTGATCATCATAAATCAAATAAAAAGTCATATTCATGGTTGTTGGGACAATAAATATTTTCCATCCATTGTATAGAAATGCTTAATGTGGAATAAATTATTGACTCAAACATGTTAACATGTATCATGTATTATTCCATCAACTTGCTTAAAATTCATATATATTAAAATATCTAATTATATGATTATATTAATTGGACATTTTTTTATTTTTCTATATAAATACGACATTAGAAAGATGAATTTTAATATTGTAAATGTAATTGATGGATTGAGATTGAGAGGGATTAGATACAAGTTGGAAATATTAATTTAAATTATGTTCCTTTATAGGGTTTAAAATTAATAAAATTATCTATTATGTTATGGAAAATAATTAGGTATAATAGAGATATTTGATAGTGGTTGTGTAGATAGTCTACCAAGGAGTTCAAGTTATTCTTTTTTGTCATCGTTAGACGATAATTTTCATAGCATTCCCTATAGTTTTCAATGAATATTTTTATTTGTGGGATATGGTTGAATTTTTTAATATTGTCAAATGTATTCATTTGTTTTATAATTTATTTTTTAATTATATCAGGTTATATAAAACTCATTCGAATGATTTATAGATCATCACATTCATGATATACAGGTGAAGTCCTAGAGACATCCAACTATGTCGTATCAACTCTCCATAGTCACCCACATTTGTGGAAGAATGTAATTTATATATCAGGGAAAATTAAGAAAAATAAATTCTACTCCACTATTTGAGGATTTAAGAAAATTTGTTGGGTATATGAAAGTGGCAGAGGTACCTGATGAAAGGATGGATCATGGATTTTTTGAAGAGACCTTATGGAGTCTCTTGTGAGTTCATTTTACGGAGTAGAACATTGTGTCTTTAACATGATAACTTTTCATTTTCACTTTTATGTTATGAACATCTTTTAAAATGGGTTTTAATTCATTATATATGAGATTTAGGATGTTTATTCTATTTCATTCTATTTCTCTTTTTTTACACGTTAGGTAAGTCAAATAATTAAATACAACATGTGAAAATATTAAATTAATATTATCTTGATTTTTTAATATTATTTTATGGTAATCAATTTTTAATTTTATTATCTAATACAAAGAAATTTAATTCCAACCTCTGGTGGTTTGGAGGTCCACCTTAGGCCTAACATCATTCCTAGTCTATGTGTGAAATTTTGAAGTTTTTTATTTAAATTTAGGATGATTCAAGTTCACAACTAGCCCAAATAATAATAAATATTCATTATTGGTATTTATTAATAATAAAATGCATCATCAATTATTAGTTTGATCATTATAATCCTACCAAAAATACAAATCATGCTCATTTTTTTTGAAAATGATTTATATATTGTATTAGTTCTTCAATACCAATGATATTTAATCAGTACTATTTTATCACACTAATTCAAAAAATATAATTATATTAAATATTTACCTTTTAATTATTATAAATTAAAAAATTATATTGTAGGAACACACACTTCCATTAGTGAAACAGAATTAGGTCTGTTGTAATTTCCATATCTATTCCTCAATCTGCCATTTTATGTGGATTTGGTAGTTTGTAAATGGTTCTATGATTATAATAATGTAATTTTTTTTGAACGTGATCATTGTTTTCCTCCTCACATAAAGGTAATGGTCTTAGACACTAGTTGTGTATTTATTTTAAATTGTGTCATTAACTATGGACTTCATAATTTTTAATGATACATATAAATTAATTAAGTGTTTTTATTTAGGTAAATCACTAAATAAATTTTGATGCAATTTGAATTTTAATATTTTTTTTGAAGTAAAAATTATGATATAGATGATGAAAGTAGATTAAATTTCTAAAATCTTCCACAAAATCAACTATATTATAATGTAATTTAAATTTGTGGATATACCTTAATAAATGAAAATACATGAAATATACGATTAAATTTATTTCATTACAGCATATATAATAATGCCCCAAATCTAATAGTAACTAAACCAGTG
This sequence comes from Viscum album, assembly GCA_963277665.1. Classification (NCBI taxonomy): domain Eukaryota; kingdom Viridiplantae; phylum Streptophyta; class Magnoliopsida; order Santalales; family Viscaceae; genus Viscum; species Viscum album. The sequence goes on along the minus strand of OY728157.1, from coordinate 1,066,629,837 downwards.
TGTTTTGCTGGGTCCCATCAAGACATTGAGCATGTGTCCAATTAGAAAAGAGGTTCTCAACTAGAATTTAGGTTCTAATAAGTCATGTGGGGAGACTATAAAATCGTCATCATTTTAATCCATAGTATATAATGTATGAAATAATGAATATATTGTGGATGAAATAATAAACATGCAATACCGACCATATCCCAAAATTGATTAACATCCCAAAAGCAAACAAAAATATTCCATGCAATGTAACATAGTTATAAGTGAAAGGAAAACCCATAAATAAATACAAATTGTGATATATTGAAAATGATTTCGAACAAAAAATATTTCTTGCATCTTCCACACACATATTATACATGATCAACCCTCTATTGTATGTGCCTTTTCCTTATCCCGACCTTCAAATGTAAATTCTCCTCAGGTACTAATTTTCAACCTGAGTAGGGTGTGAGTACATGTAATTAGGCCCCCACCAATGTTCTCTAAATAATATTTAATCTAAATATATAGTTCATTAAACTACTAAATAATTGAAAATGTATAAAAATTCACTCAGGTTCCATTTGTTAAAAATATTATGTTTATTCATTTTCATCATTTTTTCAATAGATTAGGAATTTTCATCAATTACAAACTATCCTATACAAGAAATTTTCTACTAATAATAAGAAAAATCTAACAATGAATTAAATGGGTTGGAGTGTATATCCTTAGACTAGCCTTACCCATAGTCATAGATCCTCAAGTCTAGTACTTAACACAATGAATCCATGTCCACATGCTTCTTTAATTTGCTCATTGTATGTGCCCAAATTCAATAAACAACTAAATGATATTATCCCATGAATTCATTCTTTTTTGAATGTATTTAAAATTGGATAATTGAACAATGTATGGTTAGAATGAAATTAGCCCAAGGGTGATTTCATATTATATAATTTCTATTCTATAGATAATTTCTTATTATTTTAATTTATGATCAATTTTGAATTTAATTTACTTTATAATTTTAATGAATAATGGAAATTTGCATAATTTCCCATTGAAATATATGATTTTATATTCTTTTATATATGTTGTATGAAAGGGATTGTGTTCTATTATGATATGTTTTTATAATGAACTAGGCCAAGTAAATAACACACAAATATTCTATAATACAATATAGTGAGTGGGTTGGGACATGTCTCCATGTTGTAATGCTTATTGGTCATTGAATTATAAATGTTGTACTGATTATAGGGATTTGACCTAGAGATTTATTAATGCTTATAGGGACCTTCCCTAAATAGGTTATATTCAGCATGGTCGTAAGACATTCTATGAATTATTCCATCATAGAACTGAAGTGGGTTGTTTACATTGGTCATTTGGATATTATTGGAATGTTTATAATATATTCTAAGAATTATTCTGGAAAGGATGCCAATGTACGTGATTGTGGAATTTTATTAATGGTTTAATTACTTTTAATGCACCTATTTATTACATTAGTTCACACACTTCCTTTTAGGCCATTATTATTTATACATTATGGTGTCAACCTGTTGAGTTATACTCATTCCCTAATTGCTCTTCCATTTAGAACCAAATTAGATTTTAGGGATGATGTTTTAAGAAGGTATAAGACACCTTGAAGTTCATTACATGTTCTCTATTTGGATAGAGTTTGCATATGGGGCTGGTGTGGGGCTCGATAATTGATACCTTGAATCATTTATTTGAGTATACTAGTATTATAATTTTATTGTTATTTCATTGAAATTAGTTATACTATATCAGATAATTACATTATTGATTTATTATTATTATATTGTATTGTTGGTTGTTATTTTTTTCTTTATCAATTGTCATTATATTGATTATTATTTCTATTCTATTATGATTTATTATACTTTTATAAAATATCATACTGAGGGGTATAGTCTCCCCACTATACAATCCACTCCCTCACTTCTATTCTGCATCCAATTGTACATGGGGAGGAGTTCATGATGTCCCATAAGAAACCCTTTTCATCCATTTGAGTGATTTCCATATTGGGGTATGTTACAAAAGACCCCCTTTCACATTTAACAATTTAAAAATATTAATGATTTAATACAAATCATTGATTAATATTAAAAAAACACTAGGAACAATATTTTTAACAATTAGCTCAAAAAATAGGCAACTTTAATTGAGATTCTATTTTCAACATCAATAGTTTTTTACCATCCCATAATTATAAGAAAATTTTTCAATAGAACTTCATTTTTATGATTATAGGGAAACCTACTAGGGTCCCGTTAAGAAAACCTAGGTTCATCAGAATGAAATAAAATAACAATTGATTCCATTTTTATTATTTAAACACCAAAATAGGTCCACTCAAAAGATAAAATCCCATACCATCTTGGTCCCAATTTTGAATTTCAGAAGTTAAAAAATCATTTCACTTAAAAAATAAATAGACATTAAATTTACATGCATTTCCCAATATAATATACTCATGTACATATACAATGGTTCTGTGAAATGTGTGTCCATATATTAAACCATAATTAAAATATGAAATTTACATGTAGCATTTGGAACCCATTTAATAAAATCCAATCACATTATAATTGTAACTCTAATTACATTTTAAAATGGTTTGAAGACAAGTGTTACCATTACACAATTATAAGGATACAATACATCATTCACCAAAAAACTAAATCCTTTAATAGTCACAACCACATAAAATCATCCCAAGAAAGAAATTACTAATCAACATTGAAATTATATCATGTTATTATATGAATTATAAGAAAAATAATTGTAATAATGAAACAATCGTGGAATTAGTTCATGGAATCTAGTTAACCAGAAAAAAACACCCATGAATGTTATATAAATCAACTCTCATAGAATATAAACTTATAAACGTGAAATAAATTAATCCACCATAATGTTTTAACTATGAAGGTATAACCTAACCATGTTTCTTAAATACATATAATATCATAGAATTCATGGAACTCAATCAAATCAGTAGGAAACCTAAAACTGAAACTACATTACATGGCATAAGCACGACATGTGAATTTTTCTACACACCTAAATGATGCATGAGATGATTCATTTTTTCGTACTTGGAAATGGGTAAAATATCATAAAATTTAATAAATCAATAGTAGTGAAAAATAAATCATTCATTTAAGGTGAAATCATATCAAATGTAATAAAAAAAACATGAACTACAATACTAGCCTTTAAAACATAGTGATTTCTCTGTATATGGGGCAATCAGTCCTAGGAAGGGCAATTTACTATTAGTTGAAAAATTCTTATTTTATTGTCTAATAGTCTAAAATAGAAAGGAAAATGAAAAAATGTTGTTTTTAATTCCACATTGTGATGTCCTGACACAACCGACCACTAAATTGGTTTTCGGTCCGGTCACCACATGATCTCAAGCGCATCGCCCCAAATTCTAGAGGCTACTAAATAGAAGAGATGGACTAGGGTGTGTCTTTGGAGAGAATATCCGCTGATATATTAGGGTATGTATAGTGGTATACACTGGGAAAATCATTAGGAAAAAATGTAAGAAAAGGGAATAAATGAGAAATAGTGGAAACATGAATAATAGATAACAATAGAGGAAGAATAAATGTAATAGATGAATAATTGTAAATGGCCACCAAAAATTCTATATAATTATTTATGTAATGACATGTGTTTATACAAGATACAATAATTAAAATATAAAAATTTAAATGAAAGACACAATAGTTAACTCATCGAGTATTCTAAGCACATGACCAATCATTTTGTCCCTAACTCACATGTACACAATATAGAAACATCAATGAATTCAAAGTCCATCATGCAAGAAGATATAATGATGTGAGAAATGGTGTTTGAGTAGGTTGTGAGATATAAATCTTATTTTTTAGGATCCAACTGTGTCACGACCAATACATTCCCTGAAATATAATTTATGAAGTGTTCTATATATAATAAATTTTATGTTATACTAAATTAATAATAAAAAATTGGTAATATTACAAAAATAAACACATATCCCAAACCACCTACTTATTTCAAATCCGGGTGTCTAAAAGTGTACATGATCATAGATTACAATGTATATAAAGCACATAGTAAACATGGAAACCCCAAAAGGGATAGCCCCAATAATTTGCTTCAGCATGGTGTATAATTCACATGTCAGGTCTAATGAAATCGAGAAACAACATGTATGGTGAAAACAATTACGGTAAGCATTCAATCAGTGAAATTATACCAATCGTTAAAATGTTGTGGTGGAGTCTCATTCCTCTCCAAAGAGATCTACAAAGTATCTCAAGTATCACAGCATGAATATTCCATGTAATCCAATACCACTAATCCCATTCAAGGATAATCATAAGGCAACCCAAGTATCACTCAATGTATGGTAAATCAAAGGTCGTCCTTGGTATCTCACATAGGGGACCGAGTATCACACATTGTATAGGGTATCCATCTTTCCAACAGGTTTGTCCATTATTTCACTCTTAGGTAAGAAGTGTCACTCATGAGTATAATAAACACATGGGAATCCCTCAACTAGCATGCTAATGAACCCCCCTAGCATGTAATGTCATGCGACTCCATCCATGAGTCATTAATATAGAATCAATGCTATCTCTTGATCGTGTCAAGAGAACCATATTGAGATGGCATATCACAAGTCAATACATATATAAAATTAATCGTAATCCTTGAAATAAACATTTGAATGCAATATCTAAACATTAAATACATCAAATCCATTTTCAGAGTCATGTTATTGTCTAATGAGATCTACAATGTATCCCAAGTATCATCATGGGAACATTCAATGTTAGACAATACCACATAGCCTATCCATGGTGACCGATACAGAATTCTATGTATCACTCAACATATGGTAACTCAAATCTTATTCCATGTTTCTAACATATGGTGTTGGGCATCACCCAAGGCATGGAGTATCCATGATTCCATTGGGTTTATCAATGTTTTCTTCCCTAGGGAACTTGTATCAATACAGAATATTAGATACAACTGGGGAATCCTGAACTTAGGATTCCAAAGCATCTCCCATAGTGAGTTGGGTTATAACCCATTTAACACATTATTCCATCCTTGACTTCTTAATAAAGAACACATTTTCTCTCCCTTCCTATGTATAGAGAGCCATATCAAATATGAACATAACAATAGGCATGGTTTAATCATCCTACATAAATGTCACATTTTTAAGACACTAAATTCTTGTAATCCATGTTTTTTATCTTAACCATAGGACTATCACACAATCCTATTCTTTACTTTTGAATCAAATGATTTTATATAGGCATGTACACATGCCATTTGAAATAGGTAAATAAACTACCACGTTGCATTATGTTTGTTCCCAAAACAACGCAAGTCACTGATTAAGGGTAAAAGGAACGTAGAGGGTGTCATAAAAAGAAGGGGAATTTACCTACTTGAAATAATACAATTATACATAATAATTACACTTTAGAGTGATCTTGGTTCAATATCTTGTTAGGTAGATGTGTGTCAAACATGCACTTAATAGGTCCATTGGTTATTGAGGCAATTTGATAAATAAAAGCATCAATTACTAATATGAATGAAATCCATGTAGAAGAATTACACATATCTAAATAAGACATAAAATAATGGAGATTGATATATGTAATAAGCAAAGCATTCATAAATTTCTATTCATTTCTTAGTATCTTAGAAGATATAGCACCACCATTAGAGGTGTTATATTATCAAATCATGATATTGTTCATTAACATTTCATTTAAGCAGATTCACACAATTATAATAAGAATTCATTCAGAACTAATTAAACCCATGGAAAGTGTAAAATAAATTATTTAAATCAATATTAATATTAAGTGGGAATTTAATGGGACACTTCCTCAAAGGGAAGACAAGCCATGTATAAGGCATTAGATCTTGATGTTCTATCATGAAGCAACTCTACATTTTCACACACATAAAATTCAATATCTATATACCCCCTAATAAAATATCTATATTCCCCTCCCCATGAGTGAATATTCCGAAGGAAGACATATATATATATACAAATATCTATGTACATTAGTGAAAAACTTAAAAGAGTCACCAAATTATCTATAAGCATTACTAGGTAATCAAAAAACCCTTAATGAACATGAATAATATAGGGAAACATTAGGAAGTATGAAAAAACCTCACCCTAAATTGACGATGGAAAGACAAATCAGACCAATCCACTTCTCGTTTTATAGCAGACATCAGAACACACAGGAAAAGGTCTTGAGAATCATTTCACATGCCCTAGAACCAGAAGAAACACAATAATCCAGAGTAGCCCAAACATGATGTCTGTCCAAATTAGATCGAGTTATGGAGAGTAGATAAATCCAACCCATAATGAAGGAGGATAAATCCATGAATCATACCATGATGATTCAAGGAGATATCACATGGAAATCGGTGGAGATTAATGAGTTTATAGGAGGGTATGGAGGATGTAACATCCTAATTCCAGAAGCCACCCAGAGGTGCCCCATACCTGGTTGGTCACATGGCCTCAAGCACATTTCTCTAAATGCCAGAGGCTACCGACTAGCAGTGAGGGCCTTGGGTGTGATAGTGTGGAAGCTATTCCCTACTTGGTAGAGTACACAGTGGAAGAGAAAACAAATAATATCAATAGTAGAAGAAGAAGACATGCATACAAGAGTAAACTAATAACAACAGAAGACTAACAAGAAACAATTGGAGTAGAAATATATGAAATGATGCATGATACTTATATGTCTAGAAAAAAATATCCAAACAAGTAACAATTCTAAAATACAGTACTAAGACCAAGTACAAAATAAAAACAAATTAGAAACTCCTCAGCTTCGCAACCCTTGGCTCAGTCCCATGCTCTCCAACTCCAGTGCAATCATGAACCTGAGGTAGAAGGGTGCTTTCCCTTATCTATACCTGCAACAAAATAATCTTTTTGGGCCCAAAAGCATGACCCAAATAGGGTGTGAGACAAAGTCCCAATAGGAAACCACCCAAAGATCTTTTCCTAACAGTCCGTGAGTATATGGTAGGTAAAGTATAGTATGAAATAAACAGTAAGTAGTAAATAGGATAATTCACATCAGCAACAATCCACAGTTTCCATCACATAATTTAAAAACAATAAACAACCACCCACACAAGCAAAAAATATATATAACCACAAGGTAGTTCTTATAGCCTAACCCCTAAGGATTATCCTACAAGTACTAGCAACCCTCTGGGTAGAACACACAGTCTCGCCTCTCTGGTTCAGCTAAAGAATTAATCAACACTCTAGGGAAGCAATCACCATCAATTCCCCCTATACTCTTGTATCGTACTAAAGGCGCTCTGGGAAGTCATTCAATGTCAATTCCCCTTGTGGCCCGCATCGAGCAACTATATACTCTATGCGGAAGCACTCAACGTCAATTCCCCCATGTGGTCTCACATCGTAAATTAAAGACACTATGGAAAATCCCTTATGTCCATTATCCCTATGGTCTAAAATAATAGGTTCTCACAGCCCTGTGTAAGACAAACATGCATAGTGCGCGTATCATTTCATGTAAACTTCAAGAACTACTTGTCTATCATTCTAAGGCACAACAGAATAATAGTACAACAATTCCACTATCCTACAATGAGGAATTGAAACTGGAAAAACGCATAATAAGAAAAACATGTAAGTAAAAGAACTTGAACATATTATAAATTATCCAAATTTAAATGCATTTACCTCTACTCATGTAATCAAGCAAAGCAGGAAATAATATGGGAAAATAGGAAACATGCAATACCCCGTTTAAGGGTATTGGTGGATGTTTCAAATAATACTCAAATAGTTTCTACATAAAGGCACAAAACACCTAACTTAGTGCTGAGATATTGATATATGTAAACCATGATGATTGATTCCCCTTATAACTATGAAGATCATAGAAAATGCAAAATACACTCAACCCACGATAACATGGAAATGGGGAAGAAACATAGAACAAGGATAAAGAAAAAGAGATAACTCACTGTTGTGATTCCATAGCAATCAACAGTGATCGATTCAGAGAACGGATGGAGGAACATAAGCTCATCGAAGATCCACAGATTCTCGGCGCTCTCGGATGAAGAAGCTGGAGGAGAATAAAATTTCTTTTATTAGGCGCGACCCCGATCAGTTTAATGAAAAAAGTACACGGCTTGTACTTTTAGAGTACATTTCATGTTCTATTTTTTTTCTGTACTCCACATTAAGTGGCCTCCACATCACCCATAAACCCCATGTGTGTGGCCCGGGCACTTCCAGCACACAACTTTGAGCCGAAAAAGAGTTCACGAAGTGTACTCAGAAAGTACACGGCGTGTATGTAAAAAAATTCATGAAACTCCATTTTTATCAAAAACACCTGAAAAAATAATGACATACCTATAAAAGAAGATTCGCGTTCATAAAAATGTCCCCCTTAAAGAAATCCATCCCCGAAATTCCATAACGTGACATAGAAGAAGAAACCCTAAATAGCTCTGGCCACTATGACCGTACATCGGCCTCCCTTTCCCAGGTCTCATCCTGTACTCGTCTATGCTGCCATAGCACCCGTACTAGAGGAACAGACTGCCCATGGAGAACCTTCATATTTCGATCGGAAATCAGGATAGGATGCTCCTCAAATGATTCATCCTCTTCGAGCTCAACTTCCTCAGGCTGAAAGGCATGAGATGGGTCTGAAACGTAATGCCAAAGCTGAGAGACGTGGAAGACATCATGCATGACCCTATACCTCTGAGGTAACTGAAACTAAAATTCAACTGGCACAACTCAATCTAATACCTCAAATATCCCGACGTACCACGGTGAAAGATTACCCTATCTCTGAATCCTCTTGTGTCCCAACCTCGGTGCGACACGAAGGAAAACCTGATCCCCGACCTTAAACTCCAGAGGTCGTCTCTACTGATCAGCATAAGACTTTTGTCAAGACTGTGTCATAGACATCCTCTTCCTAATCAACTCTATCTCGTCTGTGATCTCCAAAACAATATGAGGTCCCAGAAAAGCTACTTCTCCTGCCTCCAGCCAGCATATGGGTGATTGACATGGCCTACCGTACAAAGCCTCATAATGTACCGTCTGAATAGTCACCTGAAAACTATTGTTGTAGGTGAACTCTAGTAGAGGCATATGCTTCTCCCAAAAACCTCAAACATATAGAATGAAAGCTCGGATAATATCCTCAAGAACCTTGATCGTACGCTCGGATTGGCCATCTGTCTGGGGATGGTATGATGTACTCAAATGTACCTGTGTACCCAAGGCATTCTGAAGCCTCTTCCAGAACCGAGATGTAAAGCATTAATCGTTGTCTTATACAATGGAGTGTGGAACCCCATGCAGACGTATAATCTATCGGATGTATAGTCTCCCCAGATCATCAACACTGAAGGTCTCCTTGATCGGTAATAAGTGAGAAACCTTCGTAATCCTGTTGACGACATCCCCAATAGCATCATTACCTAGAGGCGACCTCGGAAATCCAGTCAGAAATTTCATCGCGACATCGTTCCACTTCCACTCCGGAATGGGTAACTACTATAAAAGCACTGCTAGTCGTTGATGCTCCACCTTCACCTGCTGACAAGCATAACACCACAAGACGAAACCAGCAACATCCCTCTTCATTCCTGGCCACCAGTACTAGCGATGAAGATCCTGATACATCTAGGAGATGCCAGGATGAACTGCCCGAAATGTGGAATTAAAATCCTGCATCATCTCCTCACGCATATCTGTTGGCACACATATGCATCCCTAGAAACACAAGATATCATCCTTGCCCATTTTCCATCAAGGAAGAGGGTTCTCTCCTGATACACTCTCCCAGAGTTCTATGCCTTCTGAGTCTGATAGCTTCCTCATCCGTACCTAATCATGTAGTGTAAGGGTAACATCAACAGAAGATAGAAAATTCTGTCCATATCTATCGTGCTCCTCCAAATGCATCTCAAAGAATATATACATAAGCTTCCACTCACTGATGGCCTCCTGAACTGCTTGGATCTGAGTTCTTCTGCTCAACGCATCTGCCACTGCGTTTCCATTTCCCGGTGTATAAGAAATCTCAAAATCAAAAGACTGAAGATACTCGACCCACCTATGATTTCTCGGATTCAGATCATGCGGATTGAAGATGTACCTGAGAATCTTGTGGTCGGTGAAATCCACAATGTGCTCTCCCAGAAGGTAATGTCTCCAATAGCATAAGCCAGGAATAATAGCTTCTAACTCTAGATCATGCTTCGGGTAGTTCCTCTCATGTGGACTCAACTGCCGAGACCCGTACACAACGACTCAATCTCCCTGCTTAAGCACAATGCCCATACCGATACCTGAAGCATCATAATAAATATTGTTTCTCTTGGCTGGATATGGAATGTCTAGTATCAGTGCTGATGTCAACCTTCCATTCAGCTCCTAAAAGGCTGACTAACAAGAATATGACCATAAGAACTTTTCCCCCTTCTTGGTCAGACCTGTCAAAGGTGCTTCTTGGCATGAAAAGTCTTGAATGAAACATATGTAGTATCCATCCAGCCCTAAGAAACTTTGTACTTCAAAAAATTTCTTCAGCTGCTCCCTGGAAACTACAACTATCACTTTATCTGGGTCCACAGATACTCCAACCTCTGAGATGACGTGACCCTAGATGTGAATTGGATCCATCCACATGAGGCACTTCAAGAGTTTAGCATAAATCTAATGCTCTCTCAATGTACTCAGAATGATCATAATATGGGTAGCATGGTCGTGTCGAGTGTGAGAGTACAACAGGATATCATCCATGAAGAGCATGAAAAAGGAGTCCAAGTAAGGATGGAACACTCGGTTCATCAGTGCCATGAAAAATGCTACTGTATTCGTTAGACTGAACGACATGACCATATACTCGTAGAGACCATTCCTTCTCATGATTGCTATTAGAGGTATATCTGATGGATTAACGCACAACTGATGATAACTGGGCTTCAAATCGATCTTCAAGAACACCCAGAATCCTCGAAGTTGATCTAAAAGGTCTTTAATCCCAGGAAAGGGATACTGTTTCTTGACCATCAACTAGTTTAGCTTCCGAAAATACATACAAAGCCTAAGGTTACTATTTGGATTTTTCACAAACAGGACAGGCGAACCCCAAGGAGAAGTACTGGGTCAGATGAAACAATTTTCCTGCAACTCCTCCAACTTCTTCTTGAACTTTTTCAACTCATGTTTAGCCATGAGCTCAATAGAGAAGTCCACTTCACACTCTAGAAGCAAACCTGAAAAGTCCTCTGGAAAGAAATCCTAGAAACAATCCACCATTGGAGGAATGTCCAACTGTGAATTCCCCTGGTCATCCAGATAAAGACTAGAAATCTGGCCCACCACCCTTCCTAGCCCATGATTCTCGAGTCCTACTCGACTCTCCTGAACATCCCATTTGCCTCTATGAAGAAAAGATTCACCCTCTTGTGAAATAAAACTCACAATGCGGTGATAACAGTCGACGATTGCCTGAAAGAGAACCAAACTGTCCATCCTGAGAATGAAATCATAGCATGTCATCCCTAGTACGTAGAGATCCCATAAGAAATGATAACATGAAACCATGAGAGGGAACTCTCTACACTGACATACACTAGATGTCCTTGCCCCCAAAGGTGTGTCTAGTGTCAATGAGTTGGAAGAAGAAAAGATACAGAGCCCAAATCTATCCACGACAACAACAGAGACAAATCTATGCATAGCACCAGTATCGAAAAGAGATGAAGATGAAACTGAGGCTACAAAAATCATACCACAAATGGTAGAAGTTCTGGGATCCTGCTCTTGATAGGTCTGCTCCACCGCAAAAGTATGGCATGTCCCACAGCCTTGTGACCATGACTGACCACTCTGAGATGATCCTCCATGATGGCATTGAGGGACTGGTGACTAAATTCCACAGCCTCGACCCCCACCTCAGCCATAATGGCTGCAAGAACTCTAGTTCCCACAACTGGTGAGAAACTGGTGGTGCTACTCCTGAACAATGAGTCATGGAAGAACCCCCGTCACTAGCTACTGGTGATAAAACCTGGTAGAAATGATGAAGGTGACCCATATTGCCGCAGGATCGGAACTCCATTGGGTCTCTCTAGAAATGAAACCTTGTGTTCCCTACACTGCCACACTAGTAGCATACCACCAGGATACCTGAAGATATATCTCCCCTCCTTAGATCCCCGTGAGTAGGCTCCTTATGGCGCTTCCTACTATCTACAGGAGGAACAATAGCTCTAGAAACAGAACAGCCCTGCCTTGTAGCTCTAGATTCTCTCAGATTGTGCTCCTCAATCAGCGCCTGGTTGATGATGGAAGTGATATCAGTCAACTGTATGATATTCACCTGCGAGCGGATCTCCCACCTGAGACCATCCTCAAACATCCCTGTTAAGAACACCCCACTCCCATCCCGGAGGGGTGTGAAAAGATGAAGCTCAGTGAAATGAGAGGAATACTCTATGACGGAAAGAGTATCCTACTCTGGAAACATGAACTCCTAGGCTCGATCAGTGCTCAGGGTCTCCGGATAGAAGTAGTCATAGAACATGTGTTGGAACTCCTCCCAAGCCATAACTTGCTGATGACCCTCCTGTGAGATCATATCCCACCACCTCTTGGCGGAGTCTTAGAGCATATAGGTAGAGAGATTGACTCGCCTCTCTGGTGGTGTCTCCAGATGCTTGAAGATAGTCAGAATGGCTTCCAGCCATGACTCTGCACCCTGTGGTCCTCATTCCCCCGAGAAAGTAGGAGGATGCTCCTGTTGGAAAACCGGCATCAAGTATTCCATAGATATGGTAGGGGGAGATGCTCCCTGAATGGGTTGTATCATCCTCATAAAACATTCCCTGAATTGTGCATCTATGCCTACAACTTGTATGACAGCCAATGCCAAGGATGGCCCGACTGGAGGATCAGCAGGAAGTCCCTGATCAGCCATTTCTGGCGTCTAATCACTGCCTGACAACAGACGTACAACCAGAGGACCTCTCGAAGGCATAACTCTGAAAGGTCAAAAGCATACATTAGATTAGAAATACAAGGACAAAGAAAAAAGGAGTACAAAAAGAAACTGTATAAGTAAACACTCAAGATTTACAAAAAAAACTACACGGAATTTATAAACTCTACCCGGCATGTACTTAACTCGACTCCCCTACCCGTGTCTCCTTGAAAGTCTAACCCACACTGTCTTCGTAAACTAAGACTACATGGTGTGTTACATGTGGGCATGGCATGTAGTGGGCATGGTTTCAAGGACCTGTGTTTTAAGTTACATGGTCAGACACACGGCTAAGACTACACGGTGTGTTCCAAATCAACACGTTGTGTTCTTGAAGATTTTCACAAACCGTGTTGTTGGAGACAAGGGTAGTACATAGCTGACCCTTACACGGCGTGTTCCAAACAAACACAGCATGTATAGAAGACGAGGAAATCATCTCCTGTTGTTCGTGAGATGGCTGGGTGCTGAGAATAAGGATACACAACGGGTTTATACATAACACGGCGTGTATGACATGATCTTCCACGACCCGTGTTGTTTGTAACATGGCCGGGTACACGCTCACTACTTCACGGCGTGTATCTACTATACACAGCGTGTTCCTGGAGATATTTTACAACCCGTTTTTCTTCTCAATGATTTAGTGAAATGGTTTAAAACTACACATTGTGTATATATAATGTACATGTTGTGTATTCTGGGTTTTTCTGGGAAGTAGCTCAGAAACTGCACCGAAGCCCAGGAAACACTGATAACTGAGAAAGAAGGTGCCAAATTCTGATTTTTGAAGGGCCATATTCCCCAAATTCAATGTGTGGCATCCATTTAAGCAAAGTACTATACACACTATCCTCTAACAATCAGAAAATATTCTAAAAAAGCATCTATCACAACATCTTTCATAATCTACATAAGGTCTATCACAACAACATGCAATTGCTAATGCACACTATATGGCACGACAAGAATGCATGACATGTGATTTTTAACAAGTTCCTATATGATGAATGAGATGGAATACCCTCATCTCATCGAGTTTCGAAAGAAATATAACCATAACAACAACAACAATGACAACACAATCAGGTGAATCACTCTAGGTGAAATCATAGTAACTGTAAAATCTTAAAACCAAAAAACTACAATAATTGAGGTATTATAGATTTTCCCTATATACAGGTTACCTTCACCCGAGAAAATATTAACACCAAGTACCAAATCTGTTCTATCCCTAGCTAAAGGATCAGAACATTAAGTCAAGAGAAAATAACATGCCTCTGATACCATTTGTAATGTCCTGGTTTCGGAAGACACACAGAGGATCCCCGTACCCAGTTGGTCACATGGCCTCAAACACATTTCCCCAAATGCCAGAGGCTACTGAATAGCATTGAGGGCCTTGGGTGTGATAGTGGGGAAACTATTCCCCCCTTGGCAGAGTACACATTGGAAGAGAAAATAAATAAAATCAATAGCAGAAGTAGAAGACACGCATACAAGAGTAAACAGTAAACAGCGGAAGACTAACAATAAATAACTGGAGCAAAAATATATGAAATGATGGTTGATAATTATATTTCTAGGAAACAAACATCTAAAAAATGTAAAATGCTGAAATATAGTACTAATCCCAACTAGAAATGAAAAAAAAATGAGTAACTCCTCAACATCGCAAGCCTCGGCTAGGTACCATGCTCTCCAGTTCCAGTGTAATCAGGAACCTGAAGTAGTAGGGCACCTGCCCTTATTTATAACTTCAAAAGCATAATCTGTTTAGGTATAAAAGCATGACCCATATAGGGTGTGAGACAATGTCCGAATTGGAAACCACCCAATGATTTGTGCCTAACAGTCAGTCAGTATATGGCAGGTAAAGTTCAATAAGCAATAAACAGCAAGCAGTAAACAGGATAATACACAGCAGTAATAATCCACAGCTTCCATCACATAATCTACAAACATGAAACAACCACCCATGATTGAAAAACAAAAAGGTAACTAATGGGTAGTTCCCACAGCATAACCCCTAATGTTCAACCTACAAGTACTAGCAACCCTCTAGAAAGTACACACAATCTCACCCCTCTGGTTCAGCTAAATAATTAATAGACTCTCTAGGGAATCACTCAACGTCAATTCCCACCTATAGTATTGTATCGTACTAAAGTCTCTCTGGGGAAGAACTCAACGTTAATTCCCCCTATGGCCCACGTCGAGGAACTATAGACTCTTTGAGGAAGCCCTAAAAGGAAATTCCCTCTGTGGTCTCACATCGTAAATTAAATACACTCTGTAGAAGCCCTTTCATCCATTCTCCTTATGTCCTACTACACTAGGTTCTCACATACCTATGTAAAACAAACATGCATAGCACGCGTATCATCCTAATTAATCCTCCTGAACTACTTGGAAATTATTATAAGGCACATCAACATAATAGTACAATAGTTCCACTATCCTATAACGAGGCATAGAAATTTAAAAAACACCTAAAAAGAAAAATCTAAAAGGAAAATCCAAGGAACACAGTATAAATTAATTAAAATTACAAGCATTTACCTTCACTCAAGTAATCATGCAATGAAGTAAATAACAGGGGGGAAACAAGAAACACCCAACACCCCGTTTAAGGGTATTGGTGGAATTTGCAAAAAATACTCACAGATTTTATACAGAAAGGAACTAACCACCTACCTTAGTGCTAGTAGATATATATACATAAACCACGATGATTGATTCCCCTCACAACCTCTAATATTTGAGAAAATTCCAAAAAATGTTCATCCCACAATAACTTGGGAACGAGGAGGAAACATAGAACAAGGATATAATAGAATAGAGAGCTCACCGCTGTGATTCCAATGTAAAAAACGATGATCAATTCGGAGAACGGACGGAGGAGTGGAATCTCATCGAAGATCAGCATATTCCTGGCACTCTCGGACAAAAAATATAGAGAAGAAAAGGTTTTCATCAATTAAGCGCGACCCCGGTCCGTTTACTGAATAAAATAAAGTACACGGCGTGTACTATTAGAGTACATGGTGTGTACTATGTTTTTTCATACTTCGCTTTAAGCAGCCTCCACATCACACCTACACCCCGTGTCTCTGGCCCGGGCATGGCCAGCACATGACTTCAAGCTGGAAAAGAGTACACGACATGTACTCATAAAGCACATGGTGTGTACTTATAAAATTTCCAGAAACTCCATTTTTATAAAAAACTCCCGAAAAAGGAAAGACAAACCTCAAACGAAGATCTGGGTTCTTGTAGAGGAGGGTCATTCATGAAAAGCACAACCTGGGGGCTATCACTCATTTAAATTGGGGAGAGGGGGAGACCCTTATGGTTTTTCTTAAAGATAACTAATAATAATAGTAATAATAATAATCATCATCATCATTATAAAAATAAAATAATTTTTATTTTTATTATTTAAACATTTCTTTTATTGATAACTCATTTTCCTTAAATTTTTATCCTTTGATTTTAATTTTATTTATTAATTAATTTAATATAATCAAACTACATAGTTATTTCTTGGGGACACATGGTTTTAAAAAAATAGTTCCCCCACTACAAAATCTCCAAACATTGCGGTTTCTAGTTCAGGTGCCCCCAAAACTATACGTGAAATCTAGAGAGCCTTTTAGGCCTTCACCCTATTTAAAAATAAACACATATAAGTTTTTAAACAATTTTAATATCATTCATAGGCATTGTTTTGAAAACAAATCATCTATTAAATGAAATAGATCAAATTCCATTGAAACTTTATCCGGTTTAAAAAGTGGGTGGCTATAATTTTCACATTATATATTAACAAAATTTTATATTTAATGATTTTGAATGGATATGGAAACAACCTCATAAAATTCAATGATTTATAAATTTTTTATAAAAAATCACAATATTATTAGTTTTCTGTGATATCATTCCAATTCAGAAGATAATCATTCTAAATAGCATAATCTATATCAAATATAATTTCCTCCTTGTTTGCAAAACATTTGATATACATTGATACAAAATGATTCTTTTCATCATATAATAATATGTAAAATAATTTTTCTTATAATATAAAATGAAATATTATAGAACATTTTTTATTTATTTCCATGTATACATAACATGGTTTTTATTTTTTGTGAAATTGGAATATGAATAAAATTGTTTTATTTAATATTTTCGGAAATGTTAGGTCATTTAATATTGATATATGTTTATAGTAATTATAATTTATTTATTTTATTTAATAACCCATCATACAAATCATATCATTTATATGTTTTTGGAAGAAAAATTAATTGAAATTCAAAAAACATTCATTAATTAATAATTTTTTCAGAGGGAAATTCTTATTTTTTAATTTTTTTAGGACAAGAAGACTTCATAAAACAAAACATCCATTATTTACATAATGAAGAAAACTAAATTACTATGAATTTTTTATTTCAGTTCATTTTTCATTTCTATATTTTTTTATGTCTTATGAATATCACTATAAAATATTTATCAATTATACTTATAAGAAATATGATAGAAATCATAATATGATTATAAAAAATTTTCTTACCAAAAAAATAAAATACTAATAAATCCATGATATTGCGTATTATAATTTATTTACTGTAAATATTCACAAATATATGGAACCTGAAATCAGGGAATTGGAAAATAAATATTAATGTGCAACAATTATCTTCACTATTAAAAAGCAATCACCATGGGTAGCTACTATTAGTGATAAAATATAGCACTTGTAGAAGGGTACCAATTCATCCTCCAATGGCCTAAAGGTCATCTTTTTTTATTTATTATTATAATCCACCTTTCATGGGGTGAGGAGCAACCCTTACAAGGCCCATAGGCATAAGTATTACATGGATCATAGGGCTAGAGGAATTCATTGCCCATACGATTCAAACATTACATATTACCCAGACTTAACTCCCTGGAACTGCTCTTCCCTAGCATTCTCATTGTAAAATCAACTCACCACCTTTGCATGGCTGATCAGCTAGGCTTTATCATGCATACATAGGCTTGCCCAATAGAAGGTTTCATACCCTCTCATTAGTGCAATCAGTTTAGGTTCTACTATGCTGAATGCTCCTTTCTCATCCTCCTTCTGAAGATTTTTACTTGTGGATATTTTTGGTTTGCATCTACGCATAAGGTGGCCCGAAGGAATTGAGGTGGCTTGAGGTCCTTACTAACTTGAATTCATGGGTGGCTAGAAGGCCATAAAAGACTCCGGGACAAAATCGGTGTCCCGGAGGCCCAAACAGGAGAATATTCCTGACAACTATAGTGCAAAAACAGTATCTGCTACAGTTCCAATACAGTACATGCAATAGTACTGCACATTTACTCCTACAGTTCTTGCTATAGTATTGCTACAGATGTTCTATAGTTCCATGGCTATTACCCTCCGCCTGGATGCACTTCTAGAGTCCTCACCAACTGGGTCGAGGCTCTTTTGCGTAGAAGGGTACCCTTTATCTATCCGTTTTAGTGATGATAAAACGGACCATTTGTGACAAATGGTTTGGACATAAAGGAACCCTTTATCAACATTCCTTGAACATTGATAAAGGGTACCTTGCAAATTTCTATACATATATATATATATATATATATTAATAATATTTTTATAACAACATGTATATATGTTCACATAAATAATATATATAAATATATATATTTTAATTATACAAAATTATAATTATAAATACAATCTACACACACATACATATATATATACATATATATATACATATACATATATATATTATAAAATGTAATAATAAAAATTATATAAATACATAATAATGGTGTTTTTAAATAATTTTTTTTCGATTATATATGTTATAAAATACATATACATTTAAAATTATATATATCTATGTTTATACTTTTTATATATTATTAATTATATATGTTTTCTTATTTAAATACATTTTTAAATATGATTTTTATTATAATAGATATAGATTAATTCATTAAATTTCATTATAATTATATAAAAAATTATAATGAAAAAACATATGTCCTAAAATACAGTAATATAACCAATATAAATAAGTTTTTAATTACATTGAATATAAAGAATATTTAAATTTATAAATATACTTTTATATTATATAATTCATACTAAATATATATATTTATATATATATTATTTGGGCCTTTTTAATAGACATATAAAATTATATATTTATATATTTATATACAAATATTATAAGACATTTCAATATATCATTTTATCAATCATATATAATTATATATATACATTGTTCATCAAATATGTATTAATATTAATAGATATGCATATATATAAAGAATATCATGAATATATATTTTATATAAACATATTTTTATATTAATAAATATGATTTATATAGAAATAAATAAATATATTTATTTATATAAATATAATTTTTATATATTGTTAACCATTTATAATGTTTGTTTTTATTATTATTTATAATTATATATAATATCATATTTACAAATATATATATATATATATATATATATATATATATATATATATATTGAATGGTGTTGATGTAATATAAATAAATAAATAAATAAATAAATACATTAATACATTTAATATTGTCCACAATTAAATTATATATTTATCATAATAGGAAATAATTTATTATATAAATATGTATTTAAACAATAAATATAAACTTATAATTATTTATGTGTGTGTGTTTATTTATATATATAAATATTAGTATATTCTGAATTATATATGTATATATTAAAAAAAATTTACATAAAAATATATATTTGGAAATATTATTCATTTTTTAAAAAATAATTACATATATTTTTTTTGGTTTGTACAATAGAATTTCATAATATTAATAAATAAAAAATAGGTTACAATGTATTTATATCCATTTCATATATATATACAATATTTGAATTTATAAACAAAATTATATAAAAATGAAAATTGGATTATATTAATTTTTTTATATTTATATTAATATATGTAAATAAATATAAATATAGATTTTAATATAAATACGAGTTTTTTGATGTGAATACTTTTTTATATGGCTTGATAAGCTCATGGTACGACAAATACAAACAAAATTGAAAAAATGGGGTTCAATATATGAATGTATATAAAATATGTATGTGTATGGATTATATATTGATGAGTGTGTGTATACAAATGTGCATATCTATGTATACGTCTGCATTTTTATTCAGATTATATATATGCATGTGCTTATATTTACTAGTGTATATACCAATATATATATATATATATATTTACTTATGTATTTATGTGTATGTTTATATAAATATGTGTATATGTATGTATGTGCATGTACTTGTATGTATATGTATATGTATGTGTATGTGTATGTGTATGTATTTATTTTCATGTGCATGAATGTATGTATATTTATATATATATGTGTATAAATGTGTTTGTGTAAGTATGTCTATTTGTGTAAATATGTGTATTTGTTTCTCTGTTGTGAGTGTACAGGTGTGTGTGTGTGTGTGTGTGTTCCAATCTATTTGTATCTGTATATGTTTGATTTTGTATGTCTATGTATGTTTTTGTGTATATATGTGTGTGTATGTATATGTTTAAGTGGATCATTATGTGTATGTGTATGTATGAGTGTGTGTATGCATGTAAGCGTATGTATGGGTGTGTGTGTTAATTTTTATGTATATATGGGTATGGAAGTATATGTAAATATGT
Source organism: Viscum album (assembly GCA_963277665.1). Classification (NCBI taxonomy): domain Eukaryota; kingdom Viridiplantae; phylum Streptophyta; class Magnoliopsida; order Santalales; family Viscaceae; genus Viscum; species Viscum album. The sequence continues at coordinate 1,066,608,942 of OY728157.1, read as the reverse complement.
ATATGTATGTCTATGTGTATCTGTTTATTTCTATGCATGTCTATGTGTATGTCTATGTATGTTCATGTATGTGTACCTTTGTGTCTGTGTATGTGAGTGTGTTTTCGTGTCATTGTATTTATGTATATGCATGTATATATGAATGTACGTGAACGTATATGCATGTGTATGTATGTGTATGACTGTGTACGGATGTGTATGGATGTATAGGTATATGTGATGGTAATCGTTAGGGTCCAACACCAATTAATAATTATTATGGAAGCAATTAAATATACTTCTTGAGGATCCCACAAGAATGAAATGCAAAAAAATTAAATAAAGAAATAATGTAACAACGAACCATTCAATGAATAATCCAATGCTATATATTCAAACACCATCATGAGTGTTTTAGAAAGATAAATATATCATTCAGTGTAATCAAAATGATATCCCACCTCCATAGCTATCCCAAGGTTGATAGAGTCATATATTGTTTAGAGAGAAATCGACCTTCCTTCATTGAATTTTAGTACCTAAAACACAATGGGGAAGGGTGAAGATATCTTTAGGGTGTAAGGATTTTTCCCAATTCTTTAAGAACCACCTCCCACATTATCCATTATATGTTCGTTGATATAAATAGACCCGATAGAATTCATAATTTATTATAGAAATATGTCTTGTTTTTATAATGCATGACTATATTCCGCTTATAATTCATGTCTCAAAAATATGATTGAATCCCCCCACTCATGATCCATCTTATGAAACATATCAAAAAATGATTGCACATATGGGAGATATACATGGATAAATACTACATCCATGAAATCACATATCATGAATACTAACCTATGAAAGTGGTAACATGAAAATAATATATTAAGGAATCCTATTTGATATGGAATAACATATATATATATATACCATTCCATCATATATAATACAGATTTACGTCATACACACACCATTAATCAAAACCTTCCACAAAATACTAAAAGGATGTTTTCAATTCAACATTGTATTGTATAAAATACAATAACATTTTAAATGATATCCAAAACACTTTTAGGAATCCTTTAAATGAATTTTAAAAGGATCTTGTTAACATAAATTTGTATGACACAATATTCATTATCTTCTTTATACACATCTAATACACTATTTCCTTAACTCTAAAACACTTTAAGAGTTTCTATCTTAGTCAAAAACCAATACCTATTTACTTAATAAAACATTTTATCCCCATATGCCTTTATATAATTGGAAACAAATAGAAATCACTACATCCTAATTGTATCTAGACAGTGGCCTCTAGAAAATAATTAGCGAAACTAAGGATATACAAGGATCTAACATGATCTCCATTAAACACATGTATCTCTATGCCTATGTCATCTATCCCATTTTATTTGTAAATTTTATTTTCCCTATTTATTCTCTATCCAATACATCGAGTGATAATTTTTCATGGAGAATATCATTCCCATATGTCCAACTTATACATTCTCAATTCATAGAATATAAAATTAACGAACCGTTTAATACATCACAGGTTATTCCACCCTTATAAATAATTAAAAAAAATCCTTTCACCCAACTCTATATAAATATCATTTATAAAATTTTGTTTTTGTTGTACACTCCATTGTACATCTCAAGTGAGTTCTCATATTTCATACTCATCATAAAATTGGAAAACTATCATCTTTGTTGTGATAAAATGAATGACATGATTGAAAACATACAAAAAGAACCTATTATTATCTTAGTCAGCGGGTAGACTTATATTAGTAGGGTATCGTAGTAGGAAATTTCTCATTCAAGGTATCATTCTATCCTTAGACAGTGGGGAATCAAATCTAATCAATACACTTATAGTATGCTAAATACATCTATATGGAACTTCATGTAGTATAATTTAAGTGGTAATTGGGGAACACAAAGACTATAACTCTTTGTTAATAGCCTTAGAATATTATTCTATATCTCTATAAAATAATATAACTCAAATTAACCTTTAGAATTTTTCTTTATAACACATAATAGTTAATAGTGAACATCTATTAGGGATTACTCAAATTCACACATTGAGTGGTCAATTTTTATTACACCTCAAAAAATGTATATTACAATATATTTATATGAATTTATCTTAAATGAATGATAAGGTTGAGATTTCCTTTTATGTATTTTCATTAATTATTTTTTGATAATCATTTTTATGAATATTTAAAAACCCTAATATAAGAACCAATTTATCATGTCATATATAATCTTAACACTTGTGATTCAAATATTATTAGTTAGCCTACAATTATATAGAAAATATATCACACTACACACATCTCTGTTCACTAATGAGACTAAAATATACATTAAAAACATTAATTTTAATTTTTTAACATTAATTTAATATTAGATTTCAATATTTCAAAACTAGATTATTGTGAATGTTTTGGATTTTTCAGAAATATCTGATTTTGTGTGAATATTGAAAAATACCAATTATATAAATACAATAACTTTTATTTTATTATCAGGATCATATAATGACATTAATGTCTATGAAACCATTTTTATTGGTAGTATATATATTTAATATTTAATATATATAACATCAAAAATAATGATGAAATTGGAAATATCTATTTAACATTATGGAGATATATGTTCTGATTTTATTCAAATAAAATCCCTTTGTGGTCTTCCAATTTTAATAAACTATTCATAATTTTCATTTTAGTTTTTATTTTTGTGGAATACAATTAATCCTCCTTAGATATTACATAATACTATTAGTTTCACCAGAATGATAATTTTAAATTATTCTGTAACAAAATCAGTTTTATTCTTAAGATATAGATTTTTTTAAAATCATTCTAATTTTTTAATTAATATTAAAATTTAATATTACAAAATTTAAAAACTTATTCTTATAAAATGGATTACAAATTTGGTATCAACATTATTAATATTTGATAATAAGTTCAATTAGATTTTTTTCTCATAATTAACAGTAACCATCATAAAAAATTATCACAATAGTTAATGGTAACATTAGTTAAAAGGGATAAAAATAGAGGAATATGAATTCAAGATAAAAATACACTAATTATTAAATATCATTAATTTTTCATATTTAAATTATAACCTAATTATTTTCAAAACTAAAAAAATTTGGATCCACATGACTTGAATAATACATAAATTATATAATAATATTCCATGTATATATAATATTCAACCCACCTTAGTTATAAAATAAAAAATCTTATACTCTCTACTATACACTATTCAATAATTAAGGATTATCAAAAACATTCGAAAATACCTTACTAGATTTCTCATTTCAACAAAGAGTTCTTACTATCAAAAAACAAACACTATCTGTGCTCTTAAGGAGTAAGGAACATGTGATTACCAAATGAAGAGGTACATGTTCTTACCGAGCTTTTTTAATTTAGATTATTCTAAACCCCCTCCGAAATCTTCAATAATTAGGTTAATATAGTTACATCAGTATATTTTATAAATATATATTATATTATGTTATTACTATATCCATTTTATATCTCTATTCCATATTCTTGAAAATGAAAGCATCACTCATACATTTATAAGGACTACCAACTCTACAAAGTTATATATCGAAACCCTGTATTTTCATATATTGAAATTGAATCACTTTTTTAGAGTACATAATACATTAAAAAAATAGACTACAAAATGTTTTGTTAGTTTATTGCCTTAAAAAACAAGGAAATTTAAATGATGCTACATAAATGAGCCAAATCATCGCCCACCAGGTTCTCCAAGATGAGAAAACCTCTTAGATATATCATAACTAAATTATATATTGATATATTAGGGAAGGATATATAAAACGGTCTGATATCATATGCTCAGTAAGGTTAAATAAGGGAGATATATAAGCATAAATATGAGCATAACGATTTGAAAATGTGATCATTACATTAGAAAATCATAACATGTATATCAAAGATCATAATCATGAATCAAGGTAGAAATATTAGTAGTTCATAGACAATAATAATTTGTAATTAAATAACATAATTCATGAAATCATATCATAATAATAATACATTTATTTTTGGGAAACACCATTGAATATAAAATGATTTCATGATTAGTCAAGGAATCACTGCCATTTCCATCTTAGTAGTATGGGTTCACTACTCATACCATGTAGGAATTCATGCTTCACTCCCATATCCTTATTAGTATTTTGAGTTCACTCCACGTATAATCTTGGTAGTCATGGATATCTCCAATGTACAACATATTAGTACTATTTCACTTCCCATGTTATCTCGATAGTCATGGTTCACTTCCATGGAAATCTTAGTAGTCAATTCTAACCCCCATGACTAGCATAGTCAATCACTTCATATATAAGTCATTACCCCATGTATTGGAGGGAGAAATATATTCCACACATCTAATAATAAAATCAAACATACATGTGCCACAACATCATTAACAAGCATATCAGAATCCATGAAATAAAATGGGTGTCATAAACATTTAGTCACATCATGACCTATTGAAAATATTTAGTTTTAATAATCATTTCATCCTACATTAACCCATGAATGGAAGAAAACATCATAATAATATATGTTCATAACACCTATTTAATTTAAATTGTCTTCATTCGAATATAATCCATGAAATAGGAAAGGATTCATAAACATTTAATCCATCAAGGAGAAACTTGTTTTCATAAACATAATGCCATCAAATCATAAACCATTATAAGAATGAATAGGTATTGATACATTGGATAATTTCTTAAAACAGAACGAGTGACATCAAAAAAATTCTTATATGGTAAATATTTTTGAGATATCTTTTGAAAAAATTTCTTGAAGAAAATATCATTTCTTATTTAAAAAACTCTTTTTAAGACAGCAAATCTATTAAAACCCATTTTTATTGGAAATATTTTATAATCTATGAACGAAGGCCTGAAATCTTTTAGAAAATAAATTTCCTTAAAAACTATTAAAATAATTTTAAAAACATATTGGAAACCATTAACCTTGAAAAATTATAAAGGAAGAATAAAAAATTTTGAGGACACATCTCCATGAAAACATAAAAAATAAGTTCAAAAAAAATTAAAAAAAATTCCTTCGAAACAAATTAAAGAAGAATAATTACATTTTGTATGATTTTTTCTATGACAGCATTTATAAAAATGTGTAAACCTTGTTAAAACCTTTTTCATTGAAAATAGTTTAAAAATTGACAAAGGTTGTTTTGAATTATATTTAAAACACTATTGAATCCTAAAACCATTTTGAAACAAAATTTCATTGAAAAACACATTAAAACAATCAATTTCATGAATTTTAAGGAAGTAATTTCATTTAAAATATCATTATAATATTATAACATAATATTCAATGTAATTATAGTCATGATGGTGGGTAAATCATTATATGTTGAACATTCAATTTTCAATATAAATAGTTTAAAAATTTTCATCTATCAAAAAACTATAGGAATATTACTTTTATAAAACCATTTTCAGTTAAAATTTAAAATAAATGTGAAAATTTATTTTAAATTCCATGGTATTATAGTAAACGATTTTTGCGAACCATTTAAAAAAACTTAGTTTTGACGGAAAAAATATTTCTGAATAAATTTTTTTTGTAAATTCAAAATTTTATAAAAACACATTCATGATCATATTATAAACCAATGAGTGGTAAAATTTTACCGTTACATGTATATTAAATGACTAACATGAGGTTAATATAACTTATGAGATTACTTTATATATTAATCAAAATGTTTCACTAATGAGATCATAATCATAAAAAACATCGATAAATAATGACTTTGTACATATAAACTGTTACCAATTTGGTAACCTTGAATCATAAAAAAATTGAAATAATAACATTAAATAAATATTATTATATAATAAAAAAAATTATATTCATGAATTAAATTTTAAAGGGTATCAAATACACCTCATGGAAAAATATTGGATAATAACATTGAATGTGTCTTAATGAAGGATAATTGAGAAAAAATTAAATTACTAATTCGGTATCTTTTAAAACATAAACACAATAATAGTAAGATCATAAAATGGATATTTAAATACAAATAAATTTAACAATAGGAATCACATAATAAAATATTTTTCAATATATAGATCATGAAAATTAAAATAATCATTAACATGGCATGTATCTTAGTGATATAAATAATGAAATGAAATTCCCTTACCTTGTGTCTCGACTCTCACCATACTCGTTTAAACCTCCTATATAATAAATATAAATTAAATATAAAATTTTCAAATAACAATATTATTATATATAATAACATATTTGGTTTTATTATTACTTTCTATTACCTATTTATTAATAATTCTTTGTTAAGGATTCACTTCCAGTAATACCTGCTTTGTTATTTGTATTCGTCTTTACATATTATTCTTGAGAGTATTACATAGATCATGATTTAATTACTTGAAAATATAAAACATTATATAAATATAATATAAATTCATTATATATGTATTTATAATAATCTATCAAACATATAAATATTAAATTTAATACTCCATTTATGGGGATGGTGGGTCGTATGTACACATTAATATTGTTTCTGCTTTATTTTCGTATTTGAAGAGAGTATATAAATGATATATATATATATATATATATATATATATATCTGTGTGTGTATGTATGTTTATATAATATCATTAAATTATTATTATTATGTTATATATATTATATATTTTCCCAAAGACCATCATTGACAAATTCCATGTAATGTGTGAACGAATCACATCAAATTAAGAAGGTGGTCATCCACACATCCACAGATGATGTTATCACATTAAAACATGATGAAAAGTATAAATATATCTTTTATAAAAGAATTAGAAAAGAATAAAGACATAATATATATCATATATATCATATTTAAATAGTGTTTATATAATAATTATCATTCATGTAAGGTGGTAAGGGAAAATGAACAATCATTGTTTCGTGAGGTGGTAGTTCACTGTACAAACAAATAATATTTATGTCACCAATTTGATAGAAGTGTCTGTAAGTATATGTAGAACCATTTTCATTAAAAAAATCCTAGATTACTATGTATATTGGGATTTTTTATAATCATGGAATGACAATATTTGTGTTTTGGGGAATGAAAATAATAGATATGAGTTTGAGGAACGATGTTACATATTCCTAGGGAAACACTTTTTTCTTCTCACACAAGGGATCAATTGGTTGAATTTATGTCAGATGGTAGGGTTAAATGATTAGTTTTGGGATATTTGGATGATAATTTTTTAAATAATCACGAAACATAAGTGTCCTTTGAGGTGTGATGAAGGTGGGGATTTGTTCCCCTTTTATAGGGGATGTAAAGGACACAATTTTTATTTTTGGAAAATAATTGTGCCTTCCCCATGTATTAATTAATACTATATTTGTGAAATAGATCATAATGGAACAATATAGGTGTATTTTATTAAATAAAGGAATAAAATAAGTGTTCTACAAGTTTCTTGGACATGTTGGTCATTAATATTAATGATTAGTCCCCTTTAATGCTTAATTTCACCTTAAGCACTATAACTAATTTCTATCACATCCACAAATAATTTTTGAACATAATTATGTTGGCCTTATTATATTTTAAATATAATAATTATTACAACTAATTATGTTTTAATTCAAAATTTAATTCATAGATGTAGAAAAATTATGTTTTTTGTTACTCTCGCAGGTGTGGCGAGAAAATAGGTTTTAATGTATGTATGTTCAAAAGATCATTAATTTTTTTAATTTGAATTCGTTTTAAAAATGATTCCAATGACCTAAATTAGATTAATAGATTTATATTAGTTATATTTTTTGTTAAAAAACATTAAATTTAATTTAATTATTTAAATTAATTAGATTAAAACTGTTTTTTGAATTAAAATTCAGCATTTTCCACTCAGCATCAAAAAACTTTTGTTTCATAGGGCAAAACACAAGCGTTCAAAAAAATATAATTTTGAAATTATAAATTAATTAATTATGTTTCTTTAATAAAATTAATCTTATTTATTTTTCAATAATTAATTTAATATTGTTTAAATAAGGACATAAGAATTTTTTTTGAAAATAGTATTTCCAAACATATAATGTTTTTCAAAAAATTATATATTGTATTGTAATTGCCTTTTATTTGTATAAAAAATTTATAAATAATATTTATAAACTTTTTATTTATATTCATATTAATATGTTTAAGAATTATTTTATACTTATAAATTCTAATTATTTATCACAAAAATTCAGTTTCTTAAAACATTGTGTTGCATGAAATGCAATCAGAGTCGGTGCTGTGTATAATGAAGGCCAAGTTGTTGTTCATGCAGTACAAAATTATATTTTGGTATCGTATAATGTAATTATATAATGATTTAGGTTAAAAATAAATAATCACTTGGTATTATCATAGAACATAAGATGTATTCAAGGTTGTGTGAAATTAAAAATACACAAATGGTTTAATTAAAAAGGAAAATATTTCAAAAAAACTTGGGTTGTTACATTATACACCCATTAAAATTATTTTGACCCTCTAAATTATACTAACTTATCAATGGATTAATCATTTTATATTTATTTAATAGAAAAAAAACACATAAATGATCACTAATACTACCTTTAATAATTGATATTTATAACCATAACAATTACGCAGAGTAACTAATTGTTGGGAATCTATGTAGAAAAAAATTGGTGTATAGTAAAACATGGACATTGAGGAAAATCTTAAATATTTTTAGGGAGTGTTTGATATCATAAATCTCACAAAATTGAATGACTAATTAAATGTTGAGGGCCTGAATTTCAGAAATATTTGATGATTTGAAATGACCACCAGTTGAACCAAAATTAATTTTTTATAAAAACATTTTATTTCTATATATTCTTTAAAATGTTGATGAATTTTCATGAACATATTTAATTGATTGATTTATGGACACGTTCACCCTTTTTTCCCTTAATCCACATCACCTGTCTCCACAAAAATGTCAATTTTTTTCTTTTCTGTTGCAATTACAAATCATTATATCCATTAAATGACATCCCATCTCCCATAAAGTATCAGCAACACCCTATTGTTGGAATAAGATACCCAATAAGAATAAATCCTTATTTTGTGAGATAATACCCGAATCTCACAAAAGTCACCTGAAGTGTAACTTAATCATCCAATAAATGGTTAACCTTATAAATCATCTGAAAGATGGAAAACCAACACATTATCAAGATATACATGAAATCATATTAACATTGATCCCACATTTATCGTAAAGTATAGTTTTCTTATCACATTCCAAAAATGTGAATATAATCATCATATATTCTCTTAGGATATAGTGAAAACCTAAATTTCCATGAATACATTTGAAAAACTTGCATGCTTCCTTAATATAATGGTTATTTGATATATTCCATAAATCCAAGACGTTTTAAACTTCATAAATGATAAGAAAGACTTATTTGTCAAAAAATTCATTTATCAATTCTGAGGTAATCAGTACCATCCTACATATATTTATCTAATAATTAGTATCACAGAATCAGGAATAAATTAAGGGTTACCTTCCATTAATCAATGTATCACATTTCCATAAATCACTTTTCTACGTCACCAACAACATTCAAAATATCATTTTAAATATTTATAAAAATCATAAAGTGAAATAACCTTATCTATTTCATCATTTATAATTATATAGTACAAATACATAAATAATTAAATAATTTCAACTTAATTATTGTATTGGAATGTATGAACTCATGTATTTTCTGATATCATTTTTTATCAGAAATTTGAATTTTCTACTTCCGGAATGTTTTAAAGGGTTAAAATAGACTTTTACACTAGAGGATGATCTCAGAAAAATTTTGACCACTTTTTTGGTCCAAAATATAGTGTTTTCTCAAAGACATGAGTTTGGTAGGAATTATATATGTTTTCAATTTGGTGGAAATATTCTTAATTAATATTTTGGGAATCAACAATTAAATTATTCATATAGAATCATTCATTCTTAAAATTATAATACATCATCATATTGAGATTATGTATTTTATATTGATTCTTGAATGAAGAATTCATCCAAGGTGTAGAATAAACATGATTCTTGCATCGTTCACATCCAAGACACATTTTTCTTCTTTATCATTTTCATTATTATTATTATTCTTTCATTATTTTTTGTTCTCTCTTCCTCCATCTCGCATGAAAATCTGGTTGAACATCCATCTTAGTGAAATAATGGATGAATGGGGGTAGTACGATAATGAGATAAAGATAGAGGAAAGGTAAGTGAGGTATTTTCAGGAATCCATCAACATGCTTAGTTAGTGTATGGATAATGTGGATGGTGAAATCTTGAAAATCATCAGTAGTTTATTCCCAAAGGAAGCGACATTAACATTTTGACCATAGATCACCCTAAAATTGGTTGTTTTAAAATTATAAATCTGTAAATTACATGTTGGTGGCCTCATGAGGAATGATCTGTAGTTTCATGGGTTTAAACAGGTGATTTAGGTGATCTTAGGGTTTTCAGGTCAGGGAAACCAAGATAATAAAGGACCCCAGAACACCCTGAGAGAGGATGGGTGATTCATGGTTTCAATTTTTTTAACTAAAGGATTTTGTCTCACATTGGTAGGAACCTCTTAAACTTGTGTAAAAAGGAAGCACAGAAAATTAAAAATCACATTCAAATCAATGACACAACAGTTTTACTTGGTTCACCAAAATGGGCTTCCTCCAAGGAGCATACGCCGACAGTGTGTCAGTCATTCCAAATTCCACTATTCATCACTAGCTATAGATTACATTAGTTTTGTACAGACACTCTGTTCTAGGTGCACTATATTCACAATGTTTTCAGGATATCACATTATGGAAATTGTATCACTTCCACTAAATCTCCATTTCTCACTACTTTAGAAGAATCTATACTCATTTCATCACCATAAAGGCCACTTCAATGGATTATCATTAATCAGTGCATCCTTGAATGCAAATGGATGATCATGTGAAGTCCCATAATCATGCACACATGTAATATATTATCCCATACACTGGCATGTTAGAATGATTAATTTCACTAACTGATTTGGCAAATTTTAGGAATATTTGGATGTTCTGCATACTACAGCAGGTACCGCGCACCACTATTTTTTTTGCATACCGCCCAACTACTCCGCGCACCATCCAACACCTCCATGGACTATGGTTCTCTGCATTTCACCCCACTTCACGTACTTATCCACAACTACATGTACCTTACTCTTATGAAAACTACTTTTTGACCCCGCGTACCATCCAACGCCTCCGTGAACTACTATTCTCTACCACTTACTACATTATCTTCCAGTGTGAACCAAACACTCATCCATAAACTACTTCCCTTATGCAGATGAGACTATTCGCGTACCATCTTCTCCAATTCAAAATACTTCAGAAATACCTATAATTCCTCCCCAAATTCTAATCTCAAATGTCATCCCTATACAATGGGTATTATTGTTCATTAAACAGTCTCATAACTCCGATCATTATCATAATCTGATTACTCAAATTTTCAATGTGGGACAATATGTTAACTAAACTCCATTCGTGTATTGTTAGGCTATATCGCGTACTACACTTGTTTCAAAATATACAGGAATCACACCAATATTCATCATTTTTTGTATTGCATCCATTTACCATATACCATTACTACGAACCATTTTTTTATGAACTACTCCATGCAGCACTCCGCGCACTGTTCCGTGGACTACTCCCACTCCATGGAATGCATCCACGAACCATTCACGGAAAATGGTATGTGGTCCATGTTATAGGTTACATGGTTACTTTTATTATTTCAATTTTAGTTTTAATTTTTCATAACATTTACTTCAATCAGAAACACCAAACTCCCAATTTTGAGGCCCAAATTTTTGAAAACACTAGGAAAATTCATCACCGTCAATACTTCATTCAACCTCAAACGTATGACCTCATTCCTTAGGAACAACATAGTCATCCATGTGAAAATTGAGAACAAACACAAACCACACTCTAATATTATAAATGAATATCCTTTGTTCTAATAGATACATCACGTGTAGTCTGGGGTGAAATTTTGGGTGTTCATACATTTTGGGGAAGGTTTTACTTTGAGAGTACATGTACTATATATTGGTGAAAACTCCAAGTACAAGTACATGTCTATGTGTCCAAGTACCTAGGCATGTCTAAATGTGTAGGGTTTCATTTTTTTTTGAAGTACACACCAAGACCCCATTTCAGTAGCACTCCAATAGGAATACAATACATTACAACGTAAATAGCCATTCTTGTTTAAGAACACAGGTATATAACCAATGTAGGGTACATGTCGTGTACCCATTTCTCATGGTCTGTACCAGGGGAATGTACATGTCATGGCCGACGGAGGTACATGCCCATGTTGAGCAATCACAATACATTCTTTATACACATGGGGATAGGTCTTGTTCTTCTCACATGAAACCCATTGAGGGGTATTTTTATTTTTTATTGCTCCAACATCAGTTAGGGAACATAGAGTAGTCCATTCTGTGTGGTTTTCCACATATATCTAGATGGTGAAACCCATGGAGCAACTGAGGATTCTTAATTTGTGTTTTTAGGATTTAATCTTAGTGGAGATTCTTTTCATTCAATTATCTAATTTAGTTTTCTCATGAGACATATTAATGGAGTGAATGATAGGATGGTTTTTCATACCAACCATGTTGATATCTTCAACTGAGATTATCTATGAGCTATCTCCCATTAAGTTTTTTTTTCTATGAAACTCCCCTTGTGAGATTTTACCTTCTAGACTATGATTCCCTGAGACCTATGGAATATAAGGATCCAATAATTGATGCCTTTTATTTTGTTCTATGGAGTCCCTTGTAGGATCCCTGATCTTGTGTATCGTTTTTAGGATCTCATGTATGAAGCCTCTATATTAAAATTAGATGCTCCCTAATATGATTCCTCCTTCTCCTTTTATAGCTAAGGATCCAAAGTAGGATTCCTTAGCTCGTGTTTTCTAGGAGGATACAGAATTGGATGGATCTTTAGTGTTTAATATGAGGGACCCAGTGGGTGACCGTTGTTTGAGTGAACCAGATCTATTACATCTATTTTGGGTAGAGATAGATTTCAGGTGTCACATAGAACCCTTTATGTAATGGTAAGTTCATGGGGATGTGGTTTGAGTGTTGGTTTGGTCAAAAAGGTGACCGTAACACATTTTTTTATAATTCACATTTTTATTGTTGATGTATTGATGTTACCAAAGATTCTTTTTTGTTGGTGTATGTTGGTCCTGACCCGAGGAATTTTTTCTCTCATGGGATTCCAAAATGTTATTATCGGAATTAATTTATTATATTTACCTTCATATACATGTTTTTATGGGATCTGGCTTCTCAGCCAAGTAAATTTTGAGATTTTTGTGATACCCAGACATATTACATGGGACATGGCTATCAATCCTGGATGTATATATATATATAGTGATATATTTTTCTGGGATATCCAAAGGTGTTTTATAGTATCAAGTTGTAGAGCTTTACATGTTTAACTATATGACATATGTGATATATGTATTCTCATTATTGGAATGCCTTGGACGGGCTTACTGGGCATTTTATTTAAGGACCCCGATTGATACTTGAATTCTTTTTATATTAATTCCTTGGAAAGTCTTAGTGGGTTGATTTATTATCTTCCTGGTGTGGTACTTGGATATAGTGACAGATTCTTTCAATGGGATCAGTGGAATGTGGAATTTAATTAATCCTTGAGTGAATCATGGATCCATTTTATAGATTCCATGAATTTGATCATTGGATGGATATGTTTATATCCTAATTGATACATAGATCCGATTGTGGGATTCCTTGGATGAGATCAGGGGTTGATATCATATGTGATCTGAGTGATACATTGATCCCGTAGAGGATTTCCTTAAATTGGCTCAGAGGGTTGATGACATCCATTCATTGAGAGAAACATAGATTCTTACTGTATGAATTCTTTGGATGTTCTCATAGGCAAGATTTTATGTGATTGGAATTATTACGCTCTTCTGGATCATTTATGAGACTATGGGATGGGATGGTCAGAGATTTTGTTCCATGTCTCGGTTGGATTCATGGACTGATTCTACATTTTTGTAAACATTTAACCTAGAGGCATGGAAGGACAAACAATATATTCTTTGTCTCAAATAGATTCATTGGATGATTATTACACCCCAACAATAGATGCCCATGTTTTTATTCTTTTCTGGGTCCCACGACTCTTGGTAGAGTTGGGATTGGGTTCGGGTTCAAATTTTTTGATGCTTTGATGTTTTCGGTGGATCTCGAGGTAGTGCGCAGTCACCGTTCTGCTAGCAGTCCCCACACATTCTATCTGGGTGGGTGCGCGGTCACCACACATTTAGTTAGATCATGCATTAGGACCTAGTGAGTGCGTGGTTTCCCAATTGTTTAAATAAATAATAAAATTAGAAGAATAATTTAATTAGAAAATAAAAAATAATAATAATAATAAATAAAGTAGGTTAATTAAAATAAAAATAATATTTTTTAAAATGTTAAATAATTACAATAACAATAATTTATAATATTTTTGCTGTTATTATTATTATTATTATCATTATTGGATTATTGTTGTGTATTAATAATAATAATATTATTATTATGATTTCTATTTATTTAATTATTTTTCAATTATTATTATTTTTTCACTCCTTTCTTTTTCTCTCTTTCCTTTTTCTTTCTTCTCTTCTTTTTTTTCTCAACACGTTTTTCCCCTTGTCCCCCTATTCTACACATGACCCACTGGTCTTCCCCATGTATTCTCATGCACTGCCTTCCATGTCTTGTATCCGTCGGCTCCAGCTCGCCCACCCCCCCATGTTTCGACTCTACCAGCACCTCTCTGCCCCACCATTGCAGTGCATGTCCACCCATGTCTATGGCCGGCTCCTTCTCTCACCTCGCCTCACCCCTACCGCATCCCAGCATGCCGACCTCTCATGTACCACCCTCATACTCCCTGCACAGTAGCCCGTGCTGGCCCCTTCTCCCTCCTCTATATGCTACCCAGCCATCCCATGCACAGTCGGCACTCTCCCTCACCTCCAGCGCGCACAACCCCCTCCTCCGGGTTGGATGCCTCAGTCGTGCACCCTCCGCAGCCCCCTTCAATGATCTGGACCCCACCGACCTCTTCCTCCTTGTTCACCTTCTCCCTAGCCAGCCCATGCTCCCACTGTCACGTAGCGACCCGACGACCTCCCATTTTCCATACTTGCCTCTGCATTTGTATATGACACCGCCTCCTATCCGGCCTTCCAGCCAGTGGGATAAAACCTCTTGTCCCCCTTCCCAGTGTGATATTAGAGAACCCGACCCTCTTGTTCGGAGGACAGTACTGGAGAACCCAAATCTCATCACAAACTTCCTCCACGTTTCCCTAATGTGGTTGTGTATCCCATCTCTGGGGTTGCGAAGGGTGTCTCAGATCATGTCAGTCTACGCTCCATCCGCCGGCACTGAAGACAAAGTTATTCGAATCACTTCGGCATGTCCGCCACTATTTACTGTGCGCCTTTGGTTTTACCCCATGTTTTGGGTTTTTTAGTTTCATCTACAGTGGTATTGAGGTGGGTTATTCTGTGGTGATTCATTTGGATTATTTTTAGATAGTGATTCAGTGTTTTTAGTTTCTTTGCATGGTTGCATCGCATTGGAAATGGTTTTCTGTGATATTGTGGTCATCAGAAAGTGGCGGGTACTTTTTTCATAGGTTGGGACATAACAAATCATCATTATAGAGGGTCTGGGAGTCGAGGTAGGTTCCCCGATGCATTCATCATTAAATTTACATTTTATTAATTTATTTAATTTATTATTAATTTTAATAAATTGGAAATTATAAAAGATAATTAATTCTTAAAAGATTATTTGGTGTAAAAAGATCTATTTATTTTGTACACGACACATGAAATATTATATTGATGAATGGATACTCAGTCGCGAAAGAATTCATGTTTGTCCTTTAAACATAATTCACGGAATTTCAAATGTAGTATTGGTTTAAATGATAAATGATTTCTTCTAAAGTGTGAACGGGTGTTTTGGGTTTTCTTGAAAAATTATGTTTTTCTTTAAAATTGGTTAAGGCATGTTTGGCACTTTAAAAAAATTTAATTATTTTGGAAAACTCTTTTAGGGGGGACTCATGGGTGATATTTGGTGTAAATTGATTGTGTGAGTTGTTTGTGATATATGTGCTACATGATTGACATTGCCGACTCACCCCTTTTCCTGTTTATTATGTGTGTTGTCATGGGAACCTTGCATAGTGATTGAATCTTCTAAGAACTATTGTTTCACTAGTTTAGATTACACACTAGCTAGTGGCCCCATTGTAGGGGAATACTGATTTATTACTTCTATGGTGATTGGGCACCTGGGTTAGGCCATGAAGGACTATACTGGGTTTTAGGGCTTTATAAAGTTATCGAGTTAGAGCATGCTTTCAGGATGAGTCGCTTGTATAGTACGTTTTGGATTGTTCACGATCTCCTAGTTTCGACCCATGTTTTTTAGGGTTTATTTTTTTGTGGCGGATGATTGAGATATATAGTTAGGTTGCTGGCCCATTTGTTCCACACATTCCATTGCCCTGGCTATGTGTTCTGTATTATTTGTGATTTCTCTTTTTGGTCTCATGAATGAAGCTTGGATTTCTAAATGGTTTGCAGAAAATGTTTTAAAAAGAAATATACCAATTCCTTTCAAATGTTAAATTTGTTTTTAAATTAAAAATAGAAATGGACAGCTACATGTTTTAGAAATGAAAGTGTATGTGGAAAATAATATTTTATATAATTTACTTCAAACCTGGAACTAGTAAATTTCTTTATTTAATGGTAGTGAATTGGGAATAGATATCAAGATATCCTTCTGAGTTTTAATACTCACGGCTATAATTCATTTCTGTTTTCAGTGTTTGTGCAGGGTACAACTTGCGTTCATTCTCCTTGGGTGTCTTTTGGTTGTGATTTGGAGAGTGACCCGCAAGGTCACATGGATTTAGTTTGGGCATTGAGTTTGGTTAGTTTTAATTTCTTTTGTTTCAGTTTAACCTTTTTATTTGATTTATTTATTCTTCACTACTATATATTATTACATATTCTTTATTTATATTTGATTAAATAGATCCCCCGGTCTATGTTGATGCCTTGGAACCTTTCGTCATCCCGGGGGGATCAGGAACGCCTCTTGGGTCGTGTTCTGGACCGTCTCGGTCACCGGTTCAGCGTCAACCCGGGTTTGTTCAGAACAAAATGGTATTAGAGGAGTATGGATCTTAGCAGACCTATCTTTTCAGAGCTCCCTTTGTAATTTGGGACGTCCTATAAATGGATATTAAAACTATCGGGGCTCAGAAGGAAGATTACGGGTTGGTGCCTGATCACCACCACTATTAACGAGACCTGAATTATTAGGGTTGG
This sequence comes from Viscum album, assembly GCA_963277665.1. Taxonomy (NCBI): domain Eukaryota; kingdom Viridiplantae; phylum Streptophyta; class Magnoliopsida; order Santalales; family Viscaceae; genus Viscum; species Viscum album. Next base: position 1,066,591,304 of record OY728157.1, on the reverse strand, counting down.
TCTGGGATTTGACTCTTTTTTCATTGGTTGTTTTGGATTGAGGTATGAAAATTGGAGATAACCGGTTCACATTGTGGCCTCACATGGTGTGGTGACCCAGGTGAAGTCCAAGTGTCTGGATCATGGTCCTATATGTGTTATGCTTTACTTGGGGTATGGCTCACCACTATGTCGTTGGGTCAGACAAATGCACTAGTTTTTCATTCCAGTGGGTTTTATTGCTTATGTTTTTTTAGTCTTGGTTGATTTGAGTGTTCATTCAATGTGAATTTTTTTTGAAGTGGAATAGTGTTTCTTCCAAATTTTTTTTCAAATTACTAAAGTGGGGTTTTAAAGAGAAGGTGTATTGGTTTGGAAAAACATGGAATGTGTCTGGATTGGGTAAGGGAAACAAGTGTTTGATCCTTGAAACATCTTATGAAGGGTAACACGTGTGTGGGTAAGTATTGAAAGTGTGTGTGGGCACATGTTCGCTGATGATGTGAGCGAGATTGAATAAATGGACATGTGACAGTTCATAAGGTTCCATAGGTGAGTTTTTAAAATTTTAAAAAAATAATAGCTTTGGAAGAGTGATTTCTTCTTGTGTTGTATATGTTTGGCTTATGGGACTATTATCCTTGGTTTGTGTTGTTTCTTTGATTGAGTTTTTTCTTGATGCATGTTTCGATGGTGTTTTTCGTGTTGTCATGAGTGTGCTGCCCAGAAATACTCCAAATGTTGTTAATGTGTTATGCTCTGTTCTCAGTTCCCTTTGTGTGTTGCTTTCTTTTCGAGGTAATTGATGACTATTATAGGTATTTTTATTGTTTTGAATGATAGTTTGTCTTCGGGTTATTGGGACCATCCAGGGTAGAAATGGTTTTTACTTCCCTAGAGTTATTTGAGGGTTCAATTCTGGAAAAGTACATATGCAATGTATCATACCCGTTAGAGTTTTGGGTGTGATTAATGTTGTTTGACATATGAAAAGGTACCCCATCTGGAAAGGAGTGCGGGTCGGAGGAACCTATCTCCAAGAAACCATCCTTTTCGGTACCGACACCTAGTTCGTCGGACCGCTCTTTTGTGTGCCACCAGTATGGGTTTTCCGGACATTCTAATTCATCATGTTGCATTCCATTGACAAAATAGGACCATCGTGATTGTTTTAATCATTAAACATAAAAGGGACTTAGAGACTGGAAGATGAAAATGCCTGACAGTGAGGCAGGAGACGTTTCATCCATTAGGGCCCCAGCCATAGGTCTCGGTGTGAATCTCGCGTATAGTCATGAGTTTCCAAGGGTGTGTGGGACCTCATTTTGGATAATTTTTTCAGCTTTGGGATATAAATATCCAAAATTTCGTTATTTTACTGTCATCTTTTACATAAACTCATCCTCGTTTGGGTGTTGTGATGAACTTGTTCGATCGCAATCCAAGTAGTCTTATCTGCTCTTAGTGTGGTTTTTAAGATGTTCGGTCACTTTGAATGGTGTGGGCCCATGAATAAACATGCTTGTTCTAATTTTGAGTTGGTCTCAGGTGTGTTCGTTAGGGAGGTGTTCATTTCCCGATATAGATGGGAGGTGTTGAGTTAATTTCTAATCCTCTAGTTGTTGTATTGTTCTATAACAATATTTTCATCAACTCTCAGGTGTGTTGTTTCGTACATGTGGGGAAAATGAATGATTTTGGTTTGGGTGTTCCCGTGTTGCCCCCCGTGGGGGTGGTTTGTTTGGATTTCAATTGTATCTTTATTAGTGAATTATTATGGTGGGGAGAACTCTCTAATGTTCTCCCCTAAATCTCGGGCATCAGTATTTCTTGAATTGGTCAAGTGTGACGTTTGTTGGGAATGGTTACCCCAAAGCTCTCGGTTCTCTATGATTTTGTCGGGGAAGGAACTCAAGTGGTGTCAATATCTGGCTTGGTGACTTTATGGGGGATGAAAGTGTATATGGTGGGGATAACCTTCACCCCTACCATAGACACTCGTGTTTTTATTCTTTTCACGGTCCCGCGGCTCTAGGAAGTGTCGGGTTTGGGTCAGGGTTTGAATAATTTGATGCTCTGATGTTTTCGGTGGATCTCGGGCTAGTGTGTAGTCACCAATCTACTAGCAGTCACCACACATTCGGTCTGGGTGGGTGCACGGTCACTATGCATTCAGTTCGATTTTACATTCAGACCTGGTGAGTGCGCGGTTTCCCAACTGTTTAGATAAATAATAAAATTAGAAGAATAAATTATTTCAATCAAAATAATAATAATAACAATTTAATTATGTTGGTTAACTAAATTAAAAATAATTTTATAAATTTTTTAATAATTATAATATCAATAAATTATAATTTATAATATTGTTTTTATTTTTATTATTATTATTATTGGATTATTATTGTGTATTAATAATAAAATTAGTACTATTATTATTTCTATTTATTAATTTTTTAATTATTTAATCTATCCTTTCTTTTTCTCTCTTTTGTTCTTATTTCTTCTCTTTTTTTTCTCCACACTTTTGTCCCATAGTCCCCCTATTCTGCGTGTGACCCCCTAGTCTTCCCTAAGCATTCTCATGCACTGCCTTCTCTGTCCTGCATCCACCGACTCCAGCTCAACCCCCCTTGTTTCGACTCCACTATGACCTCTCTGCCGCACCACCGTAGCGCCTAACCACCCTTTTTTGTGGCCGGATCCTCCTCCCACCTCGCCTCACCTATTCTACGTCTAGGCCTGCCAACCTCGCCCGTGCCACCCTCCTACTCCCTGCACAACAGCCTGCACAGGCCCCAGGTCCCTCTTCTGGCCGCTACCCAGCCAGCACGTGAACTATCGGAGCTTGTCTGGACCTCCAGACCACACAGCCCCATCCTCTGGGTTGGATACCTCCATCGCGTTCCCACCACATCCCCCAATCATGATCCAACCCCCTGACCCTTCCTTTCTGTCAGCCTTCACCTCGACCATCCCCTACTCCCGTTCTCATGTAGTGAGCCGATGACCTCCCACTTTCCCTGCATGCCTCTATGTTCACCTGGGATTCCATGTCCTGTCCATCCTTCTATCCAGCACAACACAACCTCTCTGCCCAATTCCTATTGTGATTTCATAGATCCCGACCCCCCTTCTCTGGTGGCCAGCCACAGAGAACCTGAATCTCATCGCACATCGCCTCCACGTTGCCCGGATGTGGCCTTGAATCCCCTCGCTGGGTTCATGTAGGGTGTCTCAAGTCATGTTAGATTCCGCTCCGTCCATTGCCACCAAAGGTGAGGTGATTCGAATAGCTTTGGATTTTTTTCTTGCTACTTACGGGTTGGCTTTGATTTTATCGCATTTTTTGGGTTCGTTTCATTTCGTCTGCACCGGTGTTGAGGTGGGTTTTACTCTATTTTTTCATTTGGATTATTTTAAGACAGTGTTTCTCTGTTTGCAGATGATTTTCATTATTGCAGTGTATTGGTAAGGTTTTTCCATGATATTGCGGTCATCGGCAAGTTGCGTGTACTTATGCACATGTTCAGACATACCACATCGTCATCATCACCAGGTATTGAGTCAATGTAGGTCCCCCACTGCACTCATCTTTAAATTTATATTTTATTCATTGCATGATGTTTTTATTAATTTTAATTAATGGGATATGATATAAGATAATTTATTCTTAAGTGATTATTTTGTGTAAAAATAGCCGTTTATATTATACAAGACACTTGAAATATTTTATTGATGAACAGATACTCATTCATTAAATAAATCTGGTTTGGCTTTTAACATAATTCACAGAATTTCAAATTTAGTTTTAATTTAAATGATAAATTATTTCTTCTGAATCGTGAATGAGTGCTTTGGGTTTTCCTGAAAAATGAACTTTTTATTTAAAATTGGTGAAGGCCCGTTTGGCACTTTAATAAAAATAAATTACTTTGGAATGATCTCTTTGGGGTCAATTAGTGGTGATCATTGGTGTATATTGATGGAATGTGTTTTGTGTGATATCTGTGCTACTTGATTTACTTTTCTGACTCACCCCTTTTCCCATTTATTATTTGTGTTAACATGGGAACCAGTCATAGTGAGTGAATCTTCTGAGAATGATTTTTGCAGTAGTTTTGATTACACACTGGCTAGTGGCCCCATTGTAGGGTAATACTGAGTTTTTACTGCTATGGGGATTGGGCCCCTTGGTTAGGCCACGAAGGGCTATACCTAGTGTTAAAGAGTTATGGCTTCATTGAGTTCGAGAAAGCTTTCAGGATGAGTAACATGTATAATAAGTTATGTATTGTTCCTGATCTCCTAGGTTCGACCCATGTTTCCTTTAGTGTTTATTTGTTTGTGGAAAATGATTGAGAGGTCTAGTTCTGTTGCTGGCCCCTGTGTGCCACTATTTCGATTGTCCTTGGTGTGTGATGTATATTATGTGTGATTCTTCGTTTTGGCTAATGACTAAAGATTGGATTTCTAAATGGTTCACAAAAAATGTTGTCAAAAGAAATATACCTATTCCTTTCAATGGATAATATTGTTTTTAAATTAAAAATTCCAATGGACTGATACTTGTTTTATAAATGAAAGAATGAGTGGAAACTAATATTTTATATAATTTAGTTGAAACCTGGAATTAGTAAATTTATTTATTTAATGGTAGTGCATTGTGAATAGATATCGGGCTAGCCTACTGATTTTTAATACTCATGACTTCAGTTCATTTATGTTTTTAGTGTTTTTGAAGGCTACATCTTGGGTGCGTTCACCTTGGGAGATAGTTGGTCGTGAGTTAGAGAGTTACCCGTGAGGTCACACCGAGTTAGTTCATGCATTGAGTTTCGTTACTTTTATTTTCTTTTGTTCTTGTTTAGCCTTTTTATTTGGTTAATTTATTCTTTATTTCTCTATATTATTTCTGCTACTTTATTTATATTGGGATAAATCGTCCCCTCAACCAATGATGATGCCCTGTCACTTTTCGCTAGCCCAAGATGATCAGGAACACCTCTCAGGTCATGTTGCAGACTGGATCTGGTGACCGGTTTAGGTTCGAAACGGGTTGGTTCGTGACAGTGATGCTTCTTGTTTTCCAACTAGTTACATTTCTGAATTTTTGTTAAGATGCTACAGGTATATAGGATCCATTTTTTAGTGATTGGATTTGAGTACCTGTGAATATAGGTGAATAGAAATTATCCCCCTTTTGTGACGTATCTTTGTCAAATAAATTTCTAGCATATGATGATATAGGGATATGTTGATTAGGATTATAGACCTATAGATTTACATTATAATAAATTTCTTGAGTAGAATGACGTCCAACTTAATTCCCTCACACCAGACTTCAATATAACCAGGAATATGGACAAGAAGATCGACTATTGATGTGGTTTCATGATATTGATTCACATACCAATTAAAATTCATATATACATGTGTATGAATTTTTATATGCCTATATATTTATATTTATATAGTTATGAACATACATGGTGTCACATGACCAGTTGAAAGGGGTTATGGACCATGGGTTTATCTTTTAGCTCATACTCGTTTTACATACCATTATTGTGTCTTAGTGAGGGTGAAAATGTTCCTTTTTCATACATTTTTAGCAGCACAAATATTATTTCCTTTTCAGGATGGCCTAATATGATTATTTATCCCTCCTGGAAGTGCACCTCAATGCACTTGTAGAGCATATGTCTTTTTTTCAGTTTGAACACGAGCTGTAAGGCTAATAGAGATGTGGCACAATGTTTCATGATTGAGTAGAGATTCTAGATTTGTTCTACTGATATGGATGGTGTAGTTTGACAGTGTTTGGATATCAGATATGATGTTTGTATCAAATCCTATATTATAAAAATGTACTTTTAATTTTAATATTGTTCTTACTCATATATTTTTAAGACCATCCAATTGGGTGGATACTTTTGTATTATATGACATAGCTGTTAGGGATTTTTTATCATTTCATTTTATATTACATCATTTTCTATGTCAATTGTTTACTTATTATGTACCCCATTTCTTTCTATTTTGTATGATACCTAGCAATTTTCCACTATTTCTTACTATGTAATGAGGAAATATTCTCCCCACTATCACAACCTAGGCTTTCACTTCTAGTTATCAACCTCTAGAATACGAGGAGGCTCTCTCGAGGCCTTGTGACATTATATATTAGAGCTCCCATTTAATGGCATCTAGTCCGGGATGTTACAAAGTGGTATCAGAGGTGTTATTGTCATATTCCTTACTATTCTTGATTTTGTAGAAAATAGTATTATGAATGTGTTGGTACTTGTGATGGATATCAAACTATTACATCATGGAAACATGTTATAGTAATAATTCATAGTTTCCATGGGCTTGGTATTGTAGTTATGATCTGTAGTGTTATAGTTTTATTTGATTTTCCTATGAATGATTCACATGTAGTGTAGAAGTTATTATTTATTATGGATATCTGGATTTTGGAAATTAGAAAGAGGATAGGGATGGATTTCAACTAATGGGTGGAAAAGGAAAAAAGAATCACATTAATCATACTTGGAACGATGGATTCAAATCATATAGGCCTACTACTATAAATTTTTACAAAAAACGTCGACCTTTTGGACTTGCATAGAATATATTTTACTCTTACGGTAGTTTATGCGGATCTACATTGATATGTTTATGTTTGAGGATAAGGACATAGTCCTCATGTACAAGACGTGAAGTGAACTACTTGGTCGATATAACACATGATTCCATTTTTTTCACTATTTATGGTGTTGTCTCCCTTGTATGTTGCTATCTAGTCAGATCACTAAGTACGATATCGATAGATACCAAGTCACTTCTTGTAAACTGGACCTCCATGTGTATTTTTGTATGTGTATTCCATGTGAGTGTTTGTTTAGTTTCTCTTATAAGTTAGTTGTGACCTCTAAGGAGAAGTTTATTCTAGGTACAGTTGAAGATAATCAGGCCTTTGTAGGCTATGTTTCAGTTTTTGACCATGGTAGGTAATTGTCATTTTTACCTTGTTTTGAGAGGTTGGATATTTTGGGCTATGTGGTCAATCCTTTTTACCCAATTGTTAGCATTTTTCTACTGGTCTAGTTGGGATACTTATATACCCTATGTTTGATTTAGTCCCTTGTTGGTTGATGTCTGTTTCATTCTAGCTTACCTACCGAAGAGGTTGGATCATGTAATATGATGTGTTGTTCAAGTTGAGCTTGATTTTACGCTCGTATTGTCATCAAGGAATGGTAGGTTCTCGAGTTGTGTTATAGTCATATTAATCACTCTAGTTTTAATAGAGTACCTTGGGTTCATGTTATTCAAAATTTGTTTTGACAGACATGACTATTCAGGCGCCTAGATTGGACAACCAATGTTTCACCTATTGTTAATATATTCATAGGGAGAGTTAAATATTTTTATTGGAGTGATGTTGGTTGATGAGAAGTCATTTAAATAAATTGTGGCTCATTTATAGTTCCTGATTTTGAAAAGGAGTTCCAAGGTAACATCTGGATTAATGAAACTGGTGTTTCGTGTAGCGTGGTCAGCTTATCGTTGTGATGGATGACTCATTAGAGTATGAGTTGTGTGGTAAAATTACATGAAAGATGTGTTGGGTATCACATGAATTTAAATAGGTGATTGGTCAAGTGTAGGTTGAGTACATATATTTTTTATTCCTATTATGGTCATGGATTTCATAAGTTGTGTTGGAATTTCCATCAATGGTACTGGTGACATTGTGAAATGTTGGGTTACCGTGAGATGGTTGTCTTGTAATTGAATCCTAGCCTAGTTTTTGTAGGATGTGAGAAAGGATCAGAGGAATCATTACACACATTTTGTTGAATCATTTTGTACTCTTGTTAGAGGCAATGTGAACTATCTTTATTCATCATGAGTGTGATGAACGAGCATCGACCCTTTTTAGAGCTCATTGTTTCTAAATTTTCATCCTTATTGAGGTAGGGAACATGTTGACATTGTGCATAAGGAGAAGTGTAAGGTAATCCATGTGGTGGGGAGTGCACCATTGGTCATTTATGGATGGTGACCCTCATTTTAATTTTAACAATGGTGTGTTCATGATTCATTGATATTGGATTTTTGTTTATGACCATGATAAGTGTATTCCTATGGTAGGGAGTACCAGCTCGCTCATTGTTAAATGTCGTAAATTAAAAAAGAAGTTATTTTCTCTATCACACAAGTCCTTAGACTTTTTAGATGGACTCATCCTGTAGATGGTTCAGTTTAGACCATGATTTCTTCCATTCACCAGGCTTCTTGGGGATAATGAAATTTATGGTGGGAGTTTATAGGAACCCATGTCATTCCGGGCTGTAGTTTTGAGCATAAATTTTAATTTTTTCATTCAGGTTCTTATAAAGTTGTAATATGGTATTACCCCAAAAATAAGATCTTGGATAATTTTTTATATCACTTCTGTGTTCCTAGAATATAGTGTTTACCCTAAAATAAGTGTTTGTTAGGAATTACAGCTATTTGAATTTTGGTGGAATAATTAAAATTTAATATGTAGTAAATTAAATATTAAATCACTCATTCTAATTATTTCAGTCATAACTTTTGAATGTGTTGTAACTTTGATATTTAATTTTTTCATTGTGTCTAGATTGAGGAGTTAGGCTTGGTGAGTCATAAACCTGATTCAGGCATAGGGGCCGGCCCATTCCACTTTTTTCATTTTCTTTTTCTCATTTTCATTTATTTCACATCATTATTCCACCTTATCATGTATCCCACCAAAGGATTATCCTTCATTACGTTGTAACAAATAAAATGTGGGATGAAGAGATATACAGAGATAGAGAGAGAGGGAATGTAATAGAGGTACCATCTTGAATCCCATGACACACTAAGTCAGTGTATAATGACTATAGACTATGAAATCAAGTGAATCCTTTTTGTTTTCCACCCAAAATAAGTCCCATTTATATTTTCACACTATATACCCTTTTAATTGGTGGTTTCCCATTTTTAAATTTGTATATTTCTTGCTTCTTTCCCCCTGATACCCCATCTGTAGTTTTAGAGGTTTAAACGAGCGATTTGGGAAATCTGTGGCTTTCACTTTTTAGGATAATAGGATCCAAAGTGTGTAGTTTGAGGTTATACATTTTATGTTCATTTGATTTGGGTAAGACGATATTTTAGCATTACATGTCACATACATGGGTGTAAACATTGTATACAGGTACTTTTACATGTGGTCAAGTACATGGGATTGTCTACCCATGCAAGGGTACCCGCCCTTGTGGAGTACACAACTAGACCTCGTGTAAGCATACACAACTTGGAAATCAAAATGGCCAATACAGTTGAGGGGAATGAGGTTATTTCTCATGTCAGGTCCATGTTGTGTACTTGGGGCTTCTACACACCTCGGCTAATGGAGGTACACGCCCAGGTGTGTCCAGAGGAGTACACGCCCAGGTGTTTCCAGAGGAGTACACAATGTGTTATCATGGGGATAAGCCCTGTACAGCTTCCATATAAACAATTGAGTATGTTTTCACATTTACATTCCCTCTTATTATTTTTGGACCTAAGAGTAGTCCATTTTGATTTGTTTCCCATGTCGATCACAATGGTGAAACCAGTGGACTTATCTGATGAATCCTATAGGGGTTTTTAGGGATTTTTTTCTAAATTGGTAGGTTTTCCCTCTAATTATTGAATTTATTTTTCTCTTGAGAGTGAGACTTAGTGTGAATGATGGGTTGGGTTTTAATACTATCCAATAAGAAATCCTATTATTAGATAAACTACGAGCAACTTCCTATTACATTTTATGTCTGATGGCTTTCCCCTTGTGAGACTCTCCCTTCTGGCCTATGTGGCTATGATACCTATTACTTCAAAATATCCCCTTAGTGATGCATTTCCTATTATGTTGATACAGAGATTCCATTTTAGGATCGCTGATCTTACATATCATATCAATGATCCCATGTAGGATTTCTCTACTATAATACTGTTAAAGGAACCAATTTAGGATTCGTCCTTCATGTTTATAGCTATTGATCTTGAGTAGGATGCCTTCACTCATGTTTTTCCGGAGGATCCTGAGTAGGTTTCCTCTTCAGTGTTTTACTTGAGGGCTTGGAAGGGGACCGTTTCGTGACTAAACATGAGCAACTAAGTGGGGTTTGGGTTGACAAGGTGTTCGTGTGTCTCCTAGAACCCCTGAATAACTAGTAATCCCATAGGTTTGTGGATGTGGTGTTGTGTTGGGAATTCGATCCACCCTCACTCATTTGTATATACTTCACATACTTATTGATAATGTAGTGATGTTACAATAGATGCTTCTTAGTTGGTGGATAATGACCCTAATGTGGGGTGTATTTTTTCTCTCGGGATTACCAGATATTCTTCACTAGATCTATATATCTTATTGGGATGCCTAGATGTTCTACCATAGGATCCAGATTCTAGTAATGTTATTTAAAATGTTTTAGTGATACTCAAAAGTGTCACCCGATAATTGGCTATCGATACTATATGTATATATATATTGATATATATATGTATATATTTGGTATGTCCAAAGGTTTTTCTTGGTATTTTGTTGTTGAGACGTGCATGGTTACCTGTAAGCGCTTTGTGATACATGGATTTTCATTGTAGGAATGCCTTGGACATGCTCTTTGGGTTGATATCTTTTCTGTGCTAAGTGATACTTGGATCTATTGATGGATGCTTGGATTGGCTTAGTGGGCTATTGAATGTAATTAAACATTATGTGATTCATGGATCCAATTGAGGGATTCGATGAATTGTATCATTGGTTCTATATTTTCATATCATGAATGATGAATTGATCCATTAAATGGATTACATGGAATGGATCATTGGGTGATAACTTATGATCTCTTAGGGATATTTGGATTCAGTTAGGGAATGCCTTAGACAAGCTCAGCGGGCTGATGAATTCCACAACATGAGTGATACATGGATTCTAGCTGTATGAATGCCTTGTACAAGACTATAGTCTAGATGTTATATGATCAGAATGACTTTTCTATTCTTGATCAGTTTTCAGACTATTTTTTGGGATGGTTATACGTTGTGTTTTGAGTATAGGCTAGATTCATAGACGGATTATACATGATTGACAACCAATGACCTGGTTGTTGGGATGGTCAGATATTGTGTTCTGAGTCTTTTCTAGATAAATGGGTAGTTGCTTCGTGTTTTATGACCAGTGACATTTGTGGATTATGTTAAAATGTTCTAACAATATATTATCATTGTTTATATTATTAGAGTTGAGGTTATTTTAATACAAGTGTACAAATAATATCCCCTTGTAGTGATGTTTCTTACATAATGTCCTCTCTGATGTTGGTGTAGGTTGGTATAAGTCATTGGGGATTACGAACAAGAGATTGACATAATGAGACAAGGATTCAGTGGCATGACATCCATCTCAATTAACATGAATATGATATCTAGATGAGAGGAATTATGGTCATGAGATTCAACTACTGATATGGTTTCATGACATTGATTATCAGGACAATTAATATTCACATCTATATTTATATATATAGGTATGGTACAATAAATGTAGAAGTATATAGTTATGGATGTCCATGGTGGAACATTTCTCTGTTGATATGAATTTTGGACCCCTAGTTTGACTATGTTCTCACAATGGGTTTACTTACCATTTTTGTGTCTTAGTGAGCCCCAACACTTTTCTTTGGTATACACATTTAGAAGCGCATTTATAGGTTGGTTTTTGGGTTTTCCTACTAAGATTATTTCTCATCCCGAAACATGGTCCTTAGTGTACATGTCAATATTATTTCTTATTTTTAGGGTGGGCATGAGTTTCATCATGGATTTGGAAGAGTCCACGTTTTATATGATTGAGCAGAGCTGCTAGAGTGGTTATACTGATCAAGATGGTTTAGTTGGACAATCCTTGGAGATCATGTACACGGGGATGGAACAAATCTGGTAGTATAGCCTTATACTTTTACATTAAGCATATTTTCATAATCATGTATCTGTATGTTTTTCCTAGTTGGTGAACAATGTTGAATTGTAAGACATAGTTGTTCAGGATTTTAGAATATTTCATTAATTAGTATAGAGTGTTCTATTTCAGTTGTTTACTGCTTCTACACTCTTTTCACTTTCAGTTGTGTATGATACATAGATATTTTTCTATTTTTCCTTCCTCTAATATAAGGTCAATTTCTCTCCACTATCAAATCCTAGGCCCTTTCTTGTAGTCGGCATCCTCTGGAGAATGGGGAGGTTCACATAAGGCCTTTTGACCCACCATCTAAGAGGACTAGTTTAGTGGAATCTGGAATTGTAAGTTACCTGAAATATGTCATTCCTTTATTTATAAGTAAATTATTATGACATGGTATTGAGTTGGTTAATAAATATGTTTTCCATAGCTAAGAAATTTATCTCCTTGAAAATTCATCAGTAAATGGACCTTTTCCCATAATCATTACATATTCCCCACTATTTGAGGTATAAATTCCTTCCTAACTGGCCTGAAGGGCTTCATGTTTTGTTTATTTTTTATAATACCCATTTTTATTGGATTATTCGGATCCCATACATTGATTGTTGTCTTACTATAAATTACCTGAATTAAAGGTCATTAAATTAATCATCCCGTATATACTTCTTGGAAATTAACCCCACCATATATTTTGATCTCATCTCCACATCGTTGCGTGGTTGTTCGACATGTTTTCATTGGTAGAGATGCATATGCTAGGTACTGATGGAAATTCTATAATCTATCATTATTCCATGTCTATTTAGGTATAATATGGTGAATTCTATTACCCTAATCCTCATATAGAACCTATTTCCTTTTAAATATTCATGTTTTCATCTACATTTCATGTGGTACGAATTCCATGAGGTTTCCCAAAGACCACGGGATGTCCTGGTGGCTTTGAAGAGTCCTGCAAGAGTTATTAGCACGAAGGCCTTGGCTGGCCCGAAGGCCTTGAGGAAGATGAGGACCAAACATGGGGCCCAAAGGTGGAAACGAGTGATTAGTTCCATATTCTACAGTGCCTAATAAAATACCAATTATAGTATATGTAATTGTGGCTACTATAGTACATTTGTAGGAAACCAGAATTATTCTGCTTCTCAGATTTGATCTATGTTCTTTTGGATGCACTTTATGATTCCTAATCAATTGGGCCAAGGATTGTGCTCTAGGTGGAATCCCCATGGTTATTATTCACGTCTTAATTATATTAAAGAAGAAAAAATTTCATGTTACTATGTTATTTAGAATATGAATATTAACAAATGTTCATCTTTCACTTATTTGATGGGTTAGGAAGATCCTCAATGCTAACATTGTTATTCATATATCATGATATTTGATTTGGAATAAATACAATATATTTCTTGGATGTTATCATCACATTTGAATTCTCATAATGATGTTTTTCAACACATTCATTGTTATCTAAATTCCATCAGGATTCCTCCAATGACTTCAACCAGAGACAATATTTTGAAAAACAGTTATCATAAAAGAAATACACATAATCTTGAAATGGAATTATATATAGGATGTCTAAATTATGAAAACATTAATTATATTTGACACCCTAGGACTAACATATCCAATATAATTTTAAATCATTCTTGATTGTCCATGAATAGTTTTTCAAATCCCAACAAATATCCCTCAAGGAGTTTCAAACCATGTGTGTGGAAAAGAACTTTTTCATTTATCATATTATGATGTGTCAGGCCTAAAAATTATTTTCAGATTTGTTACCCCTATGTACATTTATTCTAGCTTCACATCAACTTCTTTTATCCAGACAAGGATGTATTTAATAGAAACCACTATTTCTATCCATTACAAATATTCCATGACATTTTTCTATAATTTACCTCAACCATAAATGCATCCTTAGTAATGTTAGTAGATGTATCCTAAGAAATTTTCCATTGGATCACAAAATTCTTTTCATCCTAGTTTCTGAAGGTTGACTAAACCTTCATTCTAATACCAACTATAGGGACCTTTGCTGTTTACAAAGTAATATCACCTTAATTTGTTGCAATACTTAATACATTACAAAAACAAACAACAATTGCCTGTGTCACTTTAGTACCTTTTGAAACATTTAAACATAAATTTTGGTACAAATTTGAGATAAACTATCTCACACTAGGTTTTCAATACTAAACACCCTCTAATACATATCATGCCTAAATTATATCAGGGGTGACTTCATATGCACAGTATGGGTAATTAAGAGAGATATGAAATCATAAAAATGAGCATATGGGTATGAGAACATGATCATAACATCATATAATATTAACATTCATATCAAAGTTCATAATCATGAATCATGTCCAAAATATTGGTTTTCATAATATATGAATCATTAGGATTTAGATAAAGAATACATTAAATAAAAACATTGGAATAAAACAAGTTATTTTTGGAAAGCACGTAACTATATCAAAATAATTCCATATTGGTCAAGGCATCTCTCCCAAGACCATATTAGTTTTATGGTTTCAATACCCATACCATCGTGTTATTCATGTTTCACTCCCACATATATCATTGTAGTGTGATTTTACTATTCATATCATTTTAGCAGTCAATGTTCACTCCCATGGACATCTTAGTAGTACAAGTTCACTCCGCATACCATCTTGATAGTAATGGTTCTCTCACATGGCCATATTAGTAGTCAACGATCTCTCCCAATACCATCCTAATATATCTCATGAGATATTAATATTTATCAAATTAATTAGAAGGAGAAATAGGTCCCATCGATCTCATAATGAAATCATTCATACATGTTCTACAATATCATAAATAATCATATATATACAGATAAAAAGAAATGGGTATCATAAACAATTATTCATATCATATCAAATAAAGAATAATATTGATTTATTAATAATTTCATTATATATTATCCTATTAAAGGAATATGTTTTCATAATCATTTATCATGTTTTGACAGATTTCATTAAAATGAGTTTAACAATCATATAACATGTAGAGGAGTAAGGATATTCATAAAAAAGAAACTGTGAAAGAGAAATGGGCTTTCATAAACATCATCCCTCCAAAATAATTATTTTGTGAAAAAAATGAATGGAAAAATTGGATCATTAATCAGAAATGAATGATTCAACTCAAAGGATTTCTTCAGAGATGGAAAATAATTTGGAGATATCATTGAAAAACCTTTATTTGGGAAAATGCCATTTCTTCTTTGAGAAAGGTTTTTTGTCAACGAAATCCTTTTGAAAACAATTTTATTTGTAAATACAATGAAAAAATATAAATAAACCTTAATATAATTTTGAAAAAAAAATCCCTTGAAAATTTTTAAAATAATATTTAAAACATCATGAAAACCATTTTTCTTGAAAAAAACAAAATGAAGCTTAAAAACATTTTGATAAACTATTTTTCGGGAAAACATATAAATGAATCATTAAACAATTAGAAAAGTTTATTCCTTGATAACATATAAAAAAATCTTATATACATTTTTAAAATCATTTTCAAATAAAAATATAAAATAAATGATGTTTTTTGGAAAAACATTTCATTTGAATATAGTTTGAAATCTTATAAAGGAATTTTTTTTAAAAATGACTGTTTTTAAACAGAATTTTTTTTTGAAGACCTATTTCATTGGAAAACACACTAAAACTGTGAATTTACAAAATATTGGGAAGCAATATCCATTAGAAATTAACATTTTAATATCTTAATATAATACTCATGCTATTGTCAGCTATACAGTTGGGTTATTCTAGACATATTTAATATTCTTTTTTCACCGTAAAAGTTGTAATAAAGAACCTCATCCGGAAAATTGAAAGAATAATAATATTTAAAAATAATTTTAGGTTAAATGGGAAAATATTAGTAAAATTTTATTTTAAATATCATAACATAATATTATAATATTTTCAGATAAATTTTATAAATTATGGTTTTTAAGCAAAATTGATTTCTCACTGAAAAGAGAGATATTGTCGGAATATCCTAAAAACAAATTCTTGATAATATTATATACCTAAGAGTGGAAAATGTTACCATTAAATGGATTTAAAATTAATAAACACTACGTATAAAAAATAATTAGATTTCTGGAGATATGGATCATAATATAACATCAATGGGAGAATAATCATAAACAATCTTGATAAATGATAATGTTGTGGTAATAAATAAGTACCAATTTACTAACCATGAATCAGAAATAATGGGAATAATAAAATTAAATTAATATTAAAATATCTTGAAAATAATTAGTTAATTTGATATCATGTAAGGAGATGTTGATATAACTCATTTAAAAATATCAGTGCATAACATACCATGTGTCTTAAATAGTGAAAAGTTACAAAAAATTACGTTACAAATTTGAAAAATTATGAAACACAAACCCTTTAAAAGTAATATAAAAAATTATATATGTAAATAACCATAAATTTAATAATATAGATTATATAATTAATATATGTCATGTATATAAATCACATAAAAACAAGTGCTTATCATGGCATGTATCTCATTGATATAAAAAGTGAAATTAAATTCCCTTACCTTCTATCTTGAGTCTCATCTTACTCATTCAAAACTAATATATAATAAATATAAGTTGATTATAAATATATCAAATAAATAAATTATTATATATAATTCCATATATTCTTTGATTATAAATTTATATTACCCCCTTATTTACAATTCAATGTTCAGATTTCACTTCGGGTAATATATACTTTGTTCTTCGTACATGTTTTGACATATTATTCTTTCTCGTCTTACATGGATAAGGATATACATACATAAACAGTGAAAAAATTTATATAAGGATTATATATATTCAATATATAGGTATTTATAATATTATAAAAAATATAGAAATACATAATGGAAAACACTTATCATGGAGATGGTAGGTCATACATATGCATGAACGTTGTTTCTGTTTTCTTATCAAATTAAAAGAATATATGTAAATTAAATATATTTATATTTTTTAAAAAATATGATTAATATAAAATTATTAAGTTATATATATCATATATTTTCACTAAAACTATACTTATATCATTCCATGTAAAATGTGACTGAAACACATTGCTTGGAGGAGGTGGTGGTGCACATGTCCACACACGATGATATCGTATTTACAAATGATGAAAAATAAGAATTTAAGTGTTTTAAATTAATTTGATAATAATAAATAAAAGATAAATATATCATTTATAATTTTTAAATATTGCATCCATCATTATTCCAAACTATGAAAGGTGGTAAATGAAAAACAAACAATCATCATTTTTTGTGGTGGATGTTCGTCCGACACAAAAAATAGTATATTTCTTATACATTGAATGGAATTGTTTTAATGTGTAGTTGAAACCCTTATCATAAAAATATCCTTGTATATATGGTATATTTTTTTTTCTATAATAATATAGTAATATTTTTTGATGGTGTTGGGAATGAAAATAAAAAAAAGAGCATGTGGAAGGATGTTACAACTTTTTTGAATAACTACTTTTTATTTCCACAAAATGGAATACTTAGTTGGATTTATTAGAAAAGGTAGGATTCAAGGAATAAGTTAGGTATTTTGGTGTTAAATGAGAATTACCTCTTCTGAATATAAATTTCATAAGAGGTGTGAATAAGGTGCATTGGGGGGTGAATTTTATTGGGGAGGGAAAGGACACACCTCGTATTATTTTAAAAGAATTGTGTGTTCCCCATGTATTTTATATTCAAAAAAATACTAGATAAATATTAATTGAAAAATATAAGTTTAGTGGACTAAATATGATTACAAAACTGATTTTTACATGTATCTAGGTGATTTTCCCATGTAATATTAAGGTTTAGTGCCTTATTTAGCTTAATTTTACTTTTATCACTATAATTATTTTTAATCACTTTCACAGAATTTTTGCCCAAAAATTATTTTGACCTTATAAAACTATAAATATTTTACTTATTAGAACTATATATTTCTGTTTTTTAAAATTCAATTCACAAAAGAGAAAAAATTAGGTTTAATCATAGTCCCACAGAAATTGTGTGATAATAGGGATTAAAGTTGTAATGTTAAAAAATCTATCAATCTTTTATATCCCAATTAAATAAATGATTAAAACGAAATAAATTGAATTATTTGATGAATAATTGATCTATTATGAATTTAAAACCTACTTAAAATATAATATAACTATATATATAAATTATATGGAGAAGCTGTATTGAATTAAAATTAGTTGTTTTCCACTATTCATCAATAAATTATGTTTCTCAGATAAATCACAAAACAACAACCTATGATATTTTGAACATTATGAATTCAAAAATTAGGATTATTTAATTGAAATAAAATTATAAAGCTGTCCAAAATTGATTTTATTATTGTTCAAAAATGACATATTATTGTGTTATTTTGAGAAATTAGTAGTAAAAAACATATAATGCCTTTAGAAAATAGTATATTTTTTATCATAATTATATTTTATTTAAATAAAAAATTATAAATAATATTATAAATTTGTTTTTTATCTTCATATTATTATGATTAATGATTATATTATAAATCCCTCTTTTAATTAATTTTGATAGAAATGTATTTTTGTTGAAACCTAGAGTTTCCTGTAATACATGCCATGTTATTATTGTGTATAACTCAAGCCCCATTACGGTTCAATGTAGAGTAAACATGTATTAGGGTATCTTGTAGATTAATATTACCATTTCATATCTTAAAAATGAAAAATAGCATTGTTTTCTCATATAATAGACGTTACATTCAGTGTTGTGTAAGATGAAAACTATCAAAAAGATTAAATTTATTAGAAAATATATATTTATGAAAACCTCAAGGAGTTACACGACATAATTAATTTTTCATCATCTCCCCACTTTTATTGTTTTAATTATATAAATAAATAATAAATTTTATTTTGAAGAAATTATTATTATTTTAGAAATATAATATTTTATTTACCATTTAACAACCATATATATTAATTTATATATAATTTTGAGACCAGACATGTTTTATAGTGGGTGATACACAAAAAACCGAAAGATATATAACTAAGGAAGAATTATAAATAAATTAATATATATCCACATAATTGCTATGTAACAATATATATAAACTAAATATGTAGTATATGTGTAAATAAAAAATGGGCATTTTAATCACTAAGGCAATAGCCAATTCAAATAGTGTACCTTAATATCAAATAAGATAAATTCATGTTGTAAAATCAATAGTTTTTAGAAAATTGGTTTTTATATGTTTTATAATAATATAGATAACATTATTTCAAAATACTATATTGATAAAAATAAAAATATAACATTGATTTTATTTGAAATTGTTAGGAATTTATTTTATGAATTATTAATATTTTTGAAAAATATAATTTCATATGAAATTTTTTGAATTATATTATTTTAAAAATTTAATGTCGCATTATTAAAAAATATTTGAATTGTAAAAAAAATACACATTTATATTTATAATTTCAATATTATTTTACGAAGTGTTATTTCGATTTTTCAGAAATTGTTGATTATTTTGTGAATTTTAAAAAACATCAAGTGCTATCAAAATGGTAAATTTAAAGAATATATCCTTAAATATGCAACACTAAAACCATTTTAAATTCTTTGAATTAATAAAATATATATTTAAATTTTAATAATATAGATTTCTATATAGCATTTTAAATTAATAAAATTTATTTAAAATGTTTTCATTATCTTATGTAATAATTTCAAATAAAAGTAAACGTTATTTGAATTTTAATTTACAAAAATAAAATTTTGGAAAATTATATTTAGAATTTATATTAATGTTAATTTATTATTATTTTTTTAAGAGACCATCTTATATAATGAAAACCAAAAACCTTTATTTTTTTGTCTTAATTAAATATTTTTGGATTTAAAAAACTATTTCTATGATACAATTTCTGCCTATTTCATGTGCTAGTTATAAAGATTATTTTTCCTAAAAAGAAAAATTTTATCTAATAAAATAAATTTCAGATTTGGAATCAATATCTCAAAATTATTTTTTATAATATAGTAATTACATAAAAAACTACTAAACACGGTATACGAAAATATGGAAAAAGTTAAAATTCTACGACTAAAGGGCATAAAAATATTGTTAAAGCATGTGTGAAAATGAATGGTTGAGGAATTATATATAATAACTCATCTTATAGTCTATATTTATCCATTTTAGAGTCTTATTTATATGTGTAAAATGTTCTATAATTATATTATGAAGAAATGTTCCTAAAAAATGATTCTCACCACATATAAAGGTGTCCTCTCACCACCCCTTCAAACCTACTGAAAAAATTTTGTTTAACAGAAAAAGAAATACATTTTTCATTCCATAAAATTATCATCATATTCTATGATCATATTGTGAAGATACATTTTACTATGTACTATTTTACCAATGTTCCTTCCATGTAATACCTAATACCTCAACATGATTAATATTCTCCTGACTTCTCTTCATTTTATTTATAAATTCAAAAATATAATTTTCTAATTCAAATTATAATCAATTTCTTTTTATACTGAATTTAATTTTATACACATTTACCTATTTTTTATGTAAATAAAAATTCACTTATATGTGTTTCTTAGTCTACCACCATAATGAAGCAATTCCATCTATTTTCTCCACCACCTCTCTTAGAAAATACTATGGGTAAAGTATAAGAATAAATTCACTATATAATTTATAATTATTATTAATAATATAAAAATTATAATATATATTATTTCACTCTAATTTATCATGAAATAAAAATTTTAATCATTTTTAGTATATAATACAACCTCTATGAGGAAAGGTATCTCATTTTACATGTAGTTTCATAGTTCTTATTTATGACAACCTAAAATATTACAAACCAACATATAAGTGACATTATAATATAATTATGACTCATAAATAAGTATGTTATTCCAAAAATTATCATCTTTCATAATCAGAATAATCCATTAATTAATGTATGTTACTGTGTGCGTAGGTCTAACCACTTACATGAACATTGCTATAAAATAATATCACAGATGTTTAGGAGAAAATATTGTTCTAAAATATATTATATATATATATATATTATTTTTTTTGTCAATGTTAACATGAATATTAAACATTATGATTAAGATACCAATGTTTGTTCATGAAAATTCATAGAAACATGTCCGTATTCAATTTTATCATTAAGGATAGTAACCAAGAATATAATATAATTAAATTATTAAATTATAAATAATTATAATAATTAGTTATATTAACTTCTTTTTATCTTTTAATAATATATTTTTGGATAATAACATATAATTACAATGTTATTTTGAATGTAGTTCAAAATGGTCATGATTACTGACACCTAATACAAAAAATAGATGAAAACTATCTAATCCACATTTAAAGAATAATTATAAATAGTATTTATAAATGATTATAGATATTAAAATGGATCAAAAATGGTTGATTAAGATATTTTTTTATATAGTATATTCATGCACTTTTTTAGAAGTGATTAATGTAGGGAAGGGGTTATTTGTCAAAAAATTTATTTATTGAGAGATATTTTGTGTATGAAATATGATATCATTACTACGGTGTGATGAAATAATAATGAATTTATTTTTTAAAAGTTAATTTATATCATTGGATTTAATGACCCATGTCAGGTTCATTTTTATAAGACCATTTATTCAAATGATACTAGGGTAGTAAGCATTTCTACTTACTCAACTTTTTTTATTGAATTATAATAATTCTTCTTGAAAATTATTATTCTAAGATTTGTATCATACCTTGTATGAATTTATATCAATGTAAATTATATTCCTCTCAAGCTATAATATCCTTTTAATCATAATATATTTCCACGATGAATCACATCCTGAAACATTATATCATTTTCGATAATAAATCGCATCCCCTATAAAAAACATTCCACCTTATTGTTAATATTTTAATTTCCTCCTAACATTATAATTTATATTAACTATGTGTAATCTACTATGACCATCATATTTTTTCCCATATTTTAAAAAGGTTGTTTTGTTACTATTTTTAATAATGTGGGTTTTCAATAATGTTATATAAAAATATTAGAAGGTTTTTTTTGTATGAAAATAAATTGTATTAGCATCCTGACTAATATAAGTACCCAAACTAAACACATTACATAATCTTGAATTAAATGAATAGTTCACATTGAGGATATTTTCAAGATTAAAGTTTTTTTATAAGTATGCCATAATTATTACATTGCATCTCAAAAATTAAAAAGTAGACACTTCTTCTCAGTTTTAATTTCTTCATAAAATAAAAATACTTTAAAAAAAGTGTCATGTCTAGTTCCATATTTTAGACAAAATTACTTTTACTTGATACCATCTTTGACCTTATTCATCATAAAGTCCTCTGAAAAAACATTTCAAAAAATGGGCTGATCATAAAATGATCAGTAAGGGTTATAAAATAAATAAATAAACACGAGTCCATCAAAACATAATATTTTTAACATACCTCAAGAAATCATAAGATTTCTTAATAACACATTTAAAGAAAAAATCCTAATGATAAATTGTGTCATCCATATCATACATACATTTTAGTTATTTCTTCTACGTTGGGAGTTACGTTGGAATACCCATAAAAGTATATTCCCTATATATCTTAAGAGAAACATTAATGTTTACCTCCATCTCATTACCCAACGGTTTGGAGAACTATATCTAGCTCACCTACCCTTGGTTTATCATGGAACCACCCATATACATAAACAATGCCCATGAACCATAACATATTAATAACACATAAAATAAGCTTAAAGTAAAGATAACATTTCCAACATTAAATCACAATATATAATCTCAAGATATTAAAATAATCAATGAATTATAAAAACCATTTTCAATATAAAATACCTATAAGGGGTATATAGTATTTATATTATTTTTATAAACACTACTACTTGTTAAGGAATCCAAAGATCATGTGATACTCATGGTGGTGGAAAAGGACGTTGTCATTGTGTATGTTAAAAAGAAACATTATTTTTTTGTTTAGTAAAACGCTTCGTAGAAAAAGTTTTATTTGAATGAAATTAAAGGTAAATTTTTTTAGGCCCAATATAAAATAAATACTTGTAGAAATGTAAATATGCCTCAATGAAAGGAGATTTAGACAAAGTCCACTACCTTGTGTCCGAATTGACCTATTTGTTCTTTAATCTATTAAAAAATAAACCAAATTTAATTTATACTTTATTAATAACCTATTTAAAATTTATTATTCCTTTTATATCATTTATTACATTTTTACAAAAATTATGTAAACATTTATGTTAATAATGGTTGTTTTGTCGATATTGGGTACTTGAGTCAAAAATGAACTTCTTATAATTACAAGATGCCCATGTGGTTGGAATTTACATATATTTAGAATTTTATTCCTGATTAAGATATCATATATGTCATATATATATACATTATATATTTGTTTTTATAATATTACATAACATTTTAAGATAAGAAATGAAAATCACTGTTTTTGGAGGCGGTAAGCTGTACGTACACATGAACACTACATTCATTTCTATTTCATATTTAATAGAATGAGAAATATATGATACAATGGTATATCATAATTAACATATAATATCATTTATAATTTCAGTATCTCCTTCATTTATACATTCAATGTATGGAATGAACGAGTCATATCACTTTTTTCGGGGCGGTATTCTGCACTTCCTCAAATGATATTATCATATTTACCAATTATGGAAACCTGAAAGGTGTGCTATAAATAAAAAATACAGGAAAAAATATAGATATAATATATATTAAAAATAAATACAGTGCCATCATAATGACCTTTATTAAAGGTGATAAGAGGTAATTGAACAAATATTTTTTCCTGATGCAGTAGTTCATCATCCACAGAAACATAATGTTCTTTACACATTAGATGGAGGTGTGTGGACCTGTAATTAGAATCCTCCTCATTATAAAAACCTAGTATATTGAGGATACAAGTGTTTTTATGTAAACAAGTAATAAGATGATAATAGGGAGTGAATAAGTATAATAAAAGAAGAGAACTTGAGGAAACACCATACTATTAAATCAGGTAACTGCCTTTGGTTTGAACCAAAAGGCTTTCTTAATGTTCTTTGTTACTATTGTAAGTCTTATAGAATGAATAGAGGGATTATGGGATCTTATTTGGGTAGATTTTGGATGAGACGTGGCACATGAGACGTGTGATTAATGGGATAGAGGTGAGGTCTTTTTTAAGGGGGGCTTTTAGGAATGTTTTAAAATATTATTTTATTATTAACAATATTTTAGTTTCAAAATTTCCAAAATTTATTATATACAAATATAATAGGACTATTATTTGATGTCCTCTCATCCAATAGGTTTAGTTAAGTTTTTGTTTCCAATTTAACCTTATCATTTACCTATAACCCTTAGTTAACTAATTTGACACTTACCATGTATTCTTGTATATTAACATTATAAAGTTAATATAGTTACTATAAAATTACAATCGAAGGAAACATATTTCCTAAATGACATTTTAAACCTCATCTAAGTCATTTGGATGAATCATAAATTTTTAATATTATTATATCATTTAATAAAATATTAATTGTTTTAAAAAACTCATTTATGTCAATTTATAAACTATTCATATCAAGACTTATAAAAAATATATAAAAACATTATTATTTCATAAAAACCTCCTTATATTAATTATAACAAGTAATTAATATTCCAAATTTTTTTGAATGTCATAAATATTTTGAAAAAAAAATTATTTTTACAATTATAATAGAACTTATTTGATTCCTTTATTAATGAAGCAATTAAGGCACAATAATAATATATCATAATTAGATTTAATTATTTAATGTCTAAAAATTATAAATAAAAACCCATGATGTAGCTAATTTTATTTATATTTCAAAATAAAATTTATAGAGTAATTTAAAACTTATATAACCACATCTAATAATTTATTTACTAAAAGATATAGGTTAATGTTATTTTTTTCACTACATAAAAATAATTAATACAAACTGTCATTATCACTATTATGTGGATCCATGGGGTCCCAAAATAGTCCCAAGGAATTCCCTGGTCAGAAATGTATTAAAAAATAGGATTAGGACACATTTTAGGGTAATTTAAAATTATTATAATATTATTTTTTACCCTTATTTAGCATATTTACCCTTTTACCATGGTAAAAAAATATTTATTGAAGTAAGTATTTATAATGCATAAAAATAAAAGTAACGTATTTAAAAAAAATTGTAACTCCTGATTCCATATATGGAATCCTTTTTACCAAATTCAAAACACATAAGTTGCAGAAGATAATTTTATATTAATTTTCATTGTCAAAACAAAAAAACCAAATTTTTATGAAATAATAACTATCAAAAGATTGACACTCTCTTATATCCAATTTCCTAGTGAAATTACATCCAATGACTAAAAATAGATTGAATGGTAAAAATAAAATCTAATTACACATTAAAACCAATTAAAATGATAATCAAACCACATAAATAATGTAGATAAAATGCATTTTTTAATTAAAACGTGGTGTTTTTCACTATTCATTCAAAAAATAACATTCTTCGAAAAAGGAAAAAGATTTACCCAGAATAAATTTTGATGTCCTGATTCTAAATAATAATTTTATTTTGTCATATAGAACTTTTAAAAGTGAAAAAAACTAGATTTAAAATGTTTTCCATATCAAAAGGTGTTAAAACAACCTTTTAAAGATTATTAGAGTATTAATGCTTAAAATCAGACTCTTTATTATTTCAAGCCCATAAATATTTATTGGATAAATTTAAAAACATTTTAAAAAAATTGTATAATAATATTTTAGTTATTTTTGTTCATTCCCACAATTACAACAGCTAGGCATTACCCACCATGTTAAATAATAATATTATATTAATATTTTTTAGTATAACTCAACGTTTTTTACAATGTAAGTTTTCAAAGAAACCCACTATTTCGTATGAGGAATGCCATAGAACTTAGATACCCCTTTAATGTAAATTTAATATTTAATTCACAAATAATAATAAAAATTAAAATTTAATATTATTTATTTACATGGGGTGTTACATCCATCCCCTTATTTGGAATTGCATCATCGCAATTTCATTCCTTAATCATATAAGTTGTGGTATTTTCTCCTCATAGAATTTTCAGATTCTCATGTTGCCTATGCAACTATATGGGGTTTCCACAAAAAAGTTACTAGATGTATTGCCTTATTTCTCAACACATGCTCTCTTTGGTCATGAATCTCGACTGGTTATTTCTCCTAAGAGAAATTTTCTTCAAACTGAACTAACTCTAGACTCAATAAAATATATTCATCTGGTATATACATCCTCATCATTGAAACATTAAAAACATTGCCTACCGAGGATAAAACTAGAAGAAAATCTATTCAATATGCAACTGATCTAACCTTCTCCATGATTTCATAACTTCCAATGAACCACAAACTCAACTTTCACTTCTTACTAAAATGCATCACACTTTTCTATTGAGAAACATTAAGAAAGGCATGATCAATAACCATGAAAGAAAGATCCTTCTTCCAGTTATCTGCATACCATTTCTACCTTCTCTGAGCTGTTCTTATGTACTTCTGAATCAACTAAACGTTTTCTTCCATCAATTCTACCAATTTTGGTCCCATCAACATCTTTCACCTATGTTATCCCAAAAAGCATAAGTTCTACACTACTTCCAATATAATTCCTCAAATGGATCCATCTGTATACATCAATAAAAAATATTATTAGAAGAAAATTCAACCATAGAAAGATGATGGTACCAACTTCTCTGGTAATTCTACGAACCATCACTTGGAATATCCTCCAAGGATTGAATTGTTCATTTTTACTACCCATATTATTGCAGATGAAAAGCCGTAAAAAATTTAATTCTATACACAATGACTTCTGAAGGACATTCGTAAATTTAGAAGTAAACCTAGGATCATGATTAGATAAAATATAGAGGGGAACACAATAAAACCTTATTATATCCTTTATATAAACCCAAGATAGTTGATCTAGTGACATATTATCCCAAATTGAAAGGATATGATAATATTTAGTCAATCAATAAACAATAATCCAGATTGCATTATTACCTTGAGATTTCTTTTGTAATCCGACAATGAAGTCCAGGGATATATTTTCTGATTTCCACTCTAGCACTAGTAAAGGATGAAGGATCCCTTTCGATAACTGTCACTCATCTTTAACATGTTGAAAAGTCAAACACTTGACACTAAAGTCATCAATAAATTTTTTCATTCTATCCCACCTGTAATACTCCCAATGATCTATGTACGTCTTAATACTGTTAGGAAGAACTGAAAATGGATAACTATGAGTTTTATATTATAACTCCTTCTACAACTATGAATCACAAGAAACACATAATCTCTTCCCAACACTAAAAAAACAATCATTATCAATGTTAAAATTAGTGAACTTTCCCTTCGGAACCAACTCTACCTTTTTCTGCAACTCACTGTCTTTCATCTATGCTTTATTAATTATGGATGATAGAGATGATTCCACTGACACTAGAAAATAAACAGAGAAATTTCTTTCACCACAAACATTGTTGATAATGTTAATCAAATAAAAACCCAATGGATCTCCCTCCAAACAATTCATGGTTAATTCAACATTACTAATTTAACTCAAAGAATCATCCACTTTAATTTCTATTCCTAAATACTAATGGATAATGAAACAATAATCCTTGATTAATTCCAAAAATCTCCTCGGTATCATTTTAGTTCAATCATACAAAATATATACTTCAAACATATGTGATCAGTATATATTTCTCACATTAATCCGTAAAATTGATACCTTTATATTTTGAAAGAAAAAAAGAAAAATAGCTAATTACAAATCATTTGTAGGGTAATTTAAATCACAGGGATTCAACACATGTGAGGCACAAATAATTACCTGATCATTATTCATTAGAAAAAAAAACCAAGTCCTTTTAACGAATCATCACTGTAGATAACAAACTCACCATTTTTGGATGGCAATTCCAAAAATGGAGTATTCACTAATCTTCTTTTAAATTCCTAAAAACAATCATAAAATTCTATTATCTAGATGAACATAACACATTTTCTTGTAAATTTAGTCAGTATTCTAGATAACTATGAAAAATATTCTATAAACCAAAATAACATCAATAAACACAACCACAAAATTATCAATAAAATCGCATGAAATTTATATTCACAAGATCCATGAATATAGAAGGTGTATTGGTAATCCCAAATGGCATAACCAAAAATTCATAATGGCCATATCTAGTACAAAATATGGTTTTGGAAATGTATACTTCCATTTCTTTCAACTGATGGCACTCTAAACTCAATTAAATCATCGAAAAATAATGTGATCCCTATAGTTGATCAAAAAAATCATCGATATGTGGGATAGGATTCATGTTCTTAGCATTTATTTTATTCAATGCTCAACAATCAATGTAAAGTCTCATTTAACCATCTTTCTTTTTAACAAACAAGATAGGATCGCCCCGTGGTGATATTCTAGGTCGAATGAAACCATTATCTAATAACTCCTTCAATTGCCTCATTAACTCTAAAAGTTCAATTTAATCCATTTGATAAGGGGTTTAGAAATTGTCTTTGCATCAAGATCTATGTCAACAGAAAATTCAACTTTTAAATCATGTTTTATAATAGGATACTCATCAGGAATAACATCAAGATAATAATTTATCAAAAGAACATCATTAATATGTACAATTACTTTGTTTTCAAAAATATGTTCAATATAATATTCATTTCCTTTTTTTACTAGTTTCCCAGCTTCCTGATATGTTATCAAAATTAAGTGTTAATTCTTGTACCCAAACTGGAAAACTTTCAGAAAAGAAACCACATTATCCTTGTAGTCAATCTTAGTATGATAAAAGAAAATTCAACCAATACCAAAAATAACATTAAATTCTACTAGTGGAAAAATAATAAGGTTTGCAGGTAGATTCTTTCTACACACAAAGATAGGATGGTTCTTATAATTTCTTTTTGTCTTAAAATTTCATCCATGTGTTTTTACTATATTTTTAGGATTCATTTCTTGAGATGTAATTCACAGTTTACTAGAAAACTTCTCAGAAATGAACGAATTTGTAGACCCTGCACCAAACACACATTGGCACAATCTGAACAAACTAATAATGTACCTGATAGTATATTATTTTATGGCCCAACATCTACTGAAGTAGTTTTAATGGATTTAACCATCCATTTCTGCATGTAGTTGAGATTCTTTCCCTCAGTTGAGTTCCTAGTTGGACACTCATTTTTATAATGACCCATTTTATTTCACATAAAATATTTTACTTACTGTAAATAATATTTTTCCATACCATTACCATAATATTTTTATGTGCAAATTACAAGCCTTATTCCCAATTTTACCACATCAGTAGAACTTACAAGAATTAAAAACTCATTCCTCAGTTGATCGCATTGTCGAGCGCGTCAAATTAGTTGTTTGATTTTGACTAGAATTTCTGCAGTATAGCAGCAACCCTAGGTTGTCTCTAGACGGATCCTTTGATCATTAATTCCATAATGTGGTTCTGATTATAAAGGTAAAATGGTAGATGGGGTTTTATAATACATGGTTTTGATGATTAATATTGAAAATAAAAAATAAAAGTGATAAAACAAAGTAGAAATGAACAGGATTGATTAAAAGTGATCAACCTGGGGAAGTCTAGTGATGTCCATCCTTTATCGATTCAAGGGATGGGGTTATGATCTTTTAATAACTGTTTTGTAACACTTATTAATATATTGTTACTTATTTTATGCTAGGATACCTCCTAGGGTTGATTTTAAAACACACAATGATTCACTGGACACCACAGATGATTGAGTGATTTGTGTTTGACATCTTAACTGAAATTCACCAAGGAAACACCCGAAGAACTCGATGTGCTATCCAGGTTTGTATGTTACTTCTTTGTGATACCATGACATAAATTTTCATGATCTTGACAGAGCTTATGTGAGTTAAATTAACCAATATGATCTCCAAAAACACCGCAATTGAATGTGGGAAGAAAAAGGGATGAACGGTGGGTGAAACATCACATGAAAGGGTACCCCCAAACGTGATCATTTGAGTTAAGTATAACATACTAGTATATAACAAAATTAAATAAAAATAAAATATGAGGAAAAACAACATAAAACCTGGAATTAAAAAGATCAATCAAAATAATACAAGATTAAAGCAAGGGATTACATCACATTCCTCCCTGGTTGATCACAAGGGGTTTAGAAACCCATGGGAGGGGAAGAAGAAGAAGATGTTGAATTAGAACATCCCATAGCCTCTAGAAAAGCTAGGGATCTTAAGAAGAATCATTGGGAACTCCAAAATGGAAGAATCTCTCCTCATGAACGAACATGCAAATGGGGTTCCCATGGTGTCTTTTTATAGCCAAAATGAGAAGTGGTTTTGGGAACCTAGATTTTGATAAACTACATGGAGAAAGGTTTTTGGCACATAGAAAGTCGAATCTCTCTATTGAAAAAACTGAAAAGTTGTATCCCCACATCATAGCTATAACCACTAAATGTTTGGAATAATTTGGAAAAATAATGCTCAAGATATTGATAACATAAAGAATTCCACTTTTGACATTGTGCATATTAGGTTGCTTGGATAGATTAGTTTGGATGGGCTCCATAAAGCCGAATCAGGATAGGCTTCCATGATATGAAATGTAGAAAATTAAATTTTTTATTGGAACACAAAATATTATCCCATTTTCATGCACGGATTTCGCATACTATTCAAAATAGTTGACATATGTCCATGGATCCAAGCAATTTTGGCCCATTTTTCTCCAACTTCATCACATGCCCTCCAAATCATCTCCACCTGCATTGAAATAATAAAAACAAGTAGCATTGCACATTCTAATATTTATTAAAAATAATTACCTAATTCAAAAACATAAAGTGAAATTTTCTATTATATGTGGATTATTCATTAAAAAAACTTGATTAAAATAGCGGTGTAAGGGTGGAATAAAAATGTGAATCATGGTATGATCACACCCCCACACCTAAACATTTTAACTCCTAGGGAAAGTCACATATCCAAATAAAATGATGAATATATATATATATTTCCAACATCATGATGATTTAGCCTTTGATGAAATTATAATTCACATAAGTAATTTGATCAATGAATGAACCACACCAAGGAGTTCTTCCCAGTGAAAATGGAAAAGGATGTCTCAAAAATCATATCATAATACAATTAAAAGAGATCTATGACACCAACATGAGCAAGTAAATAAAAAGTCAATAATTACACTAACTCTCCAGGTGTGTGTGTGAAAACCAGTCCATGCTATTCTTTCCAATTTCTATCAAATAAATATAGGTTATTTTAACATTATTCAGCATTAAATGATTTTTCACAGAACCTGTCATACATCATTTGCAATCATATATCAAGACCCACTAACTTAATCATTCCCAGAAGTCAAACCATGGTCTTCCGAACTAGATATCTCCATATGTTGTACATTTAATCACCCCCTTCTTTATTTATTTTTTAGATGTGGATTTGGAAAAAATCTCACACTCACCTCTAAACCCTTGTTTGATCTCCTCATGACACTAATTTCAATAGTTATAACAAGATCAATGGTTGAGTAGGGGTGGTTTTGGACCTGCCCAAGTCACAGTATTTTTTTGAGGGCGTACAACAGTCATACATTACGTACACACGCATAGGTCAATCTTGTACCGTAATGAAACAGATCAGATAAAGAACAAACGTATGGAAATATCATTTAAAGAAGAAAAATATTAACACAAAATATATTTACCTTATAATAAGTAATAAATATTCACACATTGTGGATTGGTATAAGTATTTGTGGACATATTACTGAGACAGTTTTCCCAAAAACTACTCACACAAGGGTTATCAATCATCTCAATGTTTTTACATAGATACGACCATTTATATCATTGATAGAAAACTAATTCACTAAAAAAAGAAAATCACTCCATGATGTTAAATTCATAAAAATATTATTTTTAGCCTTCCTTATGATATTTTTACTTTTCCAGATTTATGGTCACAAAATCATCAAACATCAAAATTGTTGATGGGGAAAAATGAAAATTCCATAAATAAGGCTAAAAAGAGAAGAAAGGAGAAAACGATGAAAATTTCTAACTATCCTAGGAATGTATCCACCCCCGACACCTAGAATGTGTAGTGTCCTCACTGAAATAATTGAGAATGTGAGAAGGAAGGATAAAACATGGTGTGTTTTATTGGTATGATGTGTTGAGAAGGTGGGTTTCCTCCACTGGATTCTTCAAAAAAATTTCATAGAAATGTTTATGTCGCTGGCCATTAACGGTAAGACTTCGTCCACTCTGCTCATAAAAAACCTGTATTGCACCAAAAGGGTAATCATTAGTAACAGTATAAGGACCGAGCCATCAAGATCGAAGTTTACCTAGGTAGAGCTTAAGCCTAGAATTGTACTTGTGGACCTTCTCACCAATATAGTAATTCCTCTGGTGAATCATTCTATCATTAATAGACATTGTGTTATCTTTATAGATCCAGGTGTTATCATATGCATCACTTCAAATTTCATCCAACTCTTGAATATGACACTTTCTTTGCTCACCTGCATCTGAAAGGATCATATTACATTGTTTAACAGACCAATATGCACAGTTTTGTACCTCCACTAGTAGGTGAAAAGCCTTTCCAAACAAAATTTGGTATAGTGACATTTAGATTGGGATTTTAAAAGCTGTATGGTACGCCCAAAGTGCATCATCCATGCGTAAACTCCAATACTTCCTATTGGGTTGTACCAATTTTCCAAGATTTTTTTAACATTAGAATTTATATTTATGCTTTTCCATTAGTTTGAGGGTGATATGAAATGGAGACTTTATGATCAACATCATACTTACGAAGAAAATTTTTCATGTTGAGATTGCAAAAATGTGAACCCTAATCACTAATGATGAATCTTGGTAAACCAAACCTACTGAAAATTTTGGTCCTCAAAAAATCAACAACCAATCAAGACTCATTGGTCCTGATGGACTTTTCATCCACCCATTTAGATACATAGTAATCATCCAATAAGATGTACACAAAGCCAAATGGATTTGGAAAAGGGCCCATGAAGTCAATGCCCCATGCATCAAAAATTTCACAGAATAACATGGGTTGTTGGGGAATTTCATACCTCTTAGAGATATTCCCTATACAATAATGGCCAATATATTCCTGAGACATGGACCTGTTGAGTTGTACGTTGAGATCCAAAGTGGCCCCCACATGCCAAAGTGTGGATGAAGGTCAAAACCGAGGTGAACTCATGGTCAAGGACACATCGACAAAATACTTGGTTACTATAAATTATCTAAAAGTATGGGTCATCCCAAATGTACCAATGAGACTCATGCCTAAGTCTCAAGGATTGTGCAATGAAAAATTAGTGGGGACCCGAGATGTTGCTAGAAAATTCACAATGTCTGCATACCAGGGGGTAAGGTCCACAACATCAGAAAAGTTCTCATGAGGGAAGAATTCTCTAATTGGTAGGGGTGAGCCAACATGATGGTCTAATGGTGGGAAATCCTACTAATGTGGTCAGATACCACATTCTCCACCCCCCTTTTATATTTAATTTTAAGGTCAAACACTTGGAGGAGGAGCATCCAATGAATGAGATGGGGTTTAGTTTCAGGTTTCTTTAAGAGAAATCGAAGGGTAGAATGGTCAAAAAACACAATCACTTTTGACCCAAGAAGGTATAAACAGAATTTTTTCAAGTCAACCACAATAGAAAGTAGTTCTTTTTTGTGGTTTTGTAGTTTAACTGGGCAGGGTCAAGGGTATGCGAGGCATACGCAATGACATGAGGAGCCTTCTAAACGCTTGGTGTTAAAACATCCCCAACTACAATGTTAGAGGCATCACACATAAGCTCGAAGGGAAGATCCCACCTTGGAGGTTAAATGATGGTAGGTGATGTGAGAAAATTTTTTAGTGAGTTGAATGTATCCTCAAGATTTTTATCTAACACAAACTCATTATCTTTTTCCAAAAACCTTGACAATGGAAGTGCAATCTTACTAAGGTCTTTAATGAATCGGCGGTAAAAAGCAGCATGACCCAAGAAAGATCGCACCTCACAAACACATTTTGGATATGAAAGGGTTGAAATTAATTCAATTTTTGATTTATCCACATGAATTACCTTATTTTAAAAGACATTCCCAAGAACGATCCCCCGCTCAACTATAAAATGGCATCTCTAATAATTTAAAACAAAATATTTTTCAATGCAGCGGCGGAGGACAAAACCTAGGTGTTCCAAACAATCATAAAAAAAGATCCATATAATGTGAAATCATCCATAAAGAATTCCAGAAAACTCTTAATGTACTCATGAAAAAAATACTCAACATACATCACTGAAAAGTACCAGGAGAATTACATAGACTAAAAGGCATCCTTCTATACGCAAATGTGCCAAATAGACTGGTAAATGTTGTCTTTTCTTGGTCACCAAGGGCTATAAGGATCTGGAAATACACCAAATATCCATCAAGGAAATAAAAATGGGACATAAAGACCAATCATTGTAACATTTGGTCCATGAAAGGTAATGTAAAGTGGTCTTTCCGCGTTTCTTGATTCAGTCGACGGAAGTCAATACAGACTCACCAACTATTTTGCACACGTATTGGAACCAATTCATTCCTTTCATTTAACACCACTGTTTTTCCTATTTCTTAGGCACAATTTTCACTGGGCTAACCCATTTACTATTAGATATAGGATAAATGATCCCCACAGTAATTGATTTACTGACATCCAATTTTACCACATCAAAGAGAGTGGGATTTAAACGGCGTTGACATTGTCTTACAGGCTTATCCTAATAATCCAAAAGTATATGGTGCATACAAATAGATGGGATAATACTGGGAATATCATCCATTGTCCATCCTATTTCCTTTTTATACTCTCTCAAAAGTTTGAGATGTTTTGATTCCTGTTCTGGAGAGAGGTTATTGGAAATAATGACGGGCAGTTGGTTAATACCCTCATTATATGCATATTTTAAATTAGAAGGAAGTCTTTTAAGTTCCAACATCGATGGTTTCTGGATTGAGGGAGAGGATTTAAGGGTAGTGAGGTCCATTAAACTGTCAATATGCTCATGTTTACTCTCTAAAAATGGAGAATCTATAGAAATTAGATTTACAGAATCATCGACGGTCATGTGTACCTCATAATGAAAATACTCATCAATTAAAGAACAAAATTTAAATGTTTAAAAACCCACACAACAGTCAAAAGATGACTCAAAAATCAAATCATCATAGGGTGAAGAAGAAGAAAATGAATCAGAGTATGGGTCGAGAAGAGAATTGTGTGTGTGTGGATCATTTGAGAGCACTTCCATCGAATAGATAGGAAGAGTGGAGTGCTCTTCAATGGGGTGTTTCATGGCCTCAGGGATGTTAAAGCTGACCTTTTCTCCACTTAATTCCATGGAAAGCATACCATTATGAACATTGATGATCGTCTTTTCATGTTTTTAGGCATGGCCTCCCAAGTATGAGAGGAGCATGTCCTTGGGTTCAGGTATCTTCCATATCAAGAATGTAGAAATTAGAAGGTAAGATGAGATTATTCACTCATACAAGGACATCCTCAATCACTTC
The DNA here is from genome assembly GCA_963277665.1 of Viscum album. Classification (NCBI taxonomy): domain Eukaryota; kingdom Viridiplantae; phylum Streptophyta; class Magnoliopsida; order Santalales; family Viscaceae; genus Viscum; species Viscum album. The sequence goes on along the minus strand of OY728157.1, from coordinate 1,066,555,308 downwards.
TTTTAGATGTTTTGTACTCTGTTTGGAAATTTTCCCGACAACGCATGTTGGTTGAAGCTCTTCAACCAGTAGATAAGTATACATAGAGTGAGGCATTAGATTAATGGAAGAACATAAATCTACCATAGCATCAGAAAATAAGGTCTCCCCTATGGTACACTGTATCGTGAATGTGCCTGGGACCTTTCATTTTGTTGGAATTGCTGGATGAATCAAGGCCGAGACATTTCTACCCAACTTGACCCTCTCATTCCCCTTCATCCTCCGTCTATGGGTGCAATGTTCTTTAAGAAATTTTCCATAACGGGGAATTTTATTGACTACATCCAGCAAAGAAATATTAAATTGATATTTTTAAAATGAATCCATTATCTCATTATAAATATCATTATCAAAAAAATTATTAGATTTAGAGAGTCTTTGTGGGAAAGGAATAGGAATGGATTGTTCATTTCAATCATCAATGATAATTTGATTTCCATTTTAATTTTGTTTTTCATTACATGAAATTAGTGAGGGTTGGGAAGGAGTGTTTTCAAGAGGGGGACATACATGTTTCATAGAATCAGTTGAAGTAGAAGCTCCTTTACCACTACGAAGTGTAATTTCACATACATTACCTTTTTTCCTTTGGATTGAAAATAGGTTGTTTTGGTAGTTGTCCTGATCCTTGCATCTTAATCTAACCGATGGTGTTCACCAATTTTCCAACGTGAGTTTGTAGGTATTGAATTGCCAATTGTGTGGTCTGTTGGAACTGACGGTTCTGGGTTGAAATTTGATTCACCATATCCTCGAGGCATGGTTCATTTTTTGGAGGATGAGGATGATTGTTTTTATAGGTTTAAGAATAAGAAGTTTTCATACCATGGCCTTATTGATACCAATTCTGCTTGGGGTTGCTTGAGTTTCCTCCTTGTCAGTACTAGGGTTGTGCTTACCACCCTGAATTTGGATTTGGCCTGAATTGTTCTTGCTTGAAGGGAGGTGCTTATTGGAATGAATTCCCTATGAAAACAGCTGCAAAAGACTTAGATAAATTTTGAAGTTGTGGGCACTGGTCAGAAAAATGAGTGTTATCAGAACAAATACCACAATGCAATGGAATAGAAGTAGAGTGCGAGTTACCTTGTGATTGAGTAAATTGATTTAGAAGGGTATCCATCTCATCAAGTTTAGTATCTACCTTTTGTTCTAGGGTGGAATGACTTACCTAATTAACTCCTTGGGTTGGTGAAATTTCTTCGAGTACCAAATTGTTGTGCATTTTTAGCCATGTTGGCTATTAATTCTCTTACGGGGAAATGAGTTTTATCAACTAGGGCACCACCAGCTACAGCATCAATCATTCCACGTTCCATCGGAAAAAGTCTCTCATAGAAGTATTGGATTAGTAGTTGTTCACTAATATGGTGGTGGGTGCAGTTTGAGCAAAGTATTTTGAATCTCTCCCAGTATTCATGAAGGGTCACTCCTTGTGATTGCCTAATTCCATAGATTTCTTTCTTAATTAATGCAGTTTGGGAGGTAGGGAGGAACTTCTCTAGAAAGGGTCTTTTAATGTCATTATAACCCCCAATTGTGGAATGCAAATAGTATATCCTATCTTTCGATACACCATCATGGGATAAAGGGAAGGCCCTGAACTTATTTAAGTCCTCAGACACATTTTGGGGTTTCATGGTGGGGCACACTATGTGAAATTCGTTAAGGTGTTTATGAAGGTCCTCACTTGGAAGGCCATGGAATTTGTTAGGAAGGTGGATGAGACCAGATCTAAGCTCAAATTTGGCTTCTTCCTCAGGATATTGGATGTATGCATGTTGGTTCTCCATATCAGGGGTAGTTAGTTCTTTTAACATTCGATTATTTGCAGCCATGTTTTTTTGGGTATGAATGGATTCGATTTTGGATTAGTTTAGGACCACTTGAGGTTCCACAAGGGGTTCTTCAATGGTACTTGACTGACCTTCTATAGATTCCTTGATTTTTGTGTGATGTGACTTTTCAATTTTAGGATCAAATTCAAGTAGTGTTCCTTTACCAGATCTAGTCTTGCAACAATGATGTCCTGTTTGAAGGATTGATTTTTTGTTGTGTTTTTTTGGTTTTATATTGATAAAAAAACTTAAAAATTGTGAAATAAAAATATAATTTTATACTATTGAATTAGCGAGGGAGATGGAGAAGAATATAGGGAGAGAGAGATAATGAACACACCAAAAAGAACAAAAAATAAAGACAAAACCCAAAAAAACAATCAAATGGGGGTGGCGTATTTAGGGGAATACTAATTAAGACGTTAAATAAATAAATAAAAATAAATAATGAATAAATAATGATATTTTATCCACAAATCAATGGAAAAATTTGATCGTGTTGTCGAATGCGTTAAATTAGTTGTTTGATTTTGAGTAGAATTTCTGCATTATAGCAGCAACCCTAGGTCGTCTCTGGACAGAGCCTTAGATCATTAATTCCAAAACATTGTTCTGATTATGAAGTTAAAAAAGTGACATGGGATTTTATAATTGTAAAGAACCTTAAATTTCAAGGAAATTTTTTTCTTAATTTTCTTTGGAATTTTACAAGAACGCAGTTTCTGACGGCGCCTGATTCCGAGGCCCGGTGTGCCCGGAATCATTTTCCGAAGTTTGGCTCGGGTACGTTCAGTGAACGGACGAGAGGGTTTTTCTAACTTTTGAACTGGTGCCTGGAATCGAATTCTGAGGGCACCGATGAAATCGCAGCGCCGGTATTCGCTTAGAAACGCCTCTTCCGGAGTTGCGTTTGCTCGGGTATGGTTTTTAATTTTCGGGCTTAAAGTTAAGAAATAAAATAATTTTGCGACAACTTTATTTTATTTCACTTAAGCCACTTGGAAGCCACTTGAAGCCACTTAAAGGCGTCTTGAACTGAGTTGAACTGGATAGGATGCTATCCAGAAATATCCTACCCCCTTGGTAGGATATTTGTGAGGTGGGGCCCGCACGAGCCCCGCCGTTTCTTTCCGCTAAGAAACACACCCGTGAAAACCCCTCTTAATAAAAGTCAACTGACGCGTTTTCTAAATTCTTAACAGACCATTTAATTGGACGGTTTATTTCGTGAATTAAATGGGCTGTTTCTTTCGTGAATTAAATGGGTCGTTTCTTTCGTTGAATTAATTCAACGAATTGATGGATCGTTTCTTAACCAGTTTTTCAAATTCGTTGGCGTAATAATAAAATAGGACCAATGCTTAACCTCTGGTTATTTGCGCTTGAGAAGATTAGGGAGAACCCTCGCAACTTATTCTCCCTTGCGAAGAATGCGAAGAACGCGAAGAACGCCGAACCCGAAAATCGACGACGCCTTCGCCAGAGACGTTCTTCCGATCTCCGATCTCCGATCTCCGATCACCGACCATTCGAGGTGAGTGCTTTCAGATTTACTCTCAAGTTCTTTTCTTTGGTTTTAAACGAAACACAGATTTAAATATTAATAATTTAAATCTGTTGTTCTTGTTTCGCTGAGCTCGCCGACTCAACACCGGAATCCGCGACGACGCGACGCCTCCCCGCGACGACGCGACGATCGATCTCTTCCGCGACGATCTCTTCCGCGAAGAACGCCCGCGCACGACAATCATCAAGGTAGGGATTTATTTTGGAAAATTACCCCTTTTTAATTTTTCTCGTGAACGTTCTTTGAAAATTAAAAAGCCGGTTTTCAATGAACAATTTTATTTTAATTAAAATTGTTGGATCATGTGTTGATCATTTTCTTTCTCCCGGTTGTTTATCTCTAACGCGGAGGGTGCGGGCCAAACGAACACGGCCCGACGACCCTCCGCCGTTCTTCGTTTTGTGCGGATTTTACGGTTGACGACGGAACATGCCGCAACGGACGTTTGACGATCCCGCAGTAAAGAACGGATCCCGGGAGGAGAAACGGCGCAGACGGAAAGGAAAACGGGCCACCCGAGCGACGCCGGCGGCCCGTGGAAGTTGCCGGCGGCGCCCTGGCGCGCCGCCGGACGAAATCCGCCGCGGCTGAAGCCGCGGCGGCGGCGGCCAAACGGACCCGCGGCGCGCGAGTCCGGTTCATCCGGACGGACGCGGCTCAGCGCGTCCGCGGCTCGCCAGCGCGGCCCGCACACGGGCCGCGGTCCTTCCTCAAGCCGCGGGTCAGCGCCCGGGGCTTCCACCCGCGCGGCTCGGCCAAGCCGAGCCGGCTGAGTCGGACCGGCCCTGGCCGGGCCGGGCCGGGCCAGCCGGGTCGCACCCGGGTCGGACCCGGGTCGGGTCGACCCGGTTCGGGCCGACCCAGGGGGGGGGGGGGGGGCGTGCCGGGTCGGCCCGGGCCCGTACCCCCCATCTTCGGACGTTTTCGTTCAAACGCCTGTATCTTGAGCTTCGTGCCTCCAAACGACTCGCCGTCAGCAGCAACGCGATCCTTGGATCGAGACGGTCGTTTCGGTATATCGCACTCAAGGTTTCAGAATACTTTGAGTTCGGCCGGGTTGTTTCGTACACGAGACCAACCGGGCCCTCGGAGCGGAAACGCTCATATCTTGAGCTACGGACGTCCGATTGACGTGCCGTCAGTTTTGTTGAATTCCTCTAAGTGAGACGGATCTTTTGGCATACTCCGCCCGAGGTTTGGACGCAGGTGGAGTGTGGTCGGGTTGGTTTTGCCTTAAAAACCAACCGGGCCCCTGGGACGAAAATGCCAATATCTATCAGACCGGGCGTCCGATTGACGCGCCGTCTGCGACGTTGAGTTCCTGTTGATGATACGGAACATTTGGATACATCAACTTCGGACTTCGTGTCAGTTGATGTATCAGCCTCTCGGCTCGTGGAGCGGACCCTCCCGAACGAGCTTGCAGTGTGCGGGAACCCTAGTGCTGGCTGCGACTGCTACTTCGACAGCGATGACCGTGCAGAGATCCTCAGTGGACTGCGGAGACGACGGTGCAGAGATCCTCCGTGGACTCCGACGACGACCATGCAGAGATCCTTAGTGGACTGCGGCGACGACTGTGCAGAGATCCTCAACGGACTGCGACGGCGACTGCACTCAACAATCCTACGTGGATCAGTGCTACAGGTCCTGTGTGGGCCCGGTCCTGTGTGGGCCCGATCCAGTGTGGGTCCGATCCTGTGTGGGTCAGCGCTCAGCGGTTCTGTGTGAGCCAACGCCTCCAGGTCCTGCGTGGGCCCGGTCCTGTGTGGGCCCGATCCTGTGTGGGTCCGATCTTGTGTGGGTCATTGCGGGGGTTAGTTACCCATCGATCCTTCGTGGGTCCAACGACTTAGATGGATCAGTGACCATCTTTATCGTCATTCGAAGAAGTATACCTGTGTGAGCTGAATCTTGTGTTACTCTTCTTTGTGGATTGTGTTGAGCTATCCTGTGTGGATTTACTGTTTACTCTCCTTTGTTGATTGTGTTGCTCTATCCTGCGTGGGTATGCGTTTTGCTTTCCTGTATGGACTGGGTTGTGCTTGGGCTCGGACGTTAGAGCCGAACGGGAATTGAAGACTTAGGTATATGTATGGGCATATACCTAAGCCGTGTCAGATGTTACTTCGTGATTGTATCTTTCCTTTTTGGATTATCCTTTGTGGATTTCGGGAGACCTTCGGGGGTCTCAGGGTCCCTACTGAGTAGCTTATACTCACCCCTGCACGGGCTATGCCCACACTTCGTGCTGTTGGTTGCAGACGACGGACAGCGCTGATCGTGGAGGAGGCGTGCGGAGTAGGACAGTTCCTGGAGGTGGACCACTGGGCGGGACGTACTCGGAGCGGTTAGGTGGACCCGAGGAGTAGTGGAGGCTATCTGTACCCACCCTTCAGGTGGGACTTCCGGAGGACGGCTCGACGCTGCAATTTTTCCCTTTTCAGTTGCTTTTTTTCCTTTCAGTTGTACTTTACAGTTGGGCTTGTATTTCCGGCCCTCTTTACTTTCAGCACAGCTTGTACAGATTTACTTAGTGTCTACTTTTCTGCTTTCTTACTCTATGGTGCTTGTTTACTTTTCAAAGGCAATGCCTTCCCTTTTTGTTGGGATTTACGCCTTGGTGCTAGTCGCCAGCCCCTGGCCTATGGAAGGCGGGCTTGGGGTAGTCACGGCACGGGCCCCGAGGACGGGTCGTGACAAATTGGTATCAGAGGCGGTCGGTTCTACCGCAGACTCTAATCTTTCTTCTATGTGAAGCAATAGTGTTTAATGTATTGAGTGTGGTTATCAGTCCAGGGAGTCCAGTGTTGGTGCGGCGGCCGACGTATCCATACACCAGGGCCCTGACTTCTGATTCCCGACTTAATGTACGAAAACATTGTTTGCAAGTGTGTTTCATGTTTTCTTTGTGATTACTTGTGTCAGCTCACCAGGTATACTGTTCTGACCGTGGCATAGTTGTTTCCTTTTCAGGATGGCACGACGACAGCAGCCAGCTAGGGTTCCCAGAGTAGGGCGTGACGACAGCCCGCCGAGCGACGAGGCCTCGGTACAGGGCCCGTTGACAGCAGAGGCACCGGCGGTACCTTTACCCACCGAGCCCCCGATGCTTCCAGCCCTGGCAGCTGACGACGCACGACGCCTCGGAGCTCTGCACGAGTTCCAGCGCCAGCGACCACCCAGGTTCCGTGGGGATTCGGACCCCCAGGCAGCCGAGGACTGGCTGGAGGCGGTCGTCCGAGTTTTCAGGCTAGTGAGGACGCCAGCAGACCTCATGGTGATCCTCGCGGCGAGCTTACTACACGCAACAGCCGGACGCTGGTGGAGCCTGATGCTCCAGGTACACGATGAGGCCTCCCTCATCTGGACGGACTTCGAGAGCCTCTTCCGCTCAGAGTTCGTCCCGGCCACCATCCGAGCGGTGCGCATCCAGGAGCTTCTTCAGCTGCGGCAGGGCAGCTTGACGGTCGCTCAGTACGCGGCGAGGTTCACCGACCTTTCTCGGTACTCGACAGACATGGTACGAGACCCCTTCTTCCGGGCCTGGATCTTCGAGCAGGGTTTGAGACACGAGATCAGGGCATCGCTGATCTCCCTCAGCATCCCGACCCAGGCAGGAGTACTGGAGCGAGCCCTCCTGATCGAGAACTTCATGGCTGAGTCCACAGCGAGACCCACCGCAGGGCGGCAAATAGTGGAGTCTTCGGCAGCTGGTAGTCGGCGGATGACTCAGGGTTCCAGGCGGACCAGACCTTCCGGCAGGCGACCTCAGGACGCTGGCTCAGCAGTGCAGGGCACCCGGCCCGGAGCCAGCCTTCCGAGAGGTAGACAGTGCTACGAGTGCGGCGGGCAGGGCCAGATGGCTCATGACTACCCGACCCATCGTACTGAGGGTCAGCAGACGGTGGAGGGGCCACCCAGGCAGAGGCAGAGGGTCAACCGTGGCGATCCGCAGGGAGGAGGCGGACGAGGCAGAGGAGCTGGCCGAGCAGCAGGTGGTGGGCGACGCTTTGAGGCTCTGCCACCACCACCACCAGGAGGCCCGCCCCGACCACAGGGAGCCGGCGGGCAGAGACAGGCTCAGCTCCAGGCAACGGAGGCCTACGACCACGGAGCGCCAGAGATGATTCGAGGTACTATCTGTGTCTATTCCACCCTTGCTACAGTTCTGATAGACACAGGAGCGAGTCACTCTTTCATAGCCACTGCCCTTGTTCGGAGCTCGGAGATTCCGACAGAGCCGTTGGCTCGATCTTTACGGCTAGAGATTCCTACGGGAGCAGACTCGACGATTACGCACTGGTGCCGGCAGTGTGAGCTTACTCTATAAGGCGAGAGCTTCGGCTGGAATCTTCTTGTAGCATCGTCGAGGCCTTACGACGTCATTTTGGGCATGGATTGGTTATCTACGGTCCATGCTCAGATTGACTGCATGAGGCGCAAGGTGCGATGTGTGCGCACCGACGGGAGCAGGTTCACCTTCACCGGCGAGAAGGGAGCCTTAGCAGCACAGGATGGACTCACGCAGAGGAGAGGTCATCCCATCACTCATCAGTTGGCTAGCCTCATCCTGGGAGCAGTTGATGTGTGGAGTCCCAGTTTTCCTGCAGTGGTGGATCAGTATGCGGACGTCTTTCCCGACGACGTTCTAGGACTACCTCCTCGCAGAGAGGTAGACTTTTATATTGACCTGTACCCCGAGACAGCCCCGATATCCACTCCAGCATATCGGATGGCCCCCGCTGAGCTTCGAGAGCTGCGGGTACAGTTGGAGGACTTGCAGGGAAAGGGGTTCATCCGACCCAGTGTTTCTCCCTGGGCTTCCCTGATTTTGTTCGCCAAGAAGGCGGACGGGAGCTTGCGACTGTGTGTCGATTATCGTCGCCTGAATCAGGTGACAGTGAGGAACAAGTATCCGCTACCCAGGATTGATGACCTCTTCGACCAGCTCAAGGGAGCACGGTGGTTCTCGAAGATAGACCTCAGGTCAGGCTATCTTCAGCTCAGAGTTCGAGACGAGGATGTGCAGAAGACGGCCTTCAGGTGTCGGTATGGACACTATGAGTTCTTGGTTATGCCTTTCGGCGTGAACAACACACCAGCAGTGTTCATGAGCCTCATGAACAGGATCTTCCAGCCATACCTCGATCGTTTTGTCGTGATCTTCATCGACGACATTTTGGTGTACTCGACGACGGAGGAGGAGCACGCATACCACCTGCGTGTTGTACTAGACACACTCCGAGAGCACCAGCTTTATGGCAAGATCTCGAAGTGTCAGTTCTGGTTACGTGAGGTCCACTTCTTGGGGCACTTCATTTCTGAGGCGGGAGTTGCAGTGGATCCCGCGAAGATCGAGGCAGTGCTAGCTTGGGAGCCACCCATGAGCGTGACAGAGGTGCGGAGTTTCTTGGGCCTAGCCAGATACTATCGGAGATTTGTGCCGGACTTCTCCAGATTTTCGGCCCCACTCTCAGCGTTGACGAAGAAGGAGAAACCCTTCGTGTGGTCAGACAGATGTCAGCAGAGCTTCCAGGAGCTGAGGCAGAGGTTGACCAGCGCACCTATCTTGAGGTTTCCTGAGGAGGGAGTTGGATACATAGTCTACTGCGATGCATCAGGGACCGGACTCGGGTGTGTCCTGATGCAGGAGCGGGCCGTGATTGCCTACGGATCACGTCAGTTGAGGCCTCATGAGCAGAACTACGCTACCCATGACTTGGAGTTGGCAGTAGTAGTCTTTTCCCTGAAGACATGGCGACACTATCTGATGGGAGAGCGCTTCACAGTCTTTTCTGACCACCAGAGTCTCAGGTACATCTTCTCTCAGAAGGACCTGAACCTGAGACAGCGGCGATGGCTCGAGTTCCTCCAGGACTATGACTTTGAGATAGTCTATACTCCTGGGAAGGGGAACGTGGTGGCAGATGCCCTCAGCAGGAGGACGGGCATCCAGCTACTTGAGGAGGCGACAGAGCAGCTAGCCGCTTTGCAGATATCCTTCGTGGATAGAGACGGAGCAGCCTTCCTTCAGTCTCTCACAGTCTCTCCTCCACTTCTTCAGCGGGTCAGAGAGGCACATCATGGGGATGTTGACTGTGAGACGCGGCGTGCACAGATATCCTCGGGACAGGCACCGGATGGTTTCTCCCTTGGAGCAGAGCACGATGTCCTTTTCAGAGGACGTACCTTGGTACCAGTCGCCGTACGAGAGGAGGTGCTGAGAGAGTTTCACACTTCTCCTTTGGAGGTACATCCTAGAGTGGCAAAGATGTACCAGGATCTCAGGCGACAGCACTGGTGGCCAGGCATGAAGAAGGCTGTGGCAGAGTTCCTTTCACGGTGCCTCACCTGCCAGAAGGTGAAGGCAGAGCATCAGGTACCAGCAGGCTTGGTACAGCCCTTGGAGGTCCCGGAGTGGAAGTGGGACGAGATATCTATGGACTTTGTGACTGGACTTCCACGCACTTCCAGAGGTCACGACTCCATTTGGGTGATTGTTGACCGACTCACCAAGTCGGCACACTTCTTACCCATCCGAGAGCAGGGCTCAGTGGAGAGCTTGGGGCATCTCTACGTTTAGGAGATTGTACGACTTCACGGTGTTACATCGACTATCGTCTCCGATCGGGACGCTCGTTTTACTTCCTGGCTTTGGAAGGGGTTGCAGGAGGCATTCGGGACGCGACTACGTCTGAGCACCGCCTTTCACCCTCAGACGGATGGTCAGACGGAGAGGACCATTCAGACCCTCGAGGACATGATCCGTGCATGTGTCCTCGACTTTGGTCACAGTTTGGAGGACCACATACCCTTGGTGGAGTTTGCGTACAACAACAGCTACCACTCCACCATCGGGATGGCACCCTACGAGGCGTTGTACGGCAGGCCTTGCAGATCTCCTTTGTGCTGGACAGACCCTGGAGAGTCAGCACTTGTGGGACCTGAGATGGTCCGGGCCACGACAGAGAAGGTCCAGGTCATCCAGGAGCGGATGAGGACAGCACAGAGCCGGCAGAAGTCATATGATGACAGGAGGTGGAGGCCACTAGAGTTCGAGGATGGTGACCACGTCTTCTTGTGGGTCTCACCTCGACGTGGTATGAGGAGATTTGGCTGAGGCGGCAAGTTGTCTCCACGCTTCATCGGGCCTTTCCAGGTCCTCAGCAGGATTGGCGAGGTGGCTTATCGCCTGGCTCTGCCACCTCAGTTGCACCGGGTGCACGATGTCTTCCACGTATCCCAGCTGAGGAGATACGTGCACGACCCGACGCACATCACTGACTATGGGGAGCTAGACGTGGATGATGGAGCGACTTTTACGGAGGTCCCAGTGGAGATAGAGGATCGACAGGAGCGGGTCCTATGTGGGCGATCGATTCCTCTTGTGCGCATCAGATGGAAGCATGGGAACCTCCAGGAGAGCACTTGGGAGCGTGAGGCTCAGATGCGTGCTCAGTACCCACATTTGTTCCCCTAGTTTTGATGTATCTTTACGAGGACGTAAAGTCCTGAGGTGGGAGTAATTTAAAGACCCGTAAATTTCAAGGAATTTTTTTTCTTAATTTTCTTTGGAATTTTACAAGAACGCAGTTTCTGACGGCGCCTGATTCTGAGGCCCAGTGTGCCCGGAATCATTTTCCGAAGTTTGGCTCGGGTACGTTCAGTGAACGGACGAGCGGGTTTTTCTAACTTTTGAACCGGTGCCCGGAATCGAATTCTGAGGGCACCGATGAAATCGCAGCGCCGATATTCGCTTAGAAACGCCTCTTCCGGAGATGCGTTTTCTCGGGTATGGTTTTTAATTTTCGGGCTTAAAGTTAAGAAATAAAATAATTTTGCGACAACTTTATTTTATTTCACATAAACCACTTGGAAGCCACATGAAGCCACTTAAAGGCGGCTTGAACTGAGTTGAACTGGATAGGATGCTATCCAGAAATATCCTACCCCCTTGGTAGGATATTTGTGAGGTGGGGCCCGCACGAGCCCCACCGTTTCTTTCCGCTAAGAAACGCACCCGTGAAAACCCGTCTTAATAAAAGTCAACCGACGTGTTTTCTAAATTCTTAACAGACCATTTAATTGGGCGGTTTATTTCGTGAATTAAATGGGATGTTTCTTTCGTGAATTAAATGGGTCATTTCTTTCGTTGAATTAATTCAACGAATTGATGGATCGTTTCTTAACCAGTTTTTCAAATTCGTTGGCGTAATAATAAAATAAGACCAACGCTTAACCTCTGGTTATTTGCGCTTGAGAAGATTTGGGAGAACCCTCACAACTTCTTCTCCCTCGCGAAGAACGCGAAGAACACCGAACCCGGAAATCGACGACGCCTTCGCCCGAGACGTTCTTCCGATCTCCGATCTCCGATCTCCGATCACCGACCATTCGAGGTGACTGCTTTCGGATTTCCTCTCAAGTTCTTTTCTTTGGTTATAAACGAAACACAGATTTAAATATTAATAATTTAAATCTGTTGTTCTTGGTTCGTTGAGCTCGCCGACTCAACGCCGGAATCCTAGACAACGCGACGCCCCCCCGCGACGACGCGACGATCGATCTCTTCCGCGACGATCTCTTCCGCGAAGAACGCCCGCGCACGACGGTCATCAAAGTAGGGATTTATTTTGGAAAATTACCCCTTTTTAATTTTTCTCGTGAACGTTATTTGAAAATTAAAAAGCCGGTTTTCAATGAACAATTTTATTTTAATTAAAATTGTTGGATCATGTGTTGATCATTTTCTTTCTCCCGGTTGTTTATCTCTAACGCGGAGGGTGCGGGCCAAACTAACACAGCCCGACGACCCACCGCCGTTCTTCGTTTTGTGCAGATTTGACGGTCGACGACGGAACGTGCCGTACCGGACGTTTGACGATCCCGCAGTAAAGAACGGATCCCGGGAGGAGCAACGGCGCAGACAGGAAGGAAAATGGGCCACCGTAGCGACGCCGGCGGCCCGCGGAAGTTGCCGGCGGCGCCCCGCCGGACGAAATCCGCCGCGGCTGAAGCCGCGGCGGCGGCGCCCAAACGGACCCGCAGCGCGCGGGTCTGGTTCATCCGGACGGACGTGGCTCAGCGCGTCCGCGGCTCGCCAGCGCGGCCCGCACGCGGGCCGCGGTCCTTCCTCAAGCCGCGGGTCAGCACCCGCGGCTTCCACCCGCGCGGCTCGGCCAAGCCGAGCCGGCCGAGCCAGACCGGCCCTGGCCGGGCCGGGCCGGGCCAGCCGGGTCGGACCCGGGTCGGGTCGACCCGGGTCGGGTCGACCCGGTTCGGGTCGGACCCTGTTCGGGGCGACCCTATTCGGGTCGACCCGGGTCGGGCCGACCCAGGGGGGGCCGGGCCGGGTCGGCCCGGGCCCGTACCCCCCATCTTCGGACGTTTTCGTTCAAACGCCCGTATTTTGAGCTTCGTGCCTCCAAACGACTCGTCGTCAGTGGCAACGCGATCCTTGGATCGAGACGGTCTTTTCGGTATATCGCACTCAAGGTTTCGGAATACTTTGAGTTCGGCCGGGTTGGTTCGTACACGAGACCAACCGGGCCCTCGGAGCGGAAACGCTCATATCTTGAGCTACGGACGTCTGATTGACATGCCGTCAGTTTTGTTGAATTCCTCTAAGTGAGACGGATCTTTTGGCATACTCGGCCTGAGGTTTTGACGCAGGTGGAGTGCGGTCGGGTTGGTTTTGCCTTAAAAACCAACCGGGCCCCTGGGACGAAAATGCCAATATCTATCAGACCGGGCGTCCGATTGACGCGCCGTATGCGACGTTGAGTTCCTGTTGATGATACGGAACTTTTGATACATCAACTTCGGACTTCGTGTCAGTTGATGTATCAGCCTCTCGGCTCGTGGAGCGGACCCTCCCGAACGAGCTTGCTGTGTGCGGGAACCCTAGTGCTGGCTGCGGCTGCTACTTCGACAGCGATGACCGTGCAGAGATCCTCAGTGGACTGCGGAGACGACTGTGCAGAGATCCTCCGTGGACTCCGACGATGACCGTGCAGAGATCCTCAGTGGACTGCGGCGACGACTGTGCAGAGATCCTCAGCGGACTGCGACGGCTACTGCACTCAGCGATCCTACGTGGATCAGTGCTACAGGTCCTGTGTGGGCCCGGTCCTGTGTGGGCCCGATCCTGTGTGGGTCAGCGCTCAGCGGTTCTGTGTGAGCCAGCGCCTCCAGGTCCTGCGTGGGCCCGGTCCTGTGTGGGCCCGATTCTGTGTGGGTCTGATCCTGTGTGGGTCATTGCGGGGGTTAGTTACCTATCGATCCTTCGTGGGTCCGACGACTTAGAAGGATCAGTGATCATCTTTATCGTCATTCTAAGAAGTATACCTGTGTGAGCTGAATCTTGTGTTACTCTCCTTTGTGGATTGTGTTGAGCTATCCTGTGTGGATTTACTGTTTACTCTCCTTTGTGGATTGTGTTGCTCTATCCTGCGTGGGTATGCGTTTTGCTTTCCTGTGTGGAATGGGTTGTGCTTGGGCTCGGACGTTGGAGCCGAACGGGAATTGAAGACTTAGGTATATGTATGGGCATATACCTAAGCCGTGTCAGATGTTACTTCGTGATTGTATCTTTCCTTTGTGGATTATCCTTTGTGGATTTCGGGAGACCTTCGGGGGTCTCGGGGTCCCTACTGAGTAGCTTATACTCACCCCTGCACGGGCTATGCATGCACTTCGTGGTGTTGGTTGCAGGCGACGGACAACGCTGATCGTGGAGGAGGCGTGCGGAGCAGGACAGTACCTGGAGGTGGACCACTGGGCGGGACATACTCGGAGCAGTTAGGTGGACCCGAGGAGCAGTGGAGGCTATCTGTACCCACCCTTCAGGTGGGACTTCCGGAGGACGGCTCGACGCTGCCGTTTTTCCCTTTTCAGTTGCTGTTTTTCCTTTCAGTTGTACTTTACAGTTGGGCTTGTATTTCCGGCCCTCTTTACTTTCAGCACAGCTTGTACAGATTTACTTAGTGTCTACTTTTCTGCTTGCTTACTCTGTGGTGCTTGTTTACTTTTCAAAGGCAATGCCTTCCATTTTTGTTGGGATTTACGCCTTGGTGCTAGTCGCCAGCCCCTGGCCTATGGAAGGCGGGCTTGGGGTAGTCACGGCACGGGCCCCGAGGACGGGTCGTGACAATAATACATGTGTTTGATGTTTAAAGATGAAACTAGAAAATGAAAGTGATAAAAAAAGTAGAAATGAATAAGATTGATTAAACGTGATCAACCCGGGGAGGTCTCATGATGCTCATCCTTCATCGCTTCAAGTGATGGGGTTATGATCTTTTAATAAATGGTTTGTGACACATATTAACATATTTTTAGTGAATTTATTGTAGGATACCTCTTAATGATCAGTCGAAAACACACAATGATTCACTAGACACCATCGATAATTGAGTGATTTGTGTTCGACATCATAACTAAAACTCACCAAGGCAACACACGAAGAACTCAATGTTCTTTCAAGGTTTATATGTGTATTCTATATGATACCATGAAATAAATTTTCATGATCTTGACAATGCTTATGTGAGTTCAATTGACCAATATGAACCACACAAACACTGCAATTGAATGAGGGAAGAAAAAGGGATGAACGGTGTGTGAAACATCACATGAACGGGTACCCCCAAACATGATTATTTTATTTGAGTATAAAAAACTAGTATATAACTCAATTAAATAAAAATATAGGATTATTAAAAACAATATAAAACCTGGAATTAAAATGATCATTCAAAATAATACAGGTTTGAAGTTCGGGATTGCATCACCTTCCCCCCGGGTGATCACAAGGGGTTTAGAAACCAATGGGAGGGGAAGAAGAAGAAGATGATGAGGTAGAACTTCCCATAGGCTCCAGAACATCTAGGGATATTGAGAAGTCTCTTTGGGGACACCTAAATGTTAGCACCTTGCCTCCTAGACGAACTAGAAAATGGGGTTCCCATGGTTTCTTTTTATAGACAAAATTAGAAGTGGTTTTGGGCACCCAAATTTTGATAAACCACTTGGAAAAAGTTTTTCGGTTAGTAGAAAGTTGAATATTCAATTTTCCAAAACATAATAGTTTTATACCCACATCTTATCTATCACCAGAGAATGTTTTGAACCATTTTTAAAAATATATCTCGAGATATTGATAACATATAGAACGCCACTTTTGAATTTGTTCATATTCAGTGGCTTGGACAGATCAGTTCTTAGGGTCACTATAGAAGCCGAATCAGTATTGGTTTCCTTGATATTAAATGTAGAAAATTAAATTTTGGATCGGCCCACAATGTATTTGCTTGTTTTCATTCACAGATTACACATACTATTCAAAACAGTTGATAGATGTCCATGGATCCAGGCAATTTTGGCCCATTTTTTCTTCCACTTCATCAAGGGCCCTCCAAATAATCTCCACCTACATTGAAATAATAAAAACATGTAGCATTTCCCATTCTAAAATTTATTAACATTAATTAATTTATTCAAAAAATAAAGTGAAATTTATTATTATATTTGGAATATTCATTACAAAACTAGATTAAAACTGCGGTGTAAGGGTGGAATAAAAGAGTGAATCGTGGTATAATCACACCCCCACACCTAAAAATTTTCACTCCTGGGAAAATTCACATATACAAATAAAATGACTAATATAAATATATTTCATATATCATGAAGATTTAGAATTTTAGGAAATTTTAATTCACTTAAGTAATGTGATCAATGCACGAACTGCACCAAGTAGTTCTTTCTAGTGAAAATGGAAAAAGATATCTCATTAATCATATCACAATAAAATTCAATGAAATTTATGTCACCAACATGAGAAAGGAATTAAAAAGCCATCAATTACACTAAATCTCCATGTGTGTGTGTGAAAACTTGTCCATGCTATTCTTTCCACTTTCTATCAAATAAATATAGGTTATTTTAACATTATTCAACTTTAAATGATTTTTCACTGAACATGTCCTACATCCTTTTTAATCATATTTCAAGACCCACTCACATAAGCATTCCCAAAATTCATACCATAAGCTCCCAACCTAGATATCCACATATGTTGTACATTTCATCACTCCCCTCATTTATTTATTTTTTAGAAGTTCATTTGGAACAAATCTAAAACTCATCTCTTAACCCTTTTTTGATCTCCACACAACACTAATTGAAAATGTTATAACAAGATCAAAGGTTTATGAGGGGTGGTTATTGGACTTCCATAAGACAAAACATTTTTTTGAGGGCGTACAATAGTCGGACATTAGGTACACATGTATAGGTCAATATGGTACAGAAATGAAACATATCAGATAAGGAATGAATGTATGGAAATACCATTTAAAGATGAAAAATATTAACCCAACATATATTTAGCTTACATTAAGTAAGAAATAATCACACTTTGTGGTTATGTGCTAATATTTTTGGAGATATTAGTGAAACAGTTTTCCCAAAAACTACTCACACAAGGGCCTCAATCATCTCAATGTTTTTACATAGATACGACCATTTATATCATTGACAGAAAAATAATTCACTAAAAAAATAAAATCACTCCGTGATGTTAAATTGATACAAATATTCTTTTTAGCCTTCATTATGATATTTTTACATTCCCCCATTATGGTCACCAAATCATCGAACGTCAAAATTGTTGATGGGGAAATATAAAAATACCATAAAGAAGGCCAAAAAGATATGAAGGGAGAAAACAATGAAAATTACTAACCCAGGAATGTATCCACCCCCACACCTAGAATGTGCAGTGTCCCCACTGAAATAATTGAGAATGTGAGAAGGAACGAAAAAACCGATTGTGTTTTATTGGTATGATGTGTTGAAAAGGTGGATTTAATCCATTGGATTCTTCGTAAAATCCTCATAAAAGTGTCTAAGTCACTGGACATTGATGGTAAGACTTCGTCCACTCTGCAAATGCAAAACCTGTATTGCACCAAAAGGGTAAACATTATTAACATTATAAAGACCGAGCCATCGGGAATGAAGCTTACCTGGTTGGAGATTAAGACTGGAATTGTATATGGGGACCTTCTCACCAATATCTTGTGAATCATGATATCATGAATAACCTTTTTCTTCTCTTTATATATCCGTTATTTTTCATATGCATCATGTAGAATGTCATCCAACTCATGAATCTGCAACTTTCTTTGCACACCAGCATCTGAAAGGATCATATTACATTGTCTAACAGCCCAATAAGCATGGTGTTCTACCTCCAATGGGAGGTGAAAAGCCTTTCTAATCATAAATCCGTATGGTGACATTCTGATTGGAGGTTTAAAAGAAATAAAGTACACCCAATGTGCATAATCCAAGTGCAAACTCTATTCTTTCCTATTGGGTTTTACTATTTTTTCAACGATTAGTTTAACTTCCCAATTTGATATTTCTTCTTGTCCATTAGTTTGGGGGTAATAAGAAGTGGGGAGTTTATGATCAAACCCATACTGACGAACAAATTTTTCATTTTATGATTGCAAAAATGTGAACCATGATCACTAATGATGAATCTTGGTAAGCCAAACCTACCGAAAATTTGGGACATCAAAAAATCAACAACCACTTGAGAGTCATCAGTCCTGGTGTCCTTTGATTCCACCCATTTAGATACATAGTCAATAGAAAATAGTATGTACACAAAGCCAAATGGATTTGGAAAGGGGTCCATGAAGTCAATGCCCCATGAATCAAATATTTCATAGTGTAACATGGGCTATTGGGGCATTTCATTCCTCTTGGAGATATTCCCTATGAATTGACAATGTAAGCCTGACATACAAAATCAATGGGAATCCCAATTCAATTTTGGGGAATAAAGTCCTGAGCCATGGACCTTTCGAGCTGTATTTTGAGAGCCAAATTGGCCCCCGCATTCCAATGTGTGGTAGGAGGTCAAACAGAGGCGAACTCATGGTCAGGGACACATCAACGAACTACTTGGTCACTACAAGTTCTCCACAAGTATGGGTCATACCAAATGTACCAATGAGACTCAGGCTTAATTCTTTGGGATAGTGAAATGCTCAATTCATTGGGGACCCTATACATAGCTAGAAAATTCACAATGTCTGCATACCAGCGGTAAGGTCCACAACATCACAAAGGTTCTCATGAGGGAAGAATTCTCCAATGGGTAGGGATGAGTCAACATGATGGTCCAATGGTGTGGAAATATAACTAATTTGGTAAGATGTAACATTCTCCACCCCCCCTCTTATCACTAATTTCAATGTCAAACTCTTGTAGGAGGAGCATCCACCGTATGAGTCAGGGTTTAGCTTCAGGTTTCTTTAAGAGAAAGGGAAGAATGGTCAGAAAACACAATCACTTTTGACCCAAGAAGATATGAATGGAATTTTTCCAAAGAAAACACAATAGAAAGTAGTTATTTTTTGTGGTTGTGTAGTATACCTGGGCAGGGTCAAGGGTACACGAGGCATACACAATGACATGAGGAGCCTTCTCAACCCTTTCTGATAAAACTACCCCATCCGCAAAGTTAGAGGCATCACACATATGCTTGAAGGGAAGATCCCACATTGGTGGATGGATGATGGGAGGTGATGTGAGAATGTTTTTTAGCGAATTGAATGCATCCTCATAATTTTTTATCAAACAAAAACTCATAATATTTTGCAATAACCTGGAAAATGGAAGTGAAATATTACTAAATTTTTAATGAATCAGCGGTAAAAACCAGCATGAACGAAGAAATATCGCACCACACGAACACATTTTGGATATGCATGGGTTGAAATTTATTCAATTTTATAATTATATACTTCAATTCCCTTATTTGAAATGACATTCCCATTAAATATCCCCTTCTCAACCATAAAATGGAATTTCCCTATTTTGAAACAAGATCTTCTTCAATGTAGTGGTAGTGGAAAAAACCTAGGTGTTTCAAACAATCATAAAAAGAAGATTCATATACTGTAAAACCATCTATAAAGTCTTCCATACATCTCTCAAGGTACTCAGAAATAATACTCAACATACATCACTGAAATGTACCCAGAGAATTACATAGACTGTATGCAATCCTTCTGTTTGAAAATGTTGTAAATGGACAGGTAAATGTGGAATTTTCTTGGTCCTCAGGGGCTATATGGATTTGGAAATAACCCGAATAGCTATAAAGGAAACAATAATGGGACTTTCCAGCCAATCATTCTAATATTTGTTCAATGAAATGTATTGGAAAGTGGTCCTTCTATGTCGCTTGATTCAGTTGACGGTAGTCAATACAGACTCGCCATCTATTTTTCACACGTGTTGGAACCAATTCATTCATTTCATTTGACACAACTATTATTCATGTTATTTTAGGCACAATTTGCACAGGGCGAGCCCATTTACTATCAGAAATAGGATAAATGATCCCTATAGTAAGTAATTTACTGACTTCCAATTTTACAACTTCAAGGCAAGTGGGATTCAACTGGTGTTGAAGTTGTCTTACGGGCTTAGCCTCATCATCTGAGAGTATATAATGGATAAAAATAGATGGGATAATCCTGGGAATATCATTTAATGTCCATCCTATTTCCTTTTTACATAGTCTCAAAAGTTTGAGCAGTTTCAATTCCTATTATGGAGAGTGGATACTGGCAATAATGGTTGGCAGTTGGTTAATACCCTCAAGATATGCATATTTTAAATTAAAAGGAAGTAGTTTAAGTTCCAACACCAGTGGTTTCTAGATTGAGGGAGGGTATTTAAGGGGAGTGATGTCCATTAATCTGTCTATCTTCTCATGTTTATTCTCTAAAAATTGAGAATCAATAGAAATAAGATTTGAAGAATCATTGACGGTCATGGGTACCACATAAGGGACACACTCATCAATTAAAGCACATAATTTACACTTTTCAAAACCCAAACAACACTCAAAACATGACTCAAAACTCAAATCATCCAAGGCTGAAGAAGAAGAAAATGAATCACAGTATGGGACTAGAAGATAATTGTGTGTGTGTGGATTATTTGAGAGAACTTCCATCAAATAGATAAGAAGAGTGGAGTGCTCTTCATTATGGTTTTTCATAGCCTCAAGGATTTTAAAACTGACCTTTTCTCTTCTGAATTCCATGGACAGCGTACCATTGTGAACATTGATGATCATCTTTGCTGTTTTTAGGAATGGCCTCCCAAGTATGAGAGGAGCATGTCCTTGGGTTCGGGTATCTTCCATCTCAAGAACGTAGAAATCTGCAGGGAAAATGAGATTCTTCACACATACAAGGACATCCTCAACCACTCCTTTTGGATGTGCTATAATCCGGTTGGCATGTTGCACGACAATGACTATTGGTAGAATCTCTCCAACCAATAGAGAATTATATAGTGAGTGATGGATTACATTAATGGAAGCGCCTAAATATATCCTAGCATCAGAAAAAAATTTCTCCCCTATGGTACACGCTATCGCGAATGTGCATGTATCATTACATTTTATTGGCATTTCTGGTTGAAACAAGGCTGAGAAATTCCTACCCATGTTGACTCTCTCATTCCCCTTCAGCCTTCGTCTATGGGTGAAATTTTCTTGAAAACAAATTCCATAACGGGTAATTTTCTTGAATGCAACCAATAAACAAATATTACCCTGAACTTTTTTAAATGTATCCATTATCTCATTATCAATATCATTATCAAAATTTGTCATAGATTTAGAGAGTCTTTATATGAAAGGATGTTGAATGTATTATTCATTTGAATCATCAATGATAATTTGATTTCCATTTTTTATTTTGTTTTTCATTACAAGAAATTTTTGAGGGTTGGGAAGGAGTGTTTTCAAGAGGGGGACATACCTATTTAATAGAATCAGTAGAAGTGGAATCTTAATTACCACTATGAAGTGAAATTGCACATACATTACTTTCTTCCTTCGGATTGGAAATGGGTTGGGATGATCATTTTCCCGACCCTTGCATCTTATTCTTACCGATGGTGTTCGCCAATTGTCCTACATGAGTTTGTAAGTCTTGAATTTCCGACTGTGTGGTCTGTTGGAACTGAAGGCTCTGGCATTCCATTTACTTCACCATATCCTTGAGTCTTGGTTTAGATTTTGGAGGATGAGGATGATTTTTTTGAGAAGTTGAAGAATAAGATGGTTTCATACCTTGGCCTTGTCGATACCAATTATACTTGGGGTATCTTGAGTTTCCTCCTTGTCGGTACTAGGGTTGTGCTTGCCACCCTTAATTTGGATTTGGCATGAATTTTTCTTGCTTAAAGGGAGGTTCTTGTTGGAATGGAGGCCTTGGGAACACTGATGTACAAGACTGAAATGAATCATGAAGTTGTGGGCACTGGTCAGAAAAATGAGTGTTATTAGAACAAATACCACAATGCAATGGAATAGAAGTAGAGTGAGAGTTACCCTGTGCTTGAGTTAATTACCTTAGAAGGGTATTCATCTCATCATTTTTAGTATCTACCTTTTGTTCTAGTGCTGAATGACTTACCTCATGAACTCCTCGGTTCGGTGCAATTGCTCGTGTACCAAATTGTTGTTCATTTTGAGCCATGTTGGCTATTATGTCACGAGTGGCGAATGAGTTTTATCAACTAGGACACCACCAGCATCAGTATCAATCATTCCACAATCCAAGGAAACAAGTCCCATATATAATTATTTGATTAGTAGTTGTTCACTTATCTCGTGGTGGGGGAAGCATGAGCAAAGTCTTTTGAATCTCTCCCAGTATTCAGGAAGAGTCTCTTTTTGTGATTGCCTAATTCCATAGATTTCATTCTTAATTGATGTATTTCAAGAGGTAGGGAATAAGTTCTCTAGAAAGAGTCTTTTTAGGTCATTCCTGCCCCCAATTGTGGAAGGAAATTAGTATAGCCAATCTTTGGTTACCATCAAGGCAGAAAGGGAAGCCCATAAAATTAATTAAGTTCTTAGACACATTTTGGGGTTTCATGGTGGAGCACCCTATGTGAAATTCTTTAAGGTGTTTATGAGGGTCCTCACTGGGAAGACCATCGAATTTAAGAAGAATGTGGATGTGGCCTGATCTAAGCTAAAAGTTGGCTGCTTCCTTGGGATATTGGATATAAGCAGGTTGGTACTCCACATTAGGGGTGGTAAGTTCTTTTAATGTTCGATTATTTGCAGCCATGTTTTCTTGGTTTTGACTAGGTTTGATTTTGGATTGGTTTAGGACAACTTGAGGTTCCAAAAGGGGTTCATAAATTTTACTTGATTGACCTTCTCTAGATTCCTTGATTTGTGTGTGAAGTGACATTTCAATTTCAGTATCAAATTCATGTAGTGTTCCTTTACCAGATCTTATAATGCAACAATGATGTCCAGTTTGATTGATTGATTGATTGTTGTGTTTTTTTATTTTAGTTGGATAATAAATATTCAGGTAGGTTGGATGAAGAATATAATTTTAGACTATATAATTAGACAGGGAGATGGAGAAGAAGAGAGAGAGAGAGATAAAGAACACACCAAAAACAACCAAAAATTAAGACAAAACCCTAAACAAAAACAATAAAATGGGGCTGGGCTATTTAGAGGAGTACTAATTAAGAAGTAAAATAAATAAATATAAATAAATAAAGAAAAAAATGATCTTGGCTCACGGTAAATGATGCCAAAATTTGATCGCGTTGTCGAGCGCATGAAATTAGTTGTTTGATTTTGACTAGAATTTCTGCAGTATAGCAACAACCCTATGTCATCTCTCGATGGAGCTTTAAATAATTATTTCCAAAATGCGGTTCTGATTATGAAGGTAAAAAAGGGAAATTTGTTTCTATAATACTTGGGTTTGATGACTAAAGATGAAAATATAAAATAAAAGTGATAAAACAAAGTAGAAATGAACAAGATTGAATAAACGTGATCAACCTAGGGATGTCTCATGATGCTCATCCTTCATCGCTTCAAGGGATGGGGTTATGATCTTTTAATACCTGGTTTGTAACACATATTAACATATTGATACTGAGATTATGCTATGATACCTATTAGGGTTCAGTCGAAAGCACACAATGATTCCCTGGACACCGTCGTTGATTGAGTGATTTGTGTTCGACATCATAACCGAAACTCACCACGGAAACACACAAAGATCTCGTTGTGTTTTCTATGTTAGTATGTTACTTCGTTGTGATACCATGATATAAATGTGTATGATCTTGACTGTGGTTAGGTGAGTTCAACTGACCAATATGAACCACACAAACCCCGCCATTGAATGATGTAAGAAAAAGGGATGAACAGTGTGTGAAACAACACATGAAAGGGTACCCCCAAACATGATCATTTGAGTTGAGTATAACATACCAGTATATAATTAAATTAAATAAAAATATAGAATGTGGAAAAACAATTTACAACCTATAATTAAAAATATATTTCAAAATAATACAAGTTTGAAGCTCAGGATTACATCACATTCCTCCTTGGGTGATGACAAGGGGTTTAGAAATCCATTAGAGGGGAAGAAGAAGATGATGTTGAAGTAGAACTTCCCATAGCCTCCAGAACATCTAGGGATGTTGAGAAGACTCCTTGGAGACTCCAAAATGGAAAAACCTTGCCTCCTGGCCGAACTTTCTAATGGGGTGACCAAGGTGTCATTTTATAGACAAAATGAGAAGTGTTTTTGGGAACCCAGATTTTGATAAACCACTTGGAGAAAGGTTTTCGGCTCTTGGATAGTTGAATCAACCTTTTGAAAAAACTGAAAAGTTTAATCCCCATGTCTTAGCTATCACCACCAACTATTTGGAACCATTTGGAAAAATAAATCTCCAGATATGGATACAATATTGACAACAACTTTTGACATTGTTCATATTTGGTGGCCTCGATAGATCAGTTCGAATTGGCCCATTAAAGATGAATCAGGATTGGGTTCCTTGATATGAAATGTATAAAATTAATTTTTGGATCGGCCCAAAACATATCATCCAATTTGGATGCACGGATTTCATGTACTATTCAAAACATTTGACAGATGTCCATGGATCAATGCAATTTTGGCCCATTTATCTTCCACTTCATCAAGGGCCCTCCAAATCATTTACACCTACAATGAAATAATAAAAACAAGTAACATTTCCCATTCTAATATTTATTAACATTATTTAATTGTTTCAAACATAAAGTGAAATTTGATATTATATTTGGAATAATCATTACAAAACTAGATTAAAATAGTTGTGTAAGGGTGAAATAAAATAGTGAATCGTGGTATGATCAGCGTTGTGCTTTTTACCACTATTTTCACAAACTATAAACATTGGGTTCTTACCATCAATTTTTTTGTGAAGATTTCACCCCTTTCATCTTCCACCTCACAATCTTATTATGTTGTTGGTCAGTGAACACATGATTATTAAAAAACTCAATTTTCACCATCTTTGCACGTCAAACAAGTTTTTCTTAAATGTTTCACTCAAGATAAGTTAAATACCTTCGATAAATTTCCATTAAGCCTGAGTAAAAATGATTTATTTTACTATCAATATCTCATATGAAATTTTGAGCATACCATTCTAGTTGAGTGAATTTTTCTTCATAAGAAGCCACGTAATCATCCTCTTGCCTCAATTCCATGAATTTGTTTTCCATACTATGATGAACCACCATAGGAAAATATTTCTCAAGAAACATACCTTTGAATTTATCCCAAACAAGAGAAAAAATCTCCTCACAATCCGTGATATTTTTAAGCACGTACCCCCACTAATCAGATTCACCTTCAAAACTGTAAATTGTGAGACTGATATTTTGATGTTCTGAACTCCCCATGACATCAAAAATCATATCCAGTTCATTAATCCAACCTTCAGTTAGTACATGTTCAGATTATCATCTGCATGATAGGGGATATTCCCTCATGAAATGCTCCACTACTCACATGTTCCTATGTCATTGATCTGACTAATCTCATGCATGGATACCACCACTATTTAGAGCCTGAATCAACTATTCCATCACTGCAACAAACTGTTCAGTTCTAATTCTGACCATCTTAGGATGCTGATTAGGAAGGCTGAAATCCTCCTGATTTCTTCCCATCATAGCTGACCTATTTCTTCTTCAAAAAACCACTCTGAACAAACATATCTATATAAAGAAAAATGGTAATCTGTAAATGATATATAATATGAATATTAACATAAAATACTTTTTGGATATAAATTAAACAATATTGTAAATCATAATTTTATCTAAACCGACCTCTCATACCAACTATATAGGAATTGGCCTGAAAACATTACATAATATTTAATTAAGTGAATAATTCACATTGAGGATCCTTTTCATGTTTTGTGTTTAAGGGAATTATTCCATAATTATATGATTCCATCTCAAAAAAAATAATGTATACAATTCTAACCATTTTAAATTTTTTGATTAAAAAGAAAAAAGAAAAATGGGTCATGTATAGTTAGATGTTTTAGATAGGATGGATTTTCCTTGATCATATCCTATACAAAATTCCCATTTATGTAATGTGAAAAACATATCAAAACATGGGATAATCATAAATAGTACAGTAATGTTTATAAAATAAAGAATGAAAACATTATTCCAGCTGAACATAAGCCTTTTAACATACCTCATGAAATCATAAGATTTATGAATAACACACATAAATAATATATCATATTGGTAACTTGTGAAATCCATACCATACATACATCATCGCTATCATAGCTACATAGAGAGTTATGTTGGAATACCCATCAAAACATATTCATTAAATCTCATAGGAGAAACAATAACATTTACCTCTGTCAAATTACCGAATGCATTAGAGAGGTATCTCAAGATCACCCTCCCTAGGTTTATCATTGATCCACCCACATACGTAAACAATTACCAAGATCCATAACATATTCATAACACATAAAACAAGTATAAATCAAATATAACATTTCCGCATTTCATTCAAAATATATCATCAGATGATATTGAAATAATCAATCTTTATCTAAACCATTTTTAATATGAAAATACATAAAAGGGGTAAATGTTATTTATTTTCCTTTTAACAACACTACGACTTGTTAATGATGCCAATAATCAAATAATACTCATGATGGTGAAAAAGTTCATTGTCATCATATATGATAAAAAGAAACATTCTTAATCTTGTTTAGTAAAATGATTCTTAGAAAAATATTCCTATTGAATGAAATTAATGTCAATAGTTTTTATACACCATATAAAAGAATGTTGTGTAGAAATCAAAATATGACTCAATTAATGGAGATTGAGAGGAAGTCCCATACTTCATGTCCAACTTGACCGTTTCATTCATTAATCTCATGAATAATATTCTAATGTTAATTTATACTTTCTTAATAACCTTTTTCAAATTTATTATTCCATTATATCATTTATTACCGTCTTAAAAACATTATTTAATCATTTATGTTAATAACGATCATTTTGCCGATATTTGGTACTTGAGTAAAAAATGAATGTCTTCTAATTAGAAGATGTCCATGTGGTGTAAATTTCATTATCTCTAGAATTATATTAATTATTTATATAACCTATATATCATATATATTTAGTATATATATTTATCTATCACAGTACATAACATTTGGAGATAAGAAATGAAATGCACTATTCATGGAGATGGTAAGCCATACGTACTCATGTACGCTACTTTCATTTATATTTCATATTTAATGGAATGAAAAATTAATGATACATAGGTATATTACAATTAAAATATAATATAATATATAATTTATATAAATCCATCCTTTATATGTTCCACATATGGTATCAACTAGTCATATCACTTTGAGGGGGCGGTAGTCCGCACTTCCTCAAATGAAATTATCATATTTACCCATTGTAGAAACCATAATGATATTCTATAAATTTACAATATATATGAAAATAAACAATTTAAATATAATATATACTAACTATAAATAGAGTTCCAACATAATTTCCACAATGAGAGGTTGTAGGATAAAATTGAATAATCATCATTCAGTGAGGTAGTAGTTCACCATCCACAGAAACAATATTTTATTTACCCATTAGATGGAGGTGTGTGGATTTGTAGTTATAATACTCCTCAGAACAACATCCTAGAATATTTAGGATACTTTTTTTGTTATTTAATTAAGGAATAATAATAAAATAGGGAGTTAGAAAGTAATGTAAAAGAAGAGAACTTGAGAGAAGATGTTATATTTTAATCGAGTAACAATATTGGTTTGAACCAAAAGAAGTTCTTAATGTTCCTTATGCCTATTTTAAGGATTATAGGTGGACGATATGGATTTTGGGAGTTTAATTGGGTAGAATTTGGATAATCCAAGAGGTTTGAGAGGTGTGAGTAATGTGTTAGTGTTCCTGGTATTTTATATGGGGGAGCAACTCTTAAGGAAATATTGAAGAATAATTTATTTCAATATAAATTTCTATTTTAAAAGGTCCCTTATTTAATAAATTTGTTGATAAGATAACTATTATTATAAATCCACTCAAAAATAGGTTTTAGATAGGATTTAGTTTAAAATTAAATCTCATAAATTTTCTTTGACCCTTTGTTAAAAAATTTGACTCTTACCATCGGGAGAACCTGCTGAATGATGAGCAGGTTTGTATTTCCTGTGATGTTGTACTAGATATGGTGATTCCTTTGGATCCTGATTCTGGTGATTTTGTGCTCAATAAGGGAAACTTAGGTGATCACTCAAATGTTCTTATCACTCTTTCCAGTGATGTTGGTGATGCAGAAGTAGATCATAATGTTGAGAAGAAGCCTAGAGAATTTATTCAGATACATCCAGATTTTTTCCTTCCTTCCCATGATGGTGGTGATGTAGAAGCAGATCAAAATGTTGGGAAGCAGCCTGGAGAATTTTGTCAGGTACATTCAGATAAATAAATCTTCGATGATGTCTCAAATTTTTCTCTTCTTCCATCTAGTGGTGTTGATGATGCAGGAGGAAATCAGAATTTTGGAAAGGATCCTGGATAATTCCTCCAGATACATCATGATAACTTTGGGAAGAGAAGACTCCCAACCTCATTGCTTGATCTTGTTGAATCCTTGAACATCTTATCACCACTCAATCCTGAGACCTCTTGTGAAGATAGTGATGAAATATCTTCTCTGAATCGAGATTCAAGTGATCCTAACCATGCTGAATTGGATACTGCTAAACATATTGAAAACTTGAAAAAGGATGATGGTTGTCCTAGAACTAGGCTCATATCAAAAAAATGAAGATATTATTCTGTAATTTCCATGGGATTGTGAATTCTCCAATGTTCAAGTCCCTTAGGCACCTCATCTTGACCAATAAGCATCTTTTGATTGGTATTGCTAAGCCAAGAATGAAATTTGAAAGCTTGTCCTCTTTGGAGTGGTCCTCATTGGGATATTCTTATGTTGCGAATAATAATGTGGGTGATGATGGTGAATCTTTATGGGTTATGAAGCATTATAGTGTTTTGGTTAGAACTTCCATTAATGACATGTAATTTCTGACTATATGCTACAATATAAACTATTTCAATATCTTGGTTACTTTTGTTTATGCTTTTAATCTTTATACAAGGAGAAGAACTTCGTGGAGGAATCTTGAGGATCTCTATGAAAATATCAGTAATAGTTGGATTCTTCTTTGTGATTTTAACACAGTTTTGATTCGAGATGAAAAGTCAGGGGGAATTTTTGTTCTTTCTCAGGACTTTGATTTTTCTGCTTGCATTGACCAATGTGGTCTGGTTCAGGTTCATGTGTCTGGAGCATATTTTACATGGAGCAGGTATACCAAAAATGGAAGGCAAGCATGTAAACTGGATAGATGTTTTGTACAAGTGGGTAAGGGAACTAGTTCGATGGATTTGTCTAGAATCTCTTTTCCAAGAATACATTCTGATCCCAATGCAATTATTGTTGAGGTTTATAACAGCTGAATAAGGTCAGCCGTGATCCCCTTCAAATTCAATAATGCATGGATGGTCATTCTGGGTTGCAGGGAGATTGTATTGGATGTTTGTAACTCTCAATTTCTTGGATGCCCCTCCCATAACGTCTATTCAAAATTAAAACAAGTCAAATATAGATTAAGGCAATGGATCAAGGCATCATTTTCCTCCCATGATAATGACATTATGCAAGCATAAGTTTGCTTGTTGAATCATCAGAAGGATAATGTCTTTCAGGATTTCTCCTCTCTTAAGGAGATTCAGGATGCCTCAAACCATGACTACATCATGACTCTTAAAGAGAGATTAGATCAAAATTAGTTCAATTTGACATTGTTAAAGGAGGGTGATATAAATTTTAAATTATTTCATTGTGTACATAAGGTAAAGAGAGCACAAACGAGCATCAATTCCATTTCTATTGATGGGAGCATGTACTCTTCAAAAAGTGAAATTTCTGAAGCTATCATGGGATACTTTGAGATGATTTATTCTGATAATGGAGCTGATCACTCTGGAAAAATTTTACACATTTTTAAACCCTCTATTGCTGATATATAGAATAATAGGCTCACAGAAATTCCCAATTCTATGGTGATTTATGATGCACTTTTATATTGAAATATTGATAGTGTGGCTGGTCAAAATGGCTTCACCAACAAGTGATTTAAGTTCTACTGGGATATTGTAAATTAGGATGCTACAAATGCAGTAAGGGATTCCTAGAGGTCCTCTTATATGACTTTTGGGCTGAATTCTAATTTTATCGCCCTGATTCATAAGAAGTAAGGTACCCTTGATATTAATGGCTTCTCGGCAGTGGGAATTGGGAAGACCATACCTAAGATTATCAGCAAGACCATGACTGATAGATTTGATGAAATTACTAAGGGGATTATTTCTAGTAATCAGTTTGGTTTTGTACCAGGAAGAAACCTTCAAAATTGTCTTTTCACTACTTCTGAATGTGTCAACTCCATGAAGAGGAAGAAAAAGGTTGGTGACATGGCTTGGACGATTAATATCTCCAAGTCCTTCGACACTGATAGGTTGAGTTTTAATTTCATTATTCTTCCAATGCGTGGGTTTTTGCAGAGATTTCTTGGACTTGATGGATCTATTATGGGTAGTGTGAGACCCTATATTCCAATTAATGGTTCCCCTAGAAGTTTCATTCGATGTACACGAGGGGTAAGGCAAGGAGACCCTCTCCTTTGTTTGCTTTTTGCGATTTATGAGGTGTATTTGAGTTGGTGTCTCAATGATCTTGCTAATTTTGGATGGTTCCAAAAGATTAAAATTGGAAGTATCCTTCTTGCTCCCTCTCAATTTTTATATGCTAATGACATTATTATTTTTGGAAAGGCAGAAAAATGGACCATTTCCTCTATCAAAGGTATATTTTCACATTATGAGGAGATTTTAGGTTAGGTTATTAGTTGGAACAAGTCTTCAGTTAATTTTGGGGAAGGTATCACCATCTCGAAACAGAAATGAATTTCTTTGAAAATTGGCATTAAGAGGGGAACTCCCCCTTTTAAATATCCTGGTGTACCTTTATTTTGGGGAAGAGTGAAGTGTTGTTATCTTGAGGACATTGCTATGAAAATTTTTAATCAATTAGAAAGCTGGAAAGGGATGAATATGTCTCATGCTGGATGAATTTTCTTGGTTAATTTAATGATTAACAAAATGTTTGTCTACTCATTTTCTCTTCACAGATGGCCAAGGGAACTTTCTAAAGACTTGATAAGAAATATTAGAAACTTCATATGGACTGGATCAATTAATGGGAGAATTCTCATTATAGTGGATTAGAAGGATTGTGTTAAATCGACCCAAATGGGGGGATTCATTCCAGGTTTTTTGACAAGCTATAGCAAGGGTATGGTTATTATATGACCTCCTATATATGTCCTTCCATTAAGCAGGCCTATTATAGTCTAATGGAAAATTCAAGATGACTGGTTTTTGAGAACTCCCCTATGAATATTTGGAAAACTCCTTGGTTTTCCCAACCCATATGTAATGATATTTATATTCCTGAACCCCTGATGGAGTGTTTTATTAATGATATTCGTGGTATTATAAATATGAATGAGCTATTACTTGATCACGTCCATCTATAGATTTCAAGATATAAGAATGTTGTCTCTAACAATATTGTCTAGATGCAAAATCTGAATGGAATATTTTCCCCTAATGAGTGTTATGGGATGTTGTGTGGCCCTTCACTAAATCCACCATCATGGATTAAAAGTGTTCGGACTTCCTTCATTCCACCTGTAGCAACAATTATAATCTGGAAAATCTGGAAGCAGCACCTCCCAGTGTAGCATCTGCACCAGCGTGCCGGAGTGCAGCTGGCCCCTGCTTGTTGTCTTTGTCTTGATGCCACTGAAACACATCATCACTTATTTATCTCACACAGATTCACGAACATGTTCTGGACTTATATGCAGGATATTTTCAGGTGCTTGTTTGATCTAAAATCATTGGAGGATATTTTTTAGTCCATTTGCAGGAAAGATTATAGTGAACAGATCTATTCCCTCTGGTTGGCTGCTGCTGTGAGTGTATTCTCCTTCATTTGGAAAGCACTGATTGATTTAGCATTCAACAACATTAAATCATCCATCCATCATGTTGTTTTGTTCATCCATTGAGCAATTCGGGATAACTCCCTTATACAAACAGGTTATATGAATAATGATGTTGCTGAACTTGTGCTTTTGAGATCGCTTGGTGTGCATGGAAGGTCCATGAAACTGTTAATGATGAATTATGTTTTGTAGATACGGCCCATACCTATTTGGGTCAATGTCAACGTTGATGGAGTAGCCTCGGGTGCCCCGGGTCCTGATGGATGCGGTGGCATTTTTCGAACATCCTGTGGTTTTATGAAAGGATGATTCTTCAACTTTGTTGAAAATGGTCTTGCAATTGAAGCAGAACATTGGGCCATTATTAAAGCAATAATGTATGTTGTTCACTTTAATTAGCACCAATTATGGTTGGAGTCTAACTTGACTATTGTTGTTCAAATTCATCATTCTCGATACCGAAATGTACCATGGATGATCTTGCCTCACTAGATTTAATGTTTATAGCTTGCAGAGGTATTCTCCCTTGAAGTAACGCATGTTTATTGTGAGACCAATCGGGTTGCGGATGCTCCGTCCAAGAGGTCAATTTTAGAGGTCAGTTCCAATTGGTCCTTCTTCTCGCCTGATTTTTGCAATGACCTTGTCCAGGCTGATATTTGTGGTGTGGTTTATACCTGTCCTTCTTGATCAGTTCTGTGACTCTGTTTTCCTATGAACTTTTATTTTTCTTTAATATATTTTTTAGGAGATGGTTTTTTCCTGTCTCCTGGATTTTTGGGTATTAAATTTTTAAAAAAAACTCATTTATGTCAATTTATAAACTATTCATATCAAGACTTTTAAATAATTGATAACAAATATATTATTTCGAACAAACATCATTAATTGAAATATATAAAGTCATTATTATACCTATAAATCATGGATGTCATAAAAAATTTCAATATAAAATTTTTGTAACAATTATAATTTCATTTATTTGAATCCTTTATTGATGAAGCAATTACTGCATCATTATTTTTTCATAATTAAATTTATTTATTTAATGACTAAAAATAATATATAAAAGGAAATGATGTAAAAAATATTTTAAATATTAAAATAATAATTATAGACAATGATATAACTTCAATAACCCCATGTAATAATTGATTTACTAAAAGATACAGGTTTATGTCATTTTTGTCATTAATTTATGTTAATTAATATAAAGTGTCATTGTCACTCTTTAGTGGCTCCATGGGGTCCCAAAAACGACCCAATGATTACCATGGTCAGAACTGTACCAACTAATAAGAATAAGATACATTATAGGGTAATTTTATATTATTATAATTTTATTTATTACCCATATTTACCAGATTTAACCTTTTACCATGGTAAATAAAACATTTGCTGAAGTAAATATTCATAATGTCTAAAAATAGAAGTTTCCAATTTACACAATCTGGAATTATTTATTCCAAATATAGAATCAATTTTTCAAAATTAAAAACAATGTAATGGATGAAATTAATTTAAAATAAATTCTCTTTCTCAAAACAAAAAGTGTGTTAATAAAAAATAACAACTATCAAATGATATACAGTTGTTTTATACAATTTCAATGTGAAATTACTTACAATGGACAATATTTGATTAAATAGTAAAAACATAATACAGTTACACATTAAAACAAATTTAAAATATAATATAAAAATAAAAATAACATAGATGAAAAGGAAGTTTGGAATTTAAATGTGGTATTATAATTCATTACAAAATTAACATTATGAAAAAAATACCAAAAAATTACCCAAAGTATATCATTATTTCCCAATTATAAAGATAAATTTTATTTTTTCAAATAGAATATATAAAAGTGACAAAAAATAGATTTAAAAAGTCTTCTCCATCAAATGGAGGTAAAATAACCATTAAAAGAATATTAGAGTATTTTTTCTTGAAATCAGATTCTTTCTTAATTTTAGCCTCTAAAATTTATTTGATAAATGTAAAAACATTTAACAAATGATCATATTATACTTTTTTCTATTCATTCCCTCTATTACAATGTCTAGGAATTAAATACCTTTTAAAATAATTATATTATATTAATATTTTTCATTATAACTCAATGATTTGTGAAACATATGTTCTCAAAAAAACCGTTGTTGTGTATGAGGTCCACCATAAAACATAAAATCCCCTTTAATGTAAAATTGGAATTTAATTCAAAAATATTAATAAATATGTATATTTAATATTCTTTATTTACATCGGTTATTACTCCCAAATTTCATTTAATGACCTTTATGTCATTCCAAGGATATATTATTGATTTTTCTCCTCCTTAAAAGTTATTATTCTCTAATTATTAACATCATCATTATGAAACTGTCTATATAATGTGACCTATAACTTTTTATTTTTTTAAACAATTAAAAAATCTACATAAAAAGATCTTTTGGGGTTTCACTTCCATTTTCCACATCATATAAAAAACATTTATTACCTTATAAATTCCATATCTTGAATTAACATAAAAATATCAAATAATATTTCTTAGATTAAAATCATTTGGATACATAATCTCATTTATTACACCAAATACACCATTGACACATGTATAAAATTTCCACCAATTCATTTCCTCTATTAAAACTATGTATTTCATTCCATTGATTGAAGGGTACTGACCATGATTTTGTATGTCTATTGATTGGGAATATTATTGAATAAATTATATACAGCGTTCCCCATATGGTTTTATTTTTATGGATTATCCTACATAAATATATTATATATATTGACTTTGAAAATTTTAAGGAATCATATATTTTTTATTCTCATAAGGAAGTTTATTTAAAACTCAGGAAAGTTTATCATTTTTTGTTTAACCATCCACCTTCTTTCATTGCATGGGTTATGATCATATTTTATATTTAATTTAATTTTTGAGAAGTATTTAATTTTCAATAAAATTTATTCTAATATTTATTTTTTTGAATGAAATTTCATTGTGAATAGTATTTTTATTGATTTCCCTCATATTCAAGATGAATTATAAATAGATAATTGATTTGTGCACTAAATATTATCTATACCCTAGATACATCATAACTTTAATCATGAAATTTAATATTTCATAATATACATGTAAACACAAGAGGGTGTGAATTGAGTCCTTTTGAATATCTTCCATAATTCTGGATTTTATCACCCACATTGATTTACACGGATGTGAAATGTAATTCTACATTATGTAAATATGTAGTGGGTAAACAAAAATAGGGAACAAAAATTTATTATAGTGGTTCAGGGTACAAATATCGCATAGTCCACTCTATTAATCTCTCTCTCTCCATTTATGCGATCATGATAAATTTCACTAGAATGGTCTCGTTATCACAAGACCATGAATAAACAACTGGGGGATAAAAGTTTAAACCATTAAAAAAGAGTAAAAAAAATTTCATATTTTTATTAACCAGAGAACTAGTTATCCAAATATAATATAGATAATATATTACTCCACCAAAACTGTGTACGAGTAGTTCAAACTCCAATAAATCAAAAGTATGATTTTAAATTATCAGGTTCATATTCAAATATGAAGTTGATGAAACTGAAAATTGATAGATCTTCTTATTTAGAAATTAATTTATTCATAAATAAAGTAGTCTGAAGAGATAATTCTTTCAAAATGATATTAAATAAGGATGAAACATAAATTTTACTAGTAACCTTATAGTAATAAAACATTGATCATGTATATCTCCAAAATGTAGTTTCTTTCAGATAGATCTTTCATTTCAGCATCACATTGAATGATGATTTCAATAATACAGTCAAAAATTTGAATCACATACAACATGAACATATATTTTTGATGATATATTATAAAAAAGTATATAGAATATAAAATGTTACTTGATATTTCGGATCTAATAGAATAGCTCGATTGATTGAATAAATTTAAATTCCAAAATGACTAGGGGATTCGTATCTTCCCATATAAATTAGTTTGACTTCTTCTGATGAACCTGGTTATTTGAAACAATTAAAACAATCATTGAATTATTCTATAATTAGGACTTCACCATTATAGTAACCACATACTGAAAATGTGTCTTGAAAAACTTTTCTATTTAAAACACAACATAATATTCATATGTATAGTGTTGGGTTCCTTTTCATAGCATTGGGAACCTTTGCAGAGTCAAGGGATACATTGTGTATTTTAGGGTTCATTTATGTAGAATGGGGATCATAATTCATATATTTATCCTTAATATCATACAATTACAAATGTAGAATTGATTAACCATATTTTCGTGTTTTCCAAATGTGTGGTATAAATAGTAAATCTAGACTCCAATTTAGTGTTGTTGATCCATATGTTGGATGATTCACCAAATGTAAAGATGTTGATCCAAATTCAATCCCTTTTATCGTAATGAAGGTTTGATAACATACGCAAGTGTTTCACTTTATAGTGTAACATAGGTTTGATAACAGGGTTACAAGATTCATTCTCATCACACTGAATTCTTTAAAACAGAATACAAATTCCTATATAACTCACTCAAAAATCCATTATTTGAAAACATAAAAGGGTATTTCTAAACACATAAATAATCATAAATTATATTTTAATGTTTATAAAATACATTCCCAAAAATCTATGACTTTTTATGATCACAAAACCCATAATATAATTCATAAATCAATTTAAATAGAATGTAATATTTATAAACATAGAAAATTATATATAGAAATTATTTTGATATTTCATTTTCACAGTATAATTTCAATAAAAAAATAGAAAAATTTAAGTAAAATAATGTATCCAATTAAATATTGTGGTTATAAAATTATCTCCCCAAATGGTATTCTTAGCTATTCTCTCTAATCCCCATAAAAATTTTGTCCCCCTTTTGTTATATCTGAGAGAAAGTTTGAAATAATAAACGATATAACCAACATTTAAAACAGCACTGAACAATTGTGAATATTTTTAAATATTGGAATAATAATAAATAAATCTATGATTGGTGGTTTAAACATTGAACTAAAAAAAAGATACTATAAAAAAATAATATATAAAATTTACATTAAAATGAATTCTGATGTTTTAAAAAATAATGTACAATCCTCCATCAATGAAAGGGTCCTCAAAATTAAAAAATTGATTGAAAATCAAATTTAATATCAAAAAGCTTCAATATATGAATATATAATTGGTTGTTGAATAATTATAACAATTTATCATGTATCTTCCTTGAATCATTTTCAACCATCATATTCTCACCTAGATTGACCATTACAAATTTGATCATATCTTCTTATGTTTAGATGAATGAAATAAACTTCTCTTTAAATTTATTAATCAATTTTCCCAAACAGGATTCATGTAAATTTAGTTGACTTATCCGATAACTCTGATTTTAAAACATTAATTCAATGGAATTCTGTTACATTGATGATTGTGAATCCTATCATTGAACTCAACCTGTGTAAAGGTAATAGTTTTATTCTTTTATATCAGTTTTAGATGTGTTTTTTGAGAGGAGGTTGATTCTTGATTACTCAAATAATGATAACTTAAATTGTCTCTATATCATTAACCTAAAATCAACAAACTCTATCTTATTAAAAGACTCATCCTTTAATAAAAAGAATTATACTGAAATTTGGGCAATAATCTCTTTATTTTCTCCAATAGAAATGATATTTTCATTAAATTCTCTTAAATGAGATATGAGACTCCAAAAAATTTTCTTTAAAAACCATGGATTTAGTAGGGGAATACTAATATTCAGATGATAGAGTTCGAGGGTTATAAATAACATTCATTTGTTTAACTTAAACGATGGAAAAACTTGTCTCTTTATTATTAGTTATTTTTCTCTTGTGGAAGAACATACAATAAAATTGGAATTAGGAACAACATAGGTACCATGATTAGGGACATCTATCATGATATGTTCATCACTTTGACCCTCTTTCTCAACATTATCATCCATAGATTCTCATGATCTCTATCAAGAGTTTCTTCAACTACAGCCTCTTGAATATTGAAAAAAATTCTACTTACATTCTAAATATTAGATGATTATGTCTTAGACGTTCCTTCTTGTTCAGACATATATCTAATTGGTCCAACAAAAGGAATAATTCCTTTATACCCTTGATCATGTGACAATATCCTGTGATATTTTTCTGAATTAATTGGAACAAAATATTGCACTAATTACTCCAATAAAAACCATGTTTTTTCACAGTCCTAGCATTCAATGTTTTGATGTGGTTACATGATATTCTAAAAACATGTTAACGATATTTCGTTTCATTTTCAATAAAAATGAAATAATTATTCCATATTAAAAGTATCACATCTTCTCATATTAATTGAAGTAATGGATAAGAAATCATGTCGTTAATTGACAGAAATTAAACATAACATTGTTCAGAATAAAATGTATGATATAAATTTATTTGCAAAGAAGATTCTCATTATCAGCTATCCTAGGATAAATCCTTCCCTAAATAGACTTTATCATTATGCATGAGTTATTAGAAACTTATTTCATCAATACCTTCTTGATAATTTTTGTTTCAAACAAAGAAAACATAATACCCCCATGTGAATGTCATCTATTACCATTATTCTTCTAATCAAATAGAATATCCCCTCATAGGGAAAATGTATCATCTCTTCCATTTCCACATTTTAGATTGAGAAATCTAAATCATAAATATTATATATAATGGTGTCTTCTTTTAATCCATAACTATACGAAGCATTTCATCACAATTCATATACTTCAATTTCATATACCATCAGTATGTTATCTAATCCAAAAAAATAAACCAAACCTTGAATTCCCATTGATTCCATAAGGGAATGGTTTTTAGAATTAAAATCTAAAAAAAGTTACATTTCCCCACAATACCTTGTGAGCTTTCCCTAAATCATATACATTGTTTTCCTACATAGCATCTAGAGATCTTCATGAGGTTTCCATCTCTAAATATTTTGTGACTGAAGGGATTATAGTTTAAGGGTTTTAGTACATGATAATAGAAAGAGAGATATGGAGGGTGATACTCTATAATCTTAGAGGACTTATAGGAGTGGAGAAAGAGAGAGGTAGAAGGAAAACAATTTTTTTGCACCGATTGGGGATGTACTCATTACATATTTATTATTTAAAATAAAGCTAGAATAAATTTTAAATGAAATTATAACCTAAAATCGTATTTAATAAAAAATATTTAATAAATATTTAATAAAATTAAAATATGGATACTAGGCATAAATTAATAAACATTTAATTAAAATTAAATATTCTAAACTCCCCCTTTATAAATTCAAAACTAAATCTGGGTAGTGGTTTAGTAAAAAAACATCTAATTGTTGTTTGATATTAATATATTCTAAGATAATTTCCTTTTTGGGACATGCTATCTTAAAAAATGATGCCATATATAAATTTTATTAGACATAGAATGACTTATTGGATTTTTTGGAAATATTTATAGCACTAGTATTGTCACATAAAATAGGAATACTATTCATTCTTAGTATAAAGTCCAATAGGGTGTTTTTTATCCACATTACATGTGCATCAAAACTGAAAAAAGATACATATTATGCCTTAGAGGTTGATAGAAAAACTGAGTGTTTTTTATTACTAGACCATGAAAATAATGACTTGCCTAAAAAGTGATAGGTTCATGAGGTACTTCTATATCTAATATACCGTATCTAATGTTAGAATCTAAATATTTATCAAATTAAATTTCTAATTTTTTGGATTAATAAGTTATTGAAAAACACTTCCTTTTAAATACCTAAATATTATTTAAACAGAAGTAAGATGGTACTCTTTTGGATTTGATTGAAATCTACCATAATGAAATACAAAAACATTATGTATGGTTTCCTAATAGTATAATATAACAACTGTAAATAAAACAACTATATAAGATATTATAAACTGGTTCTCCATCTTTATCTAAATCATATTTTATATTGGTACAAAAAATAGTAGTATATGTTATGTTGTTCACAAGTACATATTTTTTCAAAAAATCAGTAATATACTAATATTTATTTAAAACCTTTCCAAAATATTTTTGATAATTTTGAAATTCTAAAATTATAATCAGTTCTCCCATCATACTCAGTTCTAATTCTTTTTGATTTAAATTTTAAAATTCACAACAATGATTTCTATTAGCTGAACCAATAATAACCTCATCAACATAAATTTGAACTAATAAAATTTTATAACAAACAGTTTTATTAAAAAGTGTTGGATATTCCAATACTACAGTAAATCAATTTTTCCAAATAAAATAATTTAATATTTCATAACATGCTCTAGGCTCTTTATTAAGGTTATAAAGTGCCTTAGTATGTTTAAAAATAGAATATTATTTTGAGAATTTTTAAATCTAAGGGGTTTATCAACATAAACATCCAACATTAAATAAAAATTTAATAATAAAGTCTTACCATCAATCCGATATAATTTAAAATTCATATGAGATGCAAATGATAATTGAATTATAATGGGTTATAATCTAGAAACTGGGGAAAAGGTCGCATCTGAATCAATACCTTCTTATAGATTAAATCCATTAGATTATAATATGGGATTATTTTGGATTATGATCCCTTTATTATCCTAATTATTTCTAATGACCCACTTGGTTCCTATAACTGGAAAATTGATTGGTCTCTCTAATAGTTTCTAAAATTCATTCCATTTGAATTACTTTTTCTTTTATTTCGTTGAAAATATCACAATCTTATTTTATAAGGATTCCTCAATAGTCTGAGGTTATAACATATATAGAATGGTATAAAATTCATCTGGGTTTCTTACATTTTTTATAGTTCTAATTCTTATGTCTAGTAATATTATAACAGTTTCTAAAGTATGGATTTTAGAGTTATTAACTGTCTATGTACGAAACTATTAGGTTCTTTACAATCATGTTATTAGAACTAGGATAAATTTGATTAATATCATCTTCAAAACCATTTTAATGGTATCATGTATCATTTTATCAAAAGAGTCAGTTACATCATTAGTTGATCTTTCTCTTTAATAAAAGGGTCAGTTTCATATCATAAATTTATTCTTCAACAATACCTTAATTTTTATTAAACACATTATATGATTTCGAGGTAGCAAAATATCGCAAAAATATTCCTTCATAATATTTTAGGTTGAACTTACCAAAGTTTTCTTTAGTATTAAATATATATAATTTGTATCCAAAAACATTAATGTACTTTACTTAAGGGTGTTTGTTATCCAAATGCTCCTATGGTGAATTTCTGAAAAAAAAAATCTTATTTAAACTCTATTCATGACATTGTAGGATGTGATTATATTATATACCCAAAAAAATGCAAGATTACTATTTTTATTTAGTATAGTATTTTCTATTTATTGAATATTCCAATTTTTATATTCAACAATTCAATTATTTTAGGTGTAATGGGTGTAGAAAATGTTTGTTTAATAACTATATTGGAGGAAAAATGAACTCAATTATTTATTCTAAAAATATCCACTATTATCACATCTTAATGAAATAATTTTAAAACTGTTATTATTTTGAAAAATTTTACAAAAACTTTCAAAAATTGTGAAAATTCACTTTTGAATTCTAGAAAATAAACTCAATTAAATATAGAATATTCATCTACTAAAACATAAACATATAATTTACCATCCAATAATTCAACCATTGATGGTCCAAACAAATCCATATTAATAAGTTCAAAGGGTTTTGATGTAGGTATTTTGTAAATATATTTGAATGGAGATTTGTGATTCTTTCAAAACTGGCATGCATTATAAAATCAACCATTGTTAAACATAAGAGTAGGAAAATCTGACAATAATTATTTAAGGGGTAATTTATGTATAGAATATATATTACAATGTCTTTGTCTTCTATGATAAATCTACGCTTCATTTTTCTTAGTAGTTAAACAATTCAATTTCTATTTACATAAGGATGTTAAATCCAACATACAAACATTGTCACTTATAGGTGATATAAATTCAGTACAATATATTTTAAAATAGAGTAATAATTTTTATAAAAACATTACATAAAAACATTCATAAATCATTTGTGAAAAACTAATCAGATTTTTCTTTAACCCTTACACATACTGTACTTATTCATTGAGA
Source organism: Viscum album (assembly GCA_963277665.1). Lineage (NCBI taxonomy): Eukaryota > Viridiplantae > Streptophyta > Magnoliopsida > Santalales > Viscaceae > Viscum > Viscum album. The sequence goes on along the minus strand of OY728157.1, from coordinate 1,066,513,045 downwards.
TATCTTTTGGATCTCTAACAGTTCTAACTCCAATTATTCATCCATTGGAATTGTCAACAAAAGTGACTAATCTTTTGTCTATTTGAGTTAGACTGTGTAATTTTGATGGATATCCACTCATATTCTTGAATATCCACTATCCATATACCAAATAAAATTTTTGTTCATGTGGCATGTTTTGTGAAAAATAACTTAAACATATGTCATTTTTGGTAACCATATATTCTTGGGTACAGTACTGTTGACTAACAATGATTTGGGAATCTAGATTAACTTTAAGTTTCTACAACATATATTTGATGATTCAAACAAACATTTATAAATAAATGTTATTTTAATACCTAAAAATTGAGAATGTTATAAATATAAATTATTTGTGACATGTCCTTTTATACCACACTAATTAGAGATTTCTTTTTTTTAATTGGGAACAAAATGGTATTTATATAATTTTAATTTCTCTCCAATACTTCCTATTCCTTATATTTAGAATTTAATGAAATTATTTCTAATAATTTCTTATAAATTATTTTATCCTTTAGTAAAAACAAGTACATCACCATTATAGGATTCTAATTTATCCCAATATATTTTTATCATTTTTTCATGATAAATGTAGTTTGTATTGGATGTGAAAAATTTTTCAGTATATTATTGATATTGTTTTAACAGTCATTATTTTTCACCAAAAATATCATTATGAAATTATTTAGACATTTGATATTTTGTAAGAGAATGATCTTTTTCTTATAAAATTGTGAAATATGTAATCAATTTATCATTTGATCAATTAGTATTATCAGAATCACAGGAGTAATATGTTTTGATGTTTTCCTATTTAGCCATAAAGAGAATGTTGTCATTTAAATTTTATTTCCCCTTATTCTAATTAGACATTGATGTACTCCTGGAGTCCTCAGATAGAATCCATGTAGACTTTATTTATGTTTTTCTTTTCTTCTCATAATCATCATTTATATAATATATATTTTCTAGAATTATTTATTCACATTTCAACTGAGGGTAATAATGTCTAATATGACCCAATTTATTCCATTTCTAACATATAAATCCTCTTGTGTCTTTCTTATTCTTCTTCAAATATTTTCTGAATCATATTTTCTTCTTATAAAACATTATAAAATTTCTGGCTAGTTGATCCAGTTCCATTTTTAAATTAGATGAATCTAAATTCAACTATATTTTGAATTCATTCATTGATTTCGTACTATGTATTTGAGATTGAACATTCAAAAATGTATTTTATTATTTCACTACTATATTATGATCTTCAAGTTCATCCTACATTTCTACTTCATACATTATCAGTGTCAAAATTATTTCATTCAATTTTAGATGTTTGATAGGTTTTAATTGGAAAATGAAACTTGATATTCAATTCCATTTTAAAGGAGGTTCTCTGAGGACATTCATGGATTGATTTGATTTATTTATGGGTTCACCTAAGGATGAGATATTGTTAACCATTCATGTTATCCTTTAATTTCAGTATGTCATTATTTCAGTATTAGTTATTAAAAATTTGTTGAATTTAATCTTAGTTGTAGCATATCTTATCCTTCTGAAATTATCTATTTCTTCATACTAAAATACTATAGTTTTCCACATATCACATGCATTTGGGAATTGAGATACACTATTGAATTCATCTGGTCCAAGACCCCAAATAATACCATTCATTGATATTTAATTTAGATAATATTTTTCTTTGGATTCTAAATCTCATGTTTCTAGTTTTTTAAAAATCTTATAATGATTTATAATTTCTTAGTAGACTCTGAATCCATGATTTTTCTATTAGATAATCATTCTAGATTTCCATCTTCAAAATTGTCACCATTAGAATATAGATCAAGTACCACTGTCATCATCTCTAGGATCAACTATTTACTTCATTGTACAGACCATATAATATTAACATTTATATAGAATTTTCTAAATGATATACTCTGATAGTAATTTTTAGGCAATACTATACAAAAAAACACAAGTGGTAGGTGAATTGTTTCCTTTTTTGTGTCTTCTACAAATCATGATTTTGACAGTATCTGTCATTTATGCCGACATGTAGTATTTATCTCATGTATGAAAATATTCAGTTGTGGATAAATTCAAATAAAGAAAAAATATTTTAATAGTGGCTAAAGGAACAAAGATCTCCTAGTACACTATACCAATTACTCTCTCTATTATATTTGTAAAATTCAAAAGAATGATTCTATTATCACATGCCCAAGAATTCACAACTTAATACAGGTTGATGACACAGTTAGAAAAAGGTTAAAAAACAATGTATTCTAGTTCATTAAGAGAAAAATGGTAATCCACAGTTTAAATCTACAATATTATACTCCACCAAAACTAATTACAAGTTTTTAAAACTCTAATAAATCAAAATATTTTATTTTGAAAGGATTAGGTTGATCTCTAAAATTATAGTAGTATGAAAATAACAATTGATTGATATTCTTGTTCAGAAGATAATAAATTCAAGAATAAAATATTATAAAGTCATCCTTTCTTAAAATACATATTCAATAAGGTAGAAACTTTATATATAGTAGTAATCCTACTGTATAAAAAATTGAACATGCATATCTCTGAAGTGTATCTTCATTCATAATGGATAATTCATTTTTACATCATTATAAAAGATAAGTTTAACAATACATTCTCATATGTGAATCTCTTATCACAATTATATATATATATATATTTTAAGAGATACAATGAATTAATATATAGTATAGAATACATACATTAGTATTTCAGATCCAAAATAATTACATGATTGATTATAATAATTCATATTCCACAATGAGAAGGGGAGTTGTAACATGATATATAAATAGTACTTAATTTTTCTGATGAACATGGCTCATTGATAAAATATAAAAAAATCCTAGAGTCGGTCATTAAATTAAAATTTTCTATTTATGTAATATAAAATTGAAAATAATGTATGAAAAACATCATCGTTGAAAAAAATGTTGAGTTGATATGTGCAGCATATTGTTTCTTTTTGTAGTGTAGTGATACTTTTCATTCAATATGTACCCATTTTATATTATAGGGTTCCATTTTTTATCATAGGGATCACAATCCAATAATTTATCCTTATCCATATAAAATCATGATCATATCATTTATTAAACATATGTTTAACTTTTCCACATGTAGGGTATGAACAATAAATCCAAGCTTCAGTGTAGGGTAACTAATCCATATGTTTTACAGTTCTCTAAATATAGGGATGTTGATCGAATTGAAAATTCATAGACTTTAGCTAATGTTTTATATCATATACAATAATTTATCTTAACATTATAATGTAGGGTTGATAATAGTGTTTCCATATTCATTCCCATAATGCGAAATTCCATAAACCAAAATATAAATTTCTATAAAACACGGTCAACTAAACTTCAATAGAAAACCAAAAATGTTATTTATGAACACTAAAATCATCATAAATTATATATTATTTTTGAGAAAATTCATGACCAACCCAATTGGCTTGTGTATTTAGTGCATACCAAATTTGTGAAATATTATATTCTTTGTTGTGATGTTTATGTTAAAAATGATGTCTTGGTTATAGCCATAATAGAATGAATAATTTAAGCAGATTCCATGATCGTAGAATATATCTTCCATTAGGAATCACAAGACAATGAATTAAATTTTTTGTATCTATGTGATAATTTATAATATTATTCCATTCATGAATATTTTTTATGGTCATGTGTTTAGTTATTTGGATATATTTTATAAATATTCTATTTATTTCATATTAATCATTTCAAGGATACATCTGATATACATTTCCTTAATGATAATTTGAGTCACCCTCCAATTGTTTCTACAAAAAAATGTTATCAAAATAGTATAACACATGATATGTCTATAATAAATTACCATTTTTGACAAATTTATGGGACATGATGATGAATTATCATGGATTAATTAGTTTCTAATTATTGTGAATAAAAGAAAATTCGATGATAAAATTGATATTTTTTATTTATTTATAATCCTTTAAATCTATAAATCTAAATGATCCTGATAATATATGTTATTAAATATTTTCCTAATGTCATGTTGTTATGGGATAATTATATAAGGGTGATATTGTTGGTGTAAAACAAAATATGTATTGTATGTGTTTTAAAAAAAGGATCCCCGGGTGTGGGAATGGGGCATCACTATTATTAATAATAGAAGGGTCAGAAAACATTCAAGGTTATAATTTTAGTTTTTGATAAAATAAAAGTTGAAAAGTTGATTTTGATAATAATTTAAAAGGTTTAAATAAAATTCAATTCATTTAAGTAATGTTGATCAAGGAAAGGATTAAAATAATATACTTTTATTGAAAAATCACATGGATACATCTATGTGATAGGTATCATTATTGGATATCATCTGGTTTTTTGGGTAAAGCATATATAGTGTGGTTATCCATGATGTTACATCCTTGTATAGATGACAAAAAATAAGACTCAGTTATGGATAATATGAAAATTTTTGTCATCACAAGGAATATGGCTGGTTGTGAATCAATATAATCTTCAATATGGTTTAAAATGACTCATCCTAAGACTTTACATATAGTGTGAAACTCAAAGGCATATTATTTAGTTAATAATGTTCTATTTTGAATCCATTATGAAGGATTTATCCTGATATTGAATTTGGTTACGAAAAATTGGAAAGCCCAACATAATTCATGGTATTACCCAACCTCACCCATCCAAGGGGGACCTCATTTTGTTTACCTAATTCTAACCTCTGGGATTCTATCCATATCATGGAAATACACTAGTAGAGAACATTCACCTATGTATCATACTGAGAAAACCATGTATTCCTATAAAAAATAAATAATGGTGAGACCAAAAAATAATCATATATTATTTAATCCTATCCATAATAATAAATCAAAATCCCATCTTAAAACAACCATTAAAAAAATAAACCTATTTCAATAAGAATTAATAAATAATGTGAACTTCCCGCTATATGTATATTTATCACTTAATACAATGGATTTTAATTCTTGTTCTATACTTATAAAAATTCAATGTTAATTACTCATGGTTTAATGATATTCCAATACCATTTCACAATTAATATAAATCAGACATTCAGATATCATTTGAGTAAATATGTAATGGAAAATATCTTGAAAACTAAATTACATGTACATCGTGAAATATCAAACATTCATGTTTTTTAAAACTCATTTTTATCAATATATCATACCTTTCCTCCTTAGGAAAAATATTATGGAAACACATTTAAAAGATAAAAAAAATAAAAATTAAGTGCCTCCTCTAAATGAACCATAAAATAATATAAATGAAAAACATATATTAAATATATTTGAATACATTTTTCACACATTACCACCAAATGATGAACCATATCCATTTACATGATATTTATAAGAACACTAATATTTCTGTAATAATCACAAATATATAATTTATATAATTAAATAAATACATAAATCACACATTTACATCATAGAAAATATCATGATAATAAATTTCAAGACATACACTTGGAGAAATCAACCATGATCAATTATCTTTTATAAACTATATCTTTAATCCACCTTAATGTTGTCAATGATTATGTTGTTGATTAGGAGAAAAGAAAAACAATGAAATAAAGAATTACAAATATATCCATATAAAACCCTTGGATAACATGACCATGTTTAGGATAAAAACGTGATAGAATTAAGTAAATAAATTGAAAAAGATATATATGAGGTATTGGTGAAATAAATTTCCTATAGAACATTGATAAAATATATGAAATCACTAATGTGGGAAAATAAAACAGAGTGGGTAAGTATTTGTGTCATGGATGTCGATTGGGAGAGTATTAATTTTTGGATTAAAATATATAATTTTATTTTGGTGAATTTTATATTTTCAATATCATGTACCCTTTGTACGATTTTTTTCATGGTCTTGTGTAGCGGGTGTTTACCATACATTCCCCACTCGGACAACCTGGGAACACTGCACTATTTCATCACATATTTCAAAATTTAATCATCATATTTAAAAAGTATCCCATTTAAAATAATAGAAACACATTCACTGATTCCACATGATTTATAATAACTATTCACAACCCTTCTAAAATAAAAAAAATATAGTTTTTCCAAAAAAATATTTAAAAATCCAAAATTCCAGTAAAAGTAATAAAATATGTTAAATAATAATGAAATTAATGGTTGGTTGTGTAATGGTTTAGATCAATTATATAGTTTCATGATTTTTTTAATTAATATGATAATAATGAAATTATTTTAATGTTTTAATACAAATTTATTATTTATGTAGTTATTTAAATTATTTGAGTAACCTTGATAATGAATATAATGGATATTTATTGTTAAACAGTAATTTATAAATTGGATAAAAATCATGATTGATTATTTTGAGTCATGTGGGATTTCATGAACTAAGAAAGTGTTTCTTCTAACATGACACTCGAACCCATATATTGTATGGACCGAAGGGAATTCCTGATCCCCATGGGCTGGAGACAAGTGTTTGGTTATCCACTATGCACCTTGGGAATAATTTCACCCATGTGAATAATCATAACGAACCAAGTAACCATAATGAATTAACCAAAATAGAATATTCAGAACCAAATATGGCATAAAAAATTTTGAGATTCAATATTACAACATTAATCAAAACCAAAAAGTCATACATAAAAATGTGAATAGGTCACCATCATGTAATCCACCATTCAACAAGAGGAAAAACATCCTCAATACACCACCACAAACCCTACAAGGGAAGACCATTAGTATTCACGAACTCCCATCTCTAAACATCATCCCTTTACTTATTCCAATCATGACCAAGTCTACTTACACACAAAGGTTTAAGTAGGATGTGAGCCAAATCCTAGTATGATGCCACCCAAATAAATGTTTCCATTTTATAACATTATATGAAATTTTAACATACATATTTTTAGAAAATATTTTGATGTTTTTTCATGTATGAATTTTGTGAAAAACCATTCACAAAGGAACACATTTCAGGAAATACATTTTGAATGATAAGTGTAAAAAAAATAAAATATATTCTAAGACCATAGTATTTCAACTAATGGAACCACAAAACATAATTATAATGGCATAAAACGGAAACATGTGTAAATAAAAAAATGGTAATCTTTAATGAGTGACACACTAGAACCTTGTACCTCATTGAAAATGTGGAATTGAAACAAAGAACATAATATTTCTCCTACATGATCCACCATGAGGGAATATCCCATGGGCTTAGTTGTCTCTAATCATTGTATATTTTTTGTTATTCTTGTAACCATCAATCTATAAATGTGAAATGGTGACAATCCAATTTCGTATCAATAGCATACTAGATCTAATCAATCCATAAAGATACTATAAATTACGTTATGCTTGGTTTTCAATTCACATATCATGTATATCATTACATTCACATGCACACATGTGAATCAATATAAATATACATAATCAATTTCAATGTCCACAAATAAAATTTACATTTCCAAATAAACACAATAACCATTTAGAAAAACCATTTACACCAATAATATATTTTATAAAATTACTTATTAAATTTATAATATATATCCATGTAGAACGTAAGAGGCACACTTTAATTACAAACAATTTCTTTTTAGAAATAAACTCTTATGTAATACACACATGAAATCTATTCCAAACCATGATTTTCACCACATACACATTTTCTCAAACGCCCATCACCCTATATAAGACACAATTACAAGTCACTTACGGGGTTCACATAATAAACAAACTCCATTTCCATTAAAACCCCATTTTTAAATGAATTTTGTACCTTAAACACATTCAAAAAAATGTTTCTAACCTCATGCACAAAAAATATAATAACAACATAGAAAAATGAAAGCATATTAAATGCACCCAATATTGTTTAATAATGGAACCACCTACCTTGAGTGAATGAACTCTCAGATAATGGGGGAAAATTATAACCACCTCTCAATCTCAACCATTAGAGGAAATATTGAACTATACACATCAATATAGAACCCTACATATTAAGGAATAACCCAAAATAGGGCACCCAAACTGTTAGAAATGGAAACCCCATAAAATATGTGAATGAACCAATAAATGAGGAGGAAATCAAGATTCGATGGACATACTTTGAGATTCAGGGAGAAATCCCACAAAAAATAGAATAAAATGTTTTCCAAGGGAGAAAATAGATGTGGGAGAGGCATATATGGTTGATGAACGTAGTAGGGAGAAAAAGAATTATTTTGGTTAACAATCATGGAGAGAGAAAAAAGGAAAATCCAAATTTTAAAGACTTGTGAATGTTTTACTGGTTTTCCGGAAATTTTTTCAAACTCTGTACAAACCATGTGCCCCTTATTGACCAATAAGGACACAAAACATGATTATCCCACATGATTTGAAACCATGTTATAACCATGAGATAATCCTATACCCAACAACACCACATGGCCACATGGTTACCTATTAAATGCAGCATAGTTTTACAAGTTGGGCATCCCTTTCTGCTAAACTAAAAACACACATTTCCACCGAAAACTCAAGGAAACTCCAAAGGAAAAAACAAAGGCAAAAAATAAACAAAATAAAATCCTCAATATTCAACTCCACAACACATTAAAATTGACGGTAAATATTATATACAAAAAATACACTCGGTTAATGTATAAAAATGGAAACTTGGGTGTGGCTATTCATCATACCAAGAAACAATTTGGTCTATAGAAAGTAAACAAAAGGATTAATTAGACAAAAGAATAGATATACTCGAATATAAACAAATTAAATTCCCAAAAAACATCTACACGTGTATGAGGAAAAAACACCATGAACAGAAATATAGATTTCTATGATTTAGCTTGGGTGGACTGAATGGATCACCCACTATACATCCTCTACCCCAAGATTTGAACAAAATTTCTAGTTGATTGATCAAATGAAAAATAATTCTCACAAATACATAACCCAACCTTTGAAACTAAGAACATTTTATACATTACCAAGGAAACATATACCTATTAATAGAAATAAATAAATGTATCCAAGCCACATATCGACAATATTAAAAAAACTCTAGCTACAAATTTTCAAATTCATTATTCAAAAAATGATATTGGGCACACAAAAAAATCCCCAACATTTAGTAAATAAGTGAACTGGAATTTAGAATGCTTTAAATAAGACTACCCACTTCCAAGACATCATGAGATACTAAAATACACTATTAGCATGGGGAGGCCTCAACAGACCCCCCACCACTAGAACTGAACCTTCAACACTTTCCCCTAGATGATATTTTCTGCATGAACCATATTGGGTCTCCCAACCATAAGAAAAACCCAGATTAACCATCCATCCTAGAATGATAGGAAAAAATTAACGTTGTCTAGCATCGGAACATCCTACACAGACCATCAAACAATGGAAAATAAGACCCTCTACAAGGAATTCAAAAAGAGGAACTCTAAATCATGTTGGATGATCATCAAAATCGACTATTCCCACAAAACGTAACCAGCCCAAAATGATCATGAATTAAAATAAAAAACCATTCATTGGGATAACCAGACACAGAAATCAAAACAGGGATTCATATTTAAAAAATAGGAAACCCCTAATAAAAGATCATTGATATGAGACCACCCGACCTCTATACCCCTCAAGATGAACTCTTCTACTCGCTAGTATCACAAAGGCATATGATCCCTTGAAACCATTCTCCTAAACATGGGATATTCCCTTACTAAAGGAGATAATATAGTGAATATGAAATTATTACCATATGACATTTGAAACTAGGCCAAGCCAATCTGTACTGAGGTCCCATACATCCATTGTATTTGTGACGACACGTGAGAATCTTACTATGTATTATGGATGGAGACCTAATTTATGAAGTATATCATACCTTGAATTTAGGATATGATGACCCTAGATATGAACCGATTATTTTTATGCCAGTAAAAACCACATAAAAATTCCAGGAAGACGCAATAGAAAACAACACACCACGAGACCCACATTTCTCCAACATGGAACATCGACCATGAAAGGGGCACAGAATATGGACGTACAACATCCTAATTCATCCTGTCATGAAACAACAAGAACAAAGAGCCTACGGGAGACACTTATATTTTCTATGGAATAACTCTGGATTTTATAAATAAAAACACTCTTTCATTAAGACAAAATCCCTCAACATATTCAAAATACAACTATTAAATTTTGAGTTAGATAGTAGACACCATGAACTGCCACATAATCAACCATTTCAATCAATAAAAAAACACACAAAACAAGACTTCAAATAGACGGCTAACAAGTGATCTACATCTGAAAATGGTTATGGGTGTTTTGTTTCATAAAGGATGACATGAATTTGTGACACTTTCATAGAACATTGGGAATGAAGTGTTTCAAGGGACCTGGGTGACCATAGAAAATGAGGGTCCTTGGATCATTTAGGAAATATAGCTTCATATCCCCAGATAAGCCACACTAATGGAACAACATGATCCTATTCCTTAGAGATATTGCTGAAACATCCAAAGGTCATTTTAACACCATATTTATCACTAAAAACACCATGACACATTCAATTACTATAATTTCGTTTAACCACTTATAGGATGTACATTTAATCACATAAGAGGAAACCTTAACCATTGAAGTCTAAGAAAAATCATTAAAAAAATTATTTCATTCGATTTTCCACATCCAATCTTCTGCTTCAGGAGGATCTACAAGACATGAAAAAGTGGAGCATTATACTTCCCAAACTCAAGGATTAATTCCTTTCATTGATCAAATGGAGTCTTTTTCATCAGTGAACCACCTATGTTTTTATTTAAAATATCTATCACATATTATGGGGGAATACACTGGGCATAAATTAAATCTAAAAAACCAAAAAAACAAATACATAGTCCAATACACAACATAAAGACTCTCAGAACACAATCATGGGAATCAACACAAAGGCTTCACAAAAGATTTTCAAATGAACCTACTAACAATTATTTCAATGAAAAATCACCGAAAATAAATCAACATGAAACACCAATCAACCAATAAGAATTAAAAATCTAAAAAAACCTTATATATGACATTCCCAAATACAAGAAGGAAAACCACACAACCACTAGTTATTATAACACCACATCATTTAATTAATATTATTATTGAAAAAATAATTCAAGATTGTTTTTTTTTTCACTAACGAATGGTATCCCATGTAGTCTCAAATATGTATATCATCATGAAATACCTGGAACACATCTACTCTTACACACATATTCATGCATGAGGTAACTCAATGAAACACTAATGTTCAATAACCTTCCATGGAAAATAATTCAACCCACACATTCAAAATATTAATTTTCATATCATATCAAAATTTAAAAAACATTTCCATGAATCACTAAAAACCCAGTAAAAATTATAATGAATTCCCAAAAATAAAATCACTTCATCATTTATAAAAATTAGAAGTCATGGTTTCTATTTAGAAATCCAATTCACCCTATTTTAAAATGTAATTAGAAGAACAAAAAATATCATTTCATAAAAACCAATATGAATAAAACTCATTTCATAATATTTGAAATGAATTTAAAAAATTATCTGGAAAATTATTTCTAGTTTATGAACAACCAAATTCAAAATGCTTCATGTCTTCATTATAAAAACATAGTTCTAAATAAATTCCTTTCAACTTTATCCAAAAATCCTTTTACAAAATCATCTTTTATAAATTCTTTATGAAATGATTATAAAACCTCTTTTTATAGAATTCTAAAACATAAAAATTTCCACTTCAAAACCTATTTTTCACAATTATAAATAAAGTATTATTAATATATTTATTTTCAACCTAACAAGACACACGAAAATTGACAAGGGGAAGTAGTGTTGATGGGTACCTTTCTCATATGGTCAGCAGCTATACTCTAATCAATCCACTATCTGGGATAATATTCTTGGTTCATGTGAGTGTCTGTATAGGGTTTTCCATCTTCTACAAGCTCTATTTAAAACATTTTCCCAACTCCCATATCATTACCAAACTCCAAAAAACATCAAGAACTGAATAACTCAAATATAACCCAACATCCCATGGAAAATTGAGTCTCATAATGATGCATTATAGTGAAGGACCCTACTCGCAACTAGAACCTGAACCCATGACAATCCTAGATCAATTCTATTTCATCTATTACATGATTAAAATGATCCAAATATAGCATAACCTCCTCTAATACCATTTTTCACGAATCAATTTTCATTTTCATCTATCCCAACACACAAACCAGTTTGTGACATGGCCCCACATGCATTCCTAATCCCCATGGGCTGAAAAAAAGTTCTTGGGTATCCATTATGAATTTGGAAAAATTTAACCCATGTTAATAGTAATAACTAACAAACCAACCATATTGAATATACCTAATATGAATAATCACAACCAAATAAGCCATAACTATTTATATGATTCAAGATTAAAACTTTAAACAAAACTAAAAAGGGCTACAAAAAAGTGAAAAATACATAATCCCAAAATCCTCTATTGAACATTAGAAGCATCATCCTAAATCTACCACCATAAAATGTGTAAGGGAATACCACTAGCATCAGAAAACAAAATCTCTAAACATATTTACATTAATAGTTCCAAACAAAACCAAGTCAACATACACCCAATGGTTTAAAAAGTGTGTGGGAAAAATCCCAGTAGGATGACTCACAAAAGAAAAATGTCCATGAAATAAAATTATTGGTAAATATTAGAGGTATATTTGTTAAAAAATAATTGAAACTTTCGTCATTTTATCATTTTATGAAAAACCATTCCCATGGAAACACTGTAAATGAAAAATAGTTCCAATGAAAACTCAGTTCAATATGAAATATACTCGAGGACCATCGTTTGGTGACAGATGGAGCCACATAACATAATTATAAAGTCAAAGATGATATCCATGGGTAAATACCTAGGGCTAACATAGCTCGAGTGAGATAATATAACCTTTATCCTCAGTGAAAATGTGGTATACCAACCACTACTATTAGCTTTCTCTTGAAAAATCCACTTTGAGGGAGAATCCCAAGGGTCCATTGGTATCAAATCATCATAGAAGTTTATTTACTGTTATAAACATCAATAAAATTATGTGAATCCAGGACAAGAATCATTGGTATCACTAGCGAACTAGATCTAGTCAGCCCACATAGATACATAAGATTCCATTAAACACAATTTTCATTTCACATAATATATAGACCACAACATTCCAATGAACACATGTGAATAAATATAAATAAAAAAGATAAATTATTATTTCGACAACCAAAACCATTTTCATGTCTAAAGTCACAACAAAACCATTTAGAAAAACCTTCGACATAAATCTAATAATTTTATGAAATCACATAAGCAACATATATTGTAAATTCCAGGATCATAACAACGATTCAAGATAAATTCCAACCCATTTATTTTTGTAAGCCAACAATCATTCCATACACAACTAAAATCCATTTAAAATATTTCTTCTCACCACTTATAAATTTTATCAATATTATTTTATCCTTTATAACACACAATTAAGAGGCATGTCATTGGTTCAAACATGAAACACAACCAACTTCCATGGAAAACCCATTTTTCAAAACACACACCATAAACCCTTTCAAATGAAAAATTTTCACCCCATTCAAATCATTTTGAACATGAAATGGCAACAATGAATGAATAAAAAAATAACTAAATGAACACTATGAATAAAACCACCTACCTTGAGAGAAGAGACCTCCAAAAATGGTGTTAAAAACAATGACATCCAAATTGAACCCTTTTGAGGAACGACTAGACCATAAACATCAATATCAACCCCTAAGAATTTATTTATATCTCAAAATTGGACACCCAACCTAGTGGAAGAAGGGAACCCCAAGAATAATGAGAGAGAGACCTAGAAAAAAGAAGAAACAAATATATGATAGAATTAATTTTATTTTCATGGAGGCATCTAACCTAAAACACCTTAAAAAATTGGTCTAGGGGAGAACATGGCATAGTGAGAGGCACCTAGGGTGGATAAACCTGAGTGGAGGAATAAATGAGTCGTTATGGTTATAAAATGGGGATAGAAAAAAGGAAAATTTGGATTTTTTATGACCTAGAAAGGACACATGATTTTCCTATTCATTATTCTATAACATTCAGAACCCTTGAACAGATTACTATCCCTATTGGAAAACCATCGTGGTTATCCCACATTGTTTAAAACTGGTATGCTAACCATAAAATAATCCTCTGACTAAAAACACCACACGACCTCCTTATTACCTAGGTTAGGGATCATAGTGATCTAAACTCTATGCCAGCCATGATCCACCTACTATTATCCCAAATAACATTTTTTTCACCAAAAACTCAAGGAAACACAAATGTAAAATAATACTAAAAAAATAATGAAAACGGATACCCCAATTTTCAATCTCTTCACACCCAGAACATGTGAAAAAAATCAAGATCCAAAATATAAGATGGGGTAAATTATGAAAATGAAAAGATACTTGTAAAAATGGATGTGTAATGGTTAATCACATCATACATTATATTTTCATGAATAAAATTACTTTTTAACATTACATTTATAACTCTAAAATATAAATAATATAGGAAATAACATATATTTTTTTCTATAAAAGGAGTCATTATATGTTTTCTAAAACACATATCATGTCAAAATTTCACTCTATATTCTATAAAAATACAATTATAAAACTAAAATTTGACATTGGAAATTATTTTTTCATACATAAAATCCGACATCTAATAGCTTGATTTTCAATCAAACAGAGGTGATACAAAAAAATTGGAATTGGATTCGAACTCAATCGTTACATCATTATATGAAATTATTCTTCTTTATAATGAATTGATTCCTCAAATAAATTTATATCAGTTTTATTTTATAAATATGTTAAATTCTTTTTATATATTAATTTTTAAATATCAACAACTACCTAAATTAAAATGTTCTTTCCAGAAAATGTTTTACATCAAAAATTTTGTTTTCAAAGATTGTATTTCAGGTTTAAATATAATATCACTATTTATAATGATGTAATTTATTTTAAAAAATATAATATATTATTATATTATATATAATTTATATAATTTTTTGATATATTTTTAAAAAAATTATTTTAAACTCTTTTAAATGATATTTCTCACCATGGTATTTTTAAACAACCT
The DNA here is from genome assembly GCA_963277665.1 of Viscum album. NCBI lineage: Eukaryota > Viridiplantae > Streptophyta > Magnoliopsida > Santalales > Viscaceae > Viscum > Viscum album. Next base: position 1,066,497,662 of record OY728157.1, on the reverse strand, counting down.
TAGTGGATGATGTTGTCTTTATAAAAAAATGCATTTCAGAGATATTTAATCAATATTTATTTTATAGTTTAACTTGACTTCAATATTAAACGAAAATAAATATTTTGATTTAATAACAATAAAACATCCATCATAATAAATAAATTAAAAAAAAAGATTATCATTTTCAAATGTAAAAAATTAGTTTACTGAGGAAATTTCTTTGAATTGTATCTATTTAATAAATTATTGAGCTTCTCATATTATTGAATTAAATGAATAATATATAATGACATTTATGGAGTTGATGAAACATTTATAAAAATATCATTTAACAGTATCATAATATAAATTCTATTTCAGAATTATGATCTGAATGACCACAAAATGGAAAAAGCGAATAATACTAATTTAGAAAATGAATAAAATATAGTAATAAAATTATAAAATGAAAAAATTATTAAAAATTATCATAAAAAATAAAAAATAAAAATAATTTTATTATTCATGAGGTTATAAGATATACATAGAATGTCATGACTAATGGTATTAAATTCTCTTTAAAACCAATAAATTAAATGATTTGATGTTTTCCTCTATGCGATTTACCTCTAATATTTATATGGGTTTTTGTTTATCATATAATGATTGATATTAAATAACATTATATTTTTTGACTTAATTTTCTTATTAATAATGAATTAGTTAACACAGTATTTTGAAATGAATTTATTTTTTTTGGTATCATAATGAAATTTCTTTTGAGTTTTATTCCTACTATAGTGAAATTAATGATCAATTTTTTCTCTGATAATTATGGGAGTTTTAAATTATTGATTATTATAAGTTACCTATAATATTGATAAAAAATTTATTAATTAATGGTTTATTATCTAGATAAAATATTTTTAATTAACTAGTAATGTTTTTCCACTATATTATTTTTGAATATACCAATGGATTTAATACAACATAGGTTATTAAAAATAAATAATATGATTGTTCCATTATAATGGTCATTTAAAAGGTTGATTAATAAAATTTATCAATATGAATTTATATTTTTTTGATTGATATGATTTCAATGTAAATATATTTCATTCATGAAATAAGAGATTGACATAAAAAAATTAATATTTATGATCAGTACGGGTAAAATTTATGGATTATTTGATATAAAATCTTCATAAAATTTTATAATTCCCAATATAACAATCATAATTAATATATTATATATAAAAAATTATGGTTTAGGGAAATAATTTATTGAATATGTTTATTTTACAATTGAAATTATGTTTTGTTTATCTCAGAATTCTAGTAATGGAGAAAGTACTTTTTCATGGGTTTTCATTTTTTAAGTGATCTAATGTGGTTTCTCTTGCTATCATGGACCTAATTGTGTTTTTATCCTCTTCAGTAGTTTTAAAACTATTTTCATGGATTTTACATGTTATTTGGAATCGTTGTGAATTCAATCTCAGAATATTTTATTTTTTTCTTGAATGAAGTAAATGTACCATTTAAATAGTTTGGTTTTAAAAAATATGTATCTTAAAAATGGTAATATGGGTTTCGATATGTAATTATTTTTAATAATTAATTAAAACTCATACAGTAAATTTTCATGGTTCTATACTTGATGAAATGTTTTATATAAATATTGTAATTATGTGGTGATTATGTTTGAAATATTTCAATTTGTATCAATGTATGGTTTACAAACAATTTAGGGTTATGATGTCATCAATTAAGGGAAATTTTATAGTTTATGACACTAATATGGGTTTGATAATTCAATTGTTGAACCAACTTCAGTACCATATAAAATATTTTTTGGTTTATAATATATGATTTTATGGTTGTTAAGGATAATTTGGGTGAATTTTATTATGTTTTGGTAAATGAAACATTATATGTGTATAGATAAATGTTACTGTTATTTTGTAATTTATTTTTTTATGTAATTATTTTCAGTGAGGATAATAAATTTTGGTCATGTAATTTAGTATATGTAAAATTTAAAATTGATAAATTATCTGATAAATTTTTCATTAAATATATTTTTGATGATGTCTATAATACTTTTGGTTTTCGAGAAATGATTGACTAGTATGTGATTGTACGTCAACATGGATCAAATTATTTAATGGATAAATATTGAGTTAATTATTTTTAGAATATGTGATCATTATAAATTCAATAACAATGTTTTTTATAATTACTAAAGGTCCTTAATTTTGGTAAAAAGCTTATATTCATTTTTTGGGAGAACATAAGATCATGTTTTTCTTGATTTTCTAACTGTTTACCATAACTAAATACATTTTTATCATGTATTTATTCCATATTTTCTCATCTATGTATTACATATAAGATCATTATAAGAATACATTTGTCTTTTATAATTATTCTTGATGAATTTTATGGTCCCTTTTCCTCCCCTACAAAACTATAATTCATTCATTAAGTGACTATTGACGCGTTTTTTATATAAAATTACATCATTAGATTGTATAATATTACCCATTAATATGGGGTAATACTATTGTTTCTCTATTTTCTTTAATTTTTTTATTTTGTATTTATTATATCATTTCTCTTAGAATATATTTCTTTCTCACAATCACTTTTTTCAAATGATTGATATTTCCTTTATATGAATGTTCTTGATGGATTAATTATCTAAATTATCATTCCCTGAGACTTTTTTAACATTATAAACTAACAGACTTTTACATGTTTATACTAATTCTAAATTAATAAATCTTATTATACAAAAAATTACACTTTTATTATTCAACTAACATTAATGGAAAAATTAGGAGACAATTATAGTTCAAGAAATGAAATAAAATAACACAATACTAAATATAAAAATTATTGATATCACGTTTTGGTATGTTAGAACCCCTAACACTAAATATAAAATTTTTCAAATCATAGGAATAAATTTATGATTCATCCATGATGATTTACTAAAAATTGTAGTCCATTTTTCTCTATACTGGAAAAATTATTGCACACCATTCATACATTCATTGAATCCATATGTCAAAATGTAGATTTTCTTATCGATCGATACATGCTATTTCATATTGATGTTCACTTGAATCATCCTATGAACAATTATATAATAGTAATATTATGTGGATTTTATATCAACTTCCTCCCCTAAAATTTCATTATTGGAATTAATGATGATATCATATGTTTTACTTTCTTTAGGGTCATTGTTATTTGTTTCCCTGATAGTGGAATTTGCGCCCATCAACACCGAGATTAAATCACGAATCGTAAAAAAATATTGTTTGGACTCCTAGATTTCACCACAATCAATCATGTGATTATAATTATGAGAAATTGACCGTCTATTTCTATCATGATCATGGTATATCATTTCACTATCCTCCACCTTATTCATTTTAGATGATCTAATTCCCAACGGCTTCGTCAATTGAGAGTTGTCTTAATGGACTTTCATATTCTTTCCCATTAGAATAATTAGTCTCAATGCATACCATTTTTTCCATTACTACATTTCATCTAATTGGACTATGAAAACCTCTAATATGCCCTTTATCAATAATTTAAAATAATACATGGATAGAAAAATTATCCTTGGAATCAGTCATATATCATATATGATCATCTGAGAGGTTATTTGTTAGCATTTTTGGTTGTATATTTACCTATATCACATCCAATTTCTCATGTGTTGAAACTTAGACCACCCGTTTCTAAAATGGTTGAAAACCTTATTATATGGATTGATCCTTCTTAACCACACCCTTCTTGTAACATTCACACAATCATCACTGCATCCACTAGATAGTCAGGCGGTATTCTCTTCCTTAAATTCTTCTTACGACTCCTTATTCCATTATAATCATATTTAGATTATACTTCTTCTATATTTAAATATGATATAGTTTCATTCTCTTGAACAGAAATAAGCCATGTTTCAAACACATTCTGTACATCATGGTTCAATATTCCAAATACATTAAAATTATTTTGATCTGGAGGAAACCACTATGCCTCTTTCTAGATGATGAAATATTTTTCGACTATATTAGATGCCAACATTTCATTTTGAGGCCATGTTGAAAAAATGTACCCTAACAACTCCCCATCCATGATTAATCCAACACTAATAGCCTGTGAATTCATGATTTTATCACATGTTACACCAATATGAATTGTCTCCTTTTATCCTCCACTATAAATTTACACCAAGATTCCCAATCCCCTATCAGAATTATGAAATATGTTCATAATGTCGCACCTCCACATTGGTATCAATATTCCTATTTTATTGTATAAGGAACAGAAATCTACTAATTATTCATGAATAACTACATTATTGAATCGATACTCTTCAAAAATATAAAACCAAAAAAATATTCACAACCCTTGAAAAATAAATTTTTATATAGATTCATGGAGAAATAAGATAATGAAGAAATTGGGTTCTAATTATAGTACATATATATCTACTAACGGGATTCCCTAACATTAAAAAAATATAGGGTTCTTGAAAATGGGGCAGGAGTTTAGAAAATATAACCAAATTTACCATGGTCTGCATATGACGTTTGATATAGAAATCATAATTCCATTAAATACAAAAAATATGGATCCGTCAAATATGTGAGGGGAATTAGACCATGTATGTACCATGACGTTCACTAATGCAAAATGAATCAGGATGTGCCTGTTTTTAATAAGACTATCAGTGGATCAATCCTGTAATCCCTAAGAAAAAAATAAAAAACATCTTGAATGAATCCAATGATAGGAAATAATGTTTTAACCATGCTATTTATGTTAGGTTCATGAAACATAAAGAATGATTAAACTCGGAGGACAAGAAATAATATACTGGGAATCCATCAAACAGATCTCAATCATTATGGAAATGTGAAATCCAAGGTAATGTTGTAAGAAAGTTAGGGTTATAGAAGGATGATAATTGGTGATGTTGGCCTCCCTTGAATGATTATAGTAGTCCCTCAACCAATGAGGAGTGTGGAACTGGTATAGAAGCTGTAGAAAAGTATGAATAATTTATTTAAACATTATCATTCTATTATTAAATTATCTATTTCTCTATGTTAATTATCTTTGAGTATTCGAAAATTTTTCTTTGATGTTTTATAATGAATAATACTATTGTTAATACATTTTACTTATTATCTGACTATTTTAATCACCCTTGGCCTTGTTTTTATAACAATATATATTATTATTTTCTAATTGTAGATTATGAATATATATTGTCTTTTGAGCCATTTATAATATATTACCTTTATTTATTATTTAATGTAATATTTATTTTACTAATGTATATTTCCATAAAAACTTTTAAAAGGATTAAATGATATTTATTATTACTTATGTATATTTATTTAGTCATCCAATCCATATTCTCTATTTTTTTATTTATTTACATTCAATGTTCAACTATCTATGCATCATTTAAAATTATCTTTTACTATATTCTCTCTCATCCCATGAAATTAATCGTAATTTTTTTTAATGTATCATTTCACAACATAGACCCCAACCCATTAGAATTGATTAAAAAATGGTTATTAAGTATTCTAAAACAGGTATGAATTCATCACGTAATATATATTTTATATATTATATTTGAAATAATTATCACATAAGGATTTATTGATTATTATATTCCACTTTTTCAATAAAAGATTATGAAATTCAACATAGAATCCTCTATAAAATATTTGGATGGAGTCATTTTCTTAAGAGGTATATATAAAACTTTTAGGAACATAGTGTTGTTTTTCTATATAACTTTTAAAGGAGATAATAATTGTGGCGATATAATTTATTTAATTTTAGAGAATATCAACACTGGGGAAAATATAATAATATGTTTATATTTTATTTGGAATTTATTTTTATTTAAGAATTAATTATATTAAAATTTATATATATTAAACCCATTCCCATAATGATATTAATTAATCAATTATATATCAATTACATATTTATAATAATTATATTTTCTTAATGAAATAAATATTATTTTATTTAAAGGTTTATTATATATTCCTAAGATGATTTATTTTATTTATTTTTAGATTAATATATTAATTAGATATTTTATAAAAAAATATTTAATTTAAATGTATATATATATATATATAATATTATAAATTATGAGTGCGGAATATTGGTTTTTATGTAGGATTAGAAATGTTATAATTCTAAATAAATTTGTTTTACGTATACCAGAAAATTTTATTTTATTGATATATTTCTATATATTAGAATTTCAATTAACAAAATGAGCATCATTTAGGTATTCATCATGTTTAAATTTTCATAGGGTTATTTTTTTGGTATTTTTATAAGAAAGTTTATTTTTTCATTAATATTAATAAAATATATATATATTATTAATATGATATATTTGTTTACATCATCAGGGAATATATAACATGTAAATAAATTATAAAACTTAAAACATTGTATTATATTATGATATAAATAAAAATAGTATAAAAATATTTACCAATTAATTAAAATTAATTTTTTATGATAGGAAAACATGAAATCGTTTACTGGTGTTGACATAGTTCTTGTGAAGCAATGGAGAATTCAAAATTAGTTTAACTGTTATAGTATTTTCTATGATATAAATTTATTTTAGGCTAAAAATATAAATTTTAGGCATAATATTTTTTCATATTAATGAGTTTTATAATTATTTAATGAGGCATTTTTTTAAAATTATTTCTCTTTTTATGAACATTGTATAAAGAGAAAATGTTAAATATTAAATATGTTTTGAGGATAAGGGTGAGTATAAAAATATAGTATGATGGGTTTTATGTGATAATAAAGATAAATATTAACAGATATTAATTTTATAAATTTATCATCAAATTTAAAAAATAGAATGATTATTCAAAATTCTTATGCAACATCGAATCATTTATTTTTCAAACACAAGAGAAATAAAATAAATGATTTTAAAAAAGTATGTTTACATTTATTCAATGTAATATTATCTTTCAAAAAATTTTGGTGTATACCTCATAGATTTATAATTATTTAATTTTTTCACTATTTCAATATATATATATATATATATATATTTAAATTTGTTAAAAGCTATAAAATCACATCAAATGGTACATAAATTTAAATGATAAATTTTAAATTAATGAATAAATCATAAAATATTATTTAATTTCATGTGAAATGTGTAGTTTTCATCAATATATTATACTTTCAAATTATTACCCACTTTTATTTTTATAATTTTACTCATTAATCTTAACTATTTAATATTTTTAAAAATACTATGTAAATTTTCCTATAAGAGGGAACTAATTTCAAAATTTATAAAACACATATTAAGATCTTATTTCACAAAAAATTAATCCAAAATACATCAATAAAAATAAATCATGGTAATATATCTCTAGCCTTTTTAAAACCCCCATCTTTGATGATGTTGTGTTCTATAAAAATGAGGTTACTCAAAATGAGAGTTCAAGGTTCTGAATTCAAAATTTCTTTTATTATTAGTAATCTGTACTCCATATAACATCTTTAAACATTACATATTTATCTTTAATGATAATTTTATAATGGTATTGGAAAAAATTTCTAAAATTAATTATAAATTATCTACCATTATTTCTCACTAAAAACATTCTAATATCTCATTTATTATTCAACATAAAGTGTTTTTATTTGATTGTTATATTGATTAAATTATCATCATTCTTATTTTAATAATTAAAATAAATCTAAAAAAATAATACCAAATTATGTAGTTTATGTATGTTTTTGGTTTAAAAAAATTAAAAATACATTTCATTACAGTTAGATTTAAACTCTTCTAAAAATATCACGCATCATTTTTTTTCTCCTCCACCAAATTTAACAACTATTTTATCCTAAAAAAATGAAATATTGTGATATTACATAAATTTATATTACAATTTAATATAAAATTAATATTATTTTAGTTTCAATATTATGATACCATAGATATAAAACACTAATCATAATAATGATGTTAAAAGTAAACAATAATAAAGTTTTTTAACCATAGAAACATGATTATCTGGGGGTATTCTCAGAATTTAAACTATTTAACAACCTACTAAACCCATTTGTTTATATAATTACATCAACCACATACCATGAAAATTATTCAACTTATTTAACCATTGTTAATTTATCGTTAATTGATACCATTAAAAATTATGAACTGAAATACCTCAAAATAATTATTTTTAACATTTACAATTAAATATATTAATAAAAAATAATCTTGAACGAGTAAAATGGAACCATAATAATGAAAAACGTTCTTAATAATTGAAAAAAATTAATATAACTTCATTATTTAGGATTTTATATGTTGTGTGAAGTATTTTGGGGATGCAGATAAGGTATATTAATTTAAACCATTAAATTAAAATTTCTACTGTTTTAATATTGAATCTTTCTCTCTAATGTATTATAATAGTTTATATTTATAATTTTTATAATTCTATTTATAAAAATTATACATTTTTTCTTTTATTTTCATCTCGATAAGTAGTTTTTTAGCTCAATTTTTTAAATTACTTTTCTTTTTATGTCGTAAAATCAATATTGTTTTTAAAGATAGAAATAATTATTTTTATGAGTCTAGTTCCTTCATTAGTGAAAATAAAGATCATATGTAGTGTACATAAATTATGAAATAAAAGAAATAAATATGATGATCAGTAATTTTGGGATATATCTATCCAATGTGTTGGTTAATGAGTTATTTAGTTTAAAAATTCTCTTGAAATTATCAACTAATTTTTCCCCATTTTTCTATGACTATTATGAGTTTATAAGAAATTTTATGAATTTTAGGAAATAAGAAGCTAAATTTTCTGAAACTAAAGATTTTGTTTTTGATCTTTTATTATTTCAATGTTTGTATTTCATGACATAATATTCATAGAATGTTTCATATTTATCTATGAAACTATTATAAATATTTTATTATTTATAAAAGATAATTCCATGGAACATTTTGATTAGTGAAATTTAGATCATGATTAAAAATATGTTTCCCATGAGCTCAAGTTTCTTCTTTCTTGGAAAATTATTTTTAATGTGTTTTAATGTTTTTAAATGATAAAACAATTTTTCAGTTTAGTTTATAACCCATTAGGACTTTTTTACATTCATATAAGAGTTTCAAATTATTTTCATATAGAATAAGGATTTGTATGAAGGATTTTAATGCCTATATCCAATATAATATTTCAGCCTCAATTGAATTGTTTTTTTCATTTAAAAAGTGTGGTCAAGGGGAAATAATCTATTTTGTGGAATGTGTGAATGTTAATATATAAGGGTTTTTATTTACTCTCTAAAACAATACAAGTAAAAGGCCTTCGTTATTGAAGTATTTTAATATATTTGACAATTCATGTAATTATTTTGAAATTTATGTTTTATTTTTTCATTACACATAATGACACAGGCATTATGTATTGACTATGTATTGGAAAGATGTGTATCTCCCTATGACTATAATTTTGATGAGTGGATGTTGTAACATATGAAATTTTTTGTAATCAGTGGCATTAATACCAAGGAACCTAAATATCTAGATCTATTGAACATAGTTCTTTTGGAAGTGATCCATTGGATTCATAATTTATAAATGCATCAATGAGAAAAACAAAGAATTATATCACATGTGGAATATGTGGTTTTAAAATTATGTTATGATACAACAATATAACAATACTAAACATTTCATTACAATTAGTAGTTACATGAATTAAAATAATATTTGAAAAGTCATCCAATAATCACAAGTTATGAATCATTCAGTGTATAGGTGGTCCAACACAACATTTATGGTGGGGAATATATATTTGAATAGTTAAACCTACATCTGACGTTCATGGGGGTTTTATTGTTTTCCATGGTGGTTACCAATCTCCTAAATATAGCCCTGGAATTTCCTCGAATGGTTAGTTGATGAATTAGTCATCCTTGAAATCAGATTTATGACCACACTATTATATTTTCATTCATTCATATATTTTATGGTGATCCTAAAATTCATAGACTATAGTAAAAATATGATATCTAATCTCCATCATAAGACCCATAGGTGTTTTTTATTATCTGAACATCTTGGTTATCATAACATTCTATAATCTTTCTTCTACTACATTGAATTTCACAAATAATTTTGAAAATCACCATTCCTAATAATATACCACATGGAGAAATATTTTAATGGAAACCTCCAACACTTTGTAAAAACCTATAATTTATGTATCCCAGAGTGTCTCCACTGTCATTCATCTACAGAAGTGCCAATGAGGTACAATATTTCCTGATAATTTTCTCTACTAGCACCTTTTTGAATGTGTATGTTTGATTCTATTTTCTAGTTATCTTCCATATCTAGAGTTGCTTTACCTCTAGTAAATTTTAGATATAATGATATTTTTTTGATGAAATTATATATTATAAGAATAACTTGATTTTGATTCATGTTAATTTCAATAAATCCCCGAACAACACTCCACCCTCCAAGAATATTAAATGCCTCATCAGAAGTACATTAACCATATTAGTACCCTTCCATATTTAAATATCGTCATATACTCAGTTTTTGTTGTTGAATTCTAAACAATTGTTTCCTACATGAAATAAAAATAATTATCATTAAACTATAGGTGAGTACGACATAAAAAAAATTAGTAAACACTTTTTATTTCATGCATATCAAAACATTTTTAAAATAAATACTATCCAAGTATCAAGTGGCCACAATTCATTCAAATATTACATACATAAATAAATCATTATAAATTATAAAAGACATCACTATTATTTAAAACATCATATTGTTACGCAATTCCCATATAGATTCTATAACTATAGAGCATTCCCATAGAAAATACGTACTGAACAAGGTGGAGATATAAATAAAAATAATTAAATAATCAGAGTAAATCATGATGGTGAGACAACACATATAAGCTAAGATGCATGAAAAGATATAATAATGCGAATGATCATAGGAATAGAAACATGTCATATATAAATTATATAATATGATTATAGAATCATAAATAAGTTTTAGAAACTAAGTAATAACTACATAATCATAACTCAAGGATCAATACCAAGATAACAAATCATAATGTTCTTGGTTAATAGATTTTGCACTATATATGATATCCCATGAGATGAAAACACTAGCCAACCAATAAATAAAAATATAATTATTACCCACCTCATTATATAATAATATGTACATCAATATGTGTTCCTCATGAATAAAATATACCAAACATAAATCGTATGCATAACCAACCCCATGAGAAGAAAGTGGGTTTCACAATATAGTCACAAAGAACAACCAATGGCTATATTGTACAGATACCCTATAGAAGAGGTAATTAAATAATTTTTAATGATCATGTTTATAATAAGAAAATGTGTAGAAAATTTATTTATATTGTATAAAACTTATGAAATGGTTGAGATATTTTAGAAAATCAAATTGCCACTTAAGTGAAGCCTTATAGAATTAGTAAAGGATCCTCTATAGAAGAAAATATGGTATCATTTTACCTAAATCAAAAAATTAATTAATAAATATTTTTATAAAATAATAACTTATATGTAATTGATATATTTTTTAAAGTATTATTTTACTATGTTACATGGCATGAAATAATAAATATATATGTTACATTAAACTGGGTTTACTCGGAAGGGAGATTTTTGAAGATAAATTAAATCATGTATAAACCATTATAGTGCATGAAACATAAATTATGTATATGTGTAATGAAATTATAAATAATAATAATATACTTATATGGGATTGTTATTTTGGAAAGGGGCTAAAAATAATGGGAACCTGTAACCTGAAAATAACAATGGTGATTTGGGAGATCCCCTACCTGAAGTCTGAATTTTCCCTATAAATTTTATTAAACTCCCAAAAATAAAAATATTTTTATTAATGTAGTTATATAAAATAACATAAATATATATTTTATTTTCAAAAGTCTATTTATTGTAATGTTTTTTAATTTATTTAACAGTTTTTTCTTATAATTGTTATTTGTGTTGTTCAATTCAATTTCTCTAAAACATTCTCAATATATTAACCATGTAAATAATTTAAATAAAATAGATTCATAAAATCAATAAAAATTATTTCTATATGTTTTCAATCATTTTGAAAAAAAATAATATATTTTATTATATTTTCCAAAAAAAAGTGATTAAAATTATGAAGGATTCTTTATATGTTCTTTTAGGGAAGTAATTTTTCCTTTGATCGTCTCTTATTAACATCAGATATAGAATTCTCAATACTATTATTACATAATATTATTAGTTTCATAAATATAATTTTCATAACATATATATATATTTAAATTAATTTATCTATGGTGGTGATGAAAAATAAAACATGTCATTCAAGGATGTAGTGGCCCAAGGCTATGCATGATGATATAAAATTTTTCAAATGGTGTTGTGGAAGAATTGAAAATGGATATTTATCTAATTTAAAAACATTTTATCGTAATAATAATATTTATTTCACAAACAATTAGAGGATAGAATATATTATAGAGTCTATATTAGATAACATATTAAGATATCTTTGATAAAACATTATATATCCCATTGGATGTTAACTATTAGGAAACAATTTAAGGGTCCTTATCTTGATATTCTGAAAGTAAAATGAATTCTAGGTAATGGGTTTTCACAACCCAATGCATCAAGGCCCATGTGAGACAACACATGTCCACCTCCATTACTCCTAGGGCTATTCACCTACACCAAGAAGGTATAATATCCCTATGCGAGGGGACAAAATCCCACAATGAGACATTAAAGATATTTTTCAGGTTGATTGTTTTTTATCAAAAAGATGGTCTTTAAGGTATTTTTTGGAACTATAGAGAGATTTTTGACATGGTATGTTGAAATATATCTAGGATAGTGGAACATATTTTTCTATCATGTGCTTCGATGTGAATTTTTCACTAAGGATCAATTTATTTTTATGGTGATCTACGTGAAGAGTGATGAGCCTCATAAATGTCTAAGGGGAGGATCATCAAAAATATAGAATCATGGTGTCACAAAGGTTTTCAACGGAATGTTCCACAATTATGACCAGAATAAAAAATGTGAAATTTTTGTGGGGCTTAATTAAATACATAACTCCATGAAGGGAATAAAGGAGATTCTCAAAATGGTGATGATGTGGCCTAAAAGCTTCTATAATCATTTGCAATACCAAATAAATTGGCATCCACACCCCCCTAAAGGGTTATCAAAAATCAATGAGAATTATAAGTCTCTATATTTTGAAATGTGGGTTTCGATGGTGGTTCTCAATGGTGTTTTATCAAACGAAGTTGGAAAATGAAATAAAATCCAGTTGAATGTTCTGAGCATCATAAATCAAAGAATTCATAAAGGTTATAAAAATCCAACCAAAACTTATGAACATAAAGAATGATTTTTGAGATTCACAGAATAAGGTTCTTTAGAAGGCTAGTTGATCTTTAAAAAATGGTGATTGTGATGGAATGTTGAGATTCATGGAAGAAGGTTATTCGTAAAGTCTAGTTGATCATCATGGAAGAAGGTGATTTGTGAATGCAAGACGAGCATTGAAAAAAAGGATCTCTACAATAGAAGGGAGCATCATGAATTTTTTAAAGAATAGATGTCAAGGTGAACCTTTTATAAAGTGAATTTATTAGTTGGATGAAATTGATACTGAATGATACACTAAATAAGGTGTAAAACATCTTGATTATGAAAATCCATGGATGATATTCTGAAGAATTAGTGAGAACACATCCATTGAGAGAGCAGTGAGATTTTAAATTGTGATTGGGTGTAAACCAAGAGTGACAGTGAGTCTGCTCCGATCATTGTAAATATCAGTGTGCTTTTAGTTGATTTGCTAAATTGGAACACTATTGTTTTATTCTCTTTGGACGTATCATAGTGAGGGTGAACCAAGTAAAAATTATTTTTCTCATTCATGAATTATATACATTTCAATTGGATAATGATATGATATTGTTTTTTTAAAAAAAAATATCTTAGTGGGTAAGTTGTTTTAATATGTCGTACCCTAATTCACCCCCCCCCCTCAACGTATTTTACATGTTGGGACTAAAAATATGGAAGGCCCCTGCCAATAGTATCGATAAAAATGCAAAAATCTAAATTATCCAATACAACAATAAAATATAAATAATGTAAAAATGTTTTCAAAAAATCATTCTAATATTAGTGTGATATGTGTTTGAAAATTATAAGGGAAAAAAATAGTTCTACTAAAAAAAGAATGATGTCCAACCTTCTCAATGTTTAAAGGATGAATTTTCTAATATAAATCATAAAAATAACAACATCATCTATACCACTATGATACACTTAATCTCAGAACAATTAGGACACTATAAAAATACCTTTCATCCATATAATACATGAATTATATGTGTAGATATTATTCATGGGAAAGTCCAACATACTCAGCAGGACACAAAAAAATCACTAAACATATAGATTCAAATATGTTTCATCTCATAACTGTGATGATATGTAACCCAAGATAAGTGAGACATGTAATAAAACCACAAATCATAGTCAAAAGGAGTTATAAGTATTCTCAAAATAGACATTAAGTATCAATGGTGATACCGATACATCCATCCTACCTTTCTATTTAGGCTTCCTGGAAATGCTAGATTATCAGATAACTCACTGATGGAGTATTTTAATATTTAATTTCACTCAACTGAGGGGTCTCAACACATATTAACTCACCATGAGGTCATATGTACTAGATATCAGTACATATATATATATATATATATATATATAGATAGTTGGTGTCAACTATTCTCAATATTAGATACCACACACCCTACTATATTAATTTATAAGATTGGGGATTGTGCATGTGTATATATGTCATGTGTTACCAAAAACCCAAACAATGGATATTAATTTGAATAAAGTCTGACTCTAGGCCTCAAGTAGGATACTTTCTCCCTTATAATAAGTTTATATCAAAATCCGACCCATATGACTATATTTTACACTAACACTCATACTATTGGACTGAGGAACACATCCAGGAAAAAGGGAACCCCCACACACAATTAAAGGATAGGAAACACACAAAAATATTTGTTAAAAGATTTCATACCCATTTGAATATAATCTAGGTGAAAGAGGTTATAGTCCTCATGATTCTCTATGAAATGTAAAAGGAATTATAGTGGGGTACGCAAAATTTACCTTGATTGCATGTACAACCAATGTCTTTCCCAATGTTCATCAATCCATACCCATGTACTTGAGTACATTCTTATGTACCTAATTGTGTACCTGGATGTGTCTGTGTACATGGCCTTGTACCATCCTGTGAACCCTTTAGGTACATATCGAGCCACTAGACATGATTGACATGGTGTGGGACTTGTGTCACATAGAGTGTGATGGATTTATTTTTTGAAAAACTAACCCATCATAGGAAAGGTTCCAACCAAAAATGTGTTCCTCATACTAATGTTGTGTTTTAATGTATTTTATTAAATTCTAGATATATTTTTAATGCTTTACCATGTCATTGTCATAAGTTGATCCATTGAAATTCTCCCAAAAAAGCCTCAAATATTGGATCAATACACCTTAACCATTTTTGGTGGCTGGAATCTAGCCAATCATTTTCCTACAAAATTCAAAATTTCATTGTCTATATCAAGGATCCAAAACCCATATGTCAAGGATATAAAAATTGGAATGATGAACAATTTCTGTCATTGTGCACCAAAAACATATAAACAATATTCATCATCTACCCATTGTGCCAAAGAACAATTTTATTTATGATAATCCAATATGATTTTTCAGAACCACCAACCATGTTAAATACCGAATAAGAATTAACAAATAAAGGGAGAGATAAATCCATTAAATAATAAATTGAGAGTTAAACCTCATTTTTTGTAATTTTTTTCCTTGATTATTTGTCGTATAATCAATTAACAAAGAGAAATTAATAATGTAAACTAAAAATAAATCCACAATATCAACCATTGATCTATGTGTCCATTATTGATTGTGGAATTGAATCATGTATGAAATTATATGAATAATGATGGATTATTCCTAAAAATAAAATTGCATTTCTTGTGTTTTATTCAGTCAATATTGATTTCAAGTCATGCATCATAGTCATCGTCAAGATCCACAAACAGTGTTGGTCTTGATGATCCATGTGGTACCATTGAAATGATCAATCCAATATTAATACTTAACACACCTCCATAGTCTGCTCTTAATTATCAAATGCTACGCAACTGACCCTTGGATTTGGATTTAACTGTGTTTAAATAGATGATTCCTAGTACGTGGAAAAAATAATAAGTAAATATATTTATTATATTAATTTTTATTATATATCTACCATTATTAAACTCAACCCTTTCAATAGATGCACTTCTAAGTAATGCCTCTCCCAGATTAAAACCCACATTCTAGACTCAAAATTAATATAAATGTTTTAATATTTTATGTATATAAATATTTGGATAAATAGGCCTCAAAATATAATAACTTATTAAATACTATCTCTAAAATTATTCTATATAATATTTTGAAGGCATACATTGAAAAATATATAATTTTACATTCTCCCTAATATAGGTATTTTCATCTTGAAGAGTGAAAAATACTATTCAAACAGGTTTGGGTATTATGCTCACATCAGTGTCTCCCACTACTTGGTGCTTCCCTAAATATTCTCATGATATCATAAAACATGCACCAAGGGAATCACTCACCCATCCATGATCTTCTTTTTTATATCTTCAATCAGCACTGAATACTCTGAAATGGTATCTCAATCCTCTATTTCCATCTGTCCCAAGTCAAAAAACTATGATTGTTCATTCATGTACCTCCTCATTTAATGAAATGTGGAAATTTTTTTGAATCATATATAACTATAGTGGCAGAGAAATGTGTTACATAACCTCTCTAACTCTTCAAAGTATAAATAAAAGGTTAAAGAACTTAAGTGAAAACATGCCACCCTGTCCAAATCTCTATAGCTCATCCTGTGTCAATATTTATGATATCATGGTATCTATCTTCGAACATGAAATGAAACTATAGTGAGACCGCATAAAACATATAACTTCTCTATATAGTCCTCCTCATCTCCTAGATGACCAATACATTCTTTTCCAGGAAGACGACAAATCTGGCCCCAAGGGTTATGACCCTCTTCGATGAGTCCAATATAGTGGTGGCCTATAAGGATTCTAATTAATGGACTCTAATGTAGTGTTACCAATAGTATAGTTTAATCTTTGGTTTAATTCTATTTCATCCATTGGTATGTGATCCTCCCAAATATGTACATGGTGTACCATGTAATCTAAAAGTAGTTCCTCCTAGACCTGAATTTTCTAAGCTATTTGGCCATCAATATGAGGATGAAATTTTGTGCTAAAATGAAAAAAGTCTCAATGGACTCCACAAAACTCTCCATAACAACATCATGAAGTTATTATCATGTTCTAAAATGATTTTTAGATTGTATATTGATGTGGGACTATCTCATAAACATAAATTCATCTCATACTCGGCATATATCAACTCCAAAATAGTTATAATGTGGTATAACATGTTGAGTTGGACTAAAATCACATAGATGGTATCATGTTACCTATGTATTCATGTAATCCCCATAATGAATTCCATATTTTTAACATCCTACCTCAAATTTTTCACCACAAGGTGTTTATTTAAACCCTTTGTTACATGTTGTTCATCCTTATCCTATGGAAAAGTGATGCATTGAGAGAAAAAATACACTACACCCTTCTACGTACATGGGATCTAGAACTATTACTCAAGTTAATATTACATATTTTCCATATATAAATTTCCCAATAAGAAGGATTTCTAAAACATGTTCATCATATCCTCCCACAACATCACAGATATCATTTTTTCCCTTCAAAAAGGTGGTTTCCCTACCCACCATCAAAAAATACATCATGATAACCTCAAGTAAATATATGAATATTAATTGTATCATAGTAAATATCTCTATACCGAGCTTCCAAAAATATTGATTTAGTAGTGGGCTAATATAAATCATCTAGAAGTATGATTAATAATCCTAATCCATTTATAAAACATCAACAAGGATAACTAGTTCGATGTTTTCCTCACCAAATTATGATCAAGATCTCATGATAAGAGAATATACTACAAAGTTCTCCTCACTAATAGTATATTCAATTTCCATTTTATAATTATATAGAAACTATAGCCTTTTCCATTTCCCCATGTTAGTATCCTTCAATGATAATATATACTAGAGACAATTGTGGTCAAAATAGATGTTAAACTACTTACCCATCTGTTTGTGTATCCATGTCTTCGGGGTGAAGCCAACTACTGCCAAAACATACCCATATGAAGTATACTTATACTCATTTGGTCTTAGACACCACTCTCGCTTGCAATCATCACCTAACTCTACATTATAAGACAACCATATCCATTCATTGAGATATCAGAAAACACAATAATTAATACACCCTACTATGGATGTCTTATTACGAATGTGCTAGTCATCTTATACCATAACTCCAAAAACAGTATTTTCTCTTATACATCAATATAATTTTCTTCCCATTCCATGTTAATATAGTCAATGGTCCCTATATCATAGCGAAATATTGAACAAACATCCTTTAATACCCTTCTAACTAAATGAAATTCTGCACCTTGGTCACACTATTGGGTTGATCCCACGATAACACTACCAAAACCTTGGTTTGGTCCATTCACACTCCATAATATTATAATACATTTCCTAGAAACTGGTCCCATTAAATCTATAACTAAATATTAGATAACTTCCCATTTATTTTTTCCATCAATGAGTGTCTATAACAAACATCATGTGACTCGTGTGCTTCTCCTCAGTCACTGAGTACTAGAGGATATCATCGATGTAGACTACCAAAAACTATTCAATAAATGAATTAATGAACCAGTTGATGAGTCTGCGGAAATATTCAGTTGGATTATTAATTATATAGGGCATCACCAAGAACACATAATTATTATTTCAACATTAGAGTGTCATCTTTGATATGTCAACATCTTGTACTAATTATTGTGGATTTCTTGATCAAATGTCAATCATTAGTAACCTACAGTCCCTTGTAAACTTGGTGAAGAAGATATTGAACATCCATAATGAATAATTATTCACTATCATCCCATATTTTATGAAATGTTAATCTACAAATAACCTAAAAACCCATATTTTTTCTCATTGGGATCTATATAGGGTATGCCTAGTATGACCCATTGGGTCTGACAGAACCTTTACCTTCAATCCCACAGACTTCACCAAAATCTCAGAAATATCAATGTTATTGATCTGATATATAGGAAAAAATACTTTGGTTTTCCCTTGGTGAATTTTAACGAAGAGTTCTATCCCTCAGTGGGTGGGTACATCAAATAATTCCTTATAAATTACATCGTTATACACCACCAATACTATGTAAAATTAAGAAATGATAACATATGTTTCACCAAGAGTAAACCTAGCCAACATGTGATTAATGAGTTATATTCTCCTTGGTATGATCCAATATTTTTATTATAAGTATTCTTTTTCATTTATCATGTAAAATAATACTCATTGAACAAGGATACATTGTATCGCTATCTTCAAATAGTAAATTGGGGCATGAACTATAGATATATAATCCATACCAAGTATGATGTCACAGAGACTCATCAACCCTATAAATATATCTCATAAGAAGATCGTTCATCTAAGTTCTAGGTCACACTATTAGAAAAAGTGTTTCATTATTTAGATACCATTGGTTGGATTCTCCATGTTATAGGGTGAAGAAAAATAATCAACTAAAATATTTTTATTAAAATGAAATGAGTATAGGGACAAATTAATCAAACTTTTTTCTATGGATAATAAATTTAAGGTATAAAATATGAATATCATACAATGATTCATCCATATAGCCTCTAGGAAAAAGGCCTCGAAATCCTTTTATTGTCATTGCCTCATGGTTAATTCTCACTCAACTGAGGGGGTCCACCATGAGGTGATGATCACAATAGATAAAAGAACCAACCTCTTCATTATTGTATAAAAATTCCTCTTCCACATGTACAACCCTACATAGATATCTACGATATGGGATTTCCCATCATGGGTATTCCCTTGGATGGCTCTCCATATAAACCATATCTGGTCGGTCAATAACACATGTGATAGAATATCCCATTGCTAGAGTAACACCACCTCTCCTTAGGCTCACTAGATCCATCCAAAGAACCCTCTCTTATGGATACTATTAACTAAGTATATTTCTTAAACAATGTCTCAAACCAGGAAACATAACTCTATCATCAACTAATTTTTTCCAAGATCTTAGATCCTTGTGCCCATTTTCGACACCCACTATTGGTGTATTCCCAGCTAAGAAACTCTCCTCTACCATAAAACACTCTATAACTCCAGAAAAGGTGAAGATAAAGATGTACATCACCCTTACATAGATATCATTTTGAAGACCATTGTCATAATTTTGTTCTTAGAAAAATGTGTCTCTCACCATATCCATAGATTACCTCATGTGGTAGGAGAACCTCATTTCATACTAAGTTACTATAAATCTACCATAATCAAGCTATACCAACTCTTGAATTCACACATCCCATAAATCTATAGGATAAAACTCTTATAAAAATAGTTTCTCAAACTCTATCCAAGTGAGAACCATCTCATTATTTTTCTGGGTTATTAGACTCCAACATCTCCCTTTGGGGATATGAGGAATTCTCAATACTAGAACCAATATATGATCAGAATGTTCACTAACAGGGAGGAATACATGACCCATGGCCTCAATTCAGTACTCATCCACATGGAGATCCAGATAACCCTAAAATATTACGATCCAATATATCTAAATCTAATAAATTGTGCTTAGATTGTGAATATAGTTTTTTTCTACTACTACGATAAATGGATGTTCAATAGGTGGAGGTAAAGGTGGAAAGAAAACTAGTGGAACAATACCCTACACCAGTCCTTGTAATGATGCCAAATCTATAGGAGAACCACCATCATGATATTTTTGTGGAATACATGCTCACTTTCATCATTATGGAATTCTAAAAAGTAATGAAGATCCAGGGTCAATGAGCATGTCTTGGGTGTTTAATCAAGAAGGACATGGACACCCCAACCCATTCTTATAGAATTCATGTACCAATTATTTCCCTCAAAATTATGCCCATACATACCTAGTAAAAAAGATTATTATTAGAGTTCAATTGAATGGATATTTCATACACACAAATAGACACCCATGCCAGAGAGAAAAACACAGAACACTTTAACACTATTTCCCTAGTACCCTAAAAAACATATCAAAGACTCTTATAATAAGGTATAATAGACTCCTATGATACCACTATAACATGTCCCATACCATAGGGGCCTGCGAGGAAAAACCCAATCCCACCTCTAAAAGGCCAGGGGATGGCTACCAGTGATGAGTAGGCATAACACACATATACGAGATTGTATCCTAAAGCACATGTACACACTCACACAAATCCATATACCTGCATAATTGTAGAACACAATCTTTGCAAAAATGATTTCATAACATCTATAAAATATTATTGTAGGAAATGTGTTTAATTTATAATTTTCCAAATATAAACCCCCAAAAACAATAAAAAATTTTATCCTACTAAATGATTAGAGTGGAGAACATTCAAATTTTATTTATGTAACTTAATTGGTAATATTGCTCACTATTTTTTTCCAACTCATGGACCTCCTTCGAAAATATATAACATGATGTCTTCAATATAGACAAGATATGTGATAGGGAATCCTATGCAGGTATGAGTACAACATACACATCAAGACACCTCAGAAACACTAAAAACAAAGAATCAAATATTGATAATCTCATAACCATAAAGATATCTCAATCAGTACAGTTCAAAATGGTAATAGAACCATGAATTATAATTAAAACACATATAAGATATGATGATGATAAAAACTCAATTTCAACGATAAGAACCATAATTCTCACCTGATATTTCAATGTGGCTTCAAGATAACACTTGACTCTGGGAGAAATCACTCCACGGGACTTACTATCTCTGATAGAGATCATTTGAGATATCACTACTCTTTGTTAATTACTATAAAGTATTACATGTTAAAATTCACAAGAACTCGATGTATTGATATGGGGTCTCACATTGGGCCACTAGGGGATACCGCTCACCCTATGCTATTATCCTTCTATATAGGGGGATTCCCATTTATGATCATCACAAAAAACCAAGAACAAAAACATTTGATAATAATGGGGATGAGGATAAAATCCAAGATTCATCATGGATTATTTCTCCCATCCATCAAGGGGAACTCAATTTTCAATGCACATAATGGTATTCTAGGATAACCCTCATATTAGTAGACTCAGGAACTCATCCTAGAAGAAGGGAAGTAAACAATAATAATTAGGGAGATTGAACACACCTTACTATTATTATAAAAGTATTATACCCAATATAATGTTAATTATATAGATGATATTAATGGACTAAACTACTATATAAAATTTAAATTTCATATACTTGGGGAACACGGTGTTTCCTATGAATATAAAATGAACATGTGTCATTCCCCATGTCCAACATCAGATGTTCGTTTAATTATTCTTATGCATGTGTACATGCTCTAGCATGTATACCTTCCCATTAACATATACATTGTTATCTAATAACATATGCACCCGAGGATATGTGCTAAGACAATTTCTATGATCACATGGCCTGTAAAAAATTTAACATAGTGTGTGATCCATATATTTTCAAAAACCCTAGTCATTATAGATATGACAAATACAAGATGTGTGTTATTCATTTAACACAATGGGTACTCATGTTTTTTAATGAAAATCATGTTCATTTTTTCATTCATTAACACTTAATATTACGATAAATACTCCCCAATAACATATCAGAAACTCAAATATGGGATCGACGTACTCGAAATATCTTCGATGGATCGATTTTTAGCTATGATTTTCCCTGAAAAAACTATACAACATTATCCATAAAATGTTAACAAAAACATATATTAGGGATATCCAAATAAGAATAGTGTTTTATTATTTCATTTATAGTAAAAAAATGTTGTTAATATTTATCCAAAACCTCGGGTGATGATCTATTTCACCAAATATAGATTTCACTATGATCATCCACCCTTTATTTTTCAAGCCTCCATCCAAATTGAATACCAATGATGGCCCCATGAACAATGGAAGATATAATTCCATGAATGTTGTTATGTGGAATGAACCTTTATGATGTCCATTTCATCCTTCATCCATTTTCAAATAATCTACAAACAAAGATAAATTAACAATTCATAATTAAAACAACATCCTCAATATCAGCCATCGATTCGTTTATCAATTATTATTATTGTAATTGAGTTGTGTTTGATGTGGATTAAATAGTAGGCGATAAAATCCAAATATAAAATGTCCTACTTCAATAATGAATGAATAATTGGTGAAGAATGAGCATATTTCATAGTTATTGGTTATGTCCAAAAGATCCATTGGTGTAGATTGTCATTATATTAACGATCTGTTAATCAATCATGTAGTCTTCTACCCAAAATCATTCACAGTATCGTCTCAAATATGTAGGTTTATTTGGATATCCCTTAGATTTTTATATAACCATGATTAAATTGATTAAACGTCCTTCATGTCAAATTAAAAAATTAATAAATCTAATTTATTAATATATTGTATTTGTAAACCTTCTCTATGCTCATCCCACACATCTAATGTTCTTTGAGGTCATGTCGTTCCTTGGGTAAAACTCATAATATGGAATAAAAAGTAGTCTCATATTTATTCTTCAAGTCCCAATATTTATATGTTCCTACTCATTGATATGAGAAATATTCATTCATGTTAAAAGATACATAGTATTTATTTATATCCATATTTGAATTACCCTGAATCAAAATATCTCAACCTCTCAGCTCTTGGTTCTAAAAATATTCTATATAATTTTTAAAGTCCATCATGGAAAAATAAATGTTATTACATGGGAAGAGGGCTGACTAGAAAATATGGTATATTTTTCATTTTCCTAATTCATTAATAACAGTTAACATATGAATCTGATGTGGTATTATTTTAAAAGTGAGGTTAAATTAATTTTGGAAACAAATCCTCATAATATATAAGTAAAACATATTTCAAATGGAATAATGATAAAAATTGTATAATTATGTAGTGAGGTAATGGGTGAGGAATATAATCCATTATCGATTAATTTGTACACATTCTTTAAAAATGTATTTATGTCATTCAGTATTTGATTTATTGAATTTATAATTTATAATTTTACCACTGTTAATAGTTTTCTCGGAGAAAAAATATTTTTTATTCATAAATTTGAAAGTGGATTATTAAATAATTTAGAACTACAGATTTATGATATGAAATATTTCTTATTTAAATTTCATACTAAAATTTATGAAATTAAAGTATATTTCATGAAATTTATAGCACATTCAAAAATTTTAAAAATAAATTGTTTCTAATAATATTGTTGATTTTGGGATAAATTTATGAATGTTGTTGAAATTCTTGAAATTAATTTTTTTAATATTAACCAAATATGAATTATGTTTCATTAATGATAATTCATATAAAAAATCCACTTTTTGTTCACATATTTAATATTATAGTTCTATAAATTGTTTTTATTAGCATAAAATGTTACCTCATTTCTAAAATGTTAAGAAAGGGTCTAGAAATATTCCATATTGTTTTATTTTACTCCCAACATAATTTGTCTATCAAAAAAATTATTTTAAAATATTTTTTAATTTTACATATTTCACGAATATTTCAAAAGAACAATAATTTTTCAAAAACATATATTTTTACTATTTACATAAAAATAGTTATTTCATAAAACTCACAAATGTTTATCATATGATAATTTTGACGTGATGAATAGAGAAATGATTTAAATTTTATTATATTCAATATATATGGGTCATAAAAAATTAATGTTCAGTGTATGTGCCTAAAATTCAAAAAAATATTAATTTAGGGAAATGTATTATAAAACAACAAAAAAATATTATAATTATTAAATCATAAGTTATATTTATATTATAACTACTGAAACCATAGACACCCTAAAATGTGGTGGATCTTTGTGATGATAGAAATAAACGTTTTATTTTACACTTATTTGTTATTTTAAAATTCAGTTCTAATTGTGATAAAAACTAGGATCAAAATATTATGCTTGTATGCTAAAATATAAAAAAAATATGAAAAATAAATCATGAATAAAACAGATATATTTTTAAATGGTTTAAAAATGAATATATCAAAGATAATACAATGATGATGTGTCAATGTTCCATCTTCTGGTAATATTCAGTAGTTATATTGATTAAATGTTTAGGCCATGGTTATTCAATGCCAACCACAAAACATTAACAACATATAGGGTTTTTTTAATAATCACATAAATATTATTTCTTCTTCATCAAACCTATACACTACTTATGAAAAAGATCTTCCAAATTTTTTAATTATTTAAGTCACATCCATAAATATTAAATTTTATGGTATCTGTCTATTTGGTAATATAAACTATATGAATCATAAATATTATTTGATATTGGGTTGTACTTATCCTCCATAAACTATTATTCTTCTATACCATATGAGATTTAATAAAGAATATTTTAGTTATGTATTATTTTCCAAAACAAAATCTTTGAATTATTTATTCTCAAAAAGTGGATAATTCTGCAAAAGAATTTTACTATTTCCCTCTATCTACGTACCCATCCAAATATAAAAAAATTTAACTACTAATATTCTTTAAATATCAATCATGAATCATAGCTGTGTATTATATCTATAGAATACCCACATGGTTGATTCGTGTGAATATAATTCCTTTAATAAAATGTTAAATGATTTTTACCTCATGTCCCTAATTGTGTAATCAGATGCCTAAAACATTGGTCATGTTACACTAGGTGAAAGACTCATATTCATGTAACCCTAAGCACATGTCACTTAGGTGAATAACCCTAATAGAATTACTCCTTTAATGAGAGTTAGTAGTTTATATGATTCTACTATTAGCCAATAAATTACTAAAATAAATCATGAGTTCTCATTCAAAAAATATAATCAAATGATAAAATTTTAGTTTCTCTTTCACATGACATTGATCATTGAATATCGTTCACCTAAGTACTTAATAATATTTTTGCACAAAGAATTCATATAATAAATCTAGTTGTGTATCATATATGTTCTCCATAGATGAAACTCCTCAACTACATTACTTATATCATTTCCAAATAAAATATAAATTTTAGATCCATTTCTAACTGATGAATATTTTATATTTAAAGATAATTTCCCCTGACCATATTTTAAAAAAAAAATAATTTTACGTATTTTCAACATACATACAAGATAGATGATCATCTCATAATAAAATTCCTTATGATCATGTGAGTCCTCTATATGAAAACTCCTATCTAAAATCGATTCCATCATTTTTTGAAACATTAATGAAATTATCAACATTCATGGAACTCATGACCATGTCACATGATTAAATTAAGATTATATGCTCAAAAAAACAATTGAATCATCAGATATGTCCACATCAAACAATGTCCCTACCTTTACAAGATTCACTTGATACCTTATCCTAATTCATTCAATCATTTTTGGTCTCCTAAACAAACAGAACATATGGTGACATGATCCATAAATTACTATAAACTCTTTATCAATTAAACTCATGATTAATTGATATTACATGCCTTGTTTAATCAGTTATGCCTAAAAAATTAACCATTATTGCTATTTTTTCTCATTACATTATATTATTGAATTAACTACACAATAATTATTATTTTTATACTTTAGACCATCTTTTGTTAAATATTAAACCATCGAAAAATCTCATAGCATTTATTCATAAATTGGGATCATAATCTACAGTAACCATATACATCATCATTCATAACATAGATTAAAAAATTCAACGCAAATCATAGGTCTAGGTCAAAAAATAGTCATGATACAATACCAATAGACATATTATAGTAATATAGTGTTTTTAATTAATGATAATTTTTCATCAATTTTTATTTTCAATATTACCTAATATAACACATATATATTCTCAAATCAGAAACGTATGTATTTTAATTTGGTGTCATTATTTTTATCCCCCATTAAAAAATTATTCCCCATACATTTTCTTCTATATAGAATGATTACAAAATATGGGTTCTCCAAATTTTTCTTCTCTTTAGGTTACTAGGATTCATATTTTTAGTTATAGTTTCCTCAAAGTACAATGATAAGTTCAGCATATTTACTGCACAAAGAAGTTCTCTCTATTGTTTTTCTATCATTACCATCATCTCCTCATAAGTGATATAAATATATAGTGATAACACCTACACATTTTGTTTATGAGAGAGATATGTTGTCTACTTTTTCAATGGAGATTTAGGGAAAAAATCATAGAATTTATATATCTTGGGTTGTATAAATCAATATTCCAAAACTTTGACATTATAAAATGTTTCCAGGAGTCCAATATATATGCTACTTATATTCCCATTTCTTACAACAAATCATGAATCTCTTCTATAAATATATTTAGTGTAAATCTATATCATACACCTGAATCTCCATGTCCTATAAAAGATTATCATAATATGTTTTCTACAAACTCTTCATCATTTTGAAATTTTTTTGAATGACCATAACTATCTCTACTATTTCATCATCATTTTCATTTCTCAATATCCTATCATCGCCAACCTCATCCCAACATGTGTATGTTCTATATTTCATCCCATATATACCATCATATGGTTCTATATGAATGCGTGATTGTAAAATATTATTGTTAATGGACTCAACCAAATGATGAAATTGTTTACAAACTCATTTTATGTCCATACAATAAGATCTCAACATATCCCCATGTTTAATTAATGTTTTTTTATATTGGCATTTATTATGGGGGTAATATGATATAAAGATGTTCAACATTATTTTTATGCATGTCGATGATTTTTTTACAAAATTCATGTAAAACTCAATTGTTGATCAGATTTAATTAATAGATGTGTTTTATGAATCATTATAAATCATTTAAGTAATATTATTATAAGGTGATATAGATATATGGAATCTCAGATATTAATAAATAGAGAAATATTTATAACGTGCTCCCACATAACCTTTATTAAATTATTTCCCTATGATTTATTTGTAATATCCATTTTAAAATCAAATGTGATATTCTACTATTTGAATGTGGGTATGGGTAATGGTTTCATCATCCTATTATATGATTCCCCCCAAGACATCACCTATAGACAAACCAAGAATGTTGATATATATTTTCAATTCGTCTTCATTATATTCACCCACCATAAAATACTTATATTACATTATACATCAGTTTCTACCTATGATTATATATAATAAGGAACTATGAGAATCACACAATAATTCTTTATTTTTATCCTGATCAAACAGAATGCATAGTATATTTCTAAATCAAAAAAATCATTCATCATATATGTATAAGTCTATGATTATTACTCTTATAATTACATATAATTTTATCTATATCTCTTCATTTTTTATTTGATCATTCTTCATTTTTTCCAGATGGGATGGATGAGTACTCATTTGAGAGGGGTATGATATTATTCCATCCATTATTATTTCTATGTATACTATTTTTATTTCAATGAATATTACATATTTATCAATAATCGTCATATATAATGTTAGATGACCTTTTTACATAGAAAATATTATACTTTATTAAACTTCAATGGATGGTAGGTGATTGAGTTATCCTAATCATTTATCATTTCAAACCATCATAATCAGAAAATATCAATATTGTTTTGTGTGAATATATATTTTAGGATATTTGGTTAACTAATACACACATACACACACAAACAAAAACACACACAAACATATATATATATATATATCAAAATTTCCTATATATATATATAACACTACCAAAATCATCAACATAAATGATTAAATATCCCACTCTAGTTCATGAACTATAAATTTCTTCTAAATATCCTTAAAATTTTTAATTAATGTATTTCAACATTATAATTCATTAAGAGTAAAAAACAAAAAAAAAACGTTTTTGAATAATTTCTATTATTAAAAATATTTCCCCACTTTTTGGTACTGTGAGATCAGTTGTGGTGATTAACCTCTTCTTCACCTCCTAGTTCTTTGTTTATTTTAATCTCTCAAAATATACACTAATCCCATAAAATTTCTCATGGTCAGTTGGTATTACAATCATTACATGTTTTAAAAAAATTCATGAACACCACGTCAATTCAAGGAATATAAATATGCCTATTATATATATTCAGTATGGTTTATTCGTCAATCACCTTCATCTTTTAGTGATCCATATATATCCCCTTAATCATGAATAATTTCCCTAATAAATATTCTTACTCCATCTAAATTTATCATTTGAAATACATTTTGTATAACTTGTCATTATTCGTTTTCATTACCATATTCTATAAATGATCCTCACCTTCCTCATACTTTTAGAGGATATAATAATATCATCAAAATAATAATAAAAACATATTATCAAAATAATATATAACACATTTATTGAATATGTATATATTTATATTATTGAGGTATTAATGAGCCCAAATGTCATGAATATGTACTCATTATGATTGTACCTTTTACAAAATGATGATTATGTTACATCCTCCTACTTTACCATTATCATTGATATCTATACTGATGATAAACATTATATTAGAAAAAAACAATGTTGTAGATTGAAAAATAAACAAATATATAGGAGGGGGAAATTTCCTATATCATGATCTAGTTTAATTCATGATAAAAATACAGAGACACATCAGCTCATCCTTCTTATTCACAACGAGAATTGGTATACCCAGCAATGAAACAAACAGGTCTCTGAAACATTTTTCCAAATTCACTTTTAGTTTCTTCATCATCTCTTATTGTTCATTAGGTTCAATTGAATATGTATTATGGGAGTTTTTATTTGATATAGTTGTAATCTCAAATGAGAACTAATATTGTTGGTCATGAGAAAAAATAGACACTCTTTGAAGAATATTGATGCGTACTCCATTACAATGGGTAAGACATCAAGAGTGGTACCCTACTTTATTCAAATAATTTGATCGAGATACTGATTCCCACATGGATGAAATATTCATTATTATGAGGAATATTACAAAAATTATTCATCTTCCTCCTTTAATGTTTACATAATCAGAGTGTAATTAAAGATATGGAATGTGATTTATTTCACCAAACCAGTGATGTTGGTTATATATAGAGACATCCTTTCAATTCCAAGTGTAATATTGAATTACCTTAATGTATATATGATACGGTTTAATCAATGATATATCCCTTAAAGGTTCACTATGAATGAATTTCATAATTGATATTCAACAATTTACAATTTAACATTTTCAAAAATAGTTAAATTTTAAATTTTATGAAGGTTCATAAATAGATATACATAACATTTATAATATAAAATAATATAGTAAACCATAATTATATCATATGTTCATTGTTATTAATGAGATATCTAATATACATAAAAAAATTCATTATCTTGATCAACTATAGTAGTTTAAATAGAAAATGAATTCCAATTATCTCTTGTTTTTGGAGGGTTTTATCATTGGTTATCTTTATCAATTATAAGATAAATGCATTTTTCCACTATGTCAAATTTTATAAAAGGTGAAATGTCAAATATTAGGATAAGGAGTGATCAATATATTCCTCGCATTTTACTATTAGTTTTCCTTTTCATCTCTAATTATCATTTTTGGCTGATGTATCTTCTATCACAACATAAATTTTTTTTCATTAATATTAATATTGTTTCAAGGGTGCTTCTTACCACACTTTTGAAATGTGGGATGTTTGATCTTCTATCCACAATATGATTTATCATGAGATACCATATAATTAATCTCTATTAATTTGTTCATTTCTCAATTCCATTTATAATATTTTGAATAAAAAATATTTAACTTCACATTGAGGTAAAAATAGATAACCATTCATATGTAGGGCCTAAATTAGTTTCCAACTAAAGAATGATCTAGTTTAGATTGACACAGGGCCCTAGGCGTGAATCCCCGTATGCTAATGTATGTAAAAAAGCAGTGAGGTTCTTATGGGAAATAGTGGGAAGACTATACCCTCTCTTAATAGTAATAAAAATGGTACAATGATAAATATATAATAAGAATAAGGTCCATATTGAAAAATAAAAAATTAATATAGAGGAAACATTATAAGAGAAAAAAAATATGAAAATCCAAAACATACAATTTTTTGATAATAAACAACATGGTATTAAAGATCATGTTAAAAGGATAATATGAAGTTTCCCTTATAGATGTCCATCAGTACACACATGCATAAAGAATTCTGAATTCAAAAAGGAAACTCCAGATTGTTTAGAGGAACCGCCAAGGTCCAATTTCATCCATCCAATTATAATATACCAGTAGATCAGTAGATTTGATATCTTATTCCTAATTCCTTACCTGATGTCAAATTGATAAATTTGGCATGAATCTTGAGGGGATCATATATGGTGTGATGATAATCTCATGAGGCCACCACCAATGCGTGCATGTCTTACATCCTTGAAAATATCATGTTTACTAAAAATAAATAAAATTTGAATATCAATATCAATTAATAAATAACCAACATATTTTGTGCTCAGAATCCATAATGAATTGATCATATTATTAAGTTGTTTTTGTCATACATCTGAACATGTGCCCACAAATATATATATATATATGGCATACGGCACCCGACAACATGTGTATATTTTTAGTGGTGACGATCCTTGGGAACATTCCCAAGGAATACCCTAACAAGTATCAAATATTTTGAACTCTTTGTCCTAGATATAAAAATTAATTTGGAACATATTTCTATAATTCACCACTCATGTCATCAAACATGTAACCAACCTCTTAATATCACACCCACTTAAATACCTTGTCCTTAAAACCACAGCTCATTAAATCCCCATCAACTTGAAGTGTAATGTTAAATAGCATAGTGATATTTTTCAAAAAAAAATCATGATCACCTTCAACTCAACAGCTACCATCCTGAGGCATGATGATAACCACCCACAAAATATCCTACCCAATAGCCTCAGGTATCACTACGACCCTCCCCCCAAAACAATTTTATCAACACCATAGAGAGATACTCCTTCATTATCCATGTGTATTTCTATTTTGATCATCCTAGACATATCTAATGTCTAATACCATTACTTATTCCTCATAGATTATGAGGTCTTCCACCCTTAAAGAGTGTTCAACACCACCTCAATCTGAGGTCAATATGTTAGTAAAATACTCCAATGTGGCATCGACCAACATTCAATGAGAAAAAATCACCAAATATACCTATGAAAAAACCTCTAACACCTCATTCCACTATTACATTTTCACTAAATCCTAATGTTCAATACAATCTCATGTCACCCGGGCCTTGACTTCATCCTAATGACCATATCGCCTCAATCGTATGTCTATGTAACCACAAACCACTATCAAAATAATCAATATATAAGTGTATATGTGTGTGTGTGTGTGCCTGTATCTCTCGTAATCCTCATCCATTATGATATGTAATGTTACCTCAATCTAGGTGATTATCATCACCTAAATCCTTGGTACAATCTCATCACCTTCCAATTAAACCAAGAAATTTAATATGAATGATTTAATGACAATAATAAAACACCCATCCAAAAATTCCTCAGTTGTTCAAAAATCATTACCCATATGGGCCACTTTTATTGAAGATAGATAAATCATATAGGAATATCTGATCATATATTTTAAAATTTTTCAAACAATAATTTAATTTACTAGGGTGTTGCTCAGTCAACCAATAAGGCACCTATGAGTGCACCCCAAGAAAACTTAATGATTCATGGAGAAATATATGAGACACTAACCTTTACTAGTTGGATCCCACATATCTAATATCATCCTATAAATAAAGATAAATTTAAATAAAACTTAATTTTATATGGACACCCTTGAAATAAGTAATAGAGCTTGCATGGATTTATCCCTTTGTATATAGATATAAATAACAAAATGAAGCTACAGGATAGAAAAGCTTATTAATAAGAATATATAGATATAAAAATATCAAATATGATGGTTATGATTGGAATATTGGCTCAATTATTAGTAGAGATGAGAAACAGAGAAGGTCTCGGTAATATGTAAGTGGGTGAGAACAAAAGAAAACATTTTATAGAAAAAGGGAGTAGTGGAAGTTTAATATTTTCAAAATATTTTAATTGGCGGAGGGATATATAAAAAATATTCACTAAATATGGGTTCATAGTGTACAATATCTCTCCAAATGGTATCTTCCCTCACATGGATAGGTGAACTTCTTAGAAATAAATATGTATCCTATGTTTATGCCCTTGTCCAAGGCTCCCACCACGCATGGTCAAAACCACGATTTTTCAAACACTGTGTACACCATGTAAATCCAATTTAAAAAGAAATTTAGATGTCCTATCATGTCTATTATACCGGATTGTATGATATTAAAAACAATTCCCATTTCAGCTATAGGGATACACTATATCTCCTAGGAGGCTTCCTTATTTGAACAAAATTTTTGTCTCTTTCTGTGCATTCCCAAAGACAAATCTGATACCTATGCCACACCAGATGATCATCCAAAATCCCATGATACATTTGAAGACATATACCCCATATAAAAGTGTATGGGACAATGAAACTCCAAGAACTGGGATCCAAATAGTAATTCAATATTTTGGTCATATCACCAAATGAGAAAATTATAAAAGGATCAGTACTTTTGACTCGCACAAAAGACCAAGAAGTTACAGTATCCCCATATTAACCTATCTCTTATTGAGATAATAATTGGTTAATAAGGATCTTATTTCAAAGGTATTGGTTATATCCATAAGATCCATTGGTGTATATTTTCATTAGATTACCGATCTGTTAATCGAACATGTTGTCTTCTGCCAAATTGCTTCACAGTATTATCTCAAATATGTAGGTTTATTTGGATAACCCTTGGATTTGGATATAACCATGATTAAATTGATTATACCTCAGTCTTAACAAATTAAAAATATTAATTTATTAATATATTGTATTTTTTGACCTTATATATGCTCAACCCACACATCTAACGTGCTTCGAGGTCATGTCGTTCCTAGGGTAAAATTCATAATATGGAATAAAAAGTAGTCTCATATTTCTTTTTAAAGTCCCAATATTTATATGATCCCACTCATTGATATGCGAAATATTCATTCATGTTAAATGAAATATAATATTTTATTCTATAAATATTAGGATTACCATGAATCAAAATATCTCAACGTCTCAGCTCTTGGTTCTAAAAATATTTTATATAATTTTTAATGTTCAACATGGAAAAATAAATGTTGTTACTTGGGGAGAGTTTTGAGTAGAAACTATGGTATATTTTTCATTCTTATAATACATTAATATGCATGAATATATTCATCTGATGTGTTCTTATTCTAAAAGTGATGTTAATGTAATTTTGGAAATATTTCTTCTTAGTATATAAATGTAAAATTTATTTCAAATGGAATGATGATAAAAGTTTTATAATTATGTAGTGAGATAATGGGTAAGGAATATAATCCCTCCACTATTAATTTGTACACATTCATTAAAAATGTTTTTAGGTCATTTTTTATTTCATTTATTACTTTTAATATTTATAATTTTACTATTTTCACTAGTTTTCTACTTTGAAAAATATTTTTTATTCATAAAATTGAAAGTGGATTATTAAATAATTTTGAACTACAGATTTATGAAATGAAATATTTTTTATTTTATTTTCATTATAAAAGATATGAAATTAAATTTTATTTTAATAAATTTATATCTAAATAAAAAATGTTTTAAAACAAAATTGTTTCTATAAATTTTGTTGATTTCAGGACAAAATTATGAATGTTGTTGACTTTCATGAAATTAATTTTTTTACTATTAACCAAATATCAATAATTTTACTTTAAAGATAATTCAAATCCAAACCCACTTTTTGTTAACATATTTAATATTATAATTCTAAAAATAGAGTTTATTAGCATAAAATGATTCCTCATTTCTAAAATGTAAAGAATGGGTTTAAAAAAATTTAATAATGTTTTATTTTACTCCCAATATAGCTATTATGTCTTGAAAAATGATTTATAATTTTTTTTAATATTACTTATTTCACGAATAGTTCAAAAGAACAAAAATATTATTAAAACATTTATCTTTATGATTTACCTAAAAATAGTTATTTCATAAAAAACACAAATATATTATCATATGATAATTTTGATGTGATAAATTGAGAAATGAATTAAAATTTATTATATTCAATATATATGTGTCATAAAAAATTAATATTCATGTAACATCATAAAATTCAAAAAAATATTATTTTATAGAAATGTATTATAAAACAAGAAAGAAATTTAATTATTAAATCATATGTTACATTTATTTTATATCTTCTGAAACCGTAGATACCCTAAAATGTGGGGGATCCTTGTGATGATATAAATATAATTTTTCTTTTATCCTTCTTCATTTTTTTAATTTTATATTCTAACTGTGGTAAACACTATACTCAAACTATTATGCTTGTATGCTCAGAGATGAAAAAAATATGACAAATAAATCACGAATAAAATAGATATATTTTTATACTGTTTAAAAAGGAATATATCAAAGGATCACACAATGATTATGTTTCAATGTTCCATCTTCCACTAATATTCACTAGTTATGTTGATTAAATGTTTTTTCCATGGTTATTATTTTCCAAACATAAAACATTGATAATATATAGGGTTTGTTTAATCATCACATATTGCTCTCATCCTCTTCTTCACACCTATACACTACTTAAGAAAAAGATCTTTCAAAATTTTTAATTATTTAACTTGCTTCCATAGATATTAAATTTTATGGTATCTCTCTATTTGGTAATATAAATTACTTGCATCATAAATATTAATTTGATATTGGGTTATACTTATCCTCCCTACACTATTATTCTTCTATACCATATGAGATTTAACACAGAATGGTATAGTTAAGTATTATTATACAAAACATAATCATTGAATTATTTATTCTCAAGAAGTGGATTATTATGCATAAGAATTTTCTTATTTCCCTCTGTCTACTTCCCTGTCCAAATATAAAAAATTATAAATAAACATCTTCTTTAAAGATCAATCATGAATCATAACTGTAATATAAAATCTATAGAATACCAACATGGTTGATTCATGTGAATACAATTCTATGAATATACCTTGAAATAATTTTTACCTCATGTCCCTGATTGCGTAATCATATGCGTAAAACCCTGGTCATGTTACACTAGGTGAGAGACGCATATGCATGTAACCTTGATCAGAAGTCACATAGGTGCATAACCCTAATAGAATCACTCCATTAATAAGTGTTAGTAGTATATATGATTCTACTATTAGCCAATAATTTCATGAAATAAATCATGAGTTCTCATTCAAAAAATTTAATCAAATGAACAAATTCTCATTTCACTTTCACATGACATTGATCATGGAATATTGTTCACATAAACACTTCATAATATTTTTTCATGAATAATTCATATAATAAATCTAGTTGTATATCATATACAATCTCTAGCAGGAAAGGGAAGTCTATGTCCATGGCTGGAAGGGTATGTCTTGTGAACTCGGTTATTACATCCAAATGTGTTTACTCTTTTTCAATTTACAAATGGCCGCGAGGGCTTATTAAGGAGCTTCAATGCCTGGTCAGAAACTTTATTTGGACAGGATCAATGTTTGAAAAGAAGTTGGTCATGGTGAAATGGAAAGACTGCATAAAGCCTGTGGAAATGGGAGGACTTGGGGTTAAGGACCTTCGTACATTTAATGATGGTCTGATTGGAAAATTCACTTGGAGGCTGATATCAAATGAGAATAATGATGAATTTCTGTCGAGAAGGTTCACAAAACGGCTCATGAATGGATATAAATATTACCTCCAATCCTCGGTATGAGCTTCCCTCAAGCAGGCTTATGCAATGATTATGAAGGATACTAAATGGCTTGTTAGTAGAGATTCCACTCTTAGCTGCTGGAAAAACTTGTGGCTGGATCAGCCCTTGCACTCCATGGGTGTTCCAGCCGAAGCTGCCTCATTGCCCATCTCGGTCTTTGTATCAGATCAGACTTTGCAAGAGCTGAACATCTCTGACTATATGCTGTCCAAAATTAATAATTATGCTTTTATGGATTGTGATAGGCTGATCTGGCTTCCTAGCAGGATTGGTAATTTTGACCCCAAGGAGTTCTACAGGTTTTCTTGTGGCGGTACTGATCATGCCCCAACATGGCTCATGAAATTCAGGGCTCACTTCATTCGGCCAGCCCGGTTTCTCCTGCTTTGGAGGATTTGGAAGAACAGACTTCCCACATCTGAACATTTGAAGCAAGCTGGTTTCCAGATGGCTTCCATGTGTGATTTATGCAGGTCTGGAGAGGACACCACACAAAACATATTTATGGAGTGCAGGCAGGCCCGGAAACTCTAGAATTACCTGGGAATGCTATTCGGAGTTACGATTGACTCAGAAATTCTGCTCGTTGACATGCTGTCCGGACTGCTGCATATGCGATGCAGTGAGCAGCTGGGTAATCTTCTCACTACAGCCATTGCATCGTGTATTGCATCCTTGTGGGAGTCACGGAATGTGGCTGTGATTGGAAATGCGAATGATGCTATTCGGAAGGGAATGATCTCCATCCACAGGGATGTGTACGCTGCGTCAATGACTCAGGATGGTGTGATGGATAATACCATTCCTGACTTACAAACCCTGAGGATGCTTGGAGTTTCTGGCCGTCCCCGCAAACCTCGGATGCTGAAATATATTAGATGGATACCACCGATTTCACCATGCCTCAAGGTGAATGTTGATGGAGCTGCGTCAGGTGCGCCGGGCCCATCGAGATGTAGAGGTGTTTTCCGCACCTTTCGTGGGTTTGTCAAGGGACTCTTTTACCGTTACATTGGCATTGGCACTGCTTTGGAAGCTGAGCTATGGGCGATGATTCATGCTATAAGGTATGATGTCCAATATAATTGGAGATGTATTTGGATTGAATCTGACTCGATGACTGCAGTGCATGCTTTGAATACTAGAACACGTAATGTGCCTTGCCGTGTGCTCCCACAGTGGGTTGAGTGCCTCCACCTTTCGAGTCAAATACAGGTGGTTGTTTCTCACGTGTATCGGGAGGCCAATCAGGTTTCTGATTCTTTGGCAAGACAGGCTATTATTT
Source organism: Viscum album (assembly GCA_963277665.1). Classification (NCBI taxonomy): domain Eukaryota; kingdom Viridiplantae; phylum Streptophyta; class Magnoliopsida; order Santalales; family Viscaceae; genus Viscum; species Viscum album. Next base: position 1,066,458,914 of record OY728157.1, on the reverse strand, counting down.
ATTCTGATACGATATGGTCCTTTAGGACCCCTGATTTTTGTGCTCCAATGGTGGATGCAGATAGATGTGGTGTGTTGTACACTTGCCTATGTAATAACCCCTTGTACGCCTGACTCTTTATTTTTATTTATTATTTCTGAGGACCGGCTCACGCTGGATCCTGATCTTCTTGCTCTATGTCATAACACCTATCAGAAAGCCTTTCCAGAATTTTTAGTGAAACATTAATGACAATGTCAACATTCATGGAACTGATGACCATGTCACACGATTAATTTAAGATTATATGCTCAAAAAACAAAAATTAATCACCAGACATTTCCACCTCATACAACGTCCCTACCTTCACTAGAATCACATGATACCTTCTCTTAATTCATTCAATCTTATTGGGTCTCCAAACTCAATAGAACATATGGTGACGTGATCCATCCATTACTATACAGACTTCATCAATTAAACTCATTATTAATTGATATTACATACCTTGTTTACTCTTTTACACCTACAAAATTAACCAATAATTCTTTTTTCGTCTCATTACATGATATTCATGAATTAACTACACAAAAATTATTATTTTTATACTTTAGACCAAATTTGGATAAAAATTAAACCGTCGATGAATCTCATTGCCTTTATTCATAAATTGGGATCCAAATCTATAGTCACCATATACATCATCATTAATAACACTAATTAAAAAATTCAACACTAATCATAGGTCTGGGTCCAAAAAAATTGATGATACAATACCAATAGACTTGTTATAATAATATAGTGTTCTGAATTAATGATAAAATTTCATCCATTTTTATTTTCAATATTACCTAATATATCACATATATATACTCAAATTAGAAATGCATGTATTTAAATTTTTTGTCATTATATTTATCCCACATTACGAAATTTTTCCCTTGACATTTTTTTCCATACAGTATGAATACAAAATATTGGTTCTCCGATTTTTCATTCTCTATAGCTTCCAAGGATTCATATTTTTAATTATAGTTTCCTCAATGTTCAATGACAAGTTCAAAATACTTTCATCACAAAGAAGTTTTTTCTATAGGTTTTTATCATTATCATCATCTCCTCATAAGTGATATAAATCTAAACTGGTAACACCTCAGCATTTGGTTCATGTGAGAGATATGTTGTGTAATTTTTCAAGAGTGATTCTGGGAAAAATCATAAAATTTATATAGCTTAGGGGAGTATAAATCAATATTCCAAAGCACTGACGTGATCAATATTTTCCCGGAGTCCTATGTATGTGTTACTTATATTACCTTTTCTTCCAAAACATCATGAATATCTTCTATAAATATATTTAGTGTAACTCTATATCACAAACCTGAATCTCTATGTCCTATACACGATTATCATAATAATTTTTCTACAAATTCTTCATCATTTTGATAATTTTTTTTATAACCATGATAATCTCTACCATTTCATTATCCTTTTCTTTTATCAAAATCATATCATCACCAACCTCATCCCAACATGTGTATGTTCAATATTTTATCCCATATAGACCATCATATGGTTCTATATGAATGTGTGAGTGTAAAATATTATTGTAAGTGAACTCAACCAAATGATGATATTGTTCAAAAACTCTTTTTAAGTCTATACCATAAGCTCTAAACATATCATTATGTTTCTTTGATGTTTTTTTAGATTGGACATTATTCTGGGTGTAATAAGATATAAATATGTTCAGCATTATTTGTATGCATGTTGATGAATTTTTTACAACATTCATGTAAACCTAAAATATTGATCAGATTTAATTAATAGATGTGTTTCATGAATCATAATAAATCGTTTAAGAAATATTATTCTATGGTAATATGGAGATATGGATTCTAATATATAAATAAATAGAGAAATATTTATAACGTGATCTCACATAACCTTTATGAAATTATTTCCGTATGATTTATTTGTAATATCCATTTTAAAATCCAATGTGATGTTTTACTATTTCCATGTTTTTATGGTTAATGGATTCATCATCCTGTTATATGTTTCACCCCTGGACATCACCTACTAACCAACCAAGCACATTGATTTATATTTTCAATTCTACTTCATTATATTCTCCCACCGTAAAAAACTTATATTACATTATATGTCATTTTTTGCCTTTGATTATGGAGAATATTGAACTATGAGCATCGCACAATAACTCTTTATGTTTATCTGGATCAAATGGAATGCATAGTACATTTCTAAATTGAAAAATTCATTCATCATATATGTATAACTATAAGATTATTCCTCAGATTAATTACATAAAATTTTATCTATATCTCTATATTTTTTATTTGATCATTCTTGATTTTTTCCAGAAGGGATGGATGAGTACTCATTTAAGAGAGGTATGATATTATTCCATCAATTATGAGTCCAATGTATACTATTTTTATTTCAATGAATATTAAATATTAATTAATATTCATCATATATAAGGTTAGAGGACCTTTTTACATAGAAAGTATTCTACTTTATTCACCATCAATGGATGTTAGAAGATTTAGTTATCATAATCATTGATCATCTCAAAAAATAATAATCAGAACATGTCAATATTGTTTTGTGCAAAAATAAATTTTAGGATATATGGTTCACTAATACACACACACACACAAATATATATATATATATATATATATATAAATTCTCTATATATATATAACAATACCAAAAACATTATCATGAATGTTTTGATAGTCCACTCTAGATGATTAACTTGAAATTTCTATTAATGATCCTTCAAATTGTTAATTAATATACTAAAACATTATAATTAATTAAGAGTAAAAAACACAGAAACGTCTTTGAATCATTAATATTGATAAAAATATTTCCCTATGTTTTTGTACTATGAGAACAGTTGAAGTGATTAACATCTTCTTAAACTCTTAGTTCTCTCTTTATATTCATCTCTCAAAATATACACTAATCCCATATAATTCATCATGGTCAGTTGGTATTACAATCATTACTACTTTCAAAAACAAATCAAGATCACCTAGTCAATTTGAGGAATATGAATATGTCTATTACATATATTCAGAATGGTTTATTCTTCAATCACCTTCATCTTTTAAAGATCCATAGATATTCCCTTAATCATGAAAAAATTCCCTAATAAATCTACTTACTCCATCTAAATTTCTTATATGAAATAAATTTTATATACCATCTCATTATTCATTTTCATTACCATAGTCTCTAAATGATCCTCACCTTCCTCATACTTTTAGAGGATATAATAATGTCATAAAAAATACTAAAAACATATTATCATCATAATATATAACACATGTATTGAATATGTATATATTTATATTATTGAGGTTTAAATGTGCCCAAATGTAATGAATATATACTCATTAAGATCACACCTTTTACGAAATGATGATTAGGTTACATCCTCCTAATTTATTATTATCATTGATATCGAGACTAATGATAAACATTATATTTGACTAAAAACCCATGTTGTTGATTGAAAATCAAACCAATCTATAGGAAGGGGAAATTTTCTATATCATGATCTTGTTTATTTCATGATAAAAATACAGAGACACATCAACTCATCCTTCTTATGTGCAACGAGAAATGGTATACCCATCGATGAATCAAACAGGTCCCTAAAACCCTTTTACAAATTCACTTTTAGTTTCTTCATGATCTCTTAATGTTCATTAGGATCTATTATATATGTATCATGGGATTTTTGATTTGATATAGATATAATCTCAACTAATAACTAATAATGTTGGTCATGATAAAATATAGAATCTCTTTGAATAATATGTAAGCATACACCCTTACAATGGGTAAGACATCCAGAGTGGTACCCTCATTTATTCATATCATTTGATAGAGATATTGTTTCCCACATGGAATAAATATTCATTCTTATGAGGAATTTTACAAAAAATATTCATCCTCCCCCTTTAACGTTTACATAATCAGAGGGTAATTTGAGATATGGAAAGTGATTTCATTCACCTAATCTATGATGTTAGTTATATATAGAGACATCCTTTTTATTCCAAGTGTAGTGTTGAATTCACTTAATGAATATATTATATGTTTTAATCAATGATACATCCCTTAAATGTTCACTATGAATTAATTTCTTAATTGATAGTTAACAATTGTACAATTTACCATTTTCAAAAATAGTTCAACCTCCAAATTTTGTGACGGTTCATAAATAGATATACCTAGAATATATAATATAAAATAATATGTTAAACCATAATTTTATCATAGGTTCATTGTTATTAAAAGTATATCTAATATACATGAAACCATTTCATTAACTTGATCGCCTATAGTAGTTTATATAGAAAAATATTTCCCATTATCTCTTGTTTTTGGAGGTTTTTATCATAGGTTATCGTTTACAATTATAAGATAAATTCATTTTTTTCACTATGTCCATTTTTTTAAAAGGTGAAATGTCAAATAGTAAGCTAAGTAGTGATCAATATATTCATCCCAATTACACTGTTATTTGGCCTTTTCATCTCTATTCAGAATTTTTTTGCTGATGTCTCTTCTTTCACAACATAAAAACATTTTCATTAATATTAATATTGTTTTTAGGATGCTTCTTCGAACACTTTTCAAATGTGGGATTTTTTATCTTCTATATACAATATGATTTATCATGGGATACCAAATAATTAATTTATATTACTGTGTTAATTTCTCTGGTCCTCTTATAATATTTCAAATAAAAAATCTTTATCTTCACATTGAGGGAAAAAAAGAAGACCATTCATATGTAAGGACTGGATTAGTTTCCAACCAAATAGTGATCTAGTTTATATTGACACAGAGCCTTAGGTGTGAATCCTAGTATGCTAATGTATGTCGAAATATAGTGAGGGTATTATAGGAAATAATGTGAAGACTATACCCTCTGTTTGTGATAATAAAAATGGTACAATGATAAACATATAATAAGAATAAGGGCCATATAGAGAAATGAGAAATTTATGTAGAGGAAACATTATAAAAGAAAAAAAGTTATGAAAATCCCAAACATACAATTTTTTGATAATGAACAACATTATATAGAATATAATGTAAAAATGATAATAGGAAGTGTCATATAAGGATGTCCATCAGTACAAACATGCATAAAGAATTATGAATTCAAAAAAGGAAACTCCAAATTATATAGAGGAACCACCATGGTACAATTTCATCCATCCAATAATAATATCCCAGTAGATAACTAGATGCGATATATTATACCTAAATACATACCTGATCTCAAATAGATAAATTTGGCATGTATCTTGAGGGGCTCGTATAGGGTGTGATGATAATCTCACGAGGCCACCACCAATGTGTGCATGTCTTAAATTTGTGAAAATATCATGTTTACTAGAAATATGTAAAATAAGAATCGCAATATCAATTAATAAATAATCAACATATCTTGCGCTTAGAATCTATAATGAATTGATCACATTTTTAAGTTGTTTCCAACAGACATCTGAACATGTTCCCCCAAATATATATATATATATATTGCATACGAAACATGACAACATGTGTATATTTTTATTGGGGATGATCATTGGGTATGTTATCAAGGAATACACTAACATGTATCATATTTATTCAACTCTTTTTCCCATCTATAAAAATTAATTTGGAACATATTTCTATAATTCACCTCTCTTGTCAACTAACATGTAACCATCCTCCTAATAGCATACCAACCTAAATCTCTGGTCCTCAAAACCACATCTCATAAAATCCCCATCAGCTCAAAGTTTAAATTCGAAAAACACAGTGATATATGTCAAAAAATATATCATCACCTTCAACACAATAGCTACCATCATGAGGAACGATGATAACCACCGTCCTAATATCTTACCCAATAGGCTCAGGTATCACTACGACCCTCCCCCCAAACAATGTTGTCAACACCATAAACCAATAATCCTTCACTATCGATGTGTATTTCAATGGGGATCATCTTATATATATCTAATGACTAATACCATTACTTATTCCACATAGACTACGAGGTCCTCCACCCATAATGAATTGTCAGCACCACCTCGATTTGAGGTCAATATGTCCGTACATTACTCCAATACTGGATCGACCAACATTCACTGAGAAAAAAATCTCAAAATATACCTATGAAAAAACATCTAACACTGCATTACCCTATAACCTTGTCACTAAATCCTAATGTTCAACATAATCTCAAGTCACCCAGGACATGACTCCATCCTAATGACCTTGTCATCTCAATCGTATGTCTATGTCTCCACAAAAAGTTATCAAAATAATCTATATATATATATATATGTGTGTGTGTGTGTCTTAATCCTCATCCAATATGATATGTCATGTTACCACAATCTATGTGATTATCATCACCTAAATCCTTGGTACAATCCCATCGCATTACCATTAAACTATGAAATTTAATATGAATGATTTAATAACATTGAAATAAAACACCCAGCCAAAAATTACCCAATTGTACCAAGACCATTACCCATAAGGGACAATTTTATTGAATCTAGATAAAACATATATGAATATATAATCATATATTTAATATTTTGAAAACAATAATTTAATTTACTAGGGTTTCTCTCGTTCAACCAATAAGGCACCTATAGTGTGCACCCCCAGAACACGTGAAAGTTCTTGGAGAGATATAATAGCCACTAACCATTACTATTTTGTTCCCACATATCTAATATCATCCTATAAATCAAGATAAATATAAATAAAAACTAATTTTATATGGACACCCTTGAAAAAAGGAAAAGAGATTGCATGGATTTATCCCTTTGTATATCGATATAAATAACAAAATTAAGAAAGAGGATCGAACACCTTATTAATAAGAATCTATAGATATAAACATATCAAATATGAGAGTTGGGATGGAGATATTGGCTCGAATATTAGTAGTGATGGTAAATAGAAAATCTCCCAGTACTATGTAAGCAGGCAGGAACAAAATAAAATAGTTTTAAGATAAAAGGAGTAGTGGTAGGTTAATAATTTAACAATTTTTTAAGTGGAAGAGGGATATCTAACATATATTCACTATGTATGGGTTTATAGTGTACCCCATCTCTCCATATGGTAGCTCCCCTAAAATTTATAGGTTAACTTCTTTGAAACAAATGTGAATCCCATGTTGATTCCCTTGTCCAAGGCTCCCAACACGGACGGTCAAAATCAAGATTTTCCAAACATGGTGTACACCATGTGAATTCCATCTAATAAAAAAACTAGATGTTCTATCATGTCAATTTTCCCATATTGTATGATATTAAAAACCATTCCCATTTCATCTATAGAGACACACTATATCTACTAGGTGGCTTCTTGATTTGTTCAATTTTTGTGACTCTGTCTGTGCATTCCTGAAGATGAATCTGATTCCTATGCCACACCAGATGCTCACCAAAAAACCCATGATACATTTTAAGACATATACCCAATATAAAATTTTTTGGGACGATAAAACTCCAAGAGCTAGGATCGAAATATAAATTCAAAATTTTGTCATATCACCGATTAAGAAAATTAAAAAATGATGAGTACTTGTAACTCGCCCAAAAGACAAAGAAGTAACAATATCCCCATATTTACCTATCTCTTCTTGAGATAAAAATAGTTAAATGAAGATGGTATAAAGCATAATAATATTAGTAAAATTATCCTGGTCTACCCATTCATTTATATATAGTTCAACATACCTACAGTAACTGCCCACCAAAAAGTTACCTACCTGGTCACCTACCATTGCAAGAAAAACATTCCTCCAAGATATATTAACCATACCTAGAGTCATATTTCCTCCCCTGATGGATCGTCATTTGTTCAAATCATCTGGTGCTAAATATAAACTCATTCTAAATCATAAAACCATCATATCCTACATCACATTATGTAAAATTTACCTAATTAGGTTCTCATTGATCATACATGAAAAATATGCTCATAATAATCCCATATCATATATACATATCCATTCCCATAAAAATATGTATTCTAATGCACCTCATACATAACCAAGATTGCATCGACTCCCATAATCCTACACACCTCATATATAATCGATATCTCATCAATTACCATAATGAGTTATAGTTCCAATGTACCTCACATATATAAATATCATGAATTATATCCGACGAAAAAAATACTAAAAAATACCCAGTTTTTCAAAAAAAAATCATTAACCACTTCACAAAACCATGACGAGGCCTAAAAAAGGGAAAACCTAGTCTTTATAATAATTACCTCATACATCTGACCACTGTTGGATCCTCATCCTATGTTGACCTTAGAATCTCTATGTTATTCAGCTAGCCTAAATGTCTACATCCTAAGGCACGGACTCCGTGCATAGCTTTACCATCTACCAGTTAATTAACTCACTTCTAGGTCCCAATATCTCTATCATGACTTCTATGTGAAGTTAGGCCTCAGATACCATCTCCTAGTCTCTCTCTTAGTACTACCTCAGATGCCTGAGTCTGACCTATTCCATATATAATTGATTTCTATGAAGGGTTCTTATAGAATTACTCTAGATGGTCCATCCTACCCCATGCCTCTAAATCCAATACATTCAACTCACACTGAATCTATATATTCCCCAAATACCCACACTAGATTAATAACACTAAAGAACCACTACTCAATGGTTTTCTTGAATCTATAGCCAAACAACCATTCTGAGATTCATTATGGACATTATTCCTTCTATCTGATGTGTCACTACTATTCTTAACTAATAACTACACCAAAATCCTATGTGAATATTCCATAAAATCCCCCTCACTTACCAAATATGGATTTACCACCTCTACAAATTAATATGTTTACATTCACCAAGATAGTGCGTCATAACCCATCCTCAAAACACCTCACCCTTGAGATGAAATTTCCTACCATACTAGGTGAAAAATGGGATAGGTCAGTGATAATTGATACATATTCCATGACTAATAGGTCACCCTTATATGGGTTCAATAACTTGTGGACTATCCACCATCAACATCTATAGAAATAAGTGCTCAAAGAACCTAACATCAAAATCATAATAAAATAGTAACTAATTTTTTCTTATATGATCTTGTAAATCCTAATATCACATTACCATTTCTCTATGGATATATTTATCCAACATCACCCACCAACCTGGGTGTGTCTCTAGTTGGTAGAATGTGGACTAGAATGATTTTATCTTCTTCTCCTCCCCCTTTGGTCCCCCCTCACCCAAAAATACTGATAGGGACTGTGACCAGAACTATTATACAAATTTTCCATGGATGGTTCAGCTCCCCAACAACCGCTATTTATTACTTGTATGAGTCAAAATAAGATCTTCATATTCTTATCATCATGAAATGGAAAAAATTATACATCAATGATTATGTGTCATATGAAAAAGAATGTACATATACATGTACCCATAGATCATAACCATCCTGGCCCTCTGGGGTCATATCTTGACCCTCTGGGGTCATATCTTAACCCTAAGGATTCACATCCTGTGCATGCTCTGGTGACACCATATCACCTCCCTCATTAAACAATTTAGAGACCATATATCTTGAATCCTGTTTAATTCTAATACAGTGGTTAGATAGATATACCATCATATATAGGTAATTTTTCCATAGTTAGTTCATCTTTCCACCCTTAAACTCCACTACTACCCCCGGTCTCAGGACATCTAGACTCACATACATTTAATTTCCAATATTAGTGTTAGGTATCAAGTGTCATATGGCCTCATTCCATATGAATACCCACATTGTAGTGATGAATCACATATAGTTAGGCCTCATGGACCACCTTCCTACCCACAATAGAGTTAGACATCTCATATCACATATTTCAATCTGGGATAGCTGAGTGAAATTCCACAAAAGAGGCTATGAAATAAAATTCAACATAGATTATTTTTGACACATTCATCAACTCAACCTTACCATCATTCTAGATAACTCATAACAGAGTTATACCCACACATCACATACATATCAAATACTATAAAGAGGTCATTAGTACAACATTAATAGACTTTTTGAGTAGAAATCAACAATAAGCTGCTACACAAGAAAACAACGATTGGATTATTTGATAACACTTTAAACATCTCAATGCATCATAGTGAATTCTATGTTCCAAATGAAAATCATCATAAAAACATATTTAATAACCCTATGTCTCTATTATGATTTATAATCATACCTCCATTTTCCATACCAGGACATGGGTCAAAATGTAGATAATAAATAACTATCGTGCCCATGTGTACCAATAATTGTATAAATCTATTCAACTATATAATAAAACTATTTAACATAAAATTTCCACCCCTGGAATCTTTTTTCCTCCATGTATGGGGCTGTAGCCACCCATACGTGAGATCTATACTTAGTTTTGACTAAATCTATGTCTTTGGTATTCTATAACCCAAATACAAAGACTAAAAAAATAATAGAATACTCATCTTATAAAATATTTAGTTCCTTAACCTAGTTTTCCACATGAGTATTTCTTCATGATTGTTGGACCATAAGTATGTTTCACCCTTCCTGTATACTAGGGGAAACAGAATACCATCAATGGTATGAGATGTGATAGTGTGGGGGTATATCATAGGGTGTTAATAATAATAATGTTCTGATAAAAAATATATCATTGTTATTTGGACCATACATTATAAGAATTAGTAAACATAGTATAATAATTATAAAAGAATCAAAAGAATAAAAAAGTTGCATAAACATATCATTTGTAAAAAAAATATAATAGAAGGTCATATAAAATATAAAATCTCACTAAACACCCATGACCAACCATCATTACATAAATATAAAAATAATGATGAATTCAAAAAGGAAATTGTAGTTGGTATACAAGAACCACAATGTTCACTCATATCCTTATGATACTAAGGAACCACTTTTTTACTATGGTCCAACACCAGGCCTAATTCTGCAAGTGATCTCAAAAGCATAATGTATACATGTTTACCAAGGGGGCCATGTAGTGTGTGAGAATAATCTCATTATCCCACATCCAACATGTTTCTATCATACATAAATTAGAGAATCATGTTAACTAAAAACAAATAAAAGTAGTAGGATAAGAAAAATTAAAAAAAAACTACTTCTCATGTCTGCAACATCTAGAAGGAAGCGATCAACTTTATTGGACATTACCAATATACATATGAACATGTTCCCTCAATTATACATATGTAATATGAAACACATCTTCATATGTATATTTTCCATGTAGTGGATACTCATATTAGATCCCAATTCATCCCTCGATGTGTGCCATGTCATGTAAAACGTTGGGTGACACCTATAATCAACACACATGTACCTATTTCCAACTGACACCCCTATGTTATCCAACATGTTATGAGAGTTGTAATAGAATTCACAATAAAATATATGGTCCATCAAAACTCACATTATAAAATACATCGCCTTGAAGACCACCTTACTGAGGTATATATATATCATTCCTCGAATATTTAATCATATTTGGATCAATGGTTGATGTCGCAAGGAACAATGACATTTTTCGTCCAAATATTATATCCCAATAGACCTGACTATCCTATAAAACCTCATTGCCAAACTAATGGTCCATCACTATCCATGTGGATTTCTATGATGATCACCCCCATAATTTTTTATGTTGAAAACTATCACCAATGAACATAAACTATTAGGGCCTCCATCGACAATGAGTGGTCATCACCCCTTAGATATGGGTTCTACCTGTGTACAGAAAACTCTAATAGAACATCTACCAACAAATAATGTGAAACAATCAACCAAATAGTACCTAATATACATCATTTGTCCCCTATTGATGAAGTGATTGTGTTATTAAATAATAATGGTCAACATAATCTCATGTCACCCAGGTCTTACACCCATCTAGATGACCTTTGTTCCTCAATAAGATGACCATTTCACCTAAAAATTGGAAAAAATCACCCACCCACACACACATCTATATATATTTGTATGTTTTTTGTTTATGTTTGTGTGTGAATCTTGAACCCCACCCAACCTGATGAATCATGTCACCTCATTACAGGTGATCAACATTATCAAAATCATCAATTAAATCCCAACATGTTCCCATATAACTAATAAATTTAATATAAATTATTCTATTTAATTATAATAAAAACACTCAGACTATACTAAACATTTTGGTCCAATTACCAAACATTACTTAACGACCATTACTGTAGCTAGATCTTTCCCATAGGAAACTGAAATTATACTTTGATCCATTAAAAAAATAATTTTTTTTATTGGGATATCTTTACGTCAACCCACATAGCTCATATAGAACATACCTCTAAAACACTCCCAAAATAAAAATAAAAATAGTTACCACCTAGATCATACTAGTAAGATCTCACTCGTCTGTTATAGGCCTCTAACACAAGTCAAACTGGTAGATACTAGAGTTTTAGAACAACTACATTGAAAAAGGGAAAAATAGATGTCACAGATTTAGCTCTTTATATAGGAAGAAAAACAATGAGTGGAATATAATAGATCAATTTTCTTTTAATGTTGAATCTAGTTACACTAACTGATCGACGATAGAAATCTGAATGGAAGGTTCAACTGACGTCCTCTTCTATAAGTGAAATCGATATGCTCCCTCTATTATTCTTTTGTGTGGAGAATAATGGAAATAGGATATGTAAATGGACGAGGCGATGTTTTATAATTTCACACATATTAAAGAGGTTCATGAAATACAAAAACATTTGATAGCCTATAATGATTCAACTTTCCAATGCACCCACCTCACACAATTAGGAGTAGTATTTCCAAACCATGTGTAGAAATTTTTAATACCCATTGATAAATAAATAAGAGTTTCTTTCACATCAATTTCCCCCACATTCAGGAATTTTTAATCCATTCATAGTTCACCTAGAGGGCTTCATGGTTACTCCTAGCATATAACAAATTTTTCCCAAATGGTTAGCCAATATATTTGAAATATCAGGATGATTTTTTGATCCTTCCTACAATTGAATGTCATTCAAAAATCCATGTTTCATATAGGGTCATTAAACACCTAAAAAGGTCATATGTCAAAAAATTCATATAATTATGTTATAAATATAAAGGTAAAAAGTTGGTTTTATCCCCAAATATAAAAATTTTAAAAATTTTAGGATTTTGTACCTACTAAAAATACTATGGAATAACCTCATAGATCTAGAAGTCCTGAATATCCAAATATATTCATATTTGAGAAATTATCCAACTAATTAAGACCTTGTAGATTTATGCTCATAGTTTATCCAAATCATTTCATGGTTTAATTTACATTTACTATTAATAAAAAATCAACATTATTATCATGAAATCATTATTATTTTCCCATAAGACCATTTAGATTTATAATCATTTTTTATGAGTGAATGAAAATCCATCAACATTTTATGATGGAGAGTGTAAAGAGGATATTTATTTATACATATCATCATAAATTAATCACAATCCAATGATTTTATAACTTATTTTGGACACTTTTTTTGATTAATGATCACCAATGATATGATTCTAAATTTAGGTGATAAAAAATCAATATATCAATTTGTTCCTTTGATCCTTGAATGATAGAGAATATATTCTTAGTCGATTCTATCCATAATTACTTGATTATAGTATCATAATGTCCCCTAAATGTTAAAGGTATGTATCACATAAAAGAATCAAACAACATTATTCATTATAGGATAAGGATGTAATTTCCTTTATTAGAAACCACTATAATGATTTAATTCCATGTGATTCATGATATCACTCAAGACATTAGTTAGTTTTTTCATTATTAGAATGATATTATAGACTCCAAATTACTACATATTTCAAATTATTATAAGAAAAATCATTACAAAACACGTTGCATATGTTTTTTCATGGTTCCTCCCACTTCCACAAATTTTATATAAAAAATTAATATTAGGGTGATTATATTTAAATTAATAAGAATATGAAAAGGAATAATTAAAGTTATATATAATAACCCATAAATAATATAAACACTGTATTATGAACATATTATATTTAATATACATTATCCATTTTTTATTTCCAGTGACTTTTTCTATCAACAAATTATATTAAAATTTATTATTAGTATTTTTAAAGAGAAAATGAATTATCAAAAACATGTATTCCTGGATTGTTTTTCCAGTTTTTTAGTTTTATTCCCACTCACCAAGCACTGAGTGATGATTGAGTAAATATCCAACCAGTATTTTTCATGGTGATTACCCAAATTGAAATATGGGACATACACATAACTATATACATGTATGAATAAATGGAGATAATTTCTTATAAACAAAATACTTTATACATTACCATACATTGATATTATTTCATTAGAATTATCCCCATGTTTTTTCTATCTAGTCAATATTCCTCCAAATAACAATACAAGGATGTAATACCAACTATAATTACCCGATATTTAATCATATTTATTTCAAAACATTTATAATAGATTTTAAAAATAAAATTAATGATCTGGTGTTCTAGTGTGATATACCCCTGTCAATAATAGTGTTTTTTTCATCATAAAAACTCACCAATGTATCTAATGTTTTTATTTAAGTGTCTTAATATTCCTTAATATTTTATATAGTATATTATTTATATTAATTTATAATTTATTATTGTAATTCAAGGATAGATTGAGAAAACTTCAAATCTATTGGAAAAATTTATTCCATTGTCCAAGACCATTGTTTTACAAATGAATATCAATATATGGATGGTCACGAGAGGGGAGGATGAAAATTTTAAAGATGGAACTATACAAACAGCACAAGATACTCAGTGTAGTTAACATGAAAATTAATTTTAGGTGTCTAGAAGTTTATATTTTCATCATGCTCCACTATATATCGTTTATTTGAGGCATTAGCTAAAAAATCTCCAAATTTACAAGAGCCTTCCAAGAAAATTCTAAAAAAAGGATTCCTCCAGGTAGCCCACTGTCAACCTAATAATAGCTTCTATGTATCTTGATGCATTTCATATCCTATAGCAGCATAAAATATTTATTTTAAAATAGACTATAATTAATCTATTTCATGGATTAATCACCATAGTGATATAAATGGAGTACATTTTCCCCCTAGAATATTACCTTTCTCTAATATACTATCTCAATATCATATATATATATATATGAAAAAGTGATGTATTTTTTATCATCTATAAGGATTAAATTCTATTTTTACATCCTTCAGAGGAACTAAACAATTTTTCCAAATATAGCATCCCCCATTGTATTCTCTCTTGGAAAGTGATTTGTGGGTAGAAATGTAATGGGTTATCCAAAATGAAAAGCTTTATTATCTCATTATTCATTCTCTAAAAAATTAATTATATCATAGAAATGATAATTAGGGTGAAAAAAGTCATAAATATGTGTTATGTGTTTCTTAATTAGTACCCAGTCATGGGATAAATAACATACACCACTAGATTTGGGTGGTGAGTTATGGTCCATCATTGAGAATTACCCAAACCCCTATACAAATTTTTGATTCAATCTATTTTCTTTACCAAATTACAACATTAATCATTA
Source organism: Viscum album (assembly GCA_963277665.1). Taxonomy (NCBI): domain Eukaryota; kingdom Viridiplantae; phylum Streptophyta; class Magnoliopsida; order Santalales; family Viscaceae; genus Viscum; species Viscum album. The sequence continues at coordinate 1,066,443,203 of OY728157.1, read as the reverse complement.
ATTTAAAAAATTACATAAATTCAATTTGTGAATTATTCCAATTTCATTCTTTGATACTATTCTATAATACTCAATACAAATTTATCAACTAGAACATAGTTGATTTCACACTATTTAATATGGATATTTTATACATTTGAATTTATCTTAATAATCCATTTAACATTTTTCAAAATGTAAATCCACACCCTCCCCACCCCCAACAAATACCCATCCCAAACCCTCTTCCCATATATCTTCAACCAACAATTGGTGACCCAGAAGAGCGTGTGGTTTAATCATATATTATGATTATTTTTAGTTCATTCCAAATCATAGACAGATTTTAGAGATTGATATTTTTATGGAATCTAATTATAATGTACATGTAAATATTTTTCTTAGGATTCATTATTCTCATTATAATATTTGCATGTCAACTTTTCTCCATATAATATCACTCCTAGTATATAAAACGGTATTTCATGAGTATATTACAAATAAAGAATGTGAATAATGGTGGGAACACTAAGATGTTAATAATTTTTTAAATAATAGAAAATAATAAATTCGTTACATTATGGCCTTGATATTAATGAATTTATTTTATGTTTATTTATAAAAAAAAGAATTAATAATTGTGGAAGTTATAATATGCTACCCATGAAGGAACCAATAAAGATAAATATAGATGATTAGAAATGTTTTTTCATGATTTTTAATTTTTTTACATATAATATAATTATTTTTCTCTATTCTTTGATATTTACTATGAATTTCCATTTTAGGAATTAGCATGATGATAATTTATCTATAAAACATTACAAAATGAAAATACTATGTGTTTCACATAGATATTTGGAACCCAAAGTGACTATTATCACGATTCTGATGACGTAATAAAAATTTAATTCTATAAAATCATCTAATCCTTGATGAAATAAAAAATATATATAGAATTAAAATTTTAGAAGAAGGTTGTCAAAGACAAAGAAACCACAAAACTCAATACCATAATATAAATACATGATATTTCATCTAAAGGTAAGGTCATATATGATGCCTAACATTATAGAAACCAGAAAGTTTTCTTCATGATTATAACTAGTATTGGAAGTCAAATCAATATGTATAACCAGAAGTGATTTGATAGAAATTTAATGATGAAAACTCACATCCAATAAAAAATTACCAATCTATAAAACAAATTTTTAATAAAATAAGAAATGTAAAAACGATTTTAAATAGAGAATATGTAGTGAAATAGATGAATCCTTGGATTTAACTGGCTTGTAGACTTCTTGTGACTCATTACCTATGTTTTTAATTACAAATCTTTTTGAATATTTAGGGTGAGTATCCCTCTACCTAATTCATCATCATATTTTTCTTCTAATAGTTATTATTTTTATTCGTATTCTTTTGTATCCTTTAATCACTACAATTTTGATAATATTAAATATCCTCTAGATAAACATTAAAATGTAGATAAGTAACATGATTCAATATTTAATGAAATTAATAATTAATATAATAAATTTCAGTATGAAAATGATCATATTATAAATTAAAACAGCATTTAGTAAAATAAAAATAGGTATTATCCATTAATATCAAAATTAAAATGTACATCAATAAACTCAAATATATCATTGATAACAAAAAAAGTCCTTCCTTAAAATTCACCCAATATTAAAAAATTTAATAATATATTGTGTTTTCAAAAAAATTGAAATGAACAGGTTATATTTGGTTTCTCCAATCAGGTTAGAACTACCCAACATCTAGTGAAAAAAACTTTCCTCTAGGTTTCTCGCAATATATATTTGACAATTATTGTAAAATAATTATATATAAAATCTATAAATTTTATTGAAAATATAAAATATATGGGAATAAAAATTCAATTCATATCACATCTAATTTTTTCATAATAAATTCACAAACTAAAGAAATATAGATTCAATAATCTTTCTAGTAAAACATGTGTTTATACAGGTTTTTGCGAGATCCAAAACCATCTTTAATTTACATTTTATAGGAAAAGTGTCTTGAGTGGAAAACCCAAGAACCATTACAGTATCTTTATTTTAGTTGTTCAAGATAGATGGTAAGAGATATATCATAACTCTATCATATTGATAAAATAAAAGGAGATCAAGTCAAATTCAATGATAATTCCATGGTAATGATCATCATTGAAGGTATAATTGGATTTTCTAAGTAAAACCTTATTATAAAATTTTATTTTTTATATTTTTGAAAAAATATTAACTAATCATTAGATATTTTTATATTATAATTTTTAAAATTTATTTATAAAATCATTTTATAAATCTATTGGATTTAAAAGGAAACCTTTTATTTATTGTATCACAGTTTAAAATTGTATATTATATATATTTTAAATAATTTTGATCCAAAATTTCTAATTATTTTGTTCAAAATTTTATTTATTGATGGAATTTTTATGGGATCCATAGTAATTTTAGATAACCATAAAATATATAAATCAACTATTATAAACTAGTAATTGATCTACCAAAATTAAATTTCAGTGATGAAATGGTTTTTATTGTATTATAATATGATAAGAAATAAAAATCATCTATTAAATCAATAAAAATATTTTTTTCTCAAAATATATTCAAAATATTTATTGAGATCAGTTTTTACAATTTAAATCAATTTCCTTATAGTAAAATCATATAATTTTATAGTTTTTTATCAATTTATTATATTCACTCGTGCTTATTTATTTTGAAAAAAAATATATTACTACAAATTCATCAACATGTTTTCCTAAAAGATAGACAATTAAAGAGTTTTTAAAATTATTTGACATCATAGTGATCATGGTATTGAATTTGGAAAAAAATAATTAATGAATTTTATTGTAAATCTTGTATCCATTGTTTTTACTCCCCTTTAACACATAATAAAATTGGAGTGGTAAATTGTTGAAATAAAACTCTCCATGAAATATATTAAAATAATTTAAAGGAATATTCTCCTCATGTTTTTATTAGGATGAGGATGTAGTTATTGTATACTATATCATTAATAATGTTCTGATAACTTATTTTATTAAAAAAACCCTTATTTACATTAGAATAATAATAAAACACAATGATATATTTTATTATGTTTTTGTTAAAAATTTTAATTTTAATACCAATGAATATATTAAAATTTTGATTCCAAATATGATCAATGATTATTCAAGTGGTACTCCGACATAACAAAAGCATATAATATCTTCAACAAAAGGACTAAAACCATGGAAGAAACAATTTTGATTTTTATGAATTTTTTCCAAAATATCATCCCAAAAAAATTTAAATCTTATCTTCAGTGAAACATTTCAAACTAATGATTTTGAAAAATAAAAAAATATCCTTTGAAATATTTTCCTAAAGATTTCAAGAAATAAAACGGTCATCCCATTAAAAATTTCATTATATATATAAAAGTGGAAACTGGTACAAGTTGATAATTTATAAATGAGGATAAAAATACAGCATTTACTTCAAAATATGAAACCCAAATCCATAATGAATCCCATAAGGATACAATTTGGAATTTTCTATAGTAGAGGAACTAAATTAGACCACTCAAAATAATGTATAAAATTTCATGGAAATAGGTCATTATCATTCCATTATTGGATCTATATTTGTCTTCATAAATAAATTGTATGGTGCTAGTAATATAACTATAAATTATTATAATTTAGTCACTAAATATTAAAACCAAAAAGTAGTAATCAACATTGGTTAAACCTATTCACTTGTATGTTTGTTAGAAACCATTTTAATCATGTGGGTTTTCACCAATCATATTAATTTTAATCATTTTCAAATGTATTTCAAGTTCCTATTTCTAAATTGGTAAACAATATAATATTTGTTTTGAAACAATCACATTCATTTAAAAATATTCTTTTTCCAAAATTTGTTTTGGATTTACGAAAATAACACAATTTTTTAAAAAAATATCCATGACCTTTGAATGATGTCCTTTTAAATTATTATCTTTAAAATGGTTCTGAATTTATAAATTATATTCCATTATATTTTAAAAAATTAAAAAATTAAAATTTTCTCATTAAATTTTTTATTATTGATTTTATTTTTTTTTCTTTTCCAATGAATCCTACAATTTATAATTTTATGATTAAAGGAAAATAGAATTTGAAAATATTTTTTTTGGTGAAATTATATCCGTTGATGATTTTTAAATTCTGAATAGGAGTTTTGGTTTCTTGTTAACCCAGGAAATATATTCTAATGAAATCTCAAAACTATTTGGCTCGGTAAAATGAAATTAATTAGTTCTATCCATAATAACCACTTGTATGTTTAAATTGTATAATGATTATATACAATTCAATAATAATATTTGTAGAGGTATGATTGGTAGTAGTATTTACCTTACTACTAACCATCATGATATAAGGTGAATTATTTTTCACTATGATATATTAATATTAAATCCAAAAAAATCTAATTTACATTCTATCAAGTTTATTTTTTATATTTTAAAATTATTCCAAAATAATGTTCTTAAACTAGAAGAAATATATTTTGAATTAAATTTTTTTCCAATTCTAATTTTTTTTTAATTTTTCAAACATGATACGTGATATACAAGTTCAAATTTTCATCTACTATGAAAATACTTTATATCATAAATAATTATGAAGAGTAAATTGGATTATTTTTTCAAATTCGAAGAAAAATAAATTTCAAATGGGGGTTGTTTCTGAAAAACACTATAGATCCAACACAATCACTTAGACTTCAGTGTTACATATGGTTATATTCCAATCAAGTGAAATAAAATCAGTTCCACTAATATCAATGAAAATATAATATAATACTTCCAAACCAAAAAATTAGACCTTTTCAAAATTTCATAATATTTGAATAGAAAACATGTGATGTATCATGTTATTTTGTCCCATTAACATATTGAATCACTAATATCTTCAGCAACGATATAGTCTTTGATCACTTAAAATACAAAAATGTTAAATTATTAATGATTTTAATATAATATGTTTCATCAATATATGACTACATAATGTTAAATTTTTCTATATTTTTAAAATCGTATTCTATTTTTTTATTTTTATTACTAAATTTATTTTTTTATCATTATTTTTTTTCATTAATATGATCTCGTTTATTCTGATGTTCCATCATCTGTGGGGGATCAAAATTTATTTTCCAAATTCTAAAATTTACAAAAATATATATCTTAAATTTTTAAAAATTACATATTTTTAGAATGATTTTCTCTCATTTACAAAATATCATACTCTAATTTAATTTTAATAATATTTATATTATTTTAAAAAACATTTTATAAATTTGATTGTTGAATTTATTATGAATATTTTTTATGTTTATAGGAACATTATATATATGATCTCTTACATTTAAATAAAATATCCCTCTAAAAAGAAAATTTATGATGATTTAATATATTTTAATAAATTTCATGGAATTCATACTCTATTTTATATTTTTTTCAAAATGGAAATGGTTGTTTTATTCTATATAATTTCATATTCAATGACCATTTCTAATATCATTATATTAGATAAATAAATTAGGGGATGTAAATCCAAAAAATGATGAATCATATGTCATCAAAAAAGTATGTGTCACAATTATTTTATTTTTTCTTATTAATTCACTTTAATTAATCATTTCTATTCATATATTTTTTCTGTTCATATTCAATATTCTTGATTTTTTTAAAATAATTCTTCATTCTTATCCACTCTCAAAATTCAATTCCTAATATTAATTTGAAAAAAACATGTTTCTCTCTATGTTTTATTCCAAAAAATCATAATGTGGGGTATTTTATTTATTGATTTTATTAGAATTAAAAGGGGAAATATTTTCTATATACTTTATTTTTATTAAATGATTTTGGAGTTTTATAAATGGGGTATTTAAATATCTATAATTAATGTTTTCCATTGAATAATATTGAATTCCGTTTAGTTAATGTCATGATGTGTGTTAAATAACAAAATACCATTTTTACATCATTAATTGAATTGTTATATCAATTATCTCATAATAATATCTTAATTTATCATTTTATATTAATTGGTTATGATCATGAAAATGGGTATATTATTATATCTCCCCCTTTCGTTTTTTACAATAAAAATCACTCTACTATGTATCTAATGTTATAATCTGAGTTCTTATAGACTTCATAATAATGTTTAAATCATTTTCATTATTCGGAAATATTGTGTTTCTTAATACATTTTTAAGATGAAATGTTTTTTCATTTCAGTGGACTTGAAATATATATATTCACCCTTCAGTACCATTTTTTCACCTTACACTATCTTCAATGGAATTTTTTATAATTGGATGTGTACACTTTGGTATATATAATAGTGAAGATAACACTAGATTTTTTATTTATAGAAACTTCTCTAGTAGTAGATCTTTTTTAGAAGACACACAATCATTCTAGTGGAGTCCAATAAAATGTCCAATAAAAAATAAAGTATATCATGAATTCATAGTAATCCACGAGCTATTTTGTATAATTTTAAAAATCAGCCATACCCCCAGGCAAACCACTAGGTACTCGGTTATGGTTTTTAGATATTCATTTCCATCTCACTATACCGTAGAGATTTTATTAATTAGTGTCAAAAGAACATTTATGGTGAAAATTCATTAATTCATCAACCTCAGTGTTTTACAAAACAATATTTATAATCTTGGTGCCTTAAAATGGAAAATCATTGCCCCTTGTATGATAAAAAATCTCCCACCAACACTCTTAATATTGAATCAAGGATGATGTGTTTTAACTATATATATAGTAATTCCAGAATGGTCTCAAAAACAATATGTGGTAGGATCTTGGAATCTTGGTTAGTGCATGTTTTCATAGTATATGATTGATTGTATAAATGAGATCATGGTTAATTTTCCATCATATGATTGACATCCATTTAACAATGAACTAATGTTAGGGACTAATTTATGGATTCTTAAGGGTTTATAAGCGCACCCTTCTTGAGAGTCTTGGATAATTTGAAGAAATCATGACTAAGGATTCAAAAAATGGAATTGTCCATGTGAATGGTTGTTAATATATTGAAACTAGGAGATAAACATTGTACTATAGTAGATATTGAATGTTTCCAATTGTTCTTTTTTTATATTTTCATTTTCTAATTCAACAAAAGTTGTTCACCTACCACATTGTGGTCTATTGATTTATCTTGAATGAAATGTCTAAAACATGTTATATTATTTATTTTCTATACCTTATACCAAGTTATTTATATCATTTATGTTTTCTATTATGATATACATGTTTTATAATAGTAAATCCTGAAAACATTACATTATAGCCTCACTTATAGTCTGTATACTCTTGAATAAGTGGTGTCACATATAAAGTCATATAACACTCTAGATTGGGCCAGGTTTTTCAGCTCTTGGTGTCTTATACATTTTAATTATAATTCCTTGTAACATTGCTGTGATAATATCTTATAGTATTTGTGCCATTGTAAGGTCAAACTAGTTCCCTACTATGATTATATTCTTTAACAATGATGATATATTCCTTATACATATTTTTTACAATTATAAATACCATTATATGATGAAACTCGTAATATATTTGATCATTGTGTGCATGATTGTTATATGTAGACAATGCTTCATCTCATGAAATTAAATCTTTTAATATCTTATAAGAGATATTATGAGAAAATAAAAATAGGCACGAATCCTATATATTTTGGTGTTATTTATATTTCTATTTCATAAAATATTAAATTATACTTAGAGGCCTATGTGGTTAGACAAATAGTGTATATTTGACATTAATTATTTTTATTTGAATTTAATGGTATGAAAAATAAAATTATCATGGTAAAAAAAATTTATTGAATATTTAATATATTGAAAATATTACTAAACAATTATATTAAAATTTGTAAATATATGTGAGTTTAATATTAAATAAATACTTTTTCATGAAACTATTAAATTGTATATTTATTTATTTAATGCTTAATTCATAAGGTAATAAATAGAACATATTATTCATGAAATATTAACTTTCATATTTGGATATTAAAATAAATATTCGATCAATATGATATGATCATTTTCTCTTTAATTTAATATAATAATTATTATTTATTTATTCTTAAGACTTTAAAAATATTGAGGAGTAGGGTCGGGTTATGTAAATTTTCCAATATCTATAATGAGAGTATAATTCATTTTCATTTAAATATATATGAATATATTTTTGATTAAAATGATATTTGAAAATTCCAAAGATAGATATTGTTCTTAATTATCATTATTATTTTTGTTATTGTTGTTGTTTTTGTTTTTGTTGTTATCATTTCTCATATATTTGGGGGAATATGACATGTTAATGTTTTTATGAATGTCATTTTTTTATTTTCAAGGGATATAACCCTTTCATTGTACATTATATGTTATATCATTTAGGAATGCATGATTATAATATTGATAAAAAATTTAAACAAAATTAATATACTCATGGGGTTATCTCTCAATAAGGAACATTCCTAGTATTCATTTTATACTAGAAGATATTATATTTATCCCAAATTGCTATTAATATATATATATAATATGAAAAATAAAATCATTAAGCCTTAATAATTATATTTTGATCAATACAAATGATAATGGAAATAATATTGTGTCGGCATCTGATTGTTTGTTAGAGATGCTTAAATATATATAATCACCTAAGGATTTGAACTAGTGGGATCCTATTTTTATCCTATTTTTATAATGATGGAAATACAATAATTTTGGTCAAATGAACAACATCATCATTAATTAATGATATCATGATTGAGCTTTTATCGCATTCATAAATTTATTTTAAATTTAACATGATTAATACTCTTATATTGGTTATGTGATCCATTCAAAATTTTATTTTTATATAATATTGATACATGTTATTATTTATCATATTCTATGATTTTATCATCAGTTATTAATAAAAAACCCCATCATGGGGAATGAAATCAACCGAACTATGCTATACCTAGATCCATTAAGTGATATTAGAGTGGTAACATTAAATTTAGAAATTGTTTAATTATTTATTCATCATTACCATAATTTTTTTCACTAGTTTTTATTTTTATTTTTTCACAGAATGGAATGATAGAATTTTTAATAACTATCATATGAAAAATATCCATACAATAACATGTCACTAACACCGGAAGACTAAATTCAAAGGTACCATATATTTTGGATGATAGAATAATATACTTATTGTGTATCCTTGATGAACCAGTAGAATACATGGAATTGATAATCAAAATATTTTGAACATCAGGGCGGAACATTTTTTGGGGCATCATGGTGTGTAAATATTGTACATGTCATGTAACTTTGCATGACAGGGGTTTCGTGCAATAAATGTACTCAATGTGTAATTAATAAAAAATTGTATAATTAATTACACAGCATGTGTTGACTACTAGTTGAGAAGTATTGGGCAGCCATTATGAAAAAAATTTAGTTTCCAGAACATTCATATATCATGACATTATTGAATATCACAGGTGTGTATTTAATTATTTTTCAATATGTAATTTTGTTATTATTAATGAAAATATCTGAAAAATATATTGAAAAGTAGTTTTGAGAGGAATATGAGGTGCTTCTATGTTCAAATGAAAAAGAATTATAATCTTCTTCTTGATGATATCATTGGGAAATATTTAGTTAGCAACCTCATTACTTTGATAATTATTATGATAATATTTATTTTAGAGGCATACACTTAATGGTTGAGAGAAATTTACATAATATATTGTAATAGTGGATAAGTTAGCTTTCTAAATTTGGAGATTGTATCCTATATTTAAATTGATATTTATTTTAGATGATATATTAGATCTTTTAAATAATGATACAATCATATAATGATCGTAACAAACCATGTAAATAAAGAATAGTATATTTACATATTTATTAATATTTTTGATTTAAATATTAATTTTACTTTAAAAGGGGATTCTATGTTTGATTGCATACCCGATATGTATCAATGGGGTTTTTTGAAGACTAATGTTACACACAATGCCGAGTCATACTAAAATATAATAATATAAACTTATTTTAAGTAGTAGTAAACACCTAGCTTTCATAATGGAGGGAATGACCATAATTTAAAAAATTATGATTATAAATGTTTGTTAAATGTTTTAACATTTATCCAATAAATTCTAGAGTCTTAAAATAAGAAAGAATCTAATTTTTAACAAAAATATTATAATATTCATTAAAGGTCTATTTACCCTTATTTAATGGAGAACCCTCTCTAAATCTATTTTTGGTCAATTTTATAAATTAAATTTGACAAAATTAAATTCTTCATTAGAATTGGGACATCAAAATTCACTTTGGATAAATTTTTGGTATTTTTTTGATAAAATTTATTTTTTAATGAATAGTGAAAAATACTGTTTTTTAATTCAAAACTGCCCTTTAATCTAATTTTTAATATTGTCAGATTATATTTTTAATTTGATTAAATTATTAATTATATTATATTTTCTCCATTGGATCCAATTTTGGTCATTGTAAGTAATTTCACTTTGAAATTAGACATAAACAAGTGTCAATCTTTTGATAGTTATTATTTTTCAAAAACACGCAATATGTTTAGACAATGGGAATTAAATTTAAATTAATTAATTCAACATATATATTTATAATTTTGTAAAATAGAAATAATTTTTGAAATTAAAAAATCACATATATCATAGGGTTAATTTTGTGGAATTTTTCTAAAAATCGTTAATTTTTTAGGAATATTGAAAACACTAAGTAGTAGTTAAAAAAAATTCATTTAAATTAAATTTTACCTCTTTTGTGAATTTAATTTCAAAAATTTTACATACATGGTTGTTTTGAGTTTGTAAAATGTTGTTAAAAAGATGAAAATAATTTTTTTTCATTTATAACTTTTGACTTTTTTTCCCTCGATTACAGGTAAATAGGGTCAATCAAGTTAAAAATTATATAATAATAATATAAAATTACCATAACACTTCAACTAACCTTATTAGATGTTTAATGGGAGACCAAAATTATGCTTGGGTGAGAATTTTGGCCTTTGAAAGCCACATGGGTAAGATAATGATATGAATAACATTTATTTGAAGTAAAAATAAAAATATCGTAAATATGTATTATTTTTCTATAATAACTTTAGTGTGGTGTTATAAAATTGATATTTTCTACTATAAATATTATTATAAATCTAAAATGATTTCATAAATCATGGTATTTTATTATAATTTAAAAGTCAAATAAATAAAATTATTTATGACAAAATAATAATGTAGTGTTTATCTCATCAATGAATGAATTAAAAAAAATAAGATTATTAAGATTTAAAAAAATATCCAAATCTTATGAAATACTTATCGGATGGTTTAATTTCGAACCTAATCCACCATATCTTCGATTTAAATTTTTTTGGACCATTAGAAGCTGAAAATCATTATATAATAAAATAATATTTTCAAATTTTCATAAAGATCCCCCTCCCCCTTATAAAAAGCCCTCACCTCTAACCCATTACACAAGCCTCTCAAGCCCCTTTCCTCATCTAAAATATTTCCAAATAAGCTCCTAAGATCCCTATATTCCACCTAGAAGCCTTACCGTAGGCAGAAGGCACTTAAAGAAATCCTTTTGGTTCAAACCAAAGGGTGTTACCTAATTTTAATGAAACATATTCTTTTAAGTACTTTTCATTTATTTTACTTCCACAACCCCATAAAACATTTTATTCATTAATTTTATAACCAACCAGTATCATCAATATACAATGTTGTTTTTATTAAAAGGATTTCAACTACACATACACACACCTCCATCTAATGGGTAAAGAACATACTATCTCTGTGGATAGGGAACTACTACCTCTTGAAACGATGATTGTTCAATCTTATTTTACAACCTCTTATGGTGTCCATTATGATATAACTCTATTTATTTGTGATATATATTATATTTATATTTTCTCAATTCTTCTTTATTTTTCATTTATAGCATAATTTTTTTGTTTCCATAATGGTAAACACAATAATTTCTTTTGAGTAAATGCATACTACTGCCCTCTCAAAGTGATACGGCTCGTTAATGCCATATGTTGGATGTATAAAGTATGTAGTTAATGATATTATATTTTATATTATACTAGATTTATAAAGAACCTATGTATCATCATGTTTTAATTCTTTTGAAATATGAAATATATATTAAAGTAGTATTCATGAAAACGTGCAACTTACCATCTCCATGAACTGTGAAATTAATTTATTATACCTAAATGTTTTCTACTATTATAAATATATATATACTGGATATATAAGATATATATGTTATCTAAATCATGACTATTATTATGTAGATAATGGAATTATGACCACATGGAGAAGTGGTAAATTAAAGAATTTTATTTTTGGCTCAAGTACCAAATATCGACAAAATGACCGTTATTAACTTAAATTATTATATAATGTTTATAACATTGTAATAAGAGATATAAAAGAAATAATAAACTTTAAAATGATTCTTAGGAAATTATAAATTGTCATTATTTTATTTTTAAAGAGATTAAAAATGAATGGGTCAAGTCGGACACGTGGTGACATACATCATCTCAATTTCCTTTCATTGAGGCATATTTTTGTTTCACACATGAAATTATTTTATACGGTGTATAAACAAATTTTACTTTTCATTTCATTCGAAGGGAATATTTTTCTACATGTCATTTTACTAAACGAAAAAAATTAATTTTTTTAAAGTAAGCGGTGACAATGACGAATTCTGTAGCCACGAGTATTATTTGATATGTGGCTTCCATAACAAGCCATAATATTTTTTTTAAATGAGAATAAATACCCAATACTGTTTTACATATTTTGGTATAGAAAATGGTATTCATAATGTATTTTTTATGTTAATATATCTAAAAGATATGATGTGATTGAAATGTGGAAATTTTTTTCCCTTTATGTTTGTTTTATGTGTTTGAGTATGTTATGGTTCTTCGGAATTGTTTACATATACGGATGGTTACGGTGATAAAACTAGGTTGGGTGAGCCTGATATTGCTCTCCAATGCATTGGGTAACGTGACAGTGGTATGTGTGAATGTTTCTTCTAAGAGATTTAGGGAATATACTATATTTTAATTCAAAACTACCTTTTAATCTAATATATTAATATTGTCATATTATCTTTTTAATTGGTTTAAAAATGTAATTATATTATATTTTTACAATTTAATCCAATGTTGGTCAATTTAAGTAATTTCAATTTGAAATTAAACATAAACAAGTGTCAATATATTGATAGTTATTTTTTCAAAAGGCACGCTTTGTGTTTTGACAACAAGATTTAATTTTTAATTAATTAATTCAACTTCTATGTTTTTATTTTGGTAAAAATGACATTATTTTTGTAATTATAATATAAAATATATCCTAGGCTGAATATTTGGTATTTTTCTAATAACCTTGAATTTTTTATGGATAGTGAAATCACTCAATAGTAGTTAAAAAATCAACTTTTTCATTTAAATGAAATTTTACCGCTTCTGTGAATTGAATTTCAAAAAATTTACATAAATGGTATTAATTAGTAATTTATATTTTTTTCAATAATATGAAAATAATTTTTGGTGAATAGTATATTTTGACATTAATTTACAGTGGTTATAGGTAAATAGTGTAATTCAAGCTAAAAAAATATTATAATAATTTAAAATAACCATAAAACATGTACTAACATTATTGGATGTGTAATGGGAGACCAAGACAATCCGTGGGTGGGACTTTTGGTCTTTTAAAGCCACTTGGGTAAGATAATGATATGAATAAGTTTTATTTGAAGTAAAATTTAAAATAATGTATTCATGTTTTGTTTTTATAAAATAATTTAAATGTGGATTATATAATTGATATTTTTGAATCTAAATATTTTTTATTAGTCTAAAAATATGTCATAAATAATGGAATTTTTTCTATTTTTTAAAAATTAAATAAATAATATTATTTACGACACAATAATGATGGAGTGTTTACCTCATTAATGAACGATTTAAACAAATAAGATTATAACAATTTAAAAAATATCTCTAAACAGTCCAATTCTTACTGGATGATTATATTTCGAATAAGTTTCACCTTATCTTTAGATTTAATATTTTTTGGCCCTTTAGAAACTGAAAATCATTATATAATAAAATAATATTTTTAAAATTTCCTAAAGATCCTCTCCTCCATCTTATAAAAAGACCTCAACTATAATCCATTACTCACACCTCTCAATCCGGATTCCTCATCAAAAAACTGAACAAATATGTTTTGAATATCCGTATATTCCACCTTGATGCCTTACATTAGGCAGAAGACATTTCAAGTAATCCTTTGTGTTGAAACCAAAGGGAGTTACCTGATTTAAAGGTAACATCTTCTTTTAAGTTCTTTTCTTTTATTTTACTTCTCAAACCCCCTAAAATATTTTTATTCATTTATATTTTAACCACTACATAATCCTCACAAAACTAGTTTGTTTATATGAGAAGGATTCAAACTACACTTACACTCACCTCCATCTAATGGGTAAAAAACATACTATTTCTGTAGACAGTGAACTACTACCTCACGAAATGTTGATTGTTCAATATTCTCCTACAACCTCTTATGGTGGTCGTTATGATGGAACTATATTTATATTTTATATATATTATATGTATATTTTATCTATGCTTGTTTATTTTTCATTTATATTATGATATTATGGTTTTCATAACAGAAAACATAATAATTTCTTTTGGATAAATGCAGACTATCACCATCTCAAAGTGATATGACTTGTTAATGCCATATGTGGGACATATCCAGGATGGAGTTAATGATATTATATATGATATTATACTAAAATTATTATCTATCTTTCTATCATTATGATTTAATTCCATTAAAATATGAAATAGATTTGTAAGTAGCATTCATGCGTACGTACGACTTACCGTCTACATGAATGGTGCATTTCATTTCTTATCAACAAATATTATGTACTATTATAAATACATATATACTGGATATATATGATATATATGATATCTATATCATGAATATCGTTATGGAGATAATGGAATTTTGACCACATGGAAAAATTGTAAATATAATAAGTTCATTGTTTACTCAACTACCAAATATCAACAAAATGATCGTTATTAACATAAATGATTACATAATGATTATAACATGGTAATAAGTGATATGAAAGGAATAATAAACATAAAAATAGTTCTTAAGAATGAATAAATTTTCTTTAGTTTATTATTAATGATATTAAAGAATAAACGGTTCATGTCGGACATGGAGTAACAGGCTTTGCCTCAATCTCCTTCCATTGAGGCATATTTTGTTTTATACACGACATTCTCTTATACGAAGTATAAAAACATTTTAATTTTCATTTAATTCCAAGGGAATATTTCTATTCATGTCATTTTAATACATGATAAACATGTTTCTTTTATCGTATGTGGGGACAATAACCAATTCCACCACCACGAGTATTATTTGATATGTGGCTTCCTTAACAAGACGTAATGTTTTTTAAAAGGAAAATAAATATCATATACACTTTTACATATTTTGGTATTGAAAATGGATTTCATAATAGATTATTTATGTCAATATATTTAAATCATATGTTGTGATTGATATGTGGAAATGTATTCTGTCTTTTATGTATGTTTTATGTGTTATGAGTATGTTATTGTTCTTGGGCATTGTTTACATATATGGGTGGTTCCATGATAAACCTAGGGCGTGTGAGCCTGAGATAGCACCCAAATTCATTGGGTTACTTTAAAAAAGTAAATTTGAATGTTTCTCCAAATATATTTAGGGAATATACTATGTTGGGAATTCTATCTCAATATATGAATCAAGAACTTATTGTAAATACACCAGGGAAAATGTCGAATCAAAAACAGATTTTAAGAACCTTCATGTCCATGTGTGCAGAAATAATCTACCTAAAACCATATTGTTTTTCCTCTAGTATAGTTTTATGTAACTTTGATTATGGATTGGATTTCCATTTACCATGGTATGATTGATTGCATTGGTAAAGATTATTCATTTTATAAATAATTTTAGTGTGTGTAATTGATTGAACCCTTAATTTGGGTAACACAATAGGAAGATGAGAAGGTAGTAAAAGATGGAAATGAATGATACCTTGAACATATTGTTGAAAACTAACGAACTATCTAGATTAATGATGGGCCAGTGGTAAATGAGTATCTTGATATTTTTCTTCATATGTTACCTGGTATTAAACCTAATTGGAAATTTGAATTTACTGTTGACGTATTTCTTGATGCTAATCCAATTTCAAAACCACCTTATCGAATAGATCAAATTGAACATTTAGATTTAAAGAAGCAATTGCAAGAGTTACTAGATAAATTTTTCATTTGACCTTGCACATAACCATGGGGTGATACTATCTTATTTATTAAAAATAAATATGTTTCAATGAGGCTTTGCATTGATTATAGAGCATTGAATCACATCACTATTATGAACTAGTATCTATTTACTCATATCGATGATTTGATTGATCAGTTCCAGAGAGAAGAGTATTTTTCGAAGATTGAATTGAGGTCAGGGTACAATTCATTGAAAGTAAATGAATTGAAAATTCAAAAGAACACGCTTCATGCTAGATATGGCCATTATGAATTTGTGTTTGTGCTTTTTGGGTTGACCAATGAACCTACTATATTCATAGATTTTATGAATAGAATTTTTTGTGAGTTCTTGGATAAGTGTATGGTTGTGTTAGTTGATGATATTTATGTTTACTCTAAAATTAAAGAGGATAATTAAAGTCAATTAAGGGTTATCTATAAAACTTTAAAAGTAAAAAAATTGTATGGGAAATTCAAGAAGTGTGAGTTTTGGTAAAAAACATTACATTCCATGGTCACTTTGTTTCAAAAATGGAATAACTGTAGATCCTACAAAAACAATTTCTGATGAATAATGGCCAAGACCCACAAATATAACTGAGATCCATTGTTTTCTTGTTTTAGCATGTTTTTACTGAAGGTTTGTTGAGAATTTAGCATGATTATCCCTACCATTGACTAAGTTAATGTAAGAAGGTGTTATGTTCATTTGGATAAATGATTGTGATTATTGTTCTCAGGAATTGAAAAGAAGAGTGGTGAATTCTCTTGTTTTGGCATTACCTTCCAGAAATGGTGAGTTTGTAATCTACAGTGATGCTTCATCGAAAGGACATGGTTGTGTCCTAATGCATAATGATAATGTAATTTATTATGCTTCATGTCAGTTGAAACCTCTATAGTTAAGTCATTAATCACATGATTTGTAATTATCTACGGCTCTTTTGGATTTATAAATTTAGAGGCATCATTGTATGGAGTAAAATGTGAAATATATACTCACAAAAAAGTTTGAAGTATGTATTCACTCAGAAATAATTAAACATGAGACATGGGAGATGGCTGGAATTTATCAAGGATTATGATTGCACGATCCTATATTATTCGGGAAAATCAAATAAAGTGGTTGATGCTTTGATTTAAAAAAGTAATGCATCATTAATAATGCTATGTTTGGAACGAGATCCTTTGGTTTTTTATTTGATGAACATTGGAATAGAAGTTTTTTGTGCAAGAAATTCCACTGATTTGTTTCAGGTGTCCATGAAATCCTCAATATCAGATAGAATTAAGCAAGAATAGAAGGAAGATAGTGAGTTGTAGAAAAATGAAGAGTTGGTTCTAAAGGGAAAGTTCCCTGATTTTAACAATGATAATAATTTAATTTTTAGATTTAGAAAGATATTATGTGTGCCTTGTGACTCATAGTTAATGATAAAATTAATCTGTAATGCTCATAGTTCTCTGTTTTCATTTAATACTAGTAATTCTATGATGTACATTGATATTTGGGAGTATTACTGGTGGGATGGAATGAAAATAGATATTTCTGCTTTAACTATGAAGTGTTTGACTTGTAAATTGGTTAATGAAGTGCAGTATTTTCTGAAAGGGATGATTCATTCGTTATTGGTGCTAGTGTAAAAATGGGAAAATATATCCATGGAAATAATTATGGTATTATTAAAGACATCTCAAGATATTAATGAAATATGGATTATTGTTGGTCGATTGAATAAATCTTCTAATTTACTTCCTATTTTAGATAATTTGTATCAAGATCAAATTAATCAGATTAATGTTGAAGATATAGTAAGATTTCAAGGATTTATAATATCCATTGTATTTGATCATGATGCTAGGATTGATTATAAATTTTATAATGGCCTTCAAAAGTCGTTGGGTACTGAATTAAATTTTAAGACATCTTTTCATCATCAATTAGATGGGCAGTCAGAACAAACAATTTAAACCATGGTGATTATGCTATGTGAGTGTTCACCAGATTATGGGATCTTTAGACTAAGATATTTATTTGGATAATGTTTATTACAATAATATTTTTATTTCCAGTATACATATGGTTCCATCTGAGCCATTATATGGGAACCAGTTTCGAACTCTAGCACTTTGGGAGGAAGTAGGTGAAAGGAAGTTGATAGGAACAAATCTGAAATAAGAGACGGTAGAAAAGGATTAGTTGATTCAGAAGAACATGAGAATAGCTCTGAGAAGGTAGAAAAGTTATGGAGATAACCGGAGGAAGGATATCTTTTTTGAGGTACCTGATCATGTATTTCTCAAAGATTCTCCACAGAAAAGTGTGATGTGTTTTGGTATATAATGGAAAGTTGAGTTCGAGGTTCATTGGACCTTATGAAATCTTAGATAAAGTTGGATTAGTTTCCTAAAAATTGGATTTACATCCAATTTTATCCTAGGAACACAATGTTTTTCATGTTTCAATGTTGAAAAAGTATATTTTGGATCCATCTCATGTTTTGAGCCCAGAGGTTGTTCAATTCGAAGAGAATATCTCTTATGAAGAACAACCAGTCCAGATTCGTGACTAAAGAGAGAAAGTGTTGCTGAATAATGTAATTCATTAGGTAATAGTTTTGTGGAAAATCAATATGGTTTAAGACTCTATGTGGGAATCTAAAAATGCTATGAGGTATAAATACCCAACTTATTTGATAAGTGAATAAAAAATGTGAGGACACAATTTTACAATGGGAGGAAGGATGTAACATCCCATGTAAATAAAGAATAACACACATTAATTATTATTAAATTTTTTGAATTAAATATTAATTTTACAATAAAAGAGTATTCTAGGTTTGATGGCATACCTGGTACGCAACAATCAGTTTCTTTGAAGTCTAAGGTTACACACAACACGAAGTCATACTAAAAAATAAGAATATAATATTATTTTAAATGGGTATTTAACTAGGTTTCATAATAGACTGAACGATTTTGACAAACTAAAATATTATTATACGTGTTTGTTAAATGTTTTTACATTTATCCATTAAATTCTAGATGCTTAAAATTTGAAAGAATCAAATTTTAAGTATAAATACTATAATATTCATTAAAATGTCGATTTACTGCTTTTTGATGGAGATCCCTATTTAAATCTAGTTTTGGTCACATTTATATTTTAAATTTGACGATATAAATTTTTTCTTTAGAATGGAGACATCAAAATTTAATTTTGGTAAATTTTTTATTTTTCTAATATAATTTATTCTTAATTGATAATGAAAACTACTATATTTAAATTCAAAACCTCCTTTTAATCTAATTTATTAAGATGGTTAAGTTATCTTTTTTTAATGGTTTAAGGTTTAATTAGATTACAATTTTACAATTTAATCCAATGTTGCTCATTATAAGTAATTTCACATTGAAATTGTACATAAAAAAGTGTCAATATTTTGATAGATATTATTTCCAAAAAACATGATTTTTGTTTTAAAAATAGTATTTACTTTTAGTTTAATTAATGCAACTTATATGTTTTGAATTTGGTTAAATAGGCAATATTTTCAAAATTGGAATATCAAAAACAGCTCAGGCTGAAATTTTGGTATTTTTCTGAAAACAATAAATTTTTAATAATAGTGAAAACACTAATTAGTAGTTAAGAAAAAAAAAATTTTCATTTAAATGAAAATTTTACTCTTCCATGAATTGAATTTTAAAAATTCGACATACATTGATGTTATTAGTATGTAAAATTTTGTTCAATAAGATTAAAATAATTTTTAGTGAATAGTAAATTTTGACCTATTTACCGAGGTTAATGGTAAATAGGGTAGTTCAAGGTAAAAATAATATTATAATAATATAAAATTACCATAATACTTGTCCTAACCTTATTGAGTGAGTAATGGATGATGAATAATATTTTCAAGTTAGACTTTTGGCCATTGAATGCGACCTCAGTATGATAATGATATTAATTACTTTTATTTGAAGTAAAAAAATATCTTAAATATGTGTTGTTTTGCTAAAAAAATAAATTCGGGGTTATATAATTGATATTATTATCTATAAATATTCATTATAAATCTAAAAAAATTCCAACATCATGGTATTGTTCAAATAATCTTTAAAAATAAAATAAATAAAATTATTTATGAAACAATAATGATGTAGTGTTTACCTATTTAATGAATGATTTAAACACATAAGATTATAAAGACTAAAACAATATCCATAACCTATCCAATTATTATTGAATTATTATAATTTGAGAAATAATCACCTTATCTTCTTCTTTATTATGTTTTGGACCTTTATATACCGAAAATAATTATATAAGAAAATAATATTTTCAAATTCTCAGAAAGAGTCACTCATCCCCCTTATAAAAATCCACAACCTCTAACCCATTACTCACACCTCTCATGCCCAATGGCTTAACCAACCTCTTCCAAAATAATCTCTTAAGATTCCTATATTCCACCTAGAAGCCTTACCTTTTGCATAAGGAACATCAAGAAATAACTTTGGTTCAAACCAAAGGGAGTTACCCGATTTAAAGGTAACATCTTCGTTTAAGTTATTTTCTGTTATTTTACTTCTACAACCCCCTAAAAACTTTTTATTCATTTGTTTTATAACAAAAATAGTATCTTAAATTTACTAGGATGTTATTATAATGAGGATTTGAACTACACTTACACACACCACCATCTTATAGGAAAAGAACATATTGTTTCTGTGGATGGTGAACTACTGCCTCACGAAATGATGATTATTCAATCTTCATCTACGACAACATAAGGTGTCCATTATGGTGGAACACTATTTATATGTGATATATATTATATTTATTTTTTCACTATGTTTCGTATTTTTCATTTTTAGGACACCTTTATGGTTTCCATAATGGGTAAACGCGGTAATTTCATTTGAGGAAATGCGGACTACCGCCCGCTCAACGTGATATGACTCGTTAATGCCATATGTGGGACGTAAAAAAGAGGGATTTAATAATATTATAAGTTATATTATACTGGATTTATAATCTACCTATGTATCATTATTTTTTAATTCCATTAAAATACAAAATATATATGAAAGTAACATTCATGCTTACGTAAGGATTACCATCTCCATGAACAGTGAATTTAATTTATTATATCCAAAAGTTATGTAATGTTATAAATACATATATATAATGTATTTATAAGATATATATGATATCTAAATCATGAATATCATTCTGGAGATAATTGAATTTTGACAACATGAGAAACTTGTTAATATAAGAAGTTCAAGTTTGACTCAACTACCAAATATCGACAAAATGGAAATTATTAACATTAATGATTAAATAATGCTTTTAACACGGTAATAAGTGTTATAAAATTATTAATAATTTTGAAAATTGTTATTAATCATGTTGAAATTATCTATAGAGTATTATTTAGGATATAATAGAACAAACGGGTAAAGTCAGACATGAGGTATGGGACTTCGTCTCAACCTCCTTTCATTAATGAATATTTTGTTTTATACACGAATTTATTTTATACAGTGTATAAATAACATTGAATTTTCATTTAATTCAATTGCAATCTTATTCTATGTGTCACTTTTCTAAACGATAAAAAACTAATGTTTCTTTTAACGTAAGCAGGGAAATGACATATTCTGTCACCTCAAGTAATAATTAATCTACGGCTACCTAAACAAGATGTAATATTTTTTAAAACAAAAATAAATACCATATACTATTTTTTGTATTTTGGTATTTAAAATGGTATTGATAATAGATTTTATATATCAATATATTTAATTGATATATTATGATTGAAATGTGGAAATGTTATCTTTCCTTTATGTTTTTTATATGTTATGAGTATGGTATGGTTCATGGGCATTTAAATATATGGGTAGTTTTGTGCTAATACTAGTGCGGGTGATCCCTAGATAGCTCTCCAATGCATTGGGTAATGTAACGGAGGTAACAAGAATGTTCCTCTTAATATATTTAGGGAATATACTTTGATGTGTATGGAAAATGTCACTCTCTACATAGTATTGACAGCTATAATGTAAGAATGTTATAGATTCAACAAGTTACCTTTATGATTTGTGATTACTATGTGTTATACATAACTCTTATGATTTCATGAGGTAAGTAAAATAGATTATATTTTGTATGTATTGATGGATTGTTGATTTACTTCTTTATTTTATAACCATTACTGAAATTTTTATGCTCATTCCAGATTTTGAAATTTTTTTTATGGGACTTAAATATTAATAGGTTCAAGGATGGGATCATGGAAAAGTCATGATGTTTAAAAAATTGAACTAGACATGACTATTTTTTTCAAGAGTTTTTATTTTATAAAAAAATGTAAATTGAGTATAAGTGTCTACTTTTTAATTTTCAAGTTGTTATTTATATGTTATGACCTAATTATCTAATGATCTAAAACTGAAATGATCCTCGATGTGAATTATTCTTTTAATTCAAGATTAAGTATTATTTTAAGTCCAGGTCCTTATAAATATGATACAAAATTATAGTTAGTTTGATTCATGTTTTTCATAAAGATTAACATTTCATTGTTAATATTAAGTTATGATTATGTATGGTTGGAAAAAAATTATTATTGGTGAGATATAAGTCATGTAAGGATGAGACCAAAACATCATAAGGATAACACAAAATCACATAATAATGATATAAGGGCCATGATAATATGATCCTTCAGATGGAAACAATATGGATTATAACAGTACAATATTACCAAAATAACAGTTAAAGAAATTTTTTTATGATAAATGTATGGTCATGGAAATTCTGTATAATTTTTTATTTATATGGAATTATTTTGAGACGCGAAATCTGACGTAGCATGATTCCGAGGCCCGGAGTGCCCAAAATGATCCTTCAAAGTTTTGCTAATATTTAATTAGTTTGAATAAGTAGTTTTCCTAAAAAAGTGTAATAACTCTTAAATGGTTTCTCAGATCAGAAATCTGAGGGCACCAATGCATTCAGGATGGCGGGTTTACCCTAGGCATGAGTTCAGTTTAGTCAACGCATGCCTACTATGAGAAAAACTAAAAATGGAATAATTGTAAATAAAATTATTAAATAAAATTATTTTATTTTTCTAATCCTTATAACTCAGAAACAATAACTCAGAATACAAATATGATACCACAACTAAACTAATGAATTTATGATCTCTTTTGGGGAATCATAACATTGGCCTGCATGGGCCAATAGTGAAATTTAGTTTTTGGTCATAATTAAAATAATTAAGAAACAATTATATTATTGTAAAATCCATAACTTTTAAATGGTAACTCGAATAAAAAATCTAAGAGTACCATTGGGTTCATTGGGGAATTTATCTCGTAGGCAGATACTAACTTCAACTGAAGCATGTCGAGGGTGATAGTTAATTATTTTTCTGTACTTTTTTTCAGGTACATTCAGTAAACGCGTGAGAGATATTTTCTAACTTTTGAACTATTTACCGTATTGAAATTATGAGGGTACTATTGAATCCACAACACCGTGATTTTCTTAATCGTGGATTTACTTCGACAATAGTAGGTCCGGAGAAAAATATATCTTTTCAAACCTTTTAATATAATAAATAAAATAACTTTATTATTATATTTTTATTCTATTCATCCAGTGGACAAGAGGTAAGGTGGGATCGAGGATGTTTCAAGACAATAAGTGGCTTGACCCTCTATTCAAAGTTAGTACAACACTGGAGGAACATATGAAGCTTCCTAAATAATGATCCACCATTAAATTCCAACATCTTTACTTACCCTCCCAATATCCTATATATTAGGTGCTAGGAGGGAGGTACCGACATAGTTTCGGCAAGCAACGATGTGTTGATGGTGCCCCATGATGTAGGACCCTTAGAAGAGAGAGAAATCATATCGGGAGGTGACATGAAATACCAAATAATGAACCAGAAGGTGATGTACGAGTGGCTTCATTGAGAACCAGTTGCAGGGATGAAAAATTCTGACCCACCATCAAGTTTGGACACTCTCCAATAGGTTCTTGAGGTTGGGGGTTTCATTATTGTTTCAAATTCATGTTAATTTATTGAACTCTCTGAATATCCTCTATTATATGTGCTAACATAGAGGGAAAGTCCTAAAAACCTAGCCCGAACCCTCCAATATCTTTCTATACTCGTGCCTACAAGGAAGACATTGAGTGTCTCCACACACACCACAAGAAGAGGGTCATAGCGCATTAGTCTCAGCGAATGGAGGAGGTGGCCGACACGATGGTCGGCTGCGGGAAGGGAGGCAGTCCGACCGTCGTTCCGCATATGATTGGAAGCTGCGGTCGTAGCCTTATCGGAGGCCAAACCCACCTCCGGCGGGTTTCGCGGTGCCTATGTGGCGCTGCTGCCTCTCCAAACGACCAGCCTTGGTGCTGTTTGGAAATATGGGTGACTGAGGGGTTACACCCCCCACGTCAGACCAATTTGGGCCACCACAATTGAGATGGGTTGTCACCCTTGCACCGGGCCTCCTCAATCACACTGAGTCGTCTCCCATGCACCGGGCCGCTGCACTCGCATCAGGCATCCACCGTCAGATTGGGCCATCGCTATCAGATCAGGCCTCCACCCTTAGACACGGCCGCTGCCCTCGGACCAGGCCGCTGCCAATGTCGGCCTCCGCCCCAGTGGGACGCCGCCCTAGTGGGCCGCCACCTGGGACCAAGCCACAACCCCATGCTGGTCGAGCCACCAATGGTGTGCCGAAATATTCTGGCTGGGCCGCCCTTGTGATCCGCCCCTCTTGCAGGCTTCACCGCCCATCGGCCCACTTGGTCGAGTCCACTTCGGCCTAGCCCAGACCGGGATGGACCGAAACCATGCCCTGATACACTCAAAGGATATAATCTTGAGAACTAGATTTCCATTTGACTAACCGTCTATGGAGTTGGCACTCTTGGAGAAAGAATGTCCTTTTTTCTTTAATCTGTTACTGTTATCATGAAACATGGAATTTGGACTTGTTGGATCATACCTGAATCCAATCGGGCCCTCAGCATTGAAATGGAAATAACGCACAGACTGAGTGCCTGATTGACATTCCATTTATTTCATTGGAAACCTTATGACATGGAGGATCAGTTGGTTACATATTTGGGAGACTTTGGTATGGATAAAATGAGACTAATGTCTTATGGATAGGTTCTCCAAAACACACTATGTATGGAATCCTGTGACTGGTTGATACCTAACGACTACTGACTTTTTGACTCGGAGTGACTTGACAACCACAGTGGGGAGCAGCCATGGTGGGGAACAGCATCTTTACATGAAGAGTATGAGTACGTTATCAGACCACAATGTAGTGGGTGACTCTTTTTGACCCAGCAGACCCACATAATGGTAGAAACCCATAGTGGGAAGCGTCTATTGTATGTGATGAGGAGGAGTGCCTTAACAGACCAAAATAGGGGTGTGTGGCTCTATGTGACCTGACATACCCATAATACTTTATTGGGATGAGTACCAAAGAAGTTCAAGGTTAGTGGGAAGTGCCTCTGTGTGACGCCATAATCCCACTTTACATGATAGAGGAGGAGTTCTCCAGGAGTCAAGGCGTTTGACGTAGTATCTTGGGATATTACTTGTTACAACCCCTAGAATAAATCCAGCTGTGAAATGTTTTTATGTTATGATTGTGATTGAGCCTATTCTATGTGGTACTTTACTTGTGTGGTACTTTTACTTCATGGTTTTACACTATGGGTTTTCTATTTAGAATTCTTGGAGACCTGTGGGGTCCCGGGGTCCCTACTGAGTATCATTACACTCACCCCTACATGGGCATTGCCTATAACTTATTCTATCTTGTTCATACAATGAGTATATGGGCTGATGATTAAGGGCTCCAGGATATGGTTGTATGAATATGAGATAGAAGGATAAACATTGAGTGCGGAGGAGGCGATATGTGCCTACCCTTTAGGTAGGAACCTTGGAGGATAACCCAGAAGCTGTTTCCATTTTTATTTATATTGTTTTTTACTTTCATCCATACTTGTACTTTTATAATTGGGATTATATTCTGTCCCCTTTTACTTTCATCACTCTTTTACTATAGTAGTTTACTTTAAAGTTTCTTCTGGTTGTGTTATAGGACCATGTATTTGTACAGGTTTAAAGGCAATGCCTTCCCTTCTTAGGGAATATACCTTTTGGTGATTGTTGTCAGCCCCTAGACTATGGAAGGCGGGCTTGGGGTAGTCACGGCCTGAGCTCCGGGGGATGAGTAGTGACAAAGTGGTATCTAAGGCATTCGATTCTACTGATGAACTATGACACTGATTTTTTATGTGTGGAAATAGTGTTAAGTGTTATGAGTGGGATTTTCAGTTTTTGGAATCCAGTGTTGGTGCTGCGGCTGATGTATCCATACACTAGGACCCTGAATTCGGATTTCTGACTCAGTGCATCAAAACACCGATTGCATGTGTTTTTGAAAGGGTTTTCTTCTGATTTATTTAAAGTCTCTTCACTAGGTAATGGATAATGATATTGTCCCACATGTTCTTTATCAAGATGTCGATCCATAGATAACATTCATGGATTATAGAGATAGTACGCGATGACCGCCCACTGAGCGATGATGCATATGTACTAGGCCCTCTTTTGGCATTATCACTTTCGGGTGGTGTACTAGCATTACCATTACCCATTGAACAACTGTTGCCACCATCCCCACTAGGATAAGGTTCACAATTACATAGCACGTTGCATGAGTTTTAACGGTAGAGGCCTCGAGGTTATTAGGCGAGATGGAACAACATATATCTAGGGAACGGCCAGAGGCGATTGATAAATTTTCCTTATAGTTATGGCACTATTAGAGTCGTTTTTGATCTTAGATGCAAGTATTTTCTAGTACGTGACCATGAGGATGGTCTGCGGGGTAATGAGGCATCAGTACTTGGACCGTTTCCCAAGATGGTACCATCGTGTAGTGTGCCAGCTTTATCAATACTCATTGGTCAACAGTTACAACAGGTAGAACTGGTATAGGACACTTGCAGGCATGGTACCTAATACATATTTCAGCATTAGATACCCTTCAGGGTCAGAGGCGAGCCCGAAGCATAGGTAGATAAGGACTCGCTTGAGGGGTTTCCTGAGAGTTCTCTACAGCTTCTACAACTTCGTCAAAATGACATGTTGGTAGTTGAGTATTCATCGAGGCGTACAATCCATTCCTGGTACTCAAATAATATGATATAGTTATTTCTTCTGGTCTCGGACCTTTGAGAAATGTGTGTTTAGGGACATATGACCTAGACTATTCCTCTATCCATTCCTTCTTATGTTAGGGTGCTGGAGGGAACCATTGTGGTTGAATGTTCTTGGGATGATCAGATGCATCCATCGAATGCTATCTGTGGGAAAATATGGAACTGTCACTATTTCTAGATACATGGTTGTGTAAAATGTTTTGAGAAGAGGATGTGATATGGACAGAATAATCTGTAGGGCTGCAGCTGTGGGTGTGCAGATATGAGAGCTTCATGAGGTGGTGTTCATTTTTACATGCTACAACCACCTGCCGTTGTGGTCCCCACCAGGTCCATGGAGTAGGATGATATAGGAAGGGAGTAGCTGCATGCGATCAAGGATTGTGACCCAAGATATCTAGGAATTATTCGAGATACAGTATGTGTCTACTACTAGTTGTCGTATTAATTGACTTAGATACTAATCATTCTTTACTTCCACAAATATTGTCTAAGAACTATAGTTTCCAGTTAAACCATTGAATTGACCATCGTGTTTAGAGATACCTTTGGGAGGATACTCAATAATCACACTTAAGCTGATAGTGTGATCTGACCCTTTAGGTAAGAGTCTCTGTTGGAACCTGATGGTGGAATCGTTGAGGCCGTCAGAAGATAGTTTGGGTATGGATTGGACATCCAATGTTCTTACTTAGATTGAATGTATTATGAAAAAATGTTTTGGATTATCTACAATTTTGGAATGAGGTTTTCATTAGTATGTGAAAACGGAAACACAGGAAGCACATGACAAACTCATGCATAGGAGGGTGCATCCATTCACTCTTAAGTCTACCATCCTTACTCTTGGGCAGTAGGATTTTTGTTTTATTAGTTCCTAATTGGAGTGCAGGGACATCATTTCAAAATGTTTTTCCAGGATCACCTCCTCAAAGGGATAGGTACTTCTGGTTTCATTGGGTACTACCGTAGTTTTGAACCATAATTCACCAGGGTAGCGGCGCTCTTGTCAGCTTTAACAAAGAATGTGGTGCCTTTCCTGTAAACAGGGAAGTGTTAGTAGAGCTTTTAGATGTTGAGATAGTGATTATGGATAGAGTTCCTACATGAATATGACATTGTGATAGTCAATATTCTTGGGAATGGAAACATGATTGCAGACACACTCAGTAGGAGCTCTGGTATTGTAGAGATCCAAAGCTTGACGTACATGAACATTATATTACTTTTGCAGAATACTTAGTACATAACAAAAACACACACATACAAGGATCGTAATAGTTTAGTGTCTTTGGAAACTTGGAATATAATCTTCTAATCGTGGTGGAAGATCTTCAACATCTCCTATAAAGATCTTCCTTTTTATACCTAAAACCTTTCTTTATATCCTGGGGAAAAGAAAACATAAAATGGTGAGCTCAAATGCTCAGTAAGGGTAAACAAAAGGAATAGCAATCACATCATATTCATAAGAACATAACATTTTGGAAATCGTAACCTGCAAAAGGGAGAATAATTTCATAACATGGGATAAATCATAGTAGTGAAATGTAATCCCAATAATCATAACATAAAACATGAAACTTTGTGTCATACACACATAATCATAGAGAATCATTTCTTGTTAGTCAAGACTCATTTCCAAGACTATCTTATTGGACAAAGTCCTTTTCTGAACCGAGTCACCCTCATTTCAGTCCTG
Source organism: Viscum album (assembly GCA_963277665.1). Taxonomy (NCBI): domain Eukaryota; kingdom Viridiplantae; phylum Streptophyta; class Magnoliopsida; order Santalales; family Viscaceae; genus Viscum; species Viscum album. The sequence continues at coordinate 1,066,413,633 of OY728157.1, read as the reverse complement.
TTTCACTGAACCGGTATAACCTACCATTCCAGCCATGTCTATCTCATGAGATATAAAATCATTACCCAATGCATTGGAGGGAGATATAGGTCCCACCCATCTCATAATGATACCATTCTTATGTGTTCCACAAAATCATAAATCATACATCATTGCATAACCCATGTAATAAAATGGGATTCTTAAACATCATGTCATCAGAATCCATAAACAATTGATATCATTTCATCATAAGAAAATTGATACCATTTAAATAATAGAGACATTTTACTTGAAACATAAATATCAAATATTGTCATCTTATATGGAAAATAGTTTTGAGAAAAACACTTGAAATGAATTCTTTAGGAAAATATCCTTTCTTCTTTAAAATCATTTTCTTTTCACAAAATTTCATGGAATTTTAAAAGATAAGGGTTTTGTTGAAAATAATCATGCATTCTTGTAGAGGAAGCTTCTTGAAAATGAGGTGTTATGAAACCATAAAAATCCTTTCAAGCCTTATAAGTTAAAAATTACATTCTCCTCGTACTTTTGTCGGAAAAGTCAAAAAGTACCTTATATGGTAACTAAAGGAAAGATTCCATTCATACAATGTGGTAAAAAGTCAATAAAGGGTAAAAATGACTTTAAACATTCATGGAAGAATGGTAAACATTTTATAAAAACATTTTTTGAAAACATGGTCATGGATGATAAATGTAACCCCAGTAAATACTTACGTATAAGCAATCTCGGATAAAAATGAGATTGAAAATTTATCCCTTACCTTAGGTCTGATTTGCTTCATAAGTGTCCGAACCTCCTTTATAATGATTTAAATCATGTTATTGACTTATTCCAGAATTATATTCATTGTTATTATATCATATATGGTCTACTTATGACTTTATATTACCCGTTCTTTTGTAAATTCATGTTAATGTAGTGTTTTGGGTAAAATCGTCTCATTTGTTGTTCGTGTTTTTAACTTGTAATTGTTAATATGATTACGTGGATCATGGTTACTTATATCCAGAATGTAAAACATTATTTATATATAATATATATTCAGAATATATATATATATATATATATATATAATATCGATAAATGGAATGAAATACACTGTTCATGGAGATGGTAGTCCGTACGTACGCAAGAACACTGTTTTCGTTTCCTTATTGAATTGAATTGAATTAATTAGATGATATACATATAAATATACATAAATCCAGTATAATTATTATGTAATATATTTCATTAGTACTTATTATATATACTTTATAGTCATTCATTAATGGTTAATCATTGAGAATGAATCTCATCGCGTCGTGGAGACGGTATTCCGTACATACGCACACGCGGTGATTTCATTTTCCATAGGATGGATAGATGATTAAATAGGGTTGTTTCATACTTATAATAACATATCAGTATATGAGTGATACTGCTGTTATTACTTCATAATGAAACAACTAAAGAAGAATATGTTGAACAAGAAAGAAATTGGAAAGGATCGGTAATGGATATTACCTCTTCCTTGAAGTGCTTCTTTGAGACCTCCTTTTAGGGCACTAAAATTAGTCTTTTAAGAATACAAGGACCTCTAGGATGATACTAGAGAAGTGGAGAAGAGATTTTGGTAGGGGTTGGCCGAGCTTGAATGCTCAAATTGGTGTGAGGAGGAGAGTGAGGAGGTGCCCTTTTATAAGGGAGGAGAGGGGCATCTTAGGAAAAGCTCAAAATATTATTTTAAATTAAGGTCAAATTCGGTTTATAATGGTTCCAAATGGTCTTATTTCGAAGATAATGTGGTTATGGGTCGAAATACGCTCATCAAATAGGATTTAGACAAGTTTAGGTTATTATTTTAACCTTATCAATTAGATTTAACTCTAAGTTAAATAATTTAACTTTTACCGTGTCTTTTTGTTTTCTAACACTATATGGTTAATAAACATACTATATGAAGCCAAATGAATCCCATGTTTTTTATTATTAATATATATATCCGTATCTAAATCATTCGGTCGAACCTTAGATTTTTAGGAATTAAATAACAATTAATAATATAATATCTGTTTTAAAAACTAATTTATGTCAATTTTTACACTATTTGGTACATGATTTTTATGAAATTCTTAAAAGAATGATAAGTTCTAAAAAAGTTACTTAAATCAACAATAAAATTTCATATTAACCTAGAAAATTAGTTTATGTCATAAAAAGTCTAAAATTTCATTTATTTTGTTGTTTATAACATCAATTATGTCAATATTTCATTAATAAGATAATTACTGCATCATCTTTGTGTCATAATTAAATTAAATTATTTAATGTCTAAAAATTACAAATAAAATACCATTATGTATTAAATCTTTTTATCTTTCTAATGAATATTTATAGTCGAATTTATCTTATGTATAACCCCATATTAAAAATGTTTTAGTAAATAAACTTTGATTTTTACTCTTTTAACTCTTCTTTGAATTAAATAAAAATAAATGTCCTTATCTAATCCAAGTGGGCCTAAATGATACTATTTTACACTTAAGGTTGTTTTTGGTCGAGATACACTTGTCCAATAGAATTAGGACATGTGTTATGGTAATATTAATATCATTCTTACCCTTAATTACCCTATTTACTTTTAACCGTGGTAAATAAAAGTAAAAAGTTACTATTCCCCAAAAATTATTTTCATCTCATTAAACCACATTTTACTTACTGATATCAACCGTGTCTCTCGTATTTTTGAAATTCCAATCACAGAAGCGGTAAAATTAAGATTTATGAAAAAATTAGTTTTTTAACTACCACTAGGTAGTTTCACTGTTCATCAAAAATTGATGTTTTTCAGAACAATTCCAAAATTTCATCCTAAGCTATATTTCATATTCCGAATCCAAAAATGAAGTTTATTTTACCAAATTCATAACATAGAAGATGCATTAATTAATTTTATAATTATAACCCGATGTTAAAACAAATAGCGTGTTTTTAAGAAACAATATCTATCAAAAGATTGACACTTTTTTATGTCTGGTTTAAATGTGAAATTACATCCAAGGACCAACATTGTATTAAATTGTAAAAATATATTCTAAATATACTTTAAAACCAATCAAATTAACAATTTATCACTATTAATTATTTCGATTAAAAATTGTTTTTATTTAAAATTTATTAATTTACACTATTCAACAGAATATGAAAGTTATCCAAAAAGTACCAAAATTTCACCTTAGGATAAATTCGATACTCCGAATCCAAAAATGAAGTCCATTTTGAGAGATAAAATTTCTAAAATTTTAAAAGGTGGTTATTACTATTCATAACGGCTATTTTTAATAATATTTTAACAGCATATCGTTGTTTAGTGAAACACGGTATTGCGTACTACACACGCTATCGAGGAAGGTCGCGATTGCGTGTAATACAAGGCAAATCAAGGATGCGTGTTGAGCAAGCTCCTTTTGGTGTAGCGTACAACACATGACATTAATGAAATTAAAAATAATATTTTTCATAAAATCTCGCGCTGTTACATTCTACCCCCCTTAAAATGAATTTCGCCCTCGAAATTCGTCTGGGTTATAAATTGTTTACTATTCATAGAAACCCACATCATAAAAAAAATACCAAAACCAATCTTTAAAAACAAAATTATGAAACGTAAAAGTTACCCAAATAAACTAATCACTTGGTTTCCAATTAGGTGAAAATATGGATATGGAATAGAAATCTAACCATCATGTTCTGATGGAGAGTGGTAGAGAACATGGCTATGGAAAAGCCAGCAATCACAAAGCCATAAATTTGTGACGATATAAGGTACCATCTGATTCATTAGATATAAGAGCACTAGGACAATATTTTTGGTTTTCAAGATCATTTCCCTAAAGTTGATGAAATTGGAATTAGAATAAATACTTTCGTGATTTTGGTATAGTCTCACTGTTTGTTGTTCTTTGGAAAATTTCCACTTCATCTCTTAAATAAATGAAGTTGAATTTGTCATTCGTGATGTGTTAGTAGATCATGTGATAGAATGATGGGTCATTCCATCTGTCTCAAACAAAATGTTAGAAAAGTTATCAAAAAATACATAAGTCCATCTATAGTGAGATTAATCATATATGGTTCATAAAATGGACTTTATACTTCATATATCATACAACTTAATAAAATAAAACTAGTTTCTACTAAACAGGGACTTCCTGTAGGCCAGTGGTAGGCGATAAAGGCCAGTCGCACTTCGGTTGTGGGTTCGATTCCCACAGCCTTGTCCGACACGATGTGCTGTCGCCCGTCCTGCAGGTTGTCCTTTTTCTAAAGTTATATTACTATAACATCCCATCAATAATGTCAAAAAACATTTTATCCTAACTTATGTCCAACATAATCCACTCTTCTCTTTAGGCTTATCTAAAATACTTCGGTCCAAGCTCATAGTATAAAGAAATTGAATACGTGAAATGTCTCAGAACAATCACGTGAATGCCATCATTTATCCCCCATATATCATAAGATATATCTTATTGGTCAAATTACAAACATGTGAATACCTTAATCATGTATTCTCTTGAAGAATTAATACCCATTGAACCTTAGTGAAAACATGAGTGCAGTTAAAAATTAACACTTTCCACATACCAAAATCCTCAAAATTCTATATACTCAAACCATGATATCACTTAGTCCTTATATCAATCATGAGCTCAATAATACTGTTAAACATTTCATTTTCTCGTTTTCTCTTCATTATGCGCATATCATCTTATTTCCAAAAATATCTCAATCGCTTTGAATACCACATTATACCAACACATAAATATTCCAATACTTTATGATACAAAATTATTTTGGAATCCCATTACATAAACACTTAATCATTCCACCACATCGTTGTCATATTCAACATCGCAATAGCTATCACATGTGACTTCCCATTGTCCTTTGCCTTCAGTGGTTGCTCATATTGATCATCACTAACCCATGGATTCGGGCATTTATTAGCATAATGCCCCATTTTCTTGCACTTGAAGCATTGAAGTGTTGGTGGTGCGTTCTCTACATTGTTTGCTTTATTCACATCATTAGATACCCTTTTTCCATTACTTCGACACTCAGCTGCTCGATGACCTTCCTTTCCACACTTAAAACATTTTCTAGTCCCTTTAAGACAATATCCACCATGCTTCTTTCCACACTTAGTGCATAAGGAAACAATCATCTTCTTTTCACCATTATTCTGAGATTTCTCCTTGAACTCCATCTTTCGTTTCTTGTCAAAACCATGAGATGGATATGTAACACCAACTTCCATTTCTACCTTGATAGCACAACGCACAATTTCTTCATAGCTACTAAAGTCTCTTATAGCTAATTCCCTTCGAAGACTTGGTTTTAAGCCACTGAAAAATAGATCAACTTTACTTTCAGGTTGGATGATAATGCCACATTCATACCTTGCAAGTCTTGTAAAATTTGCTTTGTATATACCAACAGATTCATCATCCTTCTTCTTCTACTCAAGAAACTCCTTTTCCATCTTTGTTCGAAGAATACGATGGATGTACTTACTGAAAAACAAGTTCTTGAACTCGTCCCATTCCGTGGACTCAATTTCATCTCTTGGCCTTGTATTCATGATAAGATTCCACCATTGATCAACTTCACCTTCCAAATGATATACGGCTAAGATGACTTTTTCATGTTCAGAACATTGAAGAACTGAAAATATCTTTTCAGTGGTTCTGATCTATTGTTCCGCAACAAGTGGATCGGAGGTCCCACTGAAAGAAGGTGGACGTTGACTCATGAAGGACTCAATAGAATATTGTTCACCTCTCTGCTCATTTGGAAGTCCAGAATGATTCATTGCTTGTGTAAGTATAGAAATAAGATTTGGCACTCCATCTCCCACAAAATTTGTTTGTTTAGGATAACAATCATTTCATTTTACATTACATTGATCAACACGGTTGTTTCAGGTTCCATCCATCGTCTAAAACCCAAAAATAATAGTGTGAGAGGCAAAAATCATGCTAGGGAAAACAACATAATAAAGGGGGAGTACCTTCAATATCTAACATCTTAGGTTTAATTCTATGATCGTTAGCGTAATTCTAGTACTATAACCTATACGTATACTTAACCTTAGGGACATCCCTAGACATAACCTAAAAATATCTCTAGGGATCTCACTAACGTTTTCGCATCCGAGTTTCCAACGTTTGACTAAACCTTTCCTCTGATACCAACTGTAGAGACCCGAAGCGTGACGTACATGAACATTATATTACTTTTACAGAGTACTTAATACATAACAAAAACACACACACACAAAGATCGTAATAGTTTAGTGTCTTTGGAAACTCGGAATATAATCTTCTTATCGTGGTGGAAGATCTTCAACATCTCCCATAAAGATCTTCCTTTTTATACATAAAACCTTTCGTTATATCCTGGGGAAAAGAAAACATAAAAGGGTGAGCTCAAATGCTCAGTGAGGGTAAACAAAAGGAATATCAATCACATCATATTCATAAGAACATAACATTTTGGAAATCTTAACCTGCAAAAGGGTGCATAATTTCATAACATGGGATAAATCATAGTAGTGAAATTTAATCCCAATAATCATAACATAAAACATGAAATGTTGTGTCATACACACATAATCATATAGAATCATTTCTTGTTAGTCAAGACTCATTTCCAAAACTATCTTAGTGGACAACGTCCCTTTCTGAACCGAGTCACCCTCGTTTTAGTCCTGTTTCACTGAACCGGTATAACCTACCATTCCAGCCATGTCTATCTCATGAGATATAAAATCGTTACCCAATGCATTGGAGGGAGATATAGGTCCCACCCATCTCATAATGATACCATTCTTATGTGTGCCACAAAATCATAAATCATACATCATTGTATAACCCATGTAATAAAATGGGATTCTTAAACATCATGTCATCATAATCCATAAACAATTGATATCATTTCATCATAAGAAAATTGATAACATTTAAATCATATAGACATTTTACTTGAAACATACATATCAAATAATGTCATCTTATATGGAAAATAGTTTTGAGAAAAACACTTGAAATGAATTATTGAGGGAAATATCCTTTCTTCTTTAAAATCATTTTCTATTCACAAAATTCCTTGCAATTTTAAAAGATAAGGGTTTTGTTGAAAATTATCATGAAATCTTGTAGAGGAATATTCTTGAAAATGAGGTGTTATGAAACCGTAAAAATCCTTTCAAGTCGTATAAGTTAAAAATAACATTCTCCTCGTACTTTTGTCAGAAAAGTCAAAAAGTACCTTATATGGTAACCAAAGGAAAAATTCCATTCATACAATGGGGTAAAATGTCAATAAAGGGTAAAAATTACTTTAAACATTCATGGAAGAATGGTAAACATTTTATAAAAACATTTTTAGAAAACATGGTCATGGATGATAAACGTAACCCCAGTAAATACTTACGTATAAGCAATTTTGGATAAAAATGAGATTGAAAATTTATCCCTTACCTTAGGTCCGATTTGATTCGTAAGTGTCCGAACCTCCTGTATAATGATTTAAATCATGTTATTGACTTATTCCAGAATTATATTCATTGTTATTATTTCATATATGGTCCACTTATGACTTTATATTACCCGTTCTTTTGTAAATTCTTGTTAAAGTAGCGTTTTGGGTAAAATCGTCTCATTTGTCATTCATGTTTTTAACTTGAAATTATTAATATGATTACATGGATCATGATTACTTATATCCAGAATGTAAAACATTATTTATATATAATATATATTCAGAATATATATATATATATAATATCGATAAATGGAATGAAATACACTGTTCATGGAGATGGTAGTCCGTACGTACGCATGAACGCTGTTTTCGTTTCCTTATTGAATTGAATGGAATTAACTAGATGAAATACATATAAATATACATAAATACAGTATCATTATTATGTCATATATTTCATTAGTACTTATTATATATTCTTTATAATCATTCATTAATGGTTAATCATTGAGAATGAATCTCATCGCGTCGTGGAGACGGTATTCCGTACGTACGCACGCGTGGTGATTTCATTTTCCGTAGGATGGATAGATAGTTAAATAGGGTTGTTTCATAATTTTAATAACATATCAGTATATGAGTGATACTGATGTTATTACTTCATAATGAAACAACTAAAGAAGAAGAGGTTGAAGAAGAAAGAAATTGGAAAGGATCGGTAATGGATATTACCTCTTCTTTGAAGTGCTTCTTTGAGACCTCCTTTTAGGGCACTAAAATTGATCTTTTAAGAAGACCAGGACCTCTAGGATGATACTAGGGAAGTGGATAAGAGATTTTTGCATGGGTTGGCCGAGCTTGAATGCTCAAATTGGTCTGACGAGGAGAGGGAGGAGGTGCCCTTTTATAAGGGAGGAGAGGGGCATCTTAGGAAAAGCTCAAAATATTATTTTATATTAAGGTAAAATTCGGTTTATAATTCTTCCAAATGGTATTATTTAGAAGATAAAGTTGGGATGGATCGATATACTCTCATACAATAGGATTTAGACATGTTTAGGTTATTATTTTAACATTATCGATTAGATTTAACTCTAAGTTAAATAATTTAACTTTTACCGTGTCTTTTTGTTTTCTTACACTATATGGTTAATAAACATACTATATGAAGCCAAACGAACCCCAAGTAGTTTATTATTAATATATATATCCTTATCTAAGTCATTTGTCCGAACCTTAGATTTTTAGGAATTAAATAACAATTAATAATATAATATTTGTTTTAAAAACTAATTTATGTCAATTTTGACACTATTTGGTACATGATTTTTATGAAATTTCTAACAGAATTACAAGTTCGAAACAAGTTACTTAAATCAATAATAACATGTAATATTATCCTAGAAAATTAGTGTAAGTCATAAAAAGTTTCAAATTACATTTATTTTGGTGTTTATAACATCAATTATGTTAATATTTCATTAATAAGATAATTACTGCATCATATTTGTGTCATAAATAAATTAAATTATTTAATGTCTAAAAATTAAAAATAAATTACCATTATGTAGGAAATCCTTTTATATTTCTAATGAATATTTATAGTCGAATTTATCTTATGTATAACTCCATATTAAAAATGTTTTAGTAAATAAACTTTGATTTTTACTCTTTTAACTCTTCTTTGAATTAAATAATAATAAATGTCCTAATCTAATCCAAGTGGGACTAAATGATAATATTTTACATTTAAGGTTGTTTTTGGTCGAGATACACTTGTCCAATAGAATTGGGACATGTGTTAGGGTAATATTAATATCATTCTTACCCTTAATTACCCTATTTACTTTTAACCGTGGTAAATAAAAGTAATAAGATACTATTCAACATAAATTATTTTCATCTCATTGAACCACATTTTACTTACTGACATTATTCGTGTCTCTTGGATTTTTGAAATTCCAATCACAGAAGTGGTAAAATTAAGATTTATGAAAAAATGAGTTTTTTAACTACCACTTAGTAGTTTCACTATTCATTAAAAATTGATGTTTTTCAGAACAATTCCAAAATTTCATCCTAAGCTATATTTCATATTCCGAATTCAAAAATGAATTATATTTTACCAAATTCATAACATAGAAGCTGCATTAATTAATTTTATAATTAAATCCCGCTGTTAAAACAAATAGCGTGTTTGTAAGAAACAATATCTATCAAAAGATTGACACTTATTTATGTCTGGTTTAAATGTGGAATTACATCCAATGACCAACATTGTATTAAATTGTAAAAATATATTCTAAATATACTTTAAAACCACTCAAATTAACAATTTATCATTATTAATTATTTCGATTAAAAAAATTGTTTTTAATTAAAATTTAGTAATTTTCACTATTCAACAGAATATGAATGTTATCCGAAAAGTACCAAAATTTCACCTTAGGCTAAATTCGATACTCCGAATCCAAAAATGAAGTCCATTTTGAGAGATAAAATTTCTACAATTTTAAAATGTGGTTATTACTATTCTTAACGGATAGTTTTAATAATATTTTAATAGCATATCGTTGTTTAGTGAAACTCGGTATTGCGTACTACACACGCTATCGAGGAAGGTCGCGATTGCGTATAATACAAGGCAAGTCAAGGATGCCTGTTGAGAAAGCTCCTTTTGGTGTAGCGTACAACACATGACATTAATTAAATTAAAAAGAATATTTTTCATAAAATCTCGGGCTGTTACAGGTATACAACTGGTGAGTAAGGTTTCAGAAGATCTAGTAACATTATAGATATCATTTCTGGATAAAGAGGGATCCACTTAACTCCAATAAGTGACTGTCACTCCCCCAATTATTCAGAAAATTTTAGGGGGCACAACTTGATACATTGACTACGAGGCATGATGTCCTTATATAACCTCAGGACGGTTTCCTGAAGGATTTCGTGAAGGTGGGGAGCACATCATTCTCTTCAGAGGATGTACCATGGGACCAGTGGAGTTGTGGGAGGAGGTGTTAAGGGAGTTCCATACATCCCCTCTAGTGGTACATCTTGGTTTCGTGAAGATGTAACAGTGCCTTCGATGTTAGCACTGGTGGCCTTGGGTGATGAAGGCAGTGGGAGAGTTTGTTTCATGATGCCTCACTTGTCAGAAAGTGAAGGATGAGCATTTGTTTTCAATAGGCATAGCTCAGCCACTAGATTTACTGGAGTGGAAGTGGGAGGGGATCTCCAGGGACTTTGTGATAGGGCTTCCATGTACGTCCAGGGGACCTGATTCCACTTGGGTGATCGTTGAATGACTCACCATGTCATCCCACTTCCTACCCATCCGAGAGTAGGGAATAGTAGAGGGTTTGAGACACCTTTATGTACGTGTGATTGTGAAAATTAATGGGGTGAAATCGATGATCATCTTTGAGCATGACACACATTTCAAATCTCGGTTGTGGAAGTGATTTTATAATTCATTCATGTCCCAGCTATGTTTGAGAACCACCTTTCATCCTCATATTGATGGTCATATAGAGCTGACCACCTAGAAACTGGAGTACATGCTACGTGCATACGTCCATGATTTTGGCAGTAGATGGGAGGATCACATTAGCTTTGTAATGTTCTCATAAAACAATATTTATCACTCCATCATAGGTATGGCACCATTCCATGCCTTATACGGTCGACCTTGTCGATCAACTATATTCTGGATAGACCCAGGGGAGTCGACACTTCTGGGTCCAGAGTTGAAACAGGCTTCCCCGAGAAGGTGCAGATCATCCAGGGGTGGATGAGGACTAGAAAAAGTAGAGATAAGTTTTATGCTTACAAGAGATACGGACTTATGGAGTTCAAAGTGGGGGGCCATGTATCCTTGTAAGTCTCTCCTAGATGAGGACTACTGAGATTGGTCAGAGGCAGAATGTTATCACCGGGGTTTACCAGCCCTTTTCTGATACATACAAGGATCGGTGAGGTAGCATACCACTTGTCACTTCCACCGTTGTTGGAAAAGGTTCACAATGTCTTCCATGAATCTCAAAAAAAGAGATACGTGCATGACCCATATCATGTCATCAACCAAGGATATTTGAACTTAGAAGATGGGGCGACATTTACAGAGGTTCTAGAAGATATTGAGGGTCGATGGAAGAAGGTCTTTTATGAGCGGTCGATACATCTGGTGCACATTCATTGTCATCATGAGAACTTCCAGGACAACACATGGGAGTGGGAGAATTGGATTCGTCCTTAATACCCCTCTATTGTTTGGTTTATCTTTTTTTTTTGACTTTTGGGACGTAAAGCCCTAAGGTGGATAGAATTTAATGTCTCAGAAATTATTTATGATTTTTTTATTATATAGAATTATTTCAAGACTGTGAAATCTAATAGCCTATGATTCTAATGCCCAATGTTCCTAGAATTATTCGTCATTTTTTTGTTATGATTTAATTAGATCACGTAAGTTTTTTTCCTACAAAAGTGAAATACCTCTTAAATGGTTGCTCAAATCAGAAATATGAGGGCACTATTGCATTCAAGATATCAGTTTTATAATAGGCATGACTTCAGTTAAGTCTGCACATGCGTCCTATAAGAAACCTAAAAATTTTATAACCATAAATAAAATAATTTAATTTTTAAAATTCTTATAACTCAAAAAAATTAATTCGGATTAAAAATAAGAAACAACCAATGAACTCGTGAAGGTATTATATCTTTATGAAAATGCTAACATTGGATGGTGCTGGAAACTAGTGAAAGTTATTTTTTGGCTATAAATTAAATAATTAAGTAACAATTATTTTAATATAAAATATATATCATCGAAATGGTATCTCAGATAAAAATTAAGTGAGTAATTTTGGGTTCTTTGTGGAATGTCTCTCTTAGACAAGGCCTATCCTTGACCGACGTGGGTCGAGGTTAAACAATAATAATTTTTATGAACATTTTTTCAAGTACCTTCTTTAAACGTGTTAGATGAATTTTCAAACATTCGAACTATTGGTCAGATTAAAAATCTGAGTGCACCATTGAATCCTTAATGATGGGATTTGATTAAGGGTGGCTTCACATTAATCAAAGTAGGTCAGGAGAAAAATTTAGTTTTTGGAACTTTTTAATAGAATAAAAAAATAAATTTATTATTTTATTATTATTTAATTCTTCTAATGCACAAGTGGTCAGTTGGGACTAGCGATGTGTCAATCCAATAAATGGATTGACCCTACAATTTAAGAAATAGAAAAATTGGGAGAAATTGTGAAGCATCTTAATTAATTACCACCCATTAAATTGAAAAATTATTATATACCATCCCCCACTCCAATATATATGGAGAATGGAGTGAGGTACCGGCACAAATCTTCCAAGAAACTATGTCTGGAAGAAGTGCCATGATTTCGAACCCTTAGAAGATGGACCTGAACTAGCAAGAGTAGATTGCTGACACTGACTCACGAATCGGAAGGAGACGTACGAGTGGTGTAACTGGGAACCAGTAGCAGGGATGAAGAACGCTGACCCACATTTAAATGCAGACACTCTTCAATATGATTTCACAGTAGGGGTTTTGATTCTCCTGTAAAATTCATGTTAATTTATTGAACTCCCATAATATCCTCCATTATACGTGCTAATGTGGAGGGTGTGGGCCTAACAATCCGGACCCGAACCCTCCACAATATTTCTATCCTTGTGCCTCCAGGGAAGTCTGCGAGCACGTCAATGCATGCATCAAGAGGAGGGTTGTGTCTTTTCAGCCGCATTGAATAGAAGAGTTGGCTGACATGATGGTTGGTGTTGGAAAGGGAGACGGCGCGACTGCTGTGCTACCGACAAACAAAAGTTTTGGCTAAGGCCAAACCCAATTCAGCGGGTTCCGTGTCGCCCACACGGCACCGTGGCCTTGCCAACAGAATAGCCTCTAGGAAATTCAGAAATCGAGGTGGCAGAGGGGTTAAACCCCCCCCCCCCCCCCATGTTGGACCGAACCAGGCTGCCTCCCACAAGTCAAGCTACTGCCCCCGCACCGGGCCTCGACCCTCGCACGGGGCCCCAACCCTCACACCATGCCACCGGCCATGATATGGGTCATTGCACTAAAGCTGGGCCACTGCCCTGTCACTGGGCCACTGCCCGGGCACTGGGCCACTACCCTCAGTCCGGTCTGCCACCCTCGGACTGAATGACCTCCCTCATAGCGGGCCACCACCCTCGGACTAGACTGCTGCCCATGCGGACCACTGTCCTATTGGGTAGCTGCCCCATGTGGGTGGTCCAGCATTTTGAGGGCCACCCTATTATGGCAGGCTTCCCATTTGATCTGCCCCTCTTGCGGACTGGACTGGACATCAGTGCAGCCCAGACCGGGTTAGGCCGGGATGGTCGGATCGAGTCGGACTGGTCCCAGGCCCACCGGAGCCTAGAAACAGTCAAATGACCTAATCTTGAGAACCAGATGCCCGTTTCACAAATTATATGTGGTGTTGGGACCCTTGGAGAGTGACTTTAATTTTTCCTTACTCCATTACAGTTTTTTAGAAACTGGGAGTATAGTCGGGTTGGATCATACTCGAATACAACTGGGCCCTCGACACTAAAATGCCAAAAATGCACAGACTAGGAGTCTGATTGACATGCGGTTTGTTGCATTGGAACCCTTATGACATGGAAAATCATCAGGTTACATCATTGTGAGACTTTGTTCTAGTTGAGATGTGATTGATGGATTGGGTAGCGGTTCTACCAAGCGCACTACCTATGGAACCCTGCGATTGGCTGGGACCTGACGACTGCTGACTTTTTGACTCGGAGTGACTCGATGGCCACAGTCTAGATCGGCCACATTACACAATGGGGAGGACTACCTTAGAAGACCATGATGGGGATGGGTGGATCTGTTTTACACAGGAGACCGATAGTACAGTAGCAAGCCACAGTGGGGAGCGGCCACGGTACATGATGGGGATGAGTACGTTAAGAGACCACGATTGGGGTGTGTGCTCTGTCTGATCGGTAGACCCATGGTACATGATAGGGCGGATTACATCAGCAGTTCATGGTTAGTGGGAAGATACAATTTGTGACGTGACAGGTCCACAATAATCATAGAGGAGGAGTTCTCCAATAGCCAAGGTGTTCAATGTTGTAACTAGTGATGTTACTTGTTACTACCCCTATAATAATTCCTGGTGTAAGATGTCTTTACTTTGTTATTGTGATTGAGATTATGCTATGTGGTAGTTTACCTGCATGGTACTTTACCTTCGTGGTGTTACATTGTCGTTTTTCAATGTGGAATTCTTAGAGACCTTCAGGGTTTGAAGGTCTCTACTATGTATCGTTATACTCACCCCTGCATAGGCTTTACATGAACCGTGTTGTGTCTTATGAATACAACGAGCAGCTGTGATGAGGTTTGAGGGATCCAAGACTTGGTGGATTGTGGAGGAGATAGACAGAAAGATGTGGAGTGTTGAGGAGGTGATCTCTACCTACCCTTCAGGTAGAAACCTCATAGGATGACACATTAGCTATTTCACTTTTCCTTTCTATTGTATTGTACTTTCAGTTGTACTTGTACTTTTAGAGTTGGTTTGTATTTTGGTCCCCTTTTACAATTAACTCTTTTACTATATCAGTTTACATAACAGATTATTCATTTATTGTTCTCGGACCATGTGTTTGTATATGTTTAAAGGAAATGCCTTCCCATTTTAGAGAATACGCCTTTCAGTTCTATTCATCATCCCCTTCCCTATGGAAGGCAGGCTTAGGGTAGTCATGACATGCCCTAGGGGATGGGTTATGACAATGAAATTGTTTTGATCATCAAGAATTAAATATAATTATTATCCAAATTTCATGATCAATGAAATGATAAAAACTTTATTTGATGATAATTTTGTTTGAGTGGTTACATTGACTATTTTCAAACCATGGGCCAATTATTTATGGTCATCTACTGGAGTCTACTCACATGTGGACTAAAATAAAACATATTTATTTGTTTGGTGTTATATGTATTTTTAAAGAATGAAAAATTTGATTCTAATGGGATATTTGAACAAGTTTTAAAATAAATAATTCAATTGTGTTTGAATAACGGTATTATTTGTGATCAATTCATGGATTTATAATTTTATAATTACTACTATCGAGACAGATTGAATTTATAAAATTCTATTTTGGAAGGTAATATTGATAATATTCATGTGTGAATATTTATATGCAAGAAATGGAAGTAATTTAATTTTCATGAATATTGTTTGATAATAATGTTTATAAGAACATAATTTCATGTAGTATACAAGACAGAATAAGGTCACTAGTTCCAAGAGATCATTTAATGATGATAAAAGTATGAATGTTCAATTAATAGAAGGATGAGGAAGAACCCGATCATTGAACATCTAGAGTGATTATTTGTGATTAGTTGATTTAAGGATTGTGACATTTCATCAATTTTTTTAATTTAATTATACAAACTTATACTAGTTAATCTAATTTTTTCATGGGTTATGGTCAACATAATGTGGCGTAGAAGTTCACTATAGTCTAAAGTGTGGTTTCATAATTTGAATCATTAAAATTTAATGGGTAGTTAGTAGATATAAAATATTGAGTTACACTATACTATTGACTTATTAGGACTCTATAATGACATTATTAAAAAGGTACAAGGTGTAACCACTCTTATATAGAGTGTATAATCCTTTATTGGATGGAATAACCAATAAAAAAATGAGTAGGGTTTTATATCTTATCCGTTTAAACTATTATGTTATATGACATCTCAAATTTTGTTTTGTATGTTATGTATTAGAAATAATTAATTAAATAAAGGATTATGAAATTATGAAATCCATGAGGCTTACTATATTAATTCTTAAAAATAACGTACCATCTATTCACCCCTAGTGGTATTAAATCATCCACGGGAACTAAAAGTGGTATTAGAGCAAATTTTGGTTTCCTACAATGAACCAAGATGTTATAAAGTATAGGGTACCAAAATTCTATGAATAGTTGAGTTGCCCCTATTTTTATTGAAATAATAAACATAGATAATTGAATATTATTTTTTAATAAATTTCATCACTTTGATTGGAGGTAATAGATACTATAATAATTCGTTTTCCACACATTGTTTAGGGTAAACATGCATATATTTTGTAAGGTATTAATATGATATTTTTGTAAAACCCAAAAATTAAATCATTATGCCTCTCACAAAATAATTATAAAATCTTTTGTGGTGAAAAATAATTCAAAAATGATTTAAGATAAATTAAAGTGCAGTTGTGATGGTAATAAAAAATCCATGGGGACTAATCTCAAAGTGTGGAAGATAATTTTTGAAAATGTAAAAATAATTGTTGATAATAAAATAAATGAATATTCTACCTGATTCAATGAAATTATTAAAAATATATGATGTTTTTCGGAGATATCAAAGGAAACCATTATTATTAATAAGCTAGTGAAAGTCATTCCATATTAGTTTAGTCCAAAACTATCTTCTTTATAATTAAGAGAAAAAAATTTATTTTATAATTTTTATAAAACATTCATGTTTAATGAAATTTGAATTGATGAGGTGTTTAATAATATATAAAAAACATCATATTTCCATTATATCCATGAGAAAGAATAAATATATAGACGGATAAGTTTAAAAACAAATTGATTATGAAGATGAGTAATATAAAGAATATTTAAATAATAATGTTCTTATACTTCCAAAGAATATTAGAAAATGAATGTGGATATTAATGTTAAAAAATCACCTAGTTAGTAATAATATAATTGATATACACACTTTTCTATAAATATTAAACAGAATAATCGGGTGTAATATGATTCTAATTAAAATTATTACTAATATCTAAATTTGAACAGGTATAGAAGTAGGAAAATGTACACTTGCTTCCAGGAGAACATATTCATGAAATAAATGAACAAACTGACTCATTATCATGAATTTAAGCATATGAAAATTTTACATTATTCCTAACATTGAGAAATGTTTTGATATCTGAAGTCGTGATGATGGAGAACAACGAAGAGAGGTAGAATACTTATGTAAGGATGCATTGGAATCTTTGAAAAAGAAAAATAAATTGTTCAAGAAGGATAAATGAAATATAAATAAAGATAATAACAATAGTGATAAATGGATATAATATTTGAATATGATATAAGCTACTTACATTGGTGAGATCATGGAATAAAACATATGTACATATGAACAATAAAAGGTGACGAAGGTCCATGAGAGAAAAATAGTTTATCTGGATGATGATCTTACCAAGACACAACCTATAAATCTTGAAGCTAATTTTTTTATTGAAAAAATTTATATAATACATTAACTACAGAATTAATGTAAATTATATGTACTATCAATACGGTGAGTAGATGCCCCCCAACATGTAGATAAGATCTGTTTCTAACAAATATAAAGATAAATAATGAATTTCTAAGAGTGATAATATCCAAAAACTATTTCAAATATTTTGTGTCACAGAATAAATTTAATAATAAATACTATACATTACATATATAGAGGAATATGAAAAAATGATCAGTTACCATAAGAAAAAATGACACTTTTTTAGAATGATATCAATAATAATATTCAATTCTGATTTATCATATACATGGAGGATCATGATTCAGAGATATCTATAGGTTCTATGGAAGGTATGGACACAAATCCTACTATTTTGGGTATAATATTTTATTTCTGTGGAAGATTCATAAACCAATGAGGATCCAAGGATATAATATGTTGTTAAATTCAAAACAAAAATAATTTGTGATACAAACTTCATCAAATCTATCAAACCAAAACAAATTTAGTTATTTAGAATTAATATTTATAATTTATGAATAATAAAGACATATGAGAAATAAATAATGATGTGGTTAACATGGTAGGATCAATTTAGACTGAAAGGGAAATAAGTTAAAATGGTAAAATGTGGAATGAAATCTTATACTAAGGCTACCAATAATTCAAAATAAAAATCTAGATATGTTTTGATGAATAAGAAGGAATGACTATCCAAAATGTGGAATTATATTACCTTGCAAATTAATAATTTTTTTCCAATATGATTGCATGATAAAATATTTCTTATTAAACCTGTTTGAAATTGTCCCATAACAAGAATTGAGTTGTTTTCCCATGCATGTAAAATATATATACATCATTTACCACCTTGGTTAAATCACTTTTGATTTCAACACTAGGATTATCCACATAGACTATGAGTTGGGTAACATAAGGAAAGGTTTTAATATAATCAAGTGGTTCTATGATTATCTCGAAAATAGTTGAAGCATTTATTTTATATTAAATGGGAGAATAAATATTGTTTGAATGGAAGAAGTATAAAGATGATTTGAGTGGATCTCCCTGTATTTTTTTCTTAATATATTAAAAATAAGGTGTAGATGAAAAACTCACATATTGATAGGGAGTTTTATAGTATTTATCTCAAATACATTAGATATCACAATATCTAACAAAACCAGAGGAAATAACATGCAATTGATAATTATTTATTTATCCAGTTATAATATTTATCATGTCAATTACATTGTGAATCAGTGGGATAAAACATTCTCAGTCGAATGTTGAACATACAATAACAGATAATAAATGAATCCCCTACCTCAAAAGGTTATTGATGTTCTTTACAGGAGATTGATCCACACAACCGATCACAATCGCCTCCCCCCAGGACAACTATATCCACCTGAGGAAGCCGGGAATCAACCACACCAATTGAAACCCAATAAAACTCCATTAGAAACATGGTTATTACATTCAATAACATGGAAAGGTTAAAAAACACAATAATAGAGGTAGATAATACCATATATAGATGATAAAATGACACTTGATTATTGCACAAAAATAGGGGATGTGCATATAGAAGGTTTTAAATTCAAGGGTAAACAATTAGAGGATTAAAGATAGATCACACAACTCTAATGAGAAGAATATATTGGGGATCCTCACACCGAGATAATGGATAATTAATTAAAGAAGGTAAGGTTTCTGACCATGAAGAATTAGATTCGAGACAAATGGGATTTGAAGTGGATTTAGATTTCCATTAATGTGGAATACATTAATCCATGCGGTTTGAAAAATTAATGGCATACCAAGCCTTATGTAAAAATACTATTGGAGTTCTGTGATTAGAATCATCATTAAATTCCTTAAAAAATATAGTGAATGAGTTTTTTCATCAAAGTAAATGTTATATGGACCAACTATATGAATATGAAAACATTGTACACATACTGATGGATGGAAACACTGTAATCTTACTGACACCAATAGTACAAATGTATCACTGATGCTGAAAGTAAAAATGAATCACCGGTGCTGATAGTTAAAATGACTCACCGACACTGATAGTACCAATGAATCACCATTGCCAACAGTACAAATTTTTCACCGATGAAACTATTCACATTTGTCTCACCGATGAAACTATTCAAATTTGTCTTAGTGATGAAACTATTCACATCATTCAGATGGATGACATTGTTCAAATATCTTTCACTAATGACACTATTCAGTAATATCCCACCGATTTCAATATTCTGATCAATCTCACTGATGACACTATTCACATTTGTCTCACCGATAATACTGCTCACATCTATCCCACAATTAACATTGTTTATATATGCCTAATTGATAACAATATTCATCTCTACCTCACAGATGTCATCATTCACATTTCCATTAATGATGAAACTATTGACATCAACCACACTAATGAAACAGTTCACATATGTATCACCGATGTAACTATTCACTTCTGTCTCACAAATGACACTACTTACAAAATTATAAACACTATTCATATAAGTAGAAAATTGGAATAGTGTTGGGGATAAGTAACCATGACGTCCCAGAACACCTCAAACAATATATTTTATCAATGTAATGGAAAAGAGTTGTCCGACCCATTACCTCATATACTTCTCAAAACATTCTTGTCCTCCAGAATTAAAAAGAAACCTAAAAGGAAATAGTGAATGGCTCTGATCAACCACCCATTGAGATACCTCTCTAAAGGGAGAATCTACCAAAACAACAGAAGAAATCCATATCATAATCATGAAATGTATCTAATCAAAAACGAACATATTACAGCAAAAGAGATAAACATTAAATTTTTTTTGGAATTGAGCATGTATTTGTGACTCACCATCCCATGTATTCTCCTCCATGCCACCATGTCGCTACATGACATGAACCAAGGGGACTGAACACTCGCCAAAAAACCATGTCCATATAGTCCTAAATCTCCATAGTTAAATCCTCAATGGTCAAATCAATGTCAACAGTGATCTCTCCCCAATCATTTATGTGAGAGTCATCATTAAGATAACAATAGAGCTGCATCTTATGAAAAACATCATGATCCCTTCTCATCTATGGGGGAAATTATACTCGATTATCCATCTCTCCAACACGAGCCAACAACTCAAAAGGCATATCTAGTAGGGGATAAATATTACTCCCATGGCCAAAACATTTCATCCCATGATGTGTATTCACCATCCAAAACATGTTATCCCCAACATGAAACTCTAAAGGCCTCCTTCATTGATAAGAAAATTAATTTTGATGTTCATGTGCTTCCAGTTTCTTTCATGAATTATTTAAACAATATCTATCATGTTTTTTCCAACTTTCATCCTGAGAATTGATGACTCTCTAACCCCAGTCTATCACTAGAGAGAATATAAACATCCACAACACAATCCTTAAAAATGAGGAATAAAGATGGTGGAGTGAAAACAATTGTTGTAAGGTATCTCCACCAAGAAAAGGTGCCTCATCCATGAACCTCCAAAATTCATGACACAAGAGTGCAACATGTCTTCAATAGTCTAGATGGTTTATTCTATCTGATCTTCCTTCTGTGGATGAAATGTTGTTTTAATTGATGGCTGAGAACTGAAAGTATACTGGAGACATCTTCACACCATAGAGGAAAAATTTGGATCTTGATCAAAAATTATAGTCCTCAGGACTCTGTGGAGTCTCACCTCCTCCTCTAAATACTTCCACGAAAAAACCTCCACTGAGCTTGAGTTCTTGATCATTATATAGTCGGATGAATTTGTTAAATGATCCACTACCATACAAATAGAATCATGGCCTCCTAGATATCATGGTAAACCTGTAAAAAATTTGACTATTATCTCCTCCAAATTCCACTAGGAAAAATACAATGGATGAAGAAAACCATCAGTAACATGGTTCTATTCTTTCATATTTATGCAGACCAGACATAATGACACAATCCTCGTTATTGTACACTTCAGCCTAGGCCACCAAAAATGACTCTTAAAAACTCAAAAGATCTTTTCATGCCAGGACGTACCGATGAAGTATAAATAAGAAAAAAATCTAAGAACCACCTCCTACATTGCTAAAGGGGAAAACAATCCTTCCCAGATTCAGTACTAGGGATTGTTCATCGATAGACCAACCATCAGGGGCCTTGATAAAAACAACTTTGTCTCTAAATACCACCACCTCTAGATCCCCCAATTGGGACACTTCCACCTTCTACACCAAATATGATTGCATCATCATCTAAAAAATAAATCCTCTTCCACCAACCACTCCCATATCAATATCTAATGCACAATGTTCTTCCATAAATCTAAATGAATCAACAGATTCATACACTACATCACTATTTTACATCCTACTTTGCACATAAAGTAGAAACTTTTCTTTTCTGGTTGTATATGATATTTTGAAGTCATATTACTATAATAACTCCATCCAAATACTATGTCTCAATTTCATGTCATAATCATAGAAAAATTACCTTAGGCTCTAATGATCAGTGAAAACCACAAAGTTCTCTCCAATGAGATATGTCTCTACAAATTCAAATCAAACACAACAACCACAAACTCAAGATCATAGGTGCCACAATTACGTTCATGGGAACACAATTAACATGTAACATAAGAAACAATTGATCATTTCTACATCAGAACACATCCTAACCCCAGCTGAAATGCATCGCAAAAAACATCAAATTAAACATCTTTTGCTGGATGAAAAAACCAGGATTACATACCAGATTCTCCTATAGATACATGAATGTTTTATAACACTGATTAGTCCTCAGAAAAACATGATTCTTCCTATTCATGGTTGTCAGATGAGTCACAGATCGAGAGAAATTGACTAAGAACCTCTGGTAATGGCCTACAAGACCACATAAATTTTAAACTTATACCAATGTCCTGGGGAATTCCCAAGACACAACATCTCCTATCATTGATGGATCCCCTAGTATCCCCTTATGTCAATGAACATTTCCCCAAAAAAACTTCTTGAGCCCAAAACTCACACTTCGATGACTTCCAAAAAGCTTCCATTGACGAAGAACTCCAAAAATGACAAAAAGATGCTAGGTATGATCCTCCTTAGATGCATATTACACAAGGATTTTGTTAATGTAAATAGCCAAAAACTTATCCAGTATCTCGTAGAATAAAGTGTTCAGCAATCCCACAAACAAAGATGGATCATTCTTTATACTGAAGAACATTGCAATGAACCTATAATTTCCATAAAGACAACAGGAAGTAGACTTCAGGATTTCCTCATCCTGCAGATGCATTTGTTGATATCCTGACCACAATTCAATCTTTAAGAACCAACTTTCACCATTCAGATGATCAAATGAATCATCAATCTGTTAAAGAGGATATCGATTCTCTCCTATAACTTTTTTAAGCAATGATAATGGATACACAACTGCATGACGCCATCAGCCTCCATTAGGAACTATACTAGTGAACAAATCAATGAGGCACTAAACTGAAGAAAAATGCACTATAAAAGGCTATCGATCTATATATGAAGATCTCTTAACTCAGAAGTGGCCATACTATATGGATAAATTGAAATAAGAGATACTCTGGGATATAGTTTGACACCAAACTCTATCTCACACTGAGGGGTTAATGATACAACCTATTTTGGAAATAAATCATGTTAATATTCTATGACCCAAGGATATTTAAACTACTGAAACTTCGAAGAATATAGAATCATTCCAACCATCATGGATGTCATGGAAGAAACATTCCACTAATCCGTATGAGGGTCTTGCCCACCAAAAAACACTACTATATATCCATCAGCAATAAATATAACCACATGACTTTTAATAAAATCCATGATAACCTACACAGAATAAAACTAATTCATCCTGAGGATGACATCATATTGATGTATCTGTGAATAGAAGAAATCTACCCAAGATCGGTGTTTCCCCAATACTGGCTCAAAGTCTCTATATACTTCAAAAACTTCAGCTCGACCTCCATCTAGCGTAGTCAATTCCAAGGGTAGTAAAATCATATCTACCTCATGTCCCAATAAATGGAAAAGGAAAGCTAATATGAAGTATTTTTTAACTCAAAAATTATACAAGGAAAATAACCTAGTAGAAAATAAGAAAACGATTCCTCAAATGATGTTCGGCTCGCCTTACACGAGAAATGATAAAATATGAAGCCAACCATGACCTACTCCATAGCCTTTATAACCTTTATGATGACAACCACAACATCTGTGAATTACTCTCTGAGGATGAGGATATTCATAGTGGTATCCTTAACCTATCTCATCTACACTCTACTATTCCAATGCTGGTGCAACGTTCTACTACTACCTCAGCTAGAACTGCCTCAATGGAGGAACATGTAGTGGAACACCTTATGCACGCCAACAGATCTAAAAGTTTGGGAACTCTCTGTATTGATGACCTTGGACATTAAAAGAAAAACAAGATCCTGACCCCTTTATATATGTCTAATAACCATTGCCCCTTGAGAAACGAGATGCTAAGCACTAGGACCTACCCCCAAAAAAACTTGAACTCCTCTACCCTAAAAACTGAGTTCCCTGGACAACAGCTCTAATTAATGAGGAATATGGATGACTCTCATTTCATGATGATCTAGTTCTAGATAACTTCCACATAAAGACCAATTCGCTTTACAACACCTCGTGTAATTTCATCAGAATAAATGGGGTGACCTGGTGTTGTATCTCTGTATTCAAAGCCTCGTCGAAATGCCTCGTCCAAGACTCCTCATATGAAAACAGGACCAAAGTATATCACAAAAGGATCCTAAAACATATTCCAACATCAATCATAATATATCTCCCAAGTCAAATGGTAAACTATTCCTTGAGACTGGACTCCTTCACAATCAAAGAAAGAAACACAACTCTAAACATGTCTTATAGCTCCTCCTAGGAGATCACCAACTCCTCACAATCCCCATGTTTCAAGAACATCTATAGCCTTTCTACCCCACGAATCATTATCAAAATGAAAGAAACTTGGTGTAGCTTATGAGAACGGATCAGACTGATGGCTATCTCAAACCCTTCTTAACTATCATATGTGACTCAATTTGAAACAAATCCCTCATACTTCTCTCGACTCTTCAACTAAAACACTCATAGTTTAATCCTCGAAGTGTCATCATTGTTATCCTATACCCTATGACGATCCGATGGCATAGCCTACTGGAAATCAACTGTGATTACCTGATGAGGGTGTCGACCTAGATCCATACCTATGAAATAAGAAACACTTAGAGATCCTAAGCCTATAATAAAGAAAATTCAGAATTATTAAATTAATATTTTTCTTTTATTCATTATATGTTATTATATCAAAAGGTCTACGCATTCAAACTTAGGAATAATGAAGAATGCTGTATGATCTTATATTTCCTACTCTTCTACCCTGCTACTAGTATAACTTTGTTTTTTATCCACTTTGATCATAAAGGACCATACATAATATCATAGGGGGCTTTAAATTCATTTGTATTATTCGGTCTCCAGTGTTTACATCACTTGTTAAACTTGTCTAACACTATTTCCCTACCAAGCCACGTAACCTCACTTATCACTAACACCAAACCACATCATATCCCTCATCATCCCTTTGATACCACTTCATCATGCCCCCCTAAACACAAGGTGTACCCCTCCTTGTATGGAAATGTTAGAAGGTGGATAGCGACCCTCGTGGCCCGCCTCTAGTAGGCCCCAGGATGGAAACTAGCATTGAGTGTATTATAAACACACAAATTGGGAGAAATTACAATTAAGTGAACACACGTGGAAGATAGAGATAACAAAAAAACTAACCGAGCCTAAGTCAAAATAAAATATAAAATAAATCACACATATACATATTTAATGTCATTCGATAACTATAACAACTCAAATAGAAAATTACAAGTACCAAGATGATGTGAAAACAGTATAAAAATGAATCCAGAGTATCTCACGAAATACCGAACTATTAGTTTGAATCCCGATATCCAACATACTCCAAGTGACCTGAATAAAAGATCATATCTTCATAGGGTGAGAATAACAATATAATCTATAGGATACCCCAAAATCCTACCATGAAAATGTTAAAAATCATGCTAAAGTACAGTGAAAAAAAGAGAAACTAAGTCATCACCTAAATATATATAAAATGTTACTAGCCTCACCCTGGATACTCTATCAAGGTGTTGTATACTAGAGTAAATAATATAATAGTGAATATAAAGGGTACCCCACTACCACTTCCCCGCGGGTTTGCTTCTTGGCCCAAACATCGCACGTCCTAAGCATCTCACACCAAAAGGCTTCACACAGACACTTAGGCAAAGCACCACAACATGTACCTCGTGAAATATACACACTATATCCACATTACCAATGTAACAAGCTAGTTTTCAGGATCCACCACAGCGTGCATAACATGTATCAAACGTGGGTAGTTATACCTCAAGACATTATAGTTTATACTCTAAGTAATGGTACTTATGAAATCATAGCCTAATAAAGTTAAACCAATAGTATTCTATAGGAAACTATATCCAAAATATATGTGTGTGAATAACTACAAGCCATTACATCCCTCTACATAAATATATGGTGAAAAATATAGATGTTTCTATAGTACAAGTAACTACCTAGAGAAGAGAGCTAGGTCAAATGGGGTAGTCACCCATCCATCCACCAACCAGAATGTTGGAGAAAACATCCCTAGGGATAATAATCACTGGGGTATTAATTTCCCTAACTTGCAGGGTTGGTTTTCATATAAAAACAGAAAAAGTATAAAATATTCAATATCTTGCAACAAAAAAATGGTCAAAACATACTCTTTGACTCAAAAACATCTATTGTCTCTCGGACTCCTAACTACTACTATTATGACTATGTTTCCTATAAGAAAAGAACCATTTAAAGATCTACATTAGATTAATTTATCCCATTTTATTAGTTTCACTATACATTAAAATATTCATTGACAATTAATTAATCACTATTAAATCCAAATTATATTGCATTAGTATCACACCAATGATTCATTACCTCTTTGCATAACCAATCAAAGTCTATAACTTCTCCGAAATTTTACCTCACCATTGAATTCTATGAAGCTCCATCCCCATGGGTTAACACCATTTATACAAACATTTATTTATAACATTATTACATTCTCATATTACCAGCATTCTAGAAAAAAAAATTCTTATAAACTATTCACAAGGGGGGCTCAACATGGTTAGTAGACGAACTACCCATCAAGTATTTTCTTCCTATAGTATGAACGTAGACATGTCCTCCCTCGACAAGCTAAAAAAATCATGTTGAATTCCACATTCGTCTCTGCCCCTTTTGGAAGGAGGGTAAGAAAGAACAATTTCCTTGAAAATTGGTAAAAGTGATGAAGATAAACCACCAAAAAGATTCAACAATTATCCAAACATTCATATCAAACTCGTTCCATCACCTCTAGTGTCCCCCCAATGTCAATATGAATAAACTGATGGATATTGCCACTATAATAATCAACTTATTCCCAAACTACTGGTCCTTCTTACCCCCACATATCACAACATCCATCTAGGATCATAACACATCTCAAATAGCTTGAAAAACAGTCTAACTGGGATCTAGGACCTGAACAAGGAATTATACCTAACACACAACGATATCTCATCACTCCAATGCAGAATGCACTCATCTATACAAGAATGAGGGTAACCAAAAACCCTAAAAGTAAAAAACTATTATCAATAAACCAGATGATCAATCTATATTTGATTAACTTATAAATTATTAGTAGGTTCCAAATGTAGGAAAACTAAACATAAAGATATCATAGAAATCCAAAATTAATTAAATATTCATACTATATCAATAACCAAATTCATTTATATGCCTCATTATCATTTAAAAATAATTAAAATTAATAATATTATACATTAAATACCAATTTTTTCCAAGAACTACATGCTAATCAAGGAAATGATATACATTACAATATCTAGAAAAAAGATGCAATCACATACGATGAATACAATTTTATTTATCTCAATCAAATATTTATCAACTCAATTCTATTGTGACCCTGTGGGATAAAACATACTAACTCTACATATTCACATAAAATAATAAACAAAAAGATAATCCAAAACCTCAAAATTTTATTGATGTTCTTTACATGAGAATGATCCATAGAAGGGATCACTGTCTCCTCCTCCCATGACAACTACATCGCCCCGAGGACGCCTAGACATGACCACACAAACCGAAACCCAAGAAAAATCAATTAGAAACATCGAGATATCATTACATAACATGGAATGGAGAATGATATAATAATGATCGATGAAAAAACACATGAATAGTGGAAGATTAAATGTTCTATAAATGAGGGATTGACTTATACTGCTTACACAAAAACAGGGGTGTGTATGATGTAGAAAGAAAATTCAAGGGGAAAAGATCTAAGAATTATGGTTCAGTCAAAATACTCCTATGGGAATAATTTATCAGTGCACCTCACACCGAGAGATATGAGACGGAATGAAAGAAGGTATGGAGCCAACATTAAATGATTAGATCTGATAATAATGGTATTTGAAATGGTTTATAATTTCCATTAATGAAGATCTCATTAATCCACACGGTTTAACCAATTAAAGGCCTCTTGATACTTAAGAAAAATTAATATAGGAGTTATGATCGTTGAATCATCCTTATATACCATAAATGATGGCCTTGAATGCATTTTTCGTCAAATAAAACATTAAATGGACAACTGTAGGAATATGGAAACATTGTACACTTACCGATGGCTGCAAACATTATACAAAGACTTAAACCAATAATAAAAATGAGTCATCTATGGTGATTGTTAAAATTACTCAGTAATGCCGATAATATAACTGACACACCAATGTCAAGAGTACAAATGACTCACTGATGCATATAGTACAAATGACACACCAATTACACTGTACACATCTATCTCACCAATTAAACTATTCAAATATGTCTCACTAATGAAACATTTCACATTTTTCTCAATAATGAAAGTTTTCACATTTATATCACTGATGAAAACGTTCACATTTTTCTCTCCGATGACACCAATCAGATGTGCCTCACCGATGTCACTGTTAACATCTGTCTCACCGATGACTTTGTTCACATCTGTCTCACTAATGACCTTTTTCACATCTGTCACTCCAAGGACATTGTTCAAATCTATTTCACTAAAGATACTATTCAAATATATCTCTTGGATTCAATTATTCACATTTGTCTCACTAATGACACTATTCAATAAACTATAAACACTATTTATTGAACTGGAAATTTGGAAAAGTTTTAGAGATTAATCACTTTATCCTACCAAAACACCTTAGACACTAGATTTTAGCAAAGGAATTGACCAGAGAGGTCTGAGACATTACAGAATATGGTGAAAATATTATTATTAATAGTTTTACATAAATAATAAATACTAATATAAAATACATACATTTTTATGAAGCCTTTATATGTTATCAAAATAAAATTTCCTCAAAAATATGATTTCTTTTATGGAAAATAATAAAATTTATTTACTAAAAATTTAGTATATATATATATGGAAATTTTTTGAATTCATCATGTCAAAATTATATAATGGTGAATTTTTTAAAATTTTCATAAAAGATTAAATTTTCAATTATTACTAAAAAATACATATTTTTATTGAAATATTTCGTTTTTATTTAATGAGTTTATAATATCACTTATTTTTTAAAATAGTTTTAAATGTAAAATTCCTTCAATTATATATTTATTAATACAATTTTGGTTTTTTTAATCATGTTCACACTATATTGTGAAATACAAACTTTCTCAACTACTGAACATTTTCTCTTTAAAAAACCGATTTACCTTCGCATTTGATGGATTTATTTTTAATTAAAATTTTCCACTTCATCGAATTGAATTTGGAAAAACATATTACAAATTTTTTTCAAAATAATTTATATTATCTAATATGTTCAACATAATTTCTTACCATAATAAATATTAAAAATAATTGAATATTATTACCACCATTTAGTAAAAAAAGTGTTTACCGAGGAGTTTAATTAAAAATGTTTTGGGTTAAATTGACCAAAAACAATTACAACACAGGTTTTATAGAAATATATAAATCTTTTTCTTCTATTTTCCTGAATTTCCCTTTTTGGATTATTTTTTTCAGGTGAAATATATGGTTACACCATTTTTATATAATAATTACATGTCTTCTCACAACTCTCTTATAAAAGGCCACACAATATCCCCTCTTATACAGACATCAATGATTCTTTGTTTATTCCAAGACCAGAAAAAAAATATTTCAAACATATGTACTCAGATAATAAAAGACTATTTTTTGTTAGAAATTCATCTAAGTGTTACAGACAAGAAAATGATGAATGTGTTTATTTGGAGATTTTGTCATTTATCATCAAAAACTATTTTTGAATAAATGATATAACCTATGTTTTTATATAGTATGTTTCATATTGATGGATTTTATTTAAAATAACAATATTTACTTTTTTAATGAAATTTCCATCTTATTGAGAACTTGTGGTTTTGAAGAAAATATTCTGATTAGACTCACCACGAGTCTACTATTTAAAAATATTGTAACAATGAATTGATCTCTACCTAAAATAATGAATCAATCTCATGGATAATATATATATCTATATTTAAATGGTCATTTGATTCAATCTTTATTTGGTGTGAATAAAGTGGTTGTTTTTTGGAAAATTGGAGTCGCTATGACTATAATAAAATAAATGTGATGATGCTTTGCGAATTAGTAATTCTCATAAATCATAATTTTATTGGAAAATGTCTGATGCTATCTTGATGGAAGAAATCAGAAAATAGGTTTTCTAAATTATAGTTAGATTTTTCATATGTAGGAGGAATATAATAAAAAAGATACAATCAATTGAAAAAATAATCATACACATTTTAATTGTATCAAGGAGGAAGAGGAGAAAATGGAATTTAATGGTCATATATTGGACAATCGTAGTTAGAATGATCATACATAAAATTACCATTCCGAAGAAATTTTTCTGAGAAATATTGTAATCTAGACATTCGTACACAGGATGTAAAGGAATGAATGGTGCTGTAATGGTTAGAAAGTTAGGATACATTCCAATTTAATACTAATGATTCTAATTTTATTCCCCATTGAATTTCAATTCATGATGGAATTCAAGATACATGATCATTTTTTGAGTGTAGGTTGTTCCAAATATTATATTAACATGGTGAAAAATGTGATGAAAAAAATAGTAAAAAATATATTCTATTTATTAAAAAAAAATTAATTAATTTGTAGGTTTTAATTTTTTCATGAGTCATTTTATAAGAGTAAATTATTTTATATTTCCAACTGCTTCTGGAGAATGAGTGATGGAGTAAAAGTGGTTACAAATTAGATATTTTAGAATGAATATTCAATTGGAAGATTGGAATATAAATGAAATATTGTAACCATCATTCAGAGTGGTATCCATTTCCATGTACATTTATTTGATATAGAGAATTATATTGAAGGAATCTTATATTAGAAATTAGAATGTTGAATTGATATCATTATGGAAATTCATATTAATGTTTTAAGAATAAGTCAATATTGTAGATGAATTGAGAAGATTCATGAAGACTTATCGAAGTCAAAATACAATCAATATTTTTGGGGTAATTGATATTAAAGTGAATTTGTTTAAATGAAAAAAATTTGGGATTCCCTCCGATTCCACTTGAGGGTCACCTATAAATGGGAAAATGTAAATTGTAATTTTTTAATGTATGATGTATTTTTCAGGAGATAGAATTTAGGATTTTAAAAAATATAAATATAGTTCTATAATAACTTGTTTTGAAGAATTTTTAACTGATTTGTTTAAAAGGATAATATAAAGTATTGAAAAATTGTATTAATTTGATCATTTACTCAATGATAATTCTACAAAGCTGATTATCACACTTAACATGTCAATCATATTTGGCTACTTATTATATCGGGCCAGATAATCTGATTTGGGATTCTAATACAATAATTTCTAGAGAGAGGAATATTGGTAATTAATGTTGTTCTAATTCAACTCTAACATATTATATCAATGTCTTATTTTTAATTTTGGGGATAATATTCCCTAGAATTTTTTTTAGGAAAACTTGTACTCATAGAATCAAATTGGGAAAATCATACAGTGAAAATATGACATTTTTCATAACAAATTCTATGATGATCTTACCTTCTTCTGGGTATGAAATTGAACAAGTTATTTACATTTTATACTTGTGCGAAATTGAAACAAAAATCACAGGTAACATGAGTTGTTAAATAAATTTTTCATTAGCCTATTTTTTCTAAGAGGGTTCACATGCACTACTTTAATTATTTACATAATGCAAAACATGTTAATGTGTATATACTAGTGATGAGGTTTTCCTGGTAATTCATTCGCCTTCTTCATATGAGACGATGAAGGTTAATTCGATGGCGACAGTGGATGCCAGTGGAGTTCACCAGCGATTAATGTGGACTGGGCGGCTATCGCGTTTACTGCGAGACTCGAGGAATGGTGCCCGATTCGAGGCAACATGTGATGAGGTGACTTGATTTTCCTGATGGATCGTGATGCCTTTATATTGAATTTTTTATTTTGTTTATTTTTGGTTTTCTGTAGTGGCGGTAGGGTTTGGATGGTGTAGATTTTGATTTTGGTATTTTTTATGTTATGGAGATCATCTAAGTGGGATGTGCGGGAACATGGGGTGGTTTTTGTATGGTTCCCACTTTTCCAAAAAAGTGGCTTCTTAAAAAAATGTATTGACAAAAGAACATCATTTTTCCTTTTCATATGCCTATTGGATATGACATTTTTGAATCTAGAATTAATGTGTTTCCTATTATTGATTTTAAGTATCTTCATACATATGTTTATAAGAATATTAATGTGAATGATGGAATGACCAAGAGTGTGATATTGTCATCGCATTTATAATGTGAATTCATAATAGTGAAAGTTGTTCCCAATCCAATGGTATGAGGGATAAAATGAAAAAAATGTATGATGTAAATACAAAATTAATGAATGAAATGTTACAAACCTAAAGATTGAAATATGAGTATTTCATGATAGGTAAGCATGAATCTATTGGAGAAATCTTTACTAGGATAAATGACATTGTGATTATTATTAGATGTCTTGGTGAAAATTTTGATTCCACTAATTTTTTATTAAAATATGTTCAGAATCCTTCCTGGAATGTTTGATAAAAAAGTTTCTTCACTTGAATACTACAATCCTGAAACAATATCTCATTATTATTTACAGATCACTCTAATCACTTATAAAATGTAAATGGATAATGATATGAAAATTAAAACTATATTATATAGAGAAATGTCTTTCAATTCTAAAAAAATATCGAGGAATATTCATATTGAATTTGAAGATTCTAAATATGACTCTAAATATTAGATATTTAAAAATATTTAATATATTTTACCCTTGTTTTCTAAATATGTGGAAATATTTATATGGAAATACAAAGGTGAACAACCCATGAAATGTTTTGAATATTTATTTGTTGGGAACATAGATACCAATTGTCCACAAAGAATGAAATAATATGATATTGAAGAAGTCAAAAGGAATCCAATAAGAAAATTGAATAAATAGGGTTCCAAATAAAAATTTATTCAACATGTAATGATAGGAAATCCTTAAAATCCACACGAATTTTTTTAAAAGATGATGATAAAAAAAAGAAGGTAGTGATGAGGAATCCAAAAATCTGTTGAATATGGTATTGAAAATACTTTTATCCAAAATTGAATGATGAAGAATTCTAAAGAAGTAGTTTTTATGATTATGAAACTCAACCTAAACTTCATTTAAAATGTGAATTGAATATATGTATGATAAATATATGAATTCTCAAAAATTGAAAAATGTTCAATGATGAATGTACCTCAACAATAAATGAGGAATGCTTTTGCATATGAGAGTGTAAGGTTGATAAAAGAGATTTATGTCTTGAATAAATATCTTGAAAAAAAATCATAATAAGCATCTTTAGGTGAGGTTGAATGGAAAATAAGAATAGGACCGACATTTACCAAAAAAAATTCCAAACCAGCATTGATCATACAAGCTTCCAAAACACTATCATTGAGGTTAGTGAAAGCTATCGAAATGAAAAACGTGAGAAGGATCAAAAATAATTTACATTCAAATGGTGAGAAGATATATGTAATTATATCTAAAAATAATAAATATAAAAAAGTTATTTATGTAACCATGATTTTTAAAGTGATTAATTAAGAAGTTACAAAACAACCTTGGTCTAAATATGTTTTATTTGGATCCAAAAATATTAAATCACATTGGATTCTGTTATGGATTAAATGAAAATGAAGAATATGATTCCTAATAGAAAGGTTGATGGGTTAAAAAAGAATGAAAAAATAGTTTCTGGGAAATTTATTCATAATTCCAACAAAACTGAATAATTTGGAAGAAAATATTTGATATATTAATATTGACGGTATTGTGGGGGATCCATACATATGGAAAAATGTGGTAATCTAACTAAAAATATTACAATAATTCCCTAGGTTATAAAATATAATGGTTTAGGGGTATTCAATTCCCTCAAAAGAAGAATTGTGAGATGTTTTTTCTAAGGAAACGTGAAATGGATAGGGAAAAGTCTTAAAATAGGTTCTAACCACTGGAAAAAATGTTCAAAATATGTGAAGAACATGGAAATTATAAAAAAGGTTTATTTTTTTTGTCACAAAAACAGGTTCATAATAAGCTAAATATGTAGGAAGAAAATGATGAATAAAAAAGTTTTACTGTTGAAACCTCTTTTAAACATATAAAAGGATAACAAACATGGATTCTTGATAGTTGATGTTCTTATGATATGATAGGATATTTGGAATTGTTCAATAATGTGAATGATTTTAAAGAAAGAAAAATAAGATTTGGAAGGGGTGATTCCCTAAGAATCAATGGTTTTGGATTTCCCATCATTGGAAAATAAATGATGAAATCCTAGAAAGACATATATGTTGATGGGTGAAACAAAATTTTCTTTGTTTTTCAAAATTGTGTGACGATGGTAACAATGTTATCATTAGAAAAGATGTGTTTTTTTGAAAAGTTAAGAAGATTGAAATATTGTTACAAAAGGCCAACTTATAAGAGGAATTTAGATTCATGTTGGTGAAATAAAAAACTCTTGTAACATGAGTATGTCGTAAGTGAATAAATTGTGGCATAAAATGCAGGGACATAGGTGTAAAAAAAAGAGCAAGTTATCAGAGAGAGATAAGGCCCGAGACATTCTTGATTATCCAAGAAGAATATATTTATGATTCATTATTTTTTAGAAAAAAATGATTACAAAATAATTGAATAAGAAATTTCATATTTGATCAAGAAAACCCCTAGAGATTATACATTCTGTAACATTTCATGTTTTCACAGTTTGTTATATTTTCATAGTAATTCAATAACATGCGCTACACACTACACCAAGGTCGAGCGCACCACAACTTACCAAACAAGATGTTCAAAAAGATTTTATGAATAATATTTATTCGATTTTTTATTTTATAGACTCCATATAATTTTAGAATATATATTATAGGTTTCTTATACATAATATAAGAAAAAATTCTTTTCTTTATAATAGAATTTTTGTTCAAAAAATAATGTTTTACCGAATTTTAATGGAGAAACTATTTTTAAACCAACATTTTATACTTTTATATATATTAAATTTATTGAAATTAAATTCTTTTCTGATGCAGGACATAAAAATTTTCTTTAGATAATTTTTTTCTACTTTTTTGATAACTTTCAGATTTTGATGAATAATGAAAAATACTAAATTTTAATTGAAAACATCATTTTTAATAAAAATAATTTATAGTGTTACGTTATGATATTGAATGGGTTGGAAGTATAATTAGATTATATTTTTATCATTTAATAAAAATTATGTAATTATAAGTAAATTTAGATTTAAATTTGACATAAACACATGTCAATATTTTTATAGTTTTTACTTTTTAAAACCCACTATTTGGTTTTGACTATGGAAATTAATTTTTAATTAATTAAAGAAACTTATATGTTTTGAAATTTCAAAAATATAATTAGTTTTTTCTTCTTAATATCAAAACTAGCTTAAGGATAATTTTTTTATTTTGTGAAAACATTCAATATTTGATGAATATTGAAAACACAACATAATAGTTTCAAAACAAAATTTTATTTAAATTATTGTTATTTTATTTAAATTTATTTTACATCAATATAGATACATAATACCTATATAAGTTCAATATAATTCATTGGATTCCTTGTATAATAATTTTAGATATATAATATATTATTGATCTTTATACCGTCTTTTACCCACCTTATAGGAGCATTTGAAAATTTGCATAAAATGTTATTTTACCTCTTCTATGAGTTGAATTTCATACAATAAAAAGACATGGTTAAAATTAGTAATTAAAATTTGGTTTTATAAGATGAAAATAATTTCTGGTGAATATTAACTTTTAACTTTTATTTACCACGGTTAAAATTAAATAGGGTAATTAAAGTTAAAAATGATATTATAATTACCTTAACACATGTCATAATTTAATTGTATAAGTTTAATTATACCAGGAATGACCTTATTAATAAAATATGATTCCTCTGGCCCACTTGGATTTTATTAGGACACATATTATTATTTTATTTAAAGAAGAGTTAAAAGTGTAAAATTCATGTATTCATAATTTAAACATTTTAAATATAGAATAATAAAGAAGACAAAATCTACTATATATATTAATTATAAAGATAAAAATATTTCCTACATAATTTTATTTTAGTTATAATTTTTAAATAGTAATTAATAAAATTCATTTATGATAGAATGATGATGCAGTAATTACCTTATTAATTGAAAATAAAAATAATTTATATTATAAATGTCCAAATATATTAAATTTGAGACTTTTGATGAATTACACTATTTGTTTAATTCAAAATTACATGTTATGTTTGATTAAATGATTTTTTGTTGATTTAATCATACTAGTCTGAATTTAACAAAAACAATGACCAAATGGTGTCCAAATTGACATAAAAGTGTTATTAAAACAAAAACTATAATATTAAATGATATAATATTTTAAAAAATCTATGGATTGGCCAAATAACATAAATAATTATATATATGTCATTAATAAACCAATTGGGGTTCTCCTGGCATACTACAGTAAGTTTCTTAATAATATAATATAAAAATACAAGGAGACATATTAAATGTAAAACTATTTAAAAGTTAAATCTAAATGATAAGGTTAATATGGTCACTTAAACCTATCTGAAACCTATTGGTTGAGAGGAATTCGACCAATATCCACCAAAGTCACGAAATAAATTTATTTGGAGCCATTTGAAACTGAATATGATTGTATAACAAAATAATATTTCAATCATTCCCTAAGATGCCCCTCACCTCTCTTATAAAAGGGCACTTCCCTCCACTCAAAATACACCTCAAATGACATTTGGCACAGCAATAACCTGCCTAATTATCCTCAAAATTTCTATCATTAAAACCTATAGTCCTTACTTTGATTAGAACACCATCCTAAGGATCACTTTTAAGTAACTCAAATGGTAGCAATCGATGAAGAGGTAATAATTTCACCACCCTTTTTCAAAGTAATTTCCTTCATCAACTTTCTCTTTATCTTGTATTCCCATAACAAAATAATAACTCCAATAACTTATACATAATATTATGTTATTATAGATAAGCTACAATATTATTCATTATTCTATTCGTCCAATGAATGACTTGTCACCATACTTGTGTACGTACAACATACCGTCTCCATGTCCTGGTGTAGTTTTTTATTCAAACAAATCGTAATATGGATTGGTAAAATAATGAGTATAATAATTTAAATAAAAAATATAACATGTTAATTAGTCATTATATATGATATATGATCAAATTACATACGATTTAAGCATCAATGTAATGATATTGTCCCTTGTGCGTACATACGGATTACCATCTCCATGAATGCGATTAGATTCATTCTCCATCGTAATCATTTAAGAATAATTATCATTTTATGATTAAAAGGAATATATAAAAACATAATATAATTCTTGATATTAATAATATAGATCCTATACATAATAAACATGGCTTACTTAACCAAGAATATAAAGGAAACATAATTAGTTAACACGAGAAACAATGATACTACTGAAATATTATTATCAAATAAATATTAAAATATGGTATATGATATCATATTTATGTATATACATCATGTATAATTTAATAACAACATTTTGACTATTATAAAAAAGGATAACATAAAAATGACTATGGAATATTACAAGGAAATGGTAAATTATACAATCTCTTCATTATCTGAGGTTGTTTATACACGAGTATCTAGTGGGACTTCTTTATCAACCACATCCATGTTTCTTACTAATGTAGTTCCAAAAAAATTACTACATCATAGACTATGGGTTAAATTCATTTATACACTTTTTTAATTTTTTATAAAATTTTTATAATTGAATTATTCATTTGTTTTATAAATAAGGTACTTTACGACCCTTTTGAAAAAATTAAAGATATAATGTTTTTAACTGAAATGGAGGCTGGGGATTTTTTCTTCTATTATACCACCTTTGAATCTTTCCTTACAAGAATATAAGAATATATTTGAAATATATTTTTTTCTTTTATAATTACATGACATTTAAATTATTTCAAAGTCTAATGATATATTTCTCTCAAACAGTTTTGATTTCATATATGTGAACATCCTTTGATTGATTTTACACTTGTTTGATGTTATGATAAAATATACCATATTGTATTGAATGTTTTGTGATATGTTTGACTATAAATTTTTTATTTTTATACAATTGATGGTAATGGTTAATGTATTAATATTTATTATTCTAGTTTCAATATGAATGTTTATTTTATGTTTCATGATTTTCATATGAGGAATCAATTGGACTTTGTATGTGACGTGTGGAGCCAACTATAACTCCTTGACGGATCGGTAGGACTCATCAGAAAAACATGTGTATTAACAAAATTCATAGAAATAATATTTATTGGTAGTCATGTTACGAGACCTTGAAAATATGGGTATGATGTCCAATATTATGCATTCCATCATTATGAATTTGGTTATTGATATTCATGTGATTATTCGACTAGTTGAGTATACATGTGTATAAGTAAATGGAATTATTTTGATTTATATTTTCCATATTAAGATTATGTTTAAGTTTAAAAGGATTTTGTTTTAGTCTTATACATTGCCTTATGTTTTTATACTTATTTATTAAAAGTTTCCACTATATTGTTATCCTTACTGAGCATCTGAGCTTACCCCTTTATATGTCTTATTTTCCCCAAGATGTGAATAAGTATATTATGACAAACCTACAAGGATAATCTAAGGGATATGAGTGTGGACAATGTAGACAATGTTGTTTTTCTTTTTTCATTTTATAATGTAATGTAAATCTGATGAATTTATCTAGTCCTTCAAAGTCTACTAAACTTTTCATTCCTTAGAGACTTGACCTTTTGTGAACATGACAATGTTAAGTAATAATTCTCCGACTATGGGTATCTAATGTTGGGGAATTACAGTTTGTATCAGTGAAAGATTATTACAATCCTTTGAAGCTAGACTTGGAAAAAATTTGATAACAAAAAATTACCCTAAGATATACTTTGAGGATTAGTAAAAAAGAACTTCCTATAATATTGGTAATATAGATATTTTGTGTTTTTCCAAGAAATAAATCTCGGTTTGGATATGAGTAGGCAGAGGCGTCTCTGAAAAAGATGTACGTTGGAGTGAAAACTTCGATACAGAGATTAGGGATTGAACCGGGGTATACTGGTACATGAAAACAAGCTTTGTTTCACTCTTGGTTATTACACTCCCTGGGGATATGCTTACAATAATTCACATTTTATTTACAAGCCATTATTAAAGATATAAGAGTAAATACTTTATCAGAGGAATCATTTTTTTATGATTAGAGATTGTATGAAAAATATTTTCAATTTACGTTAGGTATTTTACATGTTTGGAATTATTCATCATGATTCATAAACTATCCTAGTTTATGTTATTATTTTCAAATGGGTCCCTATAAAATAAATGAAAACTCCAGTAATACACATGATCCAATGAGTAAGAAGGGTCATATCATTTATGGTGTTAAGATAAAATTTAGATGGGAAATATTATCCCACATATTCTCATCATATGAAGAAATAGTATCATTTGTTAATAAGACAATCAATTAATTCCTCGAGTCCTATGGATTTGAAGGGAAGAAATAGAAGAAAAGTATGGAAGAGAGAAAAATGTATAAAAGGAAGATGGGAAAGAAGGAATTTCCCATATGTAATAACCGTGGAAAATATCACCTTTGTAATTGCATAATTGTAATGAGAGTTTGTTATAAGTGTATAAAATGGTCACAATGTACATGGTTGCAATGGTTAGAAAAGAGATTCATATGCACAATGTTTCATCTACATGGAGTTGAGATATTATGCGAATCAATGTCCAAATCATCAGAGTATTACCAAAATGATTATATTGAATAATAATCATGTTATGATACTACCATAGATGAAGAGGAAAAATTAGTGTTTTTATATTATTTCATTTGAGTGTTTTATCAATGATGTAATGGTTATATTAATTATGGGAATAAATAAAGATTGTACTGTAGTACTATTTCATTGAGGGTTTGAGATTACATGTTACTAATAAAAGTGACTCAACAGTAAGTTTAACGTTTCAGATAAAAAATGGTTGGAGGAAATATAAACCTTAATAAGGTCCTGATACTGAGGTTGTGATTTTGGAGTATGATATGGTTGATTTGTATAAATTATATTCGATATTCTTGGCAAACTTGGAAGTGATTAATGGTTTCTTATTCCATCATTGTTATATTATTTAATATTTTTGGATATAAGGAATATATCTAGTATTCTAAAAGGAATAAGGGACTATGGATGTAATAAATAATGTTTTATTTTAATTTAAGGTATTACCATGTTTTAAAGGAATCCATGATGGAGGTATTCCCATGTTATTATGTGGAAAAAAAGATCTTCATTGTATTTTTCTTCCTTATAAATATTGGACTGTGAGTTTGGACAGAAGTATTTTTGATAAGTCAAAAGGTTGGGATGAATTAAGTTTTACATTCGATAGTATTGTTATGGTTATATCATTACATAAGATTAATTTTGGATTCTTATAAAAAGGATAACCGAGAGGTTGGGAAACAACCCATCGCGTCGATCATGGTTGTGAGACTTGAACCCGCAACCGAAGGTCAAAAAGGGTGAATCTCCTACTAAAGTCCCACATGATGTTCTGTATTGTATAATGTTGTTTTTCTAAATAGTTTGACTAATGAATTATAAATCCATTATTCATGTAACCCTATACTATAAGGATAAATAAAATATTTTGAATTCTATTACCGTTTGTAGTTAATGATGTGTTTGTAGTATGAATTAGTTGAAAGATAAAACTCTACTAGTCAAGTATGTTATTTAATCATATTATATGAATAAATAAATTATTGAAATTTAGGGAAGGGATCTTAAAAAGAAAAATGTGTTATCTTGATACCTTATATTATGTTGAACCGATGATATTTTTAATCATCATAAATCGATGGCTTTGAGGTCCTTAGGTTTACACTTTTTTGTGATTGATGACCTCAATCACTCCCTATAAATATTTATGTTTTTCCTCCAAATATGTGTCTATAATTTCCACCAATGTTATCCTAATATAAATAATAATTTAGTGGTGACTTTTTTACTTTCATTTACCTCTTATTAAGACTAAATTGTATTAACCCAATTTATGATATGGGTTTTCCACAATGGTTTTTTTTATTTTTAAACTTTTTTTTTCAAAAATCAATTTCATATTATGAGGATGTAATTTATTGAAGGAGGGGAGAAAGTAACACCCCATGATTTTATAGTATGTTATATTTTCAATGTAATTCAATAGCTGGTTCTACACACAACACTAAGTTTTAGGGCACCTCAACATAGTAAACTAGCCATTGAAAAAGTAGTTATGAATAGTATTAATTGGATTTTTTATTTTATATACACCATATAATTTTTTGATCTATAATATCTATTTCTTAGAAATTATATAAGAACAAATTTTTAAGAAGTTGGACCTTCTTTTCAGGTATGTTATTCCTTTTCTGGACATTTTTTAGAAAATGTGGAAAATCTGAAAATTTTCAAAGTACACGCAGTGTACTGTATACATACATGCCATTTCCTTCGATGCCACATGAGGTTGTGTTCTGTATATGTATGGGCCACACACACGGTGTGTAGGGTCGATGTAGAGACTGCATAAAGTGGAGTACAGAAAAGCATAGTACACTTAGTGTACTCTAGAAGTACACACCGTGTATTTTCATTTTTTTCATTAAATGGGATGAGGTAACCTCTAATCGATCGAACTGTCTTCTTATCTAGCTTCATCGACCAAGAGAATCCCATAGAGACATAAATCTTATTCGATCCCCAATCCTCAATGCATTCTCTTAATTGATGGTCGTCAATTGCGTTGGAACCGTAGCAGTAAGCTCTTCCTTCTCCTAGAGCATTGTTTTCCAATTCCTCCACTTTCTCAAGTTATCGTTGGTAATGTTTTTTGAACATTTTCTCATATATATGATGTTATAAGGATATTAAATATTCTTGGTTAAAGTATATTGATCTCATTTCATCAAGGTAGGTGGTTGTTGAATTTCTGTTCGATGACTTTGAGTTTTATGTGAAAATTCCACCCATACCCTTGAACGGGGTATTGCATGTT
The DNA here is from genome assembly GCA_963277665.1 of Viscum album. NCBI lineage: Eukaryota > Viridiplantae > Streptophyta > Magnoliopsida > Santalales > Viscaceae > Viscum > Viscum album. Next base: position 1,066,370,629 of record OY728157.1, on the reverse strand, counting down.
TCCTATTTCCCCCCTGTTATTTTCCTTCCTTGATTATTTGATTCTGTAGAGGTAGTTTTTGGCTATGTAAATGAATAATTTCTATTGTTCGATGTTTTTCCAATGACAATTTCTGTTTACGTCATTTTGGCCTTGTTCTGCCTTTGGCCTTTATACCTGTTTTCCATGCCTTGTGACTGTAAGATGGAGTGTTATTCTTGAACATGCTTGTTATGCTGTAGACTGGTTATCCATGTAGCTCTATAGGTATAATTTTTCCTTATATCATTATTATTCACTTATTGACATGGTTCCGTGAGAACCTAGTGTTATAGACTAAAAGGAGTTAGACCGAGTGAGCTTCCTCATAGAGTCTTGGACATTATATACTATAGGGGATATGCTGAGTGAGCTTCCGAGAGAGTCTTGGATATTATAGACTCGATGGGATAGACCGAGTGAGCTTCCCAGAGAGTCTTGGATATTATAGACTACATGAGGATAGATCGAGTGAGCTTCCTCGGAGAGTCTTTGTTTGTTTTATTTTCATTAAACCATTATAGGCTAGAAGAGTAATTGACAGAGTGAGCTTCCTCAGAGATTATCTGATCTACCTGAGGCTATAGGAGGAATTGACTGAGTGAGCTTCCTCAGAGAGTTTATAGACCTTCGTGATATAAGGGGAATTGACCGCGTGATTATCCCCAGAGAGTCCCTGACAACCCTAAGCTATAAGAAGAATTTACCGAGTGAGCTTCCCTAGAGAGTCTTATAATTTCGTATGACCAAACCAGACAGATTAGGCTGAGTGTACTGCCCAGAGAGTTGTTGGTACTTATTGGAAGGACCAGAGGGGATGGTAGTGAGTACAACCCATAGGTTTTCCCGTTTGTGGTTTGTAGTGACCCATACTTGATGTACATGGAAATTACATTACCATTTTCAGAATACATATTACATAACAAAAACAGACACCTAAGGATTGAAATAGTTTAGTGTCTTTGGAATGTCAGAACATCATCTTCTAGTCATGGTGAAAGATCATCAACATCTCCCATAAAGAGCATCCCTATTTGTTTTCTTACATAAAAACATTCATTAAATCATGGGGAAATGAAAAAATATAAACGGTCAGCTCAAATTATCAGTAAGGGTAAGCATGGAGAAAATAAAACCAACCATATACATTTGAATTTAAAAAACTGAAAATAATGTTTAAAAATCCAAATCCGAAGAAATGACATAAAACATGGTTGTACTTAATGCATAGATCATAATGGAACATCAGTCGTGATACAATTACATGAGAATAAAATATTTAATTCTTGAAAACCATTATGAACAAGATATGATTTCCATAGTATCCAAAGAATTTCTGCCAATACCATCATAGTGGAAAAGTTCCTTACTGAGAGGTTATAAAAATCCTAAAATAGGGATCACATGAGGTTATCTAATTCTTGAATAATATACCTATGAAATTACCCCAATCCAAGAATGTAATTAAAGTATTGTTGGGTATCCATTACATTATATATTCATTGATTAATTGTAAACAACAATTTCATGTCTTATGCCAATGTTATGATCTCTTAGATAATGTTATTTGATTACATTAATATTTATTACTTATAAACTACCAAACTTTATCAAATGACTCAAGAATATAATACTTGATAAGCTAGGTATGGTGTTAAATTTTTATGATCGTGTTTTCATACACAAATTCTCATGTTATAATTATATATATCATGGTTTAACCTTGCTAAGCATTTGAGATCACCATTTCATATGTTTCCTTTCCTAGTTTATAAAAAATGATTCAAATTAATGTATGTGGATAATGGCTATAAAAGGGAAAATAATTATGGGATATGTAAAAGATCATAACTAATAAGAATATTGTGTTTCTAGACTCAAAAGAAACTATACTATTACCATCCTCGAGCATGTAATTTTATAATTTATTTTGTGTTTATCAATAAAGATACAATTGGTTATGTTTGAAATCCCTAGGTAATTATAGATTATTTCAAAGGATAAGCTACATTAACCATGGTAAAATAGGATTATATAATTTTAGTAAGATAACCTTGGGTAATCCTAATTATAATATAATATCTTCTGTTATGCTATAGAAATTAGTATGTTTTAAAAAAACAGAATCCCTATCGAGATATTACAACTGGACGAGGTTCTAGAACATAGGTCCCTTGGGGTAGTAACTACTAAAAATCCATATCGAGAATGACAAGACTATTAATTGAAAAAAATAATGTTCCCTAGTATGCACATCATTAATCACTCCTTTGGGATATGATTTTGTTAATCCACAATTAATTTATGAACCTTAATGAATTATTTGAGGGGATAGTGAACATGGATGGAATAGGATAAACCTAAGAATTCATAGGTTGATAATGTGTCATTATTTAGACATCATATAGACGATTTCACATAATCATATTCTTCTCAACAGTTATTACTATTTCCCATACTATTATTTTCAGTTTTAGTTAATTCTTAGAACCTGAACGATTCATGGTAAAATTGATTTTTTTTGGAAAATTCAGTGAGATTGTGCTTAAAAGATAAATGTTGATGTTAGAGAACAATATTTGATAATTCTAATTCAGTTTTCATGATATTTCACTAAAAACATAATCATACATGAGATTCCTAACACCCCAAATAAGAGGAAAATGAAATTTTATGAACGATTTTATGCTAATGAATATAGAGGAATGAAGATTCAGATTCCTAAATTCCTAAAAATTAGGAAGAAGTAGCTAAATGAAAATATAAAATTGAGGGGAAAAATATTATATATAGAAATAATGGTCATAGAAAAATGAATTGTTGATGAGTTAAATGTAATTTCTATAGAGAAAAAATACATTATTTGAATCAATTCCCTACTCCAAGATATATCATATGGAACAAGCAATCACATCTACCATATCAATTATAGAAGTGTGAGTATTAAAGTATTTATGTAATTTGATTCTAGAAATTTTTTTTGTATGAGTATTCTTACAAATGGAATTTTGGTTTAAAGAATTATGAAATAACTAAGGTCTATGATATTATAGGAAGAATATATGTCTTCATGTAATATTAACTAAAGAGTTACAGATATAATCAAGTGTATATAATTTTATGTTTGATCATAATATCAATTTCATAAAAAAATGTTTTCTATGTTTGTTTGTAATTAATTTCTACCAACATTAAAAATATTATTAGAGTCATTAAGAGAAATAAAAACCATCTATTTTTTATGTTATTTAGTGAAGAAGTTATTTGAGGATGATATACCAAAAAAACATTCCTCACAAGCTATGGACTCTATAAGTATATATATCAATGACATTTTATTATTACTTTACCAATTATCTTCATGGAGTTAATGAGTATTTTCACAAGTGAATACCTAGATGAGTTGTTGGTAGTAATAATAGAATATATTTTTATCTATTCAAATATTAATTAAGAGAATTAATATCACAAGATGGTTATACTATAAACCCTATTGAAGGAGAAAAAATATGAAAAATTTTAAAATTGATAATTTTTATATAAAAGTTTTTATTTTTTGATTACATAATCTTAACGGAGGGTATATTGATAGAATAATTATTGAATGTGGCAAATGAATATTGTTCCATACATATCAAGGTGTCTCTGATAATTAGTTTTCTAATTTTATAATAATATTTCCTATAGTTTTTGGATATTTTCACTTGGATATATAATCCAATCACAATGTTGAATCAAAAGAGATCATAGTTCTTATAGATAGATGAATGATTTAAAATCATCAAGGAACAAAAGTGAATACTAGTTTGTGAGGATGTTCTTTATGACCCACAACTCTCTGGGTCCCCGTTCTCCTCTGTGCTAGGGTTTTTTCCCAGGGCCTCCACCGCTGCTCCTTTCCTCTCCCTCCTCGTGGTGAATGTCCTTCTCTAGAACTCATCCTCTTCTCTACTTATTAACCCTTTCACCTCCTAGCCTCATTTTCTCTCTCTCAGTGACCATGATTCCTATTCTTGTCGCCTTTGGCTACTCCATTTTCTTCCTCTTTGTTACTGTTTTCCGATTTCTCTTTGGTGAAGGCACTTTGGTCTTCCTTGAATCGATGAGTTTTGGTTCAGTTTTCTTAGAATCGACAACATCGTCTTCAGTCTCTCTCAAAATGACAACATCTTCTTCGGTCTTCTTCATATAGATGACATCTGCTGCCTAGGTTTCCTCAATTCTACTTTGATGGTCCCCCATTTTTCTATGTCGTTGACAGTGCCTTCATTATGAGCTGTTGGTTGCTTGAACCATTTCTCAGACCCTACGTTTCACTGCTACAATCCTGGTCAGATCTGGAGTGGGGTTTATAACGAGGTTTTGGGATTCTTGGTTCTATTAATGTCAATGTTCCACTTCAACGTTGGCTTTGGTATTTCGGTTTTCTTCTTCTTGCTATCATTGAAGTTTTGTATGATTCTTCCCAGCGATTGACCTATTTGATTCTTTTTCAGTGTTTTTCCAATTTGTGGTTCATGTTTGATTTCAACTTTGATGACCATGTGTGTGTCTCGAGGCGACCATGATAGCCATGCGATGATGGTTTATAGCTTTTTGATTTTCAAATTTTGATATGGTTCTTTCGGTGGCAGTATTTTTGAGTCTATGTGGGGGTTTCATGTTGGTATCTTTTTAATTTTGAAATAGGTTCCATCTGAACAACAAGGCGTAGTGAATCTTTGGGTTCTTCATTTTGAAATTTGTCTCTGTAATGGGTGTTTTATGAGGTTGTCTCCTGATGCTGGATGAATGTTCTATAGGTTCCCACTTACCCTTAATGTGGATTTTCAATAAAAGATAAAAATTGATTGTGGTGGAGGTTGTTTTTACATTACATTATACTGGATATGTACTTTTAATATACAGGGATGCATCCAAGAGGAAATTGGGATTCATTATTATTATAAATGAAGTGGTTATATCTTATGTAACAGGATAATTGAGGGTTCATAATCAAAATTAACAATCTAATTATTTTTAAATTTTTCTCTAAATTATTATACTAAATATATATAAGAATTATCATTATGTATAAAACTGATATAAATATAATGATCAAAAAATTTAATGCATATATTCACATAGAAGAAGTCGAAAATGTGCTAAAGAAGACGTTTGGAGCTGGTTATAGATTATGATCGCTCAATACATTACCACCATGGGGAAGAGAACATTGTTGAATATCTTTTGAGTTAAAATGATCATTGTTTTTTTTCATAATTAATATCACAAAAGATACAATATTTCTTTAATTGTTAAGGATTTACTAACAAATCCTAAAATATGTATGTAAATATTCTCTTTATCAATTGAATTTCCAAATATCTATTCAACTATTGATTAAAAAATCCAATAATTATGATGTGTACATGTAAATGAAGGATGGAAATTTAATTAATTTTTTTCTTCTGAATAATGTAATGATATTTTTTAGGAACAATGTAGCTGAACTTTCCATTCCTGATTTGTCGATGGAGTTGTTAGACAAATCTCATAGTTCTTTACTCTCTATTATTCTTGGAGGATTAAATATTTGTAGATACTGGAAAGTGTATTTATAGTGGGTTGTAATGAATAAATAATTCATAGAGTTTAAATTTTATTGATTGATATTTCATTAAGTTAACAGTTGGAAAAAAATCCAATGTTCAGGTTACATCTATTACCCATGTTAGAATGAAAATCGAAATCACCGATGCTGATTTTGTTATCAGAATCCCCAAAATGTCAAAAAGGAATAAATCTATATTTTTAATAGCTTACCTCCTTACAAAGTCATCACACATCAACATTATCATATAATATTTCTCTTCATCCCACCAATATAGGGAAAAAACTTAAGAATTGGTATTGTTTCATGGATTACATCATTAAATTGCATATGATCAAGACAATGAACTAAAACATTTTCTGGAAAACATGTGATGAATGACTTGATGTAGCTTCGAGTTTCATCACCACATATCATCCTAAAATAGATGGTCTATTTGAGAGAATAATGCAAACCCTACAGGATAGTTTGATAGTGGGTTCTCTAGATTTCAAAGGAGTTTTAGATTAACACCTTTATCTAGTTGAATATTCAAACAAAAATATCTCCCACCAGGTCATCTTGATGGATCCATTTGAATACCTATTGGTAATGACATCTAAAACTCAAAAATACTGGGAATGTTATCAAGAAATTAGGCTAATGGGACTATATATATCTGATAAAATTTGTGTGAAGGTATGAGCCATTCAGTACCACATCAAGGAGTCTTAGTGTGAAAAGAATATTTCTAATAAAAATAATCATCTTTATATAAAATTTGATGTTTCTAAATAGAGTTTTCCAAAAATTTCTCTATGGAAGAAGGTAATGATTTTTTAATGTAGTGGAAAATAACACCTCATTATATGGGTCCCTTTGATGTTATTTACAATATTTGGATGGTTTCTGATTGTTTATAACGTGAAAAAAACATCTATCATGTTCATGATGTGTGCCATGTATCTCTCTTATGATGTAAAACCTTTATACATCACATGTACAAAAATAAAAATTCATATAAATAGAGTACTATAATTTTTTATGAGGAAGAACTGGTTATGATTCTATAGGATATAGAAAATGTTATACAAAACAAGACCACTCATATAGTAACATTTTCAGCCGAAACCATGAGTTTAATAAACCAAAGTGGGAACCAAATAAAATGATGAGGTATAAGTATAGATATTTTTACCTGAATGATGGATTTAAAGTCAGAAATTTATTTTAAAGTGGTATAATTTAACACCCTGAGTAATTATCAGTTATTTTTACTTATAAATTTAATTTATTTGACATAATTCAATTCATTAAACATGTAGACAATATTGTTTTTTCATGTAACATCAAAATTATATTGAATTATAATATTCATAGAGTTTTAAAAAACCATGATATAATTTTTAGATAGTTATCTACATATGACTATTATAACATATTTATTAAACATAGTGATACGAATTCTAAAATCTATATTTTAAATATTATGTATAAATTTTATAGATAAATAAATCATATTGAATAAATTTGTTAATTTTAAAAATGAATTTATATTTTTGATTATATAATTTTTTCATAAAATGGTTTTTATTTATTATCATTAATAATAAAAAAATTATAAAACTTTTGGAAAATTAAATTTAAATAATAAATATCATTTTTTGAATCATCATTTCAAAATTATATTTGGGTTATGAATTCAGATTTATCTTAAAATAATTATTTAGTCCCGAGTGATGAAAAATATTGATTTTTAATGAATATTCAAATTAATTTTACAGAGATTATAAGGATACATTTTAAATTTAAATAGAATTAAAAGATACATAAGTTTATTTATATATCTATTAAACTAATTTAGGTCATAATATTCAATGTCATTCTTAATTTTGATACAGAATCTTTTTTATGTGTTTTAACATTTTCTCTTTGGAATATTTCTTCCTCATCACATCTATAGAATTAAATATAAATTGAAAATTTTCAACTAGTTGAATGGAATTTGAATAAATGGATTCCGTATTTGGAATTACTATAATTTATATTATCTATCATGTTCAAATTAAATTTTTTACCATAAAAATTTGTAAATAGTGTACAAAATAATTACCATAGTTAAGGTAAAAATGATCTTAGATGGGGAAAATCATAATATATAATGGTCAAAATTGACCTAGAACCACTAAAACATCCATTAAATGGATATATTCCAAAATTATCTCGTCTAGTTTTTATAATTCCCCATTTGATATACATTTGTAGTAGTAAAATGTGATTATAAATTTTTCATTTCAATTATTACTACTGTTCCACTAACCTCTTTTATAATTGGACACCACTAACCTATCATATTCACAAATTAAAATCCCTTTTTCCACAAATATTATAAAAAATATATTCTTTAGATACCTATTCTCATCCAATAATTCTTATTTTCTTACAAACCCATCCTATGAATCAATTTTCTACAAACCAAATGATATTTCCCAATTAAATGGGAATAACTATATAAAAATTTTATTTTAATTGTTTTTCGAGATAAATAAATTATTATTAAACCATTAAGATATAATAACCTCATTTAATTTCATATAATAATATGTCTTTATGTTATGTTCATTACTTGCAACTATCTTCACTTACATAAAATTATATATGAAACCATCATTCTGGTATACGGCAGACTGCATCCTTGCTAAGGTATGTTATGCATTTTCAATCACAACATATAACAGATTGATATAATTATTAATATTTATTTATGAAATTATTATATCAAATATATGTTCTTACATTTCATTCTTCTAGGAATATGATCACAACAATCATGTCTATAATGGACTTTTTCCCTGAAAATCGATTTGAATCGTTTTGAATTTACATGGTCGGTAATAAGGATGTGTTTAATGAATTTATGTTATATATAGTAAATATATATAATTATGTATTTTAATATATTATTTATCTTTATTTGTTTCATTATTTTTATAAAATTGTAATAGATTTCATGCGTACATGCAACCTACCGTATCAATGAGTGGTGTATTTCATATTTTATCTCTAACACTTATGGATTACTATAAGTACATATATATTGAATTTATATGAAATATATATCATGGTTTAAAAATATTTTATTTTTAACCATGGACTATTTAATAGGAAAAATAAAATCAAAACGTACACAATAATCAAGGCATGTATTTCCCAAAAATCTACTTTGACTTGAAATTTGTAAAAAACAGGTAATAAAATACCAAAAGAAATAAAATTTGGATATATATAAGTATAGTTTTAAAATATATGTAATATAAACTTATATTTTTTATAATATAGTCTTTATGTTGTATAAATGATTCTAGACATAACGTAAGAGACTTTCGTCTAATTTTTTTCTTCTATGAGACACATTCAATATCCATAACCAATTTATTTTATGTGGTGTATATAAAAACAATGAATGTATTCTGTGGTGATTAGATTAAAAAATATTTTTATAATCATATCTATTTTAGTATCTTTCTTTCATTAGGATTATGATTCAATATGTACAAATCTAATATGGGGTTTTTTAAAACATTAGTAATTGAAGTTGTTTTTGTTTATGTCAAATTTTGTAATTTTTTTATTATATTTCTATATTAGACGCAATATAATTTTTTCTCAACTAGTTATTAATGAACCTATCAATTATTAGAGATATGGTTTTCAACTCTTTGTTATAATAAATTAATTAGAAAATGTTTTTAAGATAAGACAACATTATTTAACTCATTGGTCGAAAATCTATTTTCTTCCAAATCATTATTATCAAAATATGTTTTGAAAGTTATTTTAACCTTCACCAATACATTTATTAATGAATATTTTACCCATACATACTTTTAAAAATTGTTATAAAATAAATCTTAATTTCATTTTAAAAAACATTTTCTATTCAAAATTTACTAAATATGTGAAAGTAATTGTTATTTTAATTTGTATGGAATTAATGGATTTTCACACATTTATGACCGCTAAATGTTTTAAAATGTAATTTGTATGATTTAATGTCTATTATAAAAGATAATTATTTTTAAAATAATTTTGGTTTTAAATGTTTTTTTCAATGTGGAAATTCCATTTTCCTCAAGAATTGTTTTAAAGGATATTTAAAGATTACCTTAAAATATTCAAAGGTTATTTTATAATAGAATTAATTTTTGGATATTTTTGAGTATTTTAACAGTATTTTTTAATTGGAAAAGATATTTTCCATATAATTGTTTTTTCAAAATTACAATTATTTCTTGTTTTAAATTTAATGTGTTTTGATTCTTTTTTATGTTTGAAAATGTGTTTTTCACATTTGAATGGCTATTTTACTCGTTAAATAAACCATGTGATATTTAAAATAAATTTTACATATAATATGACATCCTTTTATGTTACATGTACATTATTGGGGATATTATACAAGGAAACTGTTCTTATTATTTCCTTAAATGGATATTATTTATCATGACAACATGCTTATGAACCATAATACATTTCCATTGGCTATGTAATAATCAAATAATGAATGGATTACAAAAGCCATTCATTTTTTATGGGTCAAGATATAATGAAATTGTTATGAAATCCATTTTTTTCATGGGATCCAATAAGATGAATATTTCATTATCTTATGGAACAGATATGTATTACTTTCATTATTTTATGGGTGGGATATATATCTCCCTCAGATTCATTTGGAAATTATTAATGTTATACGGCCTTAATGGGTACATTATAGGTAATGCTAATACATAGAAAGAGTACACAATAGGTTTTCCCAAATCTAATAGAGGGCACAATAGAGGTCATCTCAGTAATAGAATAGGGTATATGGGATGTTATCCCATGCCTGAAATTGGTACATTGGTGGTTATCCCAAACACAGCATGTTAATAATGTCATGGTGGGAATCCCAAACATTATATTTTATATGAATTTATGAATGTCACCAGTCCATGTTTTTTTTCCAATTATATCCTATCATGTATCATGTTAATTGACTCCTTTATTTTTTATTCCTTATGAAATACATATCTTTAATTCAAGACATAATATTTTTATCATTAATATGAAGGTTATGGTTTTAAAATTTTAATCTCATGTTCTCATACCCTTATTCACATGCCATATCTATATATCTCCAATTTTTTACCATTTTTATATATCTAAGACAACCCTTTCTAATACATACATTCCTAGGTAATAGATAAAGGTTTTATTTGGTGTTTGTTTATAGTGGTTAATAATAGGGAACATATTTATAGGATATGTCAAAGATCATTCACTAAATAAAGATATTTTTTTCATAGTCTCTAAGTAAACTAAAATATTATGCTCAGTGGGTTTTTATTTAATTAATTAATTCCAAATTCATCTAAAAATAGTAAATATTTATGTAATATAATCTTGGGTTGTTATAAAAGCTCCCACCATTTGTTTTTTTGCCAACTAGTGAATAATTGTCCCATTAGTGATTAAATAAATAAATAAATCAATGAATTGAAAATTAATAATTTCAAATGAATTCAAAATCCAATTTTATAATTTTAGTTTTAATTAAAAAATCAATTCAAAAATAATCTTTTGTCTTCAACCATTCCTCCCTTCTCATATAATTTTTTCTTTTAATATGTTTTCCTCAAGTATCAGCATCATTTTATTCCATTAAAGATATTACAAAATAATAAAATAAAATTTCTAAATTCCACTAAACAATTTAATTTCCCAAGAATTTAGGGGATGTTCAAAAAATACATTCCAATATCAATATAACATATCAATCATAAAAAATAATATTCATTAAATAATATTAAACTCAATAAAATATAATCATGAAATTTTATGTTTCAAATATAGGTAAAATCTATATAAACCACCATCAACATGATAATCTATTTATGATTGGGAAGTAAAAAATATGAGATCAAAATAAGTCCAAAAAATAGGATACCCACTTACTAGAGAAGGATCAAATCATTCATTAGTACTTATTTCACATTAGAAGAGGATTGGAGAATATGTTATCATATTGAGATCCTTCAAGGCCAAGGTATCTCAATAAAGATCATGTTTTTTGTGATTAGAATAAAAAATGGGGCTCCTGTATTTTTAAAATAATTTTTTGTTTAATTGAAAACCATGTATGGTATATTTTATATCATATTCATGGTTATAAGTAAATTTTCAAAAATCAATGTGCCTATAATGGTTTTTTATATGGTGATTATAGTTTGGATGCATATATTCTTTGATCATCAATAAATCATGAAACCATGTCCCTCTAGAGTGTGCATCCTTTCGAGGGAAAGCTACATGGTTTGGAAAAAACATGTTCACCTATCTAGTGGTCCATCGTAGGTCACATTATTTTTTTCCCATACAACTTTTTTGTCCATAACTTTGAACCAATAATTCATAACCCCATAGTCTTCTATATTTTTTAATATTTCAACTAAATAATCCCCAACCAATGGGTTATAAAAATGGGCATAAGATACCTAAAAGGAGGTGACATGATATTACAGTATATAAATAATTTATAATGTTGTTCATTAATGAATTGATCTGTTGAGATGATAGAGAATTATTTTTTATATCAATCAAATAATTGTGATTATTGACTCTTCTATTAATAATTAAAACAATATAATTTTAAAAGAAGACTTTTTTAAGACCGTTTCCTAAGTCTATCTCTCTAGGGATATGTGGATAATTTTGGAATGTATCTTTGTAAAAGAATCTTTTTTGAAAATAGAAAGTGGAACTAGTAAAGTGGAAATAATTAAAATAGAAGATAAATATTTTGGATGCTAAAATACCAAAAAAAAGGATGAACCAAAAGAAGACTCCTAAGAAGATGAACTCCCCAACTAATGTAGGAAACAAAAAACAAACAATTTATATGACTATTACCCAATTTTATGTGAATCCTGTAAATTATATATCTCATAATCACCCATGGAGTTTAAAATGGATTATCTTAATGACAAGATGATAACATCATGAGCCTATAAATATGGATGTTTTTCATGTATAAATAGTGAATAGATCCAAAACCTTACAAATAAAGGTTGAATATTGGGAATTCATGTATGAATAACATTATTCCATCATTGAGTAATTTAACATGGAAAATATAAATGTTAAATATGGAGTAGGTGTCGAAGAATATTAACAAAAATAATATGGGCACAAAAACAATAGGGAAATGTCATTTTCTAGAAGTAATATCATAAAAATGAAACCATATGCCCACCAAAAAATATTTTAATGAAATATTCATTCTACTAAAAACAAATATTGATGAGAAATTTAGAATTGATATTTCCACATATTTAATGATTATGATTTCCCAACTGAATGAAAATGATATAATGATTAATTAACTCAAAATAAAGGTCATTTTATGGAATGGTACTGAAAAAATTTAATTTCCATCCCTAATATCATTATTAAGAGTTTTATAGAGTTTTATAGATATGAAATATATAGATTAAAAAAATAATATATGAAAATATAGATGAAAATACCCCAAAAGTAAGGTATCAATAAAATTCATTTATTTTAAAAGATTTGGTAAAATAAAGAAATTTATTTTCAATGATCAAAGTCACAATGATGATAGGAAAAAAAATTTCTCAGTGTATTATTCTATAATTTTTTATTTAGGCTATGAAACAAATAATATTATATCATTATTTTCTCATCCAATATAATTGGAATAATATTTTTTCATAAATTGAGAATGTAAAGTCACATGGAGAACCTATATTAATTTGACATAAAAGGAATTTCTATTACCTATAATGAATATAAATAGGATAGAAAACATGAATATAGTTTTGGAAGAAAATAATGGAACTCAATGAATATATAACTCATAACTAAATATATTTAACACAGGTTTTCCCTTATGGAACTAATTAAAACAAGTTTGGACTCAAATGTAAATAGATTTCCATTTATTTCCATTTATTTGGATGGAGTATAAAATTCCATAATAATTTGAATTTTTATTATTTTAGATAGTTCTTATCTAGGACGTGGAGTCTAATTAAGATTAAATGGGTTTGAATTCCATAAAAATATTATTTTGGACATGGTATAAGGTTCCCTTAATGTCTTGAAAATTTGGATGATTTTTAAACTAGTGGTTGGGTGGATCAATATGGTGACAAATTTATTTTATGGACAATAATGGTTTATATAAGTCATTCACTCCATGAATAATGTTCATAGGGTCTGCCAATGTGATATTTGATGTGACCGAAGGATAGACAATGGGTCAAGGGGTACAACCCAAAGATTCACAACATGACCTATATGATGACACCATGGAACACGCCTCGTATGTTTATTCAATTTTAAAATGGGAATTCACTACTTTTTTTATAATAGGCATCACATGGGAAGACCATAGGAAAAATGTCCTTATCTATCATTTTCCTTAAATTTTGTGTATCTGTGGGGGTGTTTCAATATTTTTTCAAGAAATTTATTCTTCCCCTTCATTTTAAGGTTTTATCTCTCTATTCCAACTAATGTTACCCAATTTTGGTATATAGTTTCTAGAGATATCCACCTAGAAAATGGGATAAATATCCTCACTCTATAGACCTTTAATGCATATAATCTTAAGGAAGTACTAATATGACATATTCTCTTCAACGTGTGTCATTTAGGAGAATATAAATCATCATTTGGTTTTTATTAGTTTTTATCATCTTGAATAAAAGTCCCCGTTATAATAGGGACATTAGTTATGTACTTATTGTTCTTAGTAATAGGGGTACATTGAGTGGTGACTACACCTCATTTCGAGGGCTTTCAATGAGATGTGTGTCAATATGATTTTTGGCATTTCTTCCAATTAAAATTAATATTGTTAGTAAATTTTAAATTGTATATTAATAAATAAATTCATTACATATAATTAATTTTTATTGGTTGGATTAAGTTATGGACATATAAGGATAAGTTATGGTCATTTAGACTTACGAATCTGGGGAAAGAGTTGTTGAGTAGAAAATATAATGGCGAGAATGTAAAATATTACAGTAGGTTTCACTTGTAAAACCTCATATGTTTTCTGTACATTTTTATATTCATTCATGGGATATGTATGGTCTCACCACTATTGTTCATCAAACCGTTAAATTAAATTAATCATAATTTTTAAATTAAATGAATGGAATTGAAAAATGTTCATAAACCATAACGGGCCTTGTGAATTGGATAGTTTTCCTTAGTTTTTGATGGTTGAAACCGTGATTATTATAATATTTTCCTTTCCAAAAAAATACGGCATATGGTCTATTTTCTATGTTTTATGAACTTAGTGTACCATTCCTAGGGGTGTGATTCCTTTGAGACATCAAGGAATATGTTAGTAAAGATCTGAGATGGATGGTCTCTACTGTTTCTATGTGAGATTCCTATTGTTATTGAGATAACAGAGATGAATATGGGATTAGAGTTCCTCCCTCACTACAAAATGATTACTTTTATGGTAAGACATGATGAGATTGATGGGTAGGTTAAGGTTTCAGACCAACCATGTAATGACTTGGGTACATAGGTGGTTCATGAGAAGTCTATTTATATGTATGAAGCTATGAATTTTCCATGGAGGATGCTTGGGAATCAATTAGTTTAAGATCTATCAAAGGATGTTATGTACATTGAGTGATGTGTGTTGACATAAGTGATGATATTGGTATCTATGGAACCTTATTATGTTTCATAGATATCATAAGTCTAAGGGTAGCCTAGTTGGTTCCAAAGTGACATATATTAACCATAAATAGAGCGTTCATGGG
This sequence comes from Viscum album, assembly GCA_963277665.1. NCBI lineage: Eukaryota > Viridiplantae > Streptophyta > Magnoliopsida > Santalales > Viscaceae > Viscum > Viscum album. The sequence goes on along the minus strand of OY728157.1, from coordinate 1,066,355,182 downwards.
AAATGGATGGTGATGAGTAAAATTATCACAACAGAACCTGAATTGAAATATTATCTTCTCATTAGTGTGATAATAATAACATTCTTATTTGATAGGCAGACATTTATATATGTGATTGGATATGTCAGATACCTATGCCAAATGAGATTTTAATGGGATAATGCCCTTCCCTTATTTATGTATGTCATATATGGGATACCTTGGATGATCTCCATGTATTAAACCTTTGTGTATATTGAATATTGAATGATTAGGATTACATCCAAATGTTCAGTGATGATGCCTGAGGAATATGTAATTATAATTCATTCCTCCTATGTTTTGGTGGTTCTAGCCAATGATTATTGATCCTGGATCTAGTTTTCATTGGCACAATCATGTAACAATCTCATTGACAATATAACACTAGATAAAAGTTGTTTTGGTTGAAAACGTTTCCATTGTAGTACATGAGGTTTGATAAAATTTATTTATTCAAACATCCAAAAAACTTAATTTATTTTTATTATAATAATAACATATTAAATAATTTCATTTTACTTCTTTTTTATATAACACCAATGGTGGTTCCCTAGTAAGTTATACTCATACCTTTCTCAGGTCAGCATAGTAGTTTAGTATCCATGATGATCTCACCATTTATATTGATAGGTTAGAAAGAGGTCTGAAGGAGATTCATAGAGTGGGATTTCACTAAAGGGATTTCAGTTTGGGATGAGGCTAGGTTTGGGGATATAGTAGATACACCTATACATTTATATAATATATATATATATATATATATATATATATATGTGGTAATCAATGTGGGTAGCCAGTGATTCTATATGGTTTTTTTCATTTTCAAAATTTTATTGTTGATGATTTTATTTTCTTTCTTCTAAATACAGTATTTTTGAATTATCATAGATATGTTTAGGTAATTTATTTATAATTATACACTATATTAAGTTTTTATAGTCTTCCCATAATACTACCATTGAGCTGATTTGCTAGTCTGAAACCTCTGTTCTACAAGAAGTAAAGCCTAGGGTCAAGTGGGAATACATATTGGGGCACTAGTCGAGTGGTTTATGACTCATGGAATTACAAAGTTATATTATAGGATTATTTTGAATGATATCACAAAGAGTATAATAGTTTTTATTTTTGATGAAATATTTTATTGTGGTATACATGTTTTATAGGGATGTGTTGGGAATTATTAAAGAGGTCGAAGTGGTCCGTTATAGACAGTTTCTCTAAAGAGATGTCAAGATTAACATGGATATGTGATTATTGTACATGGTTTCGTTTATGATGGCTATATGATTTTCACATAACATGATAAATATATGATTTTCAGATTTATTTTTTATTTTTTATTTTTGGTTATTCTATTTTCATTTCTGACATGTTGGAAAGTTGCTGATCACATGTTTTGGATCTTGGCACATTTGCACGTGGTTGTGTACTTGAATCATATTGGGCATGTAGCACTCACCTAACATTTTTTGGCCTATGTGTAGTTGAATCCATTTAATATGAGAGTTTGGATGTTTAAAATGTTTATAAGAGCATGTATATATATTGTATAATCGGGAATGGAATTCTACTCATCCAAACCATAGTAATGATTTAATCATAGTTTATGAGTATATATGGTGAAATGATCCAAGAGGATTGATATGTAGTCCCTCTTATATAATATTAATATATAACCTTTGATAGAAAATAGTGGAATTATATTTCTTCTCATAAAAATTGGGGTTATTGCGAAAAAAATTTAGTTCATTATATTTCTAGAGATAACCTATGCATTCTTTATCAATATAGCATGGAATATAATTATACATAACCAAGCCATATGATGACGGTATGATCAACACAGATTGTGGTAGAGAGATATATGTATATATATATTGATATACGAATATTTGATATGTATGGGGGTGTCTCTAGAATGTGGGGGACTTCATTAGATGAGCCTAATATTATGATTCATGAGGGAGTATACTCGCATGTGAGTGATTGATGAGAACTCATGCCTTAGTGGGGTAGTGGTTCTAGCATGAAATACATGAGATACATATGTTACACACAATAGTGGATTTCTTGTCATGTGATTTTCCTATTATCATTTTAAATGGGAATATATAGGTTTTTCAAATGAACTACATTAGAGTAATGTTTGACTTATTTGATAGTAGTGTTATACCAGTTCATTAACATTAGGAGCACGATATGTTGGTCATAGTGGACACTCAAGAGGGGGGGCTGAATTGAGTTCCAATTAAAATTTCTGATTAAAAAAAATTGTCTTAAAATCCCCCAAATAGAACACAGAATTAAACTGTAGTTAATTTATATCAAAATAAAGGTTATGTTAGGTTCTCAAAGGATTGATTATTTCCCAGTTAATCAAATCAGAATCATTGATTAACTTTTGAAACTAACTTACTGATTTACAACTAATATAAACACTTGCGAGTTTAATTATCAAAGAGACTTTAAAATAGTTTTGGTTTTAATGTAGTTTGCAGCGGAATAAAAAAAACATTGAAAATAAATAAGCACAGCAGATTTAGCCAAGAGGTTCAGTCTCAAGCTGAGACTTAGTCCACTCAAAACTTTATATAATAGTGATCCACACCCTGGATTGGGGTTTAAAATAGTATATAACTGTCTAGGTCCAAGACCTCTACCACTGTTATTCATTTGAACAAAAACAATAGTTGCAGCTGTCCAGGTCACACATGACCTCTACCACTGTTATTCGTGGGAAACAAACACAATAGCAAACCAGCTGTTCAGGTCACGCACAACCTCTACCACTATCCCAGTTGGAAATAAAGGATATAAAAGTTTGAGTGAGGACTTACAGATCCTCCAGTTAAAGTAAAGGAGACAGTGTGTGTGTAAAATACAGTAGATGACACACACTTCTCAAAATGTAAATAGTAAATCACAGAGGAAAAGATTTAGAGTTTAGAAATGGAATTAGTGATTGCAGTGTAGCTCTGGATTCCTTTGGATTGATTAGAATTGGTTCTTAGTCCTTTTTTGGTTTTTTTTCTTCTGAAAACAGTGTGTTGTCTACTTCCTTGACTTCCAGGTTCAGAGATATAGAAAAAAGTAGTCAATGAAGTTCTTGTGTGGATGTTCTCGTTCTTAGCTCTTCACTGGTATGCAGTAATGAATGAGTTCTTTGTGTAAGTTTAGTCGTCTGTTTGCATTCACACTCAGTTGTTATTCCAGCACACCTTGTGTTATGTATGTCTCTGTGTATTCATCTATACATTCCTACTTCAGCAGCAACACATCCTTCTTTCATTTAAAGCATGAGCTCCGGAAAAAGAAATGATTTCTTTTTACAGGTATGAGGTACGGTTCCCTGACATCCAACAACACACATTAAATAAATGTAAGTGTATTAAAATATAACTGATATGACTGTTGGGTCGATTAAATAATGATAAAGAATTTAAAGTGGTTTCGGATTCTCTAGAACGGTAGGTTGGGGTATCAGTAGCCTTGGTAGTGGTAGCCTTAAGTAACGGTAGCCTTGAGTAATGGTATCCTTTCTATCGGTAGCCTTCTGTGTAACGGTAGACTTCATGTATCAGTAGTCTTGCTTGTATCAGTGGGCTTTCGCATATTGGTAGGCTTTGCATAATGGTGATGTTACACCCCAGGTAAATAAAGAATATGTCATCTTTATATTTATCCATATTTGTGAATCAACTATTAATATTACTTTAAATGGGATGCTTGCTCGATGGCGTACCCAACACGCAACAACGAGTTTCTTGGGAATCTTACGTTGCACTCTAATAATAAAATAATATTATTTTAAATGGTAGTTAACATGTAGCGGTTGTATTGGAGGGAATGGATATAAATAACTAAAATATGATTATATATGTTTTTAAATGTTTTTACATTTACCCAATAAAAGATAAAGGCTTAAAATACGGAAAGAATTCAATTTTAGGCGTATATGCCCTAGTTTTCACTAAAGGTTCACTTATTGCATTTTAATGGAGAACTGTCATTAAATATAGTTTTGATCACTCTTATACATTCTTTTGGACCAAATAAAACTCTTCTTTATAATCGGGACATTAAATTTTACTTTTTGTAAATTTTTGGTATTTTTTTGGACAAAGTCCATTTTTTAATGAATAGTGTAAAATGTTGTATTTGAATTCAAAAACTCTTTTTAATATAATTTATTTATATAATTAGATTATATTTTGAATTGGTTTTAAAGTGAAATTAGAAAATATTTTTACCATTAAATCCAATAGTGGTCGTTGGAATTAATTTCACTTTGAAATCAGACTTAAACTAGTGTCAATCTTTTGATACTTATTGTTTTATAAAAACACGCTATTTGCACTGACAGCGGAAATTAATTATTAAATTAATTAATGTGACTTATATGTTTTTAATTTTGTAAAATAGACTTCATTTTTGAATTCATAATATCAAATATAGCTTAGGGTGAATTTTTGGTAATTTTGTGAGAAACTTCTATTTTTGATGAATAGTGAAACTACTAAGTGGTACTTATAAAGACTGATTTTCCGTTTAAATGAAATTTTTCCATCATTGTGTTTTGAATTTCAAAATCCACCATACATGGTTGTCATTAAAAGTAAAATTTGGTTCAATGGGATAAAAATAATTTTTTGGTGAATAGTAACTTATTAAGTTCTTAATCGCGATTAGTGGTAATTAGGGTAGTTTAAGGTATAAATAATGCTTTAATAATATGAAATGACCTAGACATATGTCCCAAACTTATTGGTTGTGTCAAGGCCGACCATGAAAAGACATGGGTCAACTTGTGTATCCCATGGATACACTTTGGTTGGGAAATGACATAAATAACTTTTTATTTAATGTAAAAGTAAAAATGACACAAACATAATATGTTTTACGAAAACAATTTTTACATGGGGTTATAAAGATCAGATTTTTGATTATAAATAGTAATTGGAAATCTAAAACGATTTCCTACACCATAGTATTTTTTTTATAATTTTTAGACATTAAATAAATTAAATTATTTATGACATAATAATGATGCAGCGATGACATCATTATTTGACGATTTAAATAAAATGGAAAGATAATGTAAAATCTATGAACTACACATGTTCAAAACCAATTGGATGAGTGGATTTAGAACCCTTATCACCTTATCCACGAATTATATCAATGTGGTACCTTTTAAAACGGAAACACATTTTCAAATAAAGTAACATTTCCTTACTTTCCAAAAGTGCCCCTCCTCTCCTCTTATAAAAGGCCCCCACCTCTACCTCATTTCACACACTCCTCAAGCCTTTGGCTCGGCCAAACCCTGCCCATTTACTCTCTCCACATCCCTCTATTCATCCTAGAGGATTACCTTTGGGCAGAATCCTTTCAAAGGAAGCCTTTAGGCTCAAATCAAAAGGAGTTACACTTTTAAAGGTAATTCATTCTCTCTTGTTCATTTCTTTTATTTTGCTTCTCCAACCCTCTAACCTCTTTTTATTTACTTCTTTTGTAACAACACTAGTATCTTAAATATACTAGGATGTTGTTATATGATTTATTTGAGCTACACTCTAACACAACTACATCAAATGGTTAAAGAACATACGGTTTCCGTTGATGGCGAAATTCTGCCTCCCGAAATGATGATTGTTCAATACTCATTTAACACCTTCAATGGTGGCCATTATGATGTCACTATTTTTATATATGATATATAATATGTTTATTTTTTTCTTTAAGCTTCTGTATTTTTCATTTTGGGCATACCTTTATGGTTTCCATTGTGGTTAAACACGATATCTTCATTTAAGGAAGTGCGGACTACCGCCCCCTCAAAGTGATGTGATTCGTTAATGCCATATGTGGGACGTGTAAAAGATGGATTTAAAGTTATTATATATGATGTTATACTGGAATTATAATATACCTCGATATCATTATTATTTCGTTCCATTAAAGAATGAGATATAAATGAAAGTAGCGTTCATGCGTACGTACGGCTTACCGTATCCATGAACGGTGCATTTCATTTCTTATCCCCAAATGTAATGTACTATTAAAAGTATATGTATATAATGGATATATATAATGAATGATACATCTAAATGATGAATATAAATCTGGAATTAAAATATACGTACCTCTCATTTAATTTTAATTCCATTAATATGACAAAGAAATGAAAGTAGCGTTCATGCGTACGTATGGCTTACCGTCTCCATGAACGGTGCATTTCATTTATTACCCCTAAATGATTATGTAATATTATAAATACATGTATATTCTGGATATATATGATACATATTATATCCAAATCGGGAATTTCATTCTGGATATAAAGAACCTTTGACCACACGAACAACATGTAAATTGTAAGAAGTCCACTTTCCCCTTAAGAACCAAATATTGAGAAAACAAACATTATTAACTTAAATGGTTAAATAATGTTTATAACATGTCAATAAGTGATATAAAAGGAATAATGAACTTTAAAAAGGTTCTTAATCAAGTATAAATTAACTCAAGTTTATTATTCAGGACGTTAAAGAACGATCGAGTCAAGTCGGACCTGAGGTAAGGGACTTCGTCTCAATCTCCTTTCATTGAGGCATATTTCGTTTTATACACAACTTTCTATTATACGGTGTATAAACACCCTTTGACTTTTACTTTTATACAAAAGTAATCTTTTTCTACGAAGTGTTTTACAAAACGACAAAAAGGAATGTTTCTTTTAACATACGCGGTGACAACGACCTTTTCCGCCGCCGCGAGTATTATTTGGTCTTTGGCTTCCTCAATAAGCCGTAATGTTTTTAGAATAAAATAAATACCATATAGTCTTTTATGTATTTTGGTATTGAAAATGGTTTTGAAAAAGGATTCTATTATGTCAATATATTTATGAAATATTGTGATTGAAATGTGGAAATGTTATCATTCCTTTATATTGGTTTTATATTTTATGATTTTATATTGGTACTTGGACATTTTAACGGGTGGTTACGTTATACACCATATGACGGGTGGTGTCGTGAATACCAGGATGGGTGGTTACGTTATAACCTCCAATGCATTGGGTATGGAAGTCGGCCGTATGGCTATTCCATTAAGTATGTATGGAAATTGGCCGTATGGCTATTCCATTAAGTGATATGTGTGGAATTCGACCGTTTGGTTATTCCACTTATGTATGTTTATGTCCCAAGTAACCTTTATATATGTTATGTGTTCTTTATATGGGTTTTATGGTAATACTTTGGTTACAAAAAGGTAAGTAATGATATTTTATTCAGTGAAGAGTTTTTACTACTTCATAAAGGTGAAAAGTATTACCTTGATAAAGTATACATGGTTTACTATTTTTTTGATAAACTAAAAGTTTTTATTCTTTGTGTATCCCTTACTGAGTTTTTATGCTCATCCCAAGTTTTGGAAATGTTTTTCACAGGACTTAGCATGGAATAGGGTCAAGGATGGCATCAAGGGAAAGTCATGCTACCTAAAACATGAATCTAGACATGTTTCTTTTTAAGAATTTTTATTTTATGGAAATTTAGTGGAAGAGTCTACTTTGTAATCTTTTGAGATGTAATAGTTATGTCCTAATTCTCTAAAACTCTAAACCTGAAAAGATCCTCAATGTGAATTATTCATTTAATTCAGTTTTATGTAAGGTTTAAGGCTGGGGCCTTATTGTTGGTATCAGAGGTCGGTTTAGATAACTTTAGAGGTTAGGGTATTCTTTAAGCATAAGTGACATTACCATAATTGTTAGGATTTCAGACAGAGTACTAGTTTTAGATAAAGTGAATGATTAAGAATATCTTAGTGTTTATCTTCCTCATTAGTACATGATGGTTTTGTTGTTATACTCACACTGACCCTTTTTGGTTTTAGTAAATGGCTGGATCTAGCAGGCACCAAGGTAAAGGTGGATGTGAAGGAAACTGTGACAGTTTTCTGAGCGAGCAACTAAATGACATTGGAGCTGCAATGAGAACACTTTTGTTTATCCTCAACCAACTATCTGGAGTTATGATTGACCACCTAAACCTTAGAGATTTCTCTAAGGAATCATATATGCAAGAAACAAATCCCTACGTAACTACAGGTAATAATCATAGAGGTAAGTGTGTTAAAAAACCTATGTGTCAAAGATGTGGAAAGAAACACCTAGGAAAATGTTTCAAAGGGACAGAAATATGCTATAGATGTGGAAATGAAGGTCATAAAGCAAGAACCTGCCATGGAAAAAGGAAGCATCCAGTTGACTCGAGGAAAGGGAAAGAAGTTCTTTCTGAGGGATCAATTGATTGTTTTAAATGTGGTGTGCATGGTCATTATGAAAACACATGTCCTATGAAGATGTTTCGTGAATAGAGTCACCAAGAGCGTACAAATGTTTGTTTACCACTACCTAATGCCATTCCGATTGAGGATGAAGAAACTAACAATGACCAATCAATGTTATGTATTATTTCATGACTATTGTTTTCCTATTTTGGAATCTTAGGATATGATTCATGATTTTGTTTGTAGGAAAGCGGTATTTCGGAATAAGTTGGAAAGGAATGGTTAATGGATCATGAAGAATGTTGAATAAGTAAGATCTCAACATATAAGGGCTTCAAGAGTTATGGTGAAATTCTTAAGAGTATTAAGTCTCTTTTGATGATGGGGTTACATTAGAAGACTTTTTATATTATGTGTAACCCTGATGTTTAATATATGAAATTTTATTCAAGGAATAGTTATCTCTTCTTTTGTGGACATAGTTATAAAGAACCATTTGGGTTTATATGATCCTAACTTTTGAGGTAATTATGGGTTAATATATGTTATGATTGAAGTGAAAGGCATGAGATAAAATTGAGGATAAATTATGTTATAGTTATTTTTGATGATTTTATCCCTTTTTAGGGAATGATTTAAGAATTATATAGTTTTGAAAAAAGGAAAACACGCAGACCGTGTGACAACCCATCGTGTCGGACAAAGCTGCGGGAATCGAACCCACAACCAAAGTGCGACTGGTATTTATCACCTACCACTGGACTACATGAAGTCCCTGGTTAGTTTGACTGATTCTTTCTGGTTATATGATTTTATGAATTAAGAGTAAGATGATTTTGGGTTATTTTGAAAATGATTAACCTAGCATGGAGGATATGTGATTAGGTTAATTACTTTTCAATATGGGACTTTAGGAGCAACTGATGTTGTTTGGAGATAAATGTTACGATTTAACATGGAAGACTATGTGACTAAATCCTTAAAATTTTTGGGTTTCAATCTTAGATTGGTTTACTTTGAGGAATTTTTATGGACAAATTTGTTTATCAGATGGTCCTCGTTGAACTTTTGATTTTGTTGGACAAATTTTGGAGATTAAGAATAGATTTTCTTTTTATAAAGGGTTATCCTTTTCTGGATTATCTGACCTTGTACTAACCTTTTTGGTTTTGGTTATGGTTAAGGTCTAAAGATATGGGAAGTATATAGTTCTCTTTTTTGGATTAGGTGATTCTCTAGAAGTTGATTATAGTTCTCTTAATTTGAACAAGTCTTCCTTAATACACGCCTTTTGGAGATAAAATGAGTTTGTGTAAGGAATCTAATAAAAGTTGAGAGTCAACATGATAAGTGATTATGTTTCCTTATGAATAAATTCCTCAATAAAAAGTAACTTAAAACAAAAATGTTTCATATTAACTTTTCCTACTGGGGAATCGAATACCGTTTAACCCATCACAAGTTTGTGATTCTCTCATGGTTAACTTTCTCCTAAACATGTTTTCTATCACTCTCCATCAGAACATGACCCTATGTTTTCTCCTCCATGTCCATTTTTCATACTTGGAATCCTAGTATGGGTTAACTCGGGTGACCTTTGTACTTATCTTTCTTTATTTTAAAGTTATTGTTTTACCGACCCTTGTTCCGATGTGGGACTTTCAAGGATGTTTCCAAGCCCAATTTTAAAATTGCGAGGATGCAATTCCCAAAAGGGGGGAAGGATGTAACACCCCAGGTAAATAAAGAATATGTCATCTTTATATTTATCTATATTTGGGAGTCAAATATTAATATTACTTTAAAGGGGATTCTATACTCGATGGAGTACCCAACACGCAACAACGAGTTTCTTGGGAATCTTACGTTGCACTCTAATAATAAAATAATATTATTTTAAATGGTATTTAATATGTAGCCGTTGTATTTGTGGGAATGGATATAAATAACTAAAATATGATTATATATGTTTTTAAATGTTTTTACATTTACCCAATAAAAGATAAAGGCTTAAAATACGGAAAGAATTCAATTTTAGGCGTATATGCCCTAGTTTTCACTAAAGGTTCACTTATCGCCTTTTAATGGAGAACTGTCATTAAATATAGTTTTGATCACTCTTATAAATTCTTTTGGACCAAATAAAACTCTTCTTTAGAATCAGGACATTAAATTTTACTTTGTGTAATTTTTTGGTATTTTTTTGGATAAAGTTCATTTTTTAATGAATAGTGTAAAATGTTGTATTTTAATTAAAAACCTCTTTTTAATATAATTTATTTTTATAATTAGATTATATTTTGAATTGGTTTTAAAGTGAAATTAGAAAATATTTTTACCATTAAATCCAATAGTGGTCGTTGGAATTAATTTCACTTTGAAATCAGACTTAAACTAGTGTCAATCTTTTGATACTTATTGTTTTATAAAAACACGCTATTTTCTCTGACAGCGGGAATTAATTATTAAATTAATTAATGTGACATATATGTTTTGAATTTTGTAAAATAGACTTCATTTTTGAATTCGTAATATCAAATATAGCTTAGGGTGAATTTTTGGTAATTTTCTGAAAAACTTCAATTTTTGATGAATAGTGAAACCACTAAGTGGTACTTATAAAGACTGATTTTCTGTTTAAATGAAATTTTGCCATCATTGTGTTTTGAATTTCAAAACTCCACCATACATGGTTGACATTAAGAAGTAAAATGTGGTTCAATGGGATAAAAATAATTTTTTGGTGAATAGTAACTTATTAAGTTCTTAATCGCGAGTAGTGGTAATTAGGGTAGTTTAAGGTATAAATAATGCTTTAATAATATTAAATGACCTAGAAACATGTCCCAACCTTATTGGTTGTGTCATGGCAGACCAAGACAAGCCATGGGTCAACTTGGGGACCCCATGGAGACACTTTGGTTGGGAAATGACATAAATAACTTTTTATTTAATGTAAAAGTAAAAATGACACAAACATAATATGTTTTACAAAAACAATTTTTACATGGGGTTATAAAGATCAGATTTTTGATTATAAATAGTCATTGGAAAGCTAAAACTATTTACTACACCATAGTATTTTTTTTATAATTTGTAGACATTATATAAATTAAATTATTTATGACATAATAATGATGCAGTGATGACATCATTATTTGACGATTTAAATAAAATGGAAAGATAATGTAACATCTATGAACTACACATGTCCAAAACCAATTGGATGAGTGGATTTAGAACCCTTATCACCTTATCCACGAATTATATCAATGTGGGACCTTTTAAAACCGAAACACATTTTCCAATAAAGTAATATTTCCTTACTTTCCAAAAGTGCCCCTCCTCTCCTCTTATAATAGGCCCCCACCTCTACCTCATTTCACACACTCCACAAGCCTTTTTCTCTGCCAACACCAGCCCATTTACTCTCTCCACATCCCTCTCCTCATCCTAGGGGATTCCCTTTGGGCATAATCCTTTCAAAGGAATCCTTTAGGCTCAAATCAAAAGGAGTTACACTTTTAAAGGTAATTCATTCTCTCTTGTTCATTTGTTTTATTTTGCTTCTCCAACCCTCTAAACTCTTTTTATTTACTTCTTTTGTAACAACAACAGAATCTCCAATATACTAGGATGTTTTTATAAGATTTATTTGAGCTACACTCTCACACAACTACATCAAATGGTTAAAGAACATACGTTTTCCGTGGATGGCGAAATTCTGCCTCCCGAAACGATGATTGTTCAATACTCATTTAACACCTTAAAAGGTGGCCATTATGATGTCACTATTTTTATATATGATATATAATATGTTTATTGTTTTTCTTTAAGCTTCTGTATTTTTCATTTTGGGCATACCTTTATGGTTTCCATTGTGGTTAAACATGATATCATCATTTAAGGAAGTGCGGACTACCGCCCCCTCAAAGTGATGTGATTCGTTAATGCCATATGTGGGACGTGTAAAGGATGGATTTAAAGTTATTATATATGATGTTATACTGGAATTATAATATATCTCTATATCATTATTATTTCGTTCCATTAAATAATGAGATAGAAATGAAAGTAGCGTTCATGCGTACGTATGGCTTACCGTCTCCATGAACGGTGCATTTCATTTCTTATCCACAAATGTAATGTACTATTAAAAGTATATGTATATAATGGATATATATAATGAATGATACTTCTAAATGATGAATATAATTCTGGAATTAAAATATACATACCTCTCATTTAATTTTAATTCCATTAATATGACAAAGAAATGAAAGTAGCGTTCATGCGTACGTACGGCTTACCATCTCCATGAAAGGTGCATTTCATTTCTTAACCCTAAATGATTATATAATATTATAAATACATGTATATGCTGGATATATATGATACATATTATATCCAAATCGGGAATTTCATTCTGGATATAAAGAACCTTTGACCACATGAACAACATGTAAATTGTAAGAAGTCCACTTTCGACTTAAGAACCAAATATTGATAAAATATAAATTATTAACTTAAATGGTTACATAATGTTTTTAACATGGCAATAATTGATATAAAAGGAATAATGAACTTTAAAAAGGTTCTTAATGAAGTATAAATTAACTCAAGTTTATTATTTAGGACGTTAAAGAACGATCGAGTCAAGTCGGACCTGAGGTAAGGGACTTCGTCTCAATCTCCTTTCATTGAGGCATATTTCGTTTTATACACAACTTTCTTTTATACGGTGTATAAACCCCCTTTTACTTTTACTTTTATACAAAAGGAATCTTTTTCTACAAAGCGTTTTACAAAACGACAAAAAGGAATGTTTCTTTTAACATACGCGGCGACAAAGACCTTTTCAGCCGCCGCGAGTATTATTTGGTCTTTGGCTTCCTCATCAAGCCGTAATGTTTTTAGAATAAAATAAATACCATATACTCTTTTATGTATTTTGGTATTGAAAATGGTTTTGAAAAAGTATTCTATTATTTCAATATATTTATGATATAATGTGATTGAAATGTGGAAATGTTATCATTCCTTTATATTGGTTTTATGTTTTATGATTTTATATTGGTACTTGGTCATTTTAATGGGTGGTTACGTTATAAACCATATAACGGGTGGTGCCGTGAATACCAGGACGGGTGGTTACATTATAACCTCCAATGCATTGGGTATGGATGTCGACCGTATGGCTATTCCATTAAGTATGTATGGAAATTGGCCGTATGGCTATTCCATTAAGTGATATGTGTGGAAGTCGACCGTATGGTTATTCCACTTAAGTATGTTTATGTCCCAAGTTACCTTTATATATGTTATGTGTCCTTTATATGGTTTTTATGGTAATACTTTGGTTACAAAAAGATAAGTAATGATATTTTATTCAGTGAAGAGTTTTTACTACTTCATAAAGGTGAAAAGTATTACCGTGATAAAGTATACATGGTTTACTATTTGTATTGATAAACTAACAGTTTTTATTCTTTGTGTATCCATTACAGAGTTTTTATGCTCATCCCAAGTTTTTGAAATGTTTTTCACAGGACTTAGTATGGAATAGGGTCAAGGATGGGATCAAGGAAAGTCATGCTACCTAAAACATGAAACTAGACATGTTTCTTTTTAAGAATTTTTATTTTATGGAAATTTAGTAGAAGCGACTACTTTGTAATCTTTTGAGATGTAATAGTTATGTCCTAATTTTCTAAAACTATAAACCTGAAATGATCCTCAATGTGAATTATTCATTTAATTCAGTTTTAAGTAAGGTTTAAGGCTGGGGCCTTATAGGTGACCTTTCCCTATCTGTAGACTTTTTGTATCGGTAGGCTCGTCTGACAGTAACCTTCTTATATCGGTAAGCTTAGTATATCGGTAAGCTTGTCTGACGGAAACCTTCTTACATCGGTAAGCATAGTATATCGGTAACCTTCCACGTATTGGTAGACTTTTTCTATAATGGTAACCTTTTGAGTATCGATAGACTTCTTCTGTAATGGTGACCGTTTTCTTATTTATGTATTCTTTTAATAGAATGAGTTAAGTTAGAATATATTCATCCAGTAACCTTATTCCTTGAAGATAATATAAATAATATAACAAATTAATATGTGCATGATGTTCATAAATACTGAAATAATTAATTTAACCATTAATAAATATAGGAACTACCAAACTATAATTGATCATAATTGGTATTATCAATATACTATTTAGCAAAGTTGATATTATGGAAATAAGAGTTCAACTAATTTTCCCAGAGGGTTCAACAATCTCCCCCTTTTGGATAATCACAACTTTTGCTGAAGTATTCATAAAATTAAAAATAGTATCAGAGGAATGAATAAAAATTTCTTAGAAAAAAAACTTTAAAACAAAGTTCTCATAATAAAATTGTGTGTTGTTATTAGTGTTCTCCCATATCCCCATAGCATATATTGCATTTTCTCCCCCTTTGGATTACTTCTCATTTATCATCCCATATGATTTTCTCTCCCCCTTTCATGAAAATTTTAAAACAAGAGGCTCATTTTCTCCCCCATTATTTTCTCCCCCTTTGTGATTAACAAAAAGAAGGGTAGGAGAGAAAAGAAAAAGTAGAGAATACAAGAGAATTTTCACGAAGGTACAATAGATACATTGAGAAAATTAAAAGTTTATAAATACAAGAGAATACTATAAAACAGGACCTATAATCACTCAATCCTCCTCTAGAACATGTGTCTTTCTCTTAGGATCAGTAGAGTTTTTTGGAATAGGTGAAGGCACAATTGGTGGTTCAGCTACAGAAACTGTACCGTATCTGAAATCTGTATTCCTCTAAGTGATCATTGATGTCAAGCTCCTGATGTCTTGAACTGGATTCAAGTGAGGGGTACTCCTAGAGGCAGATATAGGAAGGGTAGGAGGTACAATTATAGGTCTTGCATCCACATGCAATAAGGGAAGCAGCAAGTTCCCGAATTCCATAATAATGCTTTTTCCTATCTCCATTGCAGACACAAAATCATCTCAATTTTCAATGAATTTGTCCAAGGCAGGAGTAAGCTCTCTAAGCTTAATAACCTGTTCTCTGAAGGCTTGGTTCAATGGAGGTAACGTCAGATTTTCAATCAAAATCATGAAATGGGTTTTCATTTTTTTCTTGGTATAAACGTTCTCGAAATAAGTGTCCACCATATTCTTGATTGCCTCTTGACAAGCAGTAGCTTCCCGCAGGTGATCACGAACAAAACTACTAACATCCCTAGTGGTAGCAAGAATCTGAGTATCTGATGCACCACTGGGACTAGACATAGCCAATTCTTCCTGAATAATAGTGGGGATCTAGTCAAGGTTCATTCTTGTGCTAGATGAGGGAAGAGGTTTCATTGAGAAGGCCACTGTCTCCTTGAAAGATTGAGTCAGACTACTAACTACCTTCTGAACAAGTTCGACCTGGCTGTTCAGATTTTCATTGACTGACTTCTTAAAGGCCTCAAAAACTTCCACAAATTTCTTGGCCACTTCTTTGATATATCAAATGTTAGAGTTTACTTGAGTTTGAGAGCTATCCATGGTAGTCAGAGAAGCAATTGATTATCTCAAAACAACTACAGCACCTATCCAACTCTCAATCTGAGTGTGGCACACTTTAATTTCATCCATCATTTCTTTAAAAGGACTGGATACACCATATCCAATGGATAACTGAAGGGTTGACTCCATGCTTTTTATCTCTTCAACCGTACTTTTCTTCATATCTACCACTGATTCCCTTATTGCTTCGTTCAATTCAGCTTTTAAGGACTCAAGGTCCTCCTTGGTTGCCACATTTTCAGCCACAGTGGGAAGGGTAACTGATTCCTTTTGCGGTTGGTCTTCCTCATCAGAATCTCTATATGAAAGTCCATGAATCATATATCCTGGATCTGATGTCCAACCTTCAATGTAATATAGCACCGATACTGAGCCAAGATTCTCCCACTCACTTGTAAAATTCTCCTAGGTATCTCTTCCAACTGTTCTTCCTGAGGTAATTTTTCAATTTCCTCTTCAACTGCGGCAGATTAAATAGCCATTTTACATGATGTCTCAAGAAATTCCTCAACAACAGATGCTAATTCTGCTTCCTGATCAGGTACTATATTGAAGGTACTGTCTATAAGAGGGCTTAAACTAAGCTCTTTTTCTTCATTTTCTTCATCATCTACTTCACAAGAAGCCTCCTTTTCTCCATTAACATCATGATCTGATTTGGTTGCCTCATCCTCCTTAGAGGTGTCCTTGAAAACATACTAGCATGCTTATTCTCCTTCTTCTATAGTCTCTGTATCGCTGTCCTTCAAGACAGTTTCTCTCTTTGGTAGTTCTTTTGGAGGGCTAGCTCCTCCATAAGATATAACTTGATGCACAAGACTAGGGGGTAAGTCTGGGTCTCCTCCTTCCTCTACTGATGTCTCTTCCCCCTCAACTTCAACTTCACTATAGACTGGTTCTGGCTCATCTAGTCCATGACTAGGATCTCTCACATTCTTTGGTCTAGTGGGATGATCCACATGAGTATACTTGCCATAGAATTTTCCATCATCATTAATCCATGATTTCTTCCAAGGGTTCCAGCTGACTTTCATAAACATACACACAGTCCTGGTGAGGCAAAAATTATCCTTAACTACAACAGTTTCATCCAGAGGTCCAGCCACCTCCTTTGTCTTCAACATAATAGAAAATAACTTTGACAAGAACAGTGCATTTGACTTAGACTTCGGTCTAGTCATATACTCAATCTGAATCAAGATCAATCTACATAGATTTACCTTAACTCCATCCTTCAACAGATGTAGAAAATAAATTTCTGAGAATCATAGTGTAGTAAAGTCTCCTCTCCTTGGACTAATTACATGTTGAATAAATTTGAAAAGTATTCTGTCCTCCCCTTTCATCTCTGCAGCAATGACCTTTCAAGGGGTTCCATTTCCTGTCAGCTCTAACAAAGCATATTCATACATAAACATATCACTGGCTGAGGGAAAATATTTTTAATTTAAAGCACAATCTCCTTCATGCTAAACTCTTAAGTTCCCATCCCATTCTAATGAAGTAAAAGAAACTTCATGTCCATTCACATAAGAAATCATTATTCTTTCTTCCTCAGACTTTTCAAAATTAACCAATTAGTAGAACTATTTCACCAGTCCTGGATAATAAGGTTCATTGTTGATCGCAAAGCACTCAGTATAACCTTGTTCTTATAAAACCTTAATAACCAAGGACTTTCTCTCCATGATCCATTCTGCACACACTTCTTTCTCAACGATAATCTCTCACCTTAAGAGATGCGGGTTTACTAGATTTCTTCGAGCTACACTTCTACTTCCACTTCCACTGGTACTAGCATTCATTTTTTACTTTCTGTCATTTCGCTTGCGGCTCATCACTCGCATATGTAACCTGGGGACTCTTGACGTCGGCCATTACAGATTTGAGGTTTAGGGTTTTGCATCTTGAGAGGTTTAGGTTTGAGGGATTTGGCCAGATGAGTTTGCGGCGAGATTGAGTGAAGTCTAATATCGGGTTTTAATATCATTTAGGATTCACAAATAAAATAAATCCTTAAAAAAACTTTCGATGTCTCGGCCTTACATACAGAAGATTAATACAGCTTGAGATGCACAAAAGGTGAGGTCTCTTAATGGTGAGATCTCTAAAGGTGAGGTCTCCTAACGGGGAGGTCTCCTAAGGGTGAGGTCTCCTAACGGTGAGGTCACCTAACGGTGAGGTCTCCTAACGGTGAGGTCTCTTAACGGTGAGGTTTCTCTAATGGTTTTAAGAATAAGTTATCATTCCTAATTCATGTCTAATGAAACATAAACTTTCTAAACTTAAATGATTAGTGAAAATATCAGCTAATTGGAGTTCGGTGCCTATAAATTCAAGAGTTATATCACCTCTTTGATAATGATATATTAGAAAGTAGTGTCTATCATCAATGTGTTTAGTTCTAGAGTGAGACACAGTGTTATTAGAGATTTTGATCGCACTAGTGTTGTCACAGTTGATTGAAACATGTTTAAAATTAAATCCATAGTCCAGTAATGTGTGTTTCTTCCACAGAATCTCTGCACAGTAACTACCAGCAGCTATATACTCTGCTTCATTAGTAAACAATGCAATTGAGTTCTATTTTTTACTACACCATGATACTAGGGATTATCCAATTAAATGACATGTTCCAGATTTGCCCTTTCTATCTAACTTGCGTCTAGAAAAGTCAGCATCTGAATAACTTATTAAATCAAATTATTGTTCTTTTGGGTAGAACATTCCAAAATTAGTAGTACTTTTATGATATTTGAATATCTTTTTAAGAGAAAGTAAGTATTACTCTTTAGGGTTATCATGAAATCTAGCACAAATACATACACTAAAAATTATATTAGGTCAACTAGAAGTAAGATAAAGTAGACTCCCAATCATACCTCTATAATTAGTTTGATCAACTGGTTTACCTGTTTCATCAATATCCAATTTACAGGTGGTACTCATAGGTGTATTACTTCCCCTAATACTATCCAAACCAAAATGTCTTAATAATTCTTTAGTATATTTACTTTGAATTAAAATAATACCTTCTTTAGTTTGAAATATTTGAAATCCAAGAAAGTATTTAAGCTCTCTCATTAAGCTCATTTCAAACTCATTCTGCATAACCTTTGAAAAATCAGTACATAAAGAATTTTTCAAAGATCCAAAAATAATATCATCAACATAGATTTGTACTATTAAAACATCTTTTGAAATTATTTTTATTAAAAGAGTGGGATAAGAAATTCCTTTTGAAAATCCTTTTGAAAGAAGAAAATTTTTAAGTCTTTCATACCAAGCTCTTGGAGCTTGTTTTAAACCATATAAAACTTTAGAATGTTTAAAAACATGATTTTGAAAGTGAGGATTTTAAAAACCATGTGGTTGTTCTAAAAAAACATCTTTAACAATAAAACCATTTAAAAAAGAAATGTTCACATCAATTTGATATAAATTGAAATTTAGATGTGATGAAAAAGAAAGTAATATCCTAATAGCCTCTAATCTAGCTACAGGAGCAAAGGTTTCTTCATAGTCAGTTCCTTCTTCTTGATTGTAACCTTTTTCAACTAGTCTAGCTTTGTTTCTAATGATGTTTCCAGGTTCATCAACTTCGTTTCTAAACACCCACTTTGTTCCTATGGTCAAAGTGTCTTTAAGTCTTTCTTCTAATTCCCAGACTTTATTTCATTCAAATTTATTTAGTTCTTCTTGCATATCTATTACCCAGAATTCATCATTGATAGCATCATTGATATTTTTAGGTTCTAACTATGAAATAAAAGTTTGATGTTTAACTTGATTTTTTAGAGAAGCTCTAGTATGTTTTATTCTAACTAGATTACCCACAACAATATCTAAAGGATGGCTCTTTTGAATCCTAGTTGGTCTCAAAAACGTAGGACTACAGATTTCAGGTTCATCAACAGGTTGGGAGTCAACAGAAGCAGGTTCTGGAAAATTTCCAGAACTGGATGTTTTAACTATGGGTTCACTGTCTTTATCATTAAGGTTCAATATAGAGAGATCATCTTCAAGATTTTCAAGAGAGGACTTGGGTTCATGTAGATCAGTTTCATCAAATTTGATGTGAAAAAATTCCTCTACACATTTGGTTGTTTAATTGAAAACTCTATAGGCTTTTCTAGAAGTAGATTAACCTAGGAAAATTCCTTCATCACTCTTGGATTCAAACTTGTCAAGATTGTCTTTGGTATTGATAATAAAGACTTTTCAACCAAAAAATCTGAAGTAGTTAACCTTAGGTTTCCTATGGTTCCACAACTCAGTAGGGGTCTTCTTAAGAATAGGTCTGATTAAGACTCTATTGATAATATAACAAGCTGTATTGACAGCATCAGCCAAAAAATAAATAGCTAGGTCATACTCATTGATCATGGTTCTAACAATTTCCTGAAGGGTTCTATTTCTCCTTTCTACTACACCATTTTGATGAGGTGTCCTAGGGGCAGAGAAATTGTGACTATAGCCACTGTGTTAGTAGTAGGATTCAAACTCATGATTTTCAATCTCACGACCATGATCACTTCTCAAGGTTTTGATCTTAGGCCCACTATGATTTTCTACAGACATGTAATATTTAACAAAGTAAGAACAGGCTTCACGTTTGTAAGCTAGAAAATATACCCAATTATATCTAGAATAGTCATCTACTAGAACATAGTCATAGTGCTTCCCATTTAAACTAGAAACTCTAGAAGGTCCAATAAAATCCATGTGAACCAACTCGAGAGGATGAGAAGTTGACACTTATTTCTTTAATATGA
Organism: Viscum album; assembly: GCA_963277665.1. Taxonomy (NCBI): domain Eukaryota; kingdom Viridiplantae; phylum Streptophyta; class Magnoliopsida; order Santalales; family Viscaceae; genus Viscum; species Viscum album. Next base: position 1,066,334,498 of record OY728157.1, on the reverse strand, counting down.
AAGAAACATTATGTTTCTTTCCCTTTTGAAAGGGATTACAAAATTAATCTACTGGGAATTCAGGTTTTGGAAAGTCTCTAATTAAATTCTTCATAGTAAGTTTTCTAAGTGAATGTACATTACAGTGTCCTAATATTCTGTTCCAAAGCCAAGACTCTTTATGAAAAGCATTTAAACAAGTAATATTTTTCTTTTCTAAAGAATTCATATCTACAGCATAATCATTTTCATTTCTTAAGGTAGAGAATACTAAAACATTTTTAGAATTAAAAACATTACAAGAATCATTTTCAAATTTAACATAAAAACCATCATCACATAACTGAGAAATAATTAACAAATTATATTTAATCCCATCAAAAAATAGAACTTTATAAATTAATACTGAGTCAGTGTTACCAATCTAGCCTAAACTGATGATTTTTCCTTTTGAGTTATCACCAAATGTGACAAACCCTCCATCAACTTTTACTAAACACTTGAAGCATGAGAAGTCTCCTGACATATGTCTTGAACATCCACTGTCCAAATACCAAGTCTTTCTATAGGATCTCTTTAAGCAGGTTCCCTACAAAACTGATTGAGATATGAAATGATTTTGGTACCCAGATCTTCTTGGGTCCAGACAGGTTAGACAATAAAACATTAGGTACCCATATTTGTCTAATGGGTCTCATAAGATTTCTAGAGTCAATAGATTTTGATAGACAAACCTTATTAAATCCATAACTATGAATATAACTAGTTGAAGCATATGAAGTTCTAAAACTAGCTACATTCTGTACAGATTTAGGAATGAATCTAGTTTTGGTAATTTTCCTTTGTCAAGGTTGGTATCCTATACCAGTAGTGTATCTAGGTGTTATTTGCTTACCTAGCATCTGAGTAAGAGTATCTTTTCCTTTGGTAAATTTCTCTAAGTCTTTCTTGAGTTTCTCATTAGATAATTTCAGTTCAGTGTTTTCTTTATGCAACTGAGTATTCTTTTCCATTTCAATATCAAGATCAGATTTATGTTTAACAGTTAAAGCATACTGTTTCTTTAAACCTTTCTATTTGTCTTTCATCTAATTATAGGTTTCTTCTAACATATCACAATATTCAAATAGATCATATTTTGACATGTTAGCAGAGTCAGTATCATCTTCAGAATAATAAGAATTTAAAGCAGGAGTTTCAGCTGTTACCTCAGAAGTGTTTGTCAAAAAACACATGTTTTCGTTATTTCTTTGTTTAGTTTCAGAAACTTCAGATTCAGTGGAACTATCCTCAGAAGCACTCCAAGTAGCCTTCATGGCTTTCTTAAACTTGTTTTCCATGTATTCATACTTCTTTATTTATTTCAACTTTGGACAGTCTTCTTTTATGTGTCCCTTTCTGTTGCACTCATAGCAGACAACTTCATCTGATTTGTTAGATTTCTTCCAATCCTTTTTCCAAGGACCCTTGATGACATAATTACCTTTGTAATTTGATTTTCTGAAAAACTTCTTCTTTCTATAAAATTTCTTAAACCTTCTGGCAATGTGAGCCATCTTAACTTCACTATCAGAAACACATTCACTATCTTTATAGCTTGAACTCTCATTTATAGCTTGTTGTTTCTCCTTACCCTTGTTCTTTGAGGTTGAAGATTTGAAAGCAACAGACTTTGTTTAGGTTCATCATATTCTTCTTTGTTCACCTTACGTTCTTCTTCATACATCATCAATTTTCCAATTAGTTCCTTGAATGGTAGTTCACCTATATCACACGATTCTCTAATTGAGATAGAAGTTCCACTCCATCTTTCAGGTAGACATCTCAGAATTCGCATAATTTGATTCTTTGATGGAACATCCTTTCCCAGTGAGATCACTGTGTTGACAATTTCATTGAACCTGAGATACATGTCAGAAATGGGTTTATCTTAATTCATATTAAAATTATCATACTTAATAGTATAAGTGTTCAATCTCATTTCTTTAACATTAGTTGTTCCTTCTTGAGAAACGGCTATGGTATCCCAAATTTCACAAGCAGTTTTACAAGCATATATTCTATTAAATTCCTCATCTCCTAAAGCACAGTACAAATCATTCATGGATTTACAATTATTATTGTAGTCTATCTTAGTATCATCATTCCAAGTAGATTTAACAGTAGTTGGTATTTTATATTCTGATTCTATAGCAGTCCAAATATCAAAACCCATGCTCTCTAAATTAATTTTCATCCTGATTTTCCACTGATCATAGATAGTTCCATTGAAAAATGGTGGTCTATTGGTAGCAACACCTTCAATTATATTATCCATGATAGCTTACTTAAAGAAAAGATTTTAAAGAGATAAATATTTATAAATAACAGAAATTTTAAGACCATTAAAATACTACTAAAATCACAGTTGAAAAACAGAGTACTTTAGAATATATTTTAAAACCTATGATACCAAATGTTGGTCGGAGTGTACAATCAAGAGGGGTGAATTGAGTTCCAATTAAAATTTATGTTTAAAAAACTTTGTCTTCAAATCCACCAAATAGAACACAGAATTAAACTATTGTGAATTTATATCAAAATAATGGTTCTGTTAGGTTCATAAAGGATTGATTATCTCCCCGTTAATCAAATCAGAATAATTGATTAACCTTTGAAACTAACTTAATTATTTACAACTAATATAAACACTTGCGAGTTTAATTATCAAAGAGACTTTAAAACAATTTTTCTTTTAAAGTAGTTTGCAGCGGAATAAAAATAACATTGAAAATAAATAAGCACAACAGATTTAGCCAAGAGGTTCAGTCTCAAGCTGAGACTTAGTCCTCTCAAAACATTATATAATAGTGATCCACACCCTGGATTGGGGTTTACAACAGTATATAACTGTCCATTTCCAAGACCTCTACCACTGTTATTCGTGGGAACAAAAACAATAGTTGCAGCTGTCCAGGTCACACATGACCTCTACCACTGTTATTCGTGGGAAACAAACACAATAGAAAACCAGCTGTTCTGGTCACGCATGACCCCTACCACTATCCCAGTGGGAAATAAAGGATATAAGAGTTTGATAGAGGACTTACAGATCCTCCAGTTAAAGTAAAGGAGACAGTGTGTGTGTAAAATATAGTAGATGACACACACTACTCAAAATGTAAAAAGTAAATCACAGAGGAAAAGATTTAGAGTTTAGAAATGGAATTAGTGATTGCAGTGTAGCTCTAGAATCCTTTGGATTGATCAGAATTGGTTCTTAGTCCTATTTTGTTTTTTTTTCTGAAAACAGAGTTTTGTCTACTTCCTTGACTTCCAGGTTCAAAGATAGAGAAAAAATTAGTCGATGAAGTTCTTGTGTGGATGTTCTCGTTCTCAACTCTTCACTGGTATGCTGTAATGAATGAGTTCTTTGTGGAAGTTTAGTCGTCTCTTTGCATTCACACTCGGTTGTTCTTTCAGCACACCTTGTGTTATGTATGTCTCTGTGTATTCGTCTATACATTCCTACTTCAGCAACAACACATCCTTCTTTCATTTAAAGAATGAGCTATAGCAAAAGAAATGATTTCTTTCAACAGGAACGAGGTACGGTTCCCTGACATCCAACAACACACATTAATTAAATGTAAGTGTATTAAAATATAACTGATATGACTGTTGGGTCGATTAAATAATGATAAAGAAATTAAAGTAGTGTCGGAATCTCTAGAACGGTAGGTTTGGGTATTAGTAGCCTTGGTAGCGGTAGCCTTGAGTAACGGTAGCCTTGAGTAATGGTAGCCTTTCTATCAGTAGCCATATGTGTAACGGTAGACTTCATGTATCGGTAGTCTTGCTTGTATAAGTGGGCTTTCACATATCGGTTGGCTTTGCCTAACGGTGACCTTTCCATATCTGTAGACTTTTTGTATCGGTAGGCTCGTCTGACGGTAACCTTCTTATATCGGTAAGCATAGTATATCGGTAAGCTTGTCTGACAGAAACCTTCTTATATCGGTAAGCATAGTATATCGGTAACCTTCCACGTATTGGTAGACTTTTTCTGTAATGGTAACCTTTTGAGTATCGGTAGACTTGTTCTGTAACGATGACCTTTTTCCTATTTAAGTATTCTATTGATAGAATGAGTTAAGATAGAATATATTCATCCAGTAACCGTATTCCTTGAAGATAATATAAATAATATAACAAATTAATATGTGCATGATGTTCATAAATACTGAAATAATTAATTTAACCATTAATAAATATAGGAACTACCAAACTATAATTGATCATAATTGGTATTATCAAAATACGATTGAGAATAGTTGATATAATGGAAATAGGAGTTCAACTAATTTGCCCAGAGGGTTCAACAATCTCCCCCTTTTGGATAATCACAACTTTTGCTAAATTATTCATAAAATTAAAAATACTATCAGAGGAATGACTAAAAATTTCTTAGAAAAAAAAATTTAAAGCAATGTTATTATAATAAAATTTTGTGTTGTTATTATTGTTCTCCCATATCCCCATAGCATATATTGCATTTTCTCCACCTTTGGTATACTTCTCATTTATCTTCCCATATGATTTTCTCTCCACCTTTCATGAAAATTTTAAAAAAAGAGGCTCATTTTCTCCCCCATTATTTTCTCCCCCTTTGTGATTAACAAAAATAAGGGTAGGAGAGAAAAGATAAAGTAAAGAATACAAGAGAATTTTCATGAAGGTACAATAGATACATTGAGAAAATTAAAAGTTTAGAAATACAAGATAATCCTATAAAAAAATATCTAGAATCACTCAATCCTCCTCTGGAACATGTGTCTTTCTCTTAGGATCAGTAGAGGTTTTCAGAATAGGTGAAGTCACAATTGGTGGTTCAGCAACAAAAATTGTACCGTATCTGAAATCTGTATTCCTCTAAGTGACCATTGGTGTCAAGCTCCTGATGGCTTCAAATAGAGTCAAGTGAGGGGTACTCCCAAAGGCAGATACAAGAAGGGTACGAGGTACAATTACAGGTCTTGCATCCACATGCAAGAAGGGAAGCAGCAAGTTCCTGAATTCCATAATAATGATTTTTCCTATCTCCATTGCAGACACAAAATCATCTCAATTTTCAATGAATTTTTCCATGGCCGGAGTAAGCTCTCTATGCTTACTAACCTGTTCTCTAAAGGCTTGGGTCATTGGAGGTAACATCATATTTTCAATCAAAATCATGAAATGGTTTTTCATTTTTTTTCTTGGTATAAACGTTCTCAAAATAAGTGTCCACTATATTCTTGATTGCCTCTTGACAAGCAGTAGCTGCCCGCAGGTGATCACGAACAGAACTACTAACATCTTTAGTGGTAGCAAGAATCTGAGTATCTGATGCACCACTGGGACTGGACATAGCCAATTCTTACTGAATAATAGTGCGGATCTGGTCAAGGTTCAATCTTGTGCTAGATGAGGGAAGAGGTTTCATTGAGAAGGCCACTGTCTCCTTGAAAGATTGAGTCAGACTACTAACTACCTTCTGAACAAGTTCATCTTGGCAGTTTAGATTTTCATTGACTAACTTCTTAAAGGCCTCAAAAACTTCCACAAATTTCGTGGCCACTTCATTGATATATCGAATGTTAGAGTTTACATGAGTTTGAGAGCTATCCATGGTAGTCAGAGAAGCAATTGATTGTCTCAAAGCAACTACAGCTCCTATCCAACTCTCAATCTGAGTGTGGCACACTTTAATTTCATCAATCATTTCTATCAAAGGACTGGATACACCATATCCAATGGATAACTCAACGGTTTACTCCACTCTTTTTATCTCTTTAACCATACTTTACTTCATATCTACCACTGATTCCCTTATTGCTTCGTTCAATTCATCTTTTTAGGACTCAAGGTCCTCCTTGGTTGTCACATTTTCAGCCATAGTGGGTAGGGTAACTGATTCCTTTTGCAGTTGGTCTTCCTCATAAGAATCTCCATATGAAAGTCCATGAATCATATATCCTGGATCTGATGACCAACCTTCAATGTCATATAGCACCGATACTGAGCTAAGATTCTCCCACTCACTTGGAAAATTCTCTTAAGGTATCTCTTCCAACTATTCCTCCTGAGGTAATTATGCAATTTCCTCTACAACTGCGGCAGATTCAATAGCCATTTTCCATGATGGCTCAAGAACGTCCTCAACAACAGATGATACTTCTGCTTCCTGATCAGGTACTATATTGACTGTACTGTCTATAAGAGGGCTTAAAAAAAGCTCTTATTCTTAATTTTCCTCATCATCTACTTCACAGGAAGCCTCCTTTTGTCCATTAACATCATGATCTGATTCCTTTGCCTCATCCTCCTTAGTGGTGTCATTGACAACATACTAGCATGCTTATTCTCCTTCTTCTATAGTCTCTGTATCACTATCCTTCAAGATAGTTTCTCTCTTTGGTAGTTCTTTTGGAGGGCTAGATGCTCCATAATATATAACTTGATTCACAAGACTAGTGGGTAAGTCTGGGTCTCCTCCTTCCTCTATTGATGTCTCTTCCTCCTCAGCTTCAGCTTCACTATAGACTGGTTCTGGCTCATCTAGTCCATGACTAGGATATATGACATTCTTCGGTCTAGTGGGATGATCCACATGAGTATACTTTCCATAGAATTTTCCATCATCATTAATCCATGATTTCTTCCAAGGGTTCCAGCTGACTTTCATAAACTTACACACAGTCCTGGTGAGGCAAAAATTATCCTTAATTACAACAGTTTTCATCTTGAGGTCCAGCTACCTCCTTGTCTTCAACATAATAGAAATTAACTTTTAGAAGAATAGTGCATTTGACATAGACTTCGGTCTAGTCATATCCTCAATCTGAATCAAGATCAATCTACACAGATTTACCATAACTCCATCCTTCAACAGATGTAGCAAATAAATTTCCTAGAATATTAGTGTAGCAAAGTCTCCTCTCCTTGGACTAATACATGTTGAATAAATTTGAAAAGTAATTTGTCCCCCCCTTTCATCTCTGCAGCAATGACCTTTCAAGGGGTTCCATTTCCTGTCAGCTCTAACAAAGCATATTCATACTTAAACATATCACTGGTTGAGGGAAAATATTTTGAATATAAAGCACAATCTCCTTCATGCGAAACTCTTAAGTTCCCAACCCATTCCAATGAAGTAAAAGAAACTTCATGTCCATTCACATAAGAAATCATTCTTCTTTCTTCCACAGACCTTTCAAAATGAACCAATTAGTAGAACTATTTCACCAGTTCTGGATAATAAGGTTCATTGTTGTTCACGAAGCACTCAGTATAACCTTGTTCTTCTAAAACCATAAGAACCAAGGACTTGCTCTCCATGAGCCATTCTGCACACACTTCTTTCTCAATGATAATCTCTCACCTTAAGAGATGCAGATTTATTGGATTCCTTTGAGCTACACTTCTACTTCCACTTCCACTGGTACTAGAATTCATTCGTTACTTTCTGTCATTTCACTTGCGGCTCATCACTCCCATCTGTAACCTGGGGTCTCTTGACGTGGGCCATTACAGATTCGAGGTTTAGGGTTTTGCATCTTGAGAGGTTTAGGTTGGAGGGATTTGACCAGATGAGTTTGCGGAGAGATTGAGTGAAGTCTAATATCGGGTTTTAATATCATTTAGGATTCACAAATAAAATAAATCCTTAAAAAGACTTTCGATGTCTCAGCCTTACATACAGAAGTTTAATACATCTTGAGATGCACCAATGGTGAGGTCTCTTAATGGTGAGGTCTCTAATGGTGAGGTCTCCTAACGGTGAGGTCTCCTAACGGTGAGGTCTCCTAACGGTGAGGTCTCCTAACGGTGAGGTCTCCTAACGGTGAGGTCTCTTAACGGTGAGGTTTCTATAATGGTTTTAAGAATAAGTTATCATTCCTAATTCATGTATAATGAAACATAAACTTTCTAAACATAAATGATTAGTGAAAATATCAGGTAATTGGAGTTCAGTGCCTATAAATTCAAGAGTTATATCACCTCTTTGATAATGATATCTTAGAAAGTAGTGTCTAACATCAATGTGTTTAGTTCTAGAGTGAGACACAGGGTTCTTAGAGATGTTGATCGCACTAGTGTTGTCACAGTTGATTGAAACATGTTTAAAATTAAATCCATAGTCCAATAAAGTGTGTTTCTTCCACAGAATCTGTGCACAGTAACTACCAGCAGCTATATACTCTGATTCAGTAGTAAACAATGCAACTGAGTTCTATTTCTTACTACACCATGATACTAGGGATTTTCCAAGTAAATGAAATGTTCCAGATGTTCTCTTTCTATCTAACTTGCATCTAGCAAAGTCAACATCTGAATAACTTATTAAATCAAAATATTGTTCTTTTGGGTAGAACATTCCAAAATTAGTAGTAATTTTATGATATTTGAAAATCTTTTTAATAGAAAGTAAGTATGACTCTTTAGGGTTATCATGAAATCTAGCACAAATACATACAATAAAAATAATATTAGGTCGGCTAAAAGTAAGATAAAGTAGACTCCCAATCATACCTCTATAATTAGTTTGATCAACTGGTTTACCAGTTTCATCAATATCCAATTTACAGGTGGTACTCATAGGTGTATTACATCCCCTAATACTATCCAAACCAAAACGTTTTAATAAATCATTAGTATATTTACTTTGAATTAAAATTATACCATCTTTAGTTTGAAAGTTTTGAAATCCAAGAAAGTATTTAAGCTCTCCCATTAAGCTCATTTCAAACTCATTCTTCATAAACTTTTAAAAATTAGTACATAAAGATTTTTTCAAAGATCCAAAAATAATATCATCAACATAGATTTGTACTATTAAAACATATTTTGAAATTATTTTTATAAAAAGAGTGGGATAAGAAATTCCTTTTGAAAATCCTTTTGAAATAAGAAAATTTTTACGTCTTTCATACCAAGCTCTTAGAGCTTGTTTTAAACAATATAAAACATTAGAATGTTTAAAAACATGATTTTGAAAGTGAGGATTTGAAAAACAATGTGGTTGTTCTACAAACACATCTTCATCAATAAAACCATTTAAAAAATAAATTTTCACATCCATTTGATATAACATGAAATTTAGATGTGATGAAAAAGCAAGTAATATCCTAATAGCCTCTAATCTAGCTACAGGAGCAAAGGTTTCCTCATAGTCAGTTCCTTCTTCTTGATTGTAACCTTTTGCAACTAGTCTAGCATTGTTTCTAATGATGTTTCCAGGTTCATCAACTTTGTTTCTAAACACCCACTTTGTGCCTATGGTCAAAGTGTCTTTAGGTCTTTCTACTAATTCCCAGACTTTATTTCATTCAAATTTATTTAGTTCTTCTTGCATAGCTATTACCCAGAATTCATCATTGATAGCATCATTGATATTTTTAGGTTCTAACTATGAAATAAAATTTTGATGTTCAACTTGATTTTTTAGAGAATATCTAGTATGTTTTAATCAAACTAGATTACCTACAACAACATCTAAAGGATGGATCTTTTGAATCCTAGTTGGTCTCAAAAACGTAGGACTAGAGATTTCAGGTTCATCAAAAGGTTGGGAGTCAACAGAAGCAAGTTTTGGAAAATTTCCAGAACTGGATGTTTTAACTATGGGTTCACTGTCTTTATCATTAAGGTTCAATATAAAGAGATCATCTTCAAGATATTCAAGAGAGGACTTAGGTTCATTGGATCAGTTTCATCAAATTTTATGTGAACAAATTCCTCCACACATTTGGTTGTTTTATTGAAAACTCTATAGGCTTTACTAGAAGTAGAGTAACCTAGGAAAATTCCTTCATCACTCATGGATTCAAACTTGTCAAGATTGTCTTTGGTATTGATAATAAAGACTTTTCAACCAAGAACTCTGAAGTAGTTAACCTTAGGTTTCCTATGGTTCCACAACTCATAAGGGGTCTTCTTAAGAATAGGTCTGATTAAGACTCTATTGATAATATAACAAGCTGTATTGACTGCTTCAGCCAAAAAATAAATAGCTAGGTCATACTCATTGAACATGGTTCTAGCAATTTCCTGAAGGGTTCTATTTCTCCTTTCTACTACACCATTTTTCTGAGGTGTCCTAAGGGCAGAGAAATTGTGACTATAGCCATTGTGTGAGTAGTAGGATTCAAACTCATGATTTTCAATCTCACGACCATGATCACTTCTCAAGGTTTTGATCATAAGCCCACTATGATTTTCTACAGACATGGAATATTTAACAAAGTAAGAATAGGCTTCACCTTTGTAAGCTAGAAAATATACCCAATTATATCTAGAATAGTCATCTACTAGAACATAGACATAGTGCTTCCCATTTAAACTAGAAACTCTAGAAGGTCCAAAAAATCCATGTGAACCAACTCAAGAGGATGAGAAGTTGACACTTATTCCTTTGATATGAAAGAAATGTTATATTGCTTTCCCTTTTGACAGGGATTTCAAACATTATCTACTGGGAATTCAGGTTTTGGAAAATCTCTAATTAAATTCTTCATAGTAAGTTTTCTAAGTGAATGTACATTATAGTGTCCTAATCTTCTGTTCCAAAGCCAAGACTCTTTATGAAAAGCATTTAAACAAGTAATATTTTACTTTGCTAAAGAATTCATATCTATAGCATAATCATTTTCATTTCTTAAGGCAGAGAATACTAAAACATTATTAGAATTAAATACATTACAAGAATCATTTTCAAATTTAATATAAAAACCATCATCACATAACTGAGAAATACTTAACAAATTATATTTAAGCCCATCAACAAATAGAACTTTATAAATTAATACTGAGTCAGTGTTACCAATCTAGCCTAAGATGATGATTTTTCCTTTTGAGTTATCACCAAAAGTGACAAACCCTCCATCAACTTTTACTAAACACTTGAAGCATGAGAAGTCTCCTGACATATGTCTTGAACATCCACTATCCATATACCAAGTCTTTCTACAGGATCTCTTTAATTAGGTTCCCTACAAAACTGATTTAGATATGAAATGATTATGGTACCCAGATCTTCTTGGGTCCAGACAGGTTAGACAATAAAAGATTAGGTACCCATATTTGTCTTATGGGTCTCATAAGATTTCTAGAGTCAACAGATTTTGATAGACAAACCTTATTAGATCCATAACTATGAATATAACTAGTTGAAGCATATGAAGTTCCATAACTAGCTACATTCTGTCTAGATTTAGGAATGAATCTAGTTTTGGTAATTTTCCTTTGTCAAGGTTGGTATCCTATAAGAGTATTGTATCTAGGTGCTATTTGCTTACCTAGAATCTGAGTAAGAGTATCTTTTCCATTGGTAAATTTCTCTAAGTCTTTCTTGAGTTTCTCATTAGATAATTTTAGTTCAGTGTTTTCTTTAAGCAACTACGCATTCTTTTCCATTTCAATATCAAGATCAGATTTATGTTTAACAGTTAAAGCATACTGTTTTTTTAAACCTTTGTATTTGTCTTTCATCTAATTACAGGTTTCTTCTAACATATCACAATATTCAAATAGTTCAGATTTTGACATGTTATCAGAGTCAGTATCATCTTCAGAATAATAAGAATTTAAAGCAGGAGTTTTAGCTGTTACCTCAGAAGTGTTTGTTATAAAAGACATGTTTTCCTTATTTCTGTGTTTAGTTTCAGAAACTTCAGATTCAGTGGAACTATCCTCAGAATCTCTCTAAGTATCCTTCATGGATTTCTTAAACTTATTTTCCATGTATTCATACTTCTTCATTTATTCAACTTTGGACAGTCTTCTTTTATCTGTCCCTTTCTTTTGCACTCATAGCAGACAACTTCATCTGATTTTTCAGATTTCTTCCAATCCTTTTTCCAATGACCCTTGATGTCATAATTACCTTTGTAATTTAATTTTCTGAAAAACTTCTTCTTCCTATAAAATTTATTAAACCTTCTGGAAATGAGAGCCATCTCAGGTTCACTATCAGAAACACATTCACTGTCTTCATAGCTTGAACTTTCATTTATAGCTTGATGTTTCTCCTTATCCTTGTTCTTTGAGGTTGAAGATTTGAATGCAATAGACTTTCTTCTAGGTTCATCATCTTCTTCTTTGATCACCTTATGTTCTTATTCATACATCATCAATTTTCCAATTAGTTCCTTGACTGGTAGTTCACCTATATCACACGATTCTCTAATTGAGATAGAAGTTCCTCTCCATCTTTCAGGTAGACATCTCAGAATTTGTATAATTTGATTCTTTGATGGAACAACCTTTCCCAATGAGATCATTGTGTTGAAAATTTCGTTGAACCTGAGATACATGTCAGAAATGGGTTCATCTTGATTCATCTTAAAATTATCATACTTAATAGTAAAAGTGTTCAATCTCATTTCCTTAACATTAGTTGTTACTTCTTGAGAAATGGCTATGGTATCCCAAATTTCATAAGCTGTTTACAAGCAGATATTCTATTAAATTCCTCATCTCCTAAAGCATAGTACAAATCATTCATGGATTTACAATTATTATTGTAGTCTATCTTAGTATCATCATTCCATGTAGATTTAATAGTAGTAGGTATTTTATATTCTGATTCTATAGCAGTCCAAATATCAAAACCCATGCTCTCTAAATTAATTTTCATCATGATTTTCCACTGAGCATAGTTAGTTCCATTGAAAAATGGTGGTATATTGGTAGAAAAACCTTCAAGTATATTATCCATGATAGCTTAATTAAAGAAAAGATTTTAAAGAGATAAATATTTATAAATAACAGAAATTTTAAGAACATTAAAATACAACAAAAATCACAGTTGAAAAACAGAGTACTTTAGAAAATATTTTAAAACCTATGATACCAAATGTTGGTCGGAGTGTACACTCATGATGGGGTGAATTTAGTTCCAATTAAAATTTATGTTTAAAAAACTTTGTCTTCAAATCCCCCAAATAGAACACAGAATTAAACTGTAGTAAATTTATATCAAAATAATGGTTCTGTTAGGTTCTCAAAGGATTGATTATTTCCCTGTTAATCAAATCAGAATAATTGATTATCTTTTGAAACTAACTTAGTGATTTACAACTAATATAAACACTTGCGAGTTTAATTATCAAAGAGACTTTAAAACAGTTTTGGTTTTAAAGTAGTTTGCAGCGGAATAAAAATAACATTGAAAATAAATAAGCACATCAGATTTAGCCAAGAAGTTCAGTCTCAAGCTGAGACTTAGTCCTCTCAAAACTTTATATAATAGTGATCCACACCCTGGATTGGGGTTTACAATAGTACATAACTGTCCATGTCCAAGACCTCTACCACTGTTATTCGTGTGAACAAAAACAACAGCTCCAGCTATCTAGGTCACACACGAACTCTACCACTGTTATTCGTGGGAAACAAACACAACTGCAAACCAATTGTTCAGGTCACACCCGACCTCTACCACTATCCCTGTGGGAAATAAAGGATGTAATAGTTTGAGCGAGGATTTACAGATCCTCCGGTTGAAGTACATGATACAGTGTGTGTGTAAAATATAGCAAATGACAAACACTGCTCAAAATGTAAAATGTAAATCACATAGGCAAAGATTTAGAGTTTAATCATGGATCTAGTGATTGCAGTGCACCTCTGGACTCCTTTGGATTGATCAGGATTGGTTATTAGTCCTCTTCTAGTTTTTGTCTAACAACTGAGTGTCGTCTGCTTCCTTGAATTCTAGGTTTAGAGATAGAGAAAAAAGTAGTCGATTAAGTACTTGTGTGGATGTTCTCGTTATCAGCTCTACACTGGTATGCAGTAATGAATGAGTTCTTTGTGTAAGTTCAGTCATCTCTTTGCATTCAAACTCGGTTGTTCTTACAGCACACCTCATGGTATGTATGTCTCTGTGTATTGGTCTGCACATTCCTACTTCAGCAGCAGCACATCCTTCTTTCATTTAAAGCACGAACTCCGGCAAAAGAAATGATTTCTATTCCTAGGTACGAGGTACGGTTCCCTGACATCCAACAACACACATTAAATAAATGTATGTGTATTAAAATATACCTGATATGACCATTAGTTCGATTAAATAATGATAATGAAATTAATGTTGTGTCGGATTCTCTAGAATGGTAGGTTTGGGTATCGGTAGCCTTGGTAACGGTAGCCATGAGTAACGGTAGCCTTGAGTAATGGTATCCTTGAGTAACGGGAGCCTTTCTATCGATAGCCTTCCGTGTAACGGTAGACTTCATGTATCGGTTGGCTTGCTTGTATCAGTGGGCTTTCGCATATCGGTAGCATTTTCGTATCAGTAGGCTTGTTTGACGGTAACCTTCATATATCGGTAAGATTAGTATATCGGTAAGCTTGTCAGATGGTAACCATCTTATATCGGTAAGATTAGTATATCAGTAAACTTCCATGAATAGGTAGACTTGTTCTGTAACAGAGACCTTTTGAGTATCGGTAGACTTGTTCTGTAATGGTGACCTTTTGCCTGGTTAAGTATTCTATTGACAGAATGAGTTAAGTTATAATATATTCATCCAGTAACCATATTCCTTGAAGATAATATAAATAATATAATAAATGAATATGTGCATGATGTTCATAAATACCGAAATAATTAATGAAAGAAACAAAGGAGGCTACAACAATCTGAAAGAGGGAGACTTATTACAATCTTTCTCATAATGAGGAATCAAGTTTTCAGGCAAAACATCTAACCAGGTAATGTCCTGATTGACTCCTATATTTGCTAGACTATCTGCAACCATGTTTGCTTCACGGAAAACATGTGTAGCAATGTAGGAGAGATCCGCAAGCAAGGTAAGGCATTTCATCCATCTAGTGGTAAGTGGCCATGCGAGGTGCACCACCCCTTTCCAAATAGCTTGGACCACAGTGATATAGTCACATTCAATCCAGATCTTGTTCCATCCTTTTTTCTTGGCATAATCCATAGCATGTATGATGCCCAACATTTCAGCTTCCAAGGCTGAAGCCATACCGCATCCGCTGAAGAAGCAGCCAAGGCATCTTCCAAGAAAGTCCTTGAAAATGGCACCGCATCCTGCCGGTCCTGGGTTACCCCTAAGAGCTCAGTCAACTTTTCCGTTGATCCAACCTGGTAACGGGGCTTGCCAGAAGACCTCAAAGGTACGTCGAGGTTGTCTATAAGACCCTAAAATCTGAAGGCGGTGAAGGATCTCGAAATCACCAACAGAATTTTCACAATGATCCTTCTGAAGCAAGGCAACATCCTTGATGGAAGTAAGAATACATATTTTACCTGCATTGAGATTGAAAGAGCAGTTATTGTGAATAAAATTATTACGGCCAAACCAGATCACATGTAAAAGCTCTGCCACCACAGCCAAATAGAGGTTCCTGATTTGTTTGGAAAAATCCCCATTCACACATTGTTGGAGTTGAGAGTTTATAGTGATAAGGAGAGTCCATCTGCAACCAAAAATGTTAGAGATGTAATTCCAGAGATCTGCAGGTGTAGAAAAAGACAAAAGCAGATGGTTAGCATCCTCACGGTGTTGATTTCACATATAACATTTAGAACATAGAGAAATCTCAGAAGTTAGAAGGCATATATCAGTAGTGACTCTATTATACCCAACTCGCCAAATGAGGGTGAGGCGTGAGGGCCTAATCCAAGGCTTGTTAAAAGTTTTCAACTAAGCATGATTAGAGGCAGAATCATTAAAATTTTTATTGTAGAAACGTTTCGAATCAAGGACTCCATTATAAGAAGGTTCCAAGATAAGAAAATCATCAGTGTTAATGAAATAATAGTTGCCAATAATGTGCCTGATATTGTCCGGAAGGGTGATGTCATTAGAGTTGACAACCTCTCTAATAGTGGAAGTGGTGTTTTCAGGAAGAGTGGTGGGCGTAAGCATAGAGATTAAAGGAATACCAGTCCAGTTATCTATACAAAAATTCAAGGAGGAATCAGCACTAATAATCCACCTAGAATTATTCATGATTTTGATAAAAGAGCATCTAAGGGAAGGCCATATGGAAGAAGTGATGTAGCCCAGGTTACCATTTCGAAGTTTGGTAACAAATCTCTTCTTAAGAAAGAATAAGGAGTCAGAGTTGCTGTGAATCAGGTTCCAAGTCATTCTAACTTGTAATGATTCATTAAAAATCCTAAGATTCTTGATACCAAGGCCACATTTATCCAGAGGTTTAAAACAAGTGGACCAGGGTATGGTGACAAGCTTTCTTTCAATCGTACTGCCTGTCCAGACAAAATTTTTGATGCAAACGTTGATTTTTTTGAGAAGGCTGGCTGGCCAGCTATAGACCATCATCGAGTAAACCATCTTGGAAACAATAGATGACTTAACAAGGCAGACTCTACCAGCCATAGAGAGAGATTTACCCTTCCAAGAAGATAATTGATTGATAATATGGTCAAAAATCTCATGAAAATCGCTGGATTTAGGTCTCCCCGATAAGATAGGGACCCCAAGATATGTGAAAGGGAAAGAGCCTTCTTTTATTCCTAGGTATTCAATGATGTGTTTTTTTCTATTGGAATTAATGTTTTTTCCAATGAAAACACAAGATTTATTCCAACCAATCGCTTGACCCAAAACATCCTCATAATGTGCTAGCACACCTTTAAGGTTTTGAATATTCCTCATATCACCCTTTAAGAATAATATAATATCTTCAGCATATAAAAGATGAGTAGGAACATTATTATTTCTAGAAGCCTGGATAGGATTAATTTTGTTTTGATTAACGAGGCTCATTAGAAGTCTACTTAAGTAATCCTCATCAATAAGAAAAAAGAATGGCAGAAAGGGGGTCACATTGCCTAACCCCTTTGGAGCATTTGAAGTAACCTTTAGGAGACCCATTGACTAGCACCGATATGGTAACAGAGCCAATTAAGGCATGGATCATGTTAATAAATGAGTCATTAAACCCAAAGCTTTTTAGAACCTTTAGAATAAAGTTCCAGTCCATTGTGTCGAAAGCTTTCCTGATGTCAAGCTTAATGGCTACACTTCCTCCTCTAGTGATTTTGTTTAGCATATTAGTACATTTCGAGGCAAGGCAGATACAAGATTGAATGGTTCTCCCTTTGATAAAACCGAATTGGTTCCAAGAAACAATTTTGTTTGTAATGAGAGTGATCCTATTGGCAAACAGCTTAGAAATAAATATATAGAGAGTGTTGATGAGAGAAATAGGGCGGAAGAGATGAATCTTAGAAGCATTTCCCACTTTAGAAATAAGGGTGAGGAATTGGGCATTAATCCCATTAGGAAGAACACAGTTGGAGAAGAAGGATTTAACCAGATTACAAACATCCAATTGGATGAGTTCCCAGTACTGCTGGAAAATACCATTGTTAAAACCATCAGGACCCGGGGCACTGTGAGGATTAAGACTGAAAACAGTGGCTTTGATTTCATGGTCCATAGTAATTCTTATGAGATGATTATTATCCTCAATCATGACCAAATTAGGGACGATTTCTGGAAGAAGATCTTTACACATCATCGGACAATTAAAAATAATTTTATAATAATCAACAACATGATTCGCAATGGCATCCTCTGTGTCAAGGAGAATGCCATCCACCCTGAGGAAGTTGATATTATGGAAGTATGAGTTCAACTAATTTACCCAGAGGGTTCAACAAGGTATATGAGCAATGTTTTGTGGATGAAATGAGTTTTCACATACGTGGGTAACCAATGATGGGGGTTATCCCATCTTTATGTGTAACCTTAGATATGGTCTCATGGGGAGATTATTTGCATTAAAATTCACACATAAGAGGTTCCTCCAAGTATGGTATAGGTATAAAGATTCCTTGGGAATTCTTATGAGGAAGGAAACTTGAGTGTTGAATGTATTGTTATTATCATTTTTTATAGATGTGAGGATTTGTAGGATATATAAACCCATATTTTTTTGATATTATTCCTTGATTATGGATTTATATTGGTTGAATGATTTAGGCTTTTGAATTTTTTCCTTTTTGTGGGTAGTTATGCATTCTTACACAACATTTGAGTGATTATGTGCTGATGTAAAATTGAACAGATAATCTACCATTTTGATGATACTTAAATAAATGAGGTAATAGTAAATATTTTTATCATCTGATTCTAGTTATAATGTGAAAATATTTCCCGGTACTGTTAGTCAGTTTATTTTATTATGTGGTGTTGAAGAAAACTATTTTAAATTCTAGATACATGTACCATTGTTGAATTATGAATCACATAGTGACCAGTTATGAATTCATGAATTTGTTAAAATTATTTAAGAACTATTTTCTTAAGGGCTCTTATGAGATGATAAATGTCCCTTGGTAGTGGAGGAGTCACTTGAAATGGAGCAAGTACAGTGTAATTTTCAATACACGAATTGATTATAGGTAGGTGAGCCCTATTACGAAATCAATGATTCTTTGTGGGGAGAAAAATTCATTTTATATTTTAACTAGTTTATGTAATGCTCAATGTGTGGTATAATAGTATTCATATAGTACAGAGTTTACCACTATCCATTTGAGAATGTGAAACTCGTTATGCTTGGAATTTCAGTTGTTGTTGGGGATATTGTTCACGTAATCCAAGAACACAAGGAAATTGATATTTCCTCTGGTTCATGAGAATTTAGATATTTTCATTTCATGTCATTATGTGTGTTAATGTATGGATCATGAGTCAGGGCGGTAAAAACCCAGGTTGGTATGGTTTCTAGAATGTTATGACAAATCTTTGGAAGATGGAGGTTTTTTTACATGCTAGCAAGCTATGAATCTAATTTTATCTAGTCCTAAGGTAAAAATATGATACATGGTTCACATGTGATATTCATTGATTTTGAGGTTGGAAGTAGGATATGGATTTTTCCTAATATGATTTGAATTTTGTTAATGTGGTGAACCCCATTTTAATACATAGTTCAAGGTGTGAATAGATTTTATTATTTGGATCATGGGGAATCAGAAATTTATGACATGATTTAGAGAGTAATCCTTGGATCAAGATTTTATTTAGGGTTGAATAACATTATTTTATCTGGATCATGGGGTGAACTAGTGATTAGTGACATGATTTGAGGGGTGAACTATATCGACCAAGGCCTATCAAATATAGATATTCCATTATTTTAGATGAGTATTTAGTAAATTTCAATATAAAATTCCTAGGTACCAAAATAGTTTAGTGTTATTTGAAACATGGAAAAGACTATATTCTATCCTAGTGAATGATATTAAATATATCCCATAAAGATATACACATTTAGTAGTTTTACGTAAAACTTTTCTTCATAACTTGTAGAATGGAAACATAAAAAAGGGGTGATCCCAGATTAAAACTACAGATAAAAAGGGAAATATTTAAGAAAAACATTAACAAAATGATGTATAACATTAGAATAACATTTTATGATCATAAAATTAATATTAGAGATCATAATAAATATCAGAAGTTCATTAGACACAAATAAAAAGGAAATAGATAACATAATGCAGGAAACAAAAACATAGGAATAAAATATAGAATTATTGGAAACACATAATAATATAATTACCTTGTGTCAAGGAGTCCAACCAAGGCCTTTATAACATGTAGTCTTAGTTTAGTCACTAATGTAGCTACATCTACTTGGATTCCCTCCCATTTACTCTCTTATGTTAGCCTTGGGATATCATCCAATGTACCCTCTTATTTTGGGAAAGTGATATCCTCTCATATACCCCCTTGTTCCATCATTGGTATTCCTTCACATGTACCATTTGATATTATAAAACATTTTTAATTAACCAATTCATTGATGTGAGATCAAGGTCTCACCCATCACAGAATTAAATAATATATGATTTTTCTAAAAACACATTCAATATATAATGATCCTTGAAAATAGTTGAGTTTTATAAACATAAATTCATAATCCATGAAATAAAATGTGTATCACTTTCATTTCATCAAATTATAACCTATATAAAAGAGATAGGTTTCATAATCATTACATAAAATAATATCTTGAGAAGAAAATCAATATTAAAAAACATATAACATGTGAAAGTGAAATGGGGGTAATAAGAATTAGTCCATCAAATCATAATCCATTTAGTGATGTATATGAATGGAACCATTGGATAATTTCTTATAATTACATTATTAACATCAAAGGATGTTTTCGTAGATTGAAAATAAAATGTAAATATATTTTGAAAACATTTCATGAGTAAAATATGAATTTTTTTTTGAAAAAAAATTATTTCAAATCATAAATCATTTTTGAAATATATATTATTTTAATATAATTAGAAAACATTGAATCATTTCTAGAAATTATCTTTAAAATTTTCTCCTTGAAAACATATTAAAGAATATAGAAAACAATTGAATACCATTTTCCTTTCAAATATATAAAATAATAATAAAATCATATTAAAATCATTTTTCAAGGAAAACACTTGGAAAACCTATAAAGATACCTTGCAGTCTTTGTGAAACAATTCCTCTAAAAATGAAATAGAAAACTTATGAATAAATCATTAAAATTTTTTGTAAACATTTTTTCGTGAAAACACATAAAAGATGCTCGAACTTTGTTTGAAAACAATTTATTTTAAAATATATTGAATATATAAAATACGACTTAAAAAAATTACAATCATTTTATTTGAAAATAAATTTTAAAATACTTTCCTAAAAATTATACTTTTAAACATGAAAATGCTTCTTCAGATAAATAATGGTGGTTAATTTCATTCATGTCATTCGAGGTAAAAAGATCATTTCTTTTTCCTGGTAATAATGGTATAAAATTCCTTATTAAAAAAGTTACAAGATTAATCCATTGAAAACATTGGTAAAATAAAAAATTCGAACACTTATTTTAATGATTATAGGATAAAAGACTTATATTCATGGAAACACTTTTTAGGAAACATGGTTTCAAAGGAACACCGATTTACGACTGAATATAGGGTAATATCATGATTTATAAAAAAACACATTCCAAACTATATTATATTAAAATGAGTGGAATAAGGGTACAAATACATGAATATACCATAATATAACAGAGCGTAACTAAACTCATGAGTGTTCTTAAGAGGTAGATCATAAGATTTTATCAATGAATAATAATCGTTAACAATCTTTAAAAATGATGATATTGTTTCAATATACAATTACTACTTAATTAAATGGGATCGTACACTCTATTTAATAAGTGTAAATTAAATGTATCCTAAAATTTCATGAAAATAATTATATTCATTACATAAAATAAATTTTTTATATAACCCTCAAAAATATTTTAGCTTCATTTAAAAAATGTTTCTCAAATAATGCAAATTGAGATAGGTCTATTTTACCAATTTGGTAACATTTGAAACATAAACCCTATGAAAAATTATCATCAAATAGACATTATTATAACCAAATATTTTTTTTATAATAATCATATAATACCTCCATTTTTAGTATACACACCACAAAAAAGTAATAGTTTGATGAATAAATCAAATGTCTCGCAGAAATAAAAAGTAAGAGGAAATTCCCTTACATTGTGTCGTTACACTCATCATACTCATAAAAAACACCTATATAATAAATATAAATTTATATTAAATATTTTAAACAACCATATTCATATAATAAATACCATATATGGATTTCTTATCACATTATATTACCCTCTTGTTTGCAATTTCATGTTGAGGTTACACTTCGGGTAATATTTTCATGGTTTTTTGCATGCATATCAGTTTGGAATATCATTTGTGTATATAGTTATATCATGATTTCCAGAATGTATACCATGATAAAAATTTCATTAAATTCATATATATTAATTATGATAATGTATATAATATGGAATTATGAATTGGAATACCCTGTTCATTGAGACGATGGGTCATATGTTCACATGAGTGTTGTTTCCTTTTTATTGACGTATTGAATGAAAAAACGCGCATGAAAAATATATGAATATACATGTATATATATAATTATTAATGTTTAATTATTATATTACATATATATATTATATTCAATAAATTCACCCTTGTTAAATTCCTTGTAGAGTGTGAATGTGTCACATCTCTTTGAGTGGGCGATAGTCTTCCTCAAACAAAATCATCGTATTTACACCAAATAGAATGTAAAAAAATACATGTGTTTTAAAATGAATAAAACAGAATAATACATATTAAATATTATATTGGAGATATAAAAATATATTTTCTATCATTGTTTTTGCATGAGAGGCAGTAACGGAAAAAATGAACGATCATTATTTAGTTAGGAGGTAGTTCACCCAACACATAATCAATATGTGTGTTACCCATAAAATGGATTTGTGTATATGTTTTGGTAGAAAAATTAGTATAAAAACATCATAAAATATTTACTATACTAGTTTAGTTATGTTAGAATGAAATAATGTTATTACATGGCTGTAAAAGGAAAATAAAAAAATGAACTTGAGAGAAGACGTTCCCTATTAATTGGGTAACCCCTTTTAGATTGTGCTAAAACAATTCCTTGGATTTCGTTATAATAATTGATAGGATAAAATGAGGGAGTACGGTATCCATATATGTTTATTGGGTTGATATTGGACAAATATAAGGGTTTTTATAGGTGTGAAGAAGAGGGAGAGGTGGTGGCCTTTTATAGGTAAGGAAAAGGACTCACTTGGACTTTTTGAAACAATTTAGGGGTACTAATGTTTTTACCAAATAAAAGTGATAAAAACCTTACATAAATATTTAAATAATTGTTTATTGACTATATATGGCAATAAAATTCATTTTGGATAGGTTTATAGGTCATTTGATCCCTTAATATTTAGGTTAAGTCTCTAATTAGTCTAAATTTGACCATAATCATTGTGATTATTTTTATTCACTTTTACTAATCATTTTTGTCAGAAATTAACATGATATAATTAGACTATAATTATTTTAAGGATAAAATATTTTTTTTATATTTTTAGAAACATAATTCACATATGCACAGAAATTATTATTAATGTTAATCTCACAGATAGGATGAAATATCGTGTTTTAACGTAGAAAATTGTTCAACAGTTTATTATCATATTATATTCAATTTAAAAGTGAAATTGATTATAATGATAAAAATGGAATTAATAAATTTATTATTATTATAATTTTACCTTAAAAATAATATATATTTAATCATTTAAAACTATTTAAACAAAAAAATTATGAGCTAAAATTAATTACTTTCCACCATTCATCAAAAAATGATGTTTCTCATAAAAATCCCCAAAATTCACTCAAGATAATTTCAGAATTATAAATTCCAAAATTAATTTTATTTTATCACATTAAATTTCTTTATGTGGCTAAAAGTGATTTTTCCTTTTATATATGGACCCAAAAATTAGTTCATTCCTGAAAATAGTATTTTTAAACATTTAATGTCATTCCAAAATTGGGTTTTTCTTTTTCAATATGTTATATCTATATAAAACCAGTATGTAAAACAATTTAAATTTAGTGATCACTATTTTTCATAATAATAATTATTGTATACATTATAAATAACTCATTCAACGAATTATAACAATAAAATTGTCATTTATAGAAACTTAGTATTGGGTGTAGCATATTCCAGGTTGGTGTTGTTTGTAGTATAAGCAAAGTCAGCAATGTGTGTGGTGAAAAACATGTTTGTGATGAGTGAAATTATTTTTTAAAATATATTTTTAATGTATATATACATATATACATATATCCATTTTCACATAAAATAAAATAGATAAAAATGATAAACTAATTAATAAAAAAATTTAACAAAATCTCGGGGTGTTATCTTCTACCCTCTTAAAAAGAATTTATCCCTTACAATTTTTCTAGGTTATAAAAGGTTTAGTACTTGGAATTCAATTAAATAAAAATCCACATCATAAAAATGAATAATAAACCATCCTTTAGGTTGGAACCAAAATGGTTATCCAATGTAACATACAACTAGGTTTCCACATAAGAGAACATAGGTTGGATGTGAAAACGTTGACATGGAAGATAAATATTGCAATCAATTTTTGATTGATATTTATAGAGAACATGGTCAATATGAAGTTAATAATACCAAATCCAAAAAAATGTGATCACCTAAGGGACATTCTCATTCATCAGAAACAAATTTACTAGGACAATATTTTTGGCTTAAAGATTATTTTTCCTCAAAATTGAATTATTTTCAAAAAAAATATATACTTTCACAATTTTATTAAAATCTCACCCCCTCGGTATATCATTTCTCCACTTCACCTATTTCTCTAAAAAAGAATCTTACTTTTTCATTCCTAAAGTATTGAATGATAATTATACCCCTCATAGTCTAACTCATCTGTTAGCATTTAATGGAAGTAGTTTTAGGAGACTATCCGATTTTTATAAATACTAATATGGAAATATAACACTTTAATATTATTATCCTCATTTAAATATTGAATAAAAAATTATTTAAATGGTTTACCATGTAACCCATCCAAAAGATAATCCAACCATTATTCGAAGAACAATCTCTTATCCAAATAATGTATTTCTAAAAGAATCATGGGTCTATACATGTATTGATTGAATATTAAATTTGATTTTATTGTTATCCAGAAAACTTTTGGGAATGATAATCACCTGATTACTCACCAAAGTATAAACAATAAGACTTTCATAATTATTAATAATAAAAAATAAAAGATTCAATTTCTCATCTAGGGAGGGAAGGATACAAATTATTTAATTATATCTATTCACTTCATCCATTACAATTGTGTAATCTTTCCCTAAGTCTATTGTCTTCATAGGACTTTTCGGATTATCAAGCACATTTTTCCATGGATTAGGGAACTTGTTATCATAATAGAAAAGCTCCAAGAAATTGAAACACCAATGTGTGTGAGGTAAATTCTTTGGTGATTTCCCATTATTTTCGGCATTATCTAAGTTCCTCTCGTAAATTAGACATTCAATCACTGGATTAAATTACCTTACCAACACAAAACATTTAGTAGTCTCCAAAAAACAATCTTATATATGTTTCTTCCCACAATTTTTTCATAATGGAAGCATCATATTATTTTCTACATGGTTTTTATATTTTATTTCTAACTCCAACATACTTTTAATATCAAAACCATGAGATAGATACACTATTATGACCACTATTTCTTCATTTAAGACACATATAACCAATTAATCATAGAAAAATAATTATTTTATGGCCAATTATTTCATGATACTAGGTTTATTAAAACAAAATAATTAATCACTTTTTTGTTTAGGTTTAATGATAATACTTAGAGTACCTCACATGCCTTGTAAATATTTTATAATAATCATGAAAAGATTCATAAACCTTCTTCTTGAGGTCATTGACTTAATTTTGCATCTTCGTATGAAGATTTTTAAGAAAGTACTTATTAAAAAATACTTTTTCCAACTCATCCCAATAAATTGAGTTAATTTTTTCTTTCTTACTCACATTCTAGATTAGAGTCTAACATCTATCTTCTTAACCTTAAAATAGATAAACATCTACAAAGAATTTCCCATGTTCCAACAATGGGATTATAGAAAATAGATTTTCCATGGTACTAATTATTTTTTCATCAATAAATGAATCAGAATACTCTCATAAAGAAGGATGAAATTTCCTCATGAAGGAGTCAATAAAATATTGTTCCCAAATATTATCATTTTAGAATGCGTCACAAAACAATTATTGAGAAATATTGGTGAGTATAGAAATGGTACTTATTATTACTCCTCCCTTATAATTTGGTTTCTATAGAGGACAGTCACTACAATGTATGTTGCAATCAATATTAAAATGAATCCTTATACATTAATCCATTAACTAAAACAAAAAGAATAGATTGAGAAATATTTATCAGATTAAAGAACACCATTATCATGAAAACCACTTATATTATGTCTATATTATGATACCTTTCATTAAGTATGAAAGCATAGTTTTTCATGATGTTACTCTTAACCAACATCTATTTAAATATTTCATGATGGTTCATGAAATGTTTTTTAAATCACATTTCATATCACCCATGTTTTTCAAACATGGTGTTCATAAAGGCTAGTTCTCATGCACGATAATACCTCGATTTAGGCATATGAAATATTTTTAGAGTTGTTACCCCATGGTTCATATGATCTAGAGCCACAACCACATGTTGAATCCAAATAGAGATTTATTTCTAGGAAACCACTTACTCTGTCATTTACCAAAATTCTTGGAAATTTTACTGTACATTATCTCAACCTTGTAGTTATCCTTAGACACATTATTAAAAATATCCTTAGATATATACCTAGGAATCTTAATGAAGTTTTATAAACCCTTCTTAAAAAGTTTGACTAAACCATTCCACTGATACCGACTATAGTGACCCAGGATTAACGTTAATGTATATTATATGATTTTTATGAATATTCAGTATATGACTAAGACATACCCAACGTCTTTAATAGTATATTATATTTGGAATCTTGGAAATAAAATCATATATCCTATTGAAGGATCTTCAATATCTCCCATAGTGATCTTCAAATTTAGTAATAAACCTCAAACCATTCTTCCTTACTTGGGGAAATGAAACATAAGAAACGGTAAAGATCAGAATCATAATTAGGGTAAATAAAGGAAATGTGTAATCATAACTTCAAAAAAAACAGCATGGAAATTGTGCATAACCTTTGAATATCATACTCGACATACATTAGATCATAATGAATATCAGTAGTTCATAAGGCATAAATAATAATGTAATATAGAACCTAATACATGAAATCATAACATAGAAATAAAACATGTAGTTATAGAAAAACCTAATCATATAATATCAATATTCAAAGAAGGCCTACAAAGACCTTTTTGACATGTTAAACATGTATTAATCACCCATGTACCTGCTTTATTCTTGGGATTCCCTACCGTGTACCCATTATTTTGGTATTGGGATGTCCGCTGGAGTACCCTCACTTTTTGGGCATGGCATGTCCTTTCACTAACCCCATTATTTTGGTTTTGGTATGTTCACCCATTTACCCTCTTGTTTTGGGCTTGGGATGTCCTCCTGTGTATCATCTAGTTTCAGGATTGGGATTTCCTCCCATATTCCATATTGTTTTGGGATTGTGATTCCCTCCCATGTACCATTTAATCTCATTAAACATTTATATTTATCCATTTAATTTTAGGGAGATATAGATCCCTGTCATAATAACTAATTCACACATTCCTGGGATAAAAACATTAATCATATCATGTCCCATGAAAAGATATGGGTTATATAAACCTCAAATCATAACTCATGAAATGAAAATAGAATCATTAACATTTCATCACATCATAACCTATCGATGATATATGGTTTTCATAATCATCTTATCATATGATGACCCAAAAATAGAAGTGGGTTTCAAAAGAATATAAACTGTTGAAGTGAAATGGGTGTCATGAGAATTATTCCACTAAACATAAATCATTCAATAATGTAAATAAATGTAATCCTTGAATCAGTTTCTATATGTACATTATAAACATCAATGTATGTCATCATATAATGAAAATAACCTGGATATATATTTTTAAATCATATCTTGAGAAAAATATCTTTTGTTATTTTAACAAAATAATTCTAAAAAATAAAACATTTTTCAAATCCAATTTCATTTGAAGATTCATGAAAACATATAAATAAGGCCCAATTCATTTTGAAAACCATTTTCATTGAAAAATAATTGAAAAATAATTAAAACATTTTGAACACTATTTCCTTGAAAACATATAATATATTATTTAAAATATTTCAAAATAAATATTCATTGAAAGTAATTTGAAAATTGAAAATTGAAAAGAAAGGCTTAAATAGAATTGAAAATTATTTCATTAAAAATATCTTTGAAAAAATATAAAAATTATATTGAAAATGTTTCAAAATCATTTTTTCTTGTAAACTCAGGAAATAAGCTTGAAAATGTTTTTAAAAAATCAGTTAAATTGAATTGAAAACATATTAATAAGTCATAGAGTAATTTTGAAAACCATTATATTTTAAAATACTCATAAAAACATATTCTAAATAAATATCCTTTGAAACATGAAAATTATGATTCATATAAATGACTTTAGGAAAATCATTACATTATGTGTGAGTCTAGAAAGACATTAATTATTTATTAAGAAGGGTATAAAAATTACTTTTTATTGAAGGGAAAATAATATTCCTTTGTATGAACAGGAAGAAAAATTATAAAAAATTATTTTAATTATTATAGTATAATCGTATAATGTTCTTGAAATAACTTCATATACAACAATTTATGAAGGAATATATTTTTTCAACCGATGATAGGGTAACACCAGAAATTATTCAAAACAAATTATTACCTTTATTATTTATTGAATTTAGGAATAATGGTACCAATACATGAATATGTGATGAACTAAAATAGTGTAAGGAAACTAATGATAATTTTTGAGAGATATATCAAAATATTTTGTCAAATAAAAATAATCCTTAATAATATTGAAAATTGTGAGATTTTCACGATAAACTCTTATAACCCGGTTAATTGGATTCATACTCTCAATGAAAGAAATGTAAATTAAATGAAGCATTATATATCATGAAATGATGAATATACATGAAATAACATAGTGGAATTATATACTACTTGAATACAATATAGGTTCATAAGAAATTATTCTTAATGAAGGAAAATTCAGACCAAACTATTTTAACAATTTGGTATATTTTGAAAAGTAAACCCTGTGAAATAAAGATAATACAATTGAAATGAAAATACTGATAAATTTAAGTATAATAATTATAGATTAAATCCAATGTCAGTATACACAACATATAAATTGAATGGATGATGAATAATTTATGTGTCTCATGGAAATAAATAATTAGATTAAATTTCCTTATATTGTGTCTTTTCCCTCATCATTCTCATTCCAACATCTGGTATAATAAATATTAATTTATTATAAATTTTTTAAAGAACAATAATATAATATATAAAAACATATATGTACTGAATATTACTTTACATTATCTTCTTCTTATCAATTTTGTATTAAAGGTTACGCTTCGGGTAATATTCGTTTGTTTTTTGATTCTGTCTTTTTTTTATCATTAGTACTTATACTTATTTCATTATTTCAAGAATATTAACCATGATATAAATATCATTTATATTAATTATTATTTTATTATAATTATCTCTATAATATATATGTTGGAAATTTAATATGCCATTCATTGAAACGGCTAGACGTACGTAAGCATGAAGGTTGTTTCCATTTTCAATTATCGTATTGAAAAGAAACCACGTACATGATATATATGAAAAAATATTCATATTAACCATTATTAAAATATTATTATTATATTATATATTTCCTACCTATTCACTAAAGGTATCCTTAATACATTCAATATATTGTGTGAATAAATCACATCACTTTGAGGGGTCGTTAGCCCACAGTTCCTCGGATGAAATTTTTGTACTTAGACAAAATAGAAAATAAACATATGTGTTTTATAAAAATAATAAATAATATTAAATACATATTAAATATAATGTATTTAACATGTTAAAATATTTTCCATCATAATTACCACATAAGGTGGTAAATAAAATATCAATAATAATATTTTAGTGAGGCGGCAGTTCACCATACACAGAAACAGTTTGTTTGCTACCAATTAGATGGATGTGTGAGTATGCGTAAGTCCAAAATGTATCATAAACATGTAATATTATATTATAGAAATTTTTTTAGAAGAATATAATAAATGTATTTGATGGTGTGGTTATAGAGAATAAAATATAATGAGCTTCAGATAAGAGGTAACCTCTTAATCGGGTAACTTTTATTTGTTTGTGCCAAAAGGATTCATTCAATTGTGTTATTCCCAAAGAGATTCTTATAGTATGAATATATGAGAGTTTTTATGTGTATTTAAATGGTATTTTATAATCCCAAGAGGTTTGATAGGTGTTAATAATATGGATATGTGGAAGTATTTTATACAGAATGAAAAGGAATCAATTTATCTTTTTGAAGCAAAGTTTGGTGTACAGATGTTGTAACCTAAAAAATCATATCAATTCAATGAAAATAAAAAATATAAATTTTATGGATTACATTTGTCAATAAAATGGGATTTTGACAAGTGTATAGGTCATTTTGGTCACTTATACTATGGTTTTGTTCTACATTATGCTCAATTTATCATTAATCGCTGTGATTAATTTTAATCACATTTACTAATATTATTGGTCAAAAATTAACATGATAAAATGAGACTGTAAATATTTAAATAATTAATATAATGTATTTACATTTATTATAATTAATTTTATAGAAGTGTGAAAATAATGATTAATGCTAATCTAGTAGATGGGGCGAAATTACAGATTTTCTATATAGAAAAATGTTCACATTTTGTTATGTTTTTATAATCAATTTCAATGTGAAATTAATTATAATGGAATAATTATATTAATTTATTTATTGTTTATCTAATTTTAAATTAAAAAAATTAAAAATAAAAATTCACATTATTAATTATATAAATTAAAAGGAAGTTGTTAACTAAAGTGAATTATTTTTCACTATTCCTAAAAAAAGATTTTTCTCAGAAAAATCTCAATAATTCACTCTAAGCTAATTTTGGGATTATAAATTTATAAACAGAGTTAATTTTATCAAATTAAATTCTTATACATGAATGGAATTAATTTTTGTCCCTTTATTGATGAATACGAAAAGACATTCATTCGAGAAAATAGAATTTGTAATCATATAAAGACATTACAAAGAAATATAAGTATTTCATTATATCTCTATTTTATTTATGTTAAAGAATTAAAATATACTTTTGAAAATTTGTTATCACAATTCATATAACTATTTTTTAATTTTAGTCTTAAAACTAACTTTTATGAATAATTATAACAATAAAATGATGTTTCCTAAAAACTGGGTTTTTCTTATAATGTATGCTTAGTCAATGTAGTGTGTAGCGCTATCCGAGTCAGAATTGAGTGTAGAGAAATCCATCTGGGTTCTTTGTGAAACTAATGTTTAAATTAGTGTTTTAATATATATATATTTAACTAATTATATTTTCATATGGAATTAAAATATATAAATAATATAAATTAATTCAATGTAAAATATTTCACAAAATATCATGGTGTCACCTCAACCCTATTCATCGCATGATTGAGGGGGTGAAAATAATTTTTTTGATATGGTAATATGGTTGAACCATTGATTCATTAAATTATTAAGGGGCTTGAATATGTTCATGAAATGATTCAGGTGTGAAAACCATACCCCAAGTGGTTTTGGTGATGAATCCCTCATTTGTGACACAGTTTAGAGGATGACTCTATTTCATGACTTGTTTTTAAGGTAAAGATATTTCATTTCATGATTATGGGGGTCAATCATGAGAGGGATATTAATTGAGGATTTGTTATAAGATTTTATAAGGTGAAATAGATCCCACATTGGGTACATAGAATCTGGTACGATGAGACTATAGCGAATTTAAACAGAGAATGTTTGTTGGGAGGTTGGCATATATGTTCCTTGTGCATGGTCCTTTGATACTCATCTGATTTGGTTAAAAATTATATATTAATTCTATTATAAAAATTTTACTAATATTTTATTGAATTTTGGGGTGAGTTTTAATTCAATCCTCACCAAAAATATTCTTAGAATGCATGTAATGGGATCTAAATGGAGATCATGATGGTGGGGTCGATATGAATTAGAATCAGCTGTTATGAAATGAGACTTATGATTTGTATCAACCTAACCATGGGGAAGATTTTACTGATGGAAAAATTGTCTCATATGATTAATGGGTATAATTTTTCATTATTTCTATGTTTTGGGGATGGTTATTTGTGGTGATATTGTTTTCAGTGAGTGAACTGCTACGAAATTAGAGTTTCATAATAGAAGCTCATTTTGAATTCTAGATTATTACATGTTTAAATGATCATGGATTTTTGAACTATGTAGTTTTGGTTTTTTAGTTTAAATTTTGATAATACTTGATTTGGATCTTATTTTTTATGTTGGGGTGATTATATAACCCCATGTCTATACAGAATATTGAACGCCGAATGAATTCAAATTGTTATTTAGTTAGGAGGATAGTTTTTCATACCATGAATGTGAATGAGATTATAAGGGTTTCAATGCACAAAATATCTGATTTTATAAATTTTTTATGTATTTTGGATGTACACAGGGTTTTAATGATTTACATAGGAGTGTTCGGGGGACCTAGCTGATCAAAACTCTAGGTACATTCCATTCAAAACATGAATAGGTCAATAATGTAGTGAATAATTTTCATAAGGTGTGTCCATTTTATTTCGGGAATTAAATATGGATGTTTGAGGGGTCTAGGGGGTGTAATTAGATGAATCAATATTTGAAACATATTTCCATGTTATCAAACATTCCCATTTATTTTTCTAATAGGGGTATCAAGACCCCATTTTGTTTAGGATGAATGAGACACATGGGGGTATTTCAAACAGATATTTTCCACTCTCATTTTCCCTTTATTTTAACAGGATACAAGTTAATTCAAATCGTTTTTCCATGTATGTTATTCCTCCACCATCATTCTGATTTTCCTCATTCAATTCATGTTCATTTCACTAGTGTTTTGTTTAAGGTTTTATCGATTTCCACCGATATGTAGTATAAATTTACCTAATCAATGTAAATTATATATATCATATCAAGAGAATGTCATGAGACAATATCCTTTATTCACCACATTCCATTTTTGTGAAGTTACAACATAAAATGGTTTGTCCTAGGGATTTTGGAGTTTTGATAGAAAAATGGCTATTAGAGTGGAAATATAAATTGGGACTATTTTGTTACCTAAGATAGGGTGTTGAGATTGAATTTCATCTTAATGATAAATTTTTTGGCATGATAGTTAACCTGGAGAGATTTTAGTAATTTATTCTTATTTTAATTGATTGTTTAATATATTTTAAATTATTAAATTAATTATAAATGGAATATAATTTATTAAATATTTATGGTTAGTCTAGAGCTAGGGTCTCAAAAGTATATGTGTAAGTTATTAGGAATTAAAAGTTTCAAATTTAGAGTCATCCGGCTATGAAAATAAAGGGACAAGCGGATTGGATTGAGGTAAGTGGTCACATGTACGAACTCATATAGTTATTATGTATTTTTCATATCCATGAATATTATGTGTCTTGAATCACCATTATGGGTGATCAAGCCATATAAAAATAAATAAATTTAAATGAAATTGTTGGAAGTTAAAAATGTACGAAGTATAGATACATATAAAATATTATTCCTTTTTATATGAATTTATCCCTCATCCATATGTACACAAAATGTTTCTAATTGGGTTTCAAGAGAAAACATATATTAGAGTGGGATATAGGGCATGGGGTATCCTTCTCACAAATCACATTTTTTTTCAACAAACTAATCTCAATTTATGATTGAAATTTTCATGCATTAATTACAGTTAGTATAATAATAAGATATAATAAATCTGAAATCCTATAACTATATATATTAATGAAATTGTTTCTTCAAAGTCATAAATAATGGGTAGATATTGATAAAATATGTATCCTTTGTATAGATCTATTGTAATTACTATTATTATTATAAATATATATCTATAAGTAATTGGAGATCGTAATTACCTAATATGGGTTATTATAAATAGGTGGGGAATTTTTATTGAATCATTAATAGGATCAAGTTACATGAATTTTTGGATGTGGTATGTAAAGGTATAGTAGATAATGTATTTAAATGTTTATTTTATTGAATTTGGTATTATCTATTCTTCATCTCATGATACTAAAATATACTAAATAATAGATATTATTCATAATAATTTTCATCCATAGGATGAAAACAATTCAATTGATATAGTGAGATAATTTATGGGGATTTAGTGTTGAACATTCGAGGATGTTGTCCTCATTATCTATTTAGAAAAGACCTCTTATGTATATATAGACACAAATTAACAAGTTCTATCACTACTTCATTAGTATAAAGTGGTGTAAATTGATTCAATATGTTTTATGATTCCCAAAATCAATATTAGATTGTTTATATAATAATTATTTGGTGTGAAATAATGGTGAGATCATAGGTTGGATTATTGTTATTGAAAATGGATGGTGTTTAGTTGAAACTATTTTGAAATAAAACTAGTGAGTTATATAGAAATATTTGAGGATACTTATTAAAATTCTTGTTTTCTACACTACATCCAAGATCTGTAGGCTTATAATACTTTTTGAAAATTACTATGTTAAGTTGAATATTCACCTACTCGATTTCTTTAATTTTTTTACTAATATTTATGAATTGTTTATTAAAACATCCTTTGTGGTGTTTTATATATAATAATTGTCAAATAATAATTTTTTTTGAATTAATAAAAATAGATAAAGGTGATTATATAATTAATCTAAAATAATGTATGATATGTAAATTCAATCCCATAATAATGTGTAGAATATATGAAAATGCAATTTTCAATACATTAACATCATAATTGAATGGAATGTACAAAATATAATGGGTTTCTTCTTTATTTTCAAAGGGGAGGATTGTTTTCCCACAATCAAATATTAGATGTCAATGTGAATAAGTTTCTCCTGTATAAATAGTTTTCATCCATGAAGAAAAACCCTCATCCATTTTTTTCAAATAGGGATAATAATAAAGAGATGTCAACCTCATCAAATTATTTGAAAAAATAGGAATCTATACTAATGAAACATTATTGAATATTTGAATACAATTGGATGGTAATAATTTCAATGAAAAATTCTTATATGATTAATTCTCCTTAAATACATATAGTTCTAAGTGAATATTCAGATTCGGTAAAGTTGGTTTATAGGGATATTGTAAAAAAAATGGTCTATTTAGGAACCCATAAGGGATTTTATTGAATTTTATAAAAATATGTAATTATCAAAACAATAAAATTTTTGACAATTCATATCCTAGAATGAGTAGCATTGGATTTCATGGTTGTTAAAGAAGATTTCAATGAATGATTAAGGAATGTTTCCATTGAATTATGAACTCCATTTAATAATGGATGGTAGTGGTTTGAAGAATTCTTGAAAAAATGGCAGAAGATATAGGAAATGTGTATGGTTGATACAATCAATTGAATGGTTAGTGAACATACGCATAAGGTTTTCATATATCCTCATAAGGTTGGTGGACATCCAAATATGATTGTTGGGTTTACCTATAATGATGGAATGAATTGTGAAATTTTTATAGTGGTTCCTTATATGGTGGTGAGAAGAACATGAATGGATTGTCCTATATACTCATTAAGTTGAGAAAAGTCTAATATGGTTTAGGAAAAAATTACACTTTTTTCCAAAAAACTATTTTACCCATAATTCTAGACCATATATGCTCTGAAATATAAGTGATTTAAAATAATATTTGTTCATAAAAAATGGACAATCTAAGTCTTTTTGTTTAATGAAAGAATAACATCATGATTCATCTTAAATCCAATAATTTAGAAAATTTTATTTTTCAATGATACCAGGATATCTTTTTTCATCATCATTTGAGTCAAACATGGGAACAAGGGAGATCCACATAAGACTTCCTACACATATTTTTTTCATGTTCCATAAATATATGAGTTATATATAACTAATAATGTAAGTATATTCCTAGAATAAGGTGATTCCTTTCATAAAGTAATTACATACATAAAGGTAAACATGAAGAAATTATATTTATTGTATCAATAGATTCCAAATATATGGAGATTTCTAATTTAAGCTCATATCTTTAATGTTGTAAAAAAAATTACATTACAAATTTTATAAATAAGGTTGTTGGGAAATCACAACATGAAAAAATGCAACTTGATTAAGAATATAATTAACCCATTCTTCAAGGTATATTCATGAATCATTTTTAAGCATTTTGAACCGTTATTTAATATTTTTTTGTAACCAAATATTACTATGTCGTATGTATTAAAAATGGTGATGGAAATTTGGAGATCAAAATTGTACAGATTTCATTTATTTTTAATTAATTATATGGACATTGTCAATTGACATGGATTTTCAATAATGTTGGTACCCATAAATGGTGATTTTCTATGTTTTAAAAATTGAAATTCATAATAAGGATTGAATAGGTCACTCAATGTTATATGGGATATTATAAATAATATGATGATAAAAAAATATTTTTCTACCATCAAGAACCAGATGAGAGAAAGTATTGGAAGCCTCATTATTTTTGAAATATGTACTGTAATATTTTAGGACCTTGTTACCCATGGATTTATTAGTGAAACTAAGAGATAAAAATAAGAAATTGAATTTGTGTCTATTTATTAACAATCCAACAAGTATTTTGATAATTTTCTGCCTTATATTAAGGTGTTCATCAATGAATATATGTAAGAATATTAAGGAATGAACATGATATTAATTTCCTTATCTTGTATTTGATGGAATATAGATATTTTTTTTGAACGAAAGGAATTCCAATATCAATACAGGATGTAAGAAGTTTACGTCCTTATAGAGATTTTAAAGTAGCAGTCTAGAGACCATCTCAATGAGGGATTATATTCATATAGAGGTCAACAAATCATCAACAGATATTTAGGGATACAGTCATATGTGACTTTCAAAAATTCCAGTTTCCTACTTTTTAGATTTTTTTTGTTTCGGTATTGAGTGTCCCGGTGTTGAAATTTGATGTTTTTTCTCATTCTTAGTGGTTCAATAATTAGTTACATGGCTTTAGAAAACATAAATTTAAAACAATAGTCATTATAAAGAGTTTGAAATAGGAGATCACAGAATATTGTAATGTCTTGTTAACCATGTCGGACAACCATAAGACCTCTAGGGTTTTCATAGTGTCGAAGACACATGGTCTTTGCTTGGTTTTGTAAACCATGTAAGTTAATTGTATGAATTTCCTGGGATATAGAATTTATGTTATTTTCAGTTATATTTTAATTGGTAATTTATATGTTGGATACCTTATTCATTTTTACCAAACAAAATTACCACAAAGGGATTTTTATATATATCTCATTCTCCACTAAGTGTATTTTTAAGGGTTCATTTTGGATATTCATCTAGTTTAAGAGGTAAAGGAATAAACTACATTCCTCTCGTGGTTTCCACTATTTTATCATATTTTCCCCTCTTCTTCCTAGACCCAAATGGCCATCGGGGGCTAGTTATAGATGTTTAGGGTTGATCTTTTGGGGCTTCTATTTCTTAATTGTTACGATCCATCCTATGAGTCTTCTTCTAGTTGTGTTCATCAAAAGGGACATGGTTTCACAGATTTTGGCATGATATTCCATTTTTTTCATTTGTTAATTAATTTATTAATGGTTTGATATTTTAAGAGTATTATAGAATAAATTTATTACATTATTTATTACCTAGTTTTAATTGTCAGTGGTTTAATAAAATATATTGTTTTCCTTCTGAAAAAATTTGGAGAAATTTTTTTGATAATTGAATTTTATTTTTATCTATTTTTAATGCATTCATCACGTTTGATAAAATATTATTTAATTTATTCCATAAAAAAATTATTTTTCCAATGTATGTTTCAACTAATTGAAATTTATAAATTTAACTCTTCTTTTCATACAATGAGGGTTTTATTATTTTAATAGGTTCCCATATTTTAAAAATAATCTTCTTTATTTCTATAATTACTCACATGACTGTATAAAAAATGGTGTGTTGTTTTATGAAATGATTTCCCTATTTTAAAAATATTATATGATTCCATTTTGTAATTTTTTGACATGGATGAAGTCTTCATTTTCATTTATCATGTTGTGTCTTGGTTATATTGTTTTGTGTGTGTTTGATTTCCCTTTCATTTCATTTGGTACATAAATGGTTTTAAAAGTATTTTGAAAATCTTTTGATCTTTATATAAAAAAGATAATAATTGATCATAACTTTTTGTGATTATCATTGATTGGTTATTGATTACACCATATTTGACTGTGCTATACAAAATTGTTTTATGCCTACAACAATTTGATCAATTTTATAAATTTTGAGTCATGATTCTAATTTTTTTGGGATAATTATCAAATTGTGCTTATTATAGTAAAGATTTTAATTTTAAACTAGTCTATCATTCCATGAGATGTTTTTCATATGATGGTGTTAGGTTTTCGGTAATTTCTTATTTTAGTATTTTCATAAGGAACAATGGTTACTATGTTAGAAAATTATGAGATTTTATGTAATAGTTGATCATGATACCCGGGATTATAACCCATTATTTAATGACATGAATAACTATATGTGTGCCTACGATGGGGCTATGTGGGAGTGATTCAGAAGGTGAATTGTGTTACAATTATCATTGAGTTAGTATAATCAACCTTTTCACATCAACAAAATGATAGACCATCAGATCATATAGTGTTTCCTTGTGGTTTATAATTTAATTTTATGCATATTTATAATTTTTTCTTATGAGATGACACATTTTTTTTCATACTTATAAGATTAAAGAGTGATCATCATTGGGTGAGATATTTTTTATATGGTTACTACATTCCATTATAAAATTATGAGTTTGAAATTTATATTGATTCCCATTTGATATTAATTCATATTTTAGTAACTATGAAATTGAGATAGTATTTTAAAATGGGAATGGTGTGTTTAAAATAAATGTTGGCCTTGAAATATATTGCATCTTAAAATTTATTTTATTTTAAACATTGTGGATTTAGTTCATAAAAAAAGAATGTTTATTAAATAACATTTTAACATATTTCTCTAAAGATGAAAGTTGTTTTATATGTAAATGGATTATCTTATAAATGGAATTTCCCAAGTAAAACAAATTAAGGAATTTATCTCAAAGGTAATGTTTTGATAAGGTATGTATACTATTATTTGTTTTGATACTGTTTTTTATAATGGAAATGAAAATAAAATTTAAAAATTATCATTTACATTATTGTGGATATTTTTTCCTTATAAATTGAATGAAAATAACCCACAGTGTATAAAACTCTTATTTCACCAATTTACTTTTTAGTTTTTTTTTAATTATTTTGGAAAGGAAATGTATTTATAAAAAAATTTTCTTTTACGATTTATTTTTATTTTAAATTTTATCCATGTTTAGATGTTCTTATTTTACATTTCAAATATTAATTTTTTTTCATGGACAACCAATGTAGATGGACACCATTTAGGTTTCCAAATTTAATCCATAATTAACTTCTGTTTGATCATAATGAAATCACTACCATTGATTTAACCTGTGAGTCTATTATTCTTATCACATGCTAATGTAAATTGGGAATGCATCTCTAGGATGGTTGAGGAATGCATCAAGTTATGTGTCTGGTCATATTATTAAAATTTTCAAAAAAAATTATTAAAGGACTAATAATATTTTGGTGTAATGGTACTTTGATTCTATGATCATTTGAACACAAGAGGTAGGACTGGGTATGTGATAGGAATCCTCTTCCTTATGTTCAATCTATAGTTTCCATGGGTGGTCAATATTCTTTCTTTAATTTTTTTATTTATAGTAGTGGTTTCGTATGATTTTCGAATATGAATTTTTCTATACATAGTTATAGTAAGACCACGTAATATTTATTGAGAATTTTCAAGATTAATAGTGAAACTAGATGTAATATAGCTTCACACAGTTAAGGAATTCATTCTATCAAATTATGTACATACTATAAAAACTATTCTAGAAAACTCCAGTGGCACTCACATGGTTTGTTCACATTGCATAAACCCATACTACTAAACAATGCATAGTGGATATGGTAATACATTATTATTTTCCACTATTTTCTTGATTTTAACCTATATTTTTTGGTAAGTATTATTAATGTGATTTTTATTCAACTTCTTCATTTTTTATAATGGTTTGACCATGTATTAATAAATTGTTTATCCTTTGGAATTTAGTATTATTTTGGAAACCATTATGGATGTTATTGGGATTATATTCTGAAAAAGTTGTTCAACTCATGAAAATTATTTATGGGTCATGGTGCTTTTCAATAAAATAATTTAATGGTTTTTTTATTGATGAAATTGATGTAAAATATTATCGTGTGTTTCCTAAAGATAAATTTATATTTGAAGAAATAGTTCTTTAGGATTGAACTACCCTAATTTTTTAAACATTTTTGTTCTATTAAAAAAATAATTCTTGTATTAGGGATTTTTGAACTACGGTGTCAATGGGAGATTATAATCTTATTTCATTTGATTTGAGATTTTTATCTACTATGTTGGGATTGGTGATAATATGATTTTGTGTTGATTTTATTGATGAATTATAATGTAACACATATAATGGAGTTGATGATTCAATAGGAAATCTATCTGGTAATTTCCTTAGGGATCTAGAAGCTATGTTTCATGTCTCAGACTCTGCTAAGACTCATGATTATGTGGAATATCCTAGTTTTTTTCATCTTGTGGATGATTTTTGACAGTCCCTAAAACAAATTATTTTGCTTTTAGGGAGTGATCAATGATATCAAGAGTTGATGGGGTGGAATAAAAATATCATAGAGTTATTCAAGTCTTTAAAACACATTAATCTTCTAACATGAGGATAACTACACCATTCTTCAAAGGCTGTGGTTTATATTTTTGGAGATCCTCTATATATGCTCAATATTTTGAAGTGTTGGACCAATAGTGTTTATGTGAAACTATCTTCCAACTATTTTATACTAAGGGGTGAGAATTTATAAGAAGATTAAATTGTTGGGTGTTCTCCATGAAGACCAATAAATGAACTCTAACATGGGGCAGTTCTCTAAACTTGTTACCTGCCCTATGGAGCTAAAAAGTAATGATTTGAAGAGGGTTTGGTACCTTTATTGAGGCCTTTATCTACATATCAACTATGTGGTGTTATATTCATGCCTAATTACATTCATATAAGTGGTGTATATGTCCATAATAACTCATTCATTATTGGTAGGGAAACCTATAATAGGTGATGCAATGAGCCCATATAGATTTATCAAACATTTTTTTAAAGAAAAATTTGAAGAAAATTGTGTGCTATTAATTTTTTAGGTCTGGACATGTTAGGATTATTTTTTCAACATCTCCAAGAACCTATAATCACTATGGTAATATTTTTCACCCAAATAGGTTCTTCTAGAAAATAGGATATTTGAATAGGATGTGTTAGAATATGATTTGATATAAGTCATGATCAATGGTGTTTTTCCATCTCAAGTGTCGGGAGATATTTTTTGGTTGGAGGGTGTTCTCTTTCATAATCCTCTATTTTGTTGGAAATTGTTCCATAATTTTGTGCAACCCTGTTCTTTAGGATGTAATGGATGATAGACATTTTGGATCATGATCTAATATTTTATGTCAAAATTCCTTGTTATTTTCTACATATTTTCTTTATGAATGGTTTAGAACATTATTTAATGGTTTTTAATTACATAAATGAGAATTCCGTAGGTGTGGGATGAAGAATAATTAATATGATTTGGCTTCTTGATGGATAATGAGTTATTTAGAGGTGAGTTCCCCATATAATTACCATATTTAGGTATTCCATAGGTTTGTAACTAAGTTATCATTTCCTCATTCTCATGAAAACATTTATATAATGTGTCAATTGTTATTGAGGCATGTTCATCTTTTGGATGGTTATCTGATTTTAGGAGTGTCTAAATGTGTAAATCACCTGTGTATTAATTAAGAACCACACTTTTTGGTGTTTTGAGATTGTATCTAGGGTTGGAAATTAATTTTCTTTTAGTAGTACCATTAATGTTTCACCATTTTAGATTAACTATAATTTGTTTAGAGACCTTTAGCCGAAATCCATGTCTTATTATATTCTTATATTGTATTATATGTGGTTTTTTGGTTGTGATGTGACATTGTACCCCTATAATGTTGTCTCAATTATTCAATTAGTGTTATTATATCATCTAGTAATGTTTTTTTACTCGAATAGAACTTGTGGTTTTTAGTATGTGAATTTAATGATTGTCTCACATTCAAGTTAAGATGGATAAGTTTACATAATAAGGTTTATTTTTGTCGGTAAATAATTCCTAGGATACATAGATAATCGATGGTACAAAAATATATGTTTTTTAACTATTCTTGAGAAGCCAGTTATTTAGGTCTCTGGTTTCATGTAGTTTATTTGGGAGATGGATTCATGATAGATACCTATATTAACATTTTTATGTTTATCTCATCCTCTCCTTTGACATATTCATCAGCAATATTCTTAGAGAAAACTTTTTTGGATTATAAATTAGCCAGGTGGGGGGAATTCTGTAACCCTAAAATGTAAATTTCAAATTTTTTTACATTTATTGTTTTCTCCTTTGTGCTTGAGATTTCCTAGGGCTGAAATTTGATGTATTTTTGGATTTTTAGGGCCTCCATGTTTAGTTTTCTGGTTCAGTAAATAATATAGTAGAATAAGTTTTCCTTATAGAGTGCTTCAAATAGGTGATATTATCATATGTTCGCACTTTAGAAAACATGTTAGATTGCCTTGGTACCTTTGAAATTTTGAGTAAGAGTCAATCACATGAACTAAAAATTATTTCCTAAACTATTGTGTTGAACTGTGATGCCTTCTTGGGTTGATTAATTTTTTTCATTTTGGATTCTTTTTATGTGGTCCTTCCTCCCTATACATTATAATTGATTCTTACTAGATTGAGGAATGTCCCACAAAGTAATTTCCTTCTCCCAAGAGCCTCTATGAAAATTTAGAATAGATTCATGGAGATTCTTTATTTTTATAATGAGGTAAAGTATTCTACTCTTTCCCTCACTTGGTTGCAACTATTTTCCTCAATTTTACCTCATCTTATCTATCCATAATGGTAATGTGTAGAATCATTTTGTTGTATGGGGTTTACATATTTGGATTCATGTCTTACATTTTTTGATAAATCACATGAGTCTTATTCTGCTGGTATTCAATTAAGCCAACATGGTTATACAAGTTTTAACATGTTTTCTTCTTTTATTTCAGTTTGATAAATAATTCTAGTATTTCATGTTGCTTCCAACATATTTTATAAATAACTTAATCCCTTATATTTTACTTTCTTTATTTAATTAATGGTTTACCTTGTTTAACTGGTTTTTCAATTGTAAAAATTTGGTGAAAAGATTATTTCAATGGTAAATTAATTGTTATTATTGTTTCATGCATTAGACATGTTGTCCAGAATTCCATAGATTAATTTCTATGATAAAATTATAATTTAATTTTTTTTAATTCAACATGAATTATTAAATTGAATTATTATTATTTAAAAATTTTATTCAATATT
The DNA here is from genome assembly GCA_963277665.1 of Viscum album. Lineage (NCBI taxonomy): Eukaryota > Viridiplantae > Streptophyta > Magnoliopsida > Santalales > Viscaceae > Viscum > Viscum album. The sequence continues at coordinate 1,066,290,992 of OY728157.1, read as the reverse complement.
ATTAAAGGTTCCCATTCTTTAAAAAGAAACGTCATTATTTAATAAATTTCTACATCGATTGTATATGAGAAATTTGTGTTGATATATGAATTAATTTCTAGATTTAAACAGGTGGTGGGATTCTATTATTGTTTTTTTTGTGGATAAATCCTCTATTTTATTATCCATGTAGAGTCATTTTTAATCTTTGTGTTTTTTTGAGAATAAATTTGTGATGAATTAGGGTTCTAATTTGTTTTAAAAATATATTTCTGAATCATTTAGTATTTATTTGAAAATAGAAGTACTAGTTAAGACTTTATTTGATTCTCATTTCGTTGATATTGTTTACACACTATAATATAAAGTTATATACATTTTTATTCTAGTGAGCATGTTATTATATAAAATAATTCTAATTGAATTTTTTATGTTTGTAAAGTGGATCAGTATCAAAGGGGTGTGTTTGCGGTGAGATGTTTATATTTTCCTTGTATTTTGAATTAATTTCATGTTCTTGTCACATGATGATGTTAGTTTGATGATTAAAAAATCTTGTATCTATATAATGAGGTACAGTGATTATAAGGTGGGATGTTAAGGTACATTTCCTTACTAATTTATTTGTTATACCCTAGCTAGTAATCCCTCATTTAATGATATACCATGATTGTGTTATTGATTCTTTTGAGTCAATGTGATAGAAATTTAAGACAAGAGTTATGTTACCATTAACATACCATAAGAAGGATTAACCGTTTCATGTCAACAAAAAATTTTCTCCTTAGTTCCTAGTGTTTTTACATAGCGATTTTAATTTAAGATACGATTTATTATCATTGGTGAAAATAATTTTATTCCTATATTCATATTCATATAATAATTACCTTTGATTTTAATCCTCAATGCGAGTTAGTATTTTTTTGGAAATTGTTATTTATTTTTTAATTATCAAATTTTCATTAAATTAATTTGTTTTTGGTTTTACAACTTATTATGAGAAGTGTCCAATTAGTGTTGTTATAAATAGAGAAATCAGAATATATTTTAAATTAATTTAAAGGAATGTGTTTTATTTGAGAAAACCATTTTAAACCATGTGTGGGACTGTATCAAAGGAGGGTATGCCATTAGAAGAAGATAAATGGCATGTTAATTATGAAGTGAATATTTTTTAAAATAGAAATGGAATTTTCTAATTGGGAATTCCTCATTAATACCACATTTAGCCACACTATAGTGATTAATAATGTTCCTCTCACCCTATAATAGAGAGGGTTGGGTGATGTTTCATGTCATCTTAGCCCAGTTATCTACAAAAGTAAATATAATTTATAGTTGTTTTAAAGACCTAAATTTCTATAAACTATCTGTGTTATTCCACAGAATAGTGTGAAAAGAATAAAGAATTTACAACGATCCTATAATTATATTGAGATATCTAGATAATATTAAATAGACAATAAACCCATGTGTTTAGAAAACCTAGAATTTTATTTGTATATAACATGTGAAGTAATTGATTTTTTGTGTTCGTACACTATTGATTGCATTCCCCTTGACCATAACCCAATGAGGGTGAACTATGAAACATATTTTGTCTAATGTATATGTACTTTAATATATTAAGTTGTTGTATTTCTTAGTGTCGATTAGTCAAATGGTTAGGATATCTGTTGAACACAATTCGTACTAAACTAAGAACAAGATCCATTCAGATAAAATAAATATACGGATAAAATGGATATATTGACAACACCATGATTCACTCTCACCTAAGGGATACTAGGGGTACTAATAAATAAGATCCAATTTGAATATGTATAAACGAAATGTCCAAAATTTTTTGAATCTTTAATTGATTCTAATAAGGTCTGAATTTTTCATAGATTTACTTAGGGATTATAAAAATAATAAATTTCTAGAAAAATTTTATTTCATGAATCCATAAGGGGGTTTGGTTTTATAATGAATAAATTTTAGCCCTATGTCTGCAAGTGGTTTAGAAAGAATGAGGTCATTTTTCAAATACAAAATTTTATTGATATAAAACTAATTACAAATGAGATAACTGTCCTATATTCACTGTAGACATGATTGGAATAATTCATCTCTATGATAGTCATTTATAAATAAATATAAATTCTTGGAATCATGATCCATCATTATATATCCATGTTTATTTTTTGACTATGTTGGAAAAAATAAATTGACAAGATAATAGAAGAAATTTTGTATAGAGTAATCCAAGAGTGGTACATTTACCATATCAGATTTCCTGAATCATAACAAAAAAAATAACCATAGATATAGGATAATATGTCAAGGATGAAAAGATCCAATAGGAATCAATGAGTGGTTCAGATTTATATTTTATTATATATACTATGCTTCTTGTTTTCTACACCTTTTGCAAGGTAAGAAATATCATGAGGACCCAGGAGACCAATATTGGATGGAAGTAAAAACTATCTAAATGTATTAGAGGTGCGTTAAAGTTATGTTATATGTTTATAGAAAATTTGAGTAACTAGTCATCAATATATATATATATATGTATATATTTATGTATATGTTATTTCCAAATAGATTATGGTTGTATGAAATTACAATTAAGATATTTTTTCACCCGTAATAGACTTGTGATATGGTATAGCATAAATAAATAAGTTGAAATATATTCTTAAGAACAAAATATGTTTATTATGTCTTCTGATATAGATAAAAAAAATTTGTGCATATGAAGCTCTATGAATGTGATGGATGTGTATGATTGATGTAAATATATCACCACAACCAACTATGATAATACTACAATAGTTTTTAATGATAAGTATCCCAGGTAACATCAGTCGGTGAAGCACAAGCTGTGAATGTATCATCACATGATGGTTTTTCCATAGATAGGTGTGGTTAAAATATGAAAAATTTCTATTGAATAAAAGATGGATTTTTTTATAAATCCTTATATTCATAGTATTGTGAATATTACGAAAGATCTTACAAACTGAGTTTCCTACATAATCCAATCAATTGATACTATGATCCTTTTGGATAATATTCCTAAAACAAAATACATTCAACTATACATTAAATTTATATTAAATTTCGGGAATATTGATAAATGTTTTGTAAAATAATGATTATTAATTTTTGTAGCATTAATGTGATAACATCCAAGACTTTCAATCACATTGAATGGTTATAAAGTTTCATCACTATGATGAGAACCTTAAATTTCCATAAAGATAATCATCAAATTATTTTCTATTGTCAAGAGAACAATATATGATGGGACATTAAATAATTTTTATTTTCAGTTTCTTGATTCTTTTATGTCGATTATTCTTTTTATCATAATGCTATGACTTGGTAATCTTCATTATGGGGTTCAAAGTTGGAAAACCCTCTAATTACAATTATACATGTTACCATGTCATTTTTTTAACTGAAAATGTGTGTAGTTATCCATAGATAAGATATTGTTATTAAGAAATTCCATTAGTCATAGACTGTGAGGTATAGAATAAATATATTATTTAATATTCTTAAAGTGAGGTAGGATACATTGGGTGTTTTATGAGATATATTTTAGTATAGAATTGGTAAATAAATAATTTTTACTATCCAATATGAGAAGACAGTACCTTATCTATTAATTTAAATGTTACTATTGAACTAAAATCAATCCCAATTGTGATTTATTGGATCATTTTAAAAAGTTAAATAATTATATATGAAAAACATTTGTTTTTGACATGGCTATGCAGCCATCTTGGTAAGATGTCTTGAAAAATGGATAATATTACACAGTGAGAATTCATTTGTGATTATTTTCATTGTAATTTTAACTATTTTATATATTGTTCCCTTGAATAATTTCAAATTAATGTTATTGTACATTAAACAATCCCATACAATTCTCCAAAGAAATTGGTCAGTACGTTTATAAACAAAATTTAATCATGATATTGGTTAAATTTGATTTGTGTTCAATAGTCAGAATAAATAATATTATAATGACATATGAATGAAATTTATTCATAATTTTATTGATCTAAAATATTTAATGACAATTTATATACGGAATATAAAATAATAAATATCAAATAAATATTTATTCACAAGTTCAGTGATTGTAATATTTATTTATTTCATTTTTATTGAATGGGTAATAAGTAATATTATTTTATAAATAAATATTTTTTTGTTACACAACTATAAATATAAATTTATATTCAATATAATATTAACATGGAAGTTATTATTTTATTGAAGGAATTGTATTTATATATTATTCATGGTTTAATAAATGTTATTGAGGATAGTCTTATCATATAAAACACCTGGTATTTCATTAGATTTCATTTATTTATATTAATATATATGAATTTATTTATTTTATAAGATTCTATATCAAAATGAATATCTTATCACATTCAATTAATTATTGTTATTATTATCATGGTGGAAATTTTAATTTTTTAATTAATGAAGGGTCATTATAAAATTTTTTATAATGAAAACCTAAGACAATATATACCTTCCTATATCATTTTGAGTTGTTGTATTCTCAATTCGGTGGTACAAATTTTCTTCACGAAAAATATCCTCCTAGTGTTAATTTTTATCCATGAACATCTCTATGATTATCTCATGACCATGATATATTTCACCTCTCCCTCATTTATATCTTGTGTGGGAGAATAATAGAAAGGAAATAATCAAGCCTAAAGGACTTTCTTTTCATGAACACAAATTATTTAAGGCAATCAATTACTCTATTCTATAACCCATAGATCCATTGGATATTTTATGAGATCATAGACCATGTATGGATCACCAATAAAAGAAATCTATTTTTGATCACCATAGTGAATCCATGGTAATGCATGAACCCCATTTGAATGAATATCATCATCATATGTTTAATATCTCAATATTGAGGTGTTTTATTTTTATTAATATATTTATAAATTTAATTTTGATTTTCCTCCCATATTAGTACTATGATAATTTTATCACATTTCATCACATATAATCAGAAGTACCCTGTTGAATTTTCTATTTTTTTCAAGATTGAGTTGACATATCTATTAGTTCATTGAGAATTCTCATCATGATTTTTCGATTTTGGTGAGGAGGGATGGATAAGGTTTGGTGATTCTCAATTTTATTTGAATGATTTCTTGAAGATCTGTAAAAAAGATCCAAATATCCCCGATCATGTTTCCCCAAATGATTGAGATATGTTTTTATATATCACAAACAGTCCAATTTTAGGTATATAAAAGGATTTTATATATTGTGACAAATTTTTCATGGTTCCACATTAAACTTCATAATATTCATGACTTTTAGCAATTCATATAAGCTATATATTTTGGAATCATATATATTATTAATTAAAATGATACTAAAGAACATATCTTAATTTTTTAATATAAATAAAAAATTATATTTATTGAGATTCATGCTGATTATTTTGAGTAATCTATTTGTGGAAGAATCTAGTGATGTGAAGTGTCTTATAGCACATCACAGTACAGACATAGAGATGTGAATGTGGGATGATGTGGAATGAAATTCCCACGTGATAGTCATGGTCTATGTTTAATAAAAACCTAGTGTAAATTGATCCATGATGGTCAGCATGCTATGCCTTGTAATCTAGTATACATTGATATATTTAAAGAATAACACTAAATGGAATAATATGTTAAACCTTTTAATAGAGATGAGTGTTCTTGGTAAAATGTAATCCTCTATTATGAAAAGCGTTATAAATAGGATTGGAGGTGACTTTGTAAACTAACTTGAGTGACAAGGCTAGAAATATAAATGGTAAAGATCATTCCTTGGTCGATTCACAATGAAATTTTTGATAATCCCAAAATAATGGAATATTCCTATGGGTTATCAACAGGAGAACCATGTCATGATAGATTTCATGTATCAGCATGAATATTTAAAAAATTTGATTATATTTCTATTGTTTTTGTAACAACCTAAAATTTATGACATATGTTTTTCAAATAAATTTAATTTATTCAATATATTGTGTTCTATATAACACATAGTATTAATAAAATGTGAAAATATATTAAATTATTATTATTTAAAATGATTTTAATCACCCCGATGTAGGAATGTCGAGAATGAATAAGATTAAATATATTATTAATGTATATCATTTTAACATACACACACACACACACACACTAATATATATATATGTAATCAATTGTATAGTTACACATTTATTTGGAATGGAAATCAAAACCCTCTAAAAATTAATGTAATAATTATCTAAAAAAATAATTTCTTGTTGAAAAATTCATTTTTTATTAATAAATTAAATATATTGCTTTTCCTGAATTATTTTAATGACATTTAAATTTTCATCCTCAATAAAATGTATTAACATCCATTTGTTTTTGGAATGTGATAAGAATAAATCAAATTTTTAACATTAAAACTATATATCACTAAAAATCAATTTTGTAGAAATTTGTTATATTTTTTTAAAATATTATTTCCCAATTTTTGAAAACCTATTTTGAAAAATGAATTTAATTTTTAAAATCATAACACTATATTTATCATATAGTTTTCTTTTGAAAAATTTCTAAAATGTTAAATTTTTTAGTGAATAGTGAATAAAAATGCGTTTTATTAAGAATTTCCATCTCATTTCCACAATTTGAGACACAATACTTTTATTCAGAATATTTTAAAAGAAATTGATATTAAATTATTTTATTTTTATTTCAATTTATTTAATTTTAAAAAATTTAATTTTCAATTTTTATATTTAAACATTTTATTTTTTTGAGAACCTTCTCATTGTAAATACATTATTACCCTGTTTTCGAGATTGATTTTAAATTTTATATTTCTACTAATCTAAATTAACATTGAAAAAATATATTAAATATTTTTAATCATAATAATTAATATTATACAATAATTTCAACTTAATATACGACCATAATGAATAGTAAAAACAAAAAAAATTATTATCGTGGTTAAGGTAAACATTGTTTACTGTGGGCCAAATAAAAAAAAAGTAATGGTAATCAATTAAACAAAGCATCTCAAATTAATATTTTTCTGTAATATTTATACATTATATTTTATATGGTTCATGAATTATTCAATTTTTAACCTTTTGAAATGTGAAAACATGGGTATAAGGTTTTCTTTTAAAAAATTACAAATGTTCCCTCCCCCCAATTATAAAAGGCCATCCCTTATCCACTATTATTTAAACATAAAAACCCATTGATTCAACTGATACATATCCATATACATTCCTTAAATTCCCTCCCACATCCTGGTGTCTTTATCTGATAATTAAGTTCTCAAATTAATGATATAAATATAATCAAAATGGATTATTTTTCGAAATGAGGTATAATACTTAACCTTGTGTTTTTATTTATTTAAATTGTATATCGTTAAAATATTATTCAACTATGTCTATTTAAAGACATTATTATACCCCATAGAAATTAATTATTTTATGTTTATGAAATTACCTACATCTATATCTTCTTCAATCAAGTGGGAAATGGAACTTTTGATCTTGTGTAAGGAAAGAATAATGTTTCAAGAATTAATATAGATTTTTTTCCATCCCCACCACAAATAGATAATAATAATGATGGATTTAAAATATATATTTTATATTTTTATACATAAGTACTCTTTTTTAATCCTCATATAACATATAGGTTATCAAATGTTTTTTTATTGGATATCATATAGTCACTCTTGTGTAAAGTGAACAACCGCCTCATGAAGTGATGTGACTCATTTTTCACTAACTCCGTATATCTAAGTAAATAAGGATAAATTTAATGAATATATGTGAAATATATAATATCATAATTATTTTTTAGTCATCTATTTTTTTGTCATCTTCTTCTATTCTATCCATCGAATATAAAATGAAAACAACATTCATGTTTATATACGACTAACCGTCTTCACGAATGGTGTAATGAATTTTTCTATCTAAAATTCAATGGATGACTGTAATAATATACATAATAATAATATAAATTATAAAATATTATTATTCATATTCTAGATATTATGTGAAAAATAAACAATGTATATGTTCCAAAACTATAGAATGATAACATTCATGAGAAAATGGATTAGTTATTACATAAAACATTGATTTTAACAAATAACAGTTCATATATGTGTATTAAAGGTTAAAAATTAAATAATATATGGTATGATATAAATAATTATGGTTATTTAATAAATTTATAATAAAAAAATATAAATTATACATGATATTTGAATGTTTATGAAGGGAGTTGACACTTAATGTAAGGTCTTTCTTTCTCAAATTGCCTTCGTTGGGACAGTAGTTCTGTTACACACCTATATTATTTTATGAATTACATATAATGATTTTTTTATATGACATATACTTAAAATATTTTATTAATAATTTCTAATCTTATTTTTAATTTTATTATTTACTGTGTCGAACAATTCAAATTTTACCCAAGTGTTTTATATTTGATGTCATAATCTCTTTATTTTTTGATATTCTATATGATTTTTCTTTAGTTGATGATATATTGTGATTTATATCCAATGAAAATATTTATGTTTCTTCATAATTCATTATTTTAGGGTTAGAGAATATTTCATTTCATTATCTTTTCTTTATATACTCATGAGATAAAAAATATGTTTTAAGAAAATCCACATTATTTCTATCTTTTGTCAAAAAAACATTTTCTTACAAATTAATGTTTTCTCCAAAAATTTCACATAAATTTTGTACAATTATAAAAATATTATTTAAATTAAATTTTACCCATGTCTTAATTTTTTAAAAATAGTTTAAATGTGACCTTTTTATTTTTACCTAAATGGGGTTATTTTTACTTTTTATAGAAAATAAAAAACAAATGATGGTTCATCTTTTGTGGAAGAAACAAAGTTTATTATCTTCATGATGAATAATTGATTGAAATAATACATTATATCTTTCAAGGGGTCTTTTCAATGAATTATTTTCATAATATGTCATTATATTTTATTTTTAAAAAATATTTTTTGAAATTTAAAATATATTTTCTTCATTAAATATTATAATTGTTTTTAGAATAATTTTCCATCTACAATTACATCCTTTGATGCTATTATTATTTACTGGGGATATTATCCAAGCGTAAAATTTTTATTCTATAGATCAAAGGATAATTTTTAAAATAATAAAATGTTTATGAAACCTATTTCTTTCCACATGTTATACTATAATTAAATTTTTCTGAAATCAGATTCATTTTCATAGAGTATGATGGAATGAACCATTTGAAATCATGACACACACAAATGTAATAATTAAGTACTATGTGTGAAATATATTTATGTTTACTACATAGGTAATGATAAATATCATATGATATCAGAGGGTATGAAGTGTGTTTTTTGTACACAAAAAAGAAGTCACAAGAAAGGTTATCCCAGGCATGAAAAATTGGGTACACATAAGGTTATCCCAAGAATAAAAAAGTGGGTAAACATGAGGTTATCCAACCACCAATATAGGTACATGGGTATGTAAACTAATACTAGAATTCTATAAATATCATGACTATTATCTTTCACAAAAGGTTTACTATTATTATATAACAGCCACCAAACTATGTCTTATGATAATGTAATGTCTCACGAGCTCATATTCTTTGATTATATCATAAATATTGTCTTATGAACATAATATATTTATTCGTTGAATCAATTTTATTATCTATTATATAAAAGGTATTGTTTTCAAATTTCATTATCTTTTTCCTATACACATATGATCATGTTATATTGATATCTCCCATGTTAACCCTTATTAAGTATCTGATCACATAAATTCTTATTATTCCTTTCTCGATGATTTAATGAAAATAATTATTTATTATATATCTAATAAGGGTATTAGTTATAATCAATATAGTGGGTCATGATATAGTTCACTAATGAACTATTTTTTTTATTTTTCAATTTTTCCAAAGACACTAAACCATTAGTATTCTAAAGAATGTATTTGTTTATGGTTTTGATTATTATTCTAAAAATATATAATATTTATGCATAAAATTTGAGGTTATCAATTTTTTGTATCATAGGATACATTTAGTTATCCTCAGGAAATTAAGATGATAAAACATTATTGATAACCCTTAGAATAATTCTATGTATAAGATAACATCGTAATATATTTTTATGATAGATATTATATTTTTGGATGACTAATACATCCCAATATAGATACTATATGTGGACTTGGTTCAGGAATATATTTTCCTAGTGGTAATAACTCCAATAAATTCCCATTGGAATATCCAAGAGTGTTTTCTAGTACACTAAAATGAGCATTATTGAGAAAAAGTTTTGATATTCTCATAGGATATGATTTGGTAAATTAAAATTTTATTTAAGGACAACAATAAAAGATTTGAATACAAGATAGTCAGGGATGATCTAGTATAAACATAATGTGTCATATTTTTAAAATAAATTTTTTATTAAATATATAATAGATTATTTACAACAATTTTTTCTCTCACTATGTTTATTGTTTATTATATTATTCTTGTTTGTTTCAATTTGTGGCTAGAACCTAAAGGACCCATTCTATTACTGGATTTTATAAATAATTAAATGAGTTTCAATATGATAAAAACAAATAAATTGGTATCTGGGGTGTGTATCGATGTTTTTATTCATTCACAAAATCTATAAGTCACGACTCACGTGGATATTCTTATTGTTATTAGGGCACATCATTCTATCTAGTTCTTATTCATAAAATATACCCCTTTTTATTGTGGGTCCACAGATCCTCTACCCACTGAGAATTGAATCAATTATAGTTTACATTTATTTTCAATTCCCTTGTGTTTTAATAATGAAAATTAATTTTTAGTTTCCAATAATTTTGAAGGTAAAATAGATTATTAGGAAACCATATTAATAATACCAATATATGGGATAAAATAAACTCTATAAAATGGAATTTGTTTAAGAGGATATTTTTTAAAAATTAAATCCCTTGTATTCTATGTATGAGGATGGAGAATGAATTTTTGAGATAAAACAGAATGACGATGACTTTATTGGTACCTATGAAGATCATTTTAGAACACTTACAAGGTGTGATTATTTTTTAATAATCATCCATGAAATTAAAATTGATATATTATTTGGTGTAATAGTTCTAAAGATCCAAAAGTTGTTTGATATAAGATAATTTAGTATCCACCATGGTTTTATTAAATTTTAACTAAAGGTAGAAACAAAAATTTTAGATTCCCACAAACAATATTGTATTGGTAAGAAGTGGAATAATTATGATCATGAGAATGGGAATAAATAAAACTATGGAAAGAAATATTAGTCACATATATTCCATAAATGTGGTATAATGCACTCAAGTGAATTTGTGAAATGGTTTATAGTGTGTTATAAATGTGGTATGCATGTCCATTGAAAAAAATGAACAAATAATTTATGTGAAGAGAGTAGTTAATGAATTGAATTTATATATATATCAACTAAATCTACCACCCACATTCTATTGTTTCAAATGAAAAGATTTTGAACATTATTAAAACTAATGAATTAATCATCGGGGTAATGCGGTATCTAACGAACAAATTTTTTTAAGACAATGGATAAAGGTAATTATTCTAAAATCACAATAACTAAAGAGAATAATGATAATTTTAAAACTCCATAGTTGTGATTTCAAATTTTATTTTTTATGAATGAGATCTATTTTAATAGAATTTTCATCCATTTAGTTAAATTTTATGTGATTATGAGCATTGATTATCTCTCATTACATATATTCTAGAATATTTAAATCAGAATTCAAATTATGAATATAATTATGGTCATATGAGGGTGAAAGGATGAATCATTATTTCCCATGTAAATCGTTTTTTCTAAGATAATATCATATTAATGGAAAAATTTTAATCATCCTTTGGAAGTATATATAGTTTTATTGTGAAATTTTGTATATTATTAGGATATTTTTTTATTTTAGAATCTATTGGTGGTTAATGATTACTTATACGTTTATCATATAATGTATTAAAATGAATTCATTTAAATCATTAGGATTCAATTTTGGTCTAATTTATTTTGAAGGTGCCTTACGGTTAACTATTTATTGTATGATTTAAGTTATGTTTTTGATATTATTATATAATTCGTGCTAATAATTTTTCTTTTGATGATCATCCAAGATATAAGGTATGAAATTTGGTTATATGATGGAATATATGATCTATTACCATATCATAAATAAAAAAATCATCAAGAATATTAATTTTGTGGAGTGAGAAATGAATTATAATTTGATCAAAAAATTAATAAAATAAAAAAATCTTCTTATAATATAATTTATTGTTGATCCCTATATATATTGTTTATAATGAAATTCCTAATAATATCGATACATCTGATTATATCTTCCTCTATTATGTTTTTGGTTTGTTCCATGTTTCTCTCATGAGGATGTACATACCTGATCCATCACATGTACTGAATATAGAAGTTATTACTCTAGATAAAGATTCTTGTTATGAGGATAAAGTAGGTGATAATATAGAACATAGATAAATTTTTTTATGATAAAGGATTCTAACCTCGAAAACATTTTGTACAAAAACCACAGACTTGATGAAGTTACATTGAAACATGATAATATGATAACTAACAAGTATCCTCAGTTTTCTATATTTGAGTGATATTATTTTGATGGTGAAATTTATTTTTTGGGGGTTTAAATGTAACTCAAAAATATTTCATAACTTTTTTATAATTTATTTATTTTCATCTACCCTATGATTAAATGAACAATGAAATTCTATTAAAATATTATTGGGTTATATAATAGTAATTTCTTATCCATTTGAATAGTGGGTATGAATAAGATTTAATAAATGATTAAAATATATATTTTAAAATATATATATATATATATATTAAAATACTTTTCTAAACATTAATTTTAAATGAAAATTAAAAAATGAAAAAAAAATTATAAAAACTATATTTATGTGTACAATCCTATTTTATGAAAATAAATTGAATAATTAACTTTTGTTGAATAATTTTATTTAAGTTTATGTATTATATATTAATAAATTGATATTCATCTTATTTGTTTCATAGGAATGTGATAATAGTAAATCTAATTATACATGTAAAAAAAATTTCTTCCTAAAAAATGTTTTCTCATACATTGAGAATAAATTTTATAAATATTTATAAATTGTTAGAAATATTAATTGATAAAAAACAATCATTTTAAATATAATAATAAAAAATTATCTTAAATAATATTTCGTATAGTTTTCTAAAACATAAAATTTTAATTGAATTATTAATAACACATATATTTATTAACAAATATCATTAAATTAAAATCATTTAAAAATATTAAATTTTTTAAGTTGGTTTTAAAAAAATAATTAGGCCAATTATACTCTAATTTATTAAATTGATATTAATTTCATATTGAATATAGATGTAATATCATCTTCATTTGAACTTTGTAAATTGGATTTAATATTTTAAAATGGTATTATTAATATTACGTTACTATTTTAACTTCATTTTTTTCTCATAATGAATATATGAAAGGTAAAAAGTAATTGTAATTTTTATTGTAAAAGGGTTTACCTGGGTATAGAATAAATATATAAGGTTAAAAAAATGTATCAAATATTTTCAAATTTATATTTAATGTCAATATTTAAACATAAAATATTTTAATATTAGATAATGATCTATTATACATACTTTTTATGGTGAAAACATGGGTATAGTGTTTTCTTTTAAAAACATTTTGTGTATACCCTCTCCCCCACATATAAAAGGTAAAACCATCTCATATCTTATAGACCCATTAAAAACCCTTTGGTTCAGAAACTACTAATGTAAATACAATACGTATTTCCCCACCCACATACTAGAGAACTTATTTTAATTATGAATCAATTATAATAAGGTTTTACTTGTAACCCTAAAGGAGTTACCAAATAATGTTATAGTCATTAACCATCTCTTTTCATTTTCTTTATCATCGAAATCATTAAAATATTTTTCAACCATGATGATATAATAACATAATTATCAAAAATATAATTTTATGTTTTTAAGATTAAGGAATGAGAGACATCATTATCCTCTTCTATCGAGTGGGAAACAAAGGCATCGATTGTCTGTACAGTGGAATACTGCCTCACAAAACAACGTAGTTTGTTTTCCACTATCCTCTATCATAGACTGATAGAGAATTGAATTTAAATATATATTATATTTTAAACATATTTATTCTTTTAGGATCATTATATAACATATACATTCATACTTTATATTACATGAGGGATATGATAATGTCACTTGGGTGTAAAGTGGACTACCAAACAAAAAAGTGATGTGACTCATTATTCACTTCTAAATAATTGAATGGTATTAATGATAAATATAATTATTATATGTTATATATATATATGTCATTTTAATTTTTCATTATGGTTGACTTGTTATTTTCCTTTTTTTATCTTAGAAGTACTGATAAAATGGAAACAATGTTCATGTCTACGTATGGCCTACCATCTCTATAAATGGTGCAATTTATTTTTCCCCAAATTTTATGGATGAATATCAATATATATATATATGTAATGAATATATATGATATAAATATCAAAAATTATTATATGAATATTACTACCAATGGACAATGAGTTAAATCGAAACAATCGGATGATAACATACATAGTAAGAAAAAGAAATTATTATCGAAAATTTTGAATTTAAAAATGAATTACTAATAATGGGTAAGAAAATGGAATAATTAAATAATATATGGTGTGATATATATGTATGTGTATCTAAATTTTTTATAATAATGTTATTTTTATTATAAGATAGTTTTGAGTGTGTCCAATGTAAGTTGATACTTATGGTAAAGAATTTGTGTCTCAAATCACTTTATGTGTAACATATGTTGTGCAATGATCCTATCTTATTTTATAAGGGTTATATACCTCCCATTTGACATTTAATATCATGAATTCATTTATATTCATGACATCTAAAATTTATTATATTTTTATTCATATTAAAACTTATGATAAATATGTTACTTATATGATGATGACACGATGTTACAATATCATTGTCTATTAGTATTATTTATTATTATGCTTCTTATGATGAAATATAATGATCTATATCCCTATAAACTAATGAATTTTTTTATACACTATTAATTTCATGATAATACATTCTTTCATTTCATTACCATTTCTGTATATACACAAGAGGTCAAAATCTAGTTTTTATGGAATAATTATTTTATTTCTCAATTTGATATAATTAACATTTTTTTCAACATGATATTTTGACATGAATTTTATAAATAATTATTGTGATAATCTTCATTAATTTTTAAATTTAATTTTTATTTTTTTTAATTATTACAAAATGGTTTAAATAGAATCTTCTTATCCTTTTTAGATGAGGAATTTGTTAATTTTTTAATAAAAAGGCAGAAAAATTCTTTTTTTTTGTATGACATGAATGATATATCCCACCATCAGGCCAAATAATTGATTTTATTCTTCATTTATATGTTCCAAATGTTATTTTTAATGATTATTGTTTTGATAGTATTTTATGAATTTTAATTTTTTTAATTTAACATTAAATGTGGAATCGGTATTTTCCATAATAAATATTCTGAGTTATATTCTAGAAAAATGTTACATCTAATTTAGATCCATAGTTATTAATAAATATATAATATGGATTTTATCCAGGGGTATCATTATTATTCTTTCAAAAAATAGTTTTTTCATATTGATATGATTCTTATAAAATCTATTTCATTCCATGGATAGGAATATAATTAAATGTTTATGAAACAAGTTTCCATTTAATTAGATATTATATGATTATTGGAGTATGATGTTGTTGAAAAAAAATATTATTTATGTGGTGGGTTGGTCCAACGTATACCTTTAATGAATTGGGTAATGAATAATTTTCTAGGAATGAAGAGGGTATATGAGAGGTTATCCGAATTCTAAAAATAGGGTACATTTTTTGTTATCCCAATCCTAAAAAAAAGAGGTTACAATGGAGGTTATCCCAATATAAAAAATATGGTACATCGATGTTTATCTCAATCCTATAGAGGGTACGTTGGTGGTTAGCCCATGCCTAACATTTTTTTGATTTCCTGGTCAGTATCCTTAATATAAGAGTTCCTATGAAAATGTGTTTACAATAAATTTATATATTTTGATAAAGATATGCTCTTATGGATCTTGATATATGATTATTTTATGATTAATTAATTATGAAATTTCATTATTTATTCCAGGACTAATTTTTATGATCTATGATATGAAGGGTATGTTTTTCAAATGTTATTGTCACGTTCACATAACCTTATTATCATTTTATGTCTTTATCTCCATTATTTACCCCAACTAAGCCTATGAAAACTCCATTTCATAGGTTTTCTTTTCCTATGTTATGAATAAATATATATTTAATGTTAATTTTGAGGGGATATTTATTTATGAATAATGTAGTGGGATATGTTATCGTTAACTTATGAAATTGTTATTTATGGTTTTATGTTTCACAAAACACAAAACAATTTTGATCTATGAGCATGAATTTTGGGAATATAATGAATATTTGTCCAAAAATAAGTAATATCAATGTAAAAATTGAATTGGTAAACAAGGTTTTTTTGCATAAATATGGGTTGTGATAAATCATTTATTAAATATAATTAAAAACCATTACATTAGAATAATTTTATATATATTATTGGGATCTATAAAATTAATTTTAAAACACATAAATATATAAATATTTGAATGCATATGATAATTAGAGACTTTGGTTGATAACAAATAAGGATATATTATTCATGAAATGTTTTAATATTTTAAAATAAACTGTAAAAGTATTATTATTCAAGAATTGAGAGAGAGAAAACTTGATAATATATTATTCAAAATATAGAGAATAGTTAAATAATTCAAACAACACTCCACCTGATAATTTTGATGAACTTGGTGAAAGATGATTCTAATGTTTTTTAACAAGAAAAATACTACTTATAATAGAGGATATCATATTCATTATTTCATGACCTCATGTTGAGGAAATCATTATGTAGAGTTAAGAAGGGAAACAAACTTATGAGTATCTAAAATAATTTTATTTGGGAAATCAGAGGGTTATTAGTAGAAGATATTTTATTTCATAATGGTGAATATAGATATCCACTCAAGATATAATTCATTCATAAGAGAGATGAGTCTTAAAGAATAGGTGGTTCTAGTCTAAATAATTCTTTGATTTATTAGGGATGTCTATAATACCATACCTACACAAATAATTTGATAATAAATACACATATTTTTTTTCCAATTTCTAGGAATCATTTATCACAACAATTATATAGTGAAAAAAATTGTTGGTCATGATAAATATTACGCAATAACATCAAGACCAAACAATATAAAAATTAATTGTTTGTTGTGCCTTCATTTTATTATTTTATAAAGGTGTAGAATATAATTTAATTCCAAAATAATTAAATCAATATATAATAGATTTTATATTTTAAAATAATTTTGATATTGAATAAATACCACTTATCCATCTTCATCCCACAAGAATAAGACCGTAGTTGGATTTGGGCACAAAAATTGGTATTATATCTTACAATGTTCCCATAATATTATACTAATATAAAGTTTGACATGGATAAAAATAATTTATATAAACAAGATATGTGTTCCTTTCTTTTATTGAAATAATTTTCAAGGGTGGAAGAATCATATGGTATAATATTTGCTGTCAAAATTCATGTATGTGAATGATGTCTTCACTAAAGGGTTTCCCCCCAATTGTAAGAGATATTTCAATGATCATTTTTACTAATAAGAGTCGAGTAAATCATGGGGATGTTAGTTATTTATATATTATATTCTCTTTAATAAATCATTTACACTAAAATCATGTGGCTTTGGAAAGATAATTAAATTTTGTATAAACCTGAGAACAAGTATGAATAAAAATTCAATATCAATGAAGTCAAATTCTAAATACAAAGACTGAAAATAAATGACATCAAAATGGTTGAAGATGAAAATATTTGTGACTATTTTATAAGTATGAATGAGATAATTAGTCATATTAAATTATTTAAAGACATTACGGATGATTCTATAGTTGTACAAAAAATATATTTTTTAAATTTTTCAGATTGATTTTACACAAATATATCATTGTTGGAATAAGTTCATGATATAACACAAAATTTGTAATATAATTCCATCTGTATCTATGAAATAATAAAAACACTTGTTTTTAAATATAAGTTTAAAAAATAAATAGTATCCAATGTGATGATGAAATTAATGATTAATGATTAGGGAGATAAATTATTTCTTAATTCATATAAATAAATTAAGTGTAACGAAAAAATAAAATTTTCTTTAATTATAAAAAACTAAAAATATATAGGTGTAAATATGATTGAAAATCACAAACTATTATTATTCATGTATTGAAGGACTAAGAACTATGAATCTAGTTTTATATGATGAAATTAATGTTGGAATTATGATGGTGAAAAAGATAAAGACAAGTCTCAATGAATATGTAAATCTTGATACATTGAAGAATAAACAAATATGATAAAAATAAAATAATTAAGCCAAAAATAAATCCTTGAATCATGCATTGTAAAGAATATAATGAATGTACATCATCATGAGATAGATCTAACTAAGATCTTTTTATATAATACAATATATTTATTTAATATTTTTAAAGTTGGAATTATATATCAGTCAATTAATACTAACACGGTGATAAAACTGCTATGTGATACATCATAATATCTGAATTTCATTTATTCATAAGAGAAATAATAAACATAATATGTGGCATAAATATTTTAAGATAGAATAAAACATGTTGGAAATATATTTAAATGTTTTTTTGAAAAGGTAATGTTCACAGTGATGAAAATATTAAAATAATATATAGTGATAGAAAAAACTTAATTGAAAAGATACATTGATATTATTTTTAAATCATGTAATAAATGTATGTTGATATAAGAAAATAAAATATTTTACTTTTATTTCACTAGACCCCTTAATATTATTCATTCATAGTTTTTTATATCATATAGATACAAATCCAATAAGGTAGAATATTATTTTATATCAGTAATTGATGTATACTCCATAATGGAATGTCAGGTCACATGAAATTGAAAAGTCATTAGATGAGATGTTGAAAGATAACATGATGTTCACATCAAGAAGATAATAATTTGAAATTGGGCGTAAATACATTTTATATCATTTAAACAAAATATTTCTATGTCTGGAATTGGATATTAATTTATCCATCTCTACACACCATGTAATATTGACGATTATGAAAAAATGAATTGGGAATCAATGAAATTGGAATAACTATGTTAAATGAGTTTTAGAGGTCTATGTTTTTATGTCAATTTATATCCACATTTGTAAAAATTCTAAATATGATTTTACTGAGACTATATTTAAATTAAAAAATTTCTATTCTCGGGAATTAAATTAATTCAATAGTGAGTCACAACCGAGTATTTTGTATCCCTTTAATCATTAAAATTTAAGACTTATTAAGTATAAAATTAAATTACAATATTGAATAATGTGTTGAGTAATATATTATCTATATATTTAGTTTTGAAAATCACATTACACTCATAATATAATTCAACTTAAAGTAAAAATTTGTCTGGTTTTTTTAGTGTATAAAAATAAAATCTATTAACCTTAATTCTAGAAGATTCATGAAAATACTGAAGTCTGGGTTTTCTATCAGTACAATGACAAACAAATTTATCATAATTATAGTGATAAATACAAAAATTTATTAGAATATAAAGTTCACTGTTGACATCAATTTATGATGATGATGTATCCCCCAATGCAGTTACAACTAATCCAAAAGATAAATTATTCCCACCATCAAATGTTTTCTTAGAAATAATATTGCATATTTTAGAATCAAATAAATTAAGATATTTAATTACACATTATGAGGTTGAAGTTCCATTTATCCTAGAA
The DNA here is from genome assembly GCA_963277665.1 of Viscum album. Classification (NCBI taxonomy): domain Eukaryota; kingdom Viridiplantae; phylum Streptophyta; class Magnoliopsida; order Santalales; family Viscaceae; genus Viscum; species Viscum album. Next base: position 1,066,270,803 of record OY728157.1, on the reverse strand, counting down.
AAAATTATTATTGTGTGTGTAGTTTGTATTTTATATTATTTATAAATTTTCAAGCATAGATGAATTTTTAAATCCTTTATAATTTCATTTGTAATCAATTAATTATTGATCCTTTCAGATATTGGGGTTTTGAGGAAGAAGATAAAGCTACATTAGATCTTTATTGAAATGATATTCTATATTGATCAAGTGGGTTTAACCTCATTGGATTTATCCATGGATTTAGAGGAAGTATATTTATCATCATGGGTTAAAAACTAATATCATATTATGGGATAAGTAAGTAGAATCTAGTGGAAGAGACGAGCGAATATTCAAAGGATAATGTTGATGTTACATTGAATAAGGTTGATAGACACTCCATGAACATTATATAATATTATAGTTTACAAAATACATTAATTGGAACTTTATTTATTAATTATAAATATATTTTTATTTAACTGTTATTTTATATAAATATTTATTAGATATGTTTATGGTTATTATGAATTTCCCATTTTTGGACTTATAGCCTTGTTTTATTCTTATTTATAAGAAATTAATATTTTTCTAGGATGATTAGAATTACATAATATATATTATATTTAAAATTAAAGCTGGGGAAAATTGTAGTTCCCCTTTTTACTACAATTCAACCCCTCTTATAGATTAAAAGTCATGGTAATCTTGGAATGCATTCTGTATCATTGAATAAATCCGTGTTTTATAATGATCATGATATTATTATTTTTTCATTAGTTAGTATAAATTTCATATATTATTTAGAGTTATTATAACAATGTGGAATGAAATAATCATGATATTAGGGGATTTTGTTAATATTATTGGCATTTTTAATCCCAAATGACCATTAATTTTGAATTGTAATGACTATGAGTTCTTGATAGATTGAATAGAAACTATCATTTTCAAAATTTATCCCCATACCCACAAAAATATTGAAAATAAAATTATTAATTAACGATGATGTAGAAATTTTATGACTATTTGAAAATAAATGCGCAATATACAAATATATTTTCTATATAAAGAAATATATATAATATTTTTTTCAATTTCCTAAGAACCAATGGATTTTTTTAAAAAAAATAGGAAGGGTCAAACATCGAAACTAATAAGATATTAAGGGATAATTAAGCTATTGATAGGGATAATTTCTAAGTTTTTTATTTCATAACATTTTAGACTGTCTATTATAATGATTGAAAAATAGTGACAATCACTAACATTATAAAGTCACATATTAAAAATATTTATCAAATGATTAGAGAGTATGTATTTTAATTGAGATATTATATTAGGAGTATAATTATAAATGTATTGTTGTAGATGACACATATAATATTACAATGTTAAGTTTTGATGAAACGATTGGAACACTTAAGAAATATTAAAGACATTTAGAGATAGATTTTGAGAACGATTATAGGAATTAGAATTGGATTGAATATTCATTATCTTCTTAGTGATTAAATTATTGATCATAAAATTTATATCGACCACATCTTACTAATGTTCCTTAAGGATTTTGATTGATATTTTTTCAAACATATAGATGGTGAACATTTTAATATAGAAACGAATCTGTTAATAATTTTTAATTTCTATAGATGTTATAGGAAATATAAAAATTATACGTGTGATATAAATGATTTCATAAAAATTATTTTCTATAAGTGATGAAATCCAACCCATATATAACTATATTTTCCCACGTCAAAGAGTACACACACAAAATTATACAAAGAATATTCTTATGGAAGAGAAATGAATCTTTTAGAAGTAATGTGAATGTGAAATTCTGGTGAAGGGTATATTACATATTATTGTTCATTATATGATAGTTTCTTTTTTTGTATTACTGCTACATTTTATGAAAAAAAAAATTAAAGATTGTATAGTGTTTTATAGAAAATATTTCCAATGTGCAAAATCTATCATGATTTTATAAGCATAAATGTTACCAAAATTTTCATATTTAATTTATTTATAATGGAAGTAAATCATATTATGATAATAAAGATAAATTATCACGAAAAAACTAATGAGTTTAAAGCATATTTTGTTGACTAGGAAAATATTTATCAAAAAATGATACACAAAATACTCAATTATAATTGATTAGTTTTTTTGAAATATAATAAATTTTGTCTATAGATGATGGTTAATTGACTAAAATACGAAATTAGAAATTTAATCTATTAATAGATTTAGATAATTTGAGAAGTTTGGTGAAGAAATTTAAATCAGATAATAAAGGTAAAGGAATACTCAATTCCTCTGAATATACAATTAATAAAGATTATAATACTTTATGAATCCGTAAGACATTAAATAATGTCTCATTCACATAGGGGAAGAAAACATTATAAAACTAAAAATTGAGATTTAGAGTTTGGGGATTTTACTACCCAGATTTACTACTGGTAGTAAATATTTTAGTAAAATATTTTGGTATTATAATCCATCCAAACAGAATAAATTTTAACCAAGAAATAAATACACAAGTAAATAAACATATTAATACAATTAGATTGTTCCTTATCAATAAAAAATTTCACAATTTGTCAAAGGGGATTTAATTGGATAAATAAATCTTTAGTGAATATAGTACGATATTTCAGAAGGACTCCAGCCAATATCTCAATGAAACATTCTTCATATAATAATAAAAGGGATAGAGAAATATAGATTCCAAAGGACATTATTTCAAATACATCTAAACAAGATAATTTTTTCTTCCAAAGTCATTATTTGGATGATTTAAAATTGATACATACTAGAAGATTACTAAATAACATGCATGACTGGTAATAACATTTTTATGACTATCAGAACATACTACCCTTAATTAGTAACATTTTTTTATTTTTGAAATTATATATTTCTTTCATTATTTTTAAAACACCCTTGTTAATGGTTATTTTTCATGTTATTTAGATATTTTATTTATTAAATTTTATTTAACAAAAATTATTAATTTTATTGGGCTATATAAAATCTCACATAATTATTTTTGTAACACCATAATCAAAAGGAGAATATTCATCCATTGAGATGGTAGATAACTTTTAGAATTTTTTCCCTCATTTTATCATATCATAAATATGTTTTAATGACAAATTTTTACTATATGTATTTAAACGATTTCATAGTTAATTATCTTCAAATATATTTTATCAAAATACACTAATTTTAATTTTAATCTTTTTAAAAATGTTCAATTTTCAGATTCTAGAATTTTCTTCTTCCCCATGAGATGTTCAAGACCATTGGTTGGATTTTGGATCGATGGGGAATAATTCTCTATACATAATATTTTTATCCCAACTATTTTTCTCTATATTCATTAATGAGCGCTGTATATTTTCATTTTATTAATTTTTATTATTTGTTGTAATATTTTATCTCATTTATGGAATCGTCAAGAGAACATTCATCCTGTAAAATATTTTTAAAAATGATGGTTGACTGTAATGACATAGATTTTTGAATGTAAGTTTTTTATTATATGGAATTATTACGAGTCTGAAAAAATTGACAGCATGTGATTCTGAGGCTCGGTGTTTCGGGAATGATTTTATAAACATTTTTTAAGGTCTGTTTTGTAAACCTGCATGTGGAATTTTAAATCTTTTTAACTCATGCTCAATTTAATTATTTGAGGGAACTATTGAATCAGCAACATCAGGATTCCCTTATAAGAGGATTCACTTTGACCGAAGAAGGTTTGAAGAAAAAGATAGTTTTTAGACATTTAAAAGAACAAAAAAATAATTTCATTTTATTTAACCTTTTAATTTCCTCCAATGGAAAAGAAGTAGTTTTAGGACTGACGAAATGTTTGACCATAAAATGGTTTGACTCTCCTTTACTTGTAACCGCACTATTGGGAATTTGGGTGGTCCATTAATAAAATGAACCTCACAAATTTCTCATAGCGTTACCCATATATTCACCGTTCTATTTTTATTGAGCTTTGGGTGGGGTTTTGGCATGATTTCACCAACAAAAAACGATCTGGAAAAGCACCACGATGTTGACCACCACGAGAATGAGACCAGTTTTAGCGAGCGGTGACGAGTACTACCGAATCAAGAACTAAATACAATGACAAATAATGTTCTGCCGATCGTCACCAGTAGAAGTTTTATCCTGGTTTAGAGATTATTGTGAAGTTTATATTAATGAGATAACTTGTTGAATTCTTGTTAAGATGCTAACATTGAGAGCACATGCCAAACGAACAAGGCCCTGACCCTCCGCCTCTTCGGTATTTTCTTGTTTTTTCTGAAATGAATTTTCAAATGGAGCGGCAGGATGATACCAGAGGACATGAAATATTGAAGGTGAACTGAGAGCCATGTACACACAGTTGGCACAAAAAATGGACAATCGTAGAGCATTCGTTGGCCAGCAGAAGAAACTGCCACCGTGCCTTTTATGCAGCGGCCGGGGGTTGCCAAAAGAGGCCTGTGGTGGCTGGCCGTGGGTGGTGGGAAGAATCATGTTGTCCTGTGTTGTAGTGGCCAAAGGTGGTTGGCACGAGCTATCCAAGTGAGACAAGGGTGGTTCCGCTGGCAGTAGATGTCGCGCCCAGTAGTCCACAACAGGAGGGTGAGGCGTGGCCCCGCGTCGTGCCGCTTTGGTGGATGTCGGTCGTCCAAATGGTCAACCATTTCTTGTTTTGTGATAACTCCCCACCGTCTGGTAGAAATGGCCACACAACCATGGGGCCAGCGGAGGAGGCGGTCCACCTTCTAGAGGACCGGGCCAATGGCAGGCCGGTAGAGCGGGCCCAACCAACAACCTAGCAGGGCCAGTGTAGGTGGGCCACGCACCACTCGGTGGGCCTGGAAAACTTCTATTCAAGACCGAGAACCAATGGGGAGTCACTAATAGGCCTGAACTAGTGAACCATTCCAATCCATAATGATTCAGACCTAGAAGTGTTGGGTAGAGCCCATGAACTGTTGCGTCGGGCCAGTCTGACCGAGTCCGACCAGGCCTAGACCCAACCGGCACCAAAATAAATAAACAACCGTAACTGAAAAACCAAATTTCTATTTGACATATAGTTAGTGTAGTTATGACCCCATTTGGTAAGCAGTCCCTTTTGAATATTCTGGTGGGTCCGATCGAGCTAGGCTGGACCGATGTGTGGTCACCCCCGTTTCACTGAATGTGATGTAATTAACAGATCGAGTGTCCGGTCCACGTGTTTTCTGTTTCGTAAGGACCCTTGTGACAATGTGGTCTTATAGAAATACTATAATTGAGTTTTTATGGAGTTTTATGTGCGACATGGGTTGAATCAGTCATGAATCCGACCAGGACCTTTTTACAATGCTGCCCATATCTCACAGACCGAGTGACTGATCGACGCATCGTCTGTCATGTCGGGACCCCAATGAAGGAGGAATCCCTTGGGAATGATTTTTTGGGGACTTAGTACTGGATTAAATATGACTAATTTCATTATTAGTGGTTCTCACATGATCATGCAAGATATTAGCAGGAGTCCTTTGACTAATTGTCTCTAAAGTAGCGACTCTGTGTGGATTAGCATCATAGCAACCCTCTGTGGGTATGCAACATAACAACCCAATGAGGACCAGTTTTAGAGAATCCCAGTAAAGGTCAGCATTATAGTGACCCTATGTAGATCAGCATCTAGCGACTCTATGTGGATCAGCAACGAGGGACCCTCTGTGGATCAGTATTCTAGTGACACTGGGTGGGTCAACATTCCAGCGACCCTATGTGAATAAACATCATAGCAACCCTATGAGGATCATCATTCTAGAGACCCAGTGAGAATTAATTTTAGAGAGGCTCATTGAGTATTAGAATCATGGAGACCCTGTGTGGATCAGTATCTAGAAACCTTCTGTGGATCAGCATCCAGCGACCCTGTGTGGATCATCTTTCCAACGAACCTTTGTGGGTCAGCATTCCAATGAACCTTTGTGGATCTGCATCATAGAGACCCTGCATTAAAAATATATCTAGAAACGATGTGTGGATCACCGGTGCATGACCCAACAAGTACCAGTCTTAGAGAATCCTATCATGGGACATATATATACCACCCTGTGTGGATAGATAATGGAACAACTACCTCATAGATCATCTTTGTAAACTTCCTAATGTGATACAATGATATAGCATTAGAAAAATCATCTTTATTTTTGACCTCTGAGTTTTATACCTAGTGTGAGATTACTATTTCATTGTGTGTTGTGATTGAGGTCTTGCTTTGTGGTTTTTCCATTGTATAACTCTTGGAGATATTAGGGGGACTCGGTATAAGGACCCAACCATAAACATTACATAATCCTGAATTAAATGAATAATTCACATTGATTTTCTCTTCAAATTTTTAGTATTATAGAATTAGTCCATATCTAGTACATATCAACTTGAATATTACATGTAGAAACTAATACTCCTTATCCATTTTTTATTATGTAAAACCTCCTAAAATAAACATTTCTAGTTCCATGTTTTAGACAGCATGACTTTTCCTTGATCCCATCCATGACCCTTTTCCTCTTTATGTCCAGTAGAAAACATTACCAAAACACTGGATGAGCATATAATGATCAGTAAGGCTTATAAAACAAGGAATGAAAACATTGACCCATTGTTAAATAGATCAATGGAACCGTACTTTTCAATCATAACACACCTTATAAAATCATAAGATTTATGAATAACTTTCACATATGATAAATCATAAAGGTAACTTATGGAATTAGAAACATACATACATTATACCTATGAAATCTACATAGGGATTCACAATTGAAATACCCATCACAATATATTACCTAAATCTCTTTTTAGAGACATTAACGTTTACCTCTATCATGTTACCCAATTCGTTGGAACGCTATCTCGGGCTCACCCGCCCTAGGTTTATCACGGAACCACCTGTATATGTAAACGATGCCCAAAAACCATTACATATTCATAACACATAACACAAGAATAAAGTTAATATAACATTTATATATTACTATCACAATATATCAATTCAAAATATTTAAATAAAAAATGCTTTATCAAACCATTTTCAAAACCCATTAAAACCGTTAATAAATATATTTTTGAATAAAAGTGTCTTATACCACTTTGAGTCTTTTGAATGAAATTTCAATTTAAAAACATTAATTTCTATATGAATAAATAGATAAAACTATTTTTGAAACATATACACTAATGTAAAATATTTATAAGAATAAATCATTAAAGCATTTAAGTTTATATTTTAGTTAAAGAGTTTTTAACAGAATGAGAGATGCTATAATACAAATAATTGAGGAATAAAATTTAATCATAACATAATAAAATCAAAATAATAATTCTATTCATGATATAATAAGACAAATGATAGTATTTAAACAATATAAGGCTAAAATGATGCATATAAACAACGAAGTCCCATTGGAAATTTAAATTGAGATGAAATCCCTTATAAAGATGGTATTCAAAGATTAAGGACAAATCAATTGCATAATTTTGGGTGAAAAATATAAATACACCCAATATATGTGGATATTATGATTAAAATAATCCGAGGTTATTCACACGTATTCATATCATTACATAATCAAGATATAGATGTTTAACCCAAAAAAATTTAAATTGGGTTAAGAAGTTTTCATACAAAAATTCGATAGCCTAACAACGTCACATTAAAAAAATGAGTTGATGAGAGGGAAATGGATATCCCATCACATGGAAATAAAATTTACAGCAATAAATATACTGGATAACATATCCCAACAAAATAATATTTAAATTAAAAGACATAGTAAAAATGAAGTCTTTTAAAAAGAGGAGGGTGAAAGGTTCTTTTACCGATTTGGTATCTTACGAAACATACACCCCATGAAATAATGATCATATAATGATGATATAAATACCAAAAAATTAATGTATATTACACAAATAATACAATAATGGGAAGTACATACACCACTTAAATTAAATAGTGGCCAATATAGCATGAATCTCATGGGAATAAAAAGTTAGATGAAAACCTCTTACCTCATTGTAATCAATCGAGTCATATGACCAAAAAGCTAATAACCAGAAAATAAATCATAGAATACATAGAATATAAAGATAATCATGATAATATTTATCAAATTGAATTACAAAATACACCACATGCATTAAATATGTGGAGAACATGGGAAATCTCTCTGAGTTAAATTTGAGTTATGAAATCTCTTACCTCGTGTCTGATTTGACATGTTTGTTCCTTTTTCTTCCTGAATAATAAACATAAGTTAATTTATAGATGATTAGAAACAATTTTTAAGGTTTTTTATTCCTTTTATATCACTTATTTCCATGTTATTGACAATATGTAATCATTTATGTTAATAATGGTCGTTTTGTTGATATTTGGTACTTGAGTCAAAAATACACTTTTTATAATTACAAGTTGTTCACATGGTCAAAATTAATTATATCCAAAATTATATTCATGATTCAGATATCATATATATCATATATATCCATTATATACCTTTATTTATAATAGTACATAACATTTGGAGGTATGAAATGAAATGCATTGTTCATGGAGACGGTAAGTCATACGTATACATGAACACTACATTCATTTCAATTTCTTATTATAATCTAATTAACACAAAATGATACATAAATATATAATATTATCAATATAATATAATATATAATATCAGTAACTCAATCCTTTATTCTTCCCACATATGGCATTGACGAGTCATATTACTTTGAGGGGGAAGTAGTCCTCACTTCTGCAAATTAAATTATCGTGTTTTACCCATAATGGAAACCGTAAAGTTATGATATAAATGGAAAATATAAAAGAAAAAAAGAAAACCTAAACATAATATAAATCATATATAAATATAGTCACATATTTATGGCCACCAATAGAGGCGGTAGGAGATAATCAAACAATCATCATTTCGTGAGGAGTTAGTTTTCCAACCACAGAAACATTATGTTCTTCAGCTATTATATGGAGTTGTGTGTGAGTGTAGTTTGAATAAATATCGAAACACATACTATTATAATAACTACACTGGATTTTTCATAATAGAATGGAATAAAAACTATTTTAGGGGGTTGTAAAAGTAAAATAAAACCAAATAAAACAAAAGAATTTAAGAGAAGCTGTTACCGTTAATTTGGGTAACATCTTTTGGTTTAAACTGAAAGTACTTCTTGAAATGATATTTTCATATTATAAGGATTATAGGAGGAGAAGAGTGATCTTGAAGGATTATTTGTTTAGGGTTTGGATGATCCATGAGGCTTGAGAGGTGTGAGTAATGAGTTAGAAGTGAGGTCTTTTTATAAGGGGGGAGGGTCTCTTTAGTAAAGTGTGAAAATATTATTTTATTATATAATGATATTCTGTTTATAAAGGTCCAAAACTAATTAAATTAAATTTGAAAATTACTCATGGTGTAAATAAAATCATCCAATATGAATTGGACTCGTTTTGGATATTGTTTTAATATTAATAATCTTATTTATTTAAATCATTTATTAATCAGGTAAATACTACATCACTATTATGTCGTAAATAATTTACTTTATATGATATATAAGATTTATAAAATAATTCCATAATGTATAAAATAGTCTTATATTTCCAATGAATATTTATAGTCTAATATATGACTCAGATATCCCCATGTAAAAATTGATTTATTAAAAGATATTTGTTTATGTCATTTGTGCCCTTACTTCATGTTAATTAAAATGAAATGACCTTATCATTCATAAATGTATACATGGGGTCCAAAAATAGACCCATGTATTCCCATGTTTGGAAATGAATCATCCAATAAGGATAGGACAAGTGTTATGGTAATTTTGTTTTATTATAATATAATTTTTACCTTGAATTACCATATTTACCTTTGACTGCAGAAAATAAAACTCAAAAGTTATTATTCATGAAAAATTATTTTGATCTTGTAGAAAAACATTTTACATTATAATAACAACCTTGTATGTTATATTTTCCGCATTCCATTCATAGAATCCATGAAATTTCATTTAAATGAAAAAGTCGGTTTTTTAACTACTACTAAGTGGTTTCAATATTCATCAAAAATTGTTGTTTTTCAGAAAATTACCAAAAATAAGCACATGATATATTTGATATTACAAATTCAAAAATTATGGCTAAAGTAAAAAATTAAAAATATATAATTTTAATTAATTAATTAAAAATCAATTCTTGTTTTTAAAACAAATAGGGTGTTTTTAAGAAACAATATCTATTAAAAGATTGACACATGTTTATATCCAATTTCAAAGTAAAATTTATTACCATGACCACCATTATATTAAATGGTAAAAATATAAAATAATTACCCTTTAATCCTTTTAAAAAATAATCAAGGAATATAAATAAATTATATTAAAATGATGTTTTGAAATAAAATACTGTATTTTTTACAATTTACTAAAAGAATAAATTTTATCTGAAAAATACAAAAAAAATTACACAATGTAAATTTTGGTGTCCCTATTATAAATAAGAAATATATTTTGTCAAATATAACATATAAAAGTCACCAATGTTATATTTAATGAGGGTTCTCCGTCAAAAGGTGGTAAATCCACCTTTTTGTGAATATTAGAGTATTTTTTTTTAAAATCAAATTCTTTTCTTATTTTAAGCCTCTAACTTTTATTGGATAAATGTAAAACATTTATCGAATATATATAATCATATTTTAGTTATCTCTATTTATTACCACAAATTCAATGGCTATGCATTAACTACCATTTAAAATAATAAAATTGTATTATTAGTGTGAAACGTAAGATTTCAAACAAACTTATTATTGCGTATCGGGTAAGCCATAAAACATAGCATCCCCATTAATGTAAAATAAATAAATTATTTATAAATATTAAGAAAGATGAAAATTTAATAATCTTTATTTACCTATGATGTTACATCCTTCCCCGTTTTGAGAATTTCAGCCTTGCAATTTTAAAATTAGGCTCGGAATCATCATTGAAGGTCCATCATCGAAAAAAGAGTTAATAAAAATACAACTTTAAAATAAGGAATGATATATATGAAGGTAACCCAAGCCAACAAATACTAGTATTCCCTGGAAACATGGATATGGTAGAAAAACTTACACTCTTAGATTAACAGATAGAGATAGAGAACATGATCACAGAATGTTAACCACCACAATACTATAAATTTGGGGTTTGTAAAAGTATAATGATAAAAGAGAGTTTATAATTTTTTTAATTAAATATCCTTTTCATAGAGTAACATAATTTTATTAGTAATTAGACTAATATTTTATGGAAATAAATTCACTTTTCATGTAGAGTGTCATTCTTTAATAAAATTATACCACAAACTCATCTTTTCTCATAGCTGTAATTATTCAAGATGACTTGACCACACCAGAAGTACTATAACCAACTTCTAGAGTATCACATAATCTTAAAAATATGAACTATATATATCCCATATTATTATACATCATCCAAAACCAAAATTTCTTAGTATAAGATCAGATAATCCCCAAAAAGGATAATCTTTTACCAAAATAAAAACTACTCTTAATCTCCAAAATTTTTCAGAAATTCCCAAAGTTCAACCAAGACCACTGAATAAAGAATTTTCTATAAAATTATTCAATGTAATACAAAATAATATTGAAACCCAAATCACTTATAGATTTAATGGCATATTCTTCTAAGAAAAATCTTAACATTTTTCTCTAAATAATATTAGTTACTCTGAAAGACTCATATTGAAAAGTAATTAACCATAATCACATATTCTCCATGATAGGTTAATCATTCTCATAGATAACCAAAAATCACCTTATTATTGATTCATAAAATCATATAACTAAAAAGAATTATTCATGCAAATAGGGACTTCACATAGTCCAGTGGTAGGTGATAAATATCAATCACACATTTGTTGTGGGTTCGATTCCTACAGCTCTTTTCGACATGATGGGTTATCACACGGTCTGCGTGTTGTCCTTTTTCAAAAACAATATAATTTTATAACATTCAAAAAAGACATAAAATCATTAAAAGAAACAATTACATATTTTAACCACAATTATTATCTAATATCTTTTATTTTTCACCCCAAAATGTATTAACCAGTAATTGCCTCAAATTAAAGGATCATATTAACTAAAATGGTTCTTTATAACTATATATACAAAATAAAATATAATTATTCTTGAATAAAATATTGATATATAAAACTTTAGGGTTACAAATACTAGAAAAAGACATCTAATGTAATCCCATAATCAATAGATCCATAATAATTTTAAGTATTTCACCATCCTAAAATCTACCATAACACTTGAATTACTTATATGTTGACATTATACTCATTAGACATTCTTGATGATCAATTAACCGTTCCTTTCAAACCTATTCTAAAATAATTCTTTCCTAAAAAATCTGGATTCGTGTCCTCTAATTCAATAATATCAAAACATATGTTAAGAAATAATCCATACCTTTTATTGGTCATTGTTAGTTTCTTCATCCTCAATCTGAATGGCTTTATGGGTTGATAAACAAAAAATTTTCGATCATTGTGATCCCATTCTTGAAACATCTTTATAAGACAATTGTTTTTATAATTACCATGCACACCTCATTTAAAACATTCAATTGATCCCACAGAAATAACTTCATTCCCCTTCCTAGAGTCAACTGGATGATTTATTTTTCCGTTGAAGGTTCTTGATTTATGACCTCCATTCCCACATTTATACCGTCTTCTTGTCCCTTTGAAGAATTTTCCTAGGAATTTCATTCCACATCCTTGACACATAGGTGTTTGAACATACATAACATTATGATTATTACCTAAAATTATGAAGGGATATTTTTATCACAAATACGATGACTTATAAAATCACTAAGGTTCAGGTTTTCAATCTTGACTCTAGATAGTTGGTTGAGAATAACCACAACAGTTCTCATTGTAGCTCCCATTTCATTCAGTTTCTCATTTAGAAAACCATCACAATTTTATTCACATCCATTTTTACTTTGATTCCTTCAAGATCTATCTATTTACTAAAACAAAAAATTTAAGTGTGAGTATATCAATAAAATCATTATATAATATCTTATGAGGAGGGTAAATAGAAATATATAATTATTCATGTTTTCTCAAAATAATTCACTTTTTAAAAAAACTACGTCACTTTCTAAAATCCAAACCATTAAGGTTATGTCACTTATGACTAAATAATACCCTAACCTCTAAATATATCTAAACCGACAAATGATACCAACTATAAAGAACCGACCATAAACATTACATAATCACAAATTAAACGAATAATTCATATTGAAGATCTTCTTAGGATGGGAGTTTTATAGAATTAGTCCATAATTATTACATAACAACTTGAAAATTACATTTTCAAACTAATATTCATTATCCATTTTTTTTACAAAAAAACTCTTAAAAATAAACATGTCTAGTTCCATGTTTTAGACAACATGACTTTTCCCTGATCCCATCCTTGACCCTATTCATCTTTAAGTCCTTTAGAAACCATTTCAAAGACAAGGGATGAGAATAAAAAGCTCAGTAAGGGTTATCAAAATAAGAAAGGAAAACATTATCCCATCATCAAATACAAATCAATGAAACAATACTTTTCAATCATAACATACATTACAGAATAATAAGATTTATGAATAATACCAACGTATCCTAAATCATAAAGGTAACTTATAGAATTCATAACATAGTTACATAGTAGCTATCACAGCTACATATGGAGTCACATTTGGAATACCCATTAGAGCACATTCTATAAATCTCTTAGTAGAAACATTATTGTTTACCTCCAACACGTTACCCAATGCATTGGAGGGCTCTGTCGGGCTCACCCTCCCTAGGTTTATCACAGAACCACCTGTATACGAAAACAATGACCAATAACCATTACATATTAATTACAAATAATACAATCATAAAGGAAATATAACATTTCCACATTCTATTCACAATATATCAATTCAAGATATTGAAATAAACAATTCTTTGTCAAACTATTTTCCAAACCATTTAAAACATTTAACAAAGATATTTTTGAATCAATGTGTCCCACACCACATTGAATATTTTGAATGAAATTTAAATTTCAATACATTTTCCTTATGAATAAATCCTTAAACCCATTTTTAAAACATAGTCATTGATGTGAAATATTCAAAAGAATAAATCATTAAAACATTTAAAATAATATTTAGTAAAAGAGTTTTTAACAAAACGAGAGGCGTTAGAATACAAATAATTGAGTAATAAAATTTAATCAATTCATAATAATATCATGAGAATAAATCTATTCTTGATATAATATGCAAAAGTACAGTATATACACCATATAAGAGTAAATTGGTGCATATCGACAATGACATCCCAATGGAAATCTAAATTGAGACGAAATCCCTAATAAAGATGGTATCCTTATATTAAGGATAAATCAATTACAAAATTATGTTTGAAAAATCTAAATAAACCCAATATAAGTGAATATTAATTTTCAAACAATAATAGTTTATTCACAAATATTCATTTCATGACATAATCAAGAAGTAGATGTTTATCCCAAAAAATTTAAATTGGGATAAAAAGTTTTTTATAGATCTTCGATAGCCTAACAAATTCACATTAAAAATAAAAAAAATTTATGAGAGAGAAAAGGATATATCATAACATGGAAATAAAATTTATATCAATAATGATATTTACTTACATATCCAAACAAAATAAGTTGTAAATTAAAATACATAACAAAAAAGAAGTCTTTTAAAAAGAGGATGGTGAAAGGTTCCTTTTCAAATTTAGTAACATACGAATCATACACCCCATGAAATAATGATCATACAATGAAGATGTAAATAAAAATAAATTAATGCATATTACGCAAATAATACAATCAAATGTAGTACATACAACACAAAAAGGAAATAGCAGCCAATATAGCATGAATCTCACAGGAATAAAAAGTGAGATGAAAACCTCTTAAATCATTGTAATCAATCGAGTAGTATGACCAAAAAGTTATTAACCACCAAATGAATCATATAATACCATGAATATAAATATAATAATGATAATATATTTCAAATGGATGTACACAATACACAACATGAAAAAAATAATTGGCGAACAATGGAAATATCACTGAATTAAAAGTGAGATAAGAAATCCCTTACCTTGTGTCCGACATGACTTCTTTGTTCCTTGTTCTCCATTAATAATAAAATAATGTTAATTAATACTTTATTTAGAACCCTTTTAAATGTTTATTATTCCTTTTATATAAATTATTTCCATGTTATGAACCATGTGTAATCATTTATGTTAATAATAGTCATTTTGTGGATATTTGGTACTTGAGTCAAAATGGACTTCTTATAATTACAAGTTGTTCACATGGTAAGAAGTTCATTATATCCACAATTATATTATTTATTTAGATATCATATATATCATATATATATCTATTATATGAATGTATTTATTATAGTACATAACATTTGGAGGTAAGAAATGAAATGCACTGTTAATGGAGATGGTCAGTTGAACGTGCGCATGAATGCTACATTAATTTATATTTCTTATTTTACTGGAGTTAAAAAATAATGATACATAGGTATATTATTATTCCAGTATAATAACCGGAGAAAATTTTGAGGTCTTTTTCCTGGAAGAGTTCATTCTAGAGACTCTATGCTCTGTGCGTTTACAAGTGCTTCTACACATAAAGCAAGGTAGTCTGACCAATGCCCGATACTTGATAAGGTTAACTAACATCTTGTGCTACTATAACAACATTGTGAGAGACATATTCTTTAGTTACCATACCTTCGAGAAGCAACTTTGATAGGAGATCATATCTTTGATGTTTTTTATTATCGTCCTGCTGCATGTAGGGGTGATAGTGAGAAACCTCTTTGGGGAGATATTCGTTGCTGACCAGGAACCGATAGAGAGACCCACCACCAGAAGATGGGTAGAAGATTCATATGTGGCTGGTAGTAGACAGGTGAAATAGAGGTCCACTATAACTAGACCTTCTTGTGCTTGAACCAATGATGTAGGGTCGGAGGTGCGAGGCTCTCGAGGTAGATCAGACTAGTAGAGGAGTATATTGTGCATCACATATGGCAGGAACTATCACATGGATCACGACTAACAAACCTAATTCACGGAAAACCTGCAAACGGTCGAGGGACCACCATGGTAGAGGTAGATATTTGAGTGAGTAGTTATATAGGGCAGCAGAAATGGCATAGGAACAGGTCGTGCAGCAGGTTGTGGATGATGATTCGTTGTTCTACCGCTGCCACCTCCAGGTGGTCCACCCCGACCATTGGGAGTAGGATGATAGGAACAATATCATCTCCAAGAAGGTAAAGCCTATAACCATGGTGCTCCAGATATGATTCATGGAATGATCTATGTCTACTACACATTAGTTTCAGTACTTATAGAAACTGATTCTAGTCATTGTTTCATAGCCATGGTCCTCATTTAGAGATTAGAGATTCTGGTGGAGCCTTTGGCTCGATTACTGCAATTAGAGACTCCTAAGGGAGAAGATTCTATGATTACACACTTGTTCTTGCAATGTGAGCATACTATAGGAGAAAATAGCTTCAGCTTGGATCTTCTAGTAGCATTATAGAGGCCTTACGATGTCATCTGGGGTATGGACTATTTATCCATAGTCCAGGATCTGATTGACTCTATTAGGTGCAAAGTGTGGCGTGTATGTGATGATATGACCATGTTTCCCTTAACCTGTTAGAAGGGAACCGTTGTATCACCTGATGGACTTGCCCATAAGATGGTGTATCTGGTCACACATTAGTTGTCTATCCTTACCCTCAGAGTAGTTGATGATCATAGTGTGTGTTATCCTGTAGTGGAGGACCAATATACTGATGTCTTCCTTAACGATGTTCTAAGACTACATCCTCACAGAGAGATGGACTTATACATCAAACTATACCCTGGGACAGAGCCTATATATACACCAGCAAGTTAGATGGCTCCTGCGGATCTTCATGAGTTACAGGTATAGATGGAGGGCTTTTAGAGGAATTGGTTTATAAGTCCCAATATTTCAACATGGGAGCCCCATTTTTTTCATTGAAGAAATATGGGAGTTTGAGTCTTTGTGTGGATTATCGACACATGAACTCGGTTACTGTGAAGAACATGTATCTACATCCGAGGATTACGAGCCTCTTCAATTATCCGATGAGAGATTATTATTTTTTTACGATAGACCAATGATCATGATATCATCAGATCAGGGTAAGAGAAGAGGATGTGCAAAAGACAGCCTTCATATACCGGTATGACCACTATGAGTTCTTGGTTATGCCATTTGGCATGACCAACACCCATGCAGTATTAATGGGCCTCCTAAACCAGATCTTTCATCCAATCCTTGTTCGCTTTGTGGTGGTCTTCCTCAAAGGCATCTTGATATACTCATTGTCGGTGGAGGACCATGCCTGCCATTTGTAGATTATTTTTGATACACTTTGATAGAACTGTATTTATGGTAAGATCTCAATGTTTCATTTCTATATATAGGAGGCCCACTTCCTAGGATACATTATCCCAGAGTCTTGGGTTAAAGTTCATCTGGAAAAGATAGTGGTCTCTCATTCTTGGGATCCACTTAGGCGTGTTACTGAGGTGTGGAGTTTCCTAGGGTTGGCTGGTTACTATCAGAGATTTGTACACAACTTTTATAGATTTGCGGCACCCATGTCAACATTCATGAAGAAGGAATGATCTTCTTTTTGGATGGAGAGATTCCAATAGAGTTTTTAAGAGCTAAGGCATAGAATAAAGAGTTCCTTGATATTGAGGAAACTATAAGTGGGTGTTGGGTATTTAGTCTATTGCAACACAACATGGACCATTTCTAGATATGTCCAAATGAAGGAACAAACATTTATAACTTATGGTTCAAAAAATCTTATAAAACATGAGTAGAACTACAATAATGAGGACCCTGAGTTAGTAGTATTGGTCTTCCCCTTGAGTATTTTGTGACACTACTTGATAGAAGAATGTTTTATAGTCTACATTTATCACAAGAGTCTCAGGTATAAATTTACACAGAAGGACCTGAACCCGAGATAGTGACGATGGATAGAGTTCCTTTAGGACTATGAAATTGAGATAGTCTATATTATTGAGAAGGGAAACAGTGATAGAAAATTCACTTTGTAAGATGAATGGTCTATATTTTTTGAATGTTTCAATAGAGAATCTAGCCGCATTGTAGATATAATTTGTGGATACATATTTTGAAACTTACCTCCACTCTATGAGTTTCACACCCCCACTTCTTCAGCGATATTGGGAGGCGAAATTTGAGGACATTTAATGCAAGGCACAACATTCTTAGATATCCTTAGTAAAGGCACCTGATAAATTTTCAAAATATGTGAAGCATGCCATCCTCTTCAGAGGGTGAACCATGGTACCAGTGGCGAAAGGGGGGGAGGTGTTTAAGGAGTTCAATAAGTCCCCTCCGTCAGTACATCCCGGTGTCCTGAAAATGTACTAGGGCCTCCAACATCAACACTTGTTTCCAGGGATGAAGAAAGTAGTGGCAGAGATTATTTCACGATGCCACACTTGTCAGCATGTGAAGGCCATGCATGGGGTTCTTGCAGGCTTAGCACAACCATTAATGGTACTCAAGCCGAAGTGGGATGGTATCTACATGGACATAGCGATAGTGGTACCACGGAGTCCAGGGGACAAGATTCCACCAGGGTGATTGTAGATCGACTCACCAAGTCTCCCCACATCATAACCATCTGAGATAAATGACCTGTAGATGGATTGGGCCACCCCAATGTATAGGAGATTTTGAGACTACATGGGGTTCCATCAATGATCATCTCTGATCACAACACACGTTTTACATCCCATCTATGGAAGGGATTACAGGATGTTTCCAAGACACAACTACATTTCAGCACCACATTTCATCCTTAGAGGGATGGTTAGATGGAGTGGACCATTCAGAAAATCCTTGGCATGCTTTGTGTTTATGTACTAGATTTCCACCATAGTTTGGAGGGTCACATGTCATTTGTGGAGTATGTGTAAAAAAATATCTATCCATCCACTATCATTAAGGTACTATTTGAGGCATTTTACGGTCGACCATATAGATCACCTATATACTGGACAAAACCAGGGTAGTTAGAAATTATGGGTACAGAGTGGGTACATGCTACCACTGAGAAGGTGCAGATCATACAAGAGAAAATGAAGACTGCACAGAGCATGGAAAAGTATTCTGATGAAATTAGATGGAGGCCATTGGATTTTGAGGAGGGTGACCATGTTTTTATATGGATCTCACCTCGATGAGTTTTGCGGAGATTTGGAAGGGGCGAAAAACTATCTCTAAGGTTCATCATAACCTTTTAGGTTCTCAGTAAAGTTTCCGAGTTGGTGTATTGCCTAACTCATCACCCACATATGCATCGTGTGCATGATTTTTCCATGTGTTGCATTTGAGCATGTACGAGAATGATCAATCACACATTATGGACTAGGGAGAGATGGAGATTGATTATGGGGCGACGTTTATAGAGGTTCCAATAGAGATTGAGGATCGTAAAGAGTGGGTCCTTCATAGGTGATCAATATCTCTGGTGCATTTTCGTTGGCAGCATAGGGACCTCCAGGAGAGCACATGGGAGTGGGAAGTTCAGATTCGTGCTCAGAACACCCATATGATTCCTTAGTCCACGTTGTGGCTTTCTGGGATGAAAAATCCCAATGGTGGATAGAATTTAGAGACAAATATTTTTACATTTAAATTTTTTAATTATATGGAATTCTTATGCATCTATGAAATTTGATGATGTGTGATTATGAGGACTTGTTTGCCTAGAATGGTTTTCAGAAAATTTTTTAAGCTACGTTCAGTAAATGCACAGGTGACATTTTCTATCTTTTGAACTGGTGCTTGGATTAAAAATATGAGGGCACTGTTGAATCCAGAGAGTTAGGATTCAAATAAGAGAGGCTTCACATTGACCACATAAGGCCGGGAGAACAAAGTATTTTTTAGACACATAAAATTTTAATAAATATTAATGTTATTTGATTTCTCTTTTTCTTTTCCTCCAACAGACGATCGGCTATCGCGGGATCGATGACATGTCAATCAATCAAATAACATGACTATCATTTACTTGAAACCACACCATTGGGAATTTTTGTGGCCCATTAACTAAATAAACATCATAAATTCCTCGGTGCATTACCAACATCTTCCCCCTCTTATTTATATAGAGCTAGGGGTGTTTTTTTTGGAACATCTTCACCAGGAGATGAATCTCTAGCAATCTACCACGATGCCAACCACCTAGAGGACGAGACCAGTTTCATCAAGCAGTGATAAGGGCCACTGAATCTTGAACCGATGACAACGACAAAAGAAGTTCCATCGATCATCATCAGCGTACATCATATCTAGGTTAGGGTGTTGTTCTATTGTTAACCTTTTTGAGTTAACATGTTGACTGCTTGTTATGATGCTAACACGGATGGCATAGGCCAAAGGAACATGGATCCAGCCTTCCACCTCTTCAGTATTTGTCACGTTTTTCTAGAACCGTTTGACATATAGAGTGGCAGGATTAAACTGGAGGAAATGTAGTGGAGATTGTGACCCGAGAGACTTGTATGAGCTATAGGAACTACAAAAGGACCACAAGAGTGCATCAAGTGGCCCGTGGAATAAACTATTGGTGTGCCATGTCGGAAGCGGATGACGGGGATTGAAAGAGACCTACAATGGCTGGTGGGGGCTGGAAGAGGCTCGCGGTGGCCGATGAGAGTCTGAATAAACCTATGGTGGCTGGTGAGGCCTGAAATAAACCCACAATGACCAGCTGTGGGATGTGGGAAGAGGCATGCTATCACAGGCCACAGTAGCCATAGGTTTCCGAGCTGTGTCGTCCACGCGAGAAAAGGTCGGTGCCCATAGGCAACACCAGCATCAGTGGCTGGATCAGTATGCCACGATAGAAGGGTGAGGTGTGGCTTGGTGTCGTGCCACATTGTCATATTTCGTTCATCCAAATGGCTGATCATTTCATGCATGGGGCAGTACCCCACAAGATGGAAAAAACGGCCCCGCAACCTCGAGGCCAGTGAAGAAGGTGGTCCACCTTATGGCAGACCGAGATGGACCCATGTCCTGGGCCTATGAACCAATGGGATGACCCCGATAGGCCGATCCTAGTGAACTAGGCATACCCTTAACAAGCTAGACTCGGGCCTATTTAGGTAGGCCCCGGATAACCGTTGCATCAGGCCAATCTGACCGAGTCGGATAGGGCCTAGACCCAACCATCCCCTGAATAAATAAACTCTTGAAACTGGTGAAACTGGTTTCCATTTGACATGCCTTCAATGGATTTGGGAACCCTTCTATTAACAGGTACCTTTGGTATATTCTGGCTCATCTGACCGAGCTGGGATGGACCAAGGTGCAATCACCCCATTTCAAGGAAATGGATGTATCTAAAAGACCGGTAATCTGATTGATTCTACGCATGTAGAATAAGGGCCCCTGTGAAAAGGTGGACATTTGGAGATAGTCTAATTGTGTTTTCACAGTGTTTAAAATGAATCATAGGTTTAATCATACCTGAATCCAATCGGGACCTTTCTACAAAAGTGCCCATGTCTCAAAGACCGGGTGTCTGATCGACGTGTTGTCTGTCACGTTGGGACCCCAATGATGGGGTGGTCCCTTGAGTATTTGTTTTTTTCTCAGTACCAAATTAAAAATGAATAATAAATTGGGGATCAGTTCTCAACGAATCAAGCATACTATGAGCGGGAATCCTATGAGTGGATGTGCCTAAAGTAGTGATCCTGTGTGGATCAGCATCATAGCGACCCAGTGTAGATAAACTTCATAGCTACATAAAGAAGACTAGTTTTTGAGTAGATCATTGAGGATTAGAATTATAGCGACTCTGTGTAGATAAGCAATGAGCGACCTTATTTGAATCAACATTATTTTGACATTGTGTGGGTCAGCATTCAAGTGACCCTATGTGTCTCAACATCATAGTGACTATGTGTTAATAAGTATTATTGAAACCATGTGTGGATCAGAATTGTAGTGACCAGATGTGGACTATTTTTAGAGAATTCCATTGCGGATCAGCATTCTAGCGACCTTGTGTGGATTAGCATTTAGTGACCCTATGTGGATTAGCATCGAGCAACTCTGTGTGGGTCAGAATTCCATCTAC
Organism: Viscum album; assembly: GCA_963277665.1. Lineage (NCBI taxonomy): Eukaryota > Viridiplantae > Streptophyta > Magnoliopsida > Santalales > Viscaceae > Viscum > Viscum album. The sequence goes on along the minus strand of OY728157.1, from coordinate 1,066,248,411 downwards.
CCTGTGTGGGTCAGCATTCTAGTAACCCTGTGTGGATCAGAATCATAGAGACCCTATGTAAATCAGCATTCTAGCGAGCCTATATGGATCAGAAATGTGTGACCCGATGAGGACCAGCCTTAGGGAAGCCTGTTGTGGATCAATGATATACGAACCTCTGTGGATCAACAATGGAACAACTCCCTTGTGGTACAGTTGTGGAAATATATTAATTGAATTAAATGATTTATATTTAGGTTGGTCATATTTATTCCCGAACTCTGAGTTGTATATATGGAGTGAACAGACTATTTCTTCGTGCTTTGTGATTGAGGTCTTGGTTTGTGGAATTTCTTTTTTGGAACTTTGAGAGACCTTCAAGGGTCTAGGGGTCCCTAATGATTGTTTTTATACAGTCCCATGCATGGGATTTGCCAGCATCTTTTTATTCCTTGTGAGGACGAATGACAGCTTTGACCAGGAGTTTTAGCCAATACTAGATGATGCTTGGAGGTGAACTTTAGACGTGACATGCCATAGTGATGATCAACGGTGAGTTGTTCCTAATCTTTAGGTAGGAAACTTGGAAGACGATTTCTGGTGCTTTTCTTCTATTGTAGTTGTACTTTTTATTTGAATTTGTTTTACATCCCCCTTTACATAAAGTAATCACCCATTTTAACATTCAGTAAACATCTTTTTAATACTATAGTTTTATTATTTGTGTTGTTCTCATTGTATTCATGGATTGTGTGTTTGTAGGTTTAAAGGAAATGACTTCCAGTATTTTAGGGATATTCTTTTTAGTGCTAGTCGCCAACCCTTGGCCTATGGAAGGTTGGCTAGGGTTTGTCACAGCACGGGACCCAGTGGACGGGTCATGACATTAACCAAGTTTCATAGGATCATAATGAACTATTATTGAAATTAATTTTTCATTAATAATTATGAAAAAACATTGCATTAAAAATTGAATATCATAAACTATTGTATCCATATTTCATTAGATGTTTTTATGGAATTTTTTTCTTGTCTCGTGGAGTTTCGAAAATAATCTTTCTAGTTATTGGAGTATATTTCCTCCTCTACATGAAATACATAATAGATCATGGTATTTTTTTACTAAAATGTGAGTCTCTATTTTTTTCTCAAAATAAGTTCATTGTGTTTGGATATTTTGTTTAAGATAAAGTAGAAGATACACATTTCTTGGTCATTGAAAATGTTCAAAAAATAAATCATATATTTAAGAAATTCATAATTAATTTTAAATGGTTTAAAAATTTTCTCCATCTAACAAAAGGGGTTTAATATATATATATATATATATAAATTCATGAATTGTATATCTAATATTTATTGTAAAATTTGATAAAAATTAATATAATAGTGGTAATATTATAATAAATTGAATAGTTTTATTTTAGTTTTTTAAAGTTAAATATCCTTCCCTTTTAATTAATTATGGAATAAATTATTTATTATGTTACTAATAAAAGAATCAATTTACAAATTCATAATTACTAAGGGGGTAGAAGAGAGTCCTCACAACTCTAATAAAACATCCCTAAAAATAATATTGATAGAAATGTTATTTTTTAATAGATTCTAAAAAAAATTATCCCATTAGACTAGTATAATAACTATTCATAAATTCAGGACATAATATAAAAATAAATACACTTCTATGGAAAAACATGAATCCATAATAATAAACAAATCATGATTACCAACTTCTTCTATTCAGTTTCCCTTTTAAAAAAATATATATATTTTGAAATATACTATTGAAATGCGAATGGAGAATGATTTAAATGTTATTTAATTAGTTGTGGAAGATTTAAGCCCTTGTGAAATTGAATTAATTATATAATTTCCTCCCAAAACCTCTGGTTCTAATGTTTTCCATAGTTTTGAAGAGTAAAAAATTTATTCTTTAATATAATCTTCTTTGTTGTGTGATCAATCAGTTCATCAAATGATGAAACCACACTCTCTAACAATGTAATAAAATCACCATGACATTGTTTCTAAGATGGACATAAATATATGTCACTGAAATATTCTATTCAGTGGATTACAAAGGTTAATGGTTATTTGAATTTCAGTCCAACATTTTAAAACATGATTAATTGATGAATCAGATAAATGATAATATTTTATAAATCAAATCATCGTAGACCATCCACTATATCTAGATCAATGTTAATAATTACAATCTGATTAGTTAATTTTGAAAGAGTTAAAAAAATTTATTTTGAGAATGTGTTTTAGTTTGAGTAAATTGAAGATATTTTAATTAAATATACGATGAATCAAATGAAAAAAATAGAAGTAGGATAAATATAATAAATATTCTAATTGTTTCATGAACTAAATGGGTTAAGAATTTGAGAAAAAAGTTAGGGAAATAAGACCATGAAATTGAATTCTATGAAAGGTAGATTTCAAATTTAAATAAATACGGAGATATGAATAATCTAAATCAGTAACCCTTGGAAATATCTATGGAAAATATTGATATAATACAATGAAGGATTTAGAAAATTATTACAAAATCACCACAAGAATTTTGAAATTGAAATTATTCATACTAATGTAAATATATCCACAACCATTTTTGAATACAAATTCTGATGAAAAACATGTTTTCATGAATGTTCTATATTATTTATCATCGATGTTTAATTTTATTCTAGGTTTTTTTACCATTACCTAGATGATTAATTAAATAATTTATGAAGGATTTACAAACAGATGGTCGTTTTAACAAAAAGGATATAAAAGTATTTTTTTACATATCAATATCTCAAATGTACAATCAATGGATGATAAAAACATTAATGACTATATTTTATAATAAGTACTATTTCATTTTATGTTGTATAGAATTTACCATTTAAGGTGTGTTTCTCTAAAAAATTTCAATATTTACTATTCAGTTCTAATTCATATACTTTTTCGTTTCATAATTTCTTTTGAAAACACCAACGGTGGAGAGGGTTTGAAAAATTCAAGAATTCACCAATTTATAGGAAGGCCATTAAATAGATAAAAATTTAATTTATTACTTAGAGTTTTAATAAAATTTTATTTATTATAGGATTAAATGTTTGTCATTTTTCCTTACTTCACAAATTTATTTCATTTCAAAACATTGTTATTTTATTAAGAGGTGATTTTTTTGCTTCTTGTTGTTTTTTTTAAAAATTTCATTCATGTTAGTTATATAAAATGCGGGGAATATTTTTGAGTCACATAATAACTTTACCATTATTTTTTAATGTCACATTACACTAGTTATATAATTCAATAAAAAATTGATTATATAGGATGGAGTTTTTTGACCATGGATAAAGAAAATCTTGTAACCTTATATCTAGAAGTAGAATAAAACACAGGATGATTGAGATCTCTATTATGAATATTTTAAAAATATTTTTATCCATGTTGTGTTGTATAATTGACCTCTTTAGAAGAGCTAGACAAACTAAATATTCGTTATAAGATAATGAATGATCTTTTTTAGTAGTTAAAACTAGTCTTGATTAATCTATATTCAGACAGTTGATGTATTAGCTATAAATAATACCACACATTCAAGGACTGGAAGAAGGAAGATACACAATTACATTTTTTATCATACAATTTTTTGAAGTCTATAATAACATGTTTTCATGAGTGTAATTAAAATTGTATTTTATATTTTAGTATTTATTTTATAAGATCATTAGTGTGGTCTTTATAGTAATTATCATCAAATTTCATTTGAGATCACATAGATTATGATCCATCAAGATCGGGGGCTTATAATTTATTAATAAGAGATATGTCTAGTATTTTTGGTCCTGAGCTCTGTGATTTTGGATGTAGGATGCAATTGATCATGATGATCATGGGAATCTGAGGAAGAGGATTAAGCGTCCAGTAATGGAGACTAATTCCATCTTATTAGTGAATTTGAGGTATTCCAATGGATTTTAAAACATATAATATTATATTTTTTATTCAAGGAAATATTGAATCCGGTTTAGATTCTACATATATTATGGTAAAAAATATGTTTTATAATATTATATAATGTGTACATTATTTTTGAATTACTACCCCATGTTTTTTACTTTCAATAATTCTATCATTTATTTTACTTATCTTTTTATCTTTTTTACAGGCCAATTTTTTAAAATTATGTGCATATATGAATATTAAATATTGATGGGTAGGAAATTGGGGTTAATTAGAAGTTTATAACTACATTAAATTTCATACTTGAGGTGGTGAAAAAATATAAATAGTTTTTTCGACAATAATTCACACACTATTATTTTTTACATATCATGGTAATTTATTATAATAGAAGGCATATTTATTAGATACATTTTTAATTTAAAACGTTTTAATTGTTGGAGTAAAATTATTTATATCGGTTAAATTCAATGACATAAAAATAATGAAAAATATATTCAAATTTAGAGATATAGATATATAATAGTATGAACATTCTATAGAATATATAAGTAAATTCATGGAAAATAATTTTTCAGTATATTTTTAATGAACACAATATTGGTAACGGGGTCTCCAAATAATAAAATGAGGAAGAAGAGGAGGATTAAGGTGAAAATAGTAGTATCAAAGGTTAAATAATGATGTGGAAACTAAGAAAATATTCTGAAATTAATATTATCTAGTCTAAACTATATGAAATAAATGATATGAGTATCATATAGTGGAATAAACAATAAGAAGGTTGAGGTTTGATAATAAATCCTTCTCTCCAAATTGATCCCATGATTTGTTCTAATTGTTTCAAGAAAGGATAATGAATTAGGTTTATGAATGAAAACAATATTTGATTAATAATATTTCAATATGGGACATTATTTCATGAAACTCTGATAAATATTTCATGGGGAACTATTTTAATATTTTATTATGATAATAAATATAGAATCATAGGCTTAACATGCATGGATATTTCTTCATTTTAAATTTATATTATACAAAAAACATAAATAAATTCTAGAGGACCATAATATTTTAGTTTCATTGTAAAAATGGAATGGTAATCATCTAATATAGTGAAATAGCTTCAAATTATCCCTTAAATATTGTCCCCTTTAGTGAAATTACATAAAACTGTTCTTTAGTATATGGGAAATTCAAACATTAGAAATGGGTGCGCTCATATATTTAGAACAGGTTAAAAAATCGAGATATATAATTCAAACATGAGAATAAGTGTATGAGAAAATTATTTTAACTATATAATATTAAACAGTGACTATCGGAGATCATAATCTAGAGTCATGTTATATAGGTGTGGAACATTTATTTCTATAGAGAACCCTTGAATGTGTCACTATTAACTAATAATACAGTCAACATAGTAGATTGGGACAACTGGTTTAGCCATTTTGGATCATGAAATAGAAGTTTCACATATTAGATCAGGACATATGTTTCCTATAGTGGATCACGTTTCTCTATATTACCATTTTGGATCAGAACATGCATATTAACCATTTTGGATCAGGACACAACTATTCCCCATAGTGGGTGGGGTTTCCCCATCATCAGATAGTGGATTTGGACACAATTATTTCCCATTTGGGATCAAGAGACACGTATTTCACATTGTGTATCAATCCCATCAACTTATTTCTAATAAAAATCTCATGATATATAAATCATTACCAAGTGAAATTATAAGAGATATAGGTACCGTGCCTCACCTAATAAATTCATATAATAATGTTCCATGAGATAATAAATCATGAATCATATCATAACCTATAAAAAGAGGTGGGATTCGTAACCATAATATCATAAACAATGTAATAAAATGGGTATCATAAACAATTAATCATATCATTAACTATTTTAATTAGATGAGTATCATATTAATTTCCTTAAATCATAACCCTAAAAAATATGTGGGTTTCAAAATCATATAATATGTTGAAGAGGAACTGGTGTCATGTGCATTATTCCATCAAAACATACACCATTCTAGAATGAATATAAATGGAATTATTGGATTATATCCCCAGTAAAAGATAAAATATAACAATTTAATTCATATTTTATTTGTAAATACATCCAATACTTATATAGAACATTTATTAAGGTAAAAATTATTTCATTAAAAATCTCTTTTTTATAACTATTTCAATAATCCTTTTTATATAAATAATCATTTTAAATTTCATTTAAAATTATCATTTTGAATATATACTTTTCTTTTTAAAAATTATATTTTAGAGATAATGAATTTTGGAAACAATTTTCATCGGAAAAATCATTGAAAACGTATAAATAAGTATTTAAACCATTTAGAGAACAGTTTTTTGTGACAATAATTTGAAAACATATATATAAATATTGAAAACATTTTTCATTTAGAAATACCATTCACACATTTAAAAGAATATTTTAAATATATTTTAAATAGTTTAAAACATTAAAAATATGCAAAAATATTTTTCCATGAATATTATTTTAAGAGATAATTTAAAAAAAAATTAAATATTTTTCAGAAACATGGACAGTAAATAAAATATCATTCTAGCTGAAGAGGAATAATATCATATTTTCATAAAACAATTTCATAATTTTCATAATAAACAAATAGTGGGAAAATGAAATCAATTCATTAAAATATCATGAATAACCATAAGATAATTTAATTCATGAGAGTAATTTTGATATGGATAATAGTATTTTATTAGTGGAAGTATAATATTTAGAAATCTTGATAAATGATGAGATTATAGCAATAAATTTTTCCCACTTGGGAATTATTGAATCAAATTAATCATGTAACAATAAAATCAAATAAATAATAAAATATATATAAAATAATTAAATTCAACATATAACATTTTAAATGGTATTATATACACCCCATATAAAAATATAGGTGCATAATATGGAATGTATCTCAAAGAAGGAAAATTGAGACATTATAAATTTACCAATTTTCTAACTCTTAATCCATAATTACGATGAAATAAAGATAATAAATTTGATATGTATGTGACCATAAATTTATTTATAATAATCAAATAATGAATTCATGTGCATCATATACAGTACAAAAAAAATTATTATTTATTAAAGAATAAGTCTAAAAAAATTAATGTGGATGAGAAAATTGTTGCCAACGGTCTTTAATTTCTTCATACGCATTCAAAACTCTTGTAGAATGAACATATTTTTATTATAAACATATCAAAAAAATTATTGTTATATAAAAACCATATATGATTTATTTAAAAAATTGTATTACCCATTTGTCAACAACTCCATTTTCAAGATAAACTTTAGGTAATATCTGCATTGTTTTTCATATATATTTTGGCTTGTTATTCTTGATACTCTTACATATATCATGATTTACTTATTTCCGTAATGTAAAAACTAATAAAAATATTATTTATATTTAGTATATATGTAATAATAATAATTTATAACATATATAAATATGAAATGAAATACACTTTTCGTGGAGACAATAGGCAATATATATGGATAAACATTGGTTCTATTGTATTTTCATATTTAAATAATGAAAGTAAATGATATATATATATATAATATAATATAATTAAAGAATCATTTTTCATTAATATATATGAAATAATTTTACTCAAATCACCCTTAATATATTCAATATAAAGTTTGAATGAATCACGTCTCTTTGATGAGGTGGTAATCCGCATGTCCACGATTGAAGTTTTTATTTGTACACATAAGGGAAGTCCTGAATGTAATTTTATATAATAATAAAAGAATAAAATATATATCTTATTTATCAAATATGTCATATAAAAAAATATTTACCATCATATTTACAACCCACAGTATATGGAAATGGAAAAACAAACAACATCATTTCGTGAGGTCGTAGTCTGTTGTACACATGAATGGTAAATTTGATACCCATTAGATGGATGTGTGTTTAATTGATGGTTGTCGACGAGCCTGTACCTGAGTGGTAAGGGCTCCTGCTTGGAATCCAAGAGACCCAAGATCAAAACTGGGTGGAGGTAAATATCCAGGTTACAATACTGTATTGGAGCAGTACTGTAGAAGCTACTATTCAATATTGTAGCAGTCAGAACTATTCACCCTATTTGGGCCTTCGGGCAATCAGTTTGGGGCTACGGGTCTCATGTGACTTTAGGTCATCAAAGGCCTTCGGGCCTCAGGTCCTTCGGGTCATGTAGACCATGAATTAGCCTAGTTCACTCAGAACATATCCCAGAAGAGGACCAGTGCATCAAGAGTAGCATCTACTAGAAGAGGAGCTAATCATATTGGAAGAATGAGAGTGTATGGAAGCCGCCATCGAGACCAGGCACCGTGCAACTTTGTACTGGGAAATTCTTGCCGATCAGCAATGCAAGGTGGGTAGCTAGGTGATCAAAGATGCAGAAGCTGGGGAGGGGTATTCCATGTGGGATGGGCCAACTGGTCATGTATTGGGCATGGTATGCCATTGGGCCTTTGGGTAAAGTATTACAGTTCAGTTGGGCCTTGTTCCTAGGGCCTATGGGTCATGTACGTGTTCCCCTTCAACCCTTAAAAGGGGGATTATTCATAATATAATAGAAAAGAAGGCCTACAAAAAATTTGGGCAGTGTAAGTGATGGTTGAAAACTTAGTGTCATAACATATAATATTATTTAATATACTTATATTTTTATATAATCATCTCCTATTTTTAATTTTGGTGGTAATGAATGAAAATTATACAAAAGATCTAGTAGAAGGATGTTTCCTCCTTTTTGGGTAACTCCTCATATATTTAACCAAAGGGATTCCTTGATTGTATTCATGCGCAATGTGAGGTTTATAGTATGATTTTATGGAATTTGGTATGATATTTTTTCTTATTTTGTTTGAACCATAAGTTATGAGATGTGTGAATATGTGTGAGATTTGATCTCCTTTTTATAGTGGAGATTAAGTGGCATTATTATAAATATTTAAAAACCGAATATCACCCTCATTTTTTCAAGTAAACTAGATAAAATAATGTTTTGAATCTATTTTATAAGAGGATAGTTTCTAAATAAGATCATATATTTTCCTGTTGAATATTTTTATTGGTTATGTTGGGCCTCAAGTTTAGTCTTTAGTAATTTGTTTAGCTATTTTTTCTCCTAATTGTGAAAATTAATCTTAATAAAATTTACAAATATTTTTTAACATAATAATTTCAACTCATTATATATTATAAATTATTCTGATTTCTAATAATTAATCAATTTTTTCAAATTCCAAACATATAAGTGGTAGGAATTAATTTAAATTCAATCCCATATATGGTACAACTAAGATGGTTTTTAATGTAACAATGATCAAAATTTTGACATGTTTTGATATAAAATTTCAATGTGACATTTATTATAATTATCTAAATTAGATTAATTTATGTAAACAATATCGAATTATAACTTAAAATGAAATTAAATTATAATTTAGCAATGTAAAAAAAATATATGAAAAGTATGTTTTATATTAAAATTTGGATTTTTTCAATATTCATCAAAAATGAATCATCTCCGAAAATTTATAAAAAATATTACAAAATTAAAATTTGATAATTTGTGTCAAAAATGAAATTAATTTATTCAGAGAAAAACTATAAATGTGTCAAAAATAATATTTAAAATGGGTTCTCTATTAAAACGTGATATGTTTTTTTGGAAAAATACATCTTTTTAATTTTAAAATTGGATTTCTTATTATCTTATACATATAAAATAAGTTGTATTAGTATAAAAAATATTGATTGAATATATAAAATATAAATTTTATTTAAAAAAATAATCATATGATTTTTATATTATGTAGTTAAATTTTTGTTTTATAGTGAAAAGTATTTCTCTTTGAGAAGTAATTTATTTATTTTCAAATAGTTCTTCCATTAACCTCAAAAAATTAATAACCACGGGATTAATTTTATATACATGTGTAAATCATATTTCAAAAATTTGTAAAATATTTTTCATAACATAAATTATAATGGCTAGTTGGTAGCTATAAAAAATATCTTAATAATATTATAAATAATATATTGTAGATCTTTGAAACATAGTCTTTCATTTTGTAAAATCTATCAAAATAATTTGAAATTATTTGTAATATAATAAAAACATACTTTTTTGCCTACCATAAGTCAATATAAGTGTTCCTTATAGTGAAAGCGTTACTTTTTTGTTTCTTATATTACAAGACCAAATTTCTTATTTCATATAGAAAATACTACATTTAATGTTGTTTGAAATGTAAAATATACAAAATATTACATTATCTAGAGACAAAAGTCACAAAATCTCATGGGGTTACATTATACCACTGTTAAAATGAATTTATCCCTCTAAATTAATTTGGGTTATCATTGGTCTAATACTTGAATGTTCCATTCTTAGAATCCCATATTACAAAAATGAATAATAAAAATTTATTAAAAGGTGAATGCTGCAAACATAATAATTAATGAATCTAACACATAACTAGCTTTTCACATAAGATCATAGAAGTGGGATGTGAGAACTATATCATGGATAAAAATCATAAATAATCATAGATATTGATAAAAAACACTAATCAAGAGAAAGTGACTAATCCTCGTAAATTTAACAATCACAAAACCATAAACTAAAAAATCATGAAATATTTCATAAATGTCTTTCAAAATTATGATAACATGACAAAATTTAATTTCAGGACCATTTGAAAAAAGTTGAAAATTTTTCACAAGGAGAAATACAATATTTATTTCATTCCTTCTCATATGCGCAATCTCACCCATTGGTGGTTCCTTGACCAATTTACAATTCATCTATTACTTTGTGGTGGAAGTTGAATTTGTTATCTTAAAATTACTTATGACTCATAAGATCAATAAATAATAATAATTCATTCTATATTGATTTATCTTTCTTAATATAAAAATATTTTTCACATCCCTTCTAATATGAATAAACCCTCATGTGTTGAGAAAAACATTAATCTCAAATACCTCATATGACAATTAACATGAACCAATCAATTAATGGTTAACCTTATAACACTTCAAAAATTTATGTGACCCATTATTCCATAAATAAGCTCTTATATTATACCAAAATAATTATTTTTGTAAACATGGGATCATGCTTCCACCAATAGAATATTAAATGTGATTTTATTACTCCAGAATCCATGTATAAGGAGATAATCAAATGAAACATCACAAAAGGATAAAAAATAACATTTACATTGGTCTTATTCATATAAAATCAGACATGAACATCCCAAATAATTTTTGAGGATAATTGAACCCTAATTAGATTGATTCACTTTATCCATTTAGATTGAATAAGATTTATCTTTATCTCCCATTTAACGAGATTGATGATATTGATCAACACCATTACCTTTTGGATTGAATCACTTTATAACATAATGCCCATTCACCATACATTTGAAAGACTGAATTTCATAAGGTTCATTCTATGGAGATTTATCTTTATTCCCATTACCTCAGTATCTAGCTCTCGATGACCTTTATTTACACACATAAAACATTCAGCAGTTTCCCTACGGTAATTTTTCCATTGTCTCCTAAACATTTTGAGCATAAATTAAATCTAATCTTATTACCTCTATAATTTTTAGTGTTAGATTTTAATTATATCCTTATTTTATTATAACAAACATTATATTTATGGTCATAAAAAATATCCTTTTTTAGAAGAATATAAGGAAGTTAATAAATAAAAAATATGTTATCAAACTCTATCTAATCTATGGAGAAAAATTTATCATGTTGGGTCATGTTCTAGATAATCCTCTACCACTAATTTGCTTCCACTTCCAAGAGGTAATTTCCCAAAATAAATATTTCAAATTTTTAAAAATGGAGAATTAAAAATATAATTTCAATGGTACCAATCCATTTCTCATCAATCATTGGATAAGTCATTCCACTGAATGTTTGAGGATATTCCCTCAAAAAGGGTTCAAGAAAATCATGTTCCCTTATTCTATCATTTTGAAACTCCCCATGATTCTTGGTTTCAGAACGTTGTCTGGCTCTAAAAAATATTGTTTTTACACTATATTACATATCATTTTTTTCTAAAGAGTACCACCAATTAATATTTTTTATAATTACTTATTAACATTTTTCATTTAGGTTTTTTTAGATAACTAAAACAATAGATCCTAATAGGATAAACATTTATCATAGTGGAAAAATTGTTTAATTCTAAAAATTAACATATAGGATGAAAAAAGCATTACAAAAAGATATAATTATATAAAATCTTAGGCTTATCCATAGAGTCACCTCTAGACATATCCTTAGAAATATCCTTAGGGATATCACTGTATACTTATTATCATAGTTTCCAAAGGATGACTAAACATTTTCTTAAAGGGAACCAGGTTTAACATACATAGACATTACATCATTTAAGATGAAAATTAATCGAATTTCATAAATAAATGATAGAAGAAAATAATAGTTTAGTGTCTAAGGAAACATGGAAAAATAATATTCTAACTTGTTGAATGATTTTAAACATCTCCTTTAATAATCCTACCCTTTAGTTCTCGTTAAAATCATTCTTCATAACCTTTGGAAAAGAAACATAAGAATGGGGTGATCTCAGATGTTATGTAAGGGTAAAAAATGGAGATATATAATCATAACATGCGAATAAGAATATGGGAAAATTATCCTAATAATGGAAGATCACACCCATTATATTGATGTTTATAATCAAGGGTTATGGAAAAATATTCGTCATTTAAATGAAATTAATCATATGGGTGATAAATAATAATAAATAAATCATTAACCATAAACCCAAGTCATATATGTGTGGAAATATAATAACTATAGAAACCCATTTTGGGTTTCAATAATAATGACCAAGATAAGGAACATATTGGATGAGGAAAAACCTATTTACCATTTTTTATTGGGACAAACATGATTCAATAAGTGGATCAGGACACACATGTTTCCCATTGTGGATCGAGTTTCCCCATCATTCCATAGTGTATCAAAAAACACCTACATCCCATAGTGTTTTGGGTCTCCCCTTATTCCTATAGTGGATCATGATACACCTATTTCCCATTTGGGATTAGGAAAAACATGATTCCTATTATAGATCATGATCATCAAATTATTCCTATCATTATCTCATGATATATTAATTATTACCCAATACATTGGAGATGTATATTCTTCCAACCCATCACATAAGAAAATCATACATATATATGACAGATTTAAATAAAACCACCATCATATCTTGACCCAAAAAAGAAATGGGTTTCGTAAATATCATATCATAACCCATAAAATTAAATGTGCATCACAAACCATTCATTATAAAATTACCTATAGAAAAGAGATAGGATTCATTATGATTTCATCAATGAATAAACTAATAAAAAAGTGGGTTTCAAAAGCATATAACCCGTGGAAGAGAAATATGTTTCATAATTCATCCCCTTAAAACATATACCATTCATGAAATAATATAAATGGTATTCATGGATTATATCCCCATTTAAGGATAAAATATAATAATGTATTGCCTATTATATGGATATGTACTTTTTAGGATAACATCGGAAATTTATTTAGAAAAATATCCGTTACTTTAAATTCCTTTTCGTCAAACTATTAAAAAAATTCTATTCTATTATAGAATAGTTTGAAATCCCATTTAAATCTCTTCTAGAGTAAAAAATATCTTATCTAATTGGAATATTTATCTTTAAAACTTGACTAAATTTGAAAAAAAAAATTATTTGAAAATAATTTTCAAAAATATATAACAAAATATTAATAACAAATTTAAAATCATCCTTTTTGATAATAATTTTATGAATTATATGAAATATTAAAAAATCACTAAAAATACCTTTGAAACATTTAAAGAAACATTTTAAATCCATTTTTTAACATTAAAACATATTAAAATCAATAAAATACATTTCTTAGAAAACTATCTAAAAAATTCATTTTAATGTATTTCTAGAAACATTTTTTGAATGCATCGTTTGCGAATAAAATAGATTTTTAACTGAAGATAAATAATATTAATTTTATTAAAATATTTTCATAATTATCCTAATTAAAAAAGAGATTAAAATGGTATCAATACATGAATATAAAATTAATTAATATATTATAATAAATTTAATCATTGTTTTTTAGATATGGATCATTATATATTATCAACAGAGGTATACCCCTAAACAGTCAACACAAATAATAAAATTGTAGCAAGAAGATGTTACCACTTTGGAATCATTGAATAGAAATAATCACATAAGAATAAAATAACGTTAATCATAAAATATTATCTAAATAATAATATTAATTATATAACATGTAAAATGGAAGTATATAAACTACATATTAAAACATTTCAGTGTAAAATTGCATGTATTTAAAAATGCTAATTAAGAAAATAATTACTTTTCTAATTTAGTAACAGTTGAACCATAATGTACATGAAATAAATATCATAAAAGGGATATATAAATACCCAAAAAATTACTTATAATAATTATATAATTGATTCATGGGAATTATATACAACAAAAACCAAAAAAAAGTTGTGATTAGGGCATATGTCTCAAAGTACGAAATGATTGACGGGAAAACCCTTTCCTTAAGTTGTAACGTTCTTCATACAGATTCAGTACTACTATATAATAAATATATGTTTTTATATATATAAAACATATCAATATTAATATATCTAGCACCATATATTATAATATAAAGAATTTATATTAACCATTTATTTACAACTCCATCTTAATTTGACTTTTCGGGTAATTTCTACTTTTTTTCGTATATGTTTTATTTGGTTATTCTTCACAATATTACATAGTTCAAGATTCAGTAAAATTTTAAATGTATAAAATCATTTATATATCATATATATTCATTATATTTTTATTTTTTATTATCTATAAAATATATAAACATGAAATTGAATACACCATTCATGGAGATAGTAGGTCGTACATATGCATGAACATTGTTCTCATTTTATTGTTGTATTAAATAAAAGAAAGTAAATTAAATATATGAATATATATAATATCATTACGGTAGAATTATTATGACTTATATTTCATATGATTTCTCAAAAATCATCCTTAATTCATTCCATGTATGGTGTGAGTGAAGCATATCGCTTTGAGGAGGCCATAGTACAAAAGTCCACAAACAATGATTTTATATTTAAAAAAATTGAATGAATCGAGGTATGTTTTATTTAATAATTAAACAAGAGTAAAGATAAAATATTATATATCCTATAAAAAATATGTTACAACACAATTCCCACCCATGAGATGTGTTTTAGTCCTTTTTTATGCAACATTTTATCTTAATTGTTGAAATTAATATTAATAATTTTCACTACATTTCTAGGAAATAAAAACAATTTTATCATTATTAAAATTTATAAATGATTCTGATTCAGAAAATGAAATCCATTTTTCAAAATTCCTTGCATACTTTTGGCTAAAACTAATTTAGATTTAATTTCGTACATGGGATGACGAAGTGAGTTTTTCATAGTAAAAATGATTAAATCATTGGAATGTTTTCATTTCAAATTTCAAAGTAAAATTGATTCCAAATACTTTTATGGGAATAATTTATATAATATTTCCCTAATTTTAATTTAAAATAATTATATAACACTCATTAAATATATATATTAATTTAATGAAAAATAAATTTTGAACCAAAATTCATTATTTTCATTATAAATAAACAAATATAATGTCTTAGAAAAATTAAAAAATGATACAAAAGAAAATTTTGATATTATGATATCAATATAGCACTTTGTTTTTTATCATAAAAACTATAAATGTTTCCAAAATCACATATAAATTTATTTCTCTATTAAATGGTGGAAAAATTGCCTTTTAGAAAAATACAACATTGTATTCAAAAAATTTTGTTTGATCTTATATTATAACTATAAAATCTATTTTATGAGTACCAAAAATATTTTTTGAATATAAAATATATAGAAATTTAATTAAAATAATTAATCAAAAGAGTATTGTTTAATTTAGTGTGTTATAATTGTGTTATTACACATAAAAATATTTTCTTAAGAAAAGTAGTTTCTTTATTTCCAAATATTTCTTTCCTTAAATTATTTAAATTGATAACTAACAGATTATTTTTATATACATGTTTAAATCATATTTTCAAATGTGAATTAATATTTTTCATAAATGATTTTCTAATGGCAAGGTGGTGGATACAATAATATTATAATATTATTATTAATAGTGTATTGTAGTTTAGTAAATCTCAGCCTCACATGTTATGCAAGATACTAGAGGAACTCAGCATTGTGTGTAACTCAAACAAATTATTGTTTTGTGAGTAGTGAAAGATAATATTTGTTTTACATGTAGTGTATTCATAATTTTTGTGGGTTATAATTCACTGAAGAAATAATAATTTCATATAAAAGTATTTATATAGTGTAGTGTTAAATGTAAAAAATGATTAATGATAAATAAGTTAAAAAAAACATTTCACAAAATCATGGTGTGCTACAATAGACCAATAGAAACTATTGTAGAAACCATGTCCATACGAAAACTTACTTCCATGGATCAGCACATACCATCACCTTGGCCTGAATCACGAGATTATAGTGGCTGAACCAGTGGCCAAATGGGCTTCAGATAACATCACCATATGAAAGAGGATTATAACAATAAATAAGGGTCTATATGATTATAATTTGGAGGTTGCAACCTCTGGATTATACTGTGTCTCATAAGTATAATAATTAAAATAAAAATCCAAAAAATATAATAATGGTACAATAGTATATGTTTAAATCAACCAATAATATAAATAAACTGGAGTAAAACTTAACCAGAGTCATATAAAAAAATTATGGTCATGTCACTCTATAAAAATAGGAAAAGTACATGGGATACAAGGAAATGTGTATTTAAAACATGTTATTAAAAATGTAAATATATCAAAATATATCTTCAAGAGCATCGTGAGAAAAATATCGACCCTCTACTCTCGTACACCATACTAGTATAAGCAATCATGTATCCATAGTAGGGAGAATCCCTTTTCCCCTAGTTTCATCTTTTAAGTCTTTCCAGGTAAACAATGGTGGTCTGAATAGTGAGTGATATATACTCAGCAGGTAACCACCAATGGAGTCTATTATATGAATTCTATGAATATATAAAGATATAATATGCATGTCATAATATAAACTATGATTTAAGTACATAAAAAAATATGTCAAAACAGATTTTGAACTGGACACTCATTTAATACCACCGATTTTGGTTGAATCCAAAACAATATATGAATTATTACTCATTTATTTTTTAATTAAAAGGATATTCATGTTAACCTTCTCATAAACAATGAGTCACCCGTGGATGAAATAATTATAAGTGTAAAACATGTCACATAACTTTTAAAACATGATAATGCAAATAAGAAATTGATGACATATTTTATCAAATGAGAAAATCCTTGTATGTACTTTGAGTTAGATGGAATTTCATTTAATTAATTACCCAAGTGGAATCTTTAAATCAAACCTTTAGTTCCTACATATGGAACCCAGTTATCACTCTAGGGGTATTATGAACTCATCACAATTTGATGTTATCCATATCATTTCGTATAGAAACACATGTATATTTTTATGCTTTGTATAATGAAATATCCTGTAGAGATTGACCATGGATATCTACAATGTAAAAACATGTTCCAGTAGTAGAGTAATATAATACATAATAATCTAAACCTTTGATTGGTATTACTTATAGGGAACCCAAGAGTCACTCACAAAATAAAAATTAATGTACGACCTTATAGGTTTTCTCAACCATGTCATTCTTTTTTGAAATCATGTATCACCAATGAAATGAAATATTTTATTTAATAATCATTTGAATACATAATTCTGGAGGATCCCAGCCATGGAATTATTTGTTATAACCCATGTTATAACCCTTGTATCACCCTAACAAATAAATATTTATTAGTCATGAGCACACAGTCTATCCATACCTTTTAAGATCACCTTTAATTCATTTAGGCCAATTCATTTATAAGTTATAAATAGAAACAACCTTAATGGGTAGATCACATTAATAATATATCATATTTAATATATCCATTTCATTTCCTTAATAATTACATTGAAATTATATTAGGAGAAGAAAAACACTTCCATTTTTGAACCAAATTTATAATCTAATCAAGTTTGTATTTTCTATTTTAGAAACACAATGAAAGGGGTGGTTCATCAAGGTGTTCCCAACACTCATAAATGATAGAGGGTCACATAAAATATGGCCATATTTTTAATTTCTGAAAAACGAATTTAAAATTTGACCGCTGGTATGTCTAATCTGTTTAACAATGACTCAATATATATATAAATATATTTATAGGGGAAATAATTAGACCTACTACTTTATAATTTTAGTAGACCAATCATATGTTATCATCTTATGATTTGATGTATAGTAAAATAAAGACATGAAATGATTAAACTCCTTGAAAATATGAAATATATTCTCTCATGTTTTCAGTAATCCATAATGAAATATAATCATAGATAATAATTATTATGAATGAATAAGTTATCCTGGGTTTTCTAATACAATGAATGGTGGGAAAATCCAATACAAAAAATTGATATTTCATTTCCTCAATATATATAAGGTGGCTCCCCTTGTGATGGAGGAGCATATATTTATGGGAACTATAAATGGTAAGATAAATATTATAATTTGGGTTGTGTATTTTAGACATATCACACATTTTAAAGGGGAGATAGTTTGGTTGCATTGTTGGCCAAACCATGCGTCAATCATGCATCGTAATTATCAAAATAGTCACTCCACTCACATAGTTGGTCAAACCTTGTGCTAACCATGTTATTTCATTTAAAATATTCCAATAATAATACTAATTTCCATGTTTAATACCTCATGTGTTTCAAAAAAACCATGATCCACATATAATAAATATATATAGTTGAGTCACACTGTTACCTGTAATAATTCACTAACAATTCCCTATGCATGTTCCTTCAAAAAATTGAGCTCCATGCGGTGAATGGGACCTAGATCCTCCTAAAACCGTATTTAAACTCTTAATAACTATATTATAGTTAAAAATTATAGTTTTAATAAAATTAAAATTGCTCTATACCTAAATTAAATACAGGGATTTTAAATTCACTCCCACTTAAAATAACTCATTATTGAGTCTCGGTATTGTGGATCATAAAGACTTCTAAAGAAAAACTATGTTGACTAAGCATATACATCATCATGTCTCTCGGAGTACTCATCCTAAATATTTCTATGATTTTAAATCACTCAGACCAAATTTATTTTTCAACCTCAATGAGACTCTACGCTCTTGATGAATATACATATAGGGAACTCCTCAAAATAAGCATGTACCTCTAACTAAACATCTTCAAAATGAAAAACATTAGATGGATCATAATAAAAATGTTGATGAAAATGTATATAGAAGATTTAGAAATGGATCTGCAAATATGATTTAATTGTAATAAATAGTGTATTGGCCCAAACCGATCAAAAATCATGAATGGTATGACATAATAAAATGACATCTTCTTTTATTTATGAATTTGTCTAAGCCCCATTCATATTGAAGAATTATAGAAAAATCAACCCCAACCTATAACCCTAGTGTTCAATGATCAAAATCAGTATAAGACATCACTTTATACTAAGATGAACTGATACACTTCCGGATAACTTATAACTACTGTAAATTCACTTGAATGTGATGAAATCCCAATATAACTACCTCCCCTTACTCTAACTATCATTGGGTTGAATGGAATATCCTACCATGTAAATCATCATAAGGATCCATATTTATATATTAATAATAATTTTTATTATAAAAAAATAGTACATCAGAAGGTGTGTCTCCCATGATCAATTAAAATTAGGGATATATGTCTGGGGCATGTCCTCTAACACCTGTATCATACACTTTGATTGACCATTAGTCTGTGGGTGATAGATTTTACTATGTACATTCCAAAACCCCAATTACCTTTAAATCCCCTATTAAAATATTGGAATAATATGAGTTTCACTATATGATACTATATTATAAGGAGCCCTAGGGATTTATATAATATCATGAGTAAAAATCCTATTGATATTATCTACTAAAAGGGAATGATTGACCAATATCACTGTTTCTATGTTCACCCACACTACATTAGAGCCTCACTGTAACCTATGTAAAATTATCATGAAATCCATAGTTATGTCATCCACTTTACAATCAAGAATGTGTAATTGGAATAAAATCACTATTGGGAACTGGTGTTCTTCATCCACCTACTAATTGGTGGAATATAATGTAATAAAAACAAATCTATACCTATTCATATATATCCACCATTATTAGTTTTTTTGAAGTGGATGGTTTCTTTTCCTGAAAACCATGGCACAATAATTTTAAAATCTAGTGTTTAAAAATGTCTAAAATACCCAAAACTTGTTTCACTATTTACTATAAAGGGGATGTAAATTAGCAGTATGATTCTCAACCCATGTGATATCATGGTTGACTCTTTTGTTAGAAAGTACATCAGAAATAATGTTGTCATCACGATAAATGTGAGTGATGATGAATTTAATGTCGAGAAGTGAGCGGGTTAATTACATCTAATGGGTGGTGATCAGCCATGAAAGGTGTATCATACCAATCCATATTTCATGATTGATTGTGGTTAATTCAATATCAATCTAGAGGTTTCCCCAACCATGTTTCTTGGAAAATAAATGGCATGAATCATACTCATCGTCTCATCCTCTAAGGAAGAATTAATTCCACAACTACCATAAATGCATCCAATGATATGACCAAGATGGCTCATGAAGATGGAGACATTTCTGAAAGGGCCCATATTGCCTTTTGGTGAACCCTCCACATTGACCGTAATCCATCAATGTAAATGTGAACAAGAAAAAACATCAATGGTCTGGTGGGGTTGGTGGAAGTTTTCATCAACACTAATATGTCATAAAATGAAAAATCATTCACTGTGATTTTACAATGGCCTTTTTGGATCGAATCAGCTCCACATAGGGGAATGTTGATCTTCATCCAATATTCATCATGGATAAGTGTGTATGTTTTATGAATAATAGAATTTATATCCTACCATATCATGTGAATAATCTCAGCAACAGTTGCATGGAAAATGATCTTAATCTATGAGGAGCTATCCATCACTGCACATCTTCTTAGGTGAGATTTAACAGAATCATGATTCAACCATGTACAATAAAAAAAATCAAAAATATAGTTCCAATGTAAATAATCAGTGGCATGAGAATTAATATGATTGTTGTAATATAAAATGTCTGGATTACAAAGGCCACATTTAGAGAAGAGTTTAATACCAATCAATTGAATAAATTCATCTATGGGGATCCATTTGTGAGGAAGGTTCCAAAAGATAATAAATATTTATAGATTGATCTAGTTATTTTAAAATATTTTTATCTAACCAAATTCACTTTCTGAGATTCAAAAATAACATTTGTGAACGTTTTTATAATTTATCATACCATTAGGATCATGCTCCTAGATTAAGAAATCATCGATGCTAGTGAAAGTTGTCACGATACAACTTGGTAATATAATGACACACTTCCCAATAATGGTAATGAGTCTCCAAAATCAATTCCTATTAAAAATCTATAGGAACCCATATGATTATATAAATGAAGTAGACATCGTACTCACCAATAGTATAACCATGCAATGGATACTTATGTAAAATGTTCTCCCATAAGACTAAGAACATGGGATCAGAGTGCTGCCTCATCTCGACCCTCTCAATAAGTGTAGAAGAATATAATAAAGAGTACATTTCATGCAATCCATTGTGGTACTATTACCCCAAATGCATCTCAGATAGTAAGGCTACTGGCCTCTTTAGCATCATGTGTCTTAGTCTTCCAAATCAGAGCATTAGTAAAAACATTTCCATTACTACAAGTATAAAAAATATAAAAATAGAACTAATATTAGTATTAAAAACATTTTAATTACTAGATAATCAATTTACTTTGTTAAAATGTATAATTTAGACATTCATGATCTAAAACATCATAAAAACTCCCTCCTTTCAAATAATGCTTCCAATAGTGTTAGTAATGAAACATAGCTGTTTGCTCACAGTCATGGGTCGAGTAAATAAAATAATTTGAATTATAATATAATATAACAACATTAATAGAGATTCATGTTTCATTATAATAATCCATATACCCACTAGCAATATTCAATATAATTTAGATCATTAATGAATTCCCTCATCCCTTAAACTATTAAACTAATTCCCCACAAGCTTCAAACCATAATTACAACTAATATTTCCATTTCAATACATCAATATGGGCTTCAGGGAATGATAAATATATAATAAAATTCCTACAATAAATATATATCTCTAATAATAATTTTATATTATATAATTTCTTGGGATTTTCCCATGAAACAATTGTTCTCACCTTCTCTCTGTCTATATACACTTCTTCTATTGAGATAATGTTACCCATGATGTGCACTTTATTGATACAAAATAAATTTTTTTAGCTTAGCATATAGGTTGTTCTCACTGAGTGTAATAAAAAAAGTATAAATATTTTGGTCATCTTCATGTAAAGTATGTATTTATAGAAAGATGTATTAAACAAATATTACTAAAAATGAATCCAAATTATGGTGGAAAAAATAATTCATCACATCCATAATAATTGATGGAATTTAATGAGACTGAAATTCATAACCAAATACTCATATAATACATATTTAC
Organism: Viscum album; assembly: GCA_963277665.1. Lineage (NCBI taxonomy): Eukaryota > Viridiplantae > Streptophyta > Magnoliopsida > Santalales > Viscaceae > Viscum > Viscum album. The sequence goes on along the minus strand of OY728157.1, from coordinate 1,066,225,483 downwards.
TAAATAATGGTGTTCATTTTAAGATTGATGGTCTAACATGCATTTTATGGTAGCCAAAACTCAAATTAATCATGGAGAAAACCCTCAATCCCCACAGATAGTCGAAGAGTTCATATTTATGAGGATGTCGATGCATGTTATTCACAATTAGTTGGATCAAATAATGGTAATCCAATATAATCATGGGAGTCCCATCTACCTTTTTCAAAAGAACCATTAGTGATACTGATGATGAAGTACTAGTCCATATAAAACCCTTATCTTCCAAGTCCTCTCGATACTACTTGAGCACTGATGACTCTGTAGTAGCCAACCTACAAGGGGGTATTGGCAGTGTTTCTTATCCTTCTATTAGTTAAATATTTAATTATGTCCCTCTCTTAGGATGGATTATGGGAAATTATTTCAACAAAATTTCTATAAATGATCTATTATTGTTGGAATTAGTTAGACATTATCCCTGATCATCCATATTACCACAATCAATATAGGTTATCACTCCACCCTTCCCATGATTCTATGCCCAATCTCAACTAACTTGTACAAACTAATTTCCCTTGGGGGTGTAAATATAGTCCAATAGTCATTTGAATGACACTATATGGTTATATTTGTTGATATAATCATGGTAAGGTACCTACCAGTCCATCCTAAGATAGATTTCAAATCATGTCATATTATAGAAGAAGAGGTCCTGTAAGATTTGATACCCTCCTATTTAAATGGTAACTCCTTGCAATAGAATACAATCTCTGATCAAGATACCAATAGATTATTTAGATTCAATATTCTCTATAAGTCAAGAATCTCAATTCTAAGGTCATTCATATTAGAAATAGATATGAAGGATTGTTAAGCTCCTATGTCAAATAAAGTTAACACTATATTAGAACATTATAAAATCATACCTTATATAGTATAATCAAGGGACTCTAATCCACAAGTTAATTTATTATTTCATAAAACATTCTATATCCATTTCCCTATAATAAAACATGTCTACAATGAGTTGTATCACATAGTTGGTATATTGGGTCGAGTGTCTAGCTCAAATAATCATGACCACAATAACAACCAAGTTATTATTATACATAAATTTATGATCTAATACTAAAAAATACACATAACACATCCTGAAGGATCGATATGTATATTTTCATTAATAATTAGGTACATTGCACAACATCTTGAACAGGGGATGTAACATTATTTTTGAAAACTTCTTTTACTTGACTAATAAATTCCACAACTTTAAAAATTGTATGGGATAACCAGGGGAAAACATAAGAAATGGGTGAGATATAAAGACCAGTAAGGGAATGAACATAGAATATGGTTATACATTTTTTTCAATATGTATATGTTTCCCTCAGATTTCGGGGATGACCTTCTTTGATGGGAGGTTCAAACATTCTGATCTGTTTTTAATGTGTTAGTTCGTAGAACTGGAAATATCCAATGATTCCACATCCATTCTGACCTACTTTCCAAAGGTAGGTGCTCATTAGATTATGGACTGATGAGGCTTAGGAATTTCCATTGGTTGAGAGGATAGGAGGTCAGACTCATCACACCGTTTTTTAGGGGAATTATTGTCTACTACGGGACTCTTTTTATAGATTTATGAAATGTTCGTGAATACATATTACATTACCAAATATAAAATGAGTTTTCCTTTAGATATGAAAATCCATGATTGATATGAATGAAATTTAGAGAATCTTTTATAAGTATTTGAGGTTCTTCACTGATAAAGAATCATCTGTATTTGTTAAGGATTCTTAGTCAAGGGTATCCATTGATATGTAAAAGTCTCTTGGTCCTTATGATGACCATACTGGTTTTAAATCCACTCAGTGGGGAACTTGATGTTTATTTTCATTCAGAAGGACATGAATTATTTCAGAGTTGGGATCGAACCCACAAATGGGCAACCTATGTATCCTTTTTTTATAAAAAGAATCAAGACCCATGTAGTTCGAGTAAGGGAGTATGATGTTTATGATTGATTTCTCAAAGAAAGATTTCATTATTACTTTTACACTCTAATATCACATGATTCATTCTCGGTGTGAGAAACTAGAGGTATTGGTAAAAAAAATTAGACAATTGTGCCATGAAAGATGCAATCATAAGATATAATTTGGGGCTTATGTATGTATGACTGCCCAGATAAATGAAGGTTTGGATTTAATTTAGGGACGAAATCCAGGAACATGGTCCATAAAGGTATATGTGCTTCATGGAGATTTTGAATACTCTAACTTGGGGATTACTCCTGAAAAGGAGGCCCAAATTAAGAGATGACTTATGATTGGGTTTTACTTCTGAAAGGGAATCCCAGATCAAAGGTAAATAAGGACTGGTTATGAGAAATTATGACTGGGGATTACTCTTGAAAAAGAAGGCCCATGATAAGAGATTTGAAAAATTAAGGGACTTGGGGTTTACTCTTGAAGAGGATGCCTATATTTGAGACTAGGGCATACTCCTGAAAAGGAGGCCCAGGTTAAGAGAATTATGGTTGGGGCTTACTCCTGAAGAGGATTCCCAGATTTGAGAATTATGACTGGGGCTTATTCCTGAAAAGGAGGCCCAGTTTAAGGGGTTCTCTAATCTTAAATTATGAGGTTGAATGAATGAAATCTCAATTTTTTTAGTGACACAATGATGTGTAGATCATTAGGTTTTTAGAGATATTCGACAAATTTCCATTCAGATAAAGAATCCAAATCATGAAATCATTCCATAAATGGCTTTGAATAGTGTCTTGAAGATTGAATCTTGAATAGGAGAGGTGGAATGGCTTATGATGGGTGAAATGGGCAAGAAGGGCACCCAAAAAGGTAGGGGCATGCATGTCCTCACAGGCGCGTAGGTACTGCGTGGGCACGCAAGTCATGGTCGCTTAGTTATACCTGCGCGACACATGGGTACTTGCGTGATGGTTAACCAGCTAGGTAATACTTGAGTGACTCTTGATTAAATCCTTTATAATCCTCTTGAGGTTCTTCCAGAAGTGGGGCGCGCAATTTCTATTGAAGGATTAAGGTGGAGCACAAGTGTGGTCCTTTCCATTAAGGGATTTCCACTCAAGCGCGCATGTGTTGATGAGTTTCAACACTTAGGCCTTCCTCCCCCTCTTTAGATCATCCGTTCTAGGTAAGAAATTACCTTATAAGTGTTTCAGAAGCGTTGAGAAGAGACTAGGGCGTTGGGAGCTCAAATCTGAGTTTCTGGAAAAATCCTCCTCCAAATGGGGGCCCACAGGGTCTATTTATAGGCAAGAGATGTCCTCGGGCGGTTATCACATAGGTCATGCAAGTCACTTTGGCGACCATCATGCATCGCGCAAGTGGACTTGTGTGACTATGAGGGAACTTGCGCGTCCTATGGGGAATTTTCCCCTTGTTCATCCCTTTGTCGATTTTTGATATTTTTCCAAAGGTTGAATCACATTGAGCTCAGATATTCCCCTTCTCCAATCTTTAGATTCTATGAAGAAAGGAGTATCAACAAAAGTCCACCCTCAGAGTTGGATCCGGAGAAAATAGAGAATTTGACTCTGAGGAAATTGAGAATCAAAAGGAAATTGGGGCATAAAAGGTAGGGCACCCAAATGAGCATTGGGCATGCAGGCTTTGGCGCATAGGGATACGTCCCTTCATCACGTATGGACTCTGTCGCATCTATAAATAGAGGGCCTCACTTCCATACAAAGCATCCAGATTTTTGGATTTCATTCCTTCGAGCTCTCACCGCGCATGTCACCTTATCTACTCATGTTGCTCTATTTTCTAGTGTTTCCTTGATGGTGCGTTGCTGTCAAGGTATCTTTGACATGCACGGTGGTACTTCCGCACCAAATACTTGCGTGGCACCTCCATACTTGCACGCCAAGTTTTAGACTTGCGCGCCTTAATGCCTTTGACATTTTTTCTAATTATTTAACAAAGTTTATGAAAACTCAACTTACTTAAGAGTTAATTATTTATCCTTTGTGCAGATTCAATGGATACAAGAACTGGAATAGCTAACAAACTAGCTAGAAAGCAGATTGATGATATGATGACCATCATTGGCCACGATTACTATGATATGTTTGATAACACTCTCCCAGATTTGGCTATGTACTTGATGAAATATCATCTTAATTTCTCACAGAGCATCTACCTTCCTCTATATGGTCATGGTATTCTACAAGGAGTCAATGTTCCAGATGCAATGAACTATACACCTGAAATACAGCTGCACTGCTACTCCTCTATTTTGGTTATGTTGTGCATTAAGAGAAACAACAATGGTGTGAACTTTCAAATTCTTCCTCCATGTCATTTCCTTGCAGATATGAAAATGGAAAACCCATGGGATGAAATTTTTTCCACTGCCGATTGGTGGAGAGAAGAAAAACATGGAATTAGAGAAATATCTGAAAAGAGTACTCTCTCCAAATGGCGCTTTACTTCCAATGCTTCATTCTCAAATCCATGTATTAATCTTCCAAGTATCTTGGACAAAAACAGATTCACTATTTGATCACCATAAAAGTTTCTCAAACCACACTCAAGGACATCCTTTTACAATTCTTCCAAGAAGAGCTGGTATCACTGCATCTCCTATTGTATCCACCTGAATGAATGAATTCCAGGTGGTTTCTGATGAAGCTCGGGATGTCATTAATCAAATGAAGAGTTATGTTGAAAGCCTCTTATAATTCCTTGGAAAAGAGAAGAGACTCCAATCTGTGTATGTTGTTCTAACTCTTGTGAATCAATGAAAAACACTTTCACCATCACTCATTTGTACCTGCGTTCTCTTTTTTCTACATGATTTAGATTTTACCTAAGCCAATGGGCCTAGTAATCATGGATTGATTTTTACTGGGATTAATGTAAATAACCCTACAAAATTCAAACCTTTTAATACTCAATATTACCTAAATCATACAAAATGTATATTTAGTGAGCTGGGAACTTGACTTTTATATAGAGTTCATTTGTATTTTGTGGGTAGTTTATAGTCATGCATGTCATACATAAAAAGGGTAATGTTTAATGTAAAAATAGCTTTGACCGAAATGGATTAGAATTGACTCAGTTCCTTGAAAACTCATCTGAAAACATAGTACCATATTCAAGTATGAGGGAAAATATGTAAACTATAACTTAAGAATATTTTAACCTAAGGAATGATATGAAAAAGAGCTAAAAGGCATTAGAAGAAGTAGTTTACAAGAATGAAGTTACCATTATTTAACAAACCCATTAGGGGGTTAAATTATGAAGGTCCACCTAAGGGCAATGGCTGCATAGTCAAATAAATAGTATCTTTTGGCTTACAAGTCTGTTATGTAGACTGTTTATGCAAGGCCACCTATGGGAACATGCTGCATAGTCAGAAAAAATAACTCTTAGAAATTTACATTCCTAGTTCTAAACGCTATTGAATGTTTATGGCGATTCAAATCATCCAATGTATAGAGTTTGCTGTATGGAAAGAGGTACTTGTGTATGGAGAAGATATTTCCAAACAAGATTATCGAAGAACCGAATGAATATCACTCCTACGAAGGTCTGACCCAAACGTAGGGAATGAGAATATAAACCATAGAAATGAATACTTTCAGATCATGAAAAAGGATATGGGACAAATATGTTAAGTATGGTTCTTTTTATGGATCCTTACACACTATCATTTAAGACAAATAAGGACAAAAGAGGCATTCGTCCCAAGAATAAACTTACCACTATCCGACAAACCCGTAATGGGGTTGAATTATGTAGGGCCACCTAAGGGCATTGGATGCATAGTCTGATAAAATTATCTTTTGTCTAAAAAGTCTGTTATGTAGACTATTTATGCAAGGCCGCCTATGGGCACGTGCTGCATATTCTGGAAAAAGAACTCTCAGAAGTTTGACATTTTTGTGACTGGAAGTCATGAAAAGGTTTATGATTATCTGAAAATATTTAACGTTAGGATTATGACAGATAAAAATGGGTATTGTCCAATTTATACAGAGATACACAGATCAATGCCTACCTTAATCATGTTGTAGCTGGGTCCTGAATTAAAATGTTGGACTTCACTATGTATCCCATAAGGGTCAGAATCAATCCATACATTGTTCTTAAACTATAGTTTAACGTCATGTGGGGAAAAAGGATTGGAGATCTTAGTTTAGGGTCATAGAGCTTGGACCATTATAAGAAATACACAGTGTGGGTTTTCGTGGGGAATTTTCAGCCAAAGGACTGAAAATGGAATTTAGGGTTAGGCCCAAAGACTTGGGGCTGAATTCTAGGGACACTCAAACGTTCCTACGTATCCCATTAGGATGGGAATCAAGCCCACATAGTTCTAGAATTACCCTTTGTACAAATTTGGTTCTTACATGTGAAGGGTGACATGGGACATTTGTACAGTGATGGTTTAACCCAAGATAAAAGGTTTGGGCATTACCATTTACCCATGTAGTTTTTGAAATGAAACATGATTGAAAATCAATGTAAAAAATGATTTCTTCTCAAGTGAGGGTATCATAGAATATTGTAGTATATTGTCATACTAGACAAAAGTGTTGTATAGTTTAACATTGTATAACAAGGAAGAAAGTGAACCAATGTAAAGATATTGATTCTAGGGGTGGTTTCACGAATCAACATCGTATGAGATGGAGGTGAACCGATATGAGGAGATTGTTTTTGGGCTCTAACCATGGGAGGTTGCCTACATACCCAGCCTGGAAGGAAAGGATCATAGTCCGCGTATTTCAATTAAATATTGAATTAATGATCATGTAGTTCTTGGGCACAACGACCTAAAAAAATGATGTTGGGACTTACACATGGTTAGCGGCCCAGAGAGAGTGTTATGGTTGAGGTTTGATCTAAGCTCACGTGATTCATACTCGGTGTGAGAAAAAATAGGTAGCAACAACCTTAATGATATCGAGTTTAACGTCATGTAGGACGTATGAAGGGTCTATGTAGTTTAAAGTCTTGAAATTAGGACTATTGGTGCTGCACAGTTTAATGTCATATAGCAGGGACAAAATATAGTTTAATGTCATGTAATATGTATCAAGGACATTATGTAAAGTTTAGTGTCATGTAGTTAGGACGATGTGGACAATATAATTTAATGTCTTGTTGGACGAAAGGGGGACTTTTCAGTTTAATGTCATGTAGTGAGGAAAAAAGCGTACACCATTTAACTTCATGTTGGAAGCATTTGGGACTTTTTTCCCATAGTTTTGCGTCATGTTGGATGAAAGTGAGAATAGTTCAAGGTCATATGCGTGGATCGTGGATGGTTATGTAGTTTAACATCTTTCTGGACGTAAGGTACTTTTATACAGTTTAGCGTCATGTAGTTAGGATGTCATAGTTTAAAATCTTGCTGGATATAAGGGACTTGCAAATAATTTAGGGTCGTATGCATGGACTGTTGATGATGCAGTTTAAGGTCATACTTGACCATTTAGGGAACTTTTTCATAGTTTAACATCGTGTGGGACAAAATTAATACTAATAGTTTAAGGTCATATGTATGGACCATTTTGTATAGTTTAACGTCATATAGCAAGGACGAAATATATTTTTGGGTTTATACAAAATACTTCTTTAAAATTCTGGCATTGGTCGGAGTAGTGATGAGTTCTCAATCCATCGAGATTAATGAATAAGCTCCATTGGAGTAAACCCTATGTATTGAATAAGGACCTTCCCATTTTGGATCAAGCTTGGGAGGTTTCTTTCCTTGTATCATTGGAGTTCTGGGAACTAATACCAATTCTCCCTGAGTGAATGAATAAAGAAGAACTTTTTTGTTAAAATCTCATTCTATTCGATTCTGATAGACTTCCAAGTGGTGCAAAGTGCAAAATCTTCTCTCATCTAACCGTTAAAATTCATTCAATCGATTTTGAGATTGTTCACCTGTAGAAGATTGATCACAAATGGAAACTCTGAGTGAGGGTAATTGAACTTCAATGAGAAAGACGGCTTCCGTTCCATATACTAATAAAAATGGAGTTGACCGAGTTGTACTGCAGCTGGTAGCCCGATAAGCCCATAAATAATGACAGAGTTTATCAGGCCATGGCCACTTATCTTTATCCACTATCTTTGGCAGTATATTTGAATGAATCTTGTTAAAGGATTCTATTTGGCCAATGGTGACTGCATGATACCGAGATGAATGGTTGGATTTGATGTTGTATTTTTTATATAACTTCTCACCTCGGATGAATAGATGTCAGTGCCATTGTCCGTCAATATGGTATGAGGGACACCAAATCTGGTAATGATGTTAGACTTGATGAAGCTAACAACTCTTTTAGAACTAACTTCCTTGAGAGGTATTTCCTCTTCCCATTTGGAAAAGAAGTCAGTAGCAGTAAGAATGTACTTAAACTGCTTGGTCATAGCTGAAGGGTAAGGTCCTACCACATCAATTCCCCATGTGGCAAATGGCCATGAGTATTTTTCTGTATGAAGCAAATCTGGTGGATGATGAATGAAGTTGGCATGTACTTGGAATGAATGAAACTTCATTGTGAAATCGACACAATCTCATATCATTGAAGGCCAAAAGTATCCATGCCTTTGAATCTGATCATACAATCAATGTCTAGACTGGTGGGCACCACAGACTTCTGCATGCACTTCTTTCATGACAGCCATTGTCTCTTTCCCATCAATTCATTTGAAGAGAACTCCATCACAACCACATTTGTAGAGAATTCTCTCTAGGCGATCTAGGCTATCATAAAGAGTAAAATTGACCACATGTCACCAGATTTGTTCTTTCTCAGCTCTATCAGGTGGAAGTGTTCCATTTTGAAGGTATTCCCTGATAGGTGACATTCATCCTGTAGTATGACCATACGGTTCCGGAATGGGACAAATTTCATTAATTTCCATTATTATGATTCGAACATAAGGTGAAATTGCACGATGGTGGGAAATATTGACTGTTGTCTTGTCCCGATTTGGATCTTCCAGAGTTGTGGCTATATTAGCTAGTACATCAGCTTGAGCATTTTGTGATCTTGGGACATATGAAAATGACGGTTCCAAAGGGAATTATGCCATTAAATATATGAATTAATCATACAAAGGGATTATTTATTCTTTTCTGATTGCATAATCCCCATTGACTTGTTTGATTACCAGGTCTGAATCACCTTTCACCTTTAAGTGATTCACTTCTTCTTGAAGTGATAATTCCAAACCTACGATGAGAGCTTGTTATTCTGCTTCATTATTGGTACCACCATCCCACAATAAGAAGGAATAAGGTAACACTGGCATTTCTTGAGAAATGAGCACAATTCCTAAGCCAACTTTTTTGAATTTAGGATTTTCCATTTTCCTCCCTGTTGGACTTCTGGAAGCACCATCATAATACATTTTCGATGCCTGAGGAATTTCTTGAATAGATAAGACTTCATCATCAGGGAGTTCAATATCTAAAGATGGGTCTTCCACTGAAGGGTGTTCAGCCAGGAAATCATCCAGAGCTTGTCCCTTTATCGCCTTTTGAGACACATACTGAATGTCGAATTGCTGCAAAATAACTTTCCACCTTGCAAGATGTCCTATAAGCATTTGACGACTAAGGATAAATTTGAGCAGGTTATTGCGAGATACCAATTGGACCTCGTGATGTTGTAGTTAGTGTCTCAGCTTCTGAATTGCAAAGATTAATGCCAGGCAGCACTTTTCAATACTTGAATACCGGGTTTCTGCTTCAAGCATGGTTCGACTGAGATAGTAGAGGCTTTTTCATTCCCAACATCATTCTTTTGAGAAAGAAAGGCACCTAATGATCAATTTAGAGATGTCACTTAGAGGATAAGTGGTCATCCTTCAACCCATGGCATGTGTACCGGTGGACTCAAGAGGTATTTCTTGAGAATATCGAATGCTTCTTGACATTCTTCAGTCCACTAGTAAGTGACTCCCTTCTTCATCAATTAAGTGAAGGGTAAACTTTTTCCTCCTAAATTCGCGATGAAACACCGAATATAGGCTAAGTGTCCTTGAAGTCATCTAAATTCATTAAAAATATGAGGAGGTGACATACCATGTATTTACTTGGACTTCTCAGGATCGACTTCAATACCACGATGGCGTACAACAAAGCTGATAAATTTTCCTGAGGTTACCCCAAAAGCACATTTTAAGGGGTTCGATTTTAAATTATGTTGTCGAAGCATGCAGAATATGACTTCCAAATCAGCCAAGTGGTTAGAATGTTGTTTGGAATTAACTACCAAATCATCTACACAGCATTCAACAAACTTTTGTAAGAAGGGTTTGAAGATAAGTTGCATGGCACGCTGATAAGTTTCACCTGCATTCTTTAAGCCAAAGGGAATTACCCTATAGAAAATCACAACCTCGGGGGCTCTGAAGGATTTATATTCCTCGTCTTCTGGGGCCATTCGGATTTGATTATATACAGAATATCCATCCATGAAGGAAAGTGCTGCATAGCCAGCTGTTGCATCAATTAGAAGTTCTGTAATCAGAACTAGAAAATCATCCTTTGGAAAATGTCAATTAGGATATTTGGAATCGATGAAAACTCTAATTTTTCTGTTATTCTTCTTTACAAGGACAATATTAACCAACCATTTGGGATATTGAACTTCTCTGACAAAGTTAGATTTGATAATCTTATCCACTTCAGCTTCAATTTTGGAAGCATAAGATGGGTGTGTTCTTCTTGCGGCTTGATTAAATCCTCGATGTCCTTCTGGTAAACCCAAATGATGAGTAAAAACATCATGATTATGCCCGGGAATTTCTGTATAGTTCCATTCAAATACATCTCTATTTGTCTTTAGAAGAAAAATATACATCTCTTGCTCTTCAGGAGTCATGGCCACACTGATTAAAGTTGGCTGTGGATCTTCTTTTGTACCCAGATTTATTTCTATGAGTTTATCCACAGTGGTAGAGATACCCTCTTCAAATGCTGGAGGAGCATCTCTGAGATTTTACTCTTCTTCTTCATCATGTATTATTTCATCTGTTTCTACTTGCATAGTAGATGATAAAGTAGAATTTTCATGATCCAAAGATATTTCAAAATTTCCATATCTTGAAGAAGAAGCTTCCATTTCTGACCCGATTGATGATGAAGGGTCTTCTTTGCTTAATAAAGAGGTGATGATGGATTGAAAATCGACATCATTGTTCACCTCCGATGTTGCTATAACTTCTTATGGCCTAATTGGTGAATCATAGGCTTGTCGGATTTCAGTAGATGAAATGAATACGTCAACATTTTTTCTTTCATCACTGCTTGGTAGATTACCAATTTCTCCGATGTTGTCTGGCTTGATTGTTGTAATTGAAATTATGGATCATTCCATAAGTGTATTTTGATTTGGGTATATCTTGTCAATTTGACTAAAAGGCAACACATAATCTATACGCACATGTGTAAATGGATTTACTAGAATTTTATCCAAACCATATGGAGCATTAACTTTAGTAATCTCCTTTGTTGTGGACTTCTCCATTCCCTTCATTTGATAGAATTATATCTCAATGTATTGAGACTCACATGTCTTGAATGGGGCCTTATCACCATACAATGTCCCAACATGACCATCGAAACAATATTTGAGACATTGATTGTATGATAAAGGGATAGCCGCCTGTTGATTTAGCCAGGGTCTTCCAATCAAGATGTTGAAGGCTGAGTCTTGATCAACAACCATGAAATCTAAATTGGATACATGATCTCCAAACTAGGTTCTGAGTGTAACTTCACCCAGGGGTTCTTGTTCATTTTTATCATAACCCTGTAACATCATGGTAGAATGAGATAAATCAGATTCTGTGAGGCCCAATCGACGAAGTGTACGAATGGGCATGAGGTTGACTCTTGAACCATTGTCAATGAAAGTTCTTTGGATGTCTACGCCATTGACCTTTACAGACAAGTACAATGGTCTAATATGTCCATGAACAACATCATCTTCATCTTCCTAAGTAAAATATATTATTGAATGGCATTCTATAGGATTATTCTCTATGTGATAGACTTCAGCTACAGCAATTTCAGTTTCAAACTCTCGAGGACTTGACAAAGCCTCGATGAGTGCTTCCCGAAGATCTTATGACAGATTTAGAGCATCTAGAATTGATAACTTGGCTGGTTCTTGGGCCATGTGTTTCAATATATCATAATTTTGATCCACAGGTCTGTGTTTCCCAACAGAAATATGTGGTTTAACAGGTACCATGGAAGCCGATTCTTTGGAAGTTGATGCATCTTGTATTGGGAACGGAGTTGGAAATATTCTTAGTTTTCGAAGATTAGTCCGATTAGATCCATTTACTTACTGAGAGGAAGAATATAGAAACTTCAACCAGTCTTCCAAAATAACTGTTCGAGGACTGAATTTTCTATTGGTAGAAAAATTTTCTTGTTCTTGCTGAGCTCAATAAAGGGCTCTACCACGAGTTTCTACTGCATAAACAGTTCTAGAAGGGGTAGAATTGGAATAGTGGCTTCTAAAAGATCCATGTCTTCCCCTGTATCCTGAGCCCCTTGAAGTTCCTCTGATTACCCTGTTTGATAGAAGGAATTCAGACTCATTGAAATCGAAACTGCGACTGTCATATGGATCTGTTAATTGAATCATATTAACAGAACCAAATATTAACTCTTCATCTGATGAGGACTCTTCCTGATTATCATGTTTAGACTGTGGCGTTTGGTGGTGCAGTGCTCGTGGCTTTGAAGTAGATGACCTTAAGTCCGCCAAAGTCAATGACTACATAGGCTTTGACAGATACTCATCTTCTTCTGATTCTTTTTCGTTCTTTGAATCATGTCGTTTCTTTGAGGACTTTCCCTCTAACGAAGAGGGTTTTGCCATAAATTTTAGGGCAGAAGACACAATTGGTTTCTTCAATTGTTTTCACAAAATAGAATGAGTTCGATTGATTGTCTTTCTAACCATCCAATCATCATACTTCTATGAATTTTTCCTTTTTACTTCATACCATTTGTAACGCCCCGACCCCAGTTACCCAGAGGCGGTGCATTATTACATAACATTGGCATGATCACAAGAAAGATCAAATCTCGAAAGACCGATTGGTTTAGTAGCCTAGGAAACACTAGATATATTCATAAGTTTTACATTACATCATAAAATGAAAAACTACTACAACAACATAATGTTTCAACAATCCACACTATTAACCCCTCATAAAATCCCTGGAGGTCATTCATAACTTACTTCTTCACATCCTGGGAAAAATAAAACATAGAAAAGGGGTGAGCTCAAATGCCCAGTAAGGATAAAAATATAGCGGAAACTTTCATAAATAAGAATAAACATTTAAGGCAATGTATAACTAAAACAAAAGCCTTTTAAATATGAACTTTCAACATGGTATGGCATAAATAAAATGAAATAATGCCATTTACTTATTCACATGGATATTCTAATAATCGAATAATCACATGCAAAAATCAATAACCAATTTCATAATGTTGGAATGCATAATGCCAGACTATCATAACCACATAGCCAAGGCCTCGTGCCAAGACTACAAATAAGATTTTGTCAAGGCCTTGTGCCAAGACACTAGTTTGTCTCATGAGACCTACCGATGCATCGAGGAGCTATAGCGGGCTCCACCCGTCACTTATTAAGTCCAATGCATTCCCATATGAAAAGGTTTAAACATAACATAAACATTCGTATTAAAACTAGCATACGAAATGTCAATAATTTCACCATAAACTATGAATGGTAAAAAATAGCACATCCATAGTCAAACATATCACAAAACCTTCAATACAATATAGAAATTTTGTATCATAATAAATCAACTTCAAATAATCTTAAAATCCATCAAAGGATGTTGACATAGATGAAATCAAAATTCTTTTTTAAAGAAATATCTCCTTTTATTTTGAAATCATTTAAGATCCATATAAAATAAAACATTTTATTTGAAAATATTTTTATAAGCTTGTAAGGAAAGCTTTGAATATTTTATAACGGCGTAAAATAACCGCACCCGTCGTATAAGTTAAAAAAACATTCTTACCTCAATTCTGTCGAAAAGGTTAAAAAGGACCTTGTTTTGAAAACGACGGAAAGATTCATTTATAAACCTCTTATAAAAAGTCAACAAGGGTATAAATGACTTTAACCCATATTCTTGTAAATAGTAATAATGTTTTGAAATACATTTTTAAGAAACATGGATGTGGATGATAAAGAGATCCCAGTAGATTATTACGTATAATACAACCTCGGATAATGAAGAGATTGTGAGATAACCCTTACCTTGTACTTTTCCTTGGTTGGGGTAGGTTAACCTCCTGTATAATGGTGAAATAGTTGTTATTAAATTATACAAGAATCATATATATTAATATGATATCATATATGATCTTTTAACATTGATTTGTTAATAATATCTTAAAATTATCGTCGTTTCGGGAGTTAACTTACTCATTTTCTTTTATATGTTTTGTTAAATAAGCCATGGGTGTTTTATCTTATTCACATCCAGAATGATATCCAGTCCTTAAACATAATTTTTAAATCATCAAATGATAATTATACTTTAATGGATACGATGGAGAATGAATCTCATCGCGTTCGTGGAGACGGTAGTCCGTACGTACGCACAAGCGACAATATCATTCTTTTGATATTAAAATAATATATAAATGGATGGTATATCATATATACAGAATCATTAACATGTTATATTTATTATTTACATGAGTTACATATCATTATTATACCCATCCAAATAATATTATATTGAATAACAATTACACCATGACGTGGAGACGGTAGTCCGTACGTACGCACGTATGGTGACATGTTATTCAAAGGGTGGATAGAATACTGAATATGGTTGTACCATATTTATAATAACATCACAGTATATGTGAGATACTGGAGTTATTATTTTATAATGGTAAGAACAAAGGAAGAAGAAGTGGAAGAAGAAATGAACTTGGAGAAGGGTGGTGAAATCATTACCTCTTCTTCGGGTTCTTCCTTTTGATTTGATCAAAAGGGCTCCATAGGTTGGCTTTCTGATCAAAATAAGGCCTCTAGGTTGTAGTGAGGGATGTTGGGAGAGTATTTGGGCAGAGTTTGGCCGAACCAAAAGGCTTTTAAGGTGTGAAGAAATGAGAAGGAGGAGTGCCCTTTTATAAGAGGGGTGAGGGGCACCTTTGGAAAAGCTAGAAATATTAATTTATAATAAATTCATATTCGGTTTCTAATGGCTCCAAAGTTGATTATTCAACGGTTAAGGTGGGGATAGGTCGAAAACCACTCAACCAATAGAATTTAGACAGGTTTGGGTACTTATATTAACCTTTTCTTTAAGTATTAACTCTAAGTTAATTAGTTTCACTTTTACAATGTCTCTTTGTATTTTTATATAATATGGTTAATAAACTTACTATATACATCCAAGAGACCCCCAAGTGGTACACTAATTATGAACCTATCATGATATAAGTCTCTTGGCCGAACCTTAGATTTTTAAGAATTTAATATCAATTAATAATATAATATTTTTTTAAGAACTCTTTTATGTCAATTTTGACACTATTCAATAGTTGATTTTTGTGAAACTCATAACAGATTGATTACTTCGAAAAAAGTCAATTAAATGAATACTAATATATCATATTATCCTAGAAAATTAGTTTAATTCATTAAAAGTTTCATATTATATTTATTTGGGTATTTATAATATCAATTAGTTTAATTTTTCACTATTATAGTAATTACTGCATCATTATTGTGTCATAAATAAAATAAATTATTTAATGTCTAAAAATTATAAATAAAATATCATTATGTAGGAAAGCTTTTTATCTTTCTAATGAATATTTATAATCTAAAATCCAACATATATAACCCTATGTAACAATTGTTTTTCTAAAAGATATATGCTTGTGTCATTTTTGTATTCATTTTAACTTAATTAAAATAAAGTGTCATTATCACTTACAAGTGGATCCATAGGGTCCCAAAATAGACCCAAAGATTCCCATGGTCGACCATGTATCCACCGATAGGGTTAAGACACGTTTTAGGATAATTTAGTATTATTATAATATTATTTTTTTAACCCTTATTTACCGGATTTGCCCTTAACCATGGTAAATAAAATATTTACCGCAGTAATTATTCAAAATGTCTAAAAATAAAAGTTACCTATTTACACAATTTGAACATCCTGATTCCAAATATGGAATCCATTTTCCTAAATTCAAAACACAGAAGTGGCAGAAATTAATTTAAAATTAATTCCCGCTGTCAAAACAAAAAGCGTGTTTTTAAGAGATAATAACTATCAAAAGATTGACACTTGTTTATGTTCGGTTTAATTGAAAAATTATGTCCAATGACCAACATTATATTAAATGGTAAAAATATATTTTAAATATACTTTAAAACCACTAATATTCATAATTTATCACTATTAATTATTTTGATTAAAAAAGTTTTTTTTAATTAAAATTTAGTAATTTTCACTAATCATCAAAATATGAAAGTTATCCGAAATGTACCAAAATTTCACCTTAGGCTAAATTCGATATTCCGAATCCAAAGATGAAGTCCATTTTAAAATATAAAATATATATAATTTTAAAAAGTAGGTATTACTATTCATAACGGCTAGTTTGATTGGTTGTGGTGTGTGTTAAAACTCAAGGTTGCGTACAACACACGCTACTGTATTATTCAAAGAAAGTGTACCGTGGAAGCTTGGTATGTTTCATTTTAAATTTTTGATGTCCCCATTTAGTCAAAAAGTTTAAAATATTGTATTTAAAAAGGGTTCACTATTAAAAGTTGATAAAAGTGCAATACTGAAAATGAATTTGAAAAATGCATTATATCTAAGAAACTCATAATATGGATTCTAAAATTATAAGGATTATATAATGTTTAAAATTTAGATAATACTATTCATAACCTCTTTTGAATGGCTTTTTTTGTAAGTCATGGTGTGATTGAACTCAGTGTTGCGTGTAGTTCAAGTTATTGAATTATTTTGAAGAAATAACACACTATGAAATCTTGGGGTGTTACATTCTCCCCTCCTTCAATAAATTGCTTCCTCGCAATTTGAAATTGTTCTTCGAAAATAAAAGGTTGAAAATAGAAAATATATTTGTGGGAAAACCCACATCGGAAATTGGGTTACTAAAATTTAGTCTTAATATGAGGAAAAGAGAAATGAAAGGGTCACCACCAAATTATGATCTTGATTAGGAGAACATTGGTGGCAATTAGAGACATATAATTGGAGGAAAAACGTAAATATTTATAGGTAGTGATTGAGGTCATCAATCACAAAAAGTATAAAATTGAGGTCTTAAACTCATCAATCTATGATGATTTGAAGTACCATCGGTTCAACAAAATATAGGGTATTGGGATAACACATTTTTGACGTTTCAAAATATCTTAGTTGAAATCCCACATCGAAAAATGAATTAATGAGGCCTCTATTTAAAATAAAGAGTGGAAAGTATGAAGATTACCGAAAATAACACATACTAGGGTTCCATGTAGGAAAATATGGATATGGAGGAGAAATCTAACCATCAATCATCTGCTGGAGAGTGGTAGAGAACATGGCTATGAAAAGGCCAACAATCCCAAAGCCATAAATTAGTGATGATTTAATGTACCATCTAGGGAAACATTTTTGTTCTAAGTTCCTTTTATTAATGTTGAGGAATTTATTTATGAGATTGGATAATATCATAAGGAGATATACTTACTTTATAATCAGAGTTTTATCCATTAATAAGTTTCTACCACAAACTCATCTTTCACTCTAAAAGATAATAGAATGTAATTTTTTATTTATTTATACTATTCGTACAGGGTTCCAAAATAAATGAATTTATAATTCATCTACCAGATCTTTAAAAAAAACAACATTATTTAATCCAGGACATCTCATGGGCCAGTGGTAGGTGATACACCCTTGTCGCCCTTCAGTTGCGGGTTCAAGTCTCGCAGCCTTGCCGGATGCGACGGGTTGCCGCCCAACCTCCGGGTTTTCCTTTTATGGTAATCCAAAATAATCCAAACTAGAACTATCCAAAATACTTCTATCCAAACTCACAGTCCAACATTTATAAGGAAGGTAAACATAATATAGATCCTTTTTACCCCGCAATAGCATATGAATACCTTCATCTTGTATTCTTTTAATAAACTGAAACATCTTGAATTACCATATTCCTTATTGATTACATTCATGCTCCCCTATTCCATATAGAATGCTGGATATACTTCATTAATCCAAAAATGTTTTAAACCCCAACAATGATAAAATATACAAATCATTAATTAGTTCCAAGGTAGTCAAGAATATCCAATATAATTTATCCAAAACAATCACATATTATTCCAAAATCACTACCTCAGTATCAGAACTATATTATGATTTATCATTCTCTCAACCATATATTTTCCAAAAATTTATCCTGCTATTGAGTCACTTTTCTTTGTTCCACAGAATCTCAAGTCCTTAATGAAATAGTACTGCAGTACAATCCTTATATACTCCATAATTATTATAACAAGTACATTGTTGATACAACACTCAATTGACATAATCAACATAAGAACTCTAATCATTCCTCTTCATCTGTGGTAGTATCATAACTTGGTTATTATCCAATAACATCATTTGCGGCATAGTCTGATGACTGGGACATAGGTTCGCGTAGTGTCCAAACTCCTTGCAAATGAAGCATTGTACATTTAAAACCATTTTCTTACCCTTGCAGTCACGTACTTTGTGCCCTTTTCCTCCACACTTATAACAAACTCCCATTCCTTTCAGGCAAGTTCCAGGGTGTTTCTTTCCACAGTTACCACATATGGGAAAATTCTTCTTTTCCCTCTTCCCTTTATCCATCTTTCTCTCTTCCATCCATTTCTTCTCTTGCTTCCCTTCAAAGCCATAGGACTCAGTAAACTCTTTACATATCTTATCAACACATGATATTATTTCTTCATATGATGATAATACATGGGAGACTATTTCTCTTATAAATTCTAGCTTAAGACCATGAAAGATATGATCCTTCCTTCTCTTTGAATCATGTGTATTTCTGGAGTTCTCATTCCTTCTACTGGGCGCCATTTCTATACCATGGCATAAACTAGATCAGTTTATGAATCAAAACACATAATCCCATACTTATAAAACACTTAACATAAATTGAACTATTTATGGATATAATCCATAATCATAAAAATGTTTTCTTTGAGAAATTATATACTCATAATCCCTTCAAAATGATTTGTAAAGAAAATGAGAGTTATCCTAAGCATATCCCCCGGGAGTGTCGTAACCAAGAGTGCAGCAAGGCCCGTTGTCGTGCACCAGTTCCCGTTCGAGTCTAGCTCAAAGCGGTGTTTTCGAGTATTACCCCTAGGTACATCTGTGCCAGAGCCGCCTCTACCTGCTCGTATCCAGATAGGGATGTATTGCTTGGAAAACTCACAAAATTTCTACAATACCAAAATTCTAGGAAGTTCTTCTATACTAATCCTCAAAGTTCATCTTAGGTCTACGTGCTCTAATCAGAGTTTATCTAAATCTAGCTTCCAAGGTTTGTACTAAACTTCCTCTGATACCAACTGTAACGCCCCGACCCCAGTTACCCAGAGTCGGTGCATTATTACATAACATTGGCATGATCACAAGAAAGATCAAATCTCGAAAGACCGATTGGTTTAGTAGCCTTGGAAACACTAGATATATTCATAAGTTTTACATTACATCATAAAATGAAAAACTACTACAACAACATAATGTTTCAACAATCCACACTATTAACCCCTCATAAAATCCCTGGAGGTCATTCATAACTTACTTCTTCACATCCTGGGAAAAATAAAACATAGAAAAGGGGTGAGCTCAAATGCCCAGTAAGGATAAAAATATAGCGGAAACTTTCATAAATAAGAATAAACATTTAAGGCAATGTATAACTAAAACAAAAGCCTTTTAAGTATGAACTTTCAACATGGTATGGAATAAATAAAATGAAATAATGCCATTTACTTATTCACATGGATATTCTACTAATCGAATAATCACATGAAAAAATCAATAACCACTTTCATAATGTTGGAATGCATAATGCCAGACTATCATAACCACATAGCCAAGGCCTCGTGCCAAGACTACAAATAAGATTTTGTCAAGGCCTTGTGCCAAGACACTAGTTTGTCTCATGAGACCTACCGATGCATCGAGGAGCTATAGCGGGCTCCACCCGTCACTTATTAAGTCCAATGCATTCCCATATGAAAAGGTTTAATCATAACATAAACATTCGTATTAAAACGAGCATACGAAATGTCAATAATTTCACCATAAACTATGAATGGTAAAAAATAGCACATCTATAGTCAAACATATCACAAAACCTTCAATACAATATAGAAGTTTTGTATCATAATAAATCAACTTCAAATAATCTTAAAATCCATCAAAGGATGTTGACATAGATGAAATCAAAATTCTTTTTTAAAAAATATCTCCTTTTATTTTGAAATGATTTAAGATCCATATAAAATAAAACATTTTCTTTGAAAATATTCTTATAAGCTTGTAAGGAAAGCTTTTAAGATTTTATAACGGCGTAAAATAACTGCACCCATCGTATAAGTTAAAAAAACATTCTTACCTCAATTCTGTCGAAAAGGTTAAAAAGGACCTTGTTTTGAAAACGAAGGAAAGATTCATTTATAAACCTCTTATAAAAAGTCAAACAAGGGTATAAATGACTTTAAACCATATTCTTGTAAATATTAATAATGTTTTGAAATACATTTTTAAGAAACATGGATGTGGATGATAAAGAGATCCCAGTAGATTATTACGTATAATACAACCTCGGATAATGAAGAGATTGTGAAATAACCCTTACCTTGTAATTTTCCTTGGTTGGGGTAGGTTAACCTCCTGTATAATGGTGAAATAGTTGTTATTAAATTATACAAGAATCATATATATTAATATGATATCATATATGATCTTTTAACATTGATTTGTTAATAATATCTTAGAATTATCGTCGTTTCGGGAGTTAACTTACTCATTTTCTTTTATATGTTTTGTTACATAAGCCATTGTTGTTTTATCTTATTCAGATCCAGAATGATATCCAGTCCTTAAACATAATTTTTAAATCATAAAATGATAATTATACTTGAATGGATACGATGGATAATGAATCTCATCGCGTTCGTGGAGACGGTAGTCCGTACGTACGCACGAGCGACAATATCATTCTTTTGATATTAAAATAATATATAAATGGATGGTATATCATATATACAGAATCATTAACATGTTATATTTATTATTTACATGAGTTACATATCATTATTATACCTATCCAAATAATATTATATTGAATAACAATTACACCACGACGTGGAGACGGTAGTCCGTACGTACGCACGTATGGTGACATGTTATTCAAAGGGTGGATAGAATACTGAATATGGTTGTACCATATTTATAATAACATCACAGTATATGTGAGATACTGGAGTTATTATTTTATAATGGTAAGAACAAAGGAAGAAGAAGTGGAAGAAGAAATGAACTTGGAGAAGGGTGGTGAAATCATTACCTCTTATTCGGGTTCTTCTTTTTGATTTGATCAAAAGGGCTCCTTAGGTTGGCTTTCTGATCAAACTAAGGCCTCTACGTTGTAGTGAGGGATGTTGGGAGAGTATTTGGGCAGAGTTTGGCCGAACCAAAAGGCTTTTAAGGTGTGAAGAAATGAGAAGGATGAGTGCCCTTTTATAAGAGGGGTGAGGGGCACCTTTGGAAAAGCTAGAAATATTAATTTATAATAAATTAATATTCGGTTTCTAATGGCTCCAAAGTTTATTATTCAAAGGTTAAGGTGGGGATAGGTCGAAAACCACTCAACCAATAGATTTTATACAGGTTTGGGTACTTATATTAAGCTTATCTTTAAGTATTAACTCTAAGTTAATTAGTTTCACTTTTACAATGTCTCTTTGTATTTTTATATAATATGGTTAATAAACATTCTATATACATCCAAGAGACCCCCAAGTGGTACATTAATGATGAACCTATCATGATATAAGTCTCTTGGCCGAACCTTAGATTTTTAGGAATTTAATATCAATTAATAATATAATATT
Source organism: Viscum album (assembly GCA_963277665.1). Lineage (NCBI taxonomy): Eukaryota > Viridiplantae > Streptophyta > Magnoliopsida > Santalales > Viscaceae > Viscum > Viscum album. The sequence continues at coordinate 1,066,203,228 of OY728157.1, read as the reverse complement.
TTTTTAAGAACTCTTTTATGTCAATTTTGACACTATTCAATAGTTGATTTTTGTGAAACTCATAACAGATTTATTACTTCGAAAAAAGTCAATTAAATCAATCCTAATATATCATATTATCCTAGAAAATTAGTTTAATTCATTAAAAGTTTCATATTATATTTATTTGGGTATTTATAATATCAATTATATTAAATTTTCACTATTATAGTAATTACTGCATCATTATTGTGTCATAAATAAAATACAATATTTAATGTCTAAAAATTATAAAAAAAATATCATTATATAGGAAATCTTTTTAGCTTTATAATGAATATTTATAATCTAAAATCCAACATATATAACCCTATGTAACAATTGTTTTTCTAAAAGATATATGCTTGTGTCATTTTTGTATTCATTTTAACTTAATTAAAATAAAGTGTCATTATCACTTACAAGTGGATCCATGGGGTTCCAAAATAGACCCAAAGATTCCCATGGTCGACCATGTATCAACCAATAGGGTTAAGACACGTTTTAGGGTAATTTAGTATTATTATAATATTATTTTTTTAACCCTTATTTACCGGATTTACCCTTAACCATGGTAAATAAAATATTTACCGCAGTAATTATTCAAAATGTCTAAAAATAAAAGTTACCTATTTACACAATTTGAAAATCCTGATTCCAAATATGGAATCCATTTTCCTAAATTCAAAACACAGAAGTGGCAGAAATTAATTTAAAATTAATTACCGCTGTCAAAACAAAAAGCGTGTTTTTAAGAGATAATAACTATCAAAAGATTGACACTTGTTTATGTTCGGTTTAATTGTAAAATTATGTCCAATGACCAACATTATATTAAATGGTAAAAATATATTCTAAATATACTTTAAAACCACTGAAATTCATAATTTATCACTATTAATTATTTTGATTAAAAAAGTTGTTTTTAATTAAAATTTAGTAATTTTCACTAATCATCAAAATATGAAAGTTATCCGAAATGTACCAAAATTTCACCTTAGGCTAAATTCGATATTCCGAATCCAAAGATGAAGTCCATTTTAAAATATAAAATATATATAATTTTAAAAAGTAGGTATTACTATTCATAACGGCTAGTTTGATTGGTTGTGGTGTGTGTTAAAACTCAAGGTTGCGTACAACACACGCTACTGTATTATTCAAAGAAAGTGTACCGTGGAAGCTTGGTATGTTTCATTTTAAATTTTTGATGTCCCCATTTAGTCAAAAAGTTTAAAATATTGTATTTAAAAAGGGTTCACTATTAAAAGTTGATAAAAGTGCAATACTGAAAATGAATTTGAAAAATGCATTATATCTAAGAAACTCATAATATGGATTCTAAAATTATAAGGATTATATAAAGTTTAAAATTTAGATAATACTATTCATAACCTCTTTTGAATGGCTTTTTTTTGTAAGTCATGGTGTGATTGAACTCAGTGTTGCGTGTAGTGCAAGTTATTGAATTATTTTGAAGAAATAACACACTATGAAATCTTGGGGTGTTACACCATTCGACATTCTATTCTAGAACTGTAGTAGTAACACATGCTACCTGAGCTAAAAAACTATTCAGTTTGACTTGTCATGAGTCGACCATCATTTACAGGAGGTCTTTGAAGACAAAACACTCTGGGATGGGATACCCCAACATTTGATGAAAAGAGCAATAATTTGGACGGTCTTCATCTCCATTCTTGTTTGGCCTCTTGGTCATTGGCAATTGAACCTAATTGTTTTCTAGAGCTGAAATGAAATAACCAGGAACTTGTTCATTTCGGAAAGAGTATGTTTTGCTCTTCAGATCCTCAAATTGTTGTCTTCTTTGATCTCTTTGATCGTCTGGATGAAATGACCTTTGTTGATGGTGCTGAGAAGGTGGATCCCTTCGAGAAGATGATGGTTTTGAGGAATAAATAGGTACAGGTTCTTGTTTAAGCATAACAATAACATTTTTTGCATTACCCATTCTCCTTCCTAGATCTGATGAAATTTCACGAGATTTAGTATTTGATTATATAAGGTAATCATCAATCTTCTGAGCGATTGAAGTAAGGTCTCGAAACCCTACTGTGTATTTCACAGGGATTAATGGCATGCATAATTCTTCATGCAGATTTGCTACACAGATTGACAACAATTCTTATTGAGGGATTGCTAAACTCAAGGAATTTTTTAATCCCTTCCATCAAGCAATGAAATCTATGACCCTTTCATTCTCTCTTTACTTATAGTTTGTAAGATCAAAAACTGTTGTCTTTGGCAATGTTGAGCTGAACTGAAGAAGGAATTTTTAGCGAATATCCTCTGATTTAGTAATTAACCAGGATTGCAAGATTGTATACCAGACAAAAGCCGGTCCTTTCAAGGTTCACACGAAGCATATATGTTTCACTGCTTCTTGCAGCTCCGGAGTTCCCATCATAGGATCGCAACAAGACACATAATGCATCAAATTCTGTTCAGGATCGCCTGATCCATTGAAAATAGGGAATACATGGTTCTCAAAATCATATGGAGGAGATATTGAATCTACCCATTCAAGGTAAACTTTATTTTCTTGTTGAACTTGTGCACGTTTACCTTCCATTGTTTCTAACTTGGCTGTTAATGACTCAATATTAGTTATTAACTTTTGAGAAAAATCTGTTTGAACTTGGACTTGGGTAGGTTCAATGACTGCATCTTGGACAGATGTGGCGATTGGTGTTGCAATTGATGGTAACACTGCCAATTGTTTTTGCACTTGACCAGTAGGATTAAACCTGTGTGGTTGTACTAATAGAGGAGGATATTCTTGATCCATATTAGTAGCTGCAACAAATTCCTTTGGATGACTGACTCCAGCATGCTTAAGAAGAAGACTACTCCGAATAAGTTCTACATTCAACCTTCTTAATATCTTCATTTCTTTTTCCTGTTGTGAAAACCTTTCCTCTAGTGAGAGGAATTGACCTTCTCTATAGGAATGATATGTATCATGGTTCTTTCCCTTCCCTTTTTTGGATCCTTTTAGGAAAGGGGGAAGTGGGTTACTCGAAGGATTACCTAGGTTCTCAGTAAACCTTTTACTTCGTGTACGCACACCTTCTTCATTTGTGTCGGTGGATACATCTTCTTGGGCAGGCACCTCTTCATCAAAGTCCCATGAGTGAGCCTCATCTGGTGGAAATCAATGATGGCATTGATGACATTGATTGATTCATAACTCATCGCATACCTTCTATCAGAATTTCTGTGATATTGTCTTCTTCCATGTCATTGATGAGACATTGCATTTTGTTGATTCGATCCCTTATGAACTTCTTAACGAACCATAATTTGGAGGGAATCTCCTGATAATTTGGCTCTTCGTTCCTCTTTATGATTCTTCCCCAATCGAGAAAGAACCTACTTTCTTTGAGGATGGGATTGATGATTTGAAAAAGTCCCCAACCCAGTGGACTAGGGTTGTTACTTCTCAACTCCTCGAATCTTATTTGTTGATTCCAAGGGTTTCTTTAAAAGAGTCCCCAGTCAGGAGAGCTGGGGTGGCTCTTGACATGCTATGTCTAAGACCTTCTTAAAATCTCTCCTGATCTTGTGAACCATAGTCAGGAAATTAGCTAGATGCATTAACCTGTATCCACTTTTATCACCGGGTTCAAAAGACCGTTGGATGATTTATGACAATTCTGTCACTTGGTGTCGTGCTTGCTCCAAACGAGAGCCCTGTTCAATATTCTCGTTTGCTTGATGCAAGAGTAATTCAACAACATGTTCTCTATATTCATTATTTTGAGAGGAACTAGCTGAAGCATGTTCTTGGGAAATAATTTGATTACAATCAATGCCCATTGACTGTGGCCGGCCATGGGAAATAACATTGCATGATACCATTTTCGGAAGGTTTTTTTGACTGGAGAGCAACGTGAAATTATGTGCTCCATGAATACCCCATCCTCTGACATGATTACTAGATGGGGCATTGGAAATTAACTGACGTGATCTTCATAATTCGCCAAAGCATGAATGTTGAAGGGCTCTCTGCTGCTGTTCAGACTTAGGATATCGAGAGACTGATAGAGAGGCCAAATCAATCTGACGTTGTAACCCTTCTATTATCTTAAGATGATTTTCATATTCATCATAAGATAATACTTTCTTTTTCAACTGACAAAGAGTCTTCCATATGTTGAGATTACTATCATGAATTTCATCTTACATCAACATTTCTGGAATTTCATTCTTAGAGTCAGCCAGAGGCCAAAACATGACTGGCACATCACCTTTCGCCAGTTGTTTTCTAATGTTCGGCATTTCCTCTTTATCATTTGATGATGATTTTTCTACCTGATTTGACCAGGATTGGTGTTACCTTATTTCTTCATTAGATTGAAAAGTATTGGTAGAGAAATCATTGATCAAACTAGAAGATGAATGACTTAGGGGTGGTTCGGAGAATAACCTACACCCTGGGCTATCTTCTGATTGAGAAAGTATTTCACCTGCTAGCGAAGAAGCTTCAAACATGACTAGTTTCGCATTTTCAAGTGACTCAATATAAGAGGGCTTTCCCGGCACTACATTGTCCACTCGAGAATTTTCCGGGCATTGTTCATCACTACTATAGAGAGGACTTTCGAAGCCAAATTTATCATCATGGGGAGGACCACCATAATGGGTTATAGGAAAAGATAAGATCTCTTGCTCCATGGTCTTATGAATACACAGAGGATTCCTGTGGCTCTCATCTGAAGATAAAACTTAGAGATCGACCAAATTTTCATGAAGCAATCCTTTAGGAGGAATTATCTGTTGAAGACCTTCGGAATTAATGTTCCCAATATTGATAATTGAGGGAGTAGAATCATGAATTTCAACATATAATTGTCTGAGGGATTCATGAACTTCAGCATCGATCAAGGCCTTGTTACAGATTGGCTCTTGATCTCCTCACTGTGTTGGGCATGTCTTTTTCTTAGATTCTTTCTTACTGACCTTGGAAACCACTTGTTAACGAATGTGACTGCTCTGAGCAGGTGTATATTCCTGATCAGGAAAGATGGCCAGGTTAGGCTAACGATATCCAATCAAATCAGGTGTATGTGCCTAACTTGGTTGTCTGTATGATATGGGGGAGTATGCCCACAACCCTCTTGGACTGGAACAGATGTTTGTGTTTTTTCCGGAGTGAATTGTAGACATGTCACTCCACTGGTAGGGATAGATTTATGTGTCATTCCCTGAGATGCCACTGATGTTGTTATAATATCTTGGCAGGCATCCAGAATATGAGCATGGATTTTCTTCTGTTCCTTCATCAATGATAGAATATGCTTGGTGATTTCAGCTGCCAGAACAGGAATATACATCCATTCCGGGCTTGGAGTAGGTGTATGTGCCTTCTTCTGTCCTCATTTTCCTATTAGTGAATCCTGACAGTAGTCAAGTGTGGGGGTAGAGAGTTGAGTCTGCCCCCTATTTATTTTCAGGGATTTTTGACTAACATCTCCGAATTCTACCAAGAGAGACTGTTGGTAGGCTTGATTAGTACTAGCAGGTGTATGTGCCTACTGATTACATTTCGCCGAACGTAATTGAGGAGATTCATCATATGTAGTCAGATGAGCCTGCGGACTAGCTGATGATGTATAAAAAGGTGTATGTTCCTGCCTATAGTACTCCATCGGAATTGCTTGGCGGGATTGGTGTGATGCTTCCAGATGAGTCTACTGGACAGTGGAATTAAAACGGGCAGGTGTGTGTGCCTGCTCGTTGTTTACCACCATGTTAGGTTGGTGGACTTCTCCAAAGATGGCAGAGATAAGAATATACTCATTGTTAACCGGACTTCGCCTATGATGATTCGTCTTGTCTGCTCGGGTTCGAGGAACCTGAGCCGAACGCATGGAGTCAGTACCCTCATCATGTTGAGGGTGCACTACCACATGAGTCTGGCGACGATTGTTGGTGAGACCCCTCAAGAAGGACCCATGTCTGTTTGAATTATGGCCCTGAGGGACCTTCTCATTCACCTCCCCATAATAAGGGAGTGAATAGTGATTATGTTCCTGGGATAACGACCCGAAACAGTTGGAGATGGTAGTCAACACTACCTGCTATTTGATCACAGGTCATTGTTGTTTGGATGACCGATGTGAGTTGTTTACTAGGATGGATTTTCGGGAATCTTCCAGAGTTGGGATGGTACCGTGTTGACGGTACTCCTTAACCAGCGCATTTGATACCCAGCGTTGAAGACACTGAGTAGGTGATGTGATCCTTAGAGCGGACGACGATCCAGAAGGAGTAGCAGTAGTGGCATTTTCAGTAGCAGTATTCACAGGTGTGAACATGAGAGCAGCCATTCTGGAAATGCCAGAGATCTTGGAAAAGAGAGCATGTTTGATATGACAGACATAATCAAGATAAATTCAGCCACTACATCTTTTGGATGAGCACATATGTCAATGATTGTTTTTTTGTTGGAACTCTCATTGCATTTTAAATAGGGGCCTAAAAATAGGTAAAACGTCACTTTAACTTGGTTAAGGATTCACGTCGGGTTCACCATTTTTTGTTTCCCTCGGATTTCGGGGATGACCTCCTTTGATGGGAGGTTCAAACATTCTGATCAATTTCTAACGGGATTCTTCGTAGAACCGGAAACATCCAATGATTCCACATCCATTCAGACTTACTTTCCAAAGTTGGGTGCTCTTTAGTCTATGGACTGATGAGGCCTAGGAATTTTCATTGGTCAAGAGGATGGGAGGACGGACTCATCACACCTTCATTAGGGGAATTATTGTCTACTATGGGACTCTCTTTATAGATTTAAGTTATGTTCGTGATTCCTTATTACATTACAAAATATAATTTGAGTTTTCCTTTAGATCTGACAATCAATGATTGATATGTAGGAAATCTAGAGAATCATTTATATGTATTTGAGGTTCCTCACTGATAAAGAATCATCTTTATTTGTTATATGTTCTAATTCAATGGTATCCTTTGATACATAAATGTCTTTGGTCCTTTTGATGACCATACTTGTTTTAAATCCACTCAGTCGGGAACTTGAAGTTTATTGTCATTCAGAAGGACATGAATTATTTCAGAGTTGGGATCGAACCCACAGATGGGCTACCTGCGTATCCTTTGTTTATAAATGGAATCAGAACCCACGTAGTTCAAGTTAAGGTAGTATGATGTTTATGATTGATGGCTCAAAGAAGGATGTCATAATTAGTTTTACACTCTATGCTCATGTGAGTCATGCTCGGTGTGAGAAACAAGAGGTATTGGTAAAAAAAATAGACAATTATTCTATGAAAGATGCAATCATAAGATATAATGTGGGGTTTATGTATGTACGACTGCCCAGATAAATGAAAGTTAGGATTTACTTTATGGAAGAAATCCAGGAACATGGTCCATAATGGTATATGTGCTTCATGGAGATTTTGAATACTCTAACTTGCGGATTACTCCTGAAAAGGAGGCCCAAATTAAGAGAGGAATTATGATTGGGTTTTACTCCTGAAAAGGAATCCCAGATAAAAGGTAAATTAGGACTGGTTAAGAGAAATTAAGACTGGGGCTTACTCGTGAAAAGTAGGCCCAGGTTAAGAGGTTTGAAAGATTAAGGGACTTGGGGCTTACTCCTGAAGAGGATTCCTATATTTGAGATTGGGGCTTACTCATGAAAAGGAGTCCCATGTTATGAGAATTTTGATTGGGGAATACTCCTAAAGACGATTCCCAGATTTGAGAATTATGAATTGGGCTTATTCCTGAAAAGGAGGCACAATTTAAGGTGTTCTCTCATCTTAAAGGATGAGGTTGAATGAATGAAATATCAATTTTTTACTGACACAAAGATGTGTAGATCACTAGGTTTTTAGAGATATTCCACATATTTCCTTTCAAATAAGGAATCCAAATCAAGAAATCCTGCCATAAATGGCTTTGAAGAGTGTCTTGAAGATTGAATCTCGAATAGGAGAGGTGGAATGGCTTAATAGGGGTGAAATGAGCCAGAAGGGCACCCAAAAAGGAAGGGGCGCGCAAGTCCAAGCAGGCGTGCAGGTACTGTGTGGGTGTGAAAGTCATGGTCGCTCAGGTATACCTGCGCGACACATGGGTACTTGCGCAGCGGTAAACCAGTAGGGTAATACTTGAGTGACTCTTGATTAAAGCCTTTATACTACTCTTTAGGTTCTTCAATAAGAGGGGCACACAAGTTCGATTGAAAGAGTAAGGCGGCGCACAAGTGTGGACTTTTCCTTAAAGGGCTGGCCACTCAGGCATGCAAGTGTTGATGAGTTTACACACTTAGGCCTTCCTCCCCCTCTTTAGATCTTTTGTTCTAGGTAAGAAATTACCTTAGAAGTGTTTCGGAAGCTTTGAGAAGAGACTAGGGTGTCGGGAGCTCAAATCTATGGTTCTAGAAAAAATCCTCCTCCAAATGGGGGGCCCACAGGGTCTATTTATAGGCAGGAGAAGACCCCGGGCGGTTATCACTTAGGTCTTGCAAGTTACTAGCGCGCCCATCATGTGTCGCGCAAGTGTACTTGAACGACTATGAGGGAACTTGCGCGACCTATGGGGAATGTTCTCCTTGTTCATCCCTTTGTCGATTTTTGATATTTGTCCAAAGGTTGAATCAATTTGAGATCAGATATTCCCCTTTTCCAGTCTTTAGATTCTGTGACAAAAGGAGCTTCAACAGTATATCAAAGGGTTATAAAATAGTATTAATAATAAACATGAACTATGAGACATGATATAACAAGACAATCATAACACATTAAATGTGGTAACAATTAAAATTACGACACTATAAACACAAGACAATGTTATAACACCAAGTCAAAATGGTTTGAAAAGTAACATAAAGGAATAATGTTTACTCCCTATAACCGAATTATTTCTCATGAGAATAAACATTACCATAATCATAGATTCTCTATATAATTTTATGATCACTCATTACATTCATTTCATTCACATGCTTATGTGTTCCATATATATCGTACCAAATGAATTATTTCATCTATATATTTTATTCCATTATCAAGGGGTGTGTAATGTAAGTACCAATTAAAATAACTATAATCGTATAAATTTTAATACCCATGATAGTAACTGGTATGGTATTCACTACACAATTGTTTTTGTAGCGAAAATTGAGTTGACATTTCAGATGCATAATGACATCACTAAAAAATTCCTAAAAATGGATTGACTAGAGTAAAATGAGACTCTAATAATGTGTATATAAATTTTAATGAAATAGGTATATGGAATGACATATCCCATCATGTGTAAATAAAGATAAAGAATATAACATAAAAATGGTACTTGAATAAAGTGGTGAAAGGAAAAGATATCTTACATGAGTCAATGACTCCAAATTCATGAGAGGGGCTTCATTAGAGCGTGTGGTTTACATGGGAAGATATTAGAGTGTTTTATAAAGAGTTTTACGGTTCTATTAATAGATTTAGTGAATTGAAATGGGTGATTTTCTTTGATTATGTAGGAATATAGTGGTATTTCATTATTATTTAGGTTTTTGGATCTACATAATATAATAACCAAAACCAAAAACCAAACCATTATTTTTGGACATAGTTTTTGTCAAATGGAAGTGGTTCTCAATATTTAATAAGGCCATGGTACAAATAAATATCAGATAATACATTTTTTCAGTAGATTTTAGTAATACTCTTATACAAATAATTTTAATACCTTAAAATATATTAACATTTTTAGAGGATTCATAATGGATTAATAAAATAAACCCAATAAAAATGAAATTTATATATATTAAATATAAAACATATAATTGGTATTGGATTAAATATATAATATTTATTATATATTTTTTTTGATTATGATGACATAATACACATAACATAATTATACGGTATTTAATTTATTCTAAAAAATTCCAATGTGTTAAAAAATTATGAAAATTTCACCATTGGATAATTTTCATATTATGATTAAAAATTTAATATTAGTTTTATAAAAATAATATTCTAAATATTTTAATTTTCTATTTTAAAATAATATATATTTTTATAAATGTTTGGTTTTGTACAATAACAATTTTCGAACACTTATAAAAATTTCATCTGACTTCATAAAATTTTTATGATAATTAATATTAAAAAATGATTATATAAAATTTTAATAAAATAATATTTATTTTAAAATATCAATTAATTCATAAAATTAAATTCTTTAATTGAATTTCAATGCTTAAAAAACACTATTTATGTTTTATTATATGAACTTATAATTCATCTATAAAATAATATAAATAATATAAATTATTTCTATTAATTAATCTATAAAAAAAAATTATTTTCATAGTCATATTAATTTCTTCTGGTACATATCTCATTAATACACCCACAAATACCCAAACAGTGAGTTGTATGACAATAATACTCTCATTGGGTGGTTTAACAGACATGGTTTCAGTCGTGATCTCGGTGAGCATGATCTTCTCCAATAAATAGTTTTTCTGATGCATAATTTGTTAGAAATATGCTTTGGAATGATAAATAAAAAATACAATTGGTGATATCTCCATTCAAATCTCTGATAAATGGGCATCATATGGACTCTTCAAACTGGTTGAGGCCATCAATTTATTTTTCTATTTTCCAGGGATTTGATAAAATCATATATTTATACTAATCATGTTATCAATGTTCAATGCCTATATTATTTGTGTCAAAAGTTTTAATGGTCATATAAATTTAATAGGATAATTGATTTCCAAAAATGTTCCTACATTTTCTATATCCATATTGCTAAAATAATACATTTAATTAAATTTCATGGTGAAGTATATTTATAATATTTAATGTCGTTACAGTATTTCCCCCTTAAGAAATTTATCCCTAAAAAATTTCATTTCCCAAACTAAAATAGATATGGCTAACTATGGTTGATCGCTTCCTCTAGTTCCCCCATCTATTCTTCAAAATGCAGTTTCACTATAGCACATTGACCAAGTGCATTATCATATATCGTAGACCATTTTCATTTTGATCTAAGCCCTTCATTGGATTCTTCTCATATGACAGATCCTTATCCACTGGTAACACCTCTGTATTGTGTATATTTAAGGGGTTTATTATATGATTTCTCAAGAGATATACAAGGAATATATCATGTACTTGATTTTGGTTAGGTGGGAGTATATGTCATTATTCCACTGCTCCAATTTAGTTAAGGATATTGAAGGGTTCATTGTATCTTGGAGTAAGACTTCCATTATATAAAAATCATAAAAATTTATTCGATGGAGATATATAGAGGAATACCATGTCGCCAACATCTTACTCTTCGTATCATCAATGATTTTCAGCATAACTCTTCTATCAAATCTGAGCAGCCTTCATGTGGTGTTGAATGGTCATTACCTTTTCTACTATTACCTCAACCATTTTTTTATATAGAATTTTTCTACCCATCATATTACCAGCATTAGGGTGGACTGTACGTCTTCAAAAAATGGAATTTTTATGGATCCTTTTTTATTATCGGGTGGAAACTGCTTGTCATGACCATAACCTACCCAGTCTCAAGCCGCAACTACCCCAAGCCTACCTCCATCTACCCGAGGCAGGCGATAAGTGCAGAATTCTAAACAACTCGGGGAGGCCTTCGTCAGAGTGCATGTACACACACACACACAACCCACTCAATGCAGAAGTGCAGATTAAAAACAAAAGAAAAGTACCAACTACTATAAATAAACCAAAATGTACATTGACCTACAAACATTACAAAGAAAGTGCTGAAGGTAAATTGAAAATAAGAGGCAAAACATGGACCCAACCGGTAAAGTGCCACAACCCTTACAAAAGTTAAACAAAAGTAAAACAGCTGGGAGAGTCCCACACCTGGAACCGAACTACGACCACAGTACGCGGTCCAAGCTCCCAAATTCCTAAGCTCTGATGAATTCACGATCAACCTGTCTGTCATCTGCAAGGCCTTGCCAAGTTCAGGCAAATACAAAGCAAGGGTGACTGTGAAAATCTTCAGTAGGATACCCCTAAAGCTCGAGGAAGAAACAAAGGAGGTACCAAATAGTGAGTAGCAGATCGAACAGGGAATAGTAAAGGAGTACAACAGAGAGTGGAGTAAAGAGTACAGCTCAACCCCAAAAGAAGAAGGAAGTAGACTCGTCCAAGAACAAGAAGCTAGAAATAGTGAGAAGATGAACTTCTCATCGACTCTTCTTTACCTATATCAGGAGAGTAGACTCGTCAAACCACGAGAAGTTAGAAACAGAAAGCATGTGGCGTACCCCACGCGTCTTCACCTATAATGGAAGGAGAGTAAACGAACCCAAGGAGTGGGTACTTAAATGAGGTATACACATATCCATATGTTCAATCAAGTAACCTAAACAATATCATAAGGGGATCTCCATCCCGTTGCTCAGCCCAAGAAAGTGAGTAGCCAACAGTCCCAGATATAAACATCATTGATGTCTAGCATCCTGCACGTCTGCCCCGAGCTGCAAGCCAATCACACCACCCTGACACTATCTGATTTGGGCGGCACTGACTCACTTTCATGGTTTTAGGTCGCGTCAAAAGGATGTGTCTTGGTGGGGAATGCACACCTTGTAATTTAGAGTTCTGGGAAAAGTCAAACCACACCTCTTTATTGTCACATAGTCAAGTGTTCTTCTCAAAGTAAAAGATGTCACATCACTGACCCATACAACCATGGGTCTTTCTCCACTAGTCACCGAGAACTGCCATAGAATAGCCTAGTATGAAGGACTCAGTCTGAAAGAAGTCGTCGGGTAACCCACTGCCCAGCCCTGCTAGAGGGTAAACCCTAAGAGGTCGTCAGGTAACCCACTACCCAGTCTCTACTGGAGGGTAATCCTTAAGAGGTCATTGGGGAACCCACAACCCAGTCTGTGCTGGAGGGTAAACCCTAAGAGATCATCAAGTAACCCACTTCCCAGTCTATGCTGGAGGTTAAACCCTAAGAGGTCATCGGATAACGCACTGCCTAGTCTCTATTGGAGTGTAAACCCTAAGAGGTTAATGAGCAACCCACTGCCCAGCCCCACTGGAGGGTAAACCAGGAAAATTCTATGAGAAACCCAATTCACATCCCCACTAAAGGGTAAAACCATAGATTCTCTGGCCATCACTACTGAATGTTACAATAATGGCCAACATAACATAGAGTGGGTATCACGCAACCACCAAACACCAGAAAAATTCATCTTGTAGAGGTTCAGCGCCCGTGTAGTGTTGGTCATGATGATACCTAGAAGTCTTTCTAGAGAAACACATCACAACAGATCACAGAAGGAGGATATGATCTCAAAAGAGGCACCATTATCCCAAACAGATTACACTGTTGGTATCCTCGCAGAAAAACACGCGAGATGGACTACATACTCACTGGAAACGAGCTCCCGGTGGAAGAGTTATTCATCACCACTTTATTCCTATATGGAGTCTCATGGGGCCAACACCTCGGTCCCAAAGAAGGTTGTGTGAACCTCACCACTACGATGCTCTCAGAAAAACATGTCGAATCAACTATTCATACACCCCAAATGGACGCCTGAAGAAAAAGGCGCAGCACACAACACACAGCTTATGAGATGGCCTTTGGGGCCCATGCTACAACTCGAGCTTTAATTCCTGAAACCACCCTGGTAAACTATTCCTCGATGCTAGGGTCAAAACGCCGCTAACGGTGCCTAAAAATGACTCTGGACACAGAAGATGGAACTCCCCACGTTATAAGCCAATGAGGTCCTGTGGGCCCCGTACCTCGATCTTGAAACACGCAATGCAAATCATACCATTGAATTCCGTGAAGATAACCATGTGGGATCGGCTATTCATTTCCCCCGAATGGACTTATTGTTCATAAGTAATAAAAACACAGCACATGTCCGAAAGCCGCCTCATGGGGCCCATGTCCTAGGATCAAATTTAGGTGGGCAGATTTCACCATTACAAACCCCTCAGAAAATCACTCAGAAACAAGTACTCAAACACCCCAAATGGATAACGGGTCAAAAAGTGGTGTTTCAATGTAAAACATGTGATCGAGGATCTATGGGTCCCGTACCTTTTCTCCATCCCAAACACTTTGTAAAGCTTCTCAAAATTTTATCATGAGGACTGGGGTCAAACTACCGTAGACGGCACGTTAATCGGACATCCCAATCATGAGTTAGGTCTGATGCAACAATTAATTAATTAATTAATTATGCAGATTTAGCATTTATTGTCACCAAACAATGAAACCAACCTGCAATGTTTTCAAATCAACATTGGAAGGAATGTCTCAACTCTGGGGCCACCGCGCCTCTGACAGCACGTCAAACAGATGTCCGGCTTGTGAGCCAAATCCGTCGAAACATTAATAATAATGTATTATTATTAAATTAAATTGTTTCAGGTCACCCGCCTTCTAGAACGGAACCGAAAAACCATAGAACCCATCACAAAAAGTCTGTCTCTATGAGACCGATACAATGTCGTACAGGGCGTGTCAAATAGACTCACCATTTAGAGGTCCCCCCCTGAACGTATGGGGGACTAACCGAGACGGTTCTCCATGGCTGGCCCGGTCCTAGCCGCTGGCCCCCAGCCTATCCGTGATCGTCCCAGCAACCCTATACCCCTTCCTTAGGTCCAATTTTTTAAAACATATCGGCCCTTCGGCCGATCTTCTCCGCCTCACCAATAGGACCCACGAAGCATGGGTCCTGGCCACCTCTGAATGCCAAAGGTGCTGACTGCCTCGGGTTCCACATTCCAACCACGCGAGGCCGCTGGACGCCCTCCTTCTCCACTAATGCCCTCCCCTCCAAGATATGTCACTCGACACCGCACCCCGCCGCACACCGGACGGGTCCCTTTGCTCGACCACGCCGCCTCCCTCTCCTCAGTCCCCTACTGTGCTGCATCCGCTACTGCCTGGACCTGCTGGAACTGCCTCTCCGGCCTCGTCCCTGCTGCACCGGACAAAACCATCTCTGCCCGACCACAATCCACCACCGAACCTGCCAAAGAGGAATCCTTCATCTGCACATCACCCTGCCTACTTGGATCCTCCGACCGCGCTTCGCCTTCGGCCAGCCTCGCCTCTAATGATGCTCTGCTGCCCGACACACCTCGGCCGCCGTGCGTAGCCGCCAGCCTCTCTTGCTAGTGTTGATCCGGTGGCTCCTTTGGATGATCACCGCTACATGATAGGACACCCGATTCCATATCTGAGAATGTTTTTGTGATCCCTGTGACAAGACCTATGCAACTCCAACCTTTAATCAATGATCTGATAGTCGGTTGTTGCATTCGAAAATTATAGCGGGTTTTCGTGAAGAATAGAACTGAGAATGGGGTTCTGAACATTGATCCATGGCCGTGTTTGTGCAGCCATCAATAAAGATAATTAAAAAAATATTAAACAAATGGACAATTAATGACATTTAATTTAAAAACATTAATTGTAACTTAAAAGTACAAGAAATCCTACCTCGTTGGATTTGATCGTCATTAGGGATGCCTTCGTTGCGCTCCACTTTTGATCTATCGAGGTTTTGGTGAAGATAACTCCTTGATCCGACGAAGAATGGAGAAGAACGCTGAAAAACTAATGAGCGAGAGAGATAGAGGATAGAGGAAATGAGTTTTCTACTCCAAACACATATTCAAATTTATAAAAATTAGATGAAACCCTCTCAACGGGCACAGAATCTGAAGCTGCCACGCCCTCTCTTTTTATATCGCGCCTAGGAAAAGCGCACCATTTTGAACTCAATGGAAGTATAAGATTTCCATTCTAAGGCTTCATTAGAAAGTTATTTGAAAATATCATTAGTGATAAAAATCACTTTGTTATTAATTCAAAAAGGGGATTTTCCACTGGTTGACATCTCTCACAGCAGGCCCGCGCCCACAAATTTTACACCCCACCTAGGGTAAATGGCATGCTCTAGATGCGACCGTTCCATCTAATTTTTTATCTGAGTTACCATTTAGTAGTTATTCAGGTTTGAGCTAATAAATTAATAATTTGATAATATAATTATCCATTTAACACTACGCCAATGAGCGAGGGTTCCGAACGTCCCACGCCGATTCATTTTATGCCGCGCCTAGGGTAAACACTAAATTCTGGACCCAACCGTGGTCTTGTATTTATACTCCAATCAACCATCTAAGAGATATCATATTTTCATTAGTTAACCACGTGTGTCTAATATAAAAACACTTAACATTAATATATAATTAATTCTGGGGACACCGGGCCTCATAATTGAACGTCGTCTAAACACCCTACTTTGGAATAACATCAAGAATTTTCCAATGTCTTTTATAGAAAAAATCAGGTTCTTACATCATACCAACCATCAAGATTTTCTTCCCTGAAAAAAAAACAAAGGAAAAAAATAGGGTACTAAGCCCACACCCAGCTCTCCCATACCCAGGAAAACTCTAGCACAATTCCACGTTACCGCACAAAAATGAATTGATCCATTGACGCGAGGTCTACCCTCAATAATGTCGTGTATAGGAGCATGCACACATTTCCTTAGGTATGTCACCTGGGAGGCATCGTGCACCCTCTCCAGAATTTGGGGGGGTTTGGGCAAGCCGGTAGACAACATCGCCATCCCGTCAGATGGTCTCAAACGACACGAAGTCCCTCGAGGGTTGCTCACCTCCCCGGTTAAACCCCCACATTGCACGCCATGACTGGAATCACTGTTTGGACCTGGGACAAAGCCCGATGATTCCCTCCTTCAGAATATCAATATGCTGATACACTCAACGATATCCGTCCATGCATGGTTTCATAGTTGATGTCCCACTACCAAGACCCTCTTACACAGTCGGAAAGAGATGTAGTCGCTACCATCGACTAAAGAAATAGGATCCACATCGTTTACTGTACTGACACAGGGTTACACCGATGCCCCACATCACCCAGGTAACAACTCAAGGAAAGAGTAGGGAGAATGGAATTTCACAAATAGAGTCTAAAAATTATACATCAAAAACTAGAGGAGTTGTATAGCGTACCTCTTATCACCTCATGCTATGCAGGATTGTAGACATCAAAAGCTCGAAACTGTCTGTGGTCCCAAATGTTAACTCTCGGAGCCTGATGTAGACCACATGGTGGTGATGGGAAGACCTCATAATGTCATCCCCCACTTCTATCTCACCACACTCCTCCGCTGGAACCACCTATTTGGGTGCTACTCCGACCACAGCGCTGCCTCTACCGAGGTGGTGCACCTGCTGCCTGCCCGATATTCTCAGCATGCCTGGTCGGGCAGTCCTGTGCCAAGTGGTCTTGCTCATCAAAAGAAAAACAATGACTCTCTCCGGGCCAAACTGGTTCCCTCTGGTGCCACTATGGTGTAATACCATGCCGTTGTGTCAGGTTATCAGAAATCCACATATGTCGAGGTTCTGTCAGTCGACACCCGCTAGTTGCAGCTGACGTCTCGGCTCTGTCGAGCCTACTGCCACCACCAACTATAGAAAGCAAAAGGCTGATATCTATCACTAGCGCCTAATCAAGCATCCCGGTAGAAGTTGAAATTCCCAAGGGTATTATGACAACATGAATCTCACTGTGGGGACCCTGCTTGAACTTCTGTGCTCAGAAGTTGCCATCGTGGACCATTTCTGGGTAGAAACATGAACGGTCTGCAAAACTAGTCGCATACCCAGCCATCTTCATCCCTCCCTAATAAAACTGCAAGAGATCTTGGATCCATATGGAGCATAAGCATGTGGGGTAAAACTCCTCACGAAACAGTAGTTGAAATTCATCGAACGAATGTGATGACACATCGAGTGACTGAGTCACCAGACTCCACCAACACAGATCTTCTCCGTGGAAAAGGCCGGTGGCCATGGCCACCATCAGATCTTTCGGCGTCGTCAGAAGCCTGAAAAAGAGAACCACTATCCCAAACCAAACCTCTGCTCTCTGAGGGTCTAGATCACCCCTAATCCTCAGCGGTCTCTGACGTTGGAACTCACGGAGTGCGCTTAACCTACGTTCAAGTTCAGTCTACTCTGCCGGAGCTACCTGCTACCCACTATGTGGGGGTGATGCTACTGGACCACTCAGAGAAAGGGGATCGCATGATGGGTTTTAGACTAAGGCCTCGTAGCTCACAGGGTCTTCGTCACAAACCAAAGCTAGTATCTTGGTTGGCTTTCTTTCCGGAGACTTCTTGAATGTAATCAAGTAGTTCTACAGTGAGATTAGAATATATGTATATATAACAGTCACAACAATGGGGAGATGACTCAAGAAGGATAGTCAAAGACTCAATACTATGTGATGCTGAAACCAATTTTCCCTACAATGGGATCCACAACATGCTGCATAGACAAGAAGGTTATCAGGGTCCTGGTGAATGGATACGTCGACCACCACACCATCACTAGACTCACTGGCCTGAGAGAAAATCTCGAGACACGTGACAATGTTGCCCTAGATCCCAACCAATTATTTTTAGGGATGTCCGAACAACATACCAAGGAACAAACCACCTATGATACCAATTTTACAGGACCCAACCCTACCCGGGCTTGATCCATAACTACTCCAAGCCCGCCTCCATAGTCCTGGGGTTGGTGACAAGCACAGAAGGCTAAAAACCTCTGGGAGGCCTTTTCCTAAGTTCCTGTACACACACACAGTCCACTCAATGTAGAAGTGTAGATTAAATAGAAAATAAAAGTACTAACTGTTGTAAATAAACCACATAGTGGATTGAACTCTAAACAATACAAAGAAAGTACTGAAGGTTAACTGAAAAGAAATGTGTAAAAACATGTGCCCAAGCAGTAAAGTGCCACAACCAGGCAGCAGGTAAACCCAAGTAAAACTGCTAGGAGATTCCACACCTTGAACCCAATTACGACCACCGTATGCGGTCAAACCTCTCGAACTCCTATGCTCTGCTGAAGGCACAACCAACCTATTTGTTGTCTGCAAGGTCACACCAAGTGCGGGCAAATCCCAATCAAGGGTGTGTATAAAAATACTCAGTAGGATACCACGAAAGCTAGAGGGATAAACAAAGGAGGTACCAAAGAGTGAGTAGTAGATAAAACAGGGAATAGTAATGGAGTACAACAGAGAGTGGAGTAAAGAGTACAACTCAACCCCACAAGAGGAAGGAAGTAGACTCATCCCAACACAAGGAGCTAGAAATGGTGAGAAGATGAACTTTTCTTCGAGTGTTCACTACATATAGTAGGAGAGTATACTCATCCAAACATGAGAAGCTAGACAAAGAAATCATGTGTCATACCCCTCGCATCTTCGCCTCTCCTGGAAGGAGAGTAACTAAACCTTAGGAGTGGGTACTGAAACAAGGCATATACATATCCATATGTTCAATCAAGAAACTAGAACCATATCGTATGGAGATCTCCATCCTGTAGCTTAGCCCAAGGTAGTGTGTAGCTAACAGTCCCATAAGTAAACATCATGGACGCCCAGCATCCTGTATGTCTGCCCCAAGCTGTAAGCCAAGGGGGTCAAATAACTGCACCCTGACACTATCTGCTTTGGGCGGCACTGAATCTCCCACACAATTTTAGGTCGCATCACATGGATTCATATTAGTGGGGAAAGCGCCCATTGTACTTGAGATTTCTAGGTAAAGTCAAAACACGCCTCTTCACTATCTCATAGCCGAGAGGTCTTCTCAAAGTCAACATTGTCACATCATTGACCTGTACAACCAAGAGTCCTTCTCCAATTTTCACAGAGAAAAGCCACAAACTAGCCTAGTTTAATGGAATGAATTTTTAACGATGTTTTTGGGTAACCCACTGCCCAGCCCCACTATAGGGTAAACCCTAATAGTTCATTCGGTAACCCACTGACTAGTCTCTGTTGGGGGTAAACCCTATGATGTAGTTGGGTAACCTATTGCCCAGTCTGTGTTGGAGGGTAAATCCTAAGTGGTCATCGGGTAACCCACTGCCCAGTCTCTACTGGAGGGTAAACCCTAAGAGGTCATCCGTTAACTCAATGCCCAGTCTCTGCTGGAGGGTTACCCCTATGAGGTCAATGAGCAACCCACTTCCCGGCCCTACTGGAGGGTAAACCCTAAGATGTCAATGAGCAACCCACTGCCCAACCACGCTGGATGGTAATCCCAAGAAAGTCGATGAGCAACCCACTACCCAACCCCGCTGGAGGGTAAACCCAGAGCTACTCTTTCTATACCTACTGTATGGTACAACATGGTCTAATTGAACATGGAGTGGGTATCACATAACCACCCAACTTCAGAACAATTCGTCTAGTAGGGGTTCAACGCCCATATAGTGTGGGTCATGCCGATACCTGGAGCTCTGCCTGGGGAAACACGTCACGGTTGATCGTAGAAGGAGTATATGATCTCAAAAAAGGCTATTATCTCCAAATCACATTATACTGTTGTAATCCTTGTGAAAAAATGCGGGAGATTGACTACTTACTAGCAAGAAATGAGGTCCCAATGCAAGAGTTATTCAACACTAATTTATTCCCATACAGAGTCTCGTGGGTCCCACAACTCGGTCTCAAAAGAGGCCGGGCGAAAAATGCCATTGAGATTCTCTCAATAAAACACGTCAAAATGACTATTCATATGCCCCAAAAGGACCCCTGAAGAAAAAGCCACAGCACACGGCACGCAGCTTAAGAGACGGCCCATGGGGCCCACGACTCAACTCCAGCTTCAACACCTGAAACCACCCTGGTCAACTTCGCCTTGATGCTTCGGTCACAACCCCACTGACAGTGCCTAAAATTGACATCAGACTTAGAAGCTACATCTTCCCACATTATAAGCCATCGGGGCCCCATGGGGCCCGCACCTCAATCCCGAAATGCGTCACGCAAATCATATTATTGTCTTCCTTGTTGATAACCTCGCGGGGTCGTCTATTCATTTTCCTTGAACAGACTTATGTATCATAAGCTGTAAAAACACAACATTTGTCCAAAAGGTGCCTCGTGGGGCCCACCCGTTAGGTCCGAATTTAAGGGAGCGGATTGCACCATTGAAATCCCATCAGAAAAACACTCAAAAACGAGTACTCAAACACCCCAAACCGATGATGGGTGAAAAAGTGGTGTTTCACTGTAAAAAGTTCGAACTAAGCCCTGTGAAGCCCGCACCTTGTCTCCAACTAAAACGCTTTGGAAAACATCTCAAAAAGTCTGCATGAGGACTAGGGTCACGCAACCACTAACGGCGTGTCAATCAGAAATCCCAAACAAGAGTTAGGTCTGACGTAACTATTAATTAATTAATTAATTAATTACTCACATTTAGCGTTTCGTGCCACTGAGCAATGAAACAATCCCACAAAGGTTTCCAACCAACATTGGAAAGAGCATCTCAGCTTCGTGGCCAGCACACCACTGGAGGCACATCAAACAGACATCCATCCCGCAAGCCACGTCCATCGTAACTTTAATAATAATTTATTATTATTAAATTAACATGTTTCGGGATAACTGTATTCAGGAACGGATCCCAAAAAATCACAGAATCCTTCTTAAAACGTATATATTGAAGAGACTGATCCACCACCGTAGACAGCGCATCAAACAAATGCGCTGTTTAGAAGTAACCCCCCAACCCCGAACGCATGGGGGCCTAAAAGGGCCAGTTCACCCTGGCCGGTCCGGTCATAACCACCGGCCCACGGCCCAGTTGTGGGTTTAGAAGCGGCCCACCCAGCAACACCGGACCCCTTCCTCGGGTCTATTTTTTTACAAACAAACTGACCCTTTCAGCCAGTCTTCATTGCATCGCCAGCAGGATCTGCAAAGCAGAGGTCCTGGCCTCCTCCACACGCCCAAGGCGCCGACCACCTTGGGTTTCCCTTGCTGTCCTCGACATGCCGCGAGACGCCCGCCTACCAGCTAAAGCCCCCCCTGCCTCGCTTCTCCACTCAACGCCGCCCCTTTCCAAATTCCGGACTGCCCCTTTCGCTCGACCACGCCGCCTCCCGCTCCTCGGTCCCCTGCTACACTGCAGTGGTAGCCGCCTGGACCTACCGGCACCACCACTCCGGCCTTGTCCCTGCTACACCGGCCGAAGATGTCTCCGCCCGACCACACTCGAACACTGAACCAGCTGAAGCCGACTCCTCTGGCGGTGCACCACCCTGCCTACTTGCCTCCTCATGTTGTGCTCTGCCTTCAGCTGGATGCACCTATGACGACACTCCGCCGTGCGACACACCTTTGCCACCGGCCCCTCCTTCCAGTGGTAATTCGGAGGTTCCTTTATCAGATCACTGCATCTCGATCGAACACCCAATTCCAAATCCAATAACATTTTTTCGATCCCTACGATGATACCTTCACAGCGGCTACCTTAAATCGACGATTCGACAGTCGGATGACGCATACAAAAAATTTAGCAGGTGTTTGCTAAGAATGGAACCAGGAACGAGGTTCCCAAAATAGATCGATGGTTGTGTTCGTGTAGCCATCGATGACGATAATTAAATAAATATGAAACAAATTGACAATGAATGATATTTAATTTATAAAAGTTAACTAGAACATAAAAGTAAAATAAATCCTACCAAGTTGGATTTGTTCGTTGTTGGTGATGCCTTCATTGCTCTCCACCTTCGATCCACCAAGGTTTCGGAGTAGATCGCTCCTCGATTCGGTGAAGAATAGAGAAGAATTATGAAGAAAGGATAAGGGGGGAGATAGAGGAGAGAGGAAAAGGGTGGTATCCTCCAAACACTTAAGAGAAATTATAAACATTCGCTGAAACTCTCTCTATGGGTGCTGATTTCGAAGCTACCATTCCCTTTTATTTAATATCGCGCCTAGAAAAATCTCCCCTTTTCGAACTCAACTGAAGTCTCTGATTTCCATTCTAAGGATTAGTTTTAATGATATTCGAAAACATCATCGGTGATAAAAATAACTATGTCATTAATTTAAAAATATGGTTTTTCCCCTGGGTGACATCTCTCACAGCATGCCCACACCCATAACTTTTACACCCCGCCTATGGTAAACCGCACACTCCGGATGCAACCGTGCCCTCCGATTTTTTATCTGAGTTACTGTTTAGGAGTTATTGAGGTTTGAGATATTAAATTAATAATTTGATAATTTATTTATCCATTTAACACTTCAATATTGAGCGAGGGGTCCGAAAGTCTCGCACTGACTCATTTAAAGTCACGCCTTGGGTAAAATACGCGTTCCGGACCCAACTGTGTTCTCATATTTCCATTGCAATCAACTGTCTAAGATATATCACATTTTCTTTAGTAAAACATGTGTGCGTAATATAAAAACACTTAAAATTTATATATAATTAATTCCAGGAACACCAGTCCTCGGAATTGCAAGCCGTCTGGACACCCTGCTTTGGAATAATATAAAAAAATTTCCAATGTATTTTACAGAAAATTTGGGGTACTTACACTGTTGTTGTACGAGAGCATATCTAGAAGAAGATGTTAGTATCATCCTCATATGTAGTCAATTGAGAATTATATCAACATTTCATCTTGTGTCTAGATAACCAACTTTTATTGGCCTTCAGTTTGAGGGTGAAAGAATGTTCAAAAGTTAATCTCCACATTCTATGCAGGTTAGAGGCTCTTCTAGAACATATATGTGAATATCAGATCTTGATTAGATTCAATTGATAGAGGTACTCCATGAAATATTACCACATCTTTAATGTATATAAGACCATGATTATTGACCGATGAATCCTATCAAATAATGATAAGGTGAATTTTTATTATAAGATGATCCATAAAAAACCACGTGGCATTGTATCTACTAGATATATTTGGTTGTTTGGTGAAAACTTCCATGGGGATGTTGTCTTATTTCAATGTTGGTATGGGTAATGGTTTAATCATACACTTAGACTTCTTCCTTTCAACATTTACTAGAGAACTAACCAAGAATAGTGATGTATATTCAGCAATCTCCTTCTTCATATTTTCCAAACAATAGTGCTCTCTGAGATCTCAATAAATATTTTTGCATCTATGGTGTATAGAAAAAAGTTGAAATTTGTGCATCATCCATGATTTTATTATTTAAATCATAACTTGTTTGTACACATAGCTGTTACCCAAATTCAAAAAATATTTATATATTAAAATTGAATTATGAGTATTTCTCTTTTCTAGCAGTCTGCACTTTATTTTGTATTCCAAATTCATCTCTTTCACAATCATTTAACATCACTATATGGCATGTTTATGAAATCATTTATGAAACTATTAATGGTGTTCCTTCCATTATGATTCTCATGTACATCCTTTCCAAATTTAACAATATCAAATCCTTATCAATTCTCATCAATGATATAACTGTTTGGTCATTTATATATAGATCACCTTCCACTTTATTCTCTTTATCACGATGATAGTGGATTTACTTGACATAGCATTTGATCAGCTCTAACCACCTTTTTAGCAAATATTCATATGATTCTTTGTGAATATATAGTTTAATTTTTTGGATCTATAAATATTTCACACTTCTAGCTAAATAAATAATACCACCATATTTTTAAAGAAAATATCACTACAACTAACTCTTGATCATGCATTGGGTAGTTCAGTTTGTGAACTATAAACTACATTGAATTATAGGCTATGACTATTTCATTATAAATTGTCAAACTGACCAGTCCCTTCATTAAATTATTGAAAAATAATATAAAAATTTCTCCACTTGTGAGTAGTCTGAGCATAAATCCAATGATAATCCCTTTTCTATGACTTGAATCTCACATCATAATCATCATTCCAAGAAAATAGGACACCTATATAAGTAATTTTGGTTACTATGTTTTTCAAACTGGGGAAAGATATCACAAATCATTGAAAATAACTTGTTAATATTTGGAAAATATGTATATATGTCATAGATTTTTTCATTAGTCATCCCTTAATTGCTTCCATTTTTTGAGGGTCCACATATATACAATTATGTGTGATGATGTATCAAAATAATGATTCTTCCTTCAAAAAAAAACTCACATTTATTGTACATAGAAATAATATTCTCATTTGACAAGTTATTTAGCATAGTTCTAAGATGTTCCACATTCCCTAAAATTGGTTTATATTATATTCCCATATCATCTATAAATACTTCAAAAAATTTGTCGATGTAGTCTGAAAAGACTATTAATAAATCACATTAATATTTCTTGATAATTATAAAGATTTATTTTCATTAATATAAACCCATAGTGAATTTACATTTTACAAAATGCAGTCTTAGGGACATCCTTTTTCTTCTCCCTAATATGGTAATATCCTAACTGATGATTGACCATGGATAGGAATTGTGTTTCTCAAAGATGATTGATAAATTCATGAAATTGTGGAAGAGGATAATTTTTATTTATCATGATGTTTTCTCATATCATGATAATCAATAAAATGTGCAGTGAACCATCCATCATCTTGAATAAGTGAACTAGAGAACCACATGGTGAAGCACTTGGGTGTATGAACACTTTATACATATTCTATAGTAGTTATATCTAGAGCTCTTGATGTTCCACGACATTTATTCTATATATAGTTTTGGAAAATAGTAACATCAAAGGTATAAGCTTGTTTAAAAATTTAACCTCTCATCTTGGAGTAAGACTGAGAAATTCCTTGGGAAACATGTCAGTGTATTCCATCACAATATACATGTAACTCCTAACAAATTTATAGTAAGGACCTTTTATTCAATAGAGTATATGACATGTGATACCAACTATGTATGGGAATATAATTTCTAGATAACTTATAATACATTAAAATTTTAAATTATTTTATATATATATCAATTCATTCAAAATTGATTTAGTGTGTGTTACATGCATGAGCAACCTTCTTCAATGTCTTGCATTACATGAAAGTCCGAGTTTTACAAAACAATAAAATATTATTAAAATATTATTATTTAAAATAATATGATATAACCAAGGAATTATGTTAATGGTTGTTGATATTATAAAATAAATTATGAATATTTATAGATTACATATATATAAATTGAATTCATTGGTTACCAATTAGTGGGAAATGAGAACAAGAACCGATTGGATATAAAAAAGATGTATTATTATTTGTATTCTTCCACATGAGTTTTATCATAATAAACATTATAAATTATTATTTTTAAATTTATTTAATTAAGAATATATTTTAAATATTCAATAAAATAATTTTTATATTCATTCATTATGTTTTGCAGTCATAATAAAGGAACAAACTATATTTTACACATAGAAACAGTTATTTTTATAAAGGCAATTTTATGTCATATTTAAGGAGAACCCATATTAAATATTAATGTTGATAAATTGATTGATTTAATATATCTAAACAAAATTCATCATTTAATGTGATACATAAAAATTTGGTTGGGTGATTCTTTAATATTTTTTCTAAAAAATTCATTTTCTTAAGGAATATTGAAATATACAAAATTTTAGTTCAAAACTACATTTTTATATAATTTATTTGTAATAATAAATTATTATTTAAATTGTATTAAAAGATTAAAAAGGTAATTTTTTAATATATTAGTAAAAATTATATCATTTTACTCAATTTAAATTTGGAATTTATTATATCAAACATATAAAACATTTAGACATTTTTTCTTTAAAAACTAGTATTGTCATCCGGCCTACGTTATTAAATTTAAATCATTTTTTGTCACTTCAATGATCGGAATTTGTAAAAATTGGTTCCATATCTATAATAATATTACGTTTTTTGTCTAATAGTACCAACTTTATTTTCCAACATGATTAGTAAAGATGATTAAAATTAATCACAATGATGAAGATAATATTAAGCTTTAAAAGGGATTAAACCATAACCATATGACCCCTAACAACCAATAACATTATCCAATATCTAATGGATGAAAATATATATAACATATATTATATTCTCATGAAATTTATATGTTATTATATTCACATTCACAATGAGAAATGTGGGAAGAATTCCATTTTTGAAATGTTACAAGAGTGCCTCTCCTCATTCACTATAAAAGGCCTACTGTTTTACCCATTAATCACGCCTCTAAAACCACATAGGATCATAAAATAAATAACAAAATAGATTTAATAAATACATACCCTTTACCTTGAATCCTATTTTGGTAATAACTCCTTCAAAGGAATCCTTTTGGTATAAACAAAAAAGAGTTACCATATTTTTAAGGTAACATTTTCAATTTATCACTTTTCATTCATTTACTCACCCACATATTCAATTAATTTTTAATAATGAATAAATAATGAATCTAGAATGATAAATATATTTTAATTTTCATTATTAATGTTTCTATCAATACTTACACACACATCCTTTTAATTGGTGCCGAAAAAACTATTTATGTGACCGGTGAACTTCTGGCTCATCAAATGATGATTGTTCATTCTTCCTTTACTACTTCTCATGATGTTAATTATGATACACACTATGTTTATAAAAGTTATACAAGATATTTATTATTTATGTTATATTATTTAACTATATTAAAAAAAATATTTTTATACTTTCCATTTCTTGAAAAAATGATAACATTGTTGGTGGAAGAGTGGACTACCACCATCTCAAGCGATGTAATCCATTCAAACGATACATAGAATGTATAAAAGATTGTTTTAATAAATCATATCTGAAATAGAAATAAAATATATGATATTCAGTAAATAATAAAATTTTAGGAAATATACAATATACTATTTAATTTGTTACCATTTCATACACATAAAAAGTGATAATGTTATTTGTGGATGTGTGGACAACCACCACCTCGATAGGAAGTGATTATTTATTCATAAAAATAATTATTTATATATGTATAAATGATTAAATAAGTTTTTTATATATAATTATAATTATGTAAATATTTGTTGTTACTTACCTTCATTCTTTGATGATCATTAAAAAATTATATTGATACACATGTGAACATATGGCCTACTATATCCATGATTGTAACGTTGATTAATTTTTTATAAGGGTATTTAATAATTGGTTTTAAAATTATAATTGATGTATAAATAATTTTATTTTTTCAGTATTCTGATTCTAGAGATGTTATTAAATGAACCCTTTGACCATAGTTTACCTACCAATGTTGTTTTTGACATATAAATTAAATGTGGTAAAAACACAAGACATAAACATGGTTATAAGTAAATTAAAAGTAATGATAAATAAAAAAATGGTTCTGGAAAAAGTGTAAATTAAACATATGTTTATTATAAAGGACGTTAAAGGATTTTAACCCCAAAGGATACTCATGGTAAGGTATTTTCATCTATCATTTTAAATTAGTGAGATAAATGTCATGTTCACCACATATTAATTTTATGTGGTGTATCTACATTTTTTTTTGTTTCATTATATCATTAATCGTATTATCATCATGTTATTTAAATATTCCATTTAATTTTATTAATTTGTGATAATTATCATTTAAAATGATTAAACATGGTTTTAGACACTTAAGAATGTTAATTATTATTTTTCCTAATAATAACATTAATTATCAGTCAATGGTATTTCCATTGGATGAAATTATATGATGATTGCTCTATAGATACTTTCACATTCACTTATATGGCTATTCATGTCCATTTTAAATTATTAGTTCCATTTTCTACTATTTGGTATAGAAAATGTTATAGAATTTTTTTTTCATAACACCCGACTTGGTTTCACTCTTTAGTCGGAGAACATGTTTTCTCTTAAAAACCATGCATTATAATAATGTTGTCAAAATTTATTTTAAAATGATTTATAAAGTAATTTATTACCATTATTGTATTTTACAAATTTTTTCAAAGGAATATTTTTTTTCCTTGAATTGGTATTTTTCAAACCATTTTACCCTAAAAATTTATGTTCTTTTACTTCATATGATAAGTATTGATTTATCGAGAATCGTTTATTTTAATTTTCGTTTTCTTGAATAATAGTTTATTTTTTTTATGAAAATGGTTTCAGATGATATTTTAGGAGAAAATATTTTTCGAATGGTTTTACAAAACAAAAGGATATTTTCCACAATTATGATTTTAAAATATATTTCAAATATATTTCTATTTATTAGTATAAAAAATCCCTTAATTTTACTCGGCATATGATTTTTTATTCATAACATTATTAATTTTCCTATTTATGGTTTAATATTTATTTTTCAAATGACCAAATAACATTCACTTCATTTAATAGTTTGTAATTCCCCTTAAAATATCAAATCATATAAGATCATTGAACAATGATTTTCCCTATAATTATCCATTTCATTTATCATGGATTGTATTATTTCCTAAACTATATTACATTTTACATATGATTTATACATAGAAAGGTATTTTAATATTTGGGGAAATATTGATAATTTCAAATTATTAACTCATTACGGATATTTGATAATGAATGCTATTTATTTTGATCATTTGATATGAGGACTACTTTGGAATGCTAATTATGGGTGAAACACATACATTTTAATGTTCCTTGATGTATTGATATATTTTCATGGGACAAATATATTGGGCATCATAGACTAGTTTGTATCCATATTTTTACACCATCTTGCGAAATGCCTTGATGGCATAGGTTTTTGTGTGCCTTGGACATAACATCCATTAAGAATGAATTTCCTTCATATTATTTACAGTTATTATTCATCCATGAGATTTTTCACCAACATACATATGGATGAATTTAATTTCCAGTTCATTGATTAAATTGAATAGGTTTTAGTTTCTAACCCTTCCATATTAATTTTTCCTTATCTAGTTATTTTAGTGGAATGAATTTCTCATTTTTATTGTTCTATTTTTTTATTCACTTCCCCCTAGTTAATTGATTAAATGGAATGTGAGATCAGTTATTTATGATGTTATAAATAATATTTTAATTGATATATTATTTTTTCCAATATATTTTTCCCTTTTGAGCATTTGAGCTCACCCTTATTATGTTACATTTCCTAGGAATCCATGAAGCATACAAATAAATATATTCAAGGATGCAGTAAATGAACTGAAGTTGTTATTTTAATTTTATTTAATTTATAATAATAAAATATGATGTAATTCGTCTATTCATTAGTAATAAAAGTCTTAATTATGTATCTTGTTTACCAAGACTATGAAACACACATTCCTTAAGGATAAGAATTCTTTTAGTCCTAGAAATGTAATTAGTAGTAAAACCCATCTTTGGACTTATCGGGTCGGATTTCTATATTTGGTATAAGAGGGATTTTAGTAGAAAAATTTTGAACTATATATAGGAATACATATGATATGACACATAACCCTAAGGTTTTATTTTTGGACAAGTATATAAGAGTATCGTATAATTTTTGTAGGGTATAGATTCTATGCTTCTTCTAATCAATACAGACTTTTATAGAAACTATAAGTGAATGTGATTCATGAATAGATGAAACTTGTATTAATAACCATGACATGATATTTTGAGCTTGACTTGGGTTAAATTGGTACATGAAAATAGGCCTTATTTTGGACCATGATTGACACTCTTGAGGTATTTTGTTCGGATAGTCCACTTTTTGTTTACAAATAACTGTGAATAATTTTAGTGGATAATGAAAATGATTAATTAATGTTAAACCTAAGCTTTTCTAGATTTAAAAATGCGGTTTCATGAATTAGATATCTTATAGATAATTATATTCTTTCCGCATTGTGAATATTTTTTCTCACATCATTATTTATGGTTTTAGTCAACGGCTAAAACCTGAAGGATTCCTTTTAACATCATACATAATTGAAATGGTGGTGAAAATTAGATACCAAATGAGGTGTTGACATAATTGAATGATATATTGTTTATGAGAACTCAGTTTCTAAAAATACTATTGAAAATATATACCTTTATAAAATTCCAAAAACAAAAAACAAGAGAACTCTGGAGGTTTCTATGGGATCAAGTGTTAGAGACTAAATGAAAATAAGGATTGATTTTCAACATGTGATATGTGTGGATGGATACACTATGTAATGTTTCTCAATGGAATATGTAAATTTATTATTTGTGTTAAATAATGACATAAAAAATGATTTCCAAGGAAAAATGATGAGTATGAGGGAAGTAAATGATGATCAAACTAATAAATCCTTTATAGTTCATTGATGTAATTTTGGAGAACCAAGAAATTAACCAATTCAATTCCCTCATCTAATAAATAAATCTTTTCTATGGAATGATTTATGTGGAAATAAGTGGATGAAGTATCTATGTATTTAGTTTTGATAGCAACCTTAGTTTAAAGGATATTTGTTGATTAAACTTATTCCAAGGATTTCTATCAGATTTATTATGGAAATTATATTAATTATTTTTTAGAAAAGGGTAACATATATTTTGTTTTAAAAAAATCAGAGCTAAAATGTTATGGGCGTTAAAATAATGAATGAAGGATGATAAAGGTTTCCTGACAACCAATACCCTATGCAATGTTCTATTAATTTTTTCATTAGTTTTAATTAATAAATATGAAGAACCAATGATAATTTAGAACCAATAGTATAACTTTTGAGGATTATATACTAATATATTAATCTTATTTTTTAATATATTTTATAAAAAAAATTCATACTTCTTAGTCATTTATAGTCTTTAAAATCTCATAGTAATTTATTTGTGTGCTCCGTGCATCAATATTAATTTTTGAAGGAATTTTAAAATATATCAAACAAAACCAAATGAAGAAATTATGTTTATATAAATATATCAATTAAGTATTCATAAGGTGTAATATAATGCCCCAACATGAGGAAAAAATTCTTGAAACAAAATGTTTGTCTTAATACCTTTTTATTTATTGAATTGATAGCATTAAATATCTACATAGATTTGTGGATTTGTGGACCAAAACAATCTGTTTATCATTCAATTTCCTTTTATTGATGAACTAAATTACTACCTATAAATATGTTCCATTTTCCACCAAGTAAATATATATACATTCCACAAATTTTCTCATACATATATTCCATGAAATATGTTATTCAATGTACCCCTTGTACTTCCCACAAATATGTTATTCAATGTACCCCTTGTACTTTCCATTCTCTCTTTTCAAAAGTTTTTTTAATAACCCTTCAAATGATGTGGTATTTAATCATAGTAAATATAAATCAATATATCGCCATGATCAGGTTTAAATTTTTAGGATGCATTT
This sequence comes from Viscum album, assembly GCA_963277665.1. Taxonomy (NCBI): domain Eukaryota; kingdom Viridiplantae; phylum Streptophyta; class Magnoliopsida; order Santalales; family Viscaceae; genus Viscum; species Viscum album. The sequence continues at coordinate 1,066,170,903 of OY728157.1, read as the reverse complement.
TAATTATGGTGGGGGAGCATGTAATAACCTGAAAATATACAGAAATAACATTTTCTTTGATATCATGTATGGCACATGACACCAAGTACATAAAGGAATATAATATCCAGATACATTATAATATTTTTACTATTTAAAATATATTTTATATATTCCAATGAATGAAAAATCATGTTATTGTGCGTTACTGTCAAAATAGGCCCTCTTGGATGTCTTGTGTTACTTGTAAGACCGAGTTTTACTGAAAAATAATATATTATAAAAATATTGTTATATAATATAGTATAATATAAAAAAGATTTTATTTCAGATGTTATGAATAATATTAGTTAAATTAGGAACATTTATTGTTTTTTAAAAAAAATAATTCGTTGGATACCAATTAACGAGAAAGGTACATATAATCCAATTGGATATTAAAAGAAATATTATTATTTTTTCTGATTCCATAGGAGTTTTGTATTAGTAGAAATAATTAATTACAATTTTTTATTAATGAAATATATATGTTATATATTTGACCATTAGTTTTTTTATTTATCCATTAGGATTTAGGTGCATAATATAAGAACAAACTCTATTTTACACATAAGAACATATATTTTTATAAATGAAATTTTAAATCAATTTATTGGATAAACAATTTTAAATATTTATGTTAAAAAATTAATTAATTTAGAATTTCTAATTATAATTCATCATAGAAAAAGAAACATTATAATTAGGTTTGGGTGATTTTTAAATTTTTTTCATATATTTCATTTTATAAATAATTTTTAAAATAATGAATTTGTGTTTAAATTTATTTCCACTATTTTATTTAGAATGATAAATTAAAATTGAAATGAGTTTTAAATTTTTATTTGAATTTTTTTTCCTAGAAATATATTTTATTTCATTTAAAAACATTTTAATTTGAAATTTATTAAAGAAACATAGTAAACATTCAGACTTTTTTACTTTCATACCATCATTGTCATCCCGTTTGTGGGATTAAATTTAAATAAATTTATATTACTTCTATGAAGGAAACATAAAAAAAGGTTTCCATATTTATAATAATAATACATTATAATTTCTAACATATCCAAATTTGTTTTTTTAAATATTAGTGAAAGTGATTAAAATTAATTACAACGATTAAAGTTAAATTAAGTATTATAAGAGACTAACCCATAACCATAAGGCCAAAAATGGCTAATATACTTTGAACAAAGATATTTTATGGCCACATATTTAACATATACTATCTTCTATCTAATTTTATCCATTATTTGATTCAATTTTAACTTGAAATAATTGAAATAATTTTTTTCTCAAAATATTACAACAGTGTCCTTCCATCTTCAATATAATAGGCCACCAATTATCCTATATCCTCACACCTCTCAACATAGTTAGGATCAGAAAATATCTAATCAAATAACATCCCAACATCCCTCCCCTCGACTATGATGAATCCACTTGGTTATTGGTCATTCCATGGAATCCTTTTTATATAAACTAAATGTAGTTACCCGATTCTTACAGTAATTCTTTAAAACAACCAATTTTATTTCATTTAATACCCCACCCCATCTATTTTTTATAAATATTGATTATATAATTAAAATAGTATGATAAATATTCAATGATACGTTTTATTAATATTTATAGCTACACTTACAGACACCTCTATCTAATGAGTGACGAACATACTTTTTATATGAACAAAAAAGTACCACCTCATGAAATAAAGATTGTTTATTCTTCCTTTAATACCTCTCATGGTGGTCATAATGATAGAATATATATATATATATATATATATGTAATATATGTGATATTTTTTAATTTTTAATGTCTCGTTAATTCTTTTACAGTATAGATCTTTATAATTTATCTTTTTTAAAGGATAACATTGTTTATGAAAGTGTGGATTATTTCCCCCTCAAGCGATGTGATTCATTCACACAATACATTGAATGTATAAATAATGGTTTTAATAAAATATATGTGACATAAAAAATACATATTATATTAATGACATATTTACCTTTCATTAAATAAAAAACATACCTTATTTTTATTAACCTTTTACACACATAAATATTTATAATGTTATGTCTGGACGTGTGGACTACCACCTCCATGATATGATGTGATATATTTTTCATCATAATAATTAAATATATAACTATATATGACTAAATAGTAGGTTATTTATCATATAACTATAATTATTAAAATACATCATATTACTTACTTTCCTTCCATAATGATCATTGAAAAATTTGAATGTTACTCATGTGTACACAGGCCCTACCATATCCATGATTGTAACATTGATTCATTTTGTATACCTGTATGTCATGATTTTTTTAAATTAAAATTGATGTATAAATATTCTGATTATGTAAAATTTACTATTTTGTAAGTTTTATATAAATACCCCTGTTATCATATTTGACCTTCCAAATTTTTTTCTAACATAAAAATCATATTCGGTCAAAAAACCAGATGTAAAGATAATTGTTTATATTGTTTACAAGACAGTGTAACAGGTGTAATAAAATTAATTAGAAACATAAAAGATTTTATTAAAAAATTATAAATATAATATTATTTTATTATATTGGAAGTCAAATAGAATTCAACTGAAAGGAAACTTGGGGTATGGGATTCACATCCATATTTTTACATCAGTGATAAACGTGTCATTTTCACCACTTAAATATTTTGTTTAGTGTATATACTTCCCCTTTTTATACTATATCATTATCCTTTTATGTAAAGTGTATTTTAATATGTCAATTATCTTCATTTTTTTATGAAGATTATTATTTAACATGTTTTAATGTGGTATGTGACACATTTGAATGGTTAATATTGTTTTCGTCAAAAGCAACATTAATGATCACTCAATGGTATTTCAATTTGAAGAAATTATATGAATTTTTTTAAAAAAAACATACATTTATTATTACATGGTTGCTCATGATAATTTTCATCTATTATTACCATTTCTCCACTCTTTGGTACTAAAAATTTCATAGAAAAGGTTTTTCAGAAAACCCTACATTGTTTCTCTCATTTTTTAGAGAACTTGTTTTTTTAAAACATGTTTTGTTAAAATTTTTATAAAAATTTATTTAAAATGATTTGGTAAAAATATTTATACCTTTTTTTATTTCACCGATGATTTAAAATTAATATTATCATAAATTTCCCAACACGGATATTTTCAAAGCATGGGACCATGAAAAAGGAATGTTATTTTTCCCTCTATATGATGTACAAATTTACCCATCATCATTTCATTGAATAATAATGTGTATGTATAAATGGTTTTCATTTATTGAAAATGGATAAAAAAGTTATTTTGAATTAATAGTTTTAAAAAAACAAAATGATATTTTCCCCATGATTTATTGTAAAGTTATTTTAATCATATTTCTGTTAATAAACAACATAAACTGTATATTTTTACTAAAATAGTGATTTGTTGTTTTGATACAATCCTTATTATTCATCTAGATAATTTATTATTTTAATGGACAAATATTTAATTCACATTCACTTTGTTGAATCATTTATTATTCCCCTTTGAAATATTCAATCTCCTATAATCATTGAACATTGAATTTCCCCCTATTTATCTATTTCATTTATCATGGATTTTAATATTTCATAAACTGTATACCATTTTACATATGCTATATACCTTAGAAAATAGTTTTATTATTTGGGTAAATATTGATAATTATATATTATTTATTTCATACAGATGTTTTTTAATAGATACTATTTATTTTTACTATTCATTATAAAGAATGATTTGGACTAGTAATGATAGGTGGATCCCAAACAGTATATAGATCCTTGATGCATCAGTAGGTTCTCATGAGAAAAATAAGATTCAAATATTAAATGGGTTTCTATCTGTAGTTATAACCATCTAGTAAAATTACTTTATGGTATAGGGTTTTAGCTGCCTTACACATGTCATACATTATGAATGCATTGCCTTAATATTAGTTTATGTTACTATTCATACATTGGATTTTTCATAGAATTATCTATGGGTACACATTATTTATATTTCCTTGATTAAATGGAATGTGTTTTAGTTCTCTTCTTTGTCATGTTTATTTTCCCTTGCCTAGTTTTTGGAATGGAATGTGTTTCACGTTATTATATTTCCAATTTGTTTATGCACTTGAATCTATGTTTATTGATTATATATCACGTGAGTTCATTCATTTAACATGTCAAAATTATTATTCTCATTTATCAACTGTTGATTCCTCCATATTTTTCCCTTCCTAAAAATTTGAGCTCACCCTTATTATGTTTCTTTTTGTAGGAATCCACGCAATGTAAAAAAGAAAAATATGAAATTATATGATGGTGGGAATAATTTTGTCATTATATAAGTTATATATTTAGAGGAAAAATATAATGTCATACTTAGTGTAATATTTTATACTAAAATTCATTTTATATATCTGGTTTACCATGTCGACCAAACAATTGTTCCTTATAGAATTTATTACTTGTAATCATGAGAGTGTACCTAGTATTAGACACAATCTCTTAGCTTCCAGGGTCATTTCGCTACAAGATATTTATTTAGGGACGGTTATTTTCATTAGACTCACCAATTTTTGGAAGATAGACTTTCTCATATGGTAATAAAATCCATACATGGGATGTTGGTGATAATGATGACACATCCACCTCCTTAAATTTGTATAAAATCATGGGTGGATTCACAATAAAGAGATAAATTTCCTTCTCATGATAATTTATTGTTGTCTCTATCTATGTAAAGCCCTTCAATCCTAGAATTGCATCAAATCTCACTGAAAGGATTATGAGAATGTTCACGTGCATTTTTAGTCTCTAAATTGAGACAATTTAGGAGTTATATACTCTAGATGTAATAATTTCCCCATATACCATCTTCAATGGTAACCATATTTCTAGGATTTGTCTGCTGTTTGAATAGTTATACAAATCATTTATGATATGGAGGAATGAGTTGACAAAAATACAAACAGTTCATTATATATAATTTAATGAATAACTAGGATACCTCATTACACATCAATTTTGGGATCCACCATGATGGTTGTGATGGAAAATGACTCCCTTTATCCCTTGGAGATTGTGGGTTATCCTTGAAAACCCTTGGCTTACCTCATTTTTTTTCAATGATTCATGGTTACATGTAATGGAAGAAATGAACAATGAATTGGGGGTTGACCAGAAAATTCATTTTCTCTATCGCATTACAAGGTTTTCCTTATCGACAATCTCTATGTAGGTTCCCTTCTTTACACACCTAAATAATTTCCTTGTCCTATTAAGGAAATATTTGTGTCGCTTCTTTCTATAACTTTCAGAAGTGGGATGATTAAATTTCATGATACCATTATATTTCAAAAACATATTTCCAAAAATAAACATAGCTTTCTGTAACTTATCCCCATGATACCATAGTGATTTTCCAATGTCCATTTTAAAATTGAGTGTACACCGAAAACATTACTCATAGCTATTAATGTATCAAGTCGCCATTGGTCTTCATATACAAGGTTTTATCCCACCAAAGTAGTTCTCAACCTTACATTTGGAGGTAATGAAAAAATAAAAATGTGTATCATTCATGTATTGTGAAGTTTTTGTAATACTCCTCGATAGACTTTTTATCCTTATACTTGATGGAATTGAAATCCTATTCCATTTTATGTTGTAACTTCTATGGAAAATAATTATCAAAAATCATTTTCAATAATTACTTCCATCCCATTGCATTAAAAACATACATGGGATTCATATTCGTGATCAATGTCAACCACTAATATTTTTCTCCATCCATATGATAATTAGTTAGTAGAACATTATCTTATTTGGAACAATAAATAATAGAGAAAATATTCTTAACAGATTTGATCCATTATTTCACGACTAATGGATCAGTTGATCCACTGAAATTTGTTGGTCGTTGTCACATAATGGACATAATCATAGACTCTTCTCTCAGAGGAGGACATGGATGATCCACATGATCTAGGTTTCTATTCCTAGAATCTGAGTCAGTTGAGAGTGAATCAACGTGAATATTGCAATTCATTGTCCCATCGGGTTGGGCATATCGTTGTGGTATTCATCACATTTTCCTTCACATTGATTATTTACCCGGTTCATCCTATTTCTTGTAGAGACCCAAACATGAAGTACATGTAAATTACATTATATTTTGGTATACATAAAACATAACAAAAAATGACACCCAAGGACCGTAATAGTTTAGTGTCTTGGAAAACTCTGAACATGATCTTCTAATAATGGTGAAAGATCTTCAACATATCTCGTAAAGATCTTCCCCTTTTTTTTCTATCCAAAACCCTTTCCATATATCCTGGGGAAAAGAAAACATAATAATGGTGATCTCAAATTCTCATTAAGGGTAAACATATTGAACATAAAACAATCCATAAACATTGGAATTCAAAAACCTGAACAAAAAATCTAAACATCAAAATCTTGAGCAATGACATAAAACCTTGTAGTACGTAAGTCATATATCATAGAGGAACATAAATCATGATAAAATATCGTGGTAATAAAACATTTAATTGTGTAAAATCATTTATCACATAATATGATTTCCAATGTAGCCAAGCAATTGCTGCCAAGACCATCATAGTGGAAAAAGTCCCTTACTAAATCGAGTTCACTCGTCGTTTCACACCGGTATCACTAAACCGGATTAACTTGTCGTTCCTGCCATGACTATCTCATGAGATATAAATATTTACCAAATGCATTGGACGGATATATAGGTCCCAACCATCCAATAATAAAATTATTCTTACGTGTGCCATAAAATAAATATAAATTATTCATCGCAACCGAATGAATAAAATGGGTTTCATAAACACCATCCCATCATAACATAATCCATATAAAAAATGTATATAATTTCATCATAAGAAACATTACACCATATAAATAATAGAGACATTATAATTTAAACATAAACATATTAAATACTATTATTTTAGATGTAAAATAGTTTTGATAAAACACTTAAAATGAATTCTCGAGGAAAATATCCTTTCTTCTTCCAAATCTTTTTATTTTCACAAAATGTCATGAAATTTAATAAGAAAATGATTTTTTTTAAAAAATAATCAAATATTATAGAGGAGGAATAATGAAAATAAGGCATTATGTAACTATAAAAATCTGTTCATGCCTTATATGTTAAAAAAACATTTTCCTCATACTTTTTCCAGAAAAGTCAAAATGATTTTTGTATAGTAAATAAGAGAAAGATTCCTTCCATACCACAAAGTAAAATTCAAAGAGGGGTAAAAATGACTTTAAAAATACATGGAAGAATATTAAAAAATTTATGCAGAACATTTTTATCGAAATGGATGAAAAATATAACCCCAGTAAATACTTACATATAGGAAATCTCGGATAAAAATGAGATTTGAAAAATTATTTGTTACCTTAAGTCCTATTTCGTTTGTACTTGACTGAAACTACTATATAGTTGGTTTAAAGACATTATTAACTTGAAAAATAACCATAATAATATTTATGATATAATATATGATTCACTTGTGACTTTATATTACCCGTTCTTTTGTAAATTCAATGTTAAAGCAGCTTTTTGGGTAAAATTGTTTCATTTATCGTACGTGTTTAGACTTGTTGTTCTTGATATTATTACTTATATCCTGATTCAATTAATTCCAGAATGTAAAAAATTATTTATATATAATATATATTCATCATATAAATATATATTATTTATCTATTAAAGGACTGAAATAAACCGTTCATAGAGATAGTAGGTCGTACGTACTCTTGAACACTATTTTCGTTTCATTATTGAATTGAATGGAATTAAGTAAATGAAAAATATATTTACATAAATCATGTATCATTATTTTGTAATATATTTCATGATAATTTATTATATATACTTTATAATCATTCTTGAATGGTTAATTATGGAAAATGAATCTCATAACGTTTGTGGAGACGGTAGACTGTATGTACGCATGAGCGACAATATCATTCTTTTGATATTAAAATTGTTTATGATTATATGGTATATCATATATAATGAATCATAATAATGTTATATTAATTATTTATTTCATTTAAACTCATCATTATACCGATCCAAATGATGAAATGTTTGAATAACAAACTACACCACGACGTGGATACCGTAAGCTGTACGCACGCACATGTGGTGACTTTTTCATTCATAGGATGAATAAAATAACTAATATGGTTGTAAATATTTTTTAATGACATCACATTATATAGAAGATACTGGATTTTTATTTTATAATGGAAACAACAATGATGGAGGAAGTGGAAGAAGAAAGGAACTTGAAATTGGTGGTGAGATATTTACCTCTTCTTTGGGTTCATCGTATTGATTTGATCAAAAGGTCTTCATAAGATGGATTTAGGAATAAAGGAATGCCTCTAAAATTAAGGGATAAATGTTTAGAGAGTATTTGGGCATGCTTCAATAGATCCAAATGGATTTTGAGGTGTGAGTTAGAGAGAAGGGTGAGTGCCCTTTTATAAGCAGGGTGAGGGGCATCTTAGGAAAAACATGATATATTATTTTATAATAAATTCAAATTCAGTTTATAATGGCTCAAAAGTGACTAATTTAGAGTATAGGGTGGGGATTGGTCGAAATACTCTCATACAATTGGTTTTAGACATGTTTAGGTTACAATTTTATATTATCATTTAGATTTAACTCTAAGTTAAATAATTTAACTTTTAGCGTGTCTTCTTGTATTCTTACACTATAAGGTTAATAATATTACAATAAACTGCCAATCGAAACCCAATTGGTTCATTAATGTCATATATATTATTATATATGTCTTTTGGCTGATCCTTAGATTTTTAGGACCATTATATCAATTAATAATATAATATTTGTTTTAAAAAATATTTTTTGTCAATTTTGACAATTTTTGGAATTTTGTTTTTTTTATAAATTCATAATAGCATTGTTACTTCATCAAAAATTCATCTAACCAACCCTAATATGTTATATTAACATATGTTTTTTAAAAATTCATAAAATGTATCAAATTAAATTTATTTGGGTATTTATAATATCAATTATGTTAATATTCCTTTTATAAGGTAATTACTGCATCATCATTGTGTCACAAATAAATTAAATTATTTAATGTCAACAAAATATAAATAAAATAAAATTATGTAGTAAATCATTTTATGATTTATAATGAATATATATATATATATTCAAATTTATCTTATGTATTACCCTATATTAAAAATGTTTTATTTAATAAAATTTTGGTTTTAAATATTTTAAGTCTTCTTTAAATAATATAATAATAAATGTCCTAATGTAATCCAAGTTTCCCTAAAGGGTAATATTTTATTCATAAGTTTGTTTTTGGTTGAATTAAACTTATTCAATAGAATTAAGACATGTGTTAGGGTAATAATAATATCATTTTCACACTTAATTACCCTATTTTCTTTTAACTGTGGTAAATAAAAGTAAAACATTAATATTCGCCAAAAATTATTTTTATCATATTTAACCAAATATTACATAATAATATCAACTATGTCTCTTTGAATTTTGAAATTCCACTCACCAAAGCGGTAAAATTATGTTTTTTGTAAATTTGCAAATACTCATAGAAGGTGGGTAAAAGACGGTCAAATGTTCAATAAAATCTTTATATATCTAAAATTATTATAAAATGATTCCAATGAATTACCTTTAACATATATAGGTATTATCTATCTATTTTTAACTAAAATAAATTTAAATAAAATAAATGATTATTTAAAAAAAAATTGGTTATATCAAATAACTCAGTGTTTTCACTATTCATCAAAAATTGAATGTTTTTAGAAAAATAACAAAATTCACCCTATGATAATTTCAATTTTCCAAATCCAAAAATGAAGTCCATTTTGAATGATAAAATTTATAAAATTTTAAAATTTTTGTATTAATATTCATAAAAACTAGTTTATATAATATTTTTATAAGATATCATTCTTTAGTGAATCTCGGTTTTGAGTACAACACAAGCTATTGAAGAAGGATGATATTTCGTGTAACACAAGCCAAGAATAGTGTTGCATATACTACAAGATAATAAGGTGTTGTGTATAGAGAAAGATAATCTAGGTGTAGCGTACAACACAAGACATCAAAGAAATTAATAATATTTCTCATAAAATATTAGGGTGTTACATTCAACCCCCTTAAAATGAATTTCGTCCTCGAAAGCATTCAGGGTTATAAATGATTTACTAATTGAACGTTTTGTTCATAGGACCCCACATTGTAAAAAGGAATAATAAAACATAAATTTAAAAATCTAATGTATGAAACGTAACAGTTTCCCAAATTAACTCATCACTGGGTTTCCACATAGAAGAACATATGTAAAAATATGTATATTGAAGAGAATTCTAACCATCATGTTCTGATGGAGAGTGTTAGAGATCATGGCTATGAAAAATAAAATAATCACAATGCCATAAATGTTTTATGATCTAATGTACCATCAAAGACAATGTTTGTGGTTTTTAGGGTCAGTTCCCAAATGTTCAAGAAATTTTAATTAGAATAAATACACTCCTGATTTTGGTACAATCTCACTGTTGGTCTTTCCTTAAACAATTTATACTTCATCTCTCAAAAAAAATTATGTTGAATTTTTCATTCTTGAAGTTTTAGCAGATCCTATGATAGAATGATAGGTTATTCCATCTATCTCAAACAAAAGGTTAGAAAAAGATATTAAATATACATAAGTCCATCTATGGTGAGATTAATAGTATATGGTTCTTAAAATAGAGTTATACTTTATCTAGCATACCGGTTGATAAAAAACTAATTTCTACTAACTAGGGACTTCTTGTAGGCCATTAGTAGGAGATAAAGGCTTTTTGCACTTCGGTTGTGGGTTCAATTCCCACATCCTTGTCGGACGCGATGGGTTGTCGCCCATCGTACATGTGTTTCTTTTTCAAAAACTATACTATTATAACATTCTACAAATAATAGTGAAAAAAATTTTATAGCATTAAACAATATTATCTAATGTCCAACAATATCCATTCCAATCATTATGGTTATCCAAAATACATATATCAAATCTCATAATATAATGAAAAATATTACTAGAGAGGTCATCTACCGAGAATGTGATTACCACCATTTATCCCATATATATCATAACATATATCTTGTTGTTGGTCACATTCAAAAAATGTGAATACCTTAATCATGTATTATCTTGAAAAGTAAATACCCATTGAACCTTAGTGAAAACATGAATGCTTTTCAAAGTTAACACTTTCCACATTCCAAAATCTGAATATATCTATATACTCAAAACATGATATCACTCTGTCCTTATATCTGTCTTGCACTCATGAATACTATCAAACATATTATTTTATCCTCATACCTTCATTATATTAATATCATATGATTTCCAAAAATATTTCAATCACTTTTCATGGCTACCGGTACAATATTCTTATGGAAAACCACAATGGACCAATACATAGATATTTCAATATACCGAAAAAAGTACCTCAACAACATTATTATTTTTTCAATACATAATCCATTCAATATGTTCTCTACAATGATTGGAATTGAATAGGTCCTTCGTTGATTTAGAAGTTACCTCTTAGGTCAGGGCATTGAGTTGGGTAATGCCCACGTTCTCCCCAGATAAGACATTGAAATTCATAAGAGTCAGTCACTCTATGACCCTTCTCCCCACATAGATAACATCTTACCCTCCATTTGATGTATTCATCAAGGTTTTTCTTCCCTTCTTTTGAAATCTCAATCATAATTTCTCTAGGCTCCTCACCATGCAAACATGTATAAAAGTACATCTTCCTCTTTTTTGATGACTTAGGAATACAACTAATGTTCTCCTTGTTAATCATATATCACGATGACTGGTTCGACATAATCATTATATCTTTCTCTCCATGAATTAAACAATTTTTTTTTATTACAGTCACCAATTTTTTCATTGGAATCAATGTTAAACGAATTACTTATTGTTCCCTCCATTGACTAAAACCAGAAACCATAGTGTAATAAATGATTATAATAACATGGAACCACATAATCATAAAATGTCACTTATGGGATGTCTAACTTTTCAGACATTCTTTAATTAATGACACATTAGGTTCAACCTAGGTTATTCATGATCTTTCACATAATTCTAGTACTATAACATATTGTTATAATAAACCTTAGGGACATCCCTAGACATACCTTAGAAATATCTCTAGGGATATCAGTAATGTTTTTCGATCATAGTTTCAAAAGGTTAACTAAACCATTCCTCTGATTCCAACTGTAGAGACCCACAGTTGACGTACATGGAAATTTTATTACTTTTATGTAATTCTTAATACATAACAAAAAATGACAACCATGGACTATAATTGTTTAGTGTCCTTGGAAACTCAAAACATAATCTTCTAATCATGGTGAAAGAACTTCAAAATCTCCAATAATGATCTTCCCCTTTTGTTTTCTTACCTAAAACCTATCCTTATATCTTGGGGAAAAGAAAACATAAAAAGGGGGAGCTCAAATTCTTAGTAAGGTTAAGCATAGATAACATAAAACAATCCGTAAACATTTGAATGAAAATCATTGAATATAAAATCTAAAAATCAAAATCCTGAGCAATGAAATACAAAAAGGAAGTATGTGTGGAATATATCATAGTGGAACACAAATCATGATAAAATATAATTGTAATAAAAAATTTAATTGTAGAAAACCATTATTCACATGATATGATTTCCATAGTAGCCAAGGAATTACTGCCAAGACCATCATAGTGGACAATGTCCCTTACTGAATCGAGTCCACTCCTCGTTCCTGTCCAATATCACTAAATCTAATTATCTTCTCATTCCAACCACATCTATCTCATGATATATATATCTTTACCCAATTAATTGGAGGGATATATAGGTCCAACCCAACTCATAATGACAGCACTCTTACGTGTGCCACAAAATTAACATAAATCATTCATCACAACACAAAGAATAAAATGGGTTTCATAAACATCATCCCATCATAACATAATCCATATAAAACAAATGGATATAATTTCATCATAAGAAAAATAACACAATGTAAATAATAGGGACAGTATACTTGAAACATAAACATATTAAATACTGTCATTTTAGATGGAAAATAGTTTTGATAAAATTCTTGAAATGAATTCTGGAAGAAAATATTCTTTCTTCTTCAAAATCATTTTCTTTTCACAAAATGTCATGCAATTTTAAAATAAAAGGATTTTGTTGAAAATAATCATGAAATTTGGTAGAGGAAGATTCATAAAAATAAGGTGTTATGAAACAGTAAAAATATCTTCACGTCGTATAAGTTAAAAAACATTCTCCTCATACTTTTGATGGAAAAGTCAAAAAGTTCCTCATATTGTAAACAGATGAATGATTCCTTCCATAAAAAACTGTAAAAGTCAAAGAGGGTTAATCATGACTTTAAAAAGACATATAATAATATTAAACTTTTTATGAAAAACATTTTTAGGCACATGGCTGAAGAATATAACCCCAGTAAATACTTACGTATAAGCAATCTCAAATAAAAATGAGAAATGCAAAATTATCCTTTACCATAGGTCCAATTTTTTTTTGTGTCTGAAACTCCTTTATAGTGGATTTAAAAATATTATTAATCTGTAATATAACCATAATAGTATTTATTATATCATATATGATTCAATTATGACATTATATTACATGTACTTTTGTAAATTCAATGTTAAAGTAGCGTTTTGGGTAAAAAATTTCCATTTATCGTACGTGTTTTTACTTTTATTTCTTGATAATATTAATTATATCCTGGATTATATAATTCCAAAATGTAAAAAATGATTTATATATAATATATATTTAGTATATAAATATATATGATGGATCAATAAATGGAATGAAATACACTGTCCATGGAGACGGTAGGCCGTACGTACGCATGAACGCTGTTTTCGCTTCCTTATTGAATTGAATGGAATTAAGTAAATGAAACATATATGTACAAAAAATAACTAACAATATTATGTAATATCTTTCATTATAATTTATTATATATACATTATAATAATTCTTGAATGGTAAATTATGGAAAATTAATCTCCTCGCGTTCATGGAGATGGTAGTCCGTACGTATGCACGAGCGACAATATCATTCATTTGATTTTAAAATCGTATATAATTGGATGGTATATCATATATAAATAATCATAATAATTCTATATTGATTATTTATATCATTCATACTCATTATTATACCCATCCAAATGATGATATGTTTGAATAACAAACTACACCACGACGTGGTGACAGTAAGTTGTGCATACGCACGTGTGGTGGCTTTTTCATTCATAGGATGGATAAATCAAATACTATTGTTGAAATTTTTTTATAATAATATCACAGTATATATAATATACTAGATTTAATTCTTTAGAATTGAAACAACAAAGATGGAGGAAATGGAAGAAAAAGAGAACTTGAAATAGGTGGTGAGATATTTACCTTTTCTTCGGGTTCATCCTTTTTATTTGATCATAAGAGCTCCTTAGGTTGGATTTCTGACTAAAGGAAGGACTCTATAATGAAGTTATATTGTTTAGAGATTATTTGGGCAGGGGTTGTCTGAGCCAAATGGCTATGTAGGTGTGAATTAGAGATATGGTGGAGGGCCCTTTTGTAAGAGGGGTGAGGGACACCTTAGTAAAACATATAATATTATATTATAATAAATTCATATTCGGTTTATAATGGCACCAAAGTGACTTATTTAGAGAATTTGGTGGGTATGGGTCGAAATAATCTCAACCAATAGGTTTAAGACATGTTTAGGATACAATTTTAACCTTATCATTCATATTTAACTCTAAGTAAAATAATGTAACCTTTACTGTGTCTTCTCGTGTTCTTACACTACATGGTTAATAAACATACTATAAACTTCCCATAGAACCCCAATTGATTCATTAATGTCATATATATTTTTATATAAGTCTTTTGGATTATCTTTAGATTTTTAGGACCATTATATCATTTAATAAAATTATATTTTTCTTTTAAAAACTCTTTTATGTCAATTTTGACACTATTTGGAATTTTGTTTTTTTATAAACACATAACAGAATTATTACATTAAAAAAATCATCTATCATACAAAAATATGTTATATTAACAATGAAAATTAGTTTAATTCATAAAAAGTCTCAAATTACAATTATTTCAGTATTTATAATATCATTTATGTTAATATTTTATTAATAAGGTAATTACTGCATCATCATTGTGTCATAAATAAATTATATTATTTAATGTCAAAAATATATAAATAAAATACAATTATTTAGGAAATATTTTTATCTTTATAATTAATATTTATTGTCTAATTTATCTTATGCATGACCCTAAATGAGAAATGTTTTAGTTATTAAACATTTATTTTAATTATTTAACTCATCTTTAAATAAAATAATAATAAATGTCCTGATTTAATCCAATCAGACTTAAAGGGTAATATTTTATTCCTAAGGATTTTTTGGTCGAATTAAACTTATCCAATAGAATTATGACTTGTTTTAGGGTAAAAAGAATATCATTTTTACCCTTAATTACCCAATTTACTTTTAACCATGGTAAATAAAATTAAAAAGTTACTATTGACAACAAAATAATTTGTTCTTTTTGGACCACATTTTACTTACTGATATCAGTCGTGTATCTTGGATTTTTGAAATTACACTCACAGAAGCAGTAAAACTATGTTTTATGTAAATTTGAAATTTTATCCTAGGAGGTGGGTAAAAGACGGTCAAAAGTTCAATAAAATTTTTATATATCTAAAATTATTATAAAATGAATCCAATGAATTACCATGAAATTATATTGGTATTATGTATCTATATTTACCAATAATAAATTTAAATAAAATAATTGATTATTTAAAAAAAATTGGTTTTAACCAATAACTTAGTGTTTTCAATATTCATCAAAAATTAATGGTTTTTAGAAAAATCACAAAAATTCATCCAAGGCTAATTTTGATATTCCGAATCCAAAAATGAAGTCCATTTTTAAAGATAAAATTTATAAAATTTTAAAAAGTGGGAATTAATATTCATAACGACTAGTTTATATTATATTTTAATAACATTATGTTGTTTTCTGAAACTCGGTATTGCGTACAACTCAAGATTTTGAGGAAGTTTGCTCTTGCATGTAAAACAAGCCAAGAATTTTGTTGTGTATACTATAATCTAATACGGTGTTGCGTATAGCGTAAGATAATCATGGTGTAGTGTACCACACAAGACATCAAAGAAATTAATAATATTTCTCATAAAATATTAGGTTGTTACATTTCTGGCCATTAACTATAATAAAATAAATATTTGGGATGTGTATTTTAAATTATTAAACACATAAACAGAAATTCAGTGACATTAATTTTATAAATTATAAATTAAAATTATTCCTTAATGTATTCATTTGTAGGCTTTAATCTGTGTTATTTATGATATTTTCTACAAAAAATATTCTTATATGAATTTTCTGTTCCCTTTAAGGTCCATTGTTAGGTACCAGGTCACACTGAGTATGGCTCGGCACACATTGTTTGAGTTGTTACCCATAGGTACATCTATGCTAGAACAACATCCACTTCTAGAATCCAAACGTGAATTAATTTTTTGGATAAACCACTAACTCTATAATTTTAAAATATTAGGGAATTTTTCTAATACATATTTATATCCTTAAGGATTTTTCTAGATTTTTCAAATCCTAATCCCAACTAAAACTAAAATATTCCTATGATACAATTTATAACAAACTTGTTCTTCATTATAAATTAATTCATTATTTATTAAATAAAATGAAAATAATTAAAACTAAAATATTTATAGGACTATTTTCATTTAAAATTAGGTATATATCATAACATATTGAACATGGGATATAATAACATTAATGGAAATATCCTTAACATGCTTCTAAAATTTCATAGATTTTAAAAATTCATGAGATTACTTGGGAGAAATCATAAGAAAAGGGTTATCTATATATCCCATACAAAGAATAAAAGTGGTAATAGATGATAAATTTTATGAAATTTTCATATTAATCTGGAATAACAAGTTAAAGAATCATAAATATGAACAATGATACATGATATAGAATGATAATCACAAACTGGGTAACCTTAAAACAACATAGGATACTACATCATAAAAATTGGTTTATGAAATACTACCTGGTCATCATGGTAGATAAAAGCCAATAATTTAGTTAATTAAATTACATACCACAACAAGGTGTCTCATGAGACCAAACATAACACAATTAATTGGAGAGCTATATAATTCTGGGAGCACCCATCAACTTCATTTCATTCTCATCCTTAAGTGTTTCACATAGATCATAAAACATCAATTCATTCACTTGAATAATTTATTCCATGATTAAATAGTTTGGAATAAATAATTGTAAGTATGCAAAAAATTATTTTTAGGTTTATAATATTAAAAACTATGACAGGAAATGGGTATGGTATCTCAAGATAATTGTTTTGGCATTGAAAATCGCAGTGATATTTTAGCAGCATAACTACTTCACTTAAAATTCATAAAAATGATTTTATGAGAGGGAAATATGTATCTAATAATTTTGAAATAAATTTTATAATGAGTTTATATTTAATAACTTATTACATCATGTGAAAATGAATATAATTCCCATAATTTACATAAGGTACTTGAATTAAGTGGTGACATGAAAAGATCCCTTATAAGAGTGTGTGAATCCAAATTCTGGTGGGGGGAGGGATTTTTTGAGCCTAGGGGTACCTTGGTAGGTGTCTAGATGGTTGAGGGTATATTTTGGATGTTATATTATTATTTTTAGGTAACATAAAGAAGATATTTGGTGGGTTTATATAGGGAAAGTTGGGGATTTATTTATTATTTTTGTTCTGTACTGCAGATAAAAAAATAAAAAATAAAACAAAAACCATCCCATGATGTTTTCCATGTTTTATACAAAATGGTATGGGTTACCATTTCTTTTAAACACCATGGTCCTTTTACAATTCAATAATAAACCTTCTTAGGTATAGGTGAGGTATACTTTTAATGAAATTATTTTATATCAGTGAAATATACTAATTGTTTTGGAGGAATCATAATAGCTTTATAAAATTAATAATATAAACTAAAAATCTCTTTATTTTGAATAAAAACATATATTTTTTCTTAGATACCTTATATATTATTTATTAATTAATTTTTTTATCATTGTGATGTCATAATAACTAATATATGTTTCTACGGTGTTTAATTTTTAGCTAAAAATTCAATTTTCTTAAAAAAATATGAAAATATCACCATGGGATAATTTTTAGTTTTTTCCCAAAAAAAATATTCATTTTATCTATATAATTCTCTAAATACATTTATTTTAACTTTTAAAAAAATTTACTTTAATTAATAAATTCTGTGTTTTTTAATAATAATAGTTTTTGATCCATTATAAGAACTACATTATAAATCATAAATATTATATGATCATTTATTTATAATTAATATCTGAAAAAATAATTAAAACATAATTTATTTTAAAAAATCTATAAATTCATCAATACAAATACAATAATTTAATTTGAATATTTTTCAAATATACTATTTGTGTTTTATTGTATCAAAATATATATAATTTATAATGAAAAAATAATAGGATGAAAATATAGTCATAATACTATAAATATAATTTTCATACTCATATTACTTGGGTCTTGAAACATATCCATTTAATACACCTGCAATATCTCTAAGAGTAAGGGGTCTGATAGTTATAATTTCATGGGGTTGTTCAGCCAAAATTATATGGGAGATGATTGGGATTAGCTTGAACTTCTCTTATAAAGGGGTTTTCTCATTCTTAAGTTGTTTGATATTGTCTTAGGCTTGGAAAAATGAAAATTTCAGTGAATCTATCTCATTGGGAACTCAGATAAATGAAGATTAAATGGTATGATATGATTGGTTGAGACCATTAGTTCCTTTAACTATTTTGATTTTATTTTTTGAAACCCCATATTTATACTAATCATGTGAGAACTATCCAATGGAAATATTATAAATGGTAAAGGTTATCAACTATCATTGAAATATGATAGGATATAATTAAACTAATAAAGATCATGTGATTAAAATATTAATATTACATAATATTACTTTTAATTAAATTTCCTGGCTAATTCTATTTATAACAAATCAGGCCGTTACAACAACCACATAATCTAGATCCACTGATTGTACTCTATATCCCTACCTTATAGGGGAATTGAAACTTCCCCTACACATGTAATCAATGTAGGTTATCTATCTCTATAAACAGATTTGAAAGAACAAATAATTGATGAATATAAAACATTTATCCACCATCCCAACACTCAAATAGTTTCTTGATACAATTAGGATTCGTATGTCCTAGACTACCAAACAGTTGGGATATTGTGTAGCTACAAGGGCACATACTCTAGATAATATCCCCCCTCCACACAATAAGGAACCAACCATTGCTTCTCATCGTTGAATGATGTAGTAATAGGTCTAAGAGTTAGACCACCATGGCTCACACCCTCATCCTCTCTCAGTATATGTTTAGTGATAACAAATAGATTCACAATTCTAGATATAGTAGTCATCCAGAATACTTTCACCTATGATTAGATGTCATACATGACACCATCCACTAATCTCCTAGCCCTATATATAACTTCACATAGGAGGATCGATACAATAGACTGGATCTCTGTTAAGTGAACTTGGTAATCAGTAATAGATAAGGATACCTTAAAAGGTGTTTAAACACTCTCTCTCTATCAGCCTATAATTTCATGGAGAACAAATAATCATAAAATTCTATATTAAAATCCATCCAAGCTATATATTGATGACTTTCTTCCTGGTAAATAGACTCACACTGTATCCTTGTGAAATCTCAAATCATATTCATATCTAGAATCACTGTCCTCTCAGGAGGTGTCTTGAGATGTTAAAAAATATAGAGAATAAACTCAATCCATGACTTTTCATCCTGTGGACTGTCATACCGCAAAAATGATGATGGATAATGCTTTTGAAATTTCCACGTTAACTATTCCAAATTGAGAAATGTAATAAGGAAAATTGTATAGTTTGAATGAGCTGTAAGAAACCATCTTGAAATTAGGTGTCATTTAATTGTTTAGTATTTAATTTGGTGCCTCATGTGGAGCTAATAGAGGTAATACTAGTTTCTAATGGGGTATCCCCTCTTGAGCATGGTCATCACCAACCTCTTGGACCATGACTCGAGGAATCATTGGTAGAGTAGCTCAAAAAATTCCAATTACACACCTCAGATATTATTTTTCTACGAAATTGATCACATATAGAAGAATATGATAGATACATGCATTCATATATAATAGTCAGACCCCTTTGTCTACTCATATTTCTAGGTTTGGGTGATGTATATTACAATAACAATCAGGAGTGATTTTGACTACTAAACACTGCAAAGCTCGTGGTAGATTCCAGTTCTCAGTTTTACATTTAAGGTTATGGTATATAGTGTGTCAATTTTATATTATAGAGGAAAAAAACATGATGTTGAAATTAGAATCTCTATTTAATGGAAATAATTTTATTTTTATTTTACAAATCAGAAGTTACAAAACATATATTTATGTAATGGTCTATATGGATGAGTTACAATTCCCTTGTTATAAATTACCATTCAATTTAATTTTCAATTGACATATCATATAACTACGACCAAAATTTAGATTTGGAATCATAATGGGAAAATTACATATTGATACCTTGATTATATGGATCCCCATTCCGAATTTATAGAATTAATGGATTTATAAATTAAAATTTCAGTATATGTAATCATATCTAACTAATGTATAGTTCATAAAACCATTATCACATAGATCAAGATGTGATAATTAGTCTGTTAAGGTGTCACCATAATTCTCTATGGGAAAATACCAGCTATGTGGATTAAACGACTTTATTAACTACTTATTTATACATTACCTACCCGACCCTTAGGTATAGATATCAAGCCACTAATAATATGCAGCAGGAACTAATCATTCTAATATAAAAATGGAATATCTTATTCATGAAATATAAATCCTTAGTTCATATAAGGATGAACCCTTCAATGCCTCTTTTTATAGTAGTCGAATATTATAAAAATTAATAAATAAAAATTTATTCCACATATCATGATTCACATGGTTGGGAAGTGTGAATGGGTGTAAAAAGTGTAATCTATTCCAATAATCCCATCCATGGAAATTTGGCTTTTCCCTATACATTGGTTTAGTAATCCAAGTAACATGTTCATAACCGTATAATGAAATGTTCTATTATCCTTTATACAATCCCAAAAAAGTATTGAAAATAAAATAAACTATAGATAAAACATTGTGATGTCTATATAGTTATCACTCATAAATATTTGGTGAATCTAGGGGAAAATTTTCTCAAGCATGCCAACCTATATGCTAGAGGTTTCCAACTAGAAGTATGGTTCAGTAGGATTATTGTGGATAGACTCAAAACACATTATCATAGTGTGGAAAATTGAATCAAAAATAAAATAAATATATGAAGCATTATAATAACTGAACAATAGTTGAAGACTAAGTCAAACAATCATATAAACAAACTAACATATTCTATATCCATAGACATATATAAAATGATTATTACTTCATGATATATAAAATGAGAAAGTACACAGGATAAAAAGAAAGATGAATTAACAACATGCTATATAAAATTTTAAAAACAAATATTTAGCTCTAATATCACCATAAGAATATGATTGGACTTCTGCACAATAGACCATCCTCGAATAGAATATCAAGGGTCTAAAACAACATACATCCCATTTTCCCTACACGAATCCATGGATTCATCCTGAGTACTAGATGGATACCTGAAGAGGGTTTTAGATATACTTAATAGGCCACCCCAAATGGTGTTTATTCTATAAAATCTATGAAATTAGAAAAATGTAGTTTTCTAGTAAAAATATAAACTATGAATGAAATTAATAAAAAAAAATATCAAAACGGGTTATGAATAGAACATGAATCTGATACCACTAGCTTTATCCTAAGTTTGAATATCTCTAAATAATTACTCCTTAATGATTTAATTTATATAATATGATCTGAACATAAATCATATCCACAATATCCACTATGAATAAAATCATCATGATGGATGAACACATCCAATTAAACATAAAACATGATAATGGAAATTAAAATTGACATGTTGAATTTAAGGGAAAGACTTAATGTATGTATTTTAGAAGTCTTGGGAAATGAGTTTTTAATTAATTAATTAAATGTAATTACCTCAAATATGAACCTAGGTATCACATTAGGCTAACTATGAACCTATCACCCAACATTCTTATCTGAGTAATTCTTCATAGGAACCACAGTATTATTCTAGGTGTGGTATTAAGGCATCTCCCTCAAACTTTGTCCTTATTATTACACATAGGGAACCCATGTGTCACTTGTGGAATAATATAATACATCCCATAAAGATAAAATCCTTGGAATTTAATATATTGAACCCAAGATTCAATCATGGAATAATAATAATTGTCCAACCACCTATGTTTCCTCATCCATGGAATTCATATGTGAATCCATGTATCTCCCATGGAAGGATATAATTCCATTATTAATTCTCTTGAATTAATTTTTCCTAATGAACCCATTCGTGGAATTCTAATTTATAACCCATTTTCACCATCGACATGGCATGTATAATGGTCATGTGATTATAGTCTATCTACACCATTTAAGAACTCCTTTAATTCATTTTGTCTAAATCATTTATAAATGATAAATCTATGTCACATAAAATGAAAACTTATTTTTATTTAATAGGCTTACAAGGCCAAGAAAATTATAATCCATTTATTCTATTTAATTAATCCATTTAATTTAATTAATCAAAGCCTCCCATTTACATGTGTTAAGGAAAACCACCATTAAATGTGAGCCAAATTTGTAACCCACTGATGGATCCTCAATCATGTTTATAAACAAACATGGAGGGATTGTTCAAATTGGTGTTCTCAACCTTCATCAATGATAACTAGTCATATAATTTAGTCCAAAAAATTTAATTTAAGAAAATTATAATTGATTAGCCAGTTATTGATAACTCTAGTGCATAGAAAAATGACCTAATATGTATACAACTACAATTTTGGGGGAAATATTGATACCACCAACTATATATTTGTAGAATAATCCTTATCCAATTAATCTTCTAATTTTATAAATAATGGTAAAAATTAATGAAATAGATGAATTCTATGAAAATAAATCACATTAACTCACTTGGTTTTTTCATTAAATATTGTTTGATAATCACACAAGGGTATTAATAGGAATACAGAACTTACTAAGGAGCGGTTATGAATAGGAGAAGAATCTAGGACAAGAATCGTTATACTTTATTGGTGTATTTTAGTTATTGCACATTTATTAAAGGGTTCTTGGTTTGGCTACATGGTCGTCCAATCAATGAGACATCACTATCCCAAAGGATACCCCCTATCTTGGTTAGGCACATTATTAGAAAAAATATTATTCAACCATGCACCTCACACTACAATACACCTACTCTGAAACACATATATATGCAGCTTATATTTCATTGTTTAATATACTAAGATGCACATCTCATAAGAATACACAACTGATTTCCATGGACGTAACAAACCATGCACTAAACATTAAACTCTTTTTATGCCATCAAAACGATGAGATATGGGTTGGAATGATCACTAGTGCACTCAAACCCTTTCATAAACTCTAAATAACATTTAAATTGTTAAAAATGAAGGTCTAAATGAAACTAAAATGGAGTCATCCCTGATAAGAAAAAGAATTCATACAATGGTAGTAGGCATTCTTTCATTAGCCTACAATCATGGATGAGTTAGAACAATGAAATAGATATATACAGGAAACCCCCCACGATGTAGGAAATCACTCCAAGTCACAAGAAAATCATGTGTTCACTATTCAATTTATACCATTATCATATTCATGACCCATCATATTATAAATTTTTTTATTATAAAAATAATAATAATATACATAAATATTTTAGAGGGTGTTCATATATATGCATATATACTTATAGATCCTTAAATTCTAGTGGTAATGTATTAATATAAATAGAAAATAATTATTGGGAAAACTCCATTTAATACTATATATTTATTAATTTTTTTGGTCATGATTGACATTAACTAAGTTAATAGGTTTCATTAGAATAGTGTGTACTATGGCCATGATTATATAGGAAATATGGGAATGATCACAAATATTGTTGTGTTCCATACCACTATACTACTACCAATAACCACAATGACCACATGAATAGTGTCCATAGACTATGGACATAGTTTGGGGGCCTATTTATATTATTTTATAGAATTGAAATTCATAAATTTTAAAATAATGGGGACCAATTTTTTATTTTGAAAAAAAGTAAATGCAAAAGCAAAGGTTATAATGAATAAACTGAATATTTTGTATAAAGGGTACTCTAAATATTAATGGGTTGATTTTGATGATACATTTTATCTAGTTACAAGCGATTAGTCTACCTATATGTTCTTATTAGTTTAATCATATATGTTATATTAAATCTATAATGTTGTCTCTAAATCTACATTATTTAATTTTTATCTTGAATATTAAGTATTTATTGAGAATCCTAATTGGTTTTTGCACAATAATAATGGAATGAAACTAACTAATTTTATGAATGTTCTATATGGTATAAAATAGACCACAAGATCCTTATATTCAAGGCTATAAAAATACATGAATGAAATATATTTAATCCAATAAAAAGTTTATATAATCTAATACATCAAATAAATAAATATCGGTACAACTATTTCAATTATAATTTTTGATTACCTAATTTTTGAAAGTGATCAAGATAGATATTGTATGGATTTTCTAGAGAAAATATAGAAATATATTGATATATCCATTCTTATTTAGATGATATTTTTCATGGTATTACAATATTTTCAGGATAAAATTTTAAATTTATTTCCAAGATATGTATTATAATCAAATATTAACGAAGTTTATGATTTATGAATCAAATAAAGTTTCTAATACTATTCAAGTGGAGCTGAATTTTTTAAAAATATAGAATGAGAGGCAGTAGGTGAAATATAATTTAAAAAATTTATTGGAAACATACTCTTTCTAACAGGTTCTAGACCAGATATTTTCAATGTTGTGAGTATTTTTGTGATATTTAAATTTTATCAAAAAATGATCACATTATATATATGATAGAATTTACACTTCATATGGAATTTCTATCTATTTAGATAGTTGTTTGATTCAAAACTGCCAAAAATATGAATCCATTTGAAATATGAACAAAAGAGGATGGACATGTGGCTGATTTAAATGTTTTCAAACAAATGATTTATTTTAATGATTATATGGATGGTTTTATGTTATATTTTATTAAAAATATCAAAGGATAAAAGTATAATAAATGTTATATCGTCCATTCCAAAAAAATTGTTCAATAACCAAGTTATTATTATATATATATCATATTTCATTACATTATAGAAGGGGTTTCCACTGAATATGATATGTAGAATGTATTCATATTCATGATCAGTTGGATAAACATTTCACCATTGTTTCCCAATAGGTAATGTTTTAGATTTTATGATTTAATATGAATGTTCATACCCTCTTACATAAATATGAAAATATGGGAGGACCACCAATGTGGCTTATATTATATTGTTAATAAGAGATAATTTCATTTACAACTCTTTTCATATAAGTTAGTGTAGTAACATTTTTAGAGGGATTTTAAATTGTGTTTATTTTCATCCTTATCATTTCATAATTCAGTGGTTATGTTTATTTTTAAAAGGGGAGTTATTTGAAGAGATTATTTCCTCAATTGATGGGGAGAGCATTCAAATTAATTTCCCAAATTTTTTCTATCACATAAATATGGAATAAAACAATGAAAATTTTAAATTATCCTATGTTATGGTGTCTAGATGAATGTCATTTGACATTTATTGTGTTTTTATACCCTAGTTACAATTTACTTTGAAAATAATTGCATGATGTTTTATACAAATCCAGTGATGATATTAGCAAGCCCAATGTACATATTGTTTTTCTTTTTATTGTTAACCATGAGATTAAAGATATAGAGGTTGATTTAGAATTTTCATGGAGTTATTTTTAGTTAGAGAATAGATTTGAAGATGATTTTGTGAGTAATTATTTGGTTTGGATATGTTTTTAAAAATCAATACCAAATTGGTTTATGTCCATGCTCTATGTTTGCTCATAAATTTGATGTATGATTATATAATTTTATAAATTCATCATGTAATGTATATGATAGTTTGTATATTGTGGTGAAACAATTTATAAGGTACCTCAGTGACCATTATTATATTAATGAAATCATAAAACCTAAATAAGATAATGATTTCATAGTAATAAATATTCAAAACTCAAAAAATTTATAAAAACATATCCCTATTCTGTTAACTCCAATATATCATTAAAAATTAATATTCAATCCATTTATGAAATAAAATCTATCCAATGAATAAGATATTGATTAAAATATGTCCACGCCACTGCAGAATATATACTTAGATAATGTGAAATATAAATACATGGATTACCACACCATAGAAACATTTTGGTGTGTTTAAAATAAATACTAGTGGAGATTATGTCGTAGTGGTAACCACTGTGAGTTTTTAGAGTGTTTTTTATTGTGGTATATTTTATGTAATCGGATTATGTATATGTAAACACTATTATAGTGATGAGACTTTATGGAAAAATGTTTACCATAAATAAATAGTGAGTTAGAACATGACGTGGAGGTAACCATGGTATCTCAAATTAGAGATGAAGGATATTAATCTAGCTTTTGTAATATACACCATGATATATTATTTATAGGTTTTTTAGAATCCCATGAAGTTTTATGTTTGATGAGGTCTTGCATGATGAGCTCCATGATTTGGAATATGTTATGATCCAACCTGAATCATGCACACATTGAATGATTTTGTTCCTATAAATTTAATAGATAAATATGGTATAAGATAAATCTATTATCACAAGATGTTTAAATCAATTACTATACAAGAATTTATCTTATATTGTTCATGATTTTTTAAATGAAATTTAAAACTAAAAAATTCATATATATTTAAAGGATGAGATAAAAATATATTTAAATTGATGAGAAATTACATAATATTATTATGGAAAATTATGGAAAACTCAATTAAATAATTTTGATACAAAATTATTACATAAAAATTGAGAGAGAGGGTAATATTGATATGTTATTTTATCAATTCAAGAGTACTAAAAACAATTCCTACACACTATCTGAGAATTCGAAAGAGGTTAAAACATGTTTTTATGGTTTTTCTGATCTAGGAACATTCACATTAAGCATAAGAATATTTCATTCCATCATACATTCTCTAATTCAGGATAAAATACTCCAAATGTGATAATAAAGGATACAATATTGTAACTGATTTCAATAACTCTATTTGGGGTTCCAGTTTTTTATCCCAAGAAAATCATTTTTTTATGTCTGTGAAATGTGACATCCATTAAATATCTTATTCATTTTTTAGAGAGAATAAATTTCATAGAGGACTGGTCATTTTATTCAAAATAATTTCATGATTTTCTAGTTTAGTGGATCTTATCATACCATCACAATGAAGTGGAAAACACCTCCTCAAACATTTTATACCAATTATTAGGATTTAGTGATCACTATAATTATATAGTGTTTATAAAATATATTAAATGACCAAATGTTGATTATGGGAAGGGGTAAGATCTCAAACTAAGGCCCAATGTTATAAATTTTTCTATGTCATGTTTATTATTTTATATTACAATATAATTAGGAAGAATTTAATTGATTTAGGGGAATCAATGACATAATCAACATCAAGGGTTATATTGTTGCTGATATTTTAATGGGAGTAGGTACCAATCATTCAGACCCCCTCACATTGTTGAACCCGAATAAGATCTTAAAGAAACCAAATCTAGATACATGGAATTATTTTTCATGCTATTATGGTTTAATTATTATTTTAAATGATTAAAACCATTATTTTCCACTATCCTAACCAAATTTTGTTTCTACCATAGCCTTTATGTACAACCATCTGAATATGATATCTTTCAAGCACCCTTTCAACCAATAAAGCTTCTAGTACATATTCCTAAACATGGAGTTTTACCTAAAATCTAGTATTCAACATTATGGATGTTTGAGTTAACACTTTATAAAATTGACACCATTATTCAAAATTGTAACCCATTAAAAATTATTTTTGATATTTTTAGTGAAACATGATTCCCAAATGTGATATTGATAGTGGGGGGTCTTTTCCCTAGGAGAGAATTTATAGGAGGAATGTGTATACCCTTTATAATGTTATAGATGTCCGGATGGGAATACAACCCCATGTGATAGAATAAGGTGTGAGGTAGGATATCATTCCCCATATGACTAATATTATATATAAAGATGGATTTTATTACGCTTCAATATGCATATCATCTGAATTTTGTATACTAATCTTCTCATCGATTGAGCATGTGAGGTGTGATGTTCCACCTTTTGGGATGGATCAACATTCCAAGAGGGATACACTTCCCCTTGAGTTAGGATGTGAAATTAGATGGACCTGATAATATGAAAAGTTGGGTACAAAAGGATGGATATACATTTCTATGAGTGTACTGATGGTTATAGGTTGTTTGTACAAATTTGCGGTATATATAATGATATATTCAAGGTAGTGTCTACCCTCAATGGAAGTAGTCAAAACAATAGATATATTAACATTTACACTAACTAAATCATATATGAGTCAATAGTAAGAGTGAATTAATGAGTACCAATGATGTAGCAACTGATCCATGTGATTGTCATAGATAATTTTTTTTAGTATATGAATATATATATATACAACATTATATTTTTGAACCCTTTTCTCATGGATTAATGTGTTATATAATTAAATTTCATGGTTGCACCTTGGGGTGTGTGTATCACTGAAGTTTTGATTCTTGATTCGGGAGATGGACTTTATATTTGTTGATGAGATCTAAGAAGTCGATGGATGTATGGAGATATGTTTACAAAAATTATTGATATTGTGTAAAAGAATACTTTTTATTTATTTTATCATTCTATCTTATGAGGATTATGGTCCACCACATTAGGTGATTTTACATTAGTACATGCATGTATGCCTGCATGTGTTCATTTATTGTAACATGGTTGATGTTATTCATTATGGGTTTCCTTCTTTTGTAATCCCATTTATGATACTATAATCATTGAATATTCATAATTTATCTTATTATAGTAGGATATTTATTTGATAATATTAGTGTGTATAGTGAACCCATGTGGTTCTTTAGACCACTAATTCTAGTTAGCATCCTATGGTGTATGTGGAGGAACCCGATAATTCATGTCATACTCTGGTCAATTCATTGTTAATATAAGTCAGGTTGTGGGTGCCAATGTATTAAATAATCATTGAAAAACTACGTAGTTGAATATAGAAGATTATTATTCTAATAAAGTTGTCACAAACAGGAATTGGTTTGAACACTAAAGTGTGTTCTCCCATTAACTTCTATTTTAATAAAGAAAATATTATTAATTGGAATGATTATATAAAAATTATAAATATTTTCATTTAGAACACAAAAAATGTCTGAAAATTAGGTAATCTACAAATCATAAAAATCATTATGCGAAAGAATCAGAAGTATGATACTTCCAACCATAATTCTTCGATGTTAAATCCCATAAAAATATCCTTAACACTACAAAAAACAATATAGTGGTGTTATTATTTTACTTATATTTTATTTTAAACCCATAAAAATATCATACCATCCATTATTATAAAAATCCACGAATAAAACTACCTACATTGATTATCACCACTTATGTATAAATATTAGTATCCTGAAAAATTAGTGATGATTGTTTTAGAGGTTATTGAAATGATTTCTATTTTTTTAATAACACAATAATATTCAAAATTTTGGAATCTAATTTTTTAAGAATAAAATTATTCATAATATTTATAATAGTTATTAATTAAAAAAACATTAACTATGGATGAATAAAATGGTTTTTAATAGTAATTTTAGATATGATTAAACCATTTATATTTTATTTAATAAAAAAATATTATTAAATTTTATGCAATAATTTTTTTTATGAAAATAATTTTTATTTATATTAACTACTTCAATATATAAGTTAGTAGTCCCTCAGAGATAAGGCCCCACTATTTTAAAACCAACATATTCGTATTAATTCTTCCTAATTGGTCCTATCAACAATATACTAACCATGAATCAACAAAACCCTCATTATCAAATAAAAAAACTAGAGATAGTAGTAGAGGATCAATTGGTGTGGCAGAAAGACACAATGCTCTATAAAAAGAGGATATATACATAAAATTAGTAAATAATGTGTATGTATATAAAAAATATTAGTGATGATGTAAATTTGTATATCATCCCACAAGAATCCATCAAAATTTCTGATTTGGGATTAGTTTGTACGGGATGATGAAGGAGGGATTCTCTTGGGTGGAATTGGAAATCCATCCAATTTATATGAAATATAAAAAATATATTTTTTAAAATATATTTTTAATATGTATTATTTTTGAATAATTTATTTATATAATATATACCTTCATAAATATGTAAATTATCATTATTAGTATTCATTTAAATTAATAAAAAATATAAAATGGCATACAAATTATTATTACTATTATTAGTATTATTAATATTGGTTGTCAAATAAATACATAAATTTTTTAGTGGGTTTAAATTTATTTTAACAGATATATTTGTCAAAATAATTTTATGTTATGTATACAAATATATGTATATAATGGTTATAATTGTATATTAATTAATTTTTTTTAAAATTTTAGAAATTAGAGGGTATATAATAATACATTTACATAATTGTATATATTTATATAATATATTTATATGATACATAATGTGTTAAATAATATTATTTATTATAATTCTCATTATAAATTTTTATTATACATTTTTAATAAAAAATTAATAATTATAATTTGTTAAATTTTTTAATTTTTAATATTATAATTTTAAAAAACATTTTAAAATTTATATTTAAATATTTTGGAGGGTTTTATAAATATAATTAATCATATACTTATGTGAAATTATATATATTTATCCCCTCTGGGGGTGGATCATTTGAAATGGTTTGGGGTGTAGTTCGAAGGTCACGTGTTTGACTCTATCGTTGTAGGCTTTACGTGACATACATACACTATCATAAGAATTAACACATCAATAATACAGGGTGGTGAGTGGAGGTAGAGCTAACCTATTCCAACCACTTGGTCCGTATTCAATACTTTGGGCTAGGTACACCACATAAGAATGTGTTAGGCTAAGAATACCAATGAACTATTAATGGCCGGTAGGGTTTCCTTACCAAATATGTTATATAATATGTAATGTATTTTAAATAAATTTATATTAAAGTATATTTATGAATGTATTTTCTCATGTATCCATTTTCTAAAGCCATGCCATGCACCCATCCCCCCCCCATGAAAGAAAGCATGTGATGATAGAGGTTTAATAATGGTATGATATCAACAATCACCACCCATATATTTATATTTCTATAAAAAAACACACATATAGATACACACACACTCTTAAATATTGAATACTATATCAAATATATATTATATACATGATGAATTAATAGATACATACATATATCATTTTTATATAATATATATATATATATATATATATCTCCATGTATTATAGAAAAAATAATAATAATAACACACAAATATAATCTATTTATATATTCAGAATATATTTAAATTTATTCATATATATTTAATTCATTTATATAAATGTAATTATTATTTGGTAATGAGGATTATAATTACAAGATA
The DNA here is from genome assembly GCA_963277665.1 of Viscum album. Taxonomy (NCBI): domain Eukaryota; kingdom Viridiplantae; phylum Streptophyta; class Magnoliopsida; order Santalales; family Viscaceae; genus Viscum; species Viscum album. The sequence goes on along the minus strand of OY728157.1, from coordinate 1,066,138,572 downwards.
ACACGGACACACATAAAAAGCCAAAATGGGTTAAGAATCATATGTACCAATAAAGATGGGCAAGAATTAAAAATGACATTTTTATTTATATTATTTATTATATGGTCCAAGTGTCCCTTAATTTGAGGGAATCATTAACAAATAATTTTTTTCAATTTTATTTATTTTTAATGAATTTATATATAAGTAATTAAAAAACATAATACGCACACAAACTATTTTTATACTATTTTTTATGAATTTTATATATATAATTTTTTGGTATAATAATAATTAAAACTAGGTCGATGATTTTACAACCTAAAACAAGCATAGAAACAATAAATAAAAAAATATTTTTTACACCTTACCCCACCCTGTAATGATTATAAAACAACAACAATGTCCCATATTATGTATATTATTAATTATATGGTCCAAAGGACCCTTAACTTGGGGCCTTGTTAGACAAAACATGTCGTAATCCAACCCAGCACACCCTTGATTTGGGAATCTGAGTCAGCCCGTGTTAAGGCCAAAAGGTTATTTTCCATCCCCATGGAATGAAAACTAGTACATGGATATCAAACCTACGCAATTACTTAAGATTATGTTTGATAAAATATTGATAGCATTGAACATCCCCTAGATGTTTGACATGTCCAAATAGTATATTTGATGATCACATATATGAGAATAAGTATTTTAAAATAAGTATAGATCTAAAAAAAATATCATAAAATATATTTCACAAATAATAATACAAAACTAAAACACCAAACCAAATATCTCTTTATAAAAATTACAAACATGAATAATAGAGATATAAATGATATATTCGACATGGCATTAAAAAAATGAATCAATTACAAAGTGAAAATAAATACTATAAACTCTCATTAACTCATTTAAACGAAATCATTGTTTTCTTGGAACCACTATTGTACTCAAACCCCAAACCAAATACTAACCACTACATATTTATAGAACATAAATATAACCAAAAAAGATAATAGAGAATAAAAATAACTCCTAGTAGGTATCCCCCCACACCATGATTCATAAACATAAAAAATAAATCATTTCAATTATAGTTTATGAATAAAATAAGTAAATATTTTGTCTTTTTAATTGAAAACACAATATAAAATAAAATATATTATATCCATTTTAGAATAAAATTAGATATCCACTTTTAAATTATTTATATATAAATAAATTGAAAAGATAAATAATGGCAATGGAAAAGAATCAATATCATTTTTTCACAAAAAAATTATTCAAACAAAAAATACATAGCTTGGTTTTCAATTTAATGATAAAAAAAATAGGATAAAAACATAAAATATGAAAAAATATGAGTACCAAAAACAATAAATCTAATATAATACTACATAAAATTATCAAAAACAACATTTATAAAGAAAAAATAGACAATATATAAATAAGAAATAATAATATCAGCTTAATGAATGAATAGAAAATAATGTAATAAATAAAATCATTACTCGGATAACATAAATATGATATGTAAAATTTTATGGTAGGGGTATATGAAAATTAAGTTCATATAAAAATACAACCGTTCTAATATATAAATGATTATACTATTCCAAACTAACTACACACAAGCTATTAGGTAGAGAATAATCAAAACCAATCACAATAAGAAACCTGGAAAGTGTAACCCTATCCAAAGCCTAGTAGTGTTAATTTAGTGTTATATAATATCCAAATGGATAGGTATAGCACACTAAATTCATTTCAGGTATGAAATTTTATTCTTCCTAACCAGTTTAATAGTAGTTTCCATGAATACTTAATGAATATCATTATTATGAAAAAAATAATTCAGATAAAAAAATAAAAAAATATATAAAAAAATTAATCAAAGTAAAAAAATGAATGAGGATGATCCCTCGCCTCCAACACCCTTTATGCATACCCTTTATCATTAAGGATAAAATACAGTAAACACATACCTAGTCTTGAAAAAACGCAACAACTCACATAATATCAACATGTAAATTTAACTTTGATGCAAATAATTCAATGGGATCACAGCATAAAAGGGATTCCATTTAAGAAAATAATTTTAGAATGGTTACAACAATGAAATTAAAAATATATTTTATAAAACTGAAATATATATTAACATCATTAAAATCAACCCATAATAAAATATATTAAAATACCTTTAAACTATCACGCACACTTATGAACATCCCAAACCCCACACAAGTAAAAAATATCCCAAACATCAATAACTCCAATAAAACATCCTTTAAATTTCATGAAAATTCAAAATATTTATTCTCACTAATATTTTATAAACCATCATTCAATAACACAGATTTTCCCATATCAAAACATTAAAAACTAAACATACATTCCAAAAACATTCTTCTAGAAAGATTCTGATTCATTATGAAATCACTATAATATGTAAATTATATCATTTTAATTTATGAATTTGAAATAAATTATTTAAAATTTTCAATAAATTATGGTATTAAATATAATGAGTTATTTAAATATCCACCCAACTCAATTAATGACCCACACAGTAATCCTAATCCCAAATTTACTTCCTCTATGTCTGTGGAAACCTAAATCAACAATAAACACAACAAAATTAATTAAAAAAATAACACAAAATAAAATCAATTTGAGGAATAATCAACACCCAAACTCAGAGGAAGAGAAAATTGCTCAACCCCAAGTGCATAGGGTGTGTGGTCTACACTTTACAAATGCCCATACCAAAGGCATAAAATATTGTTAATTATGTCACTTAAGATGATGTATAATAAAACCCCAAATCACCAAGATCACCAATAACACCATTTGGAGACATAAATGAAGATAAATAGCCAATGTAAATAAGAAAATATCCTTCATGGACCTCCTATATAAGTCCTACATAAAATCCCCATTCATTAGAATTATTCAACCATGACTCAATTGAATAGTCTCTATAAATTTCTATAAAGGGGAATAAAAATAAATATAAAATAATGAGAAACTAAAAAATAATATAAAAAGTAAATCATAACTCAAATAATATGAAATCACCATAAAACACCACATATCAAAGGGATAATGATGGATAAAGTGTAGGGGGGAGGGACAACTGATAATGGAGCACATTGCACTACCATCAACCAAAAAGTGAAGATGGGTAACCATAAGAAATATATTTACCACTAATAAAAAATCATGTAAATATATCCGGAAAATTTTGGACTTGTATACCATTCCATGGTTCCCTCACCAAACACCATTCATTGTTAAGACACATTGCATAGTGATATACCATTATTTTTTCCAACCACATAATGGAATCTAAAAACAAAATATTTCTATTCACTTTTCCCATAAGAAATATAACTTTTCAACGCATAACTATGTATTTTTTATATAAAAACTATTTTTTACTAACTTCCTATTGTGATCCTATATTTCATAACCCTCACATATCATTATTTGGGGACCCACATGCAGCAAAAAAAAGCTATAAGGAAACACCAACGCTTACCCAATGAAAATATAATCACCTACAACTCTCACCAACTCCTCACAAACATCTAGAAATATCTCAAAAAACATTTATGTCAAGTTCATGGATCCCACAAAATGAACTGGATAAAAAAATAAAATTATCATGAATATTACCAATCAATAATTATACATATCATAAAAATATATCAAATAAAAATATTACCCACCAATATAAAATCTAAAAAAATATATTAAAGGAAACTATGCATAAACTATGATATTATTTCACATAAAATTTCACAATACCTCTCATAAAACTCTACTCAAATTTCAGGATCTCCCCATCATTAAATGTGTTTCAATACATATAAAATATCAAAAAAATGAATACCAAACCAATAAACCAATTGAAAACTCAATAAAATGGTAACTAAACCTATAAAATAAAATCAATAGTGTAGGTATAATGTTATTTTAAATACATATTTAGGATGCATCTTAGATTATCCATGTGATCTCGGATCTAGTGGATGTGTTTGAAGTTTCAGAAAAGGTTCAAGAGAAATCCTTAGTAGTAAACTCATACATACATGTTAATTTTTATTAATTGGAATTTTTTTTATTCCTGAAACTATTTTCATTTATGGGTATAAGGATGTTTGGAAGGACTATAATATTTTTTATAGTTTTTGGTACATCTAGTAAATTTTCTATAATTTAGCTATGTTTGTATAGTACGAATTTAGTGATTTAGTAAGACATTGTTGGATTTAGTATGAATTCATTGGATTTAAAAAGGCTTTTATGTTGAATCATTTTTTGTATGATTTCATTCACTATGAATATTAGAATATATGACATCATTATGTATAACAGTAAATTATGTCATTTATATAGTATGAGTAAATGATATGTTTTCAAAATATGGTATCTAAGTATGATTTTCATTTAGAATGGATTTATAGTATCAATTCAATATATAAAGTTTCTGAAATTTTTCAGAAAAATTGGTTGAATAAATAATGTTTCCAAAACATTCCAAATAATTATTAAATAAACAAAAAGATTTTTAAAGGAAGTTATGCCTCTTACATGCGAAAAAATCGATATTTTTTTCCAAAGAGTCCCTCTCACCCCTTACAATGTCAATAATGATTATATCATTTACATATATAATAACATTTCCTATAAAGAATAATGGATTTATCAGTAAGGTTGAAAATATCTCTATGAATAATTTATATATTTATCAATATTTATTTTTCCCTTACAGAAAACCCAGAATTTATGATATTTTCATATTATCTAAATATTCTCATTTAAGATGAATCAGAAATATATTCTTATTTAGAAGAGTCTTTCAATCTTTAGGTAAGTGGTGTCAAGATTTTTAAAAAAGATTAGATGTTTTATTTGATTTTTGGTAAGTGTGTGTTCATGGGGTGGTCTACGTAAAATGAGTAATGAAAATATAAGGGGGGTTTTTATAAGAGCTATATGAGGGTAGTAATGTCTATGAAATGGTGTGGTTAATCCTAGTAATGATTGAAGTTTTAATGTGGGTTTCAATAGATGGTTAGGTCTTATGAATCTAATTATCTAAATTATTTTCATATTGTCGACATTGTGATTTTTCTTATAGAACATGAAGGGTATCTCTTGTGTGTCTGTATGAGATGTTGATCAGAGAATGTGGGATTATGTGGTTCTATGCGATAAAAATTATAGTGTTTAACCTTTCTATAAATGAGTGATGTGGTTATTATGAGAAAAAGGGTTACCAAGGTGTGTCCTATGATTTTAGGGATTTGTTCAATTTTGGGTGGATATAGGGGTAATTTTTTTTGTGAGTAAATAATACATAATCCATAAGGGTATTTCAACCACTTTTAATGGGTGGAGGCCTTCATATATTATGTTACATAGGGAATGGTGTTGACAATAAATTTGGATAAGGTTCTCACAACTAAAGTCCATAGTATGTGGTAGTATTGAATAGTAGTTGTGGGATGAGGCTCACTATATTAGATGGGTAAATGGGTTAGGAATTACAATGATAGGTATCATCATTCGTAGGTATCATTGGATATTGTGAAAAAATGTTAAATTTTTTGGATACCCATGGGAATTGGGATATGGAATTTAGTTGTTCGTTTTGGGAATCAGGATAGCTTATTTGGATAGGGGGTTTTTAATAGAGTGTGAAAAATGTGTTATGTCATTGGTCAGGCAGTTGAGGGTTGTTCTTGTGTGGTAATATGTGGATGTATCATTCCCATAATACATTTTTTTGTGGTTACTAAAGGACAACATATGGTTATTAACAACTATAGAAATATTTTTTGTGATATATTTTATTGTAATTAATTTATGATTCTTACTGAAATTGGTATATATAAGAACCCAATTTTACTATATTATACTTTTTTTTGGATAATCATGGTTGTTTAATCTTTATTAGATATGTCATAATATGCCCCCAATGATCATATTCTTTTTTCTTCATAGTTTTTTTCAAAAAAAAAATAGAACAGCGTTAACTATATTCTAATAAATTGACCATTTCTTATCATATTCAAATGATGTAAATATGTCAACATAATAGTAATTATATATCCAATGAATTAAGCTTTTATTGAGAATATGGTTCACTGATGTTTCATGATTTAGGAAAAACATCCAAAAATTGAACAAATTTTTTAAAAATATATTACCAAATCCAAACATCAATTTAATCAATATTATTAATTTATTTTAATAAAATTTCTAAAAGAAATGTAATAGGAGTTTATGAATAAACAATCTCTCACATTCCAAAAGGAATAATCATGAATGAAAAATTAATATCTATGGAATTTAAAAACAAATACTACATGTAAATTTTAGAACATATAATAAAATTAATTTATTAATAAAAAATATTATTTTTTTATGTAAAATCAACACCATTCTAATAATAAATAAGGTTTTAAAAGATAATATTACTTATTATAACATGTAGTGATCATGTATTTTTTAAAATAAAATTATCTTGATTTTTAACTTTTTCTAAAATACTCACCCCTTAGTAAGATGATTATTCAACTTTTCCAGAAATAATCCCACTGTTGATTTTCGAAATAAAACAAGAAAAAATAATAATAACAAATAAATCATAATAACAAATAACATGATTTGGAGTATTTAAATACTAACCACCTCTTATTGGAATGTTCTATTAGACTTTAGGAAAAACCTTCTTCGGAATGGAATATTCATTAAGAAATTTCTCCCCATTAATCATCTTGAAAAGAACTATTAAAATAATAAAATTAACTCTATATATTATAATCGATATGAGAGATAATTCAATTTTTATGTGTACTCAAAAAATTCATTCATGAATTAGAATATAAAAATAGATCCATGTAATGGAAATAGGAATAATATAATGTAATATAATTTGGAAATCATCTATGAAGTAGAAATTAGAAAACATTCAAAAATAATAATTAAAATAATTAAAAAAATTACCTTTTTCATAAAACAATATCATCTGAAAAATAGAGAAATATTTTGAATTGGAATCCATATGAGTGAAGAAAGTATCATAAATTAAAAATTCACATCTGTATTTAGAATGTCTTGAATGAAGGGTTTCATATTTTGAAAGTTTTTACTACTCAACTAGCTTTTGTTCATTAGAGTATCTCTTATAATCCTGATCTATGTATATTTCTTCTTGATATTCAATATTTCAATAAAATAAAAAAATTAAAAAATAAAAAGTCTTCAAATATTATATAAAAGATAGTAGATCATTTGAAAATATACAATGTTTACAAAAAATTAGTAATATTCTAGATTCTATCTACTGATGAAACCACATACTCATAATATTTCAAATATGGTTCTAAATATATTCTATCATACTAAGGTATGAACACAATTTAAATTATAGTTTCTATTCAATTTTTTTTATCAAAATTAACTTTAAAATAACCCAAATTAAAGGAAATAATTATAAGTACAAATACAAAAAATTTATAATTCAAATCCTTGCCCATTCCATATTGATGTGTGTTCTGATTAGATTAATAGAAAATTTACTATGTACAAAAAATAGAATTTATTCTACTAATATAAAATGGAAAAATTTTGTTTTTAATTTACTCAATAGAAACCTGATCTAATTTTTTCTTGTTGAAATCACAAAAAAAACACCTTAGGAACCCGTATTTATATTTTATATTCTTGAATAAAAATGAACTTAGAAAAATAATCTATGTGATTTTCTGGGTATTGAACACTATTAAATGATCATTTCTTCTTTATATTTCATCTTATTTTTTATTTAGTGTAAAATGGAGCTCTAATATGTAAAAAATAACTCGAATAATAAGTTTTAGATCATTTTATGGTATCACTTCTATTTATGATATCATCTTAAAATTCTCATTCACAAGTTTCATAAACCTAATAGAAGTTGACTCGACATCCTCATTACTATATTTTTTAAAAGAAATATATTTTATTTTATGGATAATTTTTCTAGTGAACCATAATTTCATACTTTTCAAACTCAGAACTGATTTTAGAATTTTCATTCTCCATTTTAACACAAAATTTTTATGTCATAACATTACATACCTATTTGTCAATAGTTTTTTCATTGTTCTTCCTAAATATTTTATAAATATTTTGATATATATCATCGAATTCTTCAATACATATTTATAATTAGTCATTAGGTTCTGTAACTACATTTTTATACTAAATGTAACATTCATCATCTAGTAATAATGTTATTTTTGGATATAAGGACATCTCTAAATAGGTTTTAGTCTATACCATTCTTATCCAGAAAAAATATTTTGTATAAAATTTGAATAAAACCAACAATCATTCCACACACAACCCATTCTGAATCATTTTTTAATCTAATGATGTTGAATACTCCAAATCACCACTAATACCATCTCTTTCTATGTATAATATTATTTTTTTATTCTATATCTCACCACTACTCTTATTATTTAACAAGGAATAATCTCATCTTACAAAAATCACTTTTCAACATTCATAACAAAAAATCTCATAATTATCATTCCTTTTATACCTATCCTTCAAATCATTTTAATCCTTTTAAAAATTTATCTAGAAATTTATCATTCCCTTAATTCTTTTTTAAATATTTCAATGTTCACCATCAATAGCCTCATAGTCACTATTATCATAATTCCTTATAAAACATCTATTACAAAAATTATTCTTATAAATAGTTTCAGTAGATATTAATCATCGTGATATTGACGAAAAAGCTACTCAATTATTATTTTAAATTTTTTGTGTCACTTATAATCTACCCCCAAAATATATTATATTTATGATAAGATTATAAAAAATAATTTTTTAATATGTTTTGTATCATAAATCATAGTCTTATTTAACTCCAAATCCATCAAAAATATGACTATAATTGTTTCCTCATGATAATAATCAAATAATTCTTTATCACCAAAATATTAAAAACAAATAATAATTTTTATTATATACTAATGAATCTCTATCAAAAATTCAATAGACAAAAAGTAAAAATATTTTTAATCATCCTTTATTATGGATCAATTATTTTTTAGAATAATTTATGTTTTTATTTGTGTAAATTCCAAAATTTTTCAAATACAAATTTTTGTTCCTACACAAAGAAACATAAATATACATGTTTGGATAAATTGACAAAAATTATGTTTTAATGACATAAAAATATATTCAAATTCATCTAGTTATTCTTCATTAAAAGTTCTATCTTATTACACATACATTTTTTGTTTTCCATTTAGTATTAATAAATTTTACACAATTTTATTTTTAATGAATGTATCAATTTAATCATGACACTATTCAAAACCAATTCCATCAAATATATGTTATTTTGCTTAAAAATAATATCTACAGAACCAAAATATATTACTACTATTATAAAAAAATATACCATCTATGACATAGTTAGTGTATGAAAATTGCTATATTCTTTATAAACCAATGGAAATATAGAATTTCTATAATAAGAAATGTCTTTGTAAAAAAATCCTTAGACTCATTGCTGACTCATGGAAGGTATAGATATCAAATATTATCATATGTAGATAAGATAGAAACATATAAAGAGGAGTTGAGGTTTAGATAAAAAAATAATTTTTCTTTCTTTTAAAGTATTTCAGATACTGGATGATATGATCTTTAGATCATTCGATAAATTAGAGTATAAAAAAGAAATATATTTTGGTGAATCATGCTTTCAAAATTTTAGAACTTCTTAAAATAGTAATGAAATTTTGGAAATAAAAATTAAACCCAAAAATTATGAACATAATACAAAAATACAAATGAGAATCAAATTTTTTTTAAGGATAACATTACTAGGATAAAATTTTTAATTCAATGTAAAGGTATGTTTGAGATCCCATTTTAAGGAATCCTCATTCAAAATAAAAAAACTCCTAGACTATAAACCCATTAGTCAGTGTCCAAGAGTTCCTAATCCTAGAATACATCATCCATAAATGTGTCAAAATGTATCAACATCCTAACCATTTCTACTTTTTCTTCCTCCTCGAAATCTGTTCATCAAGAGAATATGTAGTAGTTCACCTCCATAACAAATAATTTCATAATATCAATGAGAATAATATGATATATGTTAACAATAAAAACCCTTTATTTTAATGGACTGAAAACCCAAATAATTAATATTAATTTGATAATATATTTACAAAATCCATCATATTATAAATTTTTAAAAATAGTAAAAAAGGAAACAAAATCAGAAAAACATTAATCTTACAAGATATTAATATATATACATTATTTAAATAAATAATATTAAATTGATAGTTGGTTCCAAATGGAAACAAGAACTAAAATTTTTTCTAAAATTTTAGATAAATATTATGAAGAAAATTATAAGAATAATAAAACCTCTACTTAATAATTTATATAGATGAAAAATTTTAACACTTAAGCGGTTATTTTTTTATTAAAAAAACCATTATATATTATATTTTCATTTAAAAAAAATAATTTTATAAATATTTCAATGTCAATTTTATAAAATTTATATCATATCTATATTTGAAATATCAATAATAACATATCATTAATTTATAGTATTTTTCTAATATAGAAGAAATTAATGTAAATATTAAAAAATTAATTTTTACTAGAACAGTAGAATTTATTACTCTGTTAAAATATAATTATAATATAAAAACTTATAAACCATGTTTCTGAAAAAATTATAGAGATAAATTATTAACATCTGGAAGGTGTATAATATTTATAAAACAACGTATATAATATTCAAAATTAATCAATATTCTTGTAGTAATTCTTTTTAGTAAATTTGTTTTCATTAATTTATTCTGTGTGATTTTTATTCAATTTAAATTATAAAAATACTCATTTTATTTATAATAAACTAGTTAATTTCATTAAATTTAAAAATATTTAAAAAATTTATCATAGAAATTATATTTATGCAAAAAAATATACTTTTTAAAAAATGGGTTTCTACATATCACATGGGATATTTTTAAAATCAATTTTTCTTAAACATATATATTTTATTTGATAAAATTTACTTCTTATATGAAATTATTATATTAAAATTATTATGTAATTCATATTTTATATTTTGAAATTAAAAGTAAATTATTTTGGTAAAAATTAATTGTTACGCTAAAAACAAAAACAGGCAGACTGATGAATCTATAAGTAATTGACATAAAAAAAGTTAAAAATATGTGTGAAAATGTATAGTTGTTGGTTTTTTTAAATTAAATAATCCCCCACTGTATTATTTATCATTATTAGATCTACATTACAATTTTATAGTAACATTAAGATTCGTATTTAAATAAACCTCTCATCTCTCATATAAAAGGATCCATCACTACCCCATAACAATGAAAACCCCATGAATCATAAATTCAACCAATATTTTCGAAAAAAATCTATTTGAATCATAATAACATTCTAGTGGATATTTAATTTCAAATGAACACCCCATAAATAATTATTCTATTTTCAAGATAAGTACTTTTAAGAAAAAATTTATCAGTCTCAATAAAACATTTTCCTTTTCATTTTTTCATATTCTAAATCATAAAAATCTAATATATTTAGGATATCTTAATTAAATCCATAAATTAATTATGTTTTAATATTATTACGTTTATGTGATCACCACTTTTCACCATCCTCACAACCTATCAAAAAACAATTGGTTATGTTTCATCTTGGCTACCACCTCTATAAGTAATGTTATTAATTTTTCAATACTTTCACATATGTATAGTTAAAAATAAAAAAAAGTGAAAAAATTTTATATTTTAAAAAATTATATATCTTGAAAATATAAAATTATTTCTACCGTCATTCAGTTATATGTAAAATTTGAACGGCCAAATATGTACGTGTAGACTACCTCCTCAAGAAAATTGAAATATTATGCATTTCACTATAGTATTTTATTATTTATAAAATAATAATAAAATATAGTAAAACACCTAAAAATTTAAAAATAATACAATTATTCTTCTTTAATAATGATATTATGATTAAAGAATAAATTTCTTATACATACTCAACCATATATTATAGTTTTGTCTTTTTTTCTCAGTTTAATCACCTACTTGTATAAGGACATATATTTTTATAATAGATTATTTTGAAAAAATAAATACTGATATTATTAGATATAAATGATAAAATATTTTTTTTAGTTCAGAAATATTTAAATTAATATTTATCTTATTAAAAATGTACCACCCTTTTGATAGTTAAAAATTTCTAAAACAATGTCATCCATAACGTCATCATTAGAAATAATAAAAAAATATATAAAATTAAATTTGAAGATTAAAATAATTTTAAAACTTATATCACTATTAATATATTGAACCCATAATAATTACCATTAAATCTAAAAAAAATTGACACTCTAATTATAACAATACTACAAAACAAATCTAGGATAACAACATCTAATAACGATAATATAATACAACTAATATATTTTTAATAAATGATTTCAAATTTATTCAATAAATGTTCATGGTTATGAATACATTTACAACATGGGTTGTTAGGAGGTTTAGTTTTTATGTATAATTTTTGATAACATTTAGATAGGCATGATTATAAGTACATGTTTTTCATCTTGTATTTTATTTATTATGAAATGATGCATTTCACCACTTGATACTATTTTCTGGTGTATATATATTGTTAATTGATTTATTTTATAATAAATTTTCATTAAATGTATGATATCAATAAATATATCAAATGTTCAACTATTCATGGGTTCTCAATTCTAAACATAAAATGATGTAATGGTTATTATTAAATAATAGTTTTCATGGGTTCTCAAAAATGTATGAAAATATTAAGAATAATTTTTATTCTCTATTACAATGAATTTTTTTTCTAGTCCAATATTTTCATTCCAACCAATGGTATCCCTTATATTTGGAAACCGAATTATGTTTTTTCACATGTGACCTTCATATTTATCTTCTACTATTTTAAAATGAATTGTAATTATCATTTTTTATTATGTGTGATTTCAAAAAATGTTTTAAAAAATAGGTATATATATTGATTAATTTTCATATGATTTATATTTCAGTCCATAATTCCTATAGATAACTACTGTCTTTTGAAGGGCCTCATTATACAATAAAATTTTTAAAAAGAAAAAATATTATATATTTTTTATGTCTCTTTTTTGAAACCATTAAATATTTTTCATTGTTTATTTTGAAATTTTATTTTCAAATATTTATTTGTAAAAATTAATTCTATTCAGTATCTAAAATGTGATATTTTTTTTCGTAATTCATGACATTATCCCTTTATAGTAATGTTAAGAAATATTTTCTAAATAATATTAGTTTTTTTATTCCATTTTCCTAATTAACTCAGAAAATTTTATCTCTGATAGATTCATGATTTTTGAATCACCATATAAATTTCAAAATCAAATCGCCATTTTTGGTGATTGAAATTTCAAGATAAACTAATTTTCGTTTGATATCACATTATATAATACTATTTAGAAATAATATAATATATATATATATATTATCTTTTAATGGGATTTCATCATATGATGATTTATTTATTTCAATTATAAAAAATATTTTTACTAGAATGATGTGTGGATTCCTATATCACCCTCTTATTCATTTGTAAAAACTTTATACCTAATTAGATACATATTTTCAGCATGAATATGATCCAGATTAGCAACATCCACAAGATTGATCACGAATGTGATGAGGAAAAACTATGTTCAAAACGTTGATTATGAACATGTTTCAGATTAACTATGTTAACATTAACAACAAGGAACATAGTTCATATTTTCTACGTCCAGAATATTGACTGTGAACAGAATAAGAAGTAGCTATATTCACAATATTAACTATAAACATCTTGAATATGAGATATATTCACATGATTAAACATGAACATGATTTATCTAGTCTAGTTCATGGTTTCACGATTTTCTATACTTATTAATTTTCCATGGATGAACATTATATAATTATATTAGGTTCCATGGATCATGTTTGTTATCTCACACTCATATATCATGGTATACATCTGTTGTTTTGTGATTACGTATCCCTCTTTAATGAGTTATGTAGAATACTTGTTGTTTCATGTAGTTTTTAAAAAGATATTTCTCCCTTGATAATGTTTTCTCGTATTATTATTATTTGAACCTTCATGATAGGTTGATAATTTTTCACTTACTGTTCATTTATTCCCACCCATTTCTTTTCATTCATTTCCCACAACTTTGAAGATGAGAATAACATATCAGCATATTGGTCTGGTGAACCTACATTATTCTCATATATTTGGTTTTGTTGTTTTTATTTTATTTTAGATAACTTAGAGATTATGATAATAAAACTTTACAAAAAAATCATAGAGATAGTTTTAAGAATATGATAGTATCATGAAGTTTTGGTAAAGTATAGATTTTATACTTTTCAATGAAATTACATCTTTATATAGATATTAGAATTTCCATGTGGTGGTTGTATATATATAGAAATGGGAAATTAAATTGAAAATTGATTGTGGACTATGATCTAAATTTTCCCTTAGTGCATGTTGATTTTACCTAAAACTAAACACAGATGCGGACACACACCAAGGGATATGTGTTAGTAATTAACATGGTTTTAGGAATTTAAAAGGTATTTTATGATATTTAATTTAGAGTACCTAATATGAATATTAGTATCGATAACCATGGCCAAAGTCGAGACATTCATTAGTTATTATATAAAAGTCATATTGGAGTTTCATATTGTCTATTTATTATTTACATCTATAAATTTATTTATTTTATAAAATTATAACATTCCTTTTTTAAAAAATTGATCGAGCGGGGAGGAACTGAGCTGATAAAGAATTTAAGGGATAATTGAATGATTATCCCAATGAGAAACCAAATGGAAAGGAAAATGGATTAATATCCAACTTGGAAATGTTATCCTAGTTTATGAAAAATAATGAGAACCTTGTTTAAATCTTAAATAGACTAGAGAAAAGCACACTAGTTATTATTTCTTAAGAAAATAGACACTCTTATTAATGGATCTTCATACATGATATGTTTTCAAAAATGACGAAATTATATTGAAAAGTTATTTTTTATCCTCCAATTCCTGAGCCATAGGAAATTCATTTTAATTTTTTATCATCTTTAATTTGATACCAAAAATTAGTGGGTTCTGTTATTAATAAGGAAATGATGAAATAAATTGAATCTGTAAAATAGAATGAGTTCAATAATTTTTTATTTACAAAATTTTTTCCCTAAAATTGTATCATTAAAATATATGAATAGAATTATTAGAATTAAAAACAAAATTATAATGAATTAGTGGGTAACTATGAAGTAGAATTCATGATATCTGAAAAGTATCCAACCAGTTTTATCATTAACCTAGTCTGTAATATCATGTTATTCATTTGTAGCCTAAAAATGTCTTGAAATGGAATTATTAGTAATAAAATTTGATACATATAAATAGGTTTTTATATGTAAACTTAAGGTATAATAAGAATATATATAATCTCATTATTCTAGAGAAAATAAAATTAATATAGAGTTATAAGAAAAATAATGTATAAAATATAATTTAAGAAAGAAATTATAATCACTTACATGCAACAAATGTATGTAGAATCCCCTAACAAATTTCATAAATGGAACATTGAGTTTATTTAAGTGTGTAAATAGTTACAATCATGATCTTGATTTTTAATCATTGGAGAAAAAAACTATAAATTAAATGGAGTAAAACAATTTCCAATTGCTCAAATAAAGTGATTTTTGGAATTATAAAAATTTGTTTTCTAACACAATGGCTAATAAGGATAATGGACATGATAAATCTCTATGTCCAAAGGATCCTTGAAGAGCCTATGTAAATAATACCATTGATAAATATCATGATAATTAATCCATAGTTATCGTCTACTCAAAAAGTATGGATCACTTCTTGGATTTTAATTCTAAGATCCCTAGTTTATGTCGGGAAAATTTAATGAGAATTAAATATTATCCCGAGGGATTTTATAATCGAATAAAACTTATAGTTTTTATCCCAAGTTGAAGTTCATATAAATAATAATAACATTATCCACAAATTTATTTTCATAGAATAAATTATGGGGCAAGAATTGGTTATCTCCCCATAGATTATATATTAATAAAATCACATTTCTTATCACAGATCAACTTATGATCCCCTATATGTGAAACGTTGAATGTAAACTCTATATAAAAATTAATTCCTCTATATATGTCATAAAAACCAAACATTATGGGACATATATAAAGTGATTTAATATAATCTAAATAATAGAAAATACCTATTATGATCAAATAGATGTGTTCCTTAGTCCTACTTAAGTAACAATGTTTGATACCTCATTAAAAAAATCAAGATTCGGGCTTTTATTTTGTACACCGTAAAAATTTTCTTTAGTGTTGATTAATTTAAATTATATGGATAACATGTATTTTGTGGGGGAGAAAATGTAACTGGCCAAGATTTTAGTATATAGATTTCTTTTTATAAAATATAATGAATTCAATAGCTTTGGGCCCTCAAAACACCAAACTAAACTGAGTTGTTGATATATTAGATGAAAATTATAAATATTATTATAACAATAAAAGACTATATGAAATAAAATTTTATTGCACAACTAAATTTGAATACATTTATAAGAATAATATTTAACATGAATTAATATTAAAAATGATTATACTATCACAAATTACTATTTTTTATATTATTTCATATTTAATCATAAAAATCAAATTTAACACATAAAATTATAATATAAAATATCATTTTAAAATTATTTAAATAAGAAATTTATATGAAATAATTTTATAAAAAATCCAAATTTTATCTTTTAATATAAAATGGTTTTCTTTATATTTTATATTTTCTTTTAAAAAATTAAGTCTATAAATTTTATAATGTTAATTTATAAAAAGAAAATAATTTTTTGATCCATCTTATTAATGATATCTTAAAAATATTATTTTTTATTTTTCTGAAATTTTTTTTTTATTAACTTCATATGGAGAAATTCAGTTTTTACATGAACAATAGTGTTTATGACTATATCAATAAGTATAACCAATAACATTATAAAACAGATTAATAAATATGATTTTATCGAGTAAAATTATTTATATAAAAGTAAAATGTCAAATTTTAAAAACACAGGTTTATGTTTTTGAAAATTAATAAATATTTTTAAATAAAAACTATTTTGGGATTTTTTTCTTTTAAATATGTTTTTTCAATTTGAAATCAGGTTTTTGATTTCTTTTAAAGCAAAATAAATCCCATTTAGTAAAAATTATTCTTTTATTTTCATTTAGTTCATTTACATTTATAATTTTATACTAAATAAAAATATCCTTCTTATCAATTACATATTTCTAAAAATGGGTTTTTATGCATTACATGCACTATATTCAAATTAATTTTTCTTATATATAGAAATATTATTAGATAAATCCTATACCGCATAAGTTTTATTACCATACCTAGAAACTATAGTCAACAATAAATATTCTCTTTCAGTAAAGGAGTTAATCTTGATCAATGAGACTGAGGTAGTGGAAAATATTTTTGATTAAGATATGAATATTAACATTTAATTGGAAGTTAAATTAAATTAATTGGTTAAGAAACATGACGTATACCAATGAAGATTTATAGAGGAACAAAAAAAGACTCCAAAATCTATTAATGGTGTAAGAGAACCCTCAAGGATAAACATAGAAGAACAATTTAATCTTTGAAAAAAATTAAAATGTTTTATATGATCATTAAGATGTCCGATGATAGCCTAAGATGAATATAAAGTTGAAGAAAACACATGTTCATGGATTAAAAAAATTATAGTATCAAATGAAAATATTATACTAACACAAAAATGATTACAAAACTTATAAAAATGGGGAATCCTAGAATAATTTACATATTTATTGAAATAAGTGGAATTTTTTTATTCTATAACAAATATTTTCTTCATATAAAGGATATAATATTAGTTATTACAGAATATATGAAGATAATCTCTCTGAATATTGATAGAACATTTTTAGTGGAAAGTGTGAATTTTATAGATACTATTAGAACAATGAATGATTTTTGAATATATAAAAAATATTGTTCAATTATCAATAGTTCTACGAGAATATGAAATTTTTAAGAAATGATTTAGTCGGGAATAAACCCTTTTGAAAGTGAAATGTTCAGAATTATATTAAAATTTTGGGAAACATTCAGGGAACAATCTTTTATTATGTGAGGATGTGTGTAGAATATTTGAATATTTTTCTCCCCATGCTGGAAATTGTGACACTATTATACCACCCTAATAGATTATTATCTTCAATACTGAATAGTCTAAAATGAATAAGCACATATGAAATGAACCATCTCTTTTTGTCAATGATGAACATAATACATCAAGAATAAAATTCCCATGAGTCTTCTATAGCAGATTATCCTCACATATTCCAAGTTATATAAAGCTCTAAAAGAATTTATAGAAGTTTAAGAAACAATTAATGACACTGAGTAATGCTATATCACTAGAATTATAAAAAATAGGTTCAATAACACATGGATAAAGTAGAATATAATTACATAGCTCTATATTTTTTGATGGGTTGAAACACAAATTAATCCATGAAAATGAAGATTATTTATATGTAAAATAAAAAATATATTGATAAAACATTAGAGAATATTTTATCTAAAGGCGGTATCCAATACTACCTACTTAAAAATTATGACAAATAGGTGATGTTATAAAGAATTTATAGTTAAATAAAAAAGATTAGGGTTCTTATTCTTTATAATAATATAATAAATGTTATCAAAATTAATATTTCAAGGGTAGAAATAATATGGAAGTTCAATCATTAAATATGAAAATAGATAAGAATAAAAATTTTATTACTAAATATTTAAATATCAATTAGAAAACATTTATCATCAAATGCTTGTATTAGTCAAGGAGGGAGTTAGATACCAATCCATTGAGGTTGAAGAATATAATTACCCATTATTTACATCCATATATATTTCATCATAATAGATGAATATTCATTACATTACACTTATAAAAACCTATGGATTATTAAATTTTAATTTACATGTAATCTTTTAAGAATTAACAACTTTCTAATAGGTTATCAACATCATCTCACACTAAATTCTTCATAACGTGAAACATTATAAGGCATATAATACTTAATACCTATAATCATGACCTTTAAATGAAAAATAATAAATGATGAGATCATAGGATTAGTTAGGGTAAAAGTGGACATATCATCCTAACATGTTCCTCAACGCATGGGGATATGATAATAAAATTTTAAAACCATACCCAACATGTCATAGATCATAAACATGAGTCATGGAATAAATCATGGTAGTTCACAGTACATGAATCATAATAGAATCATAGAAAATATGTCATGATATCATAACATTGGAATAAGAAGTATATTTTTTGAATTCATATAAGATTATAAAATTGTGAACATGTTTAAATATAGACAGGTTCACTCATTAACATATGGATATGAGTTTAGGCCCTCACAAAAACATACAGACATAAAATTAGATCTACAAAACATATTATGAAAATGAATATAAGTCCATGCATAACATTATGGACATGAAATCTGGTCCATACATAAAGTTATGGAAATAAATTCATGTTCATGCCTAACCATATAGATATCAATGAAGATCATTAAAACATTGTTAACATGATATTAGCTTCATTTATTACATAATTATCTCATGAGTTATCCACCTTTAACCAATGCATTAGAGGGAGATATAGGTCCACACACCACATAATACATACATTTTTGTTCCATATGATCACCAACATAAATCATATCCTCAAATATAAAAAGTAAAGGGGTTTCAAAAATATTTCAACTTATTATAACCAACGGAAAGAAATGAGATTCATAAACATGTTATCATCATAAATAAAACCCACGATGAGAAAGAATAAGAATGGTACCATTGAATTTTATTCCAAGTATATAAAAATTAACCTAAAAGTATGACATAAAATATGGAAAATTATTTTGAATGATCACATAAAATTCATTTTATCTTTAGAAATAAATTTATCAAATTACAAATTCCTGAAATATTTTCCATTTCATTTTATTTGAAAAAACCAAAAAAAATATATAGGATGATTCAAAATAATTATTATACATGATTATAGAAAATTACATTCATGGAATATAAAATAAAATAAAATTTTATTCACATTTTTGGTAAAAATGAAAAAATAAATATATTTGGAAAATAAAAATAAAATTTCATTAAAACAACATTTTAAAAATAATTACATACATAATATTTATTTCAAAAAATATTTTTTTAAGGGTAAAAAAAATATTTAAAACATTGTTTGAAAATATGGATATGGAAGGAAAATTATTTTCAGAAAAAGAGATAAATAATGTCATTCCTACCTTAAAAACATAGTTTTACCACATGAGTGAATAAAGAAGGGAATGTGAATGGAAAGAATGAATTTTTAGGAAATAACTAGAAGAGAATGAAATTAATGATTTTCCCGAGGTTAATATTATATTATTTAATTATCTATATCATAATCATAAAAAATACCTATAAAAAATGATATTTTATTATAATACCATCACTTTGATAGAAATTGAATCATAAGCCCCATTATAGTGTAATATGAATAAAAATATTTTATATAATGAGAAAAATAAATCCATGATATAACCAAAAAATGAGTAGTATATACACCTTATTAAAATAAGATAGGTACATAACATAACCTATTTCCTGCTGAATGAAATTTGAGATAGATATCACTCAACTTATGTCCTGATTTCCTTCTTAAATGTTCAATCCCCCTCTACTTCATGGAACTCCATTAGGTTTAAACCTAAATCCTTATTAGTAGGGATTTATAATAAAAACTAATCCTCTAGTGAGTCTAAGAGAGAATTATATAATGGGTATTTCATAATCTTTTCCAAATAAAATGGTTTTGGATGTTTGAAGAGGTGGAGATAGGTGGACTCTAATGAGTGGATGAGTATTCACTTTTTTAATTTTTGAGATGAAAAGGTGTACCCATGAACTAAACGTCATATATGCACCAAAAAGGATCATTTATACAAAATAGATTATATATTGTTAAAATACATCCATAAAATGGTATTTGGACTCGTTTCTATATCCTATTACCACTTACAATCTTAGTTAATCCCCAATGTAAACCAATTTTTACCTTAACTACTGTAAGTAATATTTTCTGTTTTAACAATTTAAAATGGTCAAAAATTATGTTTTTCTTATTAGATATTTATAATTATACTAGTTTTAAATATTTAATACATATTTTGAAATTAAATGTATAGAATTGTTAGAATTTAATTCAATATTATACACACAAATGTGTTAAAAAAATATTTTTCACGTGATATATTTATCATAAGTTTAAAATAATATTATATCAAAATTCAACATGAAATTTTTTTCAATGAGCTAAATTATATTATTAAATCTATATTTGAACTATTGAAAAATTTTAAACCATATTAAAATAAAATGGAATGGTAAATTGTTTAAATGAAAATACAGTTTCGGAAAAAGTAATTTTTTTTATTATTCATCCAAAAAATATCTTTACAACATATTAAGAATTTATTAATAGTGTGGATCTTTTTTTCAACAAACGATTATTTATAAAAAACCAATATAAATAAATTTCTTAATGTTTGGATGAATGGACCAAAGGCATTTTTTTTATATAATCCAACTTTAAATTGGTGATGTGGAACCCTTATAATACCCTAAGGCTTAGAGAAAATAACATGACCCATACAAGTTAGAGGAAATCTCCCAAACATGACAACTTGGAACTGCTCCTCCGCATAACATGTACTAACATTAGCTCTCCCCTTCCCAAGGATGGTCGGCTATCTATCCTATGAATAAGCGCATAGGACTGGTACCGATGGAAATTTCATACCCTCTCATTAATAAAATTCTAGTAATATCTACTCTACAAAATGTTCATGATCTAATAATTATCTAGAGCCTTTTACCATGTAGTCTGACTGGTATATCTCTATATTGATGTGGCACAAAGGTTGTGGGCTAGACTAAAGGCTTTGAGGTGGCCTAAAGTCCTTGATAGACAACTGGACTGATGGTCTTGCGTGGCCTGAAAGCCTTATAGGACCCAAAGACCCAACCAGTGGCCCAAAGTCCTAGATGGATGAATATTTCCACCTACTACAATGCTGAACAGTACCTACTATAGTACCTGATACAATAAAACATATTTTTCACTATAATACATCATAACAAAGAAATATAATTTATTAAAATAATAATATTCACAAATACTCATGGTATTTCATTCTTCCATCCTTAAATTTAATTTATCCCCAATAATTTATTACATAATTATAAAAAACTGAGGATAATTCAACCTCATCATATCATCCGATTTTTATTAAGCTTTCTCAATCTACTGGGATCTCCACAAATCTTTCAATTGGTGATTGGACTTATTTTTTTGTAATTTCTCTCTTTGATCCATAATCACTAATATCATGCCCTCATAAAAACTATATTACTCAAATAGTATAACCTCTAAGATTAGTTCATGTGAATTATTAAGAATTTACATTCTCTAGAGAGATACATGAGACACATATTGAACTTGAGAAAGGATCAATGTAGGAGTTATGTTATAAGAAAAAATACCTACACAATCAATAATCTGGAAACGTTTAATCTACCTAGTTATCAACTTTACTATCTTCCTTAATATCATAACCTATTTTTAGTGAGAAATCTATATAAATTCTGTTTCAGAAAAATTGAATTACAGATTCCAATGAAAATTCTAATCATAAATGTTTTTTCAACATTTGTTTTTTTGTAGAATATCTATGACCTTCTATGTCCTTTCTTCTGTAAGCATAGGTCCACGTATCCTTCCTCTTTTGACACGATTTTATCATGTCTGACCACTAAAATTATTTCTATATATAGATTCATAATGATCCATCTAAATACTCAAGGTAGATATATTATTTTACAAAAACACATCTATAGAATGGAGTTTATCCCAACCACCATTTAAATCCATATAACTAGACATTATCATTTTCTCTTGGGTTTCAATTTTCCCTCAAATAGACCTTCTATCTAGGAATGTTACATTGTGATGAACTTATCTCTATATTAAGATCATCTTGATTACATAGATAGAACCTTGGTGTAAATCTCTTATCATAATTGTATACATTAATCTGTTGTACTCCATGTTACCTTATTGATTCAACAATTTAAATCTTTATAGGATGATCTAGATAAAAATATCCTATAATTGTAATGAAGTGTTTTGACATTTTAAACTAATCGGAGACAACTGAAATAGTTTCCTGGACATTATATGTTGTGAGGAGTCCTATGATATAATTCCAGGTGATGTTTTGCCATTTCCATTAAGGTATGTTTAATGATTATAACATTAAATTATACCTCAATATCGTATTATTAACTTCCTAATAGACCAAACACCAAAATTCAAATTTATAAACAACTATTTTCAAATTACCCAAACAGAAATAATCATTAAAATCTCAATAAATCATTGTACATCTGTTATTAATAGGGAATGATCATATATGAGATTCCCCTAACTTCTCCTTCATCTAATCAAGAAATCATGGAACACATACATGGATTTGAGCCTTATCATTACATCATAAGAAAGGTTAATCTCATGATCATTCTCACCTTCATTTGTAGCTCTACATCCTACTTTTTAATCATTTTAATCATTACATTGATTTATTTTGATATGTAATTTTATAAATATAGGATTTTTACACATCTATAAAGATATTCATATTCTTTATTTGAAAATATTTAAATATCAGATCACTTTTTATCTCCATCATATAAAAGAAATCATGATACTTTTAAATCAAATCATAATCTACCTTATTATCTATCCAAGGGTAGAAATGTATTGATAATTAAAAATATTTAGTAAATTCCACCATATTCTATAGATCTTATTAAACTATTTATATATCAATATATACAATAAAAATCTGTTTTCATTATATATATATATCACTTTTATCTATACAAATAATGATTCTGTATTTTTAATAAACAAATTTTCAGATCTAACTATAAATCATCACCTGAGTAGTTCATATTATTGAACATCAATTTTCATGTGTAATACACTTTAATATATCATCCAGTCTCAAAATACATCATAATCCCTTCTTCAATGATTAATATAGAATAAAAAAAATTCTTCTCTATATTGTAATATAAGCACAGTTTTGTTGTTTAACCTTCTATTTATTAAAAAAAAAATTTCCTCATATTCATCACATAAAATGGACAAAGCTTTATTATGATGTAACATAGTGATGAGATTGGTAACCCCTGATAAATTTTCCAAAATGTTCTGATTACACCTTGACACTCGAAGACATAATATATATCATAGTGACTATGGTTGGTACGGGACAATGTTCAATAGCCTCTATCTTTCATGGATCCATAGAGATACCATCTATTGAGATTACATGAACCAAAATTTAAACCTAATTTATAAAAAATTTATACTATGTAAGAAAAATTACAGCTTCTCCTTCAAAAGAGTTTTTAGAAAAATTCTAATCTGTTGTTCATGCACTTCCTTCCTATTTGAATCTATTTGATTATTTCATAAAAATACTAGAGAAAGATAATTATTGAAATCTTTTAGTATATAATTCATTAAGTACACTAATATATATAGTTCAATAGTATGAAAAATTTTCATCACTATGTATTCATTGTGTTCATACCTTGTATGAAATGTTTCCCCACATATATGATCCTTATAGGCCATTAATTAATGATATATAAAATAATGATGAGTATTAAAAATGTATTTTTCTCTACACAATAAAAAAACATGTCATAACTATGGGGTAGAGGATATATTTGATATTCAAAATTTTAAATTTTCCATAGAGACAAACCATTCACATTTATCCATATTTTATCGTAATAAATGTAACAAATAAACCCCATAGTGAAAAGATATTACTTCAAAATCTATTATCAATATTATATTGGGGTTTATTATTTATTTATAGAAATTATATCTAGGTGGATGAATAAATAACTCTTCTATAAATAAAGGGAAATACTTATAAAAATAGGCATGACCTTGATAACGAATTACTCACCAACAAAACTGATACAAGTAGCCTTCACATATGGAAATTTATACCCAAAAGATAGATGTAATTTCTATTTTGATTTTTTATTCATTCTTAAACTGATAAATGAGTATGTGTTAAGATAGAATGAAAAATTGGACTTCTCTTCATAAAATATTGATATAGGATCATTATAAATTAGTCAATATAGTAATATAATCACATAAAATTTACATAATGTGAGAATCACCATATTTTCTAGAAGAACATCCAACACAAATTTCAATTATATATGAACTATACATTTGAGATGAAACCATAGTATCTTTAATAGTTTTATATTCTATCTTAATATCTAAACATTGAGATTGTTATTCAATGCCATTTTCAAAATCCTTATATATTATAGAGTTGGTTGATCTAGAATCAAATTATAATTTCAATGTTCTATTGTGGATAACCTTGTACCTTTCACCACTATTATTTTACTCCACATCAATTATATTGATGGAATGATATGTCCAATTATCAGTAGGATTATTATATTATAGATGTTGACCATATTCATTAACTATTTTATTTTTCAATTGGTTTCCTAATACCCATATTCCCTATATTTGAAAATTTGGATTGTGGGTGGTGTATTCAATCGATATCTCTCTCTATTCATTTCATTGATTAGATGCATCCTAAAAAGTTTATATTATTTAAATTTATGGATTGGTTTTACATAATTGAAACAACTTCTTGTTCTTTTTAGTCATTCACAAGTTTTCTTCTTCCCATTGTTCAAGTAGGTATGTGATTGGGTATTTTCCACTCTTTGGGCCATAGCATCAGAAACTCCATAGACACCATCTTCCTTTTCTTTTCACCTGAACCAAGAGAATTTGTAGTTAAATTTTTCTCTTCTAGTTCACATCAAAAGATTTTATAATAGCTTCCAAATTATTGTATTCCTAAATCCCTTTGGATATTTGGTTTTAATCGAATATCAAAATAATCATCCATACATTCATTTTGGATGATACCAACATAATAGTAAATCAAATACTGTGTAAAATATTCATCATAGGTACCGTAAAATTCATCATCCTTCTACATAAGCTCAAGGAATTTCTACTCCATTATTATATGGAGAATAAAATGATTTTATTTATTAATAAATATTATCTTAAACTCAACCCACTCAATGGTGTCAATTTATTCTTATTTTCCACTTTTTAGTAAGATTACACCATTGATACCCTTCACTTTCAAAACAATTAACATCCCAAATGAATTTTTCATGTTCCAAACACTAGAGAATATAAAATATTATTACAATAAAATAGATAAATTTCATAGTTACTACTTGAGAATAAGATTAACTAAAATAAGATGGTTGTTTCCTTATGAAGACCTAACTAAATATTTTTCTATCATTTTAGCATTATTATGTTTAGTATAATTCTTAGTTTGAGAAATTTATATAATAATATCAAAGTGATATTTAATTCTGTATCCCAAAAAATTTATTTTATCGGGAGGATATTAATTTCATTTTAGTTTACAATCTTCGTTAACATGATACCTTCAGGTTCCAGACATCTAATAAGACCAAATAAAATAGACTGAGAAATAATGATCATAGTTGGAAAACACATTGTTGTGATAAAAAATTTTATGATGACTAAACCATGACACATTATTATCAACAAAAAACACCTTAAGATTTACATTGGTTATATGTGATAATAATTTATTCAAAACATTAAACTACTTCATTTTGAAAATGTGGATTATCCTAGTAAAATTCTGAGGGGGTGTCGAACTAGTTGTTTAGTAAGGCCCATTTTCATGTACAATATAACACTAGAGTCATGATAGATGTAATTTTTTAGAGTTGTTACCCATTGGTAAAAATATGGTAGAAAAATATCCTCTTGAAGTATCAATACATGGATTTATTTCTAGTTAAACACCATATTTTATTCCATTAAAATGAATTTGAATCTTCTCCTAAAATTAAGAATATCCTGATTGTTCTCGCTAATGTTTTCTGAACCGTGTTTAAATGTTTAATTAAATGTATCCTCTCATACCAACCATAAAAAAACATTATTTTCAAACAAATTTATTTTTTCTCAATAGTTCACAAATCATTACATTACCAAAATACGCACATGAGGATCATAATGGTTTAATGTATTTGGAATATTGAAAATATAAGATACTAGTTCAGAATTAAACTACATCATCTCCCACTAAATTCTTCATAACTAGAATCCATGCTACAAATATCATACAAATAATTTTTTTTCATTACATGGTTGTAACGCCCCGACCCCAGCTACCCAGAGTCGGTGCATTACTTCGTAACTTTGGAATGATCACAAGAAAGATCAAATCCCGAAAGACCGATTGGTTTAGTAGCCTTGGAAATAATAGATATAATCATAAGGTTTTACATTACATTTCAAAGTGAAAAACTACTACAACAACAAAGTCTTCATATCCACACTATTAACCCCTCATAATATCCCTGCAAGTCATTCATAATTTACTTCTTCACTACCTGGGAAAAATAAAACATAGAAAAGGGGTGAGCTCAAATGCCCAGTAAGGATAACAATATAGCGGAACATTCAAAATAAGCATAAACATTTAAGGCAATGAATTACTAAAACAAAAGCCTTTTAAAATTGAACATCAACATAGTATGGCAAAAGTAAAATGAAATAATGCCATTAACTTATTCAGATGGATATTCTACTAATCGAATAATCACATGAAATATCAATAACCACTTTCATAATGTTGGAATGCATAATGCCAGACTATCATAACCACATAGTCAAGGCCTCGTGCCAAGACTACAAATAAGATTTTGTCAAGGCCTTGTGCCAAGACACTAGTTTGTCTCATGAGACCTACCGATGCATCGAGGAGCTATAGTGGGCTCCACCTGTCACTTATTAAGTCCAATTCATTCCCATATGAAAAGTTTTAAACATAACATAAACATTCGTATTAAAACTAGCATACGAAATGTCAATAATTTCACCATAAACTATGAATGGTATAAAAATAGCACATCCACAGTCAAACATATCACAAAACCTTCAATACAATATAGAAGTTTTGTATCATAATAAATCAACTTCAAATAAGAGTAAAATCCATAAAAGGATGTTGACATAGATGAAATCAAAACTATTTGAGAGAAATATCTCTTTTTTTGAAATCATTTAAAAGTCACACATTTATAAAGGAAGTAATTACAAAGAGAATTTTAAATAAATGTGTCCCATACCACTTTGAAACTTTTGAAAGGAATTAACATTTTAAAAACATTCATGTCTATATAAATAAATCCTTAAAAACCATTTTGAAGACATAGACATTAATTAAAAATATTCAGAAAGATAAATCTTTAAAACATTTAAAATTCTGATTTTGATAAAGGGTACCCTTCCAAAATTCCTAAAATATTCATTTTGAAATAATTTAAAAGTCACATAATTATAAAATAAAACATTTACTTTGAAAATATCCTTGTAAGATTGTAAGGGAATATTTTAAAATTTTATAACGGCGGTAAATAGCTGCAGCCGCCTTATAAGTTAAAAGAACATTCTTACCTTAATTTTGTCGAAAAGGTTAAAAATCACCTTGTTTGGAAAACGATGGAAATATTCCTTTATAAACCTCTTATAAAAATTCAAACAAGGGTATAAATGACTTTAACCCATATTCTTGTTAATAGTAAAAATGTTTTGAAATACATTTCGAAGAAACATGGATGTGGATGATAAAGAAATCCCAGTAGATTATTACGTATAAACAACTCGGATAATGAAGAGATTGTGAAATAACCCTTACCTTGTACTTTTCCTTGGTTG
The DNA here is from genome assembly GCA_963277665.1 of Viscum album. Lineage (NCBI taxonomy): Eukaryota > Viridiplantae > Streptophyta > Magnoliopsida > Santalales > Viscaceae > Viscum > Viscum album. Next base: position 1,066,109,328 of record OY728157.1, on the reverse strand, counting down.
GGGTAGGTTAACCTCATGTATAATGGTGAAATAGTTGTTATTAAATTATACAAGAATCATATATATTAATATGATATCATATATGATCTTTTAACATTGATTTGTTAATAATATCTTAGAATTATCGTCGTTGCGGGAGTTAACTTACTCATTTTCTTTTATATGTTTTGTTACATAAGCCATGGTTGTTGTATCGTATTCATATCCAGAATGATATCCAGTCCTTAAACATCATTTTTAAATCATCAAATGATAATTATACTTGAATGGATATGATGGAGAATGAATCTCATCGCGTTCGTGGAGACGGTAGTCCATACGTACGCACGAGCGACAATATCATTATTCTGATATTAAAATAATATATAAATGGATGGTATATCATATATACAGAATCATTAACATGTTATATTTATTATTTACATGAGTTACACATCATTATTATACCCATCCAAATAATATTATATTGAATAACAATTACACCACGACGTGGAGACGGTAAGCCGTACGTACGCACGTATGGTGACATGTTATTCAAAGGGTGGATAGAATACTGAATATGATTGTACCATATTTATAATAACATCACAGTATATGTGATATACTGGAGTTATTATTTTAGAATGGTAAGAACAAAGGAAGAAGAAGTGGAAAAAGAAATGAACTTGGAGAAGGGTGGTGAAATCATTACCTCTTCTTCGGGTTCTTCCTTTTGATTTGATCAAAAGGGATCATTAGGTTGGCTTTCTGATCAAACTAAGGCATCTAGGTTGTAGTGAGGGATGTTGGGAGAGTATTTGGGCAGAGTTTGGCCGAGCCAAAAGGCTTTGAAGGTGTGAAGAAATGAGAAGGTGGAGTGCCCTTTTATAAGAGGGGTGAGGGGCACCTTTGGAAAAGTTAGAAATATTAATTTATAATAAATTTATATTCGGTTTCTAAAGGCTCAAAAGTTGATTATTCAAAGGTTAAGGTGGGGATAGGTCGAAAACTACTCAACCAATAGAATTTAGACAGGTTTGGGTACTTATATTAACCTTATCTTTAAGTATTAACTTTAAGTTAATTAGTTTCACTTTTACAATGTCTCTTTGTATTTTTATATAATATGGTTAATAAACTTACTATATACATCCAAGAGACCCCCAAGTGGTCCATTAATGACGAACCTATCCTTATATAAGTCTCTTGGCCGAACCTTAGATTTTTAGGAATTTAATATCAATTAATAATATAATATTTGTTTTAAAAACTCTTTTACGTCAATTTTGACACTATTCAATAGCTGATTTTTGTGAAACTCATAACAGCTTTATTACTTATAAAAAAGTCAATTAAATCAATCCTAATATATCATATTGTCCTATAAAATTAGTTTAATTCATTAAAAAGTTCATATTATATTTTTTTGGGTATATATAATATCAATTATTTTAATTTTTCACTATTATAGTAATTACTGCATCATCATTGTGTCATAAATAAAATAAATTATATAATGTCTAAAAATTATAAATAAAATATCATTATGTTGGAAATCTTTTTATCTTTCTAATGAATATTTATAATATAAAATCAAACTTATATAACCCTATGTAACAATTGTTTTTCTAAAAGATATATGCGTGTGTCATTTTTGTATTCATTTGGACTTAATTAAAATAAAGTGTCATTATCACTTACAAGTGGATCCATGGGGTCCCAAAATTGACACAAAGATGCCCATGGTCGACCATGTATCAAAAAATAGGGTTAAGACACGTTTTAGGGTAATTTAGTATTATTATAATATTATTTTTTAACCCTTATTTACCGGATTTACCCTTAACCATGGTAAATAAAATATTTACCGCAGTAATTATTCAAAATGTCTAAAAATAAAAGTTACCTATTTACACAATTTGAAAATCCTGATTCCGAATATGGAATCCATTTTCCTAAATTCAAAACACAGAAGTGGCAGAAATTAATTTAAAATTAATTCCCGCTGTCAAAACAAAAAGCGTGTTTTTAAGAGATAATAACTATCAAAAGATTGACACTTGTTTATGTTCAGTTTAATTGTAAAATTATGTCCAATGACGAACATTATATTAAATAGTAAAAATATATTCTAAATATACTTTAAAACCACTCAAATTCATAATTTATCACTATTAATTATTTTGATTAAAAATGTTGTTTTTAATTAAAATTTAGTAATTTTCACTATTCATCAAAATATGAAAGTTATCCGAAAAGTACCAAAATTTCACCTTAGGCTAAATTTGATATTCCGAATCCAAAAATGAAGTCCATTTTAAAATATAAAATATATATAACTTCAAAAAGTAGGTATTACTATTCATAACAGCTAGTTTGATTGGTTACTGTGTGTTAGAACTCGAAGTTGCGTACAACACACGCTACTGTTTTATTCAAAGGAAAGCGTACCGTGGAAGCTTGGGATGTTTCATTTTAAATTTTTTGATGTATCCATTTAGTCAAAAAGTTTAAAATATTTTATTTAAAAAGGTTTCACTATCAAAAGTTGATAAAAGTGCAATACTGAAAATGAATCTGTTCTTGCATTATGACTAAGAAACTCATAATATGGATTCTAAAATTATAAGGATTATATAAAGTTTAAAATTTAGTTAATACTATTCATGACCTCTTTTAATGGATTTTTTTGGTAAGTCATGGTGCAATTGAACTCAGTGTTGCGTGTAGTGCAAGTTATTGAATTATTTTGAAGAAATAACACACTATGAAATCTTGGGGTGTTACATTCTCCCCTCCTTCAATAAATTGCTTTCTCGCAATTTGAAATTGTTCATCAAAAATAAAAGGTTGAAAGTAGAAAATATATTTGTGGGAAAACCCACATCGGAAATTGGGTTACTAAAATTTAGACTTAATATGAGGAAAAGAGAAATTAAAGGGTCACCACCAAATTATGATCTCGATTAGGAGAACATTGGTGGAAATTAGAGACATATAATCGGAGGAAAAACGTAAATATTTATAGGTAGTGATTGAGGTCATCAATCATAAACATGTGTATAATTGAGGTCCTTAAATTCATCAATCTATGATGATTTGAAATACCATCGGTTCAACAAAACATAGGGTATTAGGATAACACATTTTTGACGTTTCAAAATATCTTAGTTGAAATCCCACATCGAAAAATGAATTAATGAGGCCTCTATTTAAAATAAAGAGTGGAATGTATGAAGATTACCGAAAATAACACATACTAGGGTTCCATGTAGGAAAATATGGATATGGAAGAGAAATCTAACCATCAATTATCTGATGGAGAGTGGTAGAGAACATGGCCATGAAAAGGCTAACAATCCCAAAGCCATAAATTAGTGATGATTTAAGGTACCATCTAGGACAACATTTTTGTTCTAAGTTGCTTTTCTTAATATTGAGGAATTTATTTATGAGATTGGCTAAGATCATAAGGAGATATACTTACTTTATAATTAGAGTTTTGTCCATTAATAAATTTCTACCATAAACTCATCTTTCACTCGTAAAAAAAATTATATTTATACTATTCGTACAGGGTTCCAAAATAAACAAATTTATAATTCATCTACCAGATCTTTTAAAAAAACTAAATTATTTAATCCAGGACATCTCTTGGGCCAGTGGTAGGTGATACACCCTTGTCGCCCTTCGGTTGCGGGTTCAAGTCTCGCAGCCTTGCCAGACGCGACGGGTTGCCGCCCGACCTCCGGGTTGTCCTTTTATTGAAATCCAAAATAATCCAAACTAGAACTATCCAAAATAATTCTATCCAAACTCACAGTCCAACATTTATAAGGAAGGTAAACATAATATAGATCCTTTTTACCCCGTAATAGCATATGAATACCTTCATCATGTATTACCATATTCCTTATTGATTACATTCATGCTCCCTTATTCCATATAGAATGCTGGATATACTTCATTAATCCAAGAAATGTTTTAAACCCCAACAATGATGGAATATACAAATCATTAATTAGTTCCAAGGTAGTCATGAATATCCAATATAATTTATCCAAAATAATCACATATTATTCCAAAATCACTACCTCAGTATCAGAACTATATTATGATTTATCATTCTCTCAACCATATATTTTCCAAAAATTTAACCTTCTATTGAGTCACTTTTCTTTGTTCCACACAATCTCAAGTCCTTAATGAAATAGTACTGCAGTACAATCCTTATATACTCCATAATTATTATAACAAGTAAATTGTTGATACAACACTCAATTGACATAATCAACATAAGAACTCTAATCATTCCTCTTCATCTGTGGTAGTATCATAACTTGATTATTATCCAATAGCATCATTTGCGGCATAGTCTGATGACTGGGACATAGGTTCGCGTAGTGTCCAAACTCCTTGCAAATGAAGCATTGTACATTTAAAACCATTTTCTTACCCTTGCAGTCACGTACTTTGTGCCCTTTTCCTCCACACTTGTAACAAACTCCCTTTCCTTTCAGGCAAGTTCCAGGGTGTTTCTTTCCACAGTTACCACATATGGGAAAATTCTTATTTTCCCTCTTACTTTTATCCATCTTTCTCTCTTCCATCCTTTTCTTCTCTTGCTTCCCTTCAAAGCCATAGGACTCAGTAAACTCTTTACTTATCTTATCAACACATGATATTATTTCTTCATATGATGATAATACATGGGAGACTATTTCTCTTATAAATTCTAGCTTAAGACCATGAAAGATATGATCATTCCTTCTCTTTGGATCATGTTCATTTCTAGAGTTCTCATTCCTTCTACTGGGCACCATTTCTAAACAATGGCATAAACTAGATCAGTTTATGAATCAAAATACATAATCCCATACTTATAAAACACTTAACATAAATTGAACTATTTATGGATATAATCCATAATCATAAGAATGTTTTCTTTGAGGAAGTATATACTCATAATCCATTCAAAATGATTTGTAAAGAAAATGAGAGTTATCCTAAGCATATCCCCCGGGAGTGTCGTAACCAAGAGTGCAGCAAGGCCCGTTGTCGTGCACCAGTTCCCGTTCGAGTCTAGCTCAAAGCGGTGTTTTCGGGTTTTACCCCTAGGTACATCTGTGCCAGAGCCGCCTCTACCTGCTCGTATCCAGACAGGGATGTATTGCTCGGAAAACTCACAAAATCTCTACAATACCAAAATTCTAGGAAGTTCTTCTATACTAATCCTCAAAATTCATCTTAGGTCTACGTGCTCTAATCAGAGTTTATCTAAATCTAGTTTCCAAGGTTTGTACTAAACTTCCTTTGATACCAACTGTAACGCCTCGACCCCAGCTACCCAGAGTCGGTGCATTACTTCGTAACATTGGAATGATCACAAGAAAGATCAAATCCCGAAAGACCGATTGGTTTAGTATCCTTGGAAACACTAGATATAATCATAAGGTTTTACATTACATTTCAAAGTGAAAAACTACTACAACAACAAAGTCTTCATATCCACACTATTAACCCCTCATAATATCCCTGCAAGTCATTCATAATTTACTTCTTCACTACCTGGGAAAAATAAAACATAGAAAAGGGGTGAGCTCAAATGCCCAGTAAGGATAACAATATAGCGGAACATTCAAAATAAGCATAAACATTTAAGGCAATGAATTACTAAAACAAAAGCCTTTTAAAATTGAACATCAACATAGTATGGAAAAAGTAAAATGAAATAATGCCATTTACTTATTCACATGGATATTCTACTAATCGAATAATCACATGCAATATCAATAACCACTTTCATAATGTTGGAATGCATAATGCCAGACTATCATAACCACATATTCAAGGCCTCGTGCCAAGACTACAAATAAGATTTTGTCAAAGCCTTGTGCCAAGACACTAGTTTGTCTCATGAGACCTACCGATGCATCGAGGAGCTATAGCGGGCTCCACCCGTCACTTATTAAGTCCAATGCATTCCCATATGAAAAGGATTAAACATAACATAAACATTCGTATTAAAACTAGCATACAAAATGTCAATAATTTCACCATAAACTATGAATGGTATAAAAATAGCACATCCACAGTCAAACATATCACAAAACCTTCAATACAATATAGAAGTTTTGTATCATAATGAATCAACGTCAAATAAGAGTAAAATCTATAAAAGGATGTTGACATAGATGAAATCAAAACTATTTGAGAGAAATATCTCTTTTTTTGAAATCATTTAAAAGTCACACATTTATAAAGGTAGTAATTACAAAGAGAATTCTAAATAAATGTGTCCCATACCACTTTGAAACTTTTGAAAGGAATTAACATTTTAAAAACATTCATGTCTATATAAATAAATCCTTAAAAACCATTTTGAAGACATGGACATTAATTAAAAATATTTAGAAAGATAAATCTTTAAAACATTTAAAATTGTGATTTTGATAAAGAGTACCCTTCCAAAATACCTAAAATATTCATTTTGAAATAATTTAAAAGTCACGTAATTATAAAATAAAACATTTACTTTGAAAATATCCTTGTAAGATTGTAAGGGAAACTTTTAAAATTTTATAACGGCGGTAAATAGCCGCAGCCGCCGTATAAGTTAAATGAACATTCTTACCTTAATTTTGTCGAAAAGGTTAAAAATCACCTTGTTTGGAAAACGATGGAAAGATTCCTTTATAAACCTCTTATAAAAAGTCAAACAAGGGTATAAATGACTTTAATCTATATTCTTGTAAATATTAAAAATGTTTTGAAATACATTTCGAAGAAACATGGATGTGGATGATAAAGAAATCCCAGTAGATTATTACGTATAAACAACCTCGGATAATGAAGAGATTGTGAAATAACCCTTACCTTGTACTTTTCCTTGGTTGGGGTAGGTTAACCTCCTGTATAATGGTGAAATAGTTGTTATTAAATTATACAAGAATCATATATATTAATATGATATCATATATGATCTTTTAACATTGATTTGTTAATAATATCTTAGAATTATCGTCGTTGCGGGAGTTAACTTACTCATTTTCTTTTATATGTTTTGTTACATAAGCCATGGTTGTTGTATCTTATTCATATCCAGAATGATATCCAGTCCTTAAACATCATTTTTAAATCATCAAATGATAATTATACTTGAATGGATATGATGGAGAATGAATCTCATCGCGTTCGTGGAGACGGTAGTCCGTACGTACGCACGAGCGACAATATCATTCTTTTGATATTAAAATAATATATAAATGGATGGTATATCATATATACAGAATCATTAACATGTTATATTTATTATTTACATGAGTTACACATCATTATTATACCCATCCAAATAATATTATATTGAATAACAATTACACCACGACGTGGAGACGGTAAGCCGTACGGATGCACGTATGGTGACATGTTATTCAAAGGGTGGATAGAATACTGAATATGATTGTACCATATTTATAATAAAATCACAGTATATGTGATATACTGGAGTTATTATTTTAGAATGGTAAGAACAAAGGAAGAAGAAGTGGAAGAAGAAATGAACTTGGAGAAGGGTGGTGAAATCATTACCTCTTCTTCGGGTTCTTCCTTTTGATTTGATCAAAAGGGCTCCTTAGGTTGGCTTTCTGATCAAACTAAGGCCTCTAGGTTGTAGTTAGGGATGTTGGGAGAGTATTTGGGCAGAGTTTGGCCGAGCCAAAAGGCTTTGAAGGTGTGAAGAAATGAGAAGGAGGAGTGCCCTTTTATAAGAGGGGTGAGGGGCACCTTTGGAAAAGTTAGAAATATTAATTTATAATAAATTCATATTCGGTTTATAAAGGCTCCAAAGTTGATTATTCAAAGGTTAAGGTGGGGATAGGTCGAAAACTACTCAACCAATAGAATTTAGACAGGTTTGGGTACTTATATTAACCTTATCATAAGTATTAACTCTAAGTTAATTAGTTTCACTTTTACAATGTCTCTTTGTATTTTTATATAATATGGTTAATAAACTTACTATATACATCCAATAGACCCCCAAGTGGTCCATTAATGATGAACCTATCCTTATATAAGTCTCTTGGCCGATCCTTAGATTTTTAGGAATTTAATATCAATTAATAATATAATATTTGTTTTAAAAACTCTTTTATGTCAATTTTGACACTATTCAATAGTTGATTTTTGTGAAACTCATAACAGATTTATTACTTCGAACAAAGTCAATTAAATCAATCCTAATATATCATATTATCCTATAAAATTAGTTTAATTCATTAAAAGTTTCATATTATATTGTTTTGGGTATTTATAATATCAATTATTTTAATTTTTCACTATTATAGTAATTACTGCATCATCATTGTGTCATAAATAAAATAAACTATTTAATGTCTAAAAATTATAAATAAAATATAATTATGTTGGAAATCGTTTTATCTTTCTAATGAATATTTATAATAAAAAATCCAACTTATATAACCCTATGTAACAATTGTTTTTCTAAAAGATATATGCTTGTGTCATTTTTGTATTCATTTTGACTTAATTAAAATAAAGTGTCATTATCACTTACAAGTGGATCCATGGGGTCCCAAAATTGACACAAAGATGCCCATGGTCGATCATGTATCAACCAATAGGGTTAAGACACGTTTTAGGGTAATTTAGTATTATTATAATATTATTTTTTAAAACTTATTTACCGGATTTACCCTTAACCATGGTAAATAAAATATTTACCGCAGTAATTATTCAAAATGTCTAAAAATAAAAGTTACCTATTTACACAATTTGAACATCCTGATTCCGAATATGGAATCCATTTTCCTAAATTCAAAACACAGAAGTGGCAGAAATTAATTTAAAATTAATTCCCGCTGTCAAAACAAAAAGCGTGTTTTTAAGAGATAATAACTATCAAAAGATTGACACTTGTTTATGTTCGGTTTAATTGTAAAATTATGTCCAATGACCAACATTATATTAAATAGTAAAAATATATTCTAAATATACTTTAAAACCACTCAAATTCATAATTTATCACTATTAATTATTTTGATTAAAAAAGTTGTTTTTAATTAAAATTTAGTAATTTTCACTATTCATCAAAATATGAAAGTTATCCGAAAAGTACCAAAATTTCACCTTAGGCTAAATTTGATATTCCGAATCCAAAAATGAAGTCCATTTTAAAATATAAAATATATATAACTTCAAAAAGTAGGTATTACTATTCATAACAGCTAGTTTGATTGGTTACGGTGTGTTAGAACTCGAAGTTGCGTACAACACACGCTACTGTTTTATTCAAAGGAAAGCGTACCGTGGAAGCTTGGGATGTTTCATTTTAAATTTTTTGATGTCTCCATTTAGTCAAAAAGTTTAAAATATTGTATTTAAAAAGGTTTCACTATCAAAAGTTGATAAAAGTGCAATACTGAAAATGAATCTGTTCTTGCATTATGACTAAGAAACTCATAATATGGATTCTAAAATTATAAGGATTATATAATGTTTAAAATTTAGTTAATACTATTCATGACCTCTTTTAATGGATTTTTTTTTTGGCAAGTCATGGTGCAATTGAACTCAGTGTTGCGTGTAGTGCAAGTTATTGAATTATTTTGAAGAAATAACACACTATGAAATCTTGGGGTGTTACATTCTCCCCTCCTTCAATAAATTGCGTCCTCGCAATTTGAAATTGTTCTTCAAAAATAAAAGGTTGAAAGTAGAAAATATATTTGTGGGAAAACCCACATCGGAAATTGGGTTACTAAAATTTAGTCTTAATATGAGGAAAAGAGAAATCAAAGGGTCACCACCAAATTATGATCTCGATTAGGAGAACATTGGTGGAAATTAGAGACATATAATCGGAGGAAAAGCGTAAATATTTATAGGTAGTGATTGAGGTCATCAATCACAAACAAGTGTATAATTGAGGTCCTTAAATTCATCAATCTATGATGATTTGAAATACCATCGGTTCAACAAAACATAGGGTATTAGGATAACACATTTTTGACTTTTCAAAATATCTTAGTTGAAATCCCACATCGAAAAATGAATTAATGAGGCCTCTATTTAAAATAAAGAGTGGAAAGTATGAAGATTACCGAAAATAACACATACTAGGGTTCCATGTAGGAAAATATGGATATGGAAGAGAAATCTAACCATTAATTATCTGATGGAGAGTGGTAGAGAACATGGCTATGAAAAGGCTAACAATCCCAAAGCCATAAATTAATGATGATTTAAGGTACCATCTAGGACAACATTTTTGTTCTAAGTTGCTTTTCTTAATATTGAGGAATTTATTTATGAGATTGGCTAAGATCATAAGGAGATATAATTACTTTATAATTAGAGTTTTGTCCATTAATAAATTTCTACCATAAACTCAACTTTCACTCGTAAAAAAAATTATATTTATACTATTCGTACAGGGTTACAAAATAAACAAATTTATAATTCATCTACCAGATCTTTTAAAAAAACTACATTATTTAATCCAGGACATCTCTTGGGCCCGTGGTAGGTGATACACCCTTGTCGCCCTTCGGTTGCGGGTTCAAGTCTCGCAGCCTTGCCAGACGCGACGGGTTGCCGCCCGACCTCCGGGTTGTCCTTTTATGGAAATCCAAAATAATCCAAACTAGAACTATCCAAAATAATTCTATCCAAACTCACAGTCCAACATTTATAAGGAAGGTAAACATAATATAGATCCTTTTTACCCCGTAATAGCATATGAATACCTTCATCATGTATTACCATATTCCTTATTGATTACATTCATGCTCCCTTATTCCATATAGAATGCTAGATATACTTCATTAATCCAAGAAATGTTTTAAACCCCAACAATGATGGAATATACAAATCATTAATTAGTTCCAAGGTAGTCATGAATATCCAATATAATTTATCCAAAATAATCACATATTATTCCAAAATCACTACCTCAGTATCAGAACTATATTATGATTTATCATTCTCTCAACCATATATTTTCCAAAAATTTAACCTTCTATTGAGTCACTTTTCATTGTTCCACACAATCTCAAGTCCTTAATGAAATAGTACTGCAGTACAATCCTTATATACTCCATAATTATTATAACAAGTACATTGTTGATACAACACTCAATTGACATAATCAACATAAGAACTCTAATCATTCCTCTTCATCTGTGGTAGTATCATAACTTGATTATTATCCAATAGCATCATTTGCGGCATAGTCTGATGACTGGGACATAGGTTCGCGTAGTGTCCAAACTCCTTGCAAATGAAGCATTGTACATTTAAAACCATTTTCTTACCCTTGCAGTCACGTACTTTGTGCCCTTTTCCTCCACACTTATAACAAAATCCCTTTCCTTTCAGGCAAGTTCCAGGGTGTTTCTTTTCACAGTTACCACATATGGGAAAATTCTTATTTTCCCTCTTACTTTTATCCATCTTTCTCTCTTCCATCCTTTTCTTCTCTTGCTTCCCTTCAAAGCCATAGGACTCAGTAAACTCTTTACTTATCTTATCAACACATGATATTATTTCTTCATATGATGATAATACATGGGAGACTATTTCTCTTATAAATTCTTGCTTAAGACCATGAAAGATATGATCCTTCCTTCTCTTTGGATCATGTGCATTTCTAGAGTTCTCATTCCTTCTACTGGGCGCCATTTCTAAAGAATGGCATAAACTAGATCAGTTTATGAATCAAAATACATAATCCCATACTTATAAAACACTTAACATAAATTGAACTATTTATGGATATAATCCATAATCATAAGAATGTTTTCTTTGAGGAAGTATATACTCATAATCCCTTCAAAATGATTTGTAAAGAAAATGAGAGTTATCCTAAGCATATCCCCCGGGAGTGTCGTAACCAAGAGTGCAGCAAGGCCCGTTGTCGTGCACCAGTTCCCGTTCGAGTCTAGCTCAAAGCGGTGTTTTCGGGTTTTACCCCTAGGTACATCTGTGCCAGAGCCGCCTCTACCTGCTCGTATCCAGACAGGGATGTATTGCTCGGAAAACTCACAAAATCTCTACAATACCAAAATTCTAGGAAGTTCTTCTATACTAATCCTCAAAGTTCATCTTAGGTCTACGTGCTCTAATCAGAGTTTATCTAAATCTAGTTTCCAAGGTTTGTACTAAACTTCCTTTGATACCAACTGTAACGCCCCGACCCCAGCTACCCAGAGTCGGTGCATTACTTTGTAACATTGGAATGATCACAAGAAAGATCAAATCCCGAAAGACCGATTGGTTTAGTAGCCTTGGAAACACTAGATATAATCATAAGGTTTTACATTACATTTCAAAGTGAAAAACTACAACAACAACAAAGTCTTCATATCCACACTATTAACCCCTCATAATATCCCTGCAAGTCATTCATAATTTACTTCTTCACTACCTGGGAAAAATAAAACATAGAAAAGGGGTGAGCTTAAATGCCCAGTAAGGATAACAATATAGCGGAACATTCAAAATAAGAATAAACATTTAAGGCAATGAATTACTAAAAAAAAGCCTTTTAAAATTGAAAATAAACATAGTATGGCAAAAGTAAAATGAAATAATGCCATTTACTTATTCATATGGATATTCTACTAATCGAATAATCACATGCAATATCAATAACCACTTTCATAATGTTGGAATGAATAATTCCAGACTATCATAACCACATAGTCAAGGCCTCGTGCCAAGACTACAAATAAGATTTTGTCAAGGCCTTGTGCCAAGACACTAGTTTGTCTCATGAGACCTACCGATGCATCGAGGAGCTATAGTGGGCTCCACCCGTCACTTATTAAGTCCAATGCATTCCCATATGAAAAGGTTTAAACATAACATAAACATTCGTATTAAAACTAGCATACGAAATGTCAATAATTTCACCATAAACTATGAATGGTATAAAAATAGCACATCCACAGTCAAACATATCAAAAAACCTTCAATACAATATAGAAGTTTTGTATCATAATAAATCAACTTCAAATAAGAGTAAAATCCATAAAAGGATGTTGACATAGATGAAATCAAAACTATTTGAGAGAAATATCTCTTTTTTTGAAATCATTTAACAGTCACACATTTATAAAGGAAGTAATTACAAAGAGAATTTTAAATAAATGTGTCCCATACCACTTTGAAACTTTTGAAAGGAATTAACATTTTAAAAACATTCATGTCTATATAAATAAATCCGTAAAAACCATTTTGAAGACATGGACATTAATTAAAAATATTTAGAAAGATAAATCTTTAAAACATTTAAAATTCTGATTTTGATAAAGAGTACCCTTCCAAAATTCCTAAAATATTAATTTTGAAATAATTTAAAAGTCACATAATTATAAAATAAAACATTTACTTTGAAAATATCCTTGTAAGATTGTAAGGGAAGCTTTTAAAATTTTATAACGGCGGTAAATAGCCGCAACCGCCGTATAAGTTAAAAGAACATTCTTACCTTAATTTTGTCGAAAAGGTTAAAAATCACCTTGTTTGGAAAACGATGGAAAGATTCCTTTATAAACCTCTTATAAAAAGTCAAACAATGGTATAAATGACTTTAACCCATATTCTTGTAAATAGTAAAAATGTTTTGAAATACATTTCGAAGAAACATGGATGTGGATGATAAAGAAATCCCAGTAGATTATTACGTATAAACAACCTCGGATAATGAAGAGATTGTGAAATAACCCTTACCTTGTACTTTTCCTTGGTTGGGGTAGGTTAACCTCCTGTATAATGGTGAAATAGTTGTTATTAAATTATTCAAGAATCATATATATTAATATGATATCATATATGATCTTTTAACATTGATTTGTTAATAATATCTTAGAATTATCGTCGTTGCGGGAGTTAACTTACTCATTTTCTTTTATATGTTTTGTTACATAAGCCATGGTTGTTGTATCTTATTCATATCCAGAATGATATCCAGTCCTTAAACATAATTTTTAAATCATCAAATGATAATTATACTTGAATGGATATGATGGAGAATGAATCTCATCGCGTTCGTGGAGACGGTAGTCCGTACGTACGCACGAGCGACAATATCATTATTTTGATATTAAAATAATATATAAATGGATGGTATATCATATATACAGAATCATTAACATGTTATATTTATTATTTACATGAGTTACACATCATTATTATACCCATCCAAATAATATTATATTGAATAACAATTACACCACGACGTGGAGACGGTAAGCCGTATGTACGCACGTATGGTGACATGTTATTCAAAGGGTGGATAGAATACTGAATATGATTGTACCATATTTATAATAACATCACAGTATATGTGATATACTGGAGTTATTATTTTAGAATGGTAAGAACAAAGGAAGAAGAAGTGGAAGAAGAAATGAACTTGGAGAAGGGTGGTGAAATCATTACCTCTTCTTCGGGTTCTTCCTTTTGATTTGATCAAAAGGGCTTCTTAGGTTGGCTTTCTGATCAAACTAAATCCTCTAGGTTGTAGTAAGGGATGTTGGGAGAGTATTTGGGCAGAGTTTGGCCGAGCCAAAAGGCTTTGAAGGTGTGAAGAAATGAGAAGGAGGAGTGCCCTTTTATCAGAGGGGTGAGGGGAACCTTTGGAAAAGTTAGAAATATTAATTTATAATAAATTCATATTCGGTTTCTAAAGGCTCCAAAGTTAATTATTCAAAGGTTAAGGTGGGGATAGGTCGAAAACTACTCAACCAATAGAATTTAGACAGGTTTGGGTACTTATATTAACCTTATCTTTAAGTATTAACTCTAAGTTAATTAGTTTCACTTTTACAATGTCTCTTTGTATTTTTATATAATATGGTTAATAAACTTACTATATACATTCAAGAGACCACCAAGTGGTCCATTAATGATTAACCTATCCTTATATAAGTCTCTTTGCCGAACCTTATATTTTTAGGAATTTAATATCAATTAATAATATAATATTTGTTTTAAAAACTCTTTTATGTCAATTTTGACACTATTCAATAGTTGATTTTTGTGAAACTCATAACAGATTTATTACTTCGAACAAAGTCAATTAAATCAATACTAATATATCATATTATCCTAGAAAATTATTTTAATTCATTAAAAGTTTCATATTATATTTTTTTGGGTATTTATAATATCAATTATTTTAATTTTTCACTATTATAGTAATTACTGCATCATCATTGTGTCCTAAATAAAATAAATTATTTAATGTCTAAAAATTATAAATAAAATATCATTATTTTGGAAATCGTTTTATCTTTCTAATGAATATTTATAATATAAAATCCAACTTATATAACCCTATGTAACAATTGTTTTTCTAAAAGATATATACTTGTGTCATTTTTGTATTCATTTTGACTTAATTAAAATAAACTGTCATTATCACTTACAAGTGGATCCATGGGGTCCCAAAATTGACAAAAAGATGCCCATGGTCGACCATGTATCAACAAATAGGGTTAAGACACGTTTTAGGGTAATTTAGTATTATTATAATATTATTTTTTAACCCTTATTTACCGGATTTACCCTTAACCATGGTAAATAAAATATTTACCGCAGTAATTATTCAAAATGTCTAAAAATAAAAGTTACCTATTTACATAATTTGAAAATCCTGATTCCGAATATGGAATCCATTTTCCTAAATTCAAAACACAGAAGTGGCAGAAATTAATTTAAAATTAATTCCCGCTGTCAAAACAAAAAGCGTGTTTTTAAGAGATAATAACTATCAAAAGATTGACACTTGTTTATGTTCAGTTTAATTGTAAAATTATGTCCAATGACCAACATTATATTAAATAGTAAAAATATATTCTAAATATACTTTAAAACCACTCAAATTCATAATTTATTACTATTAATTATTTTGATTAAAAAAGTTGTTTTTAATTAAAATTTAGTAATTTTCACTATTCATCAAAATATGAAAGTTATCCGAAAAGTACCAAAATTTCACCTTAGGCTAAATTTGATATTCCGAATCCAAAAATGAAGTCCATTTTAAAATATAAAATATATATAACTTCAAAAAGTAGGTATTACTATTCATAACAGCTAGTTTGATTGGTTACGGTGTGTTAGAACTCGAAGTTGCGTACAACACACGCTACTGTTTTATTCAAAGGAAAGCGTACCGTGGAAGCTTGGGATGTTTCATTTTAAATTTTTTGATGTCTCCATTTAGTCAAAAAGTTTAAAATATTGTATTTAAAAAGGTTTCACTATCAAAAGTTGATAAAAGTGCAATACTGAAAATGAATCTGTTCTTGCATTATGACTAAGAAACTCATAATATTGATTCTAAAATTATAAGGATTATATAAAGTTTAAAATTTAGTTAATACTATTCATGACCTCTTTTAATGGCTTTTTTTTTGGTAAGTCATGGTGCAATTGAACTCAGTGTTGCGTGTAGTGCAAGTTATTGAATTATTTTGAAGAAATAACACACTATGAAATCTTGGGGTGTTACAATGGTGAAACAAAAGATAATAATGGATGATCTCCAAGGAACAGTAATGGAAAACAAGGGGATATCAATATAACAAAATCATAAGGGTTTGGAAACATGATAATAACCTCTAAAAACCATACCATGCATGTAATAAATCATAAACATGATTCATAGAAAAAAATTATAGTTCAGAAGAAAAATGAAAGAAAGAATAAAATGACATAATACATGAGGGAATAATATCAGAATAATATATTTATTTATGTCATTCACATAATATTACAATATTTAGATCATTTTCAAATAGAGAAAGTTTCAATCATTATATTCAGGACATAAAATACGGACCTCATGTATTATTATAGATTGAATGATGGTCTACACATAACATTATGGACATGAAATCAGGTCCCCACAAAAACATAAAAACATGAAATAAATTCCATGCACAACCTTATCAAATTTGAAGCAGGTCCACACACAAAAATTTTGAACATGAAATGAAGTTCATGCATTACATAATTAACTCTTGAGTTATCCATTATTACCAAATTCATTAGAGTTAGATATATATAACATTCATTGCATAATAAACAAATTTTCCCCTAGAATATCATAAAAAAATCATCATATTATAACCCTCTAAAATGAAATGTTTTTCACAAACATTTCATTGTAGTGTAACCCTTGGAAAGAAACAAGATTCGTAAACATCTATTAATCATAATAATAAACCATTAAATTATAGAATAAAAATTTTACCATAGGATAATATCACAATTTAATCATTATAACATCAAATAATTTAAATGTATATGCAAACTCATTTTGAAACATCTCCTGGAACATTTATTGAGTAAAATATATTTTCCAATATAAAAAAAACATAAACTAAATATAAATGATACACTATAAGAATAATTTTATTTTAAAATGAATTTGGAAATATATAAATTAATATATAAATAAATTATTATTGATTATATAAGGTAATTATTTTCATCTGGTACACATTAAAACAATATTCCTTTCTAATTTTCCGTAAAAATTCAAATTCACCTCATTCGAAAATTACATGATGATTCATTTTTAAACATTTTTATGAACTGAAATATGCATAAAAATGAAATTTAAAAAATATTTAGAAAATATATAAAATGAAATAATTTTTTAGAAAAACAGGAAATTTAATTTTATGATTTTTACTAAGAGAGAAATAATGTCTACATATGATTCAAAACATATTCCTGATCTCTTGACTAATTTTAGTTAGGAAATGAATGGAAAACATTAATTTAAAAAAAAAATAATCATAAGAGAATAAAATTAATGGGTTTCTTGAGGGATATACTACAATATTTCATCATAATGAGAATAAAAGTTAATAATCTACATAAAAATGATATTTTAATCTAATAAATTTATCACTTTGGTAATAATTGATTCATAAGCCCAATGACAGAATATCATGGAATCCAATATTAGATACCAAGAGTACAAATAAATTCATTATATAACTATTTAAATTGGTAGTATATACTACTCTTAATATAAGAATGGTTCATAACTAAAATTATGTCCTAAAGAGTTCAATTTTAGATAAAAATACATTACCTTATGTCTTGACTTCCACTGCAAAAAAATGGGGATATCTCAAAAGTACAATCCCATTGGTCTAGTATGTATAACCATTGATATTGTATATTATAATTATTCTTTAACCCATTGGAAATAGTTTTTTGGGTATCGACCTATACCAAAAGTGTATTTTAAACTAATGTCAAATTCCACTAGAATTACAATTATTACAATGTGTTCATAGAATAGTTTGTATAGGTATATTCCATTCATTTTTAAAACCATATTTATACACTTTACATAAATTTTCACCCAAAAGTACCCACAACATATACATTTATCTTTAAACATTAGAAATCCACCGTGGCCCAAATCTTAAAAACGCCATCAAACACTTTCACCTGAAATCACCAAAACCCAACAAATATCGATCTAATATACATCTTCCAAGAGGCTATTTAGTGTACTAAAAGTGATATATCAAAATTTAAACACCATATATATTTATACACATCCAATCATCAAACATCAATTTTCGTAAATATCAATAAAAATGTAATGTATTAGTCTCTTTCTCATCATAGACTATATCACCATAGCCATTATCATCATCACAATCATAATAATAATCATAATCATTAAAATCAATATCTTCCTCACCATAATCCTCATAATAATCCTCAGAATATCCATCACTATCTACATCACTGGGATCAACATCATACTAGTGCAACATATAACAAACAAATCACTAATATATATATATATAACTAGATACATCTCATAGTTCACCATATAACATATGTATCACTAGATAAATCTCATAGTTCACCATATATATAAATAGATGTGGTATTATCTATATGTGGGATGAATATAAGGATTCCATGAATTTCTTAAATTATTCGTTTGCCTTTTTATTTTGTTCATGACTATGGATTACCATTTATTCCATATTCACCCTTTGTATAACGATGTTCTTCCTCATCATGAGTTGCTTCTGAATTAGTGCATCATAAAATATCTCCTTAATTGGACCAATATCTCTTGGGTACATTAATCATCCCATGTTTATCGTGTACACTATCAGGGTACTCATTTCCTAGTTTCGGATTCAAATAATCCAATCAACAAAATTTGTCAAATTCTTCCTCATCAAGGGCCTCTAAAGAAAACTTATACAAATAAAAATGAAATATTTTAAGAAAAGTGATATATTAAAATTTTAAATTAATATAGAATAACTTACAATATGTTTTTTTGTATGCTCGTTTAATGTGATCCCATATTTCTTCTTTTGGATCAAGAAAAATATTTTTTTCATGAGTCAAATATCCTTCAATATTCAACACCACCCTCTATAATGACATTTAATTTAGAAAAAAATATTCAATAATACATTATTTTTTAATAAAATTTAATCATTCTATCCTATAATTAATTAAAAATTATTAAGAAAACCCAATTGAATTAAATTTCATGGAACTGCTTTTTATTATCCCCAACTATTAAAATCTACAAGCAATCTAACTAAAATACTGAGGGAGTAGATATAGAAATATATATACATAATACATTATATGTGAAAGGGCTAGATAATTAAATGAAATATATGAACAAGAATAACATTTCATTTTATATAAAATTTTTTAATTAGTTTAATTCACTATAAATCAATACATTTAATTTAATTAATTATTGATAATTTTGGGGATATTAACTATATTAGTATTTTAATAAAGAAAATTTGGGTAAAATATTTTAAACAACAAGATAATGGTTTGTATTTCATGAAGAATTACATAATTTTTTTGATAATGATGTATATGATGATTTTATAAGGCAAAGAGAATCATAAGCTGAATAGAATGGTTAACAGACACATGGGGCCCACAATTGGATTATATAAGATGTATAGAATGATGTAGTTTATTTTTCTAGTTGTTTTTTGGTTTCATAAAACATATTATCATTAGTAAATTATTTGATTACGTGGATACTCATATGATTATTCTTGTGGTAAATGTTAATATTTTTCATGAAGTTCTATGTTTTAGAATTTTTCTTAAAATCTGTGATAATGTTTTTCTAGAAATAAAGTTAATTTCCAGTAATTATTTCATGGAATGTAAATTTATTGATATAAGAATAATTTGATAATATTATTCCAAAATAATAGTATAATTGTGTTCTACTTTATGGGAAATTAATATAATTTTGGTATATATCGGTCATATACATTAAAAATATTAGGTGTGTATAATTAATATTAACATGAACATTAGGGTGTCGGACAATGTTTTGGTGAGTGTGATATAGGGGAAAAGTAAATATAAATATTGGCCTCACGTATGTCTCTTAACATTAATTTTTTCATATCCATATTTTTTCATTTTTTATATTTTTTTACCTGATTATACCATTTGTTTTACATTCATTAAAATGTTACTACAAGATTTATATGACTATAAATTTTTTATTACAAGGTATGTCATTTAACTCAGGGATTCCATTCATAAAAAATTCCAAAATTCATTAATTTATTAAATTTTCAAAAATATATTTTATAGTTATTTATTTTATAATTTATTGATATCTATATGGTTATCATCTCCAAAAATGGGACATCACAATTAAGGAAACTATCTCCAAAATACATGATGTGATTATAATTTACCATATTATAATAGGTGTTGTACCAAATGGGAAATGAGCCACGTGTTATTATATTTTCAATGGTATAATGATTTCTTCCCATTAATCATCATTAATGAGGAATTATTTTGTATAAAATTAGTGCAATATGATAAGGACTAAGAGGTGTTTATGTCATTCAAATCCAAATAACTATCAAAATTGAATCCTTTTTTCGTAATTTTCAATGGTTTTGAAATGAATTATTATATATAATAGTTTTACCCAGATCTACTGATTGGGAATATCCCCATGGTCAACCTAGTTAACATAATCTTCGTATATTGTTTTGACAAGGTTCCTCCACCTATAATCATTATTTATTAATATATTGATTACAATATTTTTATAAATATGGTAATAAATTTATAGAAGTAATTTTATTCTTAATGATATGTTTGGAAATAAACAGATTCATAACCGGATTGTTAAAACTGTGATATGTCTTGAATTAGTTTGATTATTAATGATAATATGGTTATATGATTCTACTTCTTTGATAGTTAAATTATCTAGAGAAGTTTATTTGGATATTTTTTTCATGGATGGTATTCTTGTTTTTTATTTTATCCATCATAGAAATCATTCTCAATCTAGGGCGATATTTGATGACCCATTTGAGATGATGTTCATTATAATATATATGGTGTTTTTTAAGATTCTAAGATGAAATTATGAAGTGTTTGGAAACAATTTGATACAATTTTTATATGTTGTTTAATATGGGGTGAGGATAAAAATATTTCCTGCTCTAGAGGTGTGTGTGATTTACACTGAATAATGTTTGAGTGGATATAGTGTAATTCCTCATCCATTCTATAGATTGTTCTTCTACACAATAGTGTATTTGAAATTGATTCTAAAAAGAATAATAAATAGTGTGAATAAGAATAAAAATATTTTTTTCAATAACTAAAAAATGTTATTTTTTTTGGAATTTTTATCTTATTTTCATGTTTGAATTAAATTTTCTACTGTTGGTGTTTGATATATTATGTGATTCACAGGTGTATTTTATTGGAAGTGTGTGTTAAAGAAAAATAAAAATATAGATTACTCATTATAAAAATTATATTGATTATTTTTTATTAGAAAATAAAGAAGTAGTGAATATATGGACCCCATGATTAGAAGAAGTGACCTATAAATACAGATGTTGAAGAAGACCAGGGAAAATTAGTACTATAATAACATTAATGGATTTCTAGTACCATTAATGGATATCTAATTGTAGAACAAACAAATAATTTTTCAAATTATGTTGAACGTGAATCCCTACAACCTAGTTTGGAGATTCATATACTATATATGATGATATTCCCTATATGTTTTTAGAAACATGTAAATCCTAGAAAGACATAGGATATATCCTATATATTTATTTTAATTGATGTACCTACAAAAAAATTGTTGTATTTTAGAGGAATGAGAATATTCCCTATATTTATTTACATTTATGATTATGAGTATATGCCACTGATCCATCCCTATGAGTGGATTTAATACCATGGAAGCATGTGATGAGGCTCGATTGTAGAATTATGAAAAAATATCATGGATTATTATTGGGGTTAAATTGAGGTTACCATGATTTTTCATTGTATTTATTCAATAAATACATTTATAATTATTAGGAATCATAGAATATTTATGATATGGATGATATCAAGTATGATAGTACTGTAAAATTGTGGATGTTGTTTCATGATACATGCATTAAGTGTCTGGTTTCATGAAGAATGATTTCTTATGATACTAAAATAGGTAATCACAATTAACCCAGTTGAAAATTTATATGATATTGAGGAATAAGAGAATAAATCACTAGAAACATGGACACATATTAACCAATTTGTTTAGATATATTGAAATATGTGAATGTGTGTATAAAATTATGATGATTAGTGGTCAAAAAAATCAATTGGATGCTGACAGGGTGAGAGGATATAAGGTCCCCGCCTTAAACCTTACTTAAAATTGAATTAAATGAATAATTCACATTGAGGATATATTCAGGATTAGAGTTTTAGAGAATTAGGACATAACTATTACATCTCAAAAGATTACAAAGTAGTCTCTTCTACAAAATTTCCATAAAATAAAAATTCTTAAAAAGAAACATGTCTAGATTCAAGTTTTAGGTAGCATGACTTTCCCTTGATCCCATCCTTGACCCTATTCCACGCTAAGTCCTGTGAAAAACATTTCAAAAACTTGGGATGAGCATAAGAAGCTCAGTAAGGGATACACAAAGGTTGAAAAATGTTAGTTTTTCAAAACAACAAGTAAACAATGAATACTTTATCAATGTAATACTTTTCACCTTCATGAAGTAGTAAAAACTCTTCACTGAAAAAAAGTATCATTACTTATATTCTTGTAACCAAAGTATTACCATAAAACCTATATAAAGAACACATAACATATATAAAGGTAACTTGGGACATAAACATACTTAAGTGGAATAACCATACGGTCGACTTCCACACATATCACTTAATGGAATAGCCATACAGCCAATTTCCATACATACTTAATGGAATAGCCATACGGCCGACTTCCATACCCAATGCATTGGAGGTTATAACGTAACCACCCGTCCTGGTATTCACGGCACCACCCGTCATATGGTTTATAACGTAACCACCCGTTAAAATGTCCAAGTACCAATATAAAATCATAAAACATAAATCCAATATAAAGGAATGATAACATTTCCACAATTCAATCACAATATATCATAAATATATTGACATAATAGAATCATTTTTCAAAACCATTTTCAATACCAAAATACATAAAAGAGTATATGGTATTTATTTTACTCTGAAAACATTACGGCTTGTTGAGATAGCCAAAGACCAAATAATACTCGCGGCGGCGGAAAAGGTCATCATCACCGCTTACGTAAAAAAAACACTCCTTTTTGTCGTTTAGTAAAATGCTTTGTAGAAAAAGAGTCCTTTTGTATAAAAGTAAAAGTCAAAGGGTTTATACACCGTATAAAAGAAAGTTGGGTATAAAACGAAATATGCCTCAATGAAAGGAGATTGAGACGAAGTCCCTTACAAAGATCATTTTTTTAAATAAAATAGATCTATTATTTATATTCACAATAATTACACATAAATAAAGTACAAATATAAGATAGGACATAATAATATCATGACGTAATTTTAAAGTAGGTGATTAACCCAATGAATGGAAATTGGGTGAAGAAGTTCCCTTACCTCAGGTCTGACTTGACTCGATCGTTCTTTAACGTCCTGAATAATAAACTTGAGTTAATTTATACTTGATTTCGAAACTTTTTAAAGTTCATTATTCCTTTTATATCACTTATTGTCATGTTATAAACATTATTTAACCATTTAAGTTAATAATGTTTGTTTTCTCAATATTTGGTTCTTAAGTCGAAAGTGGACTTCTTACAATTACATGTTGTTTGTGTGGTAAAAAGTTCTTTATATCCAGAATGGAATTCCCAATTTGGATATAATATGTATCATATATATCCAGCATATAAATGTATTTATAATATTACATAATCATTTAGAGGTAAGAAATGAAATGCACCGTTCATGGAGACGGTAAGCCGTACGTACGCATGAACGCTACTTTCATTTCTTTGTCATATTAATGGAATTAAAATTAAATGAGAGGTATTTATATTTTAATTCCAGAATTATATTCATCATTTAGATGTATCATTCATTATATATATCCATTATATACATATACTTTTAATAGTACATTACATTTGGGGATAAGAAATGAAATGCACCATTCATGGAGACGGTAAGCCGTACGTACGCATTAACGCTACTTTCATTTATATCTTATACTTTAATGGAAAGAAATAATAATGATATAGTGGTAAATAATAATTCTAGTATAACATCAAATATAATAACTTTAATTTCATGCTTTACACGTCCCACATATGGCATTAACGAATCACATCACTTTGAGGGGGCGGTAGTCCGCACTTCCTGAAATGAAGATATCGTGTTTACCCATAATGGAAACCATGAAGGTATATACCAAAAATGAAAAATACAGAAGCTTAAAGAAAACATAAACATATTATATATCATATATAAAAATAGTGACATCATAATGGCCACCTTTGAAGGTGTTAAATGAGTATTGAACAATCATCGTTTCGGGAGGCAGAATTTCACCATCCACGGAAACCGTATGTTCTTTAACCATTTGATGTAGTTGTGTGAGAGTGTATCTCGAATAAATATTATAACAACATCCTAGTATATTGAAGATACTGGTGTTGTTACAAAAGAAGTAAATCGATATAGTTTAGAGGGTTGGAGAAGCAAAATAAAACAAATGAACACGAGAGAATCAATTACCTTTAAAAGTGTAACTCATTTTGATTTGAGACTAAAGGTTTCCTTTGAAAGGATTCTGCGCAAAGGTAATCCTCTAGGATGAGGAGAAGGATGTGGAGAGAGTAATTGGGCAGGGGTTGGCCGTGCCAAAGGCTTGAGGAGTGTGTGAAATGTGGTAGAGGTGGGGGCCTTTTATAAGAGGAGAGGAGGGGTACTTTTGGAAAGTAAAGAAATATTACATTATTTGAAAATGTGTTTCGGTTTTAAAAGGTCCCACATTGACCAAATTCGTGGATAAGGTGATAAGGGTTCGAAATCCACTCATCCAATTGGTTTTGGACATGTGTAGTTCATAGATTTTACATTATCTCTCCATTTTATTTAAATAGTCAAATAATGATGTCATCGCTGCATCATTATTATGTCATAAATAATTTAATTTATTTAATGTCTAAAAATTATAAAAAAACTACTATGATGTAGGAAATCTTTTTAGATTTCCAATTTCTATTTATAATCAAAAATCTGATCTTTATAACCCCATGTAAGAATTGTTTTCGTAAAACATATTATGTTTGTGTCATTTTTACTTTTACATTAAATAAAAAGTTATTTATGTCATTTCCCAACCAAAATATCTCAATGGGGTCCCCAAGTTGACCCATGGCTTGTCTTGGTCGGAAATGACACAACCAATAAGGTTGGGACATGTGTCTAGGTCATTTCATATTATTAAAGCATTATTTATACCTTAAACTACACTAATTACCACTAATCGCGATTAAAAACGTAATAAGTTACTATTCACCAAAAAATTATTTTTACCTCATTGAACCACATTTTACTTCTTAATGACAACCATGTATGTCGGATTTTCATAATTCAATACACATTAGTGGTAAACTTTCATTTAACTGAAAAATCAGTTTGCTTGATTACCACTTAGTGGTTTCACTATTCATCAAAAATTGAAGTTTTTCAGAAAATTACCAAAACTTCACCCTAAGCTATATTTGATATTCCGAATTCAAAAATGAAGTCTATTTTAAAAAATTCAAATCATATAAGTCACATTAATTAATTTAATAATTAATTCCCGCTGCCAGAGTTTATAGCGTGTTTTTACAAAACAATAAGTATCAAAAGATTGACACCAGTTTAAGTCTAATTACAAAGTGAAATTGATTCCAACGACCACTATTGGATTTAATGGTAAAAATATTTTCTAATTTTACTTTAAAAAAAATTCAAAAGATAATCTAATCATATAAATAAATTAGATTAAAAATAGGTTTTGAATTAAAATACAACATTTTACACTATTCATTAAAAAAAGAACTTTATCCGAAAGGTACCAAAAATTTACACAAAGTAAATTTTTATGTGTCGATTATAAAGAAGAGTTATATTTGGTCCAATAGAATTTATAAGATCGATCTAAACTATATTTAATGGCGGTTCTCCGTCAAAAGGTTATAAGTGGACCTTTCATGAAAATTAGGGTATAAATGCCTAAAATTGTACTCTTTCTGTATTTTAAGCCATTATCTTTTATTGGGTAAATGTAAAAACATTTAAAAACATATATAATCACATTTTAGTTATTTCTATCCATTCCCGCCAGTACAACGACTACTCGTTAACTAACATTTAAAATAATATTATTTTATTACTTGTGTACAACGTAAGTTTTCAATGAAACTCATCATTGCGTACCGAGTACGCTATCGGACGTAGAAAACCCTTTTAATTAAAATTAATATTTAATTCGGAAATATTAATAAATATGAATATTCTTTATTCTTTATTTACCTGGGATGTTACAACCTTCCCCCTTTTGAGAATTGCATCCTCGCAATTTTATTCACTTATCAAAATAAGTGGGGGTATTTATCCCTCATAGCATATTCAGATTCCCACGTTGCCTCTTCAATCACATTGTTTTTCCACAAAACCTTTACCTGATGAATCACCTTATTCCGTAACACCTGATCCCTGTGGTCAAGAATCTGGACCGGTTGTTCCTCATAAGATAGGTTCTCTTCCAGCTGAACTACCTCTGGACCCAAAACATGAGATGGATCTGGCATATACATTCTCAACATTGAAACATGAAAAACATTGTGTACCTGAGATAAACTCGGAGGTAAATCCACCCGGTATGCAACTGATCCAACTCTCTCCAGAATTTCATATTGTCCAATAAACATGGACTCAGCCTTCCTTTCTTACCAAATCTCATCACACTTTTCCAAGGAGAAACCTTGAGAAAAACATGATCACCTACCTCGAAAGATAGATCCTTCCTCCAGTTATCCGCATAACTCTTCTTCCTGCTCTGAGCTATTCTCATGTGCTTCTGAATCAACTGAACTTTTTCTTCCATCTCTTCTACCAATTCTTGTCCCATCAGCTTCCTTTCACCCACTTCATTCCAAAATTCTGGAGTTCGACACCGCTTCCCATATAATGCCTCCAATGGTTCCATCTGTATACTGGAATGAAAACTGATATTATAAGAAAACTCAACCAAAGAAAGATGTTGGTCCCAACTTCCCTGATACTCCATAGAACAAGCTCGTAGCATATCCTCAAATGTCTGGTTTGTTCATTCTGACTGCCCATCTGATTGAGGATGAAAAGTTGTACTAAAATTTAATTCAGTACCCAACGACATCTGAAGGACTTTCCAAAAGTTAGATGTGAACCCGGGATCACAATCAGATATAATGGAGAGAGGAACTCCATGTAACCTGAATATCTCTTTAAGATACAAACGGGAAAGTTGATCAAGAGAGAAAGTATCTCGTATAGCAAGGAAATGAGCATATTTGGTCAAGCGATCAAGAATAACCCAGATTGCATTATTACCTCGAGATGTCCTCAGTAATACCACAACAAATTCCATGGATATTTTTTCCCATTTCAACTCTGGAACTAGTAAAGGCTGATGCATCCCTTTCGGTAACTGCTGCTCTACTTTAACCTGTTGACATGTCAAACACATCACTGTAAAATCAAAAATGTCTCTTTTCATTCCATTTCACAAGTAATACTCCCGCAGATCACTGTACATATTAGTACTGCCAGGATGAACTGAAAACGGGGAACTATGAGCCTCACATAACAACTCTCTCTTCAACTGTGTATCACAAGGCACACACAATCTCTTCCCAAACCTCAAAACACAAACACAAACTTATCCAAGAACTCATGGAAAATTTTATTCATAAGGTCCATGAATACAGCAGGTGCATTGGTTAACCTAAAAGGCATAACTACAAATTCATAATGGCCATATCAAGTACGGAACACAGTCTTCGTAACGTCTGCTTCTTTTACTTTCAACTGATGGTACCCCAACCTCAAGTCAATCTTCGAAAAATACTGAGATCCCTGGAGCTGATACCACTTCATTCGATGGCCCAACATCTGCTAAAGTTGTTGCAAAGGATTTTACCACCCCTTTCTGCTTGTATTCTGGCTGCATTCCCCCAGTTTAGTTCTTCATTAGACACTCTTTTGCATAATGACCAATTTCATTACACTTAAAACATCTTACCGTTGGCTTTTCATTTCCTGCTTGATCATCTTCCTTACAGTTACGAGCAATATAACCAGACTTACCACACCGAAAGCACTTACCAGACTTGGATAAACATTCTCCAGGATGCATTTTACCACACTTCTCACAGGATGGATATTTGGTCTTCTTACCTCCTTGCTTCTTTGATGAATTCTTCCCCTTTGCCTGCCTACTAGACCTCTTATTCTGTTGTTTGTCACAGAACACCTGATCATCGAAAAACTCCATTTCCACCTTCTCCACACATCGAACAAGTTTTTCATTACTTTTGAACACACGAGAAGCTAAAGCCCTTCGATACATTGGCTTTAACCCTGAGTAAAAATGGTTTATTTTACTATCAAGATCTCGTATGAAGCTTGGAGCATACCCTGCCAATCGAGTGAACTTTTCTTCATAAGCAGCCACTGAATCATCCTCCTGCTTCAATTCTAGGAACTGTTTTTCCATCCTAAGACGAACCACCTTAGGAAAATATTTCTCAAGAAACATACCACTGAATTCGTCCCAGTGAAGATCCTCAATCTCATCACTATACCTTATATTTTTCACCATCGACCACCACTGATCAGCTTCACCATCAAAACGGTAAATAGCAAGACTAACCTTTTGAGGTTCTGAACACCCCATGACATCAAAAATCTTCTCCAGTGCTTTAATCCACCCTTCAGCTTGCACAGGGTCAGATGATCCTCTGAATGATGGGGGATGTTGCCTCATGAAAAGTTTCACCACTGACATGTTCCTCTGCGGTTGATCTGGATGATCTCGTGCATGGATACCACCACCATTTATAGCCTGAGTCAACTGTGCCATTACAACAAACTGTTTAGTTCCGATTCCGACCATCTCAGGTTGCTGATTTGGAAGATTATCTTCCTCTTGATGTCATCCCAACATAGCTGCTTTGTTTCCTCTGCGGAAAACCATTATGAACACAGAAATATCTTAGGCGAAGCAACATGGTAATCCGTAAATGCTATATCATTTCAATCATATTATAATTTAACACTTTTCTAACTACTAAAGTTGTCTAAACCGACCTCTGATACCAACTATAAGGCCCCGACCTTAAACATTACTTAAAATTGAATTAAATGAATAATTCACATTGAGGATCTTTTCAGGTTTAGAGTTTTATAGAATTAGGACATATCTATTACATCTCAAAAGATTACAAAGTAGTCTCTTCTACTACATTTCCATAAAATAAAAATTCTTAAAAAGAAACATGTCTAGTTTCATGTTTTAGGTAGCATGACTTTACCTTGATCACATCCTTGACCCTATTCCATGCTAAGTCCTGTGAAAAACATTTCAAAAACTTGGGATGATCATAAGAAGCCCAGTAAGGGATACACAAAGGTTGAAAACTGTTAGTTTTTCAAAACAACTAGTAAACCATGAATACTTTATCAATTTAATACTTTTCACCTTCATGAAGTAGTAAAAACTCTTCACTGAAAAAAAGTATCATTACTTATCTTCTTGTAACCAAAGTATTACCATAAAACCCATATAAAGAACACATAACATATATAAAGGTAACTTGGAACATAAACATACTTAAGTGGAATAACCATACGGTCGACTTCCACACATATCACTTAATAGAATATCCATACGGACAATTTCCATACATACTTAATGGAACAGCCATACGGCCGACTTCCATACCCAATGCATTGGAGGTTATAACGTAACCACCCGTCCTGGTATTCAGGGCACCACCCGTCATATGGTTTATAACGTAACCACCAGTTAAATTGTCCAAGTACCAATATAAAATCATAAAACATAAAACCAATATAAAGGAATGATAACATTTCCACATTTCAATCACAATATATCATAAATATATTGACATAATAGAATCCTTTTTCAAAACCATTTTCAATACCAAAATACATAAAAGAGTATATGGTATTTATTTTATTCTAAAAACATTACGGCTTGTTGAGAAAGCCAAAGACCAAATAATACTCGCGGCGGCGGAAAAGGTCATTGTCACCGCGTACGTAAAAAAAACATTCCTTTTTGTAGTTTAGTAAAACACTTCGTAGAAAAAGATTCCTTTTGTATAAAAGTAAAAGTCAAAGGGTTTATACACCGTATAAAAGAAAGTTGGGTATAAAACGAAATATGCCTCAATGAAAGGAGATTGAGACGAAGTCCCTTATAAAGATCATTTTTTTAAATAAAATATATCAATTATTTATATTCACTATAATTACACATAAAGAAAGTACAAATACAAGATAGGACATAATTCTATCATGACGTAATTTTAAAGTAGGAGATTAACCCAAAGAATGGAAAATGGGTTAAGAAGTTCCCTTACCTCGGGTCCGACTTGACTCGATCATTCTTTAACGTCCTGAATGATAAACTTGAGTTAATTTATACTTGATTAAGAACCTTTTTAAAGTTCATTATTCCTTTTATATCACTTATTGCCATGTTATAAACATTATGTAACCATTTATGTTAATAATGTTTGTTTTCTCAATATTTGGTTCTAAAGTCGAAAGTGGACTTCTTACAATTACATGTTGTTCGTGTGGTCAAAAGTTCTTTATATCCAGAATGGAATTCCCGATTTGGATATAATATGTATCATATATATCTAGAATATACATGTATTTATAATATTACATAATCATTTAGAGGTATGAAATGAAATGCACTGTTCATAGAGACGGTAAGCCGTACGTACGCATGAACGCTACTTTCATTTCTTTGTTATATTAATGGAATTAAAATTAAATGAGAGGTATATATATTTTAATTCCAGAATTATATTCATCATTTAGATGTATCATTCATTATATATATCCATTATATACATATACTTTTAATAGTACATTACATTTGGGGATAAGAAATGAAATGCACCGTTCAAGGAGACGGTAAGCCATACGTACGCATGAATGCTACTTTCATTTCTATCTCATACTTTAATGGAAATAAATAATAATGATATAGAGGTAAATAATAATTACAGTATAACATCATATATAATAACTTTAATTCCATCCTTTACACGTCCCACATATGGCATTAACGAATCACATCACTTTGAGGGGGAGATAGTCCGCACTTCCTTAAATGAAGATATCGTGTTTACCCATAATGGAAACCATGAAGGTATGCCAAAAATGAAAAATACATAAGCTTAAAGAAAACATAAATATATTATATATCATATATAAAAATAGTGACATCATAATGGCCACCTTTGAAGGTGTTAAATGAGTATTGAACAATCATCATTTCGGGAGGCAGAATTTCGCCATCCACGGAAACCGTATGTTCTTTAACCATTTGATGTAGTTGTGTGAGAGTGTAGCTCGAATAAATCTTATAACAACATTGTAGTATATTGAAGATACTGGTGTTGTTACAAAATAAGTAAATAAAAAGAGTTTAGAGGGTTGGAGAAGCAAAATAAAACAAATGAAAATGAGAGAATGAATTACCTTTAAAAGTGTAACTCCTTTTGATTTGAGCCTAAAGGATTCCTTTGAAAGGATTATTCCCAAAGGGAATCCACTAGGATGAGGATAGGGATGTGGAGAGAGTAATTGGGCAGGGGTTGGCCGAGCCAAAGGCTTTAGGAGTGTGTGAAATGAGGTAGAGGTGGGGGACTTTTATAAGAGGAGAGGAGGGGCACTTTTGGAAAGTAAAGAAATATTACATTATTTGAAAATGTGTTTTGGTTTTAAAAGGTCCCACATTGATAGAATTCGTGGATAAGGTGATAAGGGTTCGAAATACACTCATCCAATTGGTTTTGGACATGTGTAGTTCATAGAGTTTACATTATCTTTCCATTTTATTTAAATCGTCAAATAATGATGTCATCGCTGCATCATTATAATGTCATAAATAATTTAATTTATTGAATGTCTAAAAATTATAAAAAAATACTATGATGTAGGAAATCTTTTTATCTTTCCAATTTCTATTTATAATCACAAATCTGATCTTTATAACCCCATGTAAAAATTGTTTTGGTAAAACATATTATGTTTGTATCATTTTTACTTTTACATTAAATAAAAAGTTATTTATGTCATTTCCCAACCAAAATGTCTCCATGGGGTCCCCAAGTTTACCCATGGCTTGTCTTGGTCGGCAATGACACAACCAATAAGTTTGGGACATGTGTCTAGGTCATTTCATATTATTAAAGCATTGTTTATACCTTAAACTACACTAATTACCACTAATCGCGATTAAAAACTTAATAAGTTACTATTCACCAAAAAATTATTTTAATCTCATTGAACCACATTTTACTTCTTAATGAAAACCATGTATGTCGGATTTTCAAAATTCAATACACATTAGTGGTCAACTTTCATTTAACTGAAAAATCAGTTTGCTTGATTACCACTTAGTGGTTTCACTATTCATCAAAAATTGAAGTTTTTCAGAAAATTGCCAAAAATTAACCCTAAGCTATATTTGATATTCCGAATTCAAAAATGAAGTCTATTTTACAAAATTCAAATAATATAAGTCACATTAATTAATTTAATAATTAATTCCCACTGCCAGAGAAAATAGCGTGTTTTTACAAAACAATAAGTATCAAAAGATTGACACCAGTTTAAGTCTAATTTCAAAGTGAAATTGATTCCAACGACCAGTATTGGATTTAATGGTAAAAATATTTTCTAATTTCACTTTAAAACCAATTCAAAAGATAATCTAATCATATAAATAAATTAGATTAAAAAGAGGTTTTGAATTAAAATACAACATTTTACTCTATTCATTAAAAAAAGAACATTATCAGAAAGGTACCAAAAATTTACACAAAGTAAATTTTGATGTCCCGATTCTAAAGAAGAGTTATATATGGTCCAATAGAATTTATAAGATCGATCAAAACTATATTTAATGGCGGTTATTCGTCAAAAGGTGATAAGTGGACCTTTCATGAAAATTAGGGTATAAATGCCTAAATTTGAACTCTTTCCGTATTTTAAGCCTTTATCTTTTATTGGGTAAATGTAAAAACATTTAAAAACGTATATAATAATATTTTAGTTATTTCTATCCATTCTCGCCATTACAACGGCTACTCGTTAACTAACATTTAAAATAATATTATTTTATTACTTGTGTGCAACGTATGTTTTCAAAGAAACTCATCGTTGCGTACCGAGTACGCTATCAAACATAAAAAACCCTTTTAATTAAAATTAATATTTAATTAGTAAATATTAATAAATATGAAAATTCTTTATTCTTTATTTACCTGGGATGTTACAGAGGATCAGGAAACTATATGGTTTAAAAAATCACAGCAATTCTATAAATCACACAAATCATCCATTTATAATATTTTAATGAACAAATCTAAGTCTAAATGGAAATAAATATTTTACTATGGTCGTGGATAAATCATTCTACCAAATCCAAGGTCTCGTTACCACGTTTATCCATTCTAATCTCATATAGAATGATTTTGTTTTATATTTTTCCATTATCACATGGGAGCTATATTTTATGGTTTTTATCCTTCCAAAAGTACCAATCATTATTATTTCATATTAATAAGGATACTCAGTTTCATATTCATATATAATTATCACTATCTTATTTCATTAAGGTGATCATTCCCTCTTAATTGTTTCTTTATGACCCATCTAGTAGTCACTTCAATAAATAGGACATGTATTGCCATAGCGTGAACCTATATATTTTACTTATATAATCTAAGCCACACAACCACATGGGGTGGAACAATGTGATTTTAAAACAGGTCTCACCGAACCACTTTAATAAGAATTCATTCCAATCAACCCAACCTTACAATACACAAATTAATGGTTTTCTAGATTTTATCACAACACAGGAACTTGATACATCCTTATCCAATTTCCAGGTTCACCCAAAAAATATTCATATAAAACCGCTATCTCAAATTCAAAAAATATTATCATTTTTCCAAGCCCAATTAAAACCTCAACAATCTATATTGAAATTAATGTATCAAAAAATAGAATATTTTCATATTTTTTTACTAGAATCTTTATTTTTCCATAAAAATATCATCGGAAAAAATAATATTTATTAAATAAATCAATACTAATCTCAAGAATAATAATCACAAGAACTATATAATTATCTAATACAATGGAGATTTGAATGAAATCTAAAAATTCATAAAATCTATAAATTATTCCTCAATTTTTACAATAAATATTCTATGCATAAACATTATGAATATCAATTTCATATCGAAAGAAAGAATAACATACCAATATATGACCAAAAATTATAGTGAGTATTCTATCCTATTTAATATTATTAATGAAAGGAATGATATCATAGTATTTCAAAATTCCAAAATAAAAGGATTACAAAGATATTAATATCATGTGATAGTCATGAACTAAAAATAATCAATAACACGGTGAAAGATCTATAAAATTAATCTCGGGGTTTTCCCTAGGGTTGAGTTTGTTCAGATAGAGTAAAATAATTCATGATATTAATTATAAATAAATTTTAGACAAAATAATGTTTAATTAATCATTTAATTTGGTCTTTAATAGAATGGGATATGAATATATGGTGATACTCTTATTGAGATGAAAAACATGAGGAATGTATTTGGTCAAGTGTGCAGAGGAAGTGGATATTATTTTTATAGATTTCCATGATTATAATTGAAAAAAATTAAAATAATGGAATATTTTTTGAAATCATTTTGGAATAAGAATTTATGAAATACACATCTCATTTAATTTTCTAATATTTTTATAGTAAAATGATACATTACATAAGGGATTCCATTGAAATTAATTTGATTAAAAATAAACACAAGATGAAAGAATTGGGTGAAGATGGCATAGAGAATTAATGGGTGATAATTATAAGAACTCTGACGAAGTTATCAAAAAATAATGATATTCATGAACCCAACAACGTAAATAATTACTCTAAAATTTATCATTATTAAAATTTACAGAATCAATATTAATCAAAATGTATAATTGAAACCATGAAAAACACTATAGTATATTTATTGTCATCAGTATATTTTAATGTTCATAAATTCACAAATACTAAAATATTGTTGTTATGAACAAACAATAATTAATCAATATACATTAAAATTAATGAAAATCTATTTCAATAATTAATATATATTGAAAAAAAGTATATTGGGAAAAAACCATCTTCCTCTCTGATTCCTCATTAGCAGTCCACCCCAAAATATTCAATTATTTTATTGAATCTTTGTTTATTAGTTTATCTTTAATTACCCCTAAAAATTAATTTTCAACCATAATAAATACATTATTATGGTAAATAATTATATGTTTCATTCAAAACAGTAAAATTATATTAATACCTTATAATTAATACAATTATAATGATATATAACTTCTTGATAATGTGATATTTGACACACATTCATGGAATGTGGGGAATTTATATTTGTTCCAACTCTATAAACCCCGCTAATATAAAACTCTTGATTACATTCTTTCCACAGGTCAAATAATTCTATTTGTTGTGAAATCTTCATAATCTCACCATCAAGAAATTTATAGAAAATTTTGTATAGAAATATTATCTCATATAAATAAAATAATAATATAAAATCAAATCTAATGTATTTTATTTCCAGTATTTTTATCAGATGATTATATGTTAAATCATTTTAATGGTGTCGCTATGAGAGTTCCCTGACAAGAATAATGTATGATTTTTTGGATATTTTCACCATAAAATTACTACCTTATAACCTTATTTTTCAATAACTTCATTAACCTCTTTATACTCAACCAGTAGTTCTGTGGGGTGGTTCCACACCTCATGCCCACATGTACACCCATTCCCACCTAGTGGATGATTCCACTATGAAGGAAAAAAATTTAAATCAATACATATTATAATAAAATTAAATTATTATCAATAAAAAAACTATTGTTATACAAATATATATGTGCAAGGATTATTAGTGGGTACCACTAAATCGGTAGGCATTAAAGTATGAACAACTTGTATAGTAGCATTGGGATGTAATGTCTTAACATGAGGCCCAAAATCTATCATAGAAGATATCTAAGGAGAATGAAAGTAAAATTTCAATGATAATGGAGCATAATGAAATGTAGTTGTAATATACATCTATAGAAATGTTTAATATGGACATTTAGTTGGATCCATCATCAGTTAATGTAATGAAAGAGTTAGAGGATAAGATTTAAATGGTTGAGAAAGAATTGAAAATCTTACTATCCCAAGTGACTCTAACAACACAATGGTACACAAAATTATTCTACATGTCATATCTAATAATGGAACATGATGTGATCAAGTATGATGAGTTTTGTGATATTCTCTACTGCCTCCCCTTTCCCATCATCTGATTGAGAACCATTACAACGAGTTTCATCAGAAAATAATTATCTCATGGGTGGTAGATCCAGATTAAAAGATAAAAAAATAAATCACATGACATTATATGTTATTGACATATATATATATATATATATATTTTAAATAAAATACTCACAATAGGTAGTAAAAGATCAATTCTCATATCTATCATGTAATGATTAATTTCTAATATCATATCCCATAATTTATCTTCATTTTTTTATTTTCCATCATTTCCAAATAAATATTCGTATAATTATAAATTCAAAACTAAGGACTATGTTAAATAATGATGATTTATTATAATAACATAATTAATGAATAAAAATTATTAATCTAAATAAATTATATATAGTGAAATAAAAAATCATATTAAATATTGTTGGAAAAATGTAAAAACATAAATGATGTATCATAGATAAATAATCTCGTTCAGATTTTCATGTTTTAAATGGGAATGATACAGTTTTCTTCTATTTTCAATTTTATATAATTTTGTTTTTGTTAGGTCATTTTTTTCATTTTGGTCAATTAATTAGATCATTTTTCCATTATTTTGGGTTAGGTATTTTGGTTAATATTGTGGGATTAGGAAATTTTTTCATTTTATGGTTAGTTTAATCTTTTTGTTTTTTTTGTTTTCATTCTAATTATATTAATAGGTCTCATTTAAATTTATGTTTTTACAAATTTAACTATTTTCAATTGTTTAGTATTTTGGGTTCTAATATATTTCAATTCATTAATATAAAATTTTACTCAAGGAAAAATATAACCACATATATATAATTAACCAGAAGGTAATGTTGGATAAAAGATATTTATAATCAATCATAATGATATTTGAGTAGTACCAACATGAACCATCCAAGTATAGGTTAAACTAAAATATCTAAGAAAAAAGATGGATGATTCTGTATATTTCCCTTCTTAACATTATGTTCAAAATCAACTATGGAAGTAGAACTATTAGATTCATCATATGTAATAATTTTATTTTGAAAATGCGGTAAATGATGTATCCAATTCATTCCTAGAATCATAAATAAATATTTATTGGGGTTCCATCAATAATTACCCCAAATTTAGTAGATTAATGATAATTCACACAAAAATATATTTTAAAGATAATGCAAGTATAGATGGCTCATTGGTTGGAAGAGTATGAGTCATTTCAATGAATAAAATTCCAAAATTATCAATAAATATTCATTGTGTGATCATAGAATAAAATCACATTCATTTTATCATAGTGACTCAACCAAGATAGTAATATTCCAATATTATTATTTTCTAAATTACATCACATCAAAATACAATTTCAAATCCAGGTCTAATATCTGATGCATATGCATAACAATATTTTTTTTGCAGTTTCCATAACACCATAATATTTTGTTTTCATTTTCATTACTCATTTATATATATATGAAATTTTTATCCACATATCACAATTGTTTTTTATTCTTCAACTAAGAATTTAAGAGAACGATCAAATGCTCATATTTCCTCAATGACAGAGTCAGTAGGAAAAATGAGTACATGAAATATAAATGAATATTAAAAAAATACTAATTTCATTAAATTATATTATTAATACTTCTACCCTCTATTTCGACCACGAATGAAACAATTTTATACAAAAATTATCTATCTTTATCAAATATAGAGAATAATTATTGATATTGATATTTTTTTATTTTCCCAATCAAAAAACAATAGTGAATCACATTAAAGGACATGTATTACTACATGAGAATATATAACATATATATGTTAAATTTACATACAAGATGTAGTAATAGAACAAAACACAGTTAAAAAAACCATTTAATGGTCCATCTTATAATATTCAAGGATTCATGTTGTCAATATATATGATCTAAGATTTCCACATGGTTCAGGAATTGATGGAAAACTTGGTTATATTTTCTTTTAACATTTTTCAACATTTATGATTGTTCTATTTCTTTTTTTGGTAACATCAATAAAATACATTGAAAAAAATTCTATAATTCTTGAGTTGTGTAAAAATTCACAATATGACCAATGGTATAATTTTAGTTCTATATATATGACATTAATTTGTACATATTTCAATTAGTTGGATATATACAATAAAAATAAACAAGTCCTACAATATAATTTTTTTTGGAATATGTATATTTGTACATAGTATGTATGTTAAAAACAATGGTGGATACATTTTCTACAACTCATAAAAAATTAATGGTACCAATTCAAGCCTTTTTGAAAAGAAATTAAATGTACAATATCTTAGAAAAAAATCTCTTTAATAATAGAACAACTAAATAACTTTCACTATTATATTATTGGATATTAGATTAATAATTTCTAAATAAAATAATGCATAAGGATTTTATAATCATTATAAAACGCATATTTCAGTATAAAATATGCTATGGTGACTCGTTTACATATATTTCCTGAATAGCCTTAAGGGATATTGATAGTCTCTTGTACTT
The DNA here is from genome assembly GCA_963277665.1 of Viscum album. Taxonomy (NCBI): domain Eukaryota; kingdom Viridiplantae; phylum Streptophyta; class Magnoliopsida; order Santalales; family Viscaceae; genus Viscum; species Viscum album. Next base: position 1,066,069,725 of record OY728157.1, on the reverse strand, counting down.
CAATAAATTTATTTTTTCTAAAGGTAAAGTCACATAAGAAGAACATAGAGGATTCCCTTTATTTTTACTAATAAAAAAGGATTCACTTATAGTATGAAAACCTAATAATCTATGTAATTATATGATCATCAATCATATTTTCTATTTTCCCATGAATTTTGAAAAAACTAGAAGAAATATTTTACATATAATTTTTCAATGTGAAAAATGTTTAACTAACAACGTAATAAATTTTTTAACTAATAAGTCACATCTATGAACATAATTGTCTTATTTAAATTGTAATTGGATTAATTAGAAGCATTATACCTCACACTATATTTCGTCTGACCCTTCCTAAATGAGAAACTAACATTAAAAATGTCATTAAAAACATTACTTCTAGCCATACAATAACTTGGATTGTTGGTCTCCATTGTATTTTCAAAACATCTATGATTGTTCCAATATGGGTTATCTAATGGAAATTGCCATTAATGTCTCATAAAACTAAAACTATGGTGTTATTTATGTATTTTAAATCATGTATTATACATAAAAACAATATATGAATGTTTTCCCTCTATGCACAATCTATACATCATTTTATAATCATAAATATCATTCAACATCCACATAAGTATAACACATATATAAAATATATATTTTGAAAAATCTGTTTTTGTGTTTATACAGACATTCCAATGATTCATAAAATCATTAATTAATTGTTTCAGGTATACATATATATCATTCCTAGGATTAGATGGGCCAAATATGTGTATACTCATCAAATTGAATGGTTCTTTCAAACACATATGTGTAATAATGATATAAACCTATATAAAAACCAACCATGTTTTGTGTATAATAAGAATATAGACAATGTAATTCAAATCATCACATGATAGACCCAACCTAATATTACTCAAGTGAACTAAAAGATCATAATATCATGCATCAAATGTATTTAATATTAACCTAAATACTGGAAGAAATAATTCATCATTTTTATTCTTTCTCTCAGTATCATTATATAAAATAATTAATAATACTTCATGAGATGTGAGAAAATTATAGAGTGTAGGAATCAAAGGAATTTTCCACGTTACATTCATAAGCACAAGATATTTTCCTCTATTTTCATTTTTATTCCATTAGAAGGTGCTAAATTTTGAACACTAATTTCATTCAATAATTTCATTCATAAATATGACATCATCATTCTATAATGTATGAATTTGGATTTGGTAAATTAATGTTCATCAATTGAGTACCACTCTATAAATTATTTCAAGAGACTATGTACATTACCTATAATTCATTCCTTGAGAAAGGTAATAATATGATGTTTGGATGTACAAGAAATCACAAACATGGGTTTCTCGTGAAAAAATGACATTGAAAATTCAAATAATTCATTATACTATATTTTGGATATAATGAGTTTCAATTTAATCAAATGAAATTTTGTTCCCTATCAATATAGTCATGAATATTCTGAGATTTACTTTTCTCCCAATTTTGATATCAAAGAATTTATTTTGTTAGAAAATAATATTTTATTATATTATAGCTAAATTATTCATGAATTATCGAAGGTTTCATAAAAAAAATTATAACATAGTTTGTATATAAGTCCTCTATATAATCCATTGTGAAATAAAAAAACATAAAGTATCTACAAATTATTTTTTAAACCACATTATATCCAACCATATTGACACATCTAACTTCTATCAATTCTATAAAAAAATATTTCATATCATCAAATTGTTAAAACTTTATAGAAGTAGAATAAAAAATATATTTATGGAAATAAGAATTTTTCACACTATATAAAACCATAATTGACATACTAGTCTACATGACAAATATAATATAAATGATATATATATATATATATAATGAACTACTATACATATTAATCCATTATATTGAAATCCATTATATCAATTGATTTTATAAATTATTTTTCTCGACATGTGTTTTTATTTTCAGATAACTGATCATCTGATAAATTATTAGTATTCTCTCTCAAGAGGCACCAAACAATCACTAACATGTCATGTTCTCTTCCAAAATACAACACCAACTTGTTGTAACAATTTTATTATTTTGAAAATTCCAACTCAATCGTATATTGTCACATGTATTTAGTGTCATTCGACTCACTAGGGATCAACTGGTAAACATTCAATGTATTACTCCAATGTAAGACTCTTTTATTGTTTTAAATATTTATTTCTAACACAATATTGTTTTCTCTAAAAGATTAAAATAAAAAAAATATTATTCAAAAAACTACCCCAGGATACATAAAACTAGTATCCATATATTAAAAATTCAACGATTTAAATTTTATTCACCAAACCATATATTAAAAATTGAACAGACACACCTTGAATAAAAGTATGGAAAACCTAGGTTTCAATAACATATTTGAAACAAAAATTATCAAATATTAGAGTAGGTGTATGTAAAAAATTATACCCTTCCAAAAAAAACCTCCACACATTGTGAGAGAACAATATAAAATTATAAAAAATCACTGACACATACATCATTCATACATTAACTATGTCAAAACACTTCCACCACAAAAAACAAATCATCATTCTAATTCTAAAAATATGTATATATATCTTATAACATTATGATAACAAAAGGATAACCATAAAAAATATAGTAAAACTAAATTTCTACAATCCACGAGCACGTGCACTAACTTTTCTTCAATGAATCTGGATGAATAATACCATTGAAAATAATTTTTAGTGTTTTATATGTAGAAAAAAAATGATTCTTAGAAGAAGATTTGTTGTATTTAGAACAGATTTTTTTTGAACATTAAAATGAAAACAAAAAAATTTGATAGATCGCAAAAACTGGGAAAGAAAATGAAAGGTTATCATACGTTTCAATATAGATTGGATTTAGATTTGTGGACATGAATTTTGCATGGATGTGATTTGAATGGGATGATATTCCAGGGAATTTATAAATATAGTGGTACAAATTATTTATACAAACGATGATCTATAAAAATTGTTATACATTTAATTAATTTACTCTATAATGATGGTTATATCTAACTATTAGTATAGCCTTGATCTATAACAGTGTTATATTGATACCATCTGTTTTGCGTCCACTAAAACATCTTTTACCAATGGTTTTCAAAGAAAGTTGTTATATAATTAACTAAAACATCATATACTAGTGGTTATTTTGAAACATTGTTATATACGGACTTAGACTATATTTTTTACAAAATATTTTGTATATTTCTATTGGTATAGATTCCTTTTCCACTAGTGTTCTTTCAAATATGTTTGAACCTACTCTTCTTTAGAGAAATACTTTATTTCAACACATATATCCTTATTTGTAATGCTTATATTTAAAAATAAGGCATGTACGATGCGGGGAAAGATTTAATTTATAGATTTGAGCATATATTATTGGAACTTGACGTTTTTGGATATTTGAAGATGAGGTGAGTGTGGCTTTCCATTTGTTAGTGGGGGAGCAGACACACATGGAATTTTTAAAATAATAAATGTTCACACAGTTTGGAAATATGTCAAAAGGCCCCAAACCAACATATTTTATAATCTTAGATGATATAAGTTAGACATATGACCATCCAATGGGTGTGGTAATTGTTTCTATGACATTTTACCCCTTACATTTTTATTTTAACCCCCCACCCAAGTAAACTCGTTTTTACCTTAACATGTGTAATTAATTTTTACTTTTTTAACCATTCATTATAGTAAAAAATATGTTGAACATATTATATAATATTAATTAGCTTGGTTCCAAATATAAAATATATAATTCCAAGTTCAAATTATATAAGTTTGAAATTATAATTTTAAATCATACCCCAAAAGTAGTGAAAATATATTAACCAAAGAAAAAGTTCTTATAAGTTTAAAACGGTTTTATATCAAAATAAAACATAAAATTTAATCTAATAAAAAATATTGGATTAATAAATATATAATTTTACGAATTTTTTATTTAAAATCCTAAAAAAAATTAAATGGATCTTTTATATTCAATAAACTAAAAGGTAATTTTTTTATAAAAATATGTAATGTTTTTTTCATCAATAAATTAATCAATCAATAAAATTATTAAATATTAACTTACAGATTATATTAAAAAGTATATTTCAAAAATGACGACTGTTTAAAAAAAATAATGAATAGGGAAAAAATTATTATATTATTTTTTTATGAAAATAAACAGAAAAATGTTTTGAGAAAATATTATATTCAAAACATGTAAATAATTTACTAAAAATTATGTAATATTTTCATGTAAATTTATTTATATAAACCCATTATACCTTATTTTTTAAAAAAAATTATCCATATTTCTAATTCTATGTTTTATAGTACGATTGTTCTTGTTAAAATAATATTATTATTATTATATTGTGGTTCAATAAATCGTTGTTCTTCATGTAATATAATATATAAATAAAATTTAGTTTATCGAACAAAAAAATCATAAAAACACATAGAGTTACAAAGAATAATGATTATCCATTATTCATCAAGGGATGTGTTTTGAAAATTATAGTCCCCAAACTCATAGTTTTTTTTAAAAGGATGGGGTTGAAACCTAAATTTATTATTTAATGAAATGTCCACTTGAGATAGGGTAGAGGGAGACCCATTATATATCCCAAAGGACCACGGTGAATTAGCCTAAATGTAGGGCCTGAGAGCCCATTTTTTCCCCAATGGACCCCTCGGTGAACATTTCTGCTACAGTAATCACGCTGCTATCATACCTGCTAAAGTACGACCACTGCTATAATACCTGCTACAGTCCCTCCACCGCTACAGTGCTACCAGTTCTACTGTCTCGCTGCTGCTATAGTAACATTGCTGCTACAGTTCCCTGCTACAATACTGCTCCAGTACCCAGAAGATTTTCCCCTACCGATATTTGATCCTGGGTCTTTTGGATGCCATGAAAGAGCCTGACATATATTTAGATATTGAATTTAAATAGGTCTAAATTATTTCAATGATCATGCATTGAATTTTATCACAATTGGTAGAGATATATCTATTTTAGGGGAGAATATATGTAGAGTGATTTATTAATAAAATGTAAGAGGGGTGTATTTTAATAGTTATTAATAAATTAATATTAAATATTCATCTTTACTAGAATAAGTTCACTAATATAGGATAAATATTTTCAAATAATGTTTCATATTTATATATATGTGTGTGTTTTAATGTGATTTATATACCTTAGTTTCCAAAAAAATCCCTTGGGGGAGATTGTCCACAGCATGACTTATTTAGAAGATGTTGTGTATACTAGTAGATTGTGGAAGACTTGAGTTCAAGTGGATATGTTTATAATTCTACATTTTATCTTTAATGAAAAAATCATATTCCCTATCAAATAATATAATTTTTACTTATGTACGGTGATGGTTTTTTGATGTTCTGAGATGTATAAGTCGGGTTAGTAGAGGTATATAGAAGGTTTTTATGAATTCGTGAATATGAGTTTGGGATGAAAAAATTCAAAATATGATGTTTTTATGACATCATATAGTGTATAATATTTTATATGTCTATGTAAGACTTTTATCTAAATGTACGTAACTTCACAAAAACATTTAATACTTCTGCTACAAGTGTTAGACGTCAGAATGTTGTAAAAATTGATTTTAATAAGGCTTTGGCACTCCATGTCTGCATTTTTAGAAATGGGTTTTGACTTAGAGTATTCCATATTATACATTAATACAAGGCATTTTCTTTTGAATTGGTATATGTATTTGATGCGAAATGAGTCTCTATGTGTAATACATAGTGATGATAAAATAACAATTCCTTATTTTTCGAGTAAACAATATTGAATACATTTAATACTTCAAGATGATTTGAAAATGTATCCATGTATTAACTATGAAAACCAAGATAGAAAATTCATAGAAACCAGATATTGTTCTTAATTAATAATATTAACAACCATATTTTATATGACTTTGAAGATAATATATAACTATTTAGACATCCCCAAATGGGTTTTGTAATTTATTTCATTGTAATATAATTTCTACACCATAGAGGAACTATTTAATCATATAGGATATAATGTAGTTATAGTACACCTGCTCAACCACATTGTAGTATTTCTTGTTGAACTACAAGGTAATTAAGAATAATTTGAAATGAATTTTTTTAGCAAAATCTTAAAAAGGTTTTAGAGTATTTAGGGGTGATATTTTATCAAAAATTTAATTTAAAATTACAATTCACAAGTTAATGAACTATTATTTCATCAATATGAAATATATATTCAAATATTGTAGAAAATTACATGTGTCAAAGTGGAATTAATAGATATATAATAAGAGAAGAATAATGTTTATGATTCATGTTATAATGATGAAAAAATCATTTTGAAATGAAGACAATAATAATCATGTAGATTATTTAGAATAAAGGAGGAGGTTTTTTTCATGTTTAATTTTCCTAGTGAAAGAGATGAGGAAGAATTGAAAATCATATGGGAAAGATAGTACAATATAGTCAAGAAATTTAAATTAAGACAAGATAAAGATAACATTGCTTTTTATGTTACATCATTATATTAGTGATGTGCACTGAAGAATAATATAGTTGAGTTATGCCTTTTATAACTATTAAGAAGAATTGAAAGGTAATATTACAATATCTAGTGACAATAATAAATAGTAAAATATTATCCTTGCGTCTATAATATATTTCAACATTCCATTTCATTAAGAGTCTTATAGAGATAAAATGGTGTATATTATTTTTTATTAGGATTTTAGGATATTCCCTTCTTATTGTATCCATAATTTTTATTCTAGAAGATCATGTGATATAAAAGAGATAAAAATAACAAAAAGAACTAATCCTCTAATTTTGATAGGTGAAAAATGTATATCAAGTTTCCAAAAAAATGTTTACTTCCTTTATGTGTCTGAATTGTTTAGTGTGATCCTCAAATAAAAACAAAATTAGGGATTACTTAATAAGATATAATAAAATGAAAAAAATTGACAACTATCACTGAATCACACCACAACCACTCTGAAAACATACTGCACTTATGTAAATGTCAATTAATATATATTTTAGATCCACTAATTGAAACATAAAAATAATTTAGGATCTATTTATGATTGAATTAATTCAAATTTGGTTTTACATAAGAAATATTCTCATTTTCAATATCATAATTGGTTATACGTAAGAATTATATTGTTTTATAAAATATATTATTTTGTGATAGATATGTTAATTTTTCATGCATAGAGGGTGACGTAATATATTCAATTTCTATAAATAGTGCTCATGTATATACAAAAAAACTAGGAAATTAATAGAGGGATATCAATGTTTATTAGTGGGATAAATATATCTGTGTGACTAGAAAAAAATTAATTTTCACTTCAGTGTACATTAGATCATTTCCTTTGAAATTTTTTGAAAAGGATAGTCACATGATAATAAAATCATTTTAGAATTTTTTTAGCTTATTATTAATAGAGATTTATCAATGATGACAAGTCTATGATTATACCAATGAAAATTAATTCTTATCCAAACTATAAAATAAATTTAATGGCCAACTATCATCTAATATAAAGAAGAATTAATTAAAATAATTATTGATTTCTAGGAAACTCATTATATGAAGTGAAATATAAAAAATCCATGAAGAAGAAATATTTTGAAACCTGGATAAATTTATATAAATAAATGGAGAATCTATTAATGTATCTTAATCCATGATATGGATAGGGTGATTTTATTTCAGTTCTAATAGAGGTTAAATTATTTAATATTTTCTTCTTATGATTTGAATAATGATACTCAAAAACTGGCACATGAAGGGTAAAATCTATTTTGGTAATTGGAAAGGTTATATGAGAACCTTTGTATTTTTCGAGTGAGTTTATAATTTTCAAAATTATTCTTCATGTTTTATATTTGTTTTCTTACTGTTGGGATATTTTATCCAATGTTATTATTTTTTATTTTTAATTTTTAAAAAAAAATTACTAATTGTGTTGATTAATATAATTCTCCCTCTAATTAAGCATACTTATATATAATGATGTTTTTAGGGACATGTGGTTATGTATCCTGAAATTACTGATACTTGTGTATAATTTTATGAAATATTATTTTGTTGATCTAGAATAAATTTACTCAATTGGGAGTTTCCCATGTTATTGTGGTATACTTAATCCTTTTTATTTCATAAAAATTTTATGATTTCTTTTCAATCACATAGAAATATTTATTTATCAACATTAATGATTTTGTCCTCAAGTCTCCCAATATCTACCAATATAGGTTCAAAGGTATCATATTGTTAACTCTATCAATAATTAATAATCAATGAATAATTAATACGTGTGATGTATGGATAATAGGACAATTGAAAAGATAGTACCATGTCCTATCACTACTTTATCTCTATAAATTTTCATATTATTTAAACTTGTACACAATTTTCCATCAAAACCCTCGAATTAAGAAACATTTTTAACAATTTTGATAGTGTAATGTTTCACTAATATTTGTAGAAAAAAACTGATCCTTGATATATAATACTTTAAAAAATACTTTTATATGTCTAATTTACTATACCATAATATGTGTGTAAAAATCATATTGTAGTTTTCTAGGTGGTGGTGCCTAATTCATTGCAATAATTAAATACATTAATTTAAATGACCAGATCTAGAACTGACCATTAATTAAACATTTATCTAATGATACAGAGACCCATTAAATCTGTACAAAGAGAGATTCGAAACAATGATAATCAACTATCATAATCATAATGCATTACATTGGCTAAAACCAATGTTACCCATTGTGATCAATTTGATTCCAAAATTTATATCATGGAATAAACCCCTACCAAATAACTTATAAATTTATTTGAAACTATATTTACAAATATAAATAAAATTATTTTCTTTTCAAATTTTAATGTTGATTTTAAATAAAAAATGATAATATAAATGTTTCCCACATTTCAAATCATTGATAATGAATATCCATAATATCACATAAAAAATTCCCCATGGTTTTTACAAAAATTTGAGAAATGTGGATTAGTAAAATATTAAGTAATGTAGAGATAATTCCACTTCTCAGTTAATGGAGTGTCACAGAAATGTACCAAATACATCGAAATTAGATTAATCAACATCAAGGATGATATTTAAATGAGCATTAATAAACTTTTAATCCAAACATCAAGGATAGCTACCTTAAAGAAAGACATATATTTAATTATGAAAGAAATTGTAGAAACTCTTTATGAGTTCATAGAAATTTTCATAAAACACTTTTGAAGATATTGATTCCACGAAAATGATGAATACATCTTCCTAGAGTTATTCCCTCAAAGAATACATGAGAGAGGAAGAAAATGTTTTTTTGCATGTTAATAAGGAGGTATAATTGATACACAATCAATAAAATATAGTGTACTTGTTGAGAATGTAAAAGAATAATGGAACAATGTGATGTTAAGTCATATTAATAACCATTAAATGAATCTAAATATGAATAACTAACCACTTTCAAAGAATCACTTATCTTAATTAATCATATCATTAAAAACATAAATAAAGGTAAAATTTCATTCTACATATACAAATAATTTAACACCTTAATGTGTTGAATTTTTCAATACGGATTATTATGATTTTTCCACCTAAGAAAGGCTCATTTAACGCCATAAATAAAGAGATAGAGACACTTAAAAAATCATATATGTGTTTATAAATCAGAAAAAAAAATACTTTAGACAGCCTTTTATAAAAAAAAGTCCACAAAATTTTACAATTAAAATAAAAAAAATTAACCAAATATTTAATCAATAATCCTTCTGAACCCCACCCTTTCATTATAATGAATTTCAAGAAATATATTGAACTTCCCATAAGCATTCCATATTCTATGGTCTTTTATCTAGTAATCCCATTATTTCATTCTTGAATTCCTTTTCAAGTTTATTGGTTTTGACAATTGGGTCATCAATCATAAAAACCTTTAATATTACAAAGTATATACTTCTAATCAATATCCTTTTATCACAATATAAACTTTAAAAATAAAATAAAATTTCCTTTCACGGAAAATAATCATGAATTTCAACATGACTTCTTCATTTTATTTCCCCATCCATATATTCTATGAAAAATATTTTAAAACTTTAAATAACCACAAAAGTCTCAGTATGGTACATAAAAATAACAACTCCACTGTTGAAGTGAAAAATAAAAAAACTATTTAATACTTATACTAAAAAACATACCATATTAAATTCTTTTGAAAAGATAATCCTTTTTTACATTAAAATATCATTATCATGCCTTTTTAAATAAAAAAATCCATGAAATATCATTACAAATAAAAAAATATTCAGGTAGGTTCCCATGAAAATTGTCATCCTAGAAAACATTCAAAATAATTAAAATTGTTATAACCAAACACCCATCATCCAATAAAAAACAACAAAGAGTGTAATAGTTTCCCAATGTATTGGGTAAACTTCTGGGTGCACCCATCATATAAGTTATTGGGATCACATGTCAGTTATAGTGGGTTTCAAACCTTTTTCGAAGTTGTTTCAAGATAAATACTGTGGTATAATGTGGTTCATCCCTTTGTAAACAATTTCCAAGGACTACATCATGATTAATACCCTTGAAAATATCATTTAAACCTTATGAAAAATAGATTTAGATATCAAAATACTATTTTAAAAAACAATTTTCAATACGAAAATATTAATAATATCGAAATATGGTTTTTAATTCAAGAAAATGTGAATTATACTAATGGAATCCAAAATTGAAAAAATTCAGAGGCGAGAAGATTAATTATCACCATATATATTAAATTAGAACATTATGTTTTCCTATCAAAAATAATTTTAAATATTATGATAAAAGATTTAATTTTGAACACCATTGAAGGAAAATTAAATAAAATTACCTTTATAGTTTTTTTATTTCATTAAAAATTCATTCATAAAATAATTTTAAAAAACATTGAAATGTAATAGATTTTTTTTCTAAAATAAATAATTATAACATTTAAAACTAGGTTTTATATTAAAGGGACCCATACATTATGTCCAAATCATCATTTAAGTTCATTTTCATCCACAATAACAAACATATTCTTATTATTTAATTTCTGAATGAATTTTTCTCTGTATCTTATTCTTTTTTATTTCATTTCATACAGTGTTATATACCCTTAATCATTTAATTAAATTTCAGACATTTTGATAAATTTCATATTTAAGACCAAAATAACATTGATAGGATGAAAATAGTAAAACATGTCATTATTCCACTATCTCTAACATATTGATCATCACATTATATTAATTTTTATGAAACAATTATACCATTAAAATCAATCATTAATGAAAAAAATAACTATTATACAATAATAAAAATGGAAGTCTATAAGTAACTATAAGTATCATTTTCATTTTCCAATGATTGTTATGGAAGAAAGTTTAGTATTATTTAATATTTGTTGAATGATAAAAATATCACAAATACAATATTATTTAATTATGTATTATTACATATATCATCCATTTTTGTGTTGATGATAATTGAATCACATATATTTATAGAGGTGGTAGTCTACATGAATGCACGAACGATGATATCATTTTTTCAATGAATGAAAAATAACGAAATATAATGAAATTTTTTCTTGTCAAAATAAAAAATATTTCCAGATTACATTAGAAAAAATTTAATTCAATCATTATATCTGGTTATAAGATTTTGTGATGGAAAACGAATTATATCTGTTCGTGATACGATAGTCCACCATACACAGGGTTGATCGATTCCCATACAATTTGATGGAGTATGGATATTGTGAAAGTTAATTACATTAACATAATAAAAACTAATTATATTTATCATACTGGTATTATTATTCTATCATGGTCAATGAATATTTGAAGGACTTGTAAGACAAACCAGAACTAAAACATCTGGTTAAAAACTACACCTCCTCATTGGAAATAAAATTTTCTTAATACCTTAAAACCTAAAATATTGTTATTCATTAGAAAATAAGGCCAATTGAATTTGGAGAGGGATTTTTGTTAGTTATTCTTAAAATTATTTTATAAAAAATGTTCATGATATGTGATGAAATGAGAAGAAGGGATTCCATCATATAAGAGGGGGTGGGTGTGTAGATACCCATAGCATGACATACATGGACATTACATTACTTTTTCAGAATACATAATACATAACAAAAACAGACACCCATGGACTGTAATAGTTTAGTGTCTTTGGAAACTCAGAAAAAAATATTCTATTCATGGTGTTAGATCATCAAGATCTCCCATAATGATCTTCCCTTTTTTTCATACCTAAAACATTTCTTTATTTCCTAGGGAATAGATAACATAAAACGGGTGAGCTCAAATGCACAGTAAGGGAAAAAATGGAAAACATTAAACGACCAATAAACATTTGAACATAAAAACATGAACATAAAACATTAAAATAATGAGTAATGACATAAATATTGGTAGAACATAAGGCATAGATCATAAAGGAACATTAATACTGATAAAATAGAATGGGAATAAAACATGTAATTGTGGAAAACCATTAAACATGTGTTGTGATTTCCATAGAATCCAAGGAATCATTTCCAAGACAATTATATTGGACAATTTCCATTACTGAACTAGGTTTCCTTGCTATTCCAACCCGACATTACTAAACCAGATTTCACTTGTTGTTTCAGTCATGTCAATCTCATGAGATATAAATATTTACCAAATTCATTAGAGGGATATATAGGTCCCACCCATTTCACAATGAAATCATTCTTACATTTTTCCACAAAATAAACATAAATCATTCATCATAACCCAAAGAATAAAATCGGTTTCATAAACATCATCACATCATATCATAATCTATATAAGACAAATGGATATCATTTCTTCATAATAAAAATCAAACCAAGTAAATAATATAGACATTATACTTGAAACATAAAAATTCTAAATAATTTCATCATTGATGGAAAATAATTTGATAATACAATTGAAATGAATTATTGAGAAAAATATCCATTATTTTTCAAAATAATTTTCAATTCTCATAATTTCATTCAATTTGAAAAGAAAATATTTTTTTCTGAAAATAACAATGAAATCTTATAGAGTAAGATTCATGGAACGAAGGCATTATAAAACTATAATAATACATTCATACCGTATAATTTATAAAAACATTCTCTACATTTTGTGGCCAGAAAATTGAAAAAGTACCACGTATGGTAAACAAAAGAATGATTACTTCCATAACCTTTGGTAAAATTCAAAAAAGGGTAAAAAATAATTTAAACATACATGTAAGAATAGTAAAAAAAATTTGAAAACATTTTTTGAAAACATGGACATGGATAATAAACATAACCCCAATAAATACTTATGAATAAACAATCATGGATAAGAACAAGATTGGAATAATTACCCCTTGCAGTAGGTCAAATTTCTTCTATATGATTTTGAAACACCTGTATAGTGGGTATAAAAATATTATTAACTTGTAACAGAACCATAATAATAATTATGATATCATATATGATTCACATAGGCATTGATATTACCCATTCATTTGTCAATTCCATGAAAAAGTATCATTTTTTGTAATAATTGTTTAATTTATCGTACATGTTTGGACTTGTTGTTCAGTATATTATTATTAATTATATCAAGATTTACTTAATTCCAGAATTTAAAACGTGATTTATATATCATATATATTCAGTATATATATATAAATAATATATAGTTAAATGAAATTAATCACACCGTTTAGGGAGACGGTATGTCGTATGTACGCATTGACGCCTTTTAATTTCCTTATTGAATTGAATAGAAGTAAGCAGATGACATATATATATTTATAAATAAATCATGTAGCATTATTGTGTTATATATTTCTTGATTATTTATTATAAATACTTTATAATCATTCTTGAATGGTTAACAAGGATAATGAATTTCATCGTGTCATGGAGACGGTAATCTGTACGTACGCACGTGTGGTGATTTCTTTTTCCATAGGATGGATAGAAAGTGAAATGTTGTTTTTTTCATATTTATAATAACTTATCTGTATATGAGTGATACTTATTTTATTACTTTATAATGAAAAAAATGATAAAGAAGAAGTATAAGAAGAAATGAATTTGAAAGAATTGGTAAAATATATTACCTCTTCTTTGACGCGCCTCTTCTAATCCTCTACTTAGGCCACTAAAGATGGTCTTTGAAGAAGACTAGGACCACTAGTATATTTTTAGGGAAGTGGGGAAGATAAATGAATAGGATTTGGCTGAACTTGAAGTCTCAAAATGTTGTTAAGAGGAGAGGGAGGAGGTTACCTTCTATAAGAGCGGAGTGGGGCACTTTTAGAAAGCTCTAAAATATTAATTTATAATAAACTGAAACTCAACATAAAAACATCCAAAATGACTCAAATTCAAATATGAGATGATATAGGGTTGTAATCTCATCAGGAAATAAAATTTAAAGATGTTGGGAGTTTATTTTAAACCATATCAAATTGGTTTATCATTATTTAGTCTATTTAATTTTATTTGTGGTAATAATATTCTAAATATTAAATTGTTATAAATAAATACTCTTTTGTTGTGAATTGTCCATAATGGGATACTTTTAAACATTTTCAAAAATATATATTTCATTTTAAATTTTTTAATTTTTTTTGTTATTTTGAAACAATTTAATAATAAATTATCTATTATCTATACTAAACTACTCTTCTTCCTACCCTACAGGTCAATTTATTCTTCCCCCAGGTGTGCTCTCCCCTGCTCCCTCTGAATTAGTGTTTTGTGGCTACCGGTGTCCTTCGACATTCCGGCTACCTTCGACAGTCCACTGCTCTACGTTCATATCTCCAGCGATGCCATCGAGTTTTCTTTCTATTACGCTCTACCCTCTTCCAATTGAATTTAGTGTTTTGAGCTACTGGGCTGCTTCATTAGATATCTATGATATAGTATTCCACTTTTTAATTGCAACTCCCGCAATGCCATTCGGTACCCAGCGTTCAGTCTACCCGTACCTCAATATAAGGGTTTCTTTCTACCGGATGGCTTCAACGAAGGTCAAACTAACAGTCCACATCCTCTTCCCTGGGCCATTGGTATTGCATTGCCTATGTTCATTTTCTCTCGGTGCGAGCTCCCATCGCTGATTATATGTACAGAATCCTCCATTCTACCATATGATGTTTGAATGAAATCTTCCAGTAATTTATTTCACCTCTATTTTTTCAAATTCGCACATCAATATGAAACTAAATTCCATGTATGCATACAGTAACTTTACATTGCTAATCTTTGGGTACCTTTTACTTCTTAACTATACAGATTCCTCCATTATACCATATTTTATTCCATCTCTTTTATCTATCTAATTTATATATGTTTCTTTGATGTTTCTAATTCTTTGATGTATCTATAACTTTGGTATAAATTTCGATCAGTGAAATATCTATACACTTCATATTACTGGGTACCTTTTACTACATTATGTGAGATTCAAATTGATGATTTGAATTTATATTTACTGTGAAATCTTTATATGTTTCTTTGATATTGGTAAATGTGAGGTTCGTTGAAATCATAGTATAGGTGTCAATCAGTAGAATTAAAACATTCATTCTCCATATATTGTCTTATTATAATATTTTAAATTGAATCTACTTACCAAAAACCATCTTTTTCTGGTATTCTAAAACTTGAAAATTCAACATAAAGACAAAAAACAAATATACAGACCCTGTAGGCATCGAGAGATGTAAGGTTACAATGGAGACTTCGTATGAGAGAATGACAAATTGATACAACACTATTGTATTTCCTTGATAACATTCGATAAACTTACTTACTGAATTACAAGATCCGAAATTCATAGGAAAGTAACCCATGGACTACCATCAACTATGTTATACTGCAACATTTGATTCATTGCAACTGAATTCCGACTTGATTAGAGGAGCTCACATACCACATTCACCTATACCTACCAGTGGTTAGTATATTTTCATTTTACCAACATTTTCAGATTCAGTCAATAAATTTATTGTTAATAATGTAATCTACTTTACCCATTCTGCATTTCAATTGACAATGGCTCTAGATTCGGGATCGTCTTTTCCAATTAGTGTTAGAACAAGCACTAGAAAAGGTTGTAATAATAGTATTAAATATACTTAAAGTAAGTATTCGAGTGTTTCAATATTAAATTACTTCTAAAAATTTCAAATGTGTTCATGTACTGTCTCTTCATCAAAGGAGGATCATGCATATCATTTTCACCTTTATCTTCAAATGGTGTGTTATATTACACTTTCAAAGAACAATGATTATATATTTTTATTTTACTATGATGTAACATTGTATAGTTTGCCAAATATTTAATTTTATTAATATATCATCATGGTTGTGGATCTTCATCAACAAGATCTGCGCCTGATAGTAAGAGAAATAATATATCATCATCTAATCAAGAAAATTATGACACCTCTCATAAGTAGTCAGTCATCATATAGTTCTGAACAAAATCATGTTTTCTCTCATATGTATTGAACATTTAAACTAAATTTTCATTACTTTTTCTAGGTGTATTGACTGAGGGAAATATTCCCATTTACCATTCATGTGACTCAATATCAGAGTATTCATAGATCATGCCTTCAAATTCATTTTATTTATCACATAGCATAATTTTTTGAATACTATGTTTAATATGGATACTTTTTTACTTCTTCAACAACTGCAAATGAATATTATTTTCCTGACATAGGTGTGTTGTATATTCTAATCATGTTGTATTCTTCTTTTATATCTATTGAAATATATCTCCATTATTTCAGTATTTCAATGTAATTTGACTGCATAATTTACACTTGAAAATATGTGTCATTTACATTAAGTCATGTCATTTAAGAATGAGATGTAGCAACTGGTGAAATCAATGCTGGAATTACTCATGGAAGAGACATTTCAGTTTTGACCTACTACATAATCATTTGTTACTTTGAAAGTATTTCATATGCATTTTATTAATAACTAAATGAAAATTATTCTACTGAAATAATGCAACTACCTCACCTTGTGGAAAATTCAGGTCACTGTATTATTTTTACATTTTTCTAGAATATTATTCAAGTCATCACCGTTTTATTTAATTTATAATGCCAAGATTATTAACACCATTCATTTAACCATTATTCACCTGTAGACTATTTGAATTGTGGAGATCCATCTAATGTTTGACAATACTGTTGTTCTATATTTTGTTTTGAGGACAGAAATATAAAATGTAGCACCAAATAAAACCCATGATTTGGTATATATTTCACGATTAGTAAAGTCTCTTTGCAATTACTACAATCTTGTCCTGAATACCTTTGAACATTAGTTATCAGTCAGAACTCTGTGGAGGAAATAGCATTTTAAAAATATATGCATATTTACAATTATATGTTGTCATTCACATCAATGGGTGGTAAGGTTGACAGATCATTCAATAATAGAATATCCCTAATTATATTCTGATTTAATGAACAAAACTGCCATCACATAGGTAGTTTGTGTCCCCAAAAGGGACAACCACCTAGGTTTGCCTAGATATATATTTATGATACTGGGAATGAGTCTCAAAATAGGATTCTGAACAACATGTAATATTTAACATGTATGTTTACACATTTACGAGAATGTAATATTTTCAATTCATTCTTAATTTAAGTCACTTCGTAGTTAGGATGGGACAAATTCAAACACCGTGGTCAATTATAACATTGTTGTCAAATTACAAAATATAATTCATGAAACATGTGTTGTAGCTCATCATTTTAGAAGTGCAAAGGATTTTCATGATCATCAAGAACATGAAAACTTAAATTTGTGCCTTCTTAGGATAAGACAAATAGATTCAATGACATACAACTCGCCTACTACTTCCGAGATTGCAATGATTATTGTCGGTAACATTGAATATCTCAACTATGAAAGAGATATTATAATTCAAAGCAGAAGTAGTGATTTGCAGTGGATTTTATGAGCATCATCCCTTGTAAATTCCATTGTAATATCCACATATTTTCACAAATGGACGTGATGGATAAGTTGACCACATTTTGTAACGATCTACATCTAGGAGTACATGTAGAATAGTTCGGAATGTAATAATCTTTGAATACTTCTCCTATCACTTGTAGTTTCTTTCAAGTGATAATTCAATATTAAAACATTCAAGAAGACTTTTACAACAATTTATTATTGATTCTTATAAAATGATAGAATCTCAGAGAGTATATTTCATTCGCATCATCCAAAAACACTTGAGGTTTGAGTTGTACAATGGGATGCTACATGCTTTTCTTTGAGGTGACCGTGATGGGTATGCATGCGGGAAAAGAATAATTTTTCCATCTACATTTACTAGTTGTCCCAGATATAAGATTCAAAATTACCAAGATGCAATGCCAATATTCAATTGGGCAGGATATGTAGATTTTTTTAACGTTTACATGAAATCCCCTTTGGCCTGAAATCACTAGATTTATATCATGTAACAATATTCTCCATTCAGACTGTCCGCAAATTGTATCTAAAACATTAAATATTAAGGTTTACCAGTTAATGAATGATTTACGAGACATATGTTTCTTTGGAAAGACGCGATAAGGTACATACTTCAATAGAAATTATTTTATGAGA
The DNA here is from genome assembly GCA_963277665.1 of Viscum album. Classification (NCBI taxonomy): domain Eukaryota; kingdom Viridiplantae; phylum Streptophyta; class Magnoliopsida; order Santalales; family Viscaceae; genus Viscum; species Viscum album. Next base: position 1,066,050,874 of record OY728157.1, on the reverse strand, counting down.
CATACCTTATATTATTTAATGAATCTATTGCTGAAAGGTGTCATTTATATCATTACATTCTATGCAGTTGTTCATACAGTGGATTTTCAGTAATGTGGACTGCCTCATATATGCATTTTACTATTTTTATGTACAGAGACGAAAATAGGTACTCCTGCCTGCAATGACAAATGTGTTTATGCTGAAGTTCCAAATAAAGGTGATTTCCCAAAACATCTTGAGGCTGCTAAGAAGTTTATGATGCTTGGACCTTGTGGTGATGAAAATCATAGATCACCTTGTACGAAAAATGGAAAATGTACAAAATGTTTCCCAAATTATTTTTTAAAGTACAACAGTTGATGATTTTGGGTATGTTCTATAACAACGAAGAAATGATGGAAACACGATCGTGAAAAATAGGGTCTCATTGGATAATCGGTTTGTTGTACCATATAATACTTTATTGATAATGAAGTATCAAGATCATCTGAATATTGAAGTTTGTAATCAATCTATATCCATAAAATATCTGTTCAAGTAAATTATCAAAGGTAATGATTGTGTAACAGTAGCTTTGAATGAAACCAATACTAATACACGGTTAGAAAATAATGTTTATGAGGTTAAGATGTATTATGATTTCCAATACATCTCTCCTTGTGAGGCCTTTTGGAGGATATTTTTTTATGATATCCACTATAGATATCCTCTGTTTGATAGATTAAATTTTCATTTACCAGGACAAAGTAGTGTTACATACATTTACACTGATCATATTGAGGATGTGTTGAGTAAGGGTAACATTTGTGAATCAATGCTCGTGGAATGGTTTCAAGCTAACGATTCTTACTAGGAAGGAAGATGTCTCACATGTGTATAATTTACAACTAGATTTGTATTCCACCAATTTGAAAAAATATGGTGTTAATGAAAGCACGAGTTCAGTATTATTTGACTTTATTATGTGCCACCGAAAACTGTAGAGCTATATTACCAACGATTAATTCTCACAAAGATCAGAGGTGCAACATATTTTGATAGTATTAAAATTGTAAACAACATTATTCATGGTACTTTTCATGAATCATTTTATGCATTGGGACTTCATGTTGATGAGAGAGAATTTATTGAACCAATCAAGGAGGTGTAAGCTTGGGCTACATGGTGGTCTATAGGCAGACTTTTTGCAAGCATTTTATTCTCAAACAATATGTCTTCCCTAGACATTGTGTTGCATGAAACATGGGAGATCCTTAGTGAATACATTATCAATTCACAACAAAATAGGCTACAAATACCAGGTATATGTTTTCAAATTGGTCAATCTATGTAATGTGAATTAGGTAGTTGCTAATTTAGTAAGTTTTTCTTCTTTATTAAGATATTGTACTAATTAAATAACAATATTTCATGATTCCATTTAGATTTTTCACTCACGGATCATCAAAAACAGATGTATGATTTTCTTGAAATAGATAACATACGTCATATGAATGGTAGATCACTTAATTATTTTCCACCAATTTCGGTTCTAGATTCTGAAATTGTCTCTCAAAAAATCAATTGGTAGCTGATGAACTTAATCATAATAGAGAGAGTCTACAGAATGAGTATCTGAATTTTCAATGTAAGCTTTTAAAAAAATGACCTGATGAATACTATTATGTCTTCGTTAACTAAATCCTCTATTGGATTCTTTTTCATGCTTTGTCATAGAGGCACATGTAAAACATGTATTTGGAATGTAATGACATATAAATTATTGTCAAAAGGTAATATTGTTCTGGAATTTTCATTAATTGGAATTGCTTCATTACTGCTACCTGGTGGGAGGACAACGCATTCCAAATTCCAAATTCCGATATCTATTATTGAAAACTATGTTTCCAATATTCAACAAGGCAGTGATGTTGCAAATATTCTATAGTTAAAAAGGATTATTATATTGTATGATTCACCAATGATTCATAAGAATTGTTTTGATGCTCTTAATTGTATATTAAAAGATAAAATGTCGATAAAAAATGAAAATGCTTCAAACATTCCATTCAGTGGAATAACTGTTGTGTTGGGTGGGGATTTCAGGAAAATACTACCTATCGTACAAGGTGGTAACATAAATAAAATAGTTTCTTCAAGTAAATATTCTTCATACTTGTGGAAACACTGTCATGTTCTAACACTGACAAGGAACAAGATATTTTTTTCCAATTCTTCTACAATAGATGAGGTTCTCGAATTTTCCAAATAGACTTTAGATATTGGTGAATGTCACATTGCAGAACCAAATGATGGTGAATATACAATTCCAATTCCATCCACATATATTCTTCCTTGTAATAAATATCCTATTTCTGATGTTGTTGAACATACATATACAAAATTCATGTGTAACCATGATGATGTTAATATCTTAATGATTGTGCCATCTTAGCTCCAACATGGAATATTGTTGATCAAGTAAATCCATACATGATATCCGACATGTGTTCTGAATTAAACTATTATTTCTGCTCAAATTTAGTTTTTGATGCATGTGTTGATACAGATAGGTTGGAAAACATTTACACATCTGATATGTTAAATGATATTAATGTATCAGGGAGGGCTGCCCATAAAATTACACTCAAAATTGTGGTTCATGTCCTATTACGTCGAAATTTAGATCAGTCTGTGGGATTATGTAATGGGACTCGATTGATTGTTACCCACTTGGGTGGTCATGTCATCTGAGCAAGAACTCTATGTGGCTGTAATTCATGATATCTTTCGTTCATTCCAAAGATTAAATATGACACACTCCAACTGTCGATGGCCTTTCAAACTATAGAGAAGACAATATCCTTTGACTATTTCTTATTCTATGACTATTAACAATAGTCAAGGACAATCACTATCTTCTATTGGGTTGTATCTTCGTAAACATGTGTTTTTTCATGGTCAAATATATGTTTCTCTATCTAGAGTCACATTGCCATTATGTTTGAAAATACCAGTTGGTGATAATAATCCCCCAACTTGTGAATCAATGCAAAATATTTTCTACAATGAAATATTTCATAGATTGTGGTAGGTATATGTTAAATTATAGGTTAAATTGTGAATGTTTAGTTCTACTCAGCTTATTTATGTCTGATTTTATGAAACTCAATGTTTCTAATTATGATCACTTCATACAGAAATTAAAACATCACATTTTAATGAATATGTCATGATCAATTACCCCTTTGAATGATATAACACCTAATAATGATGAGACATTGAAGATAAAATTGTGTATATTGAATTTGTGGTGCAACACATCATCCAGGTACTCTAATGATGTTTTCGGGATTGTTATGATTCATGGAGATTTATAGGTGAATTCAGAATAAAAATAGACATCAAATTATCTTTCTTCTATTTCATTTATCTTCTCATTTCAATTATACCACATATTTTTCATCTTCAGTAATATGTGTTTCAAATTTTGAGATTCATAGAAGTTCATTTCTGTAGAAAAAAAGATACACTATACTATTACATGGCGTCAAATTATATCTATGTTCAAAAATATATTGTGTGGTGGGATGTTTTATTTCATATAGAACATGAAGATAGATGCTAATCAAGGTACCTACATAGGAACTAGACAAGCATGTCGAGTGCTCTTCGCATCCAAAATGCATGTCTGGCCATGTCATCCACCGATACAACATTTTTTTTTTCATTTTACTTCTTTTGAAGACATAATTTAGAGAAGGTTCTAGAGAAAAATTTAATAGGTAAACATTTATTAATTTTTTTGTAACATTTTATGATTGTTTCTAAAGTTTCTTGGTTGATCAATACATAATTTTATGGATTATTATAAACTTTTTTAGCTTAAAGTACATAAACATTCTTTATTTGTTATCTATTTTTTGAAATTACTGGATATTTACGTTTCTCACATCGTCATGAATCAATGGTTAATTCTAATATCAATATGAAAATTTTCTTACTGGATGAAAGGTTAGTTGTTACATACTTTCAGTATCTCTAACATACTGTTTATATTTAAAATTATGCAGTACATATTTTTCTGCAGTGGGTTACAACTTAAATGCAGTTTATGGGGTGACTATGCTAATGAGATGACATCTTACATGGATGAAAATATCACTTCATCAGCTTTTTTAATATTTAAACATGGGAGGGTTGAGAAATTTAATAGCATGATCTCTAATAACCCAATTCCTTATTGACCTTTTTTTATTCAATGCATTAAAATTTTTTAAACTAGTACTCCATCTGAATTTTCTTTCAAACTACTTTCAGGCTCACATATACTTACAACTGCCATTAATGCGATGAAAATCATTTTCAACCATGATATTTAAGATGCTGAATCACTCCGAAAAAGGTTCTTTGGATACTTGATATAATTTTGATTTTTGTATACATTTCCCAACGTTTACTATATGATAGATGTACATATTATGATTGATATATGACTTCAATTTTTCAATAATCAGATGTACTTTTATAATGGAATCAGAGAATCAATGTCCAGCACCAACAAAAAAATATTCTTCCTCAACACCATTTCTATATTGGGAAAAACCCATTTCTGATGTCATGAATTTTGATCAGTTATATAGTATACAGAAAATTTTCAATTTAAATTACGCACTAAAAAAATATGGATGTATGAGTATAGTACTGTAAAATGTCATAATCTACATTATTGTCAATGTTTGACAGCCTATAAAGTGCTTGATTTTCATCACCATAAAAATAATACAAACCACTCATAATTGGTTCTATGATTTATGCAATTATTACATGAAAAATGTGCATAATGTTGATGGAAATGTTTTTTTTAACAACTGCAAGATATATATAACTTGCACGGTTCCCATGTTCTTATTTTATCATCATACTAATAGTTTATTAGTTATTTTATATATCAATAGTAATTAATTTTACATAACCTAAATCCCTTTGTAATAGTATTTATAATTAAACAGATTTATAGTGTATCTCCTTGTGAGTGATTCCACGAACTCCTTAGCAGTTGTCCTATTTGATAAAAAAGTAATGCAATTTGTGATAAAAACTTCTTCAGATCTACACGATTATTTGATTCAGGTAATAGTAGATAATAAACTATCATGATGACAAAATTTGTTCATTTTAATTAAACTAAGATTTACATTTTATCTTAAATAAGGATGATGATGAGAATTTTTTTCCTATGAAATTGACTATTTTCAAATAAAAAGAGGTTCACCAGTCAATTGAAGTGTCAAATTATAAGATTCAAAATCTTCACCGTCCAACAGAAAAATACTCATACAAGGTAATATTCATTACCAACAACAAAAAATATATCACCAATTTCAATGATATATTCATAGAATTCCATGTATATTTCACTACATATTCATATTTTCATTAAAATTGATAGATTGAAAATAGTTATTTGTGTTATTATTTATATAAAACAACATCAACATAGTGGCTTTACAAATGTAAGTATTGTGCATGAACATAATCATGTAAAATATAATTCATTATCATCATTTTTACTTCCTTGTGTGTAAAGAACATGCAACTGGATTAATGCTTTATGGTTCTATCATAGGATCATCAAAATGTTGAATAATTTCAACTCAGTGCAAAGGCTGACTCTATATTTGAAACATCGTCCGTGGTATCATCAATTATTCAGGTATATATATTTTTTCTCCTTTAGGATTTGCTTTATTTGCTTTTATTTTATTCCTACATTGTAATTGCTCCTACATCTGATGCTACCTTTAACTATGTTCAATATGCAGAAAAATCCGCTGACTGAATTTATTAATGAAGATGTTATTGAGTAATATAAAAATAATCCACCTGAAATTATCGGTAGAACAAGTTAGGAAAAAAATATGGCAAACCGAATGGAAGATAAATTAAAATACATGATAGAAAAGAATGAATGATATGTTCTGCTGATATGAAAGGTAATACGATATCAAGTGATTGTATCTTGTAATATCTTTTATGTCATTTGAGTTAGTTTATTCTTCCTATATTACATATCAACTATCACATGATGTATTTCAGTGATAGTGGGAGAAGGGGCAGGGTAGGGATGGGTGCTGGGTGGGGGCTGGTGAGAAAGGAGTTGGGCAGGGAGAAGGGGCATAGTTGGGTTGGTGCTGGGCAGGAGGGAGGATGAGTTGGAAAGGGGGTGGTGGATGTGGTGACAGCAAAAGATGCAAAGGGGGAGGGGGCAAGGGGTTTGGAAGGGGTGGTGGAGGGGAGGTGATGGGCATGGGTGGGGGTAGTGATGGGTAGAAGGAACGAGGAGTTGGAAGGGGGGACGAGCCTAGTTGGGGGTGGAGATGGTTAGGGGGACGGGCCTGTGTAATGTTTTATAATCATGTTTCTACTTATTACCTTGGGGACTTAAATATATGGATGTTCAACATCCAAATTCATGTAAAAGTTGTTATATACAGGTTTTTTATTCATTTATAGTGAAATATGTTCACATATACATTAATTTTAGGATTCACTAATTTAAACTTCTGTGTGCAGGTTCAATAGAATCTTGGTGTGGGGTGTATTACAAGGAACTCCATACAGATTTTCATGGTATGTGATTTTGTAATGTTATCAAATTACATTTTTATTGGCTCATTGGATGGTTTATATGAATGAAAATACACAACACATGAATATTGGATATGTTAGAACTGATTTTTTGACTACAAAAACCAATCCTGTAAGGTTATTGGTGATATTCTCTAATGAATATTTCATATTTGAAAGATTGTATTGCAGTGTGTTATTGTTATTAAAAGGTAAAAAGATATAAATTTTTTAGTACTCTGTGCTATAATACTTTATTATATTGTTGTTTAAATTTAGTTCTTAGATTTAAGATTCCTAATAAACAGTTTTCAATTTGTTTTACCAAGAAATATAAATGGGCTACATAGTTTGACTCCATTACTTTAGGATGATTATCTATACTTGAAAAACTGTTAAACCATAGTGGAAAGGCATTGAAGGTCCATGAGGGAAGATCTGGGCTGGGGGATGGGACGAGGAGATCTGGGCGGGGGGGGGGGGGGAAGGAGGTTGCTGGTTTGGTAAGGGGATTGGCAAGGGGACGTGAGGGGAGATCTAGGTTTGGGGAGGTGGCTGGTGTGGGAAGGGGCCGGGTAGGGGGGAGGAGGAGGTGGGAGGGTGTGGTGCTAGGAAGGGATGGGAAGACAAGCTGGTTATAGGGGAGGGGAGGGGAGTACCTCCGTAGGGGGAGGAGGATAGGGAGGATGATGGGGGAGGAAAGGGTCAGAGGATAAATTGTATAGTGGGCAGGGGAGGAGAGCGGAGAGGCTTGGCAGGTTGGAGGGGGGGAGGGGGAAGGGAGGGGAGGGGAAGATAGGGGTTGGGGGGAGGGGCCTGATGGTGGAAGAGGTTGGGCAAGGGGTAGTTTTGGGAGTAGGGGTTGGGTAGGGGGAGGATGAGGTGGCAGGGAGAGGTTCTAGGATTGGGTGGGAGACAAATAGAGGAGGGGAGGGGGTAGAGATGGGTAGGTCCGTAGGAGGAGGTGTTGGGAAATTGGGGGGGGGATGAAAAGCTGGGCAACATGGTGGGGGGGGGGAATGAGGGGCTGAGCAATGGAGGGTAGAGGAGGGGTGAGGAAAGGGTTAGAAGAGATTCTGGTTAGTGGGTAGGGGAGGGGAGGGGAGGGGCTGGGCAGGTTAGAGGGGACGATAGGGGAGGGGAGGGGAGGATGCGGGTCGGTGGAGGGGGCCGTTGGGGGAAGTGTTTGGGTAGGGGGGAGTGGTGAGGGAAGGGGATGGGTAGGGGAGGCTGAGGTGGGAGGGGGAGCTACTGGGATTAGGTGGGAGACAAGTAGAGTAGGGGGAGGGGAGGGGTAGAGCTGGGTAGGGGGTAAGAGGGGGTGCTGGAAAATTGGGGGGGGGAAGCTGGCCAGATTAACCACTTTTTCTATTTCAATTACTACTAATTTATCTATTATTTCAATTAGTAGTGATTATTTATTTTCATATTTGTAATTGTTTTCATTGAATTTTTATCATTCTTCTTTTCATAGATGAATACTGTAAACAAATAAACAATTTTTTATGACATGTTTTTTTTCACTTCACTACATTACATAGTTTTTATTTATATTAATAAGTCTCATTTACTCACATTAATGTATTAATTTATATTGTATGGATCAATATAACTGTCAAAAAACATGACAAACTGCTACTCTATACAATGATACATGGTAGTACTGGGAGGCTGTTGACTGCACATTATGATGAAATGAATTGTAATCTGATTTGCAGACCTGTTGTTTTTGAAAATCATGGATCCAGTAATTTTTTTCAAACATGTATCTTATACAATGAGTGTTTATGTTCGATTATCATGGTCAAATAACATTCAATAGTTTTATTCCACATCTGACATGAAAATTAAATCTAATGTTTGTTTCATATTTCTTGTTTTCATACAATGATTTTGTTTCACTGTTTACCTATTACAAGTATGTAGAAAATAGGTTTTCATATTTCATTTCTATGAATAAATTTATAATTTAAATACATTATTTTTTAATTTCCATTGATCACTTCTCATATTTACAATGAATTTTGTTGTTTAGATTTCATTTATGACGTCGTGCATATTCACAGGTGATGTAATAGTTTTTATAAAATGTCAATAGTGTGAATTTTGACACTATTCAATTATTTTAATTTAAATAAAATCCACATAGAAGATATGTTCGAACCAAAATATTTAATAGATTAATAACAGGTGATATTTGTCTACAAAATTCATGGATCACATTAATTAGTTCATATTATATTTATTTTTCTATTTTTAAAACCACTTTTTTGATATTTCTCTTTAAAAGATAATTACTACAATATTTTTTTATAATTATTTAATATACTTATTTATTGATTAAAAATTAAAAATAAAATACTATGATGAAGATAAATATAATTTATATCATAATAATAATTTTAATAGAATTTATCATCTTAAAATCACAACATTTAAAATGTTATATTTATTAAATTATGAAGGAAACATCATTGACAATATTTAAAATAATATAATATAAATGTCCTAATCTTTTTTATAAGGATCAAAATGGTCCAAAAGTCGACACATGGATGATCATTGTGTATATATACTCTACCAATAAGTTTTGGTCAAGATTTTGGGTCTTTTTATGGGTAAAATTATTTTAATAACAACTATATTTTTGATTTTTCACTAAATAAATAATTTATGCATAAATAATGTATAAGATATTAAGGTAATTATATATTTCGTAAAAATTAAAAATATCTTTCCATGACAGATAAAAACATTTTTTCTTTCAAATGATTATTTATAATCGAATTTATATTATGTATGACCTTATATTAAAAATACTTTAATTATTATATTTGGAGTGTGTCATATTTTACAATCTTTAAATAAAATAAATTAAAGGTCTTAATCACATCCATGTGTGTTCCAAAAGACACCATTTAGACCCAAGTATATTTTAGGACGAAATATAATCATCCAATTATATTATTGTAAGTTTTATAGTAATTTTATAACATTATTTTTACCCATAATTACATGATTTAAATTTATCTGTAGTAAATAAAATTTACCATTAATACTATTCATAATGCCTAAAAATAAAAAGTTTCCTATTAACATAATTTGGACCTACTCATTCCAAATATTGAATCTATTTTTCTAAATTCAACACACATAAGTTGCATTATTTAATTTAAAATTAATCCCATTGTTGAGAAAATGAGTTTTAAATGTTAAAACATTGCAAAAGATAGAAATGTTTTTTCCTATGAATTCATTGTAAAATTATTGATATCGACATAATTTATTTTAAGTGGTAATAAAATATTCTATTTATACTTTAAAATCATTTAATAATATATTTTACATAGATAAATTATTTTTATGAAAATAATTTTTCTCAATTAAAATTTAGCATATTTTTAATATTCATTAAAATAAGAAACTTGTTAGAAAATATAAAAAATTTATCAAAAGTAAATGTTTATATCTTTATTCAAAGGAAGAAGTTTATTTTTTTCAAATTGAACTTATAAACATGTCAAAAACTAGATTTAATGTGGGTGTGCCATCAAAAAGCGGCAAAACTGCATTTTTTTAAATACTTAATCTACCCGAAATTTTTTTATTCTCATACCATGTTCTAGAATTTGTATAAGATGAATTATTATGTAACAAAATTTAATATTTAGTTAATACTATTCATAACATCTAGTTCTTAACATTATATCATTGTTTAGTGAAACTCAGTATTGCGTACAACACGCACTATCGAGGAAGGTCACTCTTGCGTGCAACACAAGACATGAATAATTTTTGTGTGTACTAAAAGCTAATATGGTGTTCCCTATATCACTAGATAATCATGGTGTAGTGTACAAAACAAGACATCAATGAAATTAAAAATAATATTTCTCATAAAATATAAGGGTGTTATATTCTACCCCCCTTAAAATGAATTTCTCACTCAATATTTTCCGGGGTAATAAATCATTTACTACTTGAAATTTTATTTCATAGAAACACACATCGTAAAAAGGAATACTAAAACTTAATTTTAAAAACTAGAGTATTAAATGAAACGATTACCCAAATTAAATCATCACCAGGTTTCCACATAGAAGAACATAGGTGAAAATATGGATATAGAAGAGAATTAAACAATCGTGTTCTGATAGAGACTGGTAGAGGACATGACTATGAAAAATCCAACAATCACAAAGCCATAAATTTATGATGATCTTTGGTACCATCTAATTCATTAGATATGAGGGTACTAAGACAATGTGTCTGGTTTTCAAGATCATTTCCCTAAAGTTGATGATTTTTTTCATAAGGAGAAATACTTCCTGATTTCAGTGAAATATCATTGTTGGTCACTCCATGAATAATATCCACTTCAACTCTTATTTAAGGAATGAAGTTGAATTTTTCATTCATGAAGTATTGGAATATAATTTGACAGAATGATATATCACTCCATCTATCTATATCACAAAAAACATTTAACACAAGATATTAAATATACATAAGTACATATATGGTAAGGTTAATCTTATATGGTTCCAAAAATGGACTTATAGTTCATCTATCATACCACTTAACACTAATTTATACTAACTAGGGACTTCCTGTAGGGAAATGTAAGGTGATAAATTCATGTCGCAATTCGGTTGTAGGTTTTATTCCCGCATTCTTCTCTGACATGATGGGTTTTCTCCTATCCTATAGGTTATCCTTTTTCTAAAACTATACTATTATAATAATTAAAAAATAATATAAGAAATTTATAGACTTAAACAATACTATATAATGTCCAACATAATCCATTCCAACCTTTAGGCTTATCAAAAATACTTTTTTACAATATCATGGTATATAAAAAAATATTACTAGAGAGTTCATCTAACAAGAATGTGAATACCATCTTTTATCCCCCTTCATATCATAAGATATATCTTTTTGGTCACATTACAAACATGTGAATACCTTAATCATGTGTTCTCTTGAAACATGAATTACCACAGAACCTCGTTAAAACAATAATGCTATCAATAGTTATCTCTTTCCACATACCAAAATCCAAAAATTTCTATATACTCAAACCATGAAGTCATTTTATCCTTATATCAGTCATTAGCTCATTAATACTGAAAAACATATTATTTTCTCTTTATCCCTTATTTATGCGCATTTCATCTTCTTCTACAAAATAATTAGATAACATTTCATGGTTGCCGATACCATTCAACATATACTTTCATTTACATTAGGAAAAACAATATTGTAACAATCCTAATATGTTTCTTTGTTATATACTACCATTAAATTACCTATACAACATTACTCTTGATAAACATAAAATCACTCCACTACCTTATTAAACCATTGACCGAGCATCATCATTTTATTCCTCAACACTTATTTAATCTCATATATCTTTTATAGTCTCTTCATCTACCCATACGACCATGATGATTCTCTTGTTGAGATTTTCCCTTAGGAAATTTGTAAGCATAATGACCATAAATTCCACATTTAAAACATTTAATTGTTATTGATGTTTTATAAATACCATTATCCTGGTCTATAGTGTTAACTGAACCCTTTCCATTGAAATTACTAGCTTTGTGTCCTTCTTTTCTACACCCAAAGCATCTTCCAATTACTTTGATACCTTCTCTTTGATGTCTCTTCACACATTATATACCTGAGGAAAATATAATATGCATTCCTCAATGATCATCATGAAACCCTATCTTTCTCTTATTAGCTGAGTCAGGAAACATACCAAAGTTGCGATTATTAATCATATTATGAGATTGCTGATTAAGAATAATAATGATGTTACTCCTTTCAAATCCAATTTCAATTTATTGATCATGAATTATATCATTCCATTTTCCATCATATTCTACATTAACATGAATCTTTTTTATTACAGCCATTTTCTAAAACCCAAAAAGAATAGTGTGAGAGGGAAAAAAACACACTAGGAAAACAACATAATTAGGTGGAGTAATTTTAATCTATAACATATTTGGTTTATTCATAGTTTATTCATGATAGTTATATTAATAATAGGACTGTAACCTATACCTATACTTAACCTTATAGACATCCCTAGACATACCTTAGAAATATCTGTAGGGATCTCACTAAAGATTTCGCATCCTATTTTCCATAGGATAAAAAAATTGTTCCTCTGCTACCAACTATAGAGACCCAAATCTTGATGTTCATGGAAATTACATTATTTTTTCAGAATACTTAATACATAACAAAAACAGAGACCCAAAGACAATAATAGTTTAGTGTCTTTGGAAACTCAGAACAAAATCTTCTAATCCCGATGAAAGATCTTCAACATCTCCCAAATATATCTTCCCCTTTTGTTTTTATACCTAAAAATATTATTTATATCCTAGGGAAATGAAAACATAAAAAGGGTGTGCTCAAATGATCAGTAAAGGAAAACATTGAGAACATAAAATCACCCATAAACATTTGAATGTAAAAACATGGACACAAAACATCAAAATCATGAGTAATGACAAAAATATTGGATGTACATAAGGCATAGATCATAAAGGAACATGAATCATGATAAAATAGCATGGGAATAAAACATGTAATTGTGGAAAACCATTAAGCACGTGTTATTATTTACATAGTAGCTAAGACATAGATTCCAAGACAATCATAGTGGACAAATTCCATTAATGAACCAGGATTACATGTCGTTCCAGCCTTGCATTACTGAACTTGATTTTACTTATCATTCTATTCGTGTCTATATCCTGCGAAATAAATCTTTACCCAATAAATTGGCGGGAGATATAGGTCCTAGCTATCTCATAATGAAATCATTCTTATATGTGCCACAAAAAAAACATAAATAACTCATCATTACCCAAAGAATAAAATGGGATTCATAAATATCATACCATAATTACATAATCAATATAAAAAATGGATATAATTTCATCATAATTTAAAATCAAACAATGTAAAAAATCGAGACGTTATACTTGAAACATAAACATTCTAAAAAATTTCATCTTTGATGGAATATAATTTTGATAAAACACTTTAAATGAATTCTTAAGGGAAATATCCTTTCTTTTTCAAAATCATTTTCTATTCTCAATATTTCATCTAATTTTAAAAGACAATAAATTTGTTACAAATAACCATGAAATATTTGTATAGGAAGAATCATGGATATAAATATTTATGAAACATTAAATCTCCATTCACTCCGTATATGTCAAAAAATTCTCCTCGTACTTTTAATAGAAAACAAAAAAATTACCTTGTATTATAAACAAAAGAAAGATTCATTCCTTACCATTTGGAAAACGTAAAAAAGGATAAAAATGACTTTAAAATTACATGGAAGAATAACAAAAAATTTATGAAAACATTTTGGGAAATCATGTACATGGATTATAATCATAACCCCAGTAAATACTTAAGAATAAACAATCTTAGATATGAATGTGATTCGAATAATTATCCCTTATATTAGGTCCAATTTCTTCCATATGTGTATGAATCTCTTGTATTGTGGGTTTAAACATATAAATAAATTGTAAAATAACCATAATAATATTTATGATATCATATATCATTCACTTAGGTCCTTATATTACTCGTTTATTTGTCAATTCAATGTGAAAGTACCATTTTGAGTAATAATCGTTTAATTTATCGTATGTATTTGGACTTGTTGTTATTGATATTATTATTACTTATATAATTATTTACTTACTTCTAGAATGTAAAACATTATTTATATATAATATATATTATGTATATATATATACATAAAAGATATTTAAATGAAATGAAACACACCGTTCATGGAGACGGTAGGTCATACGTATGCATGATCACTGTTTTCATTTCCTAATTGAATTGAATGGAAGTAGAAAGATAAAATATATATATATACAAATAAATATAGCACCATTATTAAGTTATATATTTAATGATTATTTATTATATATAATTCATTATAGTTCTTGAATGGTTAACAAGGATAACTAATTTCATCGTGTCGTGGAGACTGTAATCCATACGTACGCACGCGAGATGATATCATTTTCCATAGGATGGATAAAAGGTGAAATAGGGTTGTTAAATATTTAAAATAACTTATCTGTACATGATATATACTTATTTTATTATATTATAATGAAATAAATAAATAAGAGTAGGTAGAAGAAGAAATTAATTTGAAATAATCAGCAATGGATATTACCTCTTCTTTGACGCTCCTCTTCTAAACCTCCACACAGGACTCTAATGATGGACTATGAAAACAACCAGGACCCCTAGAATGTTTATAGGGAGGTGGAGAAGATAAATTTATAGGTTTTGGCCGATATTGAAAGCTCAAAATGTTGTGAAGAGGAGAGGGAGGAGGTGCCCTTTTATAAGAGAGGAGATGGGCACTTTTGGAAACCTCTAAAATATTAATTTATAATTACACAAAACCCCACGTAAAAACTTCCAAAATGACTCAAATTCAAATATAAGAGGATATATGGTTTTAATATAATCAAAAAATAAAATTTATACATATTGGGGATTTATTTTAAACCTTATCAACTTGATTTATCCTTATTTAATCTATTTAATTTTATTTGTGGTAATAATATTCTAAATTTTAAATTGTTACAAATAAATATGTATGTGTTTTGAATTATCCATAATTGGATAATTTATAAAATTTTAGACCATATAAATTTCAACTTATAATTCTTAATTATTTTTGTGATTTTTAAACAAATTTAATAATATGTTATTTAAAAAATATGTCAATATAGACAATTTTGACACTATTCAATTATTTGAATTTAAATAAATTCCACACCGAATATATGTTCTATCCAGAATATTTAATAGATTATTAACATGTCATATTTACCTATCGAATTGATGGATAATATTAATTAATTCATATTATATTTATTATAATATTTTTAAAACCATTTTTTTGATATTTCTCTTAATAAGATAATTAATAAAAACAATTTGTACAATTATTTATTATAGTTATGTGATTCATAAAAATTAAAAATAAAATACTAATATGAAGATAAATTTAATATATTTCATAATAATTCTTTCAATCCAATTTATCATCTAAAAATTGTAACATTTAAATTGTTATATTCAATAATTTATTACGGTGACAACTTTGAAACTATTTTAAATAAAATAATATAAATATCCTAATCTATTTTTAAGGATCCAAATTGTCAAAAAGTCAACAATTGGATGATTATGGTATAGATATACTCGACTAATAATGTTTGGTTAAGTGCTGGCTTCTTTTTGAGGGTAATATTATTTTATTAAAAACTATAATTTTGAGTTTTCACTATGTAAATAATTTCATCATCATTAATGTATAAGCTATTAAGGTAATTATACATTTCATAAAAATTACAAATAAATTTCCATGATAATGAAAATAATTTTATATTTCAAATTATTATTTATAATCAAATTTAAATTCGGTATAACCTTAATTTAAAAATACTTTAATTATTAATGTTTGAGTGAGATATATTTCACTTTCTTTAAATAAAATAAATTAAAGGTCTTAATCACATCCAAGTGGGTTCCATAAGAAACCATTTCGACCCATGTATATTTGAGGAAGAAATCTAATCATAAAATTATATTAATAAATGTTATAATGTAATTTTATAATATTTTGTTAAACCCTAATTACCTGATATACATTTAACTGTAGTAAATAAAATTTACCGTAGTTACAATTCATAATTCTTAAAAATAAAAAGTAGCCTATTAACATAATTTGGACCTACAGATTCCAAATATGGAATCCATTTTTCAAAATTCAAGAGGCAATAGTTGCAGTATTTATTTCAATATTAATCCCACTGTTGAGAAAACAGGTTTTAGAAGTTAAAACATTGCAAAAGCCTGAAATGCTTTTACCTATGAATTCAATGTAAAATAAATGCTAATGATATAGTTTATATAAAATTGTTAAAATATTTTTTATTTATACTTTAAACCATTCAATAATATATTTTAACCATATAAATTATTTTTCAGAAAAAAGATGTTTTCAATTAAAATTTAGCGTATTTTTACTATTCATCAAAATCAAAAACCTATTAGAAAATATCAAAAAAAATTCCAAGGTAAATTTTTATATCCTTATTCCATGTAATGAGTTAAATTTGTCAAATATAACTTATAAAAATGTCAAAAAAAGATTTAATGTGGTTGCACCATCAAAAGGCGGCAAAAATGTATTTTTTAAAAAATACTTATTTTACCCAAAAATTTTATTTTTTTCTCATACCATGTTATTGAATATGTGTAAAATGAATTATTTTGAAATAAAATTCATAATTTCATTAATACTATTCATAACGGCTAGTTCATATCATTATATCATTGTTTAGTGAAACTCAGTATTGCGTAAAACACACGCTATCGACGAAGGTCACTCTTGCGTATAACACAAACCTAGAATAATGTTTGTGTATTCTGTAGGCTAATACGGTGTTGCATATAGAACAAGATAATATTGGTGTATCATACAACACAAGACATCAAATAAATTAAAAAGAATATTTCTCATAAAATATCATGGTATTAAAAGGCGTCTCTTGGAATTTCTAAAAATCATACATTAATGTAAATTAATTGTCATTATAAAATGGACAGAAACATATTTTTTTGAATATAGGATGACTTTTTCAAAAAATACCCTCATAAAGATGAAATTATATAATCTTTGACTTCCTTTTTACCGTAATATTTTTTTAATTCCTTTTAAATTTATAGTCACAATTAGGATGTTTACTCCTTCAAGCACAACATAGATCTTATAAATGTACAATAATCCCATAAATTCAACTTCGTATATATTTTGAATGATATATTGATTATTTGGATGAATATATTACATTTTGTGTTTTCATATCATTTAAATAAGTATTATTTATTATTCAATATCATTGATTACACTATTTAGAACAAATAATTACAGAGATTTTAATAACATGAATATAAATTAAAATTAATTAAAAAATATTATCAAACGTCCAAAAATCATTTTATGCTTCAACATTCATGTATAAAATTAAATTTATAAATATATTTTACTTATTATATTGTTAAAATTGGTCATTTGTTTTTTAAATTAATTAAATAATTACTCCACCATCATTGTATAAAAAGTTAAGTTAATTATTTATTCATTAAAAATATAAAATACATTACCATGACAAAGATAATTATGTTATATTTTAAAAAAATTATAAAGGAATATATACTTTGGTTATACCTATGCGAAAAATATTTTAGTTTTTAAAAATAAGAGGGTAACATTTTTGAAATTTCCTAAAATAAAATAATATGAAGTTTATAATCAAAAACATATGTTATACAAGTACATATTGTAATGTAACTCATTAGGGAGAAAATAAACGGGTGCCACGAGTCAGGTCACCACATGACCTCAACCATGCCTCTCCATATGCCAGAGTATTCCGACTAGAAGCAATGGTATAATTGGATATATGGGGAGACTAAACCCTCATTACAAGAGTATTTCAGCACATTAAAAAATTTAAATAGTGAAAATGATAAGAATAATTAGTATAATTAAAAAACAACCCACTCGAAAACTGGGTAAAAACCATATCCATTAGTAAACATGTAATTCCATGCTATAGTGTGAAATAAAAAAATAAAAAAATAAAATAGTGGAATCCCCAAAACAGTCTTGGGTCAATGTCCCAAACTTCATCCATTCACAAAGTGAACCTGACACAATTCCCAAGGAGGGGACCCTTTCCCTTTTCATGACCAACAACCATGAAATATTCGTAGGTACCAAACGATGTCCTGAGCAGGTTGTTAGTATAATTCCCTAGGGCACCACCAACGATGTCTAAAATATATACAAATAACTAATATAGTGAACAGAAGTGATAAATAATGGAAACTAAAGGTAAATAATTCATTAGGCTATTCGAGACTATGTTCTTTAAAATTATACTACTATTGAATCTAGGTTCATTATTAAGGCACCCCATTGTTTAATCTACACTTTTTATATCTTCAATGGATTATTAATGTTAAATATTCTCTAGAATATGGGAATAAAAAACATATCCTATCTCACTAGGCATCACATTATAAAAACCTCATAATCATCACCTCGAATCCTCAGTCTAGGTAGAATGGAACTGTTAGGGAAATAGAACTCTTTAGCCTTTTGTAACCCATGCATTTGTCGTTGGAGTTACAACCTCGGTCCAACTCGACCCATGGGTGTATAACCTCAACTATACAAACCAATCTATAAAGCCATGTGCACATTCTTATTTATCATTCACCAAAATTGACCATATCACAACAAGCATATCCAATATCACTTCCATCATTACTACAATATCAATAAATGGAAAATTAACAATTTTCCTAAATCCATTAATAAATTAATCATTAATATCACTTAACCCATTTATCCTCATTTCCCATTTACCATTCCTATCCCACTAAGCATATTCAAGAGTAAGCATAATTCATTATCTTATTCCCGTTAATCCCATTTATCCTATTTTAATGTCAACCACAAAATACCTTAGAATTTAAACACACTAGACACAAGTATACCCCATCCATTATAAATCAATACCTAATCCAATTAACCTAATCACTATGTCTCTGTATCATTTTGAGTCATTTCCATAATATACATTTCCGTTAGCCCAATCTAGAGGGTCGGCACACCAAATGGGTGGCCCTAATTTGGTCAAGTCATCCATTTTTCATCCCATAGGGATCAAGAGGGCTTAAATTAATCCATTAGACACCCAATACACCACATCATGCTAATGGAATTAATAAAACATAAATAAGGGATCAAGAATAAAACCCTACATACACAAATATATGAATAAACTATACGATATAACTTGTCAAATACCTACCTTGAATATATTGGGGAACACAACATAAATCGTGGTCTTATATCCTGGTTCAACATTACTTTTAAGCCTCACCATAATTGTAACTTGAAAAGAACTTTTTATAGATTTATTAGGATATAAGTAAGAGATGAAATCCCTAAACCAAAAAGATAAGAAAATGTGGGATTAACCTTACCCATATCATCAATCTGAATCCAATGACACTTCAAAAGGCATTGGGTTCATGGATAATCTACCATGGGATATAATGGGAGCATTGGTTAGTTCCTTGGGTTTTAAGGGGGGAGGAGGTGGAAAATATCAACTGGAACATAAATATCTTGTAATGTGATTTTTGTAATTTTTCAAAAGAATAATCCTCTGTATAGTTCACCCACAGGGATTTCCAGACCATGCGCAAAATGTGCGAGTCCTACTATTTGAAGCAAAAACCCCGAACGATTTCCTAGTATTTTTGTATAGTTTTCTTAACCATGCGATAAATATGAATAAAACTCTGTCCATAGTTGCAGTGTTACCTCAGATGATCTGCACGTTTTTCAGTAATTGTGCACAAACCGCACAACATGACCAAAAACCCCCTATTCCTCCATTTTTTTCTCAAAACTATAGACACCAAATAGAATTCACATGATCCTCGAGAGCCAATTATTTAACCAAAATAAAGGACATAAACAGAAACAGAAACAATAAAATAACTTAGGAAAGGTCAAAAATCATACAACCTCCCCACATTAGGATGGATCATCCATGAGCTTCACCCAAGAATCATTGAGTTTTTGAACCGAAGACGTTAGGCCATTTGGCTTATATATCTAATTACTTCCCCCAAGACTCATCTTGAATGTTTCCAGGCTCCCATAGAACACAATCCATAGCCTCCAAAATACCTAATTAATATGATCCCCAATACGAACCACATGCTCCTCAATGGATGCATCAGGCAGAAGCTAAAAATCCCTGACATTTATCACATGAGAAACATTCGAGTGATACCATCTGAGTTGTGAAACATGGAAAACATCATGCATCCCACTATACCATTGTGGAAGAGACAATCAGTATTCCATAGGTCTAATCCTCCCCAATATCATATATTCCCCACTTACCTAGCTACAAAGTGCCTTTGGTAATCCTTTCTAGAAGCATGATGTGAAACAGTACTATTTCTGGAACATGTAATTCTCCCAACAAGTTGACTATATTGGTCTCTTGGATCTACATGAAATTACCCCCTTTGCTAATCTATTCTACCCCCATCCAAATTAAATCATTCTTCTAAAGTGTCCTC
This sequence comes from Viscum album, assembly GCA_963277665.1. NCBI lineage: Eukaryota > Viridiplantae > Streptophyta > Magnoliopsida > Santalales > Viscaceae > Viscum > Viscum album. The sequence continues at coordinate 1,066,030,018 of OY728157.1, read as the reverse complement.
ATAATACCCACTATGAATTACATAATTAGGTCATTCCACTTAAACTATGGAATAGGAAATGACTACAATAACCCACCTGGATGCCGATGTTCATCCTTCACCTACTGATTGGTAAGGAATCATGCCACAAAACTCTCTTCTTCATTATTCATTCTCGGCCACCAAAACTACCTATGAAGATCATAGTATATCTTATTCAAGCAAGGATACACATCCCATTTTGATGTATGAAAGTCACACATCAACTCTTCTTGTATATTTATTAACACCACAATATGGCCATGAATATAAGAAACTTCATCATAACCGAATGTCCAACCAGAAGGTGACTCCCAACCTTCAACAATTTCCTTTATATCCAAACACTCTAGATCCACCAACTAACAGTCTGTAACTCATCTCAAATGAGTGGATTCAACTACTATAGTCCCAAGGGTCATCTACCCATTCCCATATATTATCACCAAATAAATCATAGAAAACATGGTCATCATCTTACTTTATGAACTAGATTCCTAAACCACCAGATTGTAAGTCTTCCATCTTAGATCATCAACGACATTATTCTCTTTCCCTAGTCTTTAGAACAACTCAAAATTGTAGTATTATAGGAACTTGACGAACCTTACTTGTTAGATATTCATATCCCACATAGAGAAGATATATTTGAGACTTTTATGGTTGGTAAAAAATATGAAGGGTTCTCCTAGAAAGTCATTCCTACAACGTTTCAAATCATGAACCACAACAGCTAGCTCAAGGTTATGAGTAGGGTAGTTTTATTAATGTGGTATCAACTACCCCCACCCATATTCTATAACATGGTCATTATTCATGAGCACTGCCCGAATTCCAACACCAGATGCATCGTATAGAAGGGTAACCTCTTACCTTGTTCTGATAAGATCAAAATCAGTGAGATAGCCAACTGTATATTCATCTCATTAAAATCATTCTTCCAAGACTATAACCATTAAAACTCAATCCCTTTCTTTTTTAATCACTTCTACATCGCATCAAAAGCAATAAAAATATCTAATAAACCTTTTTCATTAACCTGATAATCATAGAAAAATATGAACATCAGAGAAGTTCTTGGGATCCTCCCAAGACACCACAACCAAAACTTTTTCTACATCCACTCACACACATGACTCAAAAATGATGTTTCTTAGAACATGCACCTCACCAATCCAAAAATGACATTTTGATATCTTTTCTTAAATCATATTCTATCTTAGGGAACTCAAGAAAATATCAAGAGGTTTTGGATGATCATCATGAGTTATGGAGTAAAACAAGTCGTCATCATCAAAGACAACTATAAACTGATTTGGGTGTGTGTGAAATATTTGGTTCATCCACACCATGAAAATATTGGTAGTGTTGGTCAATCCAAAAGGCATCACCCAGAAAATTGTACAACCCATACCTAATTTAAGAATATTTTTGGGCTATGTTCTTAGGTATCAACCTTAACTAATGGTTTCTTGATCTGAAATTGATCTATGAAAACACTAAGGAACCTCTAAGTTGATAAAATACATGGTTGATTCTATGAAGAGGGTGTCTATTTTTAACTATCATATTGTTCAGTTTATTATAATAGATGCATATCTAGCGTGATATTTAACCCTTATTAGAAAAAAACACTAGATATCCCCATGGTGATATACTAGGTTAGATAAAATCCTCATACTCTAACTCCTATAGAAGGAAAATTTTTTCACGGTGCCCTGCTAGATCCATTTGGTATGAAGAATGGGAACTGGCTCCGCCCCAACAAAAAATTCAATTTTGAACTCAAAATACCTCTTAGGTGGTAACTGTAAGAATTCCTTTGGAAACACAACCTGAAAATGATCCAGAACAAAAGGTAATATTGGATTCACATTCTCCCCATCGTCCAACATAAGGCATGCTACTTGGGATGTGATTTCATTAATAGATGGGATATTGGCCCTATGTATCCTGCTCAAGTATTGCATGCACCACAAAGTACATATATAATTTCTTCAAGAGTTGTGAATATTACCCAATGTCAGTAACATTCAATATGGGCTTACTGTAACACCAACAAATCCATCACCAAGATTAGATCATAAAATGAAATCATTAGGAAAAAAGTTTCCATCAAAAAACAATGCCCACAAACCTCCATAGAACAAAACTTACACTGGCTATTTTCTTCAACTCGTACCCTAAGCAGAGTATCAAGGGACATTACCCTACATGCATTATCCATAGTAAATCCCAACACAACAATGATCTTAGTAGAAATAAAGGAATGTGTAGCACCTATATCAAAAAAATAACTACTATGCATGGAAGAAAAAACCAGAATAACAAGAATAGTAGATGGTCTATCCTCACCAGATATCTATGTATCCTGATGTGTATGAAAATGACCAAACCATTTACCCCAAGCTCTAGCCTGAGTACATTGTACTTCACTACCCTATTAATAAGAATGATCTCACCCCGGAGTACCACAACCTCCACCCCAACCAGTACAACACGTGGAGCTCCAACTGCCTGCCTGATACAGAGTAATCGACCCCCTACCTATAAATAGAATATTCATTTAACCTCTATTATCCCATGAATTTCAAAGGTTCTTAAAAAACCTCTACATGTGGTTTAATCTTCTTTATTCTTGGAACTCAACAAGTGGGTGGGGAAACTAGTCAAGCTTGTGCCCCGACCAGCCACATGGATAATAGAATATCGAGTCACCACAATGAGAGGTTAACCCCGTCTTTTCAATTATTTTTGTGCTTCCACCGTGATGAATGGTACCAAAATGGAACTTCCTACAATCAGAATCTGAACCACTTTCTTATAATGATGGTTCCACAAGTTCATTTCCTGATGATCCCTTTATGTTCACCTCTGATATAAGGTCTTGATACAAAACATTATAAATCCTTTACAAATGAAATATATTCACATGATACATGATATCATGTATCGGCAATTCTATGATGCATTTTTCCATAGTTACCTCTTCTCCGGTCAATGTCATGACGACACATCACTAATCGGTGAACAAGATAGCATAGTCTATTACTAAAATTTATCCCTGAGTCAAACTCATAAAATACTAATCTTTATCCTACCACAACGTTTATGGGTATATGTTCTCATGAAACGTCTCCTATAAACATTCCACATTATTCCATTGGCTGCTCTATTTGGAGCACGATGTCCCACCAATGATTTTCCTGACGTCTCAGCATATCGGACACTAAAATGAATCGCTTCTCCGGAGGAGAATCTATATGTTCAGTAAGGTTTTGGATGGAATCTATCTATAACTATTCTACCTATATACCAAGATTTAGAGTAATTTTCGAAGTGTGTTGTAGCTAAAACTCACTGTTTAGCTCAGAAATACTTAGTACACCCCACCCTGTGTCTCGTTCCATCATCATCATAAAATTATAAAAGATCTAATGAACCATCTGTTCCTTGTCCCCTTGTGTCACCATGTTATCTTGATCCAATATTGGATGACCGTTCTTGTAAACATCCTCCTGTAGCCCAACCTACACACGTCATTGAGGTGGAATTTCTATACAATGTGAAACATGAACTTCAGAAGGTAACCATAACACTTCTACAAAATGGGAAAATGATATAGGTGGGATTGTCACTTTCCATAACCAAACTAGATCACATACACTACCAAATATAGCTCACTCACTACCAGACCACTATCCTTCTCCATATCTCATAAGGCAATGGCTTACACAGTTGGATAATTCAAATGGTTAAAAGACCTATCTTTTACACCAATTGAAAAAAAAAATCAGCATACCGATTTACTCTTACAACATGTTAATTAACTTTAACTTATTTCTTAAGAACCACATTATAATTACTAATTACCCTTTTAATTTCCTTTTTACCCATGCATAGTATCCCATTAGGCCCAACTTTTGGACTTTTAAGGAAAAAATGAATCCAAACCTTTAAATCTCACACCCCTATCCAATGTGTGTGCCTACTATTATGCATTTCACTTATCTGCATAGGTTTATAGACTGATTCATGAATTAAAAACCTCATAACCTTTTTTAGGTGATAGAAATATCACAAAAATTTTCAAATCAGACAAAAAGTGTATCACCTACTGGATAAATATCATTAAATATAAAAACAAACAACAATAAAAATTATCTCCTCTCAGGGGGACTTGGATTTTCCTCATACATGGGTTTTCTACTCCGAATAAAGATCTCATTACCAGGTCCATAAACTCTTCTAAACTCATATCTACCATCCCTATATAGTATGAAAGAGAAAATAACATCTATGATACCACTTTATAACGCCCCTGAGCCACGAGCCACTAAACTAGTGTCGTAAGTTGTGTTGCCACATGACCTCAAGCATGACTCCTTGTATGCCAGAGTTTGCTGACTAGTAGTGAGGGTCTGATAAGATACATGGGCATACTATTCCCTATTTACCAATGTAAGACACATTGATAAAAATTTAAATATCAGATTTTATATGAAAAATTAGTAACAATCATAAATAACCATGTCCCAAACTAGGTACAAAACATATCCAATAGAAAACATTTCATGCCATGCTTTAGAGCCATGTAAACAAAACCTAAACAAAATAAAAATAGTGGAATACCTGAAATGGTCATGGATCCCTTCCCTATACCTTATCTGTGCACATACCGAACCCCACTCTCTTTCCATGAATGGGACCATTGACCTTTTCTTGACCTGAAACCATGAAATCTGCTCGAGTACCCAATTGTAGCCTTAGTAGGGTGTGATTATAACTCAGTAGGGAACCGCCACGGATCTCTACAAATATAAAATAGAGGAATATAGTTCGTGAAAGTGATAAATAATGGGAAGTAAAGGTAAACATTTCATTAGGCCATTATAGACTATGTTATTTTAAATTATACTATCATTGAATCCATGTTCACTATTTAGTCACCCAATGGTCTAATATAAATTTATCATGTGTTCAATGGATTAAAAATGTTCAATATTCTCAAGCATATGGGACTAAAAATAATTTCCTATCTCACCAGGAATATCATTATAATAACCTCATAATCCTCACTACAAATCCTAAGTCTTGGTGGAATGATACTGTTAGGGGAAAAAGATCTTGATCCACTTCCCTAACTCATGCATTTGGATGTGGATTTAGAACATCAGTCTAACTCGGCTGGGGGGTGTAGAACCTCACTATACCAACCCATGTATGCATTCATATTTATCATTCAACACAATTGACCATATCACAACAAGCATAACCAATATCATTTTCAACAACACAACTATTTCAATAAATGGGAAATTAACATTATACCTCAATTGATTAGCACATTCATCATTTATATCATGTAACACTTTAAGCCATATTTACCATTTCCCATTCCTATATCACTACGTATATTCACGTGTATTCATAATTACATATCACTTAACCATTAATCCCATTTAACCTATTAAAATGTCAAAAAAAACACTCCCTTAAACATTAACCACACAACAAATAACTAGACACAATCCATTATAACTCATTACATAAACGAGTTTACATACTTATATGTATCCCAATCATTATAATTCAATTTCACCCTTTACATTTCTGTTTTCCCAATATAAAGGTCCAGTACACCCCATGGGTGGACCTATTTTGGTAAATTCATTCTCCTTTCATTCCATGGGGATGAATATGGGTCTAATTAATCATTTATCTACCCAATAAATCATATCTTTCTAATGGAATCAATAACACGTCAAGAAGGGAACATGAATATATCCTTATATGCATAAATCAATAAATAAAATATGCGACATAACTTGTCAACCACCTAACTTGAATACATTGGATTGAAAACTCTTAATCGAGGATATAGATCATGATTGAGCCACACTTTGAATCCTTAACTTAAATATCACCATAAAAGAATGGTTTACAGCTTTATATGGAGAGAATGAAGAGATGCAAACCCTAAACCAGAAGGAGAAGAAAGGGTGAGATTTGTCTTACCCAAATCTTCAATTTGTAACCAACTACACTCCAAACGGCCTAGAGGTGAGGTAGAATCACCCTTTGGAGATCTTAGCAGATTGGGTTCATCCCTATGGTTGCAAGAGAGGAGGGGGAGTAAAATACTAAGTGGAACATAAGTATACCGTAATGGAATTTTTTTTAATTTTTCTCAAAAATACTTTCTCGTATGGTTTACCCAAACAGTTTTCCAAACCATATGCATGCTTTTTAGATGCTACTATCTTAAAAAAAACTTCACATGGTTACCTGGGATTTCCGAATAGTTTTCCTAACCTTGTGATAACTGTGTGAAAGCCTCAATACAAGGTTGCACGGTTACCTTGGTTGATCTACACTATTTTCACTAATTGTGCACAAACTGTGCAACATGACCTAAAATTCATTTTCCTCTGTTATCTCATCTGGAACCCTCAATCACCCCCGAGCCTTCACATGATCCTCAAGAAACAATTATTTGACCAAAATAAAAAACATAAGGTAAAATATAAATAAAAATACCATAGGAAATGTATCAGATATTAAAAATATATTTTAAATTTGGATGATTAGAGATGACATAACACTATGAAAAAAGTTTAGTCAATTGATATGATCATTATATTGTCCTTCTCATTTAAAAATTTAACTTTAATTACTCTATTAAAATTTTATTGTTTTAAAAAAATTACTATGGTAACTATTCAAATTGATCAAAAAAAATCGGGAGATATTTATTAAATCTATAAATAAAAAAATAATATATTCAGTCAAATTTTAAATTTCCAATTCATAGATTTTTCAGAATTTAAATTAATAATATACTATAAATAAATTTTGAAAAATAGTATTTTAATAAAATTCCATTTTTAATATAGAAAAGTATTATTAAAATAATCAATCATAAAATAAATTTAAAAAAATAATTAGAATATTTTAAGTCATATTAACAAGCTAAAAATTAAAAATAATCAAATGAATAATTTTTCACTATAAATAATTTAAAATAAAAAGAATTCATAACAAACATATTATTTTCACTATTCATTAAAAAATTATATCATTTCAAAGAAGCTCATAATATTACATTAATATAATTTCGGTATGATTATTTCAAATATAATATTTAATTTTAATGTAAAATTTCTAAAATTTATAAACATTAATTATATTATTCACTCAGAAAAAAATCAAAAAGAATTAATGATGAAAACGTTACATTAGAGAATAAAATTTTTTAAAAGAAATTTTGTGTTTATTTCATATTCATTTATTAATATATTTTTATTGATTATAAAATTTCTATATGATTCAAAAAAAATTAATCCTATTCATCCCCTAAAATTTAATGAATACATTATATTAAAATAATAATATTTTGTAGATTTGTTATGCTTGATATTATGTATTTTTTCATCTATTTAATATTTTCCTTTCCACTAGAAGCTTGGGATACTACAAAAACAACATTAAAAATATCCCATATGAAAATATTGAACCAATAAAATTTGGTCATTGAGATGTTCTAAAATGAGGTGAATGAATTAAAAACAAATTTTTGAGGCCTTATATAACAAATTTGAAAAAATATCAATAAAATATACTTATATATCCTTTATAATCCCATGATTTATTATATCATGGTAATAATAGGCAATATAAAAAAACATCAACTTACCAAAAAAAAATTTTTCAACAAATTCCAAAAAAAAATTATGAAGGAATATAATGCCAAAAATAAATTTAAAATTATTAAGAGTTTATTTTCAAACCCATGTAAAAATAGTTTCTATAAAAATAATGAATTTTATCGCCATTCCCCTTATTAATTTTGGATCAAAGGAGATTCATGTGGATTATCATTAAAAAAATTATTTTATACCTTTATAAAATTTAAAATTAATATTCCTCTACTATAGTACCATAAATTGATTCCTAAATATGAAAAGTTTTTTAGGAAATTGTATACTAGGGAAAAATTGAATTTGAATGATTGAAAGAGATAATTAATGGATAAGTTTTTTTATCCTTTAGGACTCAAAAAATTACTATATAATTCATGACAAATGGAAAATTTTAATTCCCTTTGTAGTCCAATTCATGTATCTTTTAGATTCATTTTTTTCATAGAGATTATTTTAATGTCAGACCACATTCTATATTTTATTCATCATATATTGCACAGCCCAACCCAAAAAAAAGTACAAATACAAATCAAAAACCAATATACTACAATCATAGAGTGAGTTCTTGATTATGTTTTTGTAAGAATGTATAATTTGGAATATCTTCCTAATTTCTATGTGCTGAAAAATGAAAATGGCATGATACCATCCAAATCATAAATAATTACTGGAATATCGTTCCTAAAAATAACAAATAAAACCTTAAACATATATCAATTAAATTTAATGATATAATTTTTAGAAAACAATATCATATTAAATATATTCAATTTTATATAAAGTACCCTTAAAAGAACACAATATTTTTAACATTTCATGCTCTAATAAAAATGTTTAATTTATAGATACTAGTTTGTTAGATAGAATTTCTAATTTTCGAAACAAATAAATATTTAAAACTTATGTTTAAAATAATTTAATGTATCTATAGAGTGACGTGTGAAATGTATTTCTGAGGTAAATTTTATATTCAATAAATTATTTCATTACATTTTTGAAAATTAATAAAATAATAATTTAATTATTTATAGATAACCTATACTGATATAGTAAGTTAACCAAGGATGATTTTATCATTAATTAAGGTCCCAAATATGGTATTTAAGGTACCATGAAAATGTTTAATATTTATTTATTTGAAGAGTATAGGGTTCTAGAATCTATAGATATCATCATTTTCACTAATCAATTACAAAAAAAATCCCCATTGAGGGAAAATGATAAATGTATCTTTTGGATTTATGTGATATTTATGTTCCTTGTAATAAAATATCTATGCACAAAATTCTTCATTATACTAATGTAAATTTTCATTTACAAATCCATAATGGGAACTACCACTGCAATGAATAAAGTGGTTCAAAAAAATATAATATTTGGTAGAGGATGGAATGATCTATGCTATTTCAAATTCTCGGTGGGTTTTCCAATTTCAAATAGTTCCTAAAAAACCACGAATCGCTATTATAATAAATGAGAAAAATGAATTAATTCCTATCATATTCAAAAGTCATTCAGGTATTTGGATTCAATATACGATGATAAAACAATTCATAAGAAAATAACTTTTTCTCTACCATTTCTATCTTTTATTCATAGAAAAATGTCAATAAAAAATGATTAATCTATTTTTAGATAGATTCTAATGATATTTCCAAGTGCCCGTAGTAGTAGAGGAAAAAGAAAATACAACTTAAACTTTCCCTTATTGAAAAATTTCCTATAATATGATTCCATTTAGATTTTGAACATCCACATGTACATACAAAAATGAATGCTAAGTATTTTCCAAAATTAATTGATTATTTTTTTGAATAATTTCATAATGATTTATTTTTTTAGAAATTCATTTTATAATTTATTATAAAATATGGTAATTTCTTAAAACACGTTTATATAATAAAATATTATTTGGTGCATTGAAAATTGAATTTTCATCATTAAATATCGATTTTTTTCTAGAATATTACTTATTAAAGGGGGATGATGTTGATTAATCTAAAAATTAAATCATCACTGATTTTCATTATCAAACTTGTGTGAAACATGTTACACCTATTTTAGGAAATAAAAAATTATATAAAATATTTATTAAATACTTTAATAATAATTATTTACCATTTTTAGGTTACTTATGATGGATTTAGAGTTCATTTATAATGATAATGATTGTAATTTTGTTCATTTAATGATTTCTAGGATGACAACACCACATGTGATACTTTTCTAAAAATGGGAACAACAATTTGAACTTCAAACCAGGTCATAGGAAAGGTTTCTTCTCAGATAATTGAGTTATGTTATCATATTATTACTTAAAATTCATGATTAATAGATGATACTCAAAAGAACAACCCCACTACTAAAAATAAATTTTTAGACACATTTTACCTAGAATGACTAATATCATATATATTCGGGATGAAATTATTATGTTTATATGAAAATTAAATCCTTAGAAATCTAATGTAGATGTAGAAATTAAATTAGATGCTGGAGAGAAGAATTTTATTTCTTTAAGAGTTTGATTTAGAAATAAAATACATAAAATGAGATGATAATCTAGTTTCAGTTCCCATGAGTCAGATTCCCCCCATAGTAGAGGAATATTGTCTAGATAAAGGACCACTAAATTATATAATTATAGTTAAAAATATTTTTTGGTTGAAAAAAATATATTACATATTACATATAAGGTAAATTTTATTTTTACTTTTATAGTTACCTCACATATTAAACAATGAAAAATTAAAAGACATAAATTTGACAAAAGATTCTATTTATGGTTTCACCCATATCATTGATAACAATTATGAACAAATGCTTAAAATAATTATATATAAAATATAAATACCATTTATATTTTACTTGTGAAACATCTTATATTATAGAGGAAATGTTTTAATTTAAATAATAACAAAGAGGTCTTAGAATCTAATTAATATTAGGATATATTTTTTAAAAATATTTTGAATTGTCTTCAAAAAAATTATTATTTGAAATTTGATAGAAACATGAAAAAATAAAAGAAATACTTAAATTAGTGGTGATTATTTTTATGACATTAATTTATGGTGATTTTATTTTATTGGACTATATCCCATGTATTATATATATTCTTATAACTTTCAAGATATCGATTATGTTTTGAAAAGGGGGGAATCTGAATCCCCCATAACTATGTACTCTTCAATTATATATGAATTATTTAGTATTAATATAATTTATATATTTGGAATTCCAAGTGATATAATCAGTGATCAAAGCGACAAATGTTTCAATAGAAGCATAATATCTATTTTATGTTTATGGAGTATCCAACAAAAAAATTTAACCCCATACAATTCACATAAAAATATTAAATATTCGGATTTTAACAGAAAATTAAATGGAAGTATGGAAACTACTGTCAATTAAAATATGATAGGATAGAACCAATGGTTAAAATAAACCTTATATGATTATAGTACAACTGCCAATACCCCAATTGGATTGAGACCATACATATTAATATAAGGAAAAGGTTCCATTATCCTATAAATATAATTCATATAGAATATTGAATAATCAAGGAGATGAAAATTTATTTATAAAAGTCAATTAAATGAAGGATGTTTTAATAAATGATCTGAAGAATAGTAAAAATTAAAGAATATTGAATTTTTGAAAATGAAGGACTATATTAAAAAAATCTAATTCAAAAAATAAATTTTTGCCAATAATAATTACTAAATAAATTTAGATTGGATGCTGTATTAATAATTCATAATGTTTATCCCTCTCTAGATTTTAAGATAACAATATTATGATAAAGAACAAATCACTATAAATGGATAATGATTTAAAAAATATTTTAGACCTTTGTTGGAAAAAATAATAGAAGAGATCACAATACAACAACCCATCTAACAAACAATCCATCTAGTTATGCCATTCCATTACCTTTTTTATTATTTACCGAAGAAAATAAGAACACTCGGTTCATGCATGTTTAAATTCATTGATATAAATACCTGATTATATAATTAGGGATTGGATCCAAGTAACATTTTTGAAATTTTCTATGATTTTATTAGTCATTTTTGTGAGTTCTTGTTAACTTTTTGTGTGATTTTGAGACATATTATAAATTTCAAGAAAATAAAATTATTTTTTGATCACTATTCAAAGAAATACATTCAATAATTTAAATAACATAATTTAGAGGTTATAAAATTTTTTTTATATCTTCTTCATTGTTACCTAAAATTGTGAGATAACCAACGAATGCTTGAATAAATATGATTTTTTTATCAATTCATGAAAAAAATTAATGAGTAATGAGGAATTTTTGTTCAAAATGATTAATATATTTTTTAAATTAAAATATCATTTTAATATAAAATTATTTTAAATATTTCAGTTAAATCAAACCCTTGAACAATACTATATAATCCATGAAAATCATTTTATATTATCCACATTACGAGCCTAAAATCCACAACATCTAATACCTTATTAAAATACATGATCATATTTGACAAAAATTGTCTATAAAAAAGATATTATGTGATAATATTTTAAAAATAAAATTAAATAAGGGATGGATGTAAGGAATAATATCCTTCAAAAATTGGACCAACTACGTTCATTAAACAATATAATGTTCAATATTCATAATTATATTTATTAAATAAATCATTTCAGATCTGATGATAAAATATTATAATAAAGGATAAAAATATTTTTTTCAGTGAAGAGAATATCAGAAATAATAAATGTTAACAAAATTCATTATATTTGAACATGGAATGTAGATTGAAGAGAGTTTTTAGGGCAACCCATGAAATGGGAGAGTGGTTGAAGATGTATTTTTTATTATAATCTATAAATCATGGAATATTATAATATTAAAGATAAATATACTCGGTTTTTCACATATATCATAACATCAAATCATTCAAACCATTAGTTGAAAACACTAAAAACCCCCATGATAAAAAAACTACCTTACTCAGTGGGTATATGATTAGAAACAAAATTTTACTAAGGTGGTCATTTTTTTCTAATTGACATAATATTTTCACAAAATTTATAATTTTTTCTGAAATAAATACCCCTATGAAGGTAGGTAAAAATTAACATGGTTGGATATAATATTTAAGAATTAATTAAATTTATGTAAAGGATAAAATGTAATAATTTTCATGATGGGGGAATTATATTTTTAAGAGGTGGGACTGTTGAACAACGAGATCACATAGTCTTATGTTTTTAATTTAACTTATGTGGTATTTCAGTTGTTCACATATTTAAAAGTATAAAAAACAATATTTATAAGGATTAAAATAGGAAATTAATTCATATAAATTTTTCATATTACATATAGTTGGTCCCCTAAAATTTATAATTTAAATATATTAATTTGATTTTGTAATTAAAGGATAAATTCATTGGCTTTTAGGAACAATTCATCGTCAAAATTGGTTATTTAATTAGCCTCATTAAATTTTTATGTAAAATTAATAGAAAACTATTTATGGACAACAAATTTCATATTTTTAAAATGAAAATGAATGTGGATGATGAAAAGAAATGGAAATCAAGGATGATTTAGAGAATCTAGGCCATGAAATTTTGAAATTTGGACTAAACATAGAAAATCCATTAGATTCAATGTAAATAATTTGTTAGAATATGGAATTCATATTTTAAAATCTACAATTGTCATATAAGATAAAGTATTAAATAAGAAAATAATGTAAAACAAATTATCGTTTAAAAAAGTGGTAAAAAATAATATGAAAATTTTGAAATCTAGATCACCCTATCGTGGAAGAAAACATGGATGTTTTCAGAGGGATATTTAATATTTTAATCACTAAAAATCCTGATCAACTACTTATAGAATAATATTTTTTCCAAAATACATGGATATGTTCATTTCATTTTTAATGTTATGTGATAGTTATGCCACAGGAGAATAAATATTAAGGATGAATATATTATCATGAAGTTATGATGATATCATTTATTTTGTTAAGAATATGAAGATATTTATGAATATATATGTTTATCTAGATCTATAATGAATGAATTTTGATGGCCAGGTGTCATCTGATCCAAAGAGGAATGATTTGAAAATAAATATGGATTTTTTTGTAACCTAATATAATGAGAAAATTATTCTAAAAAATGAGTCATAATTCATGTCAATAAGTGTAAAAATCATGTAAAAATAGATAACCCATTTATGGATCTTGAGGTTTTGGGGGTGGGAGGGTGACATCATTTATATTCTGGTCAATGTGAATTTATACTGTATTTTCTAATTATTATTATAATTTTTCTTCTATAAACCTGTAAATGGAGGGATAAAACTATTTGGGTGATTGCGATACTAGGATGAAAACATTTAAAATTTATGACAAAGATTATCTTTAATAAAAATTTTATTCAGGTAGATTTTTTTAGTTTTCAATACATCGATATTTTATTAAATATATTATCTTTATTTTTTACAGCTTTAGATGATAAAAAAAATTCTACCTCTATAAATCATTATCATTATGATTAAATAGACATGGTTTTATATATAGTTTTATAGTGATAGTTAATACTTGTGTGGATGGATGTGAACTATTCTTTAGTTTTTTTAAAGACCATCACTCTATTTATTAGTAGTGAAAGTGTCTTAAATAAGCCCCAAATTTACTCACTTCTTATGGAAGGAGAAAAAATATTATGGAAATTCTCATTATTAAATAATTATAGAAGAATTAATAATTTTATGATAGATGGAGCAGAATAATTGATCGAACAAACCCACAACCAATGACCAATTTATTTATTGATATTCCAAATTCAATTAATTTGGATTAAAATATTTCTTAAAATAATTATAATTAAAAGCCATATTTTCATAATTGTGACAATCTATTTTTTCACACATTTATAGAGAATCACATTAGACCCCACTCTATTATAATCTAAAATTTAGGTTTCAATTTTGTTTTTAAACACCATGAGTAAACATATCATTGTTTTCAATTACTTTGTTCCAATATAATTAAAAGTAACATAAAACCCCTCATTTAATTACTTTATATGATACATACAATTTAATCACACTTTATATAGATATATAGATAACCATTATGTCTATTTTTTGAGAAATACTAAAAATATATCCTTAGATTTGAATAACATTACAGTTACTATATCCAATTAAACTCACAGTGATCACTATAATTATATATATTTTATCATTGTATAAAAACCAATGAAAAAACTATATAAATATTTTTGAAAAATTTTATAAATAAAAATAACTATATATTTTTTAACATTAAATTAACATTTTGAACTCAAAACTGATACAATACAACTTTTCCCAATGTTTTGTGGCCTTATAGGTGATGGACCAAAATTTAATATCCCTAATTAACCATGTTTTTACAGATATTGAATCCATGAGAAGTGTATATAGATCCATTGAAGAGTATAGACTTATCATCCTCTAATAAAGGAGTGTCAAAGGATATGCTATATAACCTCCATGTAGGAGAGAAAAATAATTGGGATGAGCATGAAATTATTTTTCATCATTTATACTTCCAACCCTCAAGTATAACTACTTTATGGAATGATTTATAAAAAAAATTATTGGAAAACACTATATGTGTACAGTGAGATATTAAATAATACAATTTCAAAGCTTCGACGATTATTAGTTAAGGTTCACCACTTCCTTCTGATTTTTATCTAGGAGATGTTATATGATTAAGAATTTTTTTAATTCATCATTAACATAATATTTTTTTAAAAACACTCTTTTTATAGATTTTTTAATCGGTTATAAGAAAAATAAAAATTTTAAAAAAATTACATAGGTATTGGTAAAAAAGTAGTATGTTAGATAAATTATTTTCATTTACTTTTAATTATATATGAACCTATGGAACTAAAAGATTTGTTAAATTATATAGATCTAAAATAAATAAATTGATGATAAATACCAATAATTGTATTCTTATTTATTTTTCACAAAATCATTTCAGTGATTGGTGTGTTAGAGTGAGGGATATATAGTACCATATTATTTCTTACCAATCAATTCCTTTTCAACATCCTCATATGGCATGGGAAGAAACATGTTATATATAGTATGGGTTTGAAAGGCAAAAATCATTTTTAAATTTATTTAAACTAATTTTACTATTAAAATTAAAAATCAAGAAATAATAAAATACACAAAACATTCAACCACTAAAAAATCCATATAAAAATTTCCAAGAAAATATGACAAAAGGTTCATAGAGATAATTAAAAAATACCATCATATTTAAAAAATGAATATTAAATAAATGATATGTTATAAATAAAAAATATTTATGAATAATTATTGAACTAATAAGTAAACATTTAGTGAAATTTCCAATATAATACATTCACAATCCTACAAGTAATTTGATTGTGTTAATAAATAGAAGTTGAAAATTAATTCACCCTAACCAAAAAATTGATTCACTATAAAACGTGAAAATTGGTGAAGAAGATTAAAAAAAAATAAAAATTAAAATATTGAGAGGAAAATAGAAAAAAATATCAAAAAATAAGAAAAATATAGCATTCTATTGACTTTTCTCCCAAGAATGGTTCAATAAATATTCATTCATGAGTAATAAATTAAAATATAAACATTAAATAAATATAAAAAAGGTGAAATTTAAATACGAGATATTTAATCCATTAAATATTTCATTAATTTGTCTATGTTTCATAATGACATATATAATAATAAAATTAGACATTTATGGAATAAAAGTAAATTTTAGGGGGTATTTCTCATCATTTATAACACAATTGCATCCCAAAATATGTGAGTATGTCTGAAATGTTTTTAATTTTATGAAAAATTTAACCCATGAATTTTTTATATGAATAATTTTTATTTAGTGAATGAATTTTCCATTTTAATATCATTCATCCTATGAAATAACTAAACAATAAAAACTTCCATATTAA
This sequence comes from Viscum album, assembly GCA_963277665.1. Taxonomy (NCBI): domain Eukaryota; kingdom Viridiplantae; phylum Streptophyta; class Magnoliopsida; order Santalales; family Viscaceae; genus Viscum; species Viscum album. Next base: position 1,066,013,291 of record OY728157.1, on the reverse strand, counting down.
ACATTAAAAAAATGATAAACATGATTTATTTGAAGAATCTAGTTTGTTAGAATGGAATTTGATTTTTTTTAATTGTGATTTGAAAACATTATATCAAAAACCTAAAAAACATAGGAGTTTTTTAATCATTTTAGGATGATGTAAATTATTATTTATATTATTGATTTGGTTTCATAGTCAATAATGAAGATATGTAAAATTGACATTTTTTTATGAAACTCATGTCAGAGAGGTATGTCAAACAAAATTGTTTCAAATTTTGTTGATCCGGAAAATATAGAATTTAATCTCCTTCTATCATGTTTAACGATTGTATTTTTAATGGAAGAAGACTAGATACCAATAATTTGTTATTATAAATTTTTTCTCTTATCAATATCAATAAGATATCACACATTTGAATGAAAATGTGAATTAGGTATAATGGAGTCTATGTAGTATTCCTATATTCAACACAAAAAAATTAGTTCACAAAATTACACTTGAAATGATGAAAACTCAGTTTTGAAACCTTACAGTATACCTAACAAGATAATAATGGATGTGTTTGAAGATGAATTTTAAATGATGTTAGAGGAAAGATTTATCTACAATATTCTTTATTCTCTATGGATCCTCCATATTCATGTTGTGAATAAAAAAGTTGGACTCACAATTTTAATTAATATTAAAATGAATTAATCCTATAAGAATCCAAAAAAGATGGATATTTTCCATTTAATATAGGAAATTAGTCAAGATATTTGAAATAATTATTTTGTCGTATAATTTATTTATGAAATAGTTGAAATATTATCCATAAAACTTTATTTATTTAATTGATTCTACTTATATTGTTAGGATAATATTGTACCTACTAAAAAATAAAAAAAACATTCACATGAGTTTAATGAGACTTTACATTCATTAGAATACTATTTAAAATATGTAATTCCACATGTTACATTATAATATTCAAAGTAAAAATATAAATATTTTATTTAATGAATGTTCTGATGTACTTCTTAATTATTTCTCCAAATTTTGAAATTCAATTAATTATTTGATGTTATATATTGGAATTTTTTTGAAAACTATCATTATAAAGAATCTTGTGTTGACCCTAAAAAATTATTTCATAATTGAATAAGTAATTAATATTGTTAATGGGATTTCAAAAAATACGTTCAAATCTGGAAAATTTATAATTGAAATCTGCACTAAATTATCTTACCAATCTTTTTTCAAAAAATTTTGATACAATTTTTTACAAGAAAGATAATATATGATATTATTCAAAGGAATTATTAATATTTATTATTCACTTATAAGGTTACTTTTTTTGTATTTAGAATTATTTTTTATGATCATTATAGCAATGAATTTTATGAGATCAATTGTAAGTTGACCAAACCACATGTGATACAACAAAAAAATTGAGAACATCTATTCAGGTTATAATTTGATGCTTTTAAAAATTCCATGGGAGTAGTTTTGGATCAGATAATTGAGGGAAGAGACAATGTTTTTGTATAAGCTTAAATAACTCTATATACATTTCATAATTTCTATAGATCCATTGAACAATAGTACTTTGAATTTATTAATACTTTATATAAATTCATATCATATCTTATTAGTATTAAATATAATATTTTATCTAATAATTCGACCCTTAGGTACGTAATAAAGAGCGTAAAAGAATATTTATTATTGGTGAGATGGATTTTATTCTTATATAAGTTTTATGTGGAGATAAAGGACAGGAATGAAAACAAAAATTGGAAAAATATATGATTATGCATCCCCATGCATCTGAGTTGAAAATTAAAAATAAAACACCAGTAAATAAAATGATATTAGGTAAAAAAACATACGTGGTTTTAGTTATGGTGACATTATTTGTATATATGGTAAATTTATTTTTACATCTCATGTTACCCACATCATAAAAAATAACAAATTGAATGACTTTAGTAGGAATATATAATTTTTATATGCTATTATAAATATCTTCAAAAAATTAATTATAAAATTAATAGATTATTTCTACCTAAAAGTGAATTAAAATTTTTATAAATCTTATATCATACAATTACAAATAGATGAAATTTTGGACAAAAAATTACTATTAAAAATTAATAAAATTTGGAATATGTGAGAATGTATTATATAAGTATCACCAAAAAATTTCTGATCAATGTTGGTAATGTAAATTCAGTATAAATATATCAAAAAGTATAAAACACTTTAATTACTAATGAATTATTTTGAATTATTTGAATATATAGAATATGCTTCATTGGGCAATTTCCCATGTATTTTTTTTATTTTTTTACATCTTTCTGACCATGGATTACGTTCCAGAATGGCCAGAATACAAGGCCAAAAAAACTATTGACTCTCTTATTATTTGTTCAATTTTTATTATTAATTGACATTTAATATTTTGAATTAAAATAGGCATTGGAATTAATCATGTCTTCATTTTGTGATAGGAGCATGGAATCATTGAATAGGATATATGGACTGATATACAAGACATGAACCCCTTATGATCCACAAAAAATGGGAAAATTATGTTACCAATAAGAATGTAAAGAACATTATAGAAAATTTTATCAAGATAAATGGGAATGACTAGAGCCCAATGATAAATGAGACCTTGTAAGCATACAAAACATCTTAAAGTGCCCTAATTTTTATTATACCATATTAATAAATATATGGAAAAAGATATATTTTCTGATATATATAATATAAATTTATTTAAAAAGTCAAAAAGATTGATATTGATCTGTAAAATTTTGACCAGTAGAAAAATTTTCAGATATAATTGCTGCAACAAATTAGAAGATATGTTTACGAGAATTCATGAATTTATAAATAAAGGAGATGATTTCTACATGAATTGTTCATTAAATAATTATATTTTCCCAGTTGTGAGGAAGTTTTCCTCTTTAATTTAGGACTAAAATTAATTCAGTGTAAATTTGTTACTATATGGGAAGGTCTATTTTAAATTACTAATGTTTAACCAAATGGTGTTGTGAAAATAAAAATAGACATTGGGAACAAAAACAACTCATTATTAATGTTCAAAAATGAAAGAAATTTTTAGGCCATATCCCTAAAACACAATACGATTTACTTTTGTTAATGAAAATATAAGTTGTTTTCAAGGATTTATTAACATTTATTTTTCATTTTTTTCTCTTTTGGAATATACTTTTTTCATATTTTCTAAAATATGATATCAAATTAAATAACATTTTGAGTTTGGGCCCTATATAAATTATGAAAAAATATATTTATTCCATGAAATTTAATATATATTCATTTTTAACAGATCTTAATTAATTATTTAAGGTTTAAATGTTTTTTAAAAAATACAACTAAGGCTTGAATCACATGGCATAAAATTTTATCGACATTGAAAATCATTAACTAAAGGGTTTTACATTACAATTTTAACTATGTATCACAATGGAAACATAACTTTAGAGATCTCATGGATTCAAGAATAACCATAATTTTTTTATATCTATCCAAAAAAGGGGATCATTTTGGATCATTTGATTAAAATTATTCAGGAATTTTTATCTTTTTCAATATATTTTTAAAATAATATTCTTTTAAATCTGGGCTTCATATATAACATTTTATTATGCCTATAAAATCCTTAAATAATGTTTTTTGGAAGAGGAATTATAATTCTAAAATCTGTAACCACCTAGTTCTTTTAGTAGATTCATGATCATAATTTAAATAATATGTTGAGGGAGAAGATATCGTGTGAGTGAATTTTATAAAATAATCAGATATAAGACATAAGGAAGAAAAAATATCCTTTAAAAATAATGATAAATAGTTTTAAAAAAGATTTATAATGTCTAAGACTCATATTTATCTTCAATAAATAAATGTGGTTAGATATGGTGATATGTTTTCTAAACAAAAGATATTAAAAATAATATTGAATGTAGAATATAGATGAAATAATTAATAATAAGAAATTCATTACATATGAACATACCAAGATGATATAAAGTATTTTTACGTGAAATAATTCCAAGGTGAGTGATTGAAGCCACAATTATTTAGTTTAAACTATAAATCACCGATTTAACTTCACTTAAATTAAAACCTCATCATTTTTCACGAAAAGAATAAAACTCAAAACCAAACAACCCATGGACGTATAAAATCCTTAAAAATAATTTATAAAAAATAAAATAAAATAACTCATTATGTGTGGATTTAGAAACAAATAAATATTTTTGTGTCCCCTATATGATTTGTGAATAAAAAATAATTTTCTTTAAATTCATACTTTATTTAGATATAAATATTTCATGGAAGTTAATTATATATTTAGACAGGATGATTGAATAAGTTAAAATTAATTGAATACACCATATGGATAAAATTTATTTTGATTTTTTATTATTCACATATTCAGGTGAATAACTAATTAACTACATGGATTGAATGTTATAATTAATTAATTATAATTTAAAGTAAAATTATTTTTAACCCATACATTTATTAATTTTATTATTTTTAGGTAATTTTTTAGTTTAAATCATATTTCATTGAATCTAGGGAATAATGTTTAAACTGATTGAAACTACTAATTTAATTGGTTTTATTCATTTTTTAAGAATTTGTAAAGAAAAAATATTTATAAAAAAAATTCGTTTATTTTTAAAAATGATGAAAAATTTTTGGGGAGATTATAAGATTTTAAAATTTATGGGAACATTATATAGGAAAATTAAATATAAATCTTGTATACTTATAAAAATCATGGCCATTCCTCTTTCAAATCTGGATTCCTCATAGATAATATATAAGATTCATTTTAAAGAATCACATAGAATGAATAATACATATTTTTATTCCACTATGGGATCTGTAACATGGATTTTGGAATTATTTGAGAATGTGTAATGTTTAAACATGGGCTGTGTAAGAAATATAATATTAAATAGTATCCTAATTAGAGACGCAAAAAATGTGAAATGCAACATGTAATATATAATTTGTTCATATAGAAGTTATCTAGGGTCTACATATTCGGATAAATAAAATTTTTTAATTTAAAAATTAAGGATAATTTTAATAATCAATATTGATTGGATTAGCATATAAAGATATATAAAATTTTTTAATTTTAGAAATTTGGCTTAGCCACTTACAAAAGAATAAATATAGCTCAAAAGGAAACATAAGATTCTATACTTTGAAAAATTTGGAAAATTAAATACATGTTTGAATAGAAGAAAATTATTATATGTATAATCATAATGATAAATGGATCTCAAGAAAGCTCAAAATACTAGGATGAGATACCCATAATGAATGAATTTATTTATCTAATTCATAGACTCTACCAATTGTAAATGAATACATAGTGGGATAAATGACTTTTGGTGATAGAGGCAGTTAGAGGAGATACTTTTAATTCGTAATATTGGTTAAATTTTATAAAATTATTCTTCTGGTAGTTGATTTTTGTTTTCAATGTTGGTATACATTATTGAGTGTTACTATATAATTTATTTTATTTTTCTACATTATTTACTTCTAAATTAGATAAATAAATTACTTTATCTATTTAATATTTCCAAAATTTTATATCATTTAAATGTTATTATAATGAATAATCAAGTGATTAAATATATTTATTTGGAAGGCTGGGAGTATTTTTCATTAGTTAAATTGTAATATCTTTACCCAATTGGATTTTGACCATGTGCTATAAGGATATGTTATTGTTTAAATTCCATAGAAGTTTATATATATTTTTTACTCAAATAGGAAGAATAATTGATATTTAGTGATTATTTCTTAATCATAACTCACATTAAATATCAACATGAGGTGATTGATATGTGATTTTTGATACACTCATTGATCAATAATAATAAAATAATTAATCACTATATGATGGGGATTTCAAAAAAATTGCATATCTAAGAATATGTAATATCACAAATTCACGAATTGACATTATCAACACACTATATTTTTCTCTTTAGTTCCAATTTTATCTTTTCAAATTAAACCCCATTTTTACAAAATATGACAACATTATTTTATGCACCTCTTTGAAAAAACCTTTTTCCCCACTATATGATACTCTATACATTAGGTTTTAATTACTTTTTTCATTCCCCATGATAGATATTTCATGTCAATCCACATTCGAATGTTGAATCAACTTGGTAGAAAACATTGTTCACTCTTAAAATGGAAACAAATAAATTTAAGAAAACATTTAACAAATAGCATCCAAAATTTACATGGTACGAAAATTCATACACAACATAAAATACTTTAACTTTTTAACGAATTATAGAAATAATAAATGGGTTATAAGTACAAAAAATTCTGAATATTACCTATTAAATTATATAAACAAACATTATCATTAACCTATTGTAAAAATAATGACAATCGTAAAAAAATTATCATTAAATCATCCATACAAATTTCCCAAACCATTTATTTATAGAGGAACTCTGTAGATCCCTATTCGATCTGTTGATTCCATATCCATAAAATCTTTGTGGTCATCCATTACTATTTCTATGATATCACTATGTTCCTATTGAATTCATGGACTCCACATATAACTTCTGGTGAATATTGACTCCATACCGAACTCATTTTACTACCTACTGCAATTCTGAAATTATATTCCTAATGCTTAAATAATTTTTATTCCACCATAATTCCTCCATAGTGTTTAGATACATAATTCTAAAATCATATCCTTTAGAAGTTATAAGACTTATCAAAAAAATATTTTTCACATTACTATGCATAACTTTTTTCAGAATGAGAATAGCAGTTTAAGGCTTCCACCAAGTCTATGCTCACTTACAAACATCCCTTATTATATTACAGTTACTTCTAACATAATTTTATGACCACAATTAATCCAATTATAACTAGGGAACAACACCACCTCCAAAATTTCAAGTTTATGGCAATATATAGTATATCTATTAAAGTTGGACTCTCACCGACCATTCATAACTCCAACACCCCATCCTCTACAAGCTTCCAGATGAATTGATAATATAGATGAATTTGTATCACCTAAGAGTGAATAAATGAATTCCTTCTAAAATGAATTACACTATGAAAATCACATTTCATTATTCTATTTTATTTGTAATTCTGAGTTCCTAGCCAAGATTCATAATTGAAATTTACTCTAGTTATATGGTTAATAGTGAAAATATAGGTTGTATTCATGAAATCTACCTCCCAGTATCCCCTTTATAATTAATCCCAAAGCTCAGTGTTTAATTATTTGAGTATTTATATCCTCTTAATTCAATATCTGAAAACACCTGAAATTGAATAACTTTTATGAAAATGATACACAATTCTTCCAATCCATATATATGTCAAAGAATATATTTAATTTCTACCAGATGTTCTGTAACCATATTTTATATGAATCTATTAACTACACCAACTACATTCATAATGTAAAGTTTTATACAAACCAAGACAACCATTGATCTTCTTGTAATAGATGGATATGGAGGCCTTAAAAGTTATATTTAATCTTATTTCATTATAGGTTCCCTCTCCGTTGGTTATTTTTTAATTTTAGCCATGGAGTTGTCCTATTAATAGACTAAAATATACAATAACTTTCCAAAACCATTTAAATATACTCTAAATAAGGACACAAAAATTTTATAGTTGTAACATCCCAAATAATTAATGAATAATATATATTTTTATCTATGTCTATTAATGATTAAGATAGTGTTTTAGAGGCTTAAAATGAAAATAAATCCAATCTTAAGCATGGAATACACTAATATTCTTAAAAGATTGTTTTACTGCCTTATGATGGAAAATCCTTTTTAAATCTATCTTATGAAAATTTTATAAACTATGTTTGTCAAAATAAACTTATTCTTTATGATTGGGACATCAAAATTTACTTTGTGTGAATTTTTGGTATTTTTCTGACAATGTTCATTTTTTTAATGAATAGTGAAAAATACTTCATTTTACATCAAAACTGCATTTTAATCTAATTTATTTATATGATTTTATTATCTTTTGAATTGGTCTTAATGTGTAATATGAATATATTTTTACCATTTAATCCAATGGTGGTCATTAGAATCAATTTCACTTTGAAATTGGACTCAAACTAGTGTCAATCTTTTGATACTTATTGTTTCATAAAAACACGCTATTTGCTCTGACAGCAGGAATTAATTATTAAATTAATTAATGTGACTTATATGTTTTGAATTTTGTAAAATATACTTCATTTTTGAATTCGGAATATCAAATATAGCTTAGGGTGAATTTTTTGTAATTTTCTGAAAAACTTCAATTTTTGATGAATAGTGAAACCACTAAGTGTTACTTATAAAGACTGATTTTCCGTTTAAATGAAATTTTTCCATCATTGTGTTTTGAATTTCAAAAATCCGACATACATGGTTGTCATTAAGAAGTAAAATGCGGTTCAATTAGATTATAATAATTTTTGATGAATAGTAACTTATTAAGTTCTTAATCGCGATTAATGGTAATTAGTGTAGTTTTTCGGTAAAAATAATGCATTAATAAAATAAGATGAGCTTGACACATGTCCTACCCTCATTTGTTGTGTCATGGCCGACAAAGACAAGCCATGAGTCAACTTGGGGACCCCATGGATCCACTTTGGTTGGGAAATGACATAAATAACTTTTTATTTAATGTAAAAGTAAAAATGACACAAACATGATATGTTTTACTAAAACAATTGTTAAATGGGGTTATACAATCAGATTTTTGATTATAAATAGTCATTGTAAAGCTAAAAAGATTTCATACATCATATTATTTGTTTAAAAATTTTAGACTTTAAATAAATTAATTTATTTATGACATAATGATGATGCAGTGATGACCTCATTATTTAACGATTTAAATAAAATGGAAAGATAATGAAAAATATAAACCCTACACATGGCCAAAACCTATTGGATGAGTGGATTTAGAAGCCTTATCACCTTATCCACGACTTATATCAATGTGGGACCTTTTAAAACCGAAACACATTTTCACATAAAGTAATATTTCTTTACTTTCCAAAAGTGCCCCTCCTCTCCTCTTATAAAAGTCCCCCACCTCTCCACATTACACACACTCCTCACGCCTTTGGCTCGGTCAACCCCTGCCCAATTACTCTCTCCACATCCCTCTCCTCATCCTACAGGATTCCCTTTGGGCATAATCCTTTCAAAGGAATCCTTTAGGCTCAAATCAAAAGGAGTTACACTTTTAAAGGTAATTCATTCTCTCTTGTTCATTTGATTTATTTTGCTTCTCCAACCCTATAAACTCTTTCTATTTACTTCTTTTGTAACAACACCAGTATCTTCAATATACTAGGATGTTGTTATAAGATTTATTCGAGCTACTCCCTCACACAACTACATCAAATGGTTAAAGAACATACGGTTTCCATGGATGGAGAAATTCTGCCTCCCGAAATGATGATTGTTCAATACTCATTTAACACATTCAAAGGTGGCCATTATGATGTCACTATTTTTATATATGATATATAATATGTTTATGTTTTCTTTAAGCTTCTGTATTTTTCATTTTGGGCATACCTTTATGGTTTCCATTATGGGTAAACATGATATCTTCATTTTAAGGAAGTGTGGACTACCGCCCCCTCAAAGTGATGTGATTCGTTAATGCCATATGTGGGACGTGTAAAGGATGGATTTAAAGTTATTATATATGATGTTATACTGGAATTATAATATACCTTTATATCATTATTATTTCTTTCCATTAAAGTATGAGATAGAAATGAAAGTAGCGTTCATGCGTACGTACGGCTTACCGTCTCCATGAACGGTGCATTTCATTTCTTATCCCCAAATGTAATGTACTATTAAAAGTACATGAATATAATGGATATATATAATTAATGATATATCTAAATGATGAATATAATTTTGGAATTAAAATATACATACCTCTCATTTAGTCTTAATTCCATTAATATGACAAATAAATGAAAGTAGCGTTCATGCGTACGTACGGCTTACAGTCTCCATGAACTGTGCATTTCATTTCTTACCTCTAAATGATTATGTAATATTATAAATACATGTATATGCTGGATATATATGATACATATTATATCTAAATCGGAAATTTCATTCTGGATATAAAGAACCTTTCACCACACGAACAACATGTAATTGTAAGAAGTCCACTTTCGACTTAAGAACCAAATATTGACAAAACAAACATTATTAACTTAAATGGTTACATAATGTTTATAACATGGAAATAAGTGATATAAAAGGAATAATGAACTTTAAAAATGATCTTAATCAAGTATAAATTAACTCAAGTTTATTATTCAGTACGTTAAAGAACAATCGAGTCAAGTCAGACCCGAGGTAAGGGACTTCGTCTCAATCTCCTTTCATTGAGGCATATTTCGTTTTATACATAACAATCTTTTATACGGTGTATAAAACCCTTTGACTTTTACTTTTATACAAAAGGAATCTTTTTCTATGAAGCGTTTTACAAAACGACAAAAAGGAATGTTTCTTTTAATGTACGCGACGACAACGACCTTTTCCGCCGCCACGAGTATTATTTGGTCTTTGGCTTTCTCAACAAGCCATAATGTTTTTAGAATAAAATAAATACCATATAATCTTTTATGTATTTTTGTATTGAAAATGGTTTTGAAAAAGGATTCTATTATGTCAATATATTTATGATATATTGTGATTGAATTGTGGAAATGTTATCATTCCTTTATATTGGTTTTGTGTTTTATGATTTTATATTGGTACTTGGGAATTTTAACTTGTGGTTACGTTATAAACCATATGACGGGTGGTACCGTGAATAACAGGACGGGTGGTTACGTTATAACCTCCAATGCATTGGGTATGGAATTCGGCCGTATGGCTATTCCATTACGTATGTATGGAAATTGGCCGTATGGCTATTCCTTTAAGTGATATGTGTGGAAGTTGACCATATGGTTATTCCACATAAGTATGTTTATGTCCCAAGTTACCTTTATATATGTTATGTGTGTCATTTTTATGGGTTTTATGGTAATCCTTTGGTTAAAAAAAGGTAAGTAATGATACTATATTCAGTGAAGAATTTTTACTACTTCATGAAGGTGAAGGTATTACTTTGATAGAGTATATATGGTTTACTTGATGTTTGAGAAACTAACAGTTTTCATTCTTTCTGTATCCCTTAATGAGCTTTTTATGCTCACCCCAAGTTTTTTTTTGAAATGTTTTTCATAGGTCAAGGGAAAGGTACATGATATGATGATAGTGTCAAGGAAGTGTCAAGAAATAATCCATGTCTTATTTTAAATGTGTTTCCATTGATGGGAATGAAGAATACTATCTTTATGTAACCACTTTGTTTATATGTGGAATGTAATGCAAGTTTTATGATCTAATTCTCTAAAACTCTAAACCTGAAAAGATCCTCGACGTAAATTATTCATTTAATTCAATATTAAGTAAGGTTTAAGGCCGGGGCCTTATAGTTGGTATCAAAGGTCGGTTTAGACAAATTTAGGAGTTAGAAAAGTGTTAAATTATAATATGATTGATATGATATAGCATTTACGGATTACAATGTTGCTTCGCCTAAGATATTTCTGTGTTCAGAATGGTTTTCCGCAGAGGAAACAAAGCAGCTATGTTGGGAGGACATCAGGATGAAGATAACCTTCCAAATCAATAACCTGAGATGGTCAGAATTAGAACTGAACAGTTTGTTTCAGTGATGGCATAGTTGACTCATGCTATAAATGGTGGTGGTATCCATGCACGAGATCAGCCAGATCAACCGCAGAGGAACATGTCAGTGGTGGAACATTTCATGAGGCAAAATCCCCCATCATTCAGAGGATCATCTGACCCTGTGCAAGCTGAAGGGTGGATTAAAGCACTGGAGAAGATTTTTGATGTCATGGGGTGTTCAGAACATCAAAAGGTTAGTTTTTTTGTTTACCATTTTGAAGGTGAAGCTGATCAGTGGTGGTCGATAGTGAAAAATATAAGGGATAGTGATGAGATTGAGGATCTTCACTGGGACGAATTCAAGGGTATGTTTCTTGAGAAATATTTTCCTAAGGTGGTTCGTCTTAGGATGGAAAACCCGTTCCTAGAATTGAGACAGGAGGATGATTCAGTGGCTGCTTATGAAGAAAAGTTCACTCGATTGGCAAGGTATGCTCCAAACTTCATGCGAGATCTTGATAGTAAAATAAACCATTTTTACTCAGGGTTAAAGCCAATGTATCGAAGGGCTTTAGCTTCTCGTGTGTTCAAAAGTAATGAAAAACTTGTTCGATGTGCAGAGAAGGTGGAAATGGAGTTTTCCGATGATTAGGTGTTCTGTGACAAACAACAGAATAAGAGGTCTAGTAGGCAGTCAAAGGGGAAGAATTCATCAAAGAAGCAAGGAGGTAAGAAAACCAAATATCCATCCTGTGAGAAGTGTGGTAAAATGCATCCTGGAGAATGTTTATCCAAGTCTGGTAAGTGCTTTCGGTGTGGTAAGTCTGGTCATATTGCTCGTAACTGTAAGGAAGATGATCAAGCAGGAAATGAAAAGCCAACGGTAAGATGTTTTAAGTGTAATGAAATGGGTCATTATGCAAACAAGTGTCCAACAAAGAACTCAACTGGGGGAATGCAGCAAGACTACAAGCAGAAAGGGGTAGTAAAATCCTTTGCAACAACTTCAGCAGATATTGGGCCATCTAATGAAGTGGTATCAGCTCCAGCGAGCTCAGTATTTTTCGAAGATTGACTTGAGGTCGGGGTACCATCAGTTGAAAGTAAAATAAGTAGACGTTCCGAAGACTGCGTTCCATACTAGATATGGCCATTATGAATTTGTAGTTATGCCTTTTGGGTTAAAAAATGCACCTGCTGTATTCATGGACCTTATGAATACAATTTTCCATGAGTTCTTGGATATGTTTGTGTTTGTGTTTTGAGGTTTGGGAAGCGGTTATGTGTGCCTTGTGATTCACAGTTGAAGAATGAGTTGTTATGTGAGGCTCATAGTTCCCCGTTTTCAGTTCATCCTGGCAGTACTAAGATGTACAGAGATCTGCTGGAGTATTACTGGTGGGATGGAATGAAAAGAGATATTGCTGATTTTACTGTGAAGTGTTTGACGTGTCAACAGGTTAAAGCAGAGCGACAGTTACCGAAAGGGATGATTCAGCCTTTACAAGTGCCAGAGTGGAAATGGGAAAACATATCCATGGACTTTGTTGTGGGATTACCGAGGACATCTCGAGGTAATAATGCAATCTGGGTTATTGTTGATCGCTTGACCAAATCTGCTCATTTCCTTTCTATACGAGATACTTTCTCTCTAAATCAACTTTCCTGTTTGTATCTTAAATAGATAGTCAGGTTACATGGAGTTCCTCTCTCTATTGTATCTGATCGTGATCCCAGGTTCACATCTAACTTTTGGAAAGGCCTTCAGAGGTTGTTGGGTACTGAATTAAATTTTAGTACAGATTTTCATCCTCAATCAGATGGGCAGTCAGAACGAACAATTTAGACATTGGAGGATATGCTACGAGCTTGTTCGATGAATTATCATGGAAGTTGGGACCAACATCTTTCTTTGGGTGAGTTTTCTTATAATAACAGTTTTCATTCCAGTATACAGATGGCACCATTTGAGGCATTATATGGGAAGCGGTGTCAAACTCTAGCATTTTGGGATGAAGTGGGTGAAAGGATGTTGATGGGACCAGAATTGGTAGAAGAGATGGCAGAAAAAATTCAGCTGATTCAGAAACACATGAGAAAAGCTCGGAGCAGGCAGAAGAGTTATGCGGATAACCGGAGGAAGGATCTATCTTTGGAGGTAGGTGATCATGTTTTTCTCAAAGTCTCACCATGGAAAAGTGTGATGAGATTTGGTAATAAAGGAAAGCTATGTCCAAGGTTCATTGGACCATATGAAATTCTGTAGAGGGTTGGATTAGTTGCATACTGAGTGGCTTTACCTCTGAGTTTATCTCAGGTACACAATGTTTTTCACGTTTCGATGTTGAGAAAGTATATGTCAGATCCATCTCATGTTTTGAGCCCAGAGGATGTTCATCTGGAAGAGAACCTATCTTATGAGGATCAACTGGTCCAGATTCTTGACCACAGGGAGCAAGTGTTACGGAATAAGGTGATTCACTAGGTAAAGGTTTTGTGGAAAAACCACATGATTGAAGAGGCAACATGGGAATCTGAAAATTCAATGAGGGATAAGTACCCCCATTTATTCAATAACTAAATAAATTGCGGGGATGAAATTTTCTAAAGGGGGGAAGGATGTAACATCCCAAATAAGTAATGAATAATAGATATTTTCATCTATCTCTATTAATGATTAAGATAGTGTTTTAGAGGCTTAAAATGAAAATAAATCCAATCTTAAGCATGGAATACACTAATATTCTTAAAAGATTGTTTTACTGCCTTATGATGGAAAACCCCTTTTAAATCTACTTTTTGACAATTTTATAAACTATGTTTGTCAAAATAAACATATTCTTTATGATTGGGACATCAAAATTTACTTTGTGTGAATTTTTTGTATTTTTCTGACAATGTCCATTTTTTTAATGAATAGTGAAAAATACTGCATTTTACATCAAAACTGCTGTTTAATATAATTTATTTATATGATTAGATTATATTTTTAATCGGTCTTAATGTGTAATATGAATATATTTTTAGCATTTAATCCAATGGTGGTCATTGGAATCAATTTCACTTTGAAATTGGACTCAAACTAGTGTCAATCTTTTGATACTTATTGTTTCATAAAAACAAGCTATTTGCTCTGACAACGGGAATTAATTATTAAATTAATTAATTTGACTTATATGTTTTGAATTTTGTAAAATAGACTTCATTTTTGAATTCGGAATATCAAATATAGCTTAGGGTGAATTTTTGGTAATTTTCTGAAAAACTTCAATTTTTTATGAATAGTGAAACCACTAAGTGTTACTTATAAAGACTGATTTTCCGTTTAAATGAAATTTTGCCATCATTGTGTTTTGAATTTCAAAAATCATACATACATGGTTTTCATTAAGAATTAAATTTCGGTTCAATGAGATTATAATAATTTTTGGTGAATAGTAACTTCTTAAGTTCTTAATCGCGATTAGTGGTAATTAGTGTAGTTTTTCGGTAAAAATAATGCATTAATAAAATAAGATGAGATTGACACACATCCTACCCTCATTGGTTGTTTCATGGCCGACAAAGACAAGCCATGGGTCAACTTGGGGACCCCATGTATCCACTTTGGTTGGGAAATGACATAAATAACTTTTTATTTAATGCAAAAGTAAAAATGACACAAACATGATATGTTTTACTAAAACAATTGTTAAATGAGGTTATACAAGTATTCTTTTTGATTATAAATAGTCATTGGAAAGCTAAAAAGATTTCATACAACATATTATTTTTTAAAAAATTTTAGACTTTAAATAAATTAATTTATTCATGACATCATGATGATGCAGCGATGACCTCATTATTTAACGATTTAAATAAAATGGAAAGATAATGAAAAATATAAAACCTACACGTGGCCAAAACCAATTGGATGAGTGGATTTAGAAGCCTTATCATCTTATCCACGACTTATATCAATTTGGGACCTTTTAAAACCGAAACACATTTTCAAATAAACTAATATTTCTTTACTTTCCAAAAGTGCCCCTCCTCTCCTCTTATAAAAGGCCCCCACCTCTCCACATTACACACACTCCTCAAGCCTTTGGCTCGGTCAAATCCTGCCCAATTACTCTCTCCACATCCATCTCTTCATCCTAGAGGATTCCCTTTGGGCAGAATCCTTTCAAAGGAAGCCTTTAGGCTCAAATCAAAAGGAGTTACACTTTTAAAGGTAATTCATTCTCCCTTGTTCATTTGTTTTATTTTGCTTCTACAACCCTCTAAACTCTTTTTATTTACTTCTTTTGTAACAACACCAGTATCATCCATATACTAGGATGTTGTTATAAGATTTATTCGAGCTACACTCTCACAGAACTACATCAAATGGTTAAAGAACATACGGTTTCCATGGATGGCTAAATTCTGCCTCCCAAAACGATGATTGTTCAATACTCATTTAACACCTTCAAAGGTGGCCATTATGATGTAACTATTTTTATATTTGATATATAATATGTATATGTTTTCTTTAAGAATCTTTATTATTCATTTTGGGCATATCTTTATGGTTTCCATTATGGGTAAACATGATATCTTCATTTTAAGGATGTGCGGACTGCCGCCCCCTCAAAGTGATGTGATTCGTTAATGCCATATGTGGGACGTGTAAAGGATGGATTTAATGTTATTATATATGATTTTATACTGGAATTATATTATAACTCTATATCATTATTATTTATTTCCATTAAAGTATGAGATAGAAATGAAAGTAGCGTTCATGCGTACGTACGACTTACCGTCTCCATGAATGGTGCATTTCATTTCTTATCCCCAAATGTAATGTACTATTAAAAGTACATGTATATAATGGATATATATAATTAATGATATATCTAAATGATGAATATAATTCTAGAATTAAAATATACATACCTCTCATTTATTTTTAATTCCATTAATATGACAATGAAATCAAAGTAGCGTTCATGCGTACGTACGGCTTACCGTCTCCATGAACGGTGCATTTCTTTTCTTAACTCTAAATGATTATGTAATATTATAAATTCATGTATATGGTGGATATATATGATACATATTATATACAAATCGGGAATTTCATTTTCGATATAAAGAACCTTTGACCACACGAACAACATGTTATTGTAAGAAGTCCACATTCGACTTAAGAACCAAATATTGACAAAACAAACATTATTAACTTAAATGGTTACATAATGTTTATAACATTAAAATAAGTGATATAAAAGGAATAATTAACTTTAAAAAGGTTCTTAATCAAGTATAAATTAACTCAAGTTTATTATTCAGGACGTTAAAGAACGATCGAGTCAAGTCGGACCCGAGGTAAGGGATTTCGTCTCAATCTTCTTTCATTGAGGCATATTTCGTTTTATACACAAATTTCTTTTATACGGTGTATAAACCCCTTTGAATTTTACTTTTATACAAAAGGAATATTTTTCTATGAAGTGTTTTACAAAAAGACAAAAAGGAATGTTTCTTTTAACGTACGCGGCGACAACGACCTTTTCCGCCACCGCGAGTATTATTTGGTCATTGGGTTTCTCAACAAGCCGTAATGTTTTTAGAATAAAATAAATACCATATACTCTTTTATGTATTTTGGTATTGAAAATGGTTTTGAAAAAGGATTCTATTATGTCAATATATTTATGATATATTGTGATCGAAATGTGGAAATGTTATCATTCCTTTATATTGGTTTTATGTTTTATGATTGTATATTGGTACTTGGACATTTTAACAGGTGGTTACGTTATAAACCATATAACAGGTGGTGTCGTGAATACCAGGACGGGTGGTTACGTTATAACCTCCAATTCATTGGGTATGGAAGTCGGCCGTATGGATATTCCATTAAGTATGTATGGAAATTGGCCATATGGCTATTCCATTAAGTGATATGTGTGGAAGTCGACCGATTGGTTATTCCACTTAAGTATGGTTATGTCCCAAGTTACCTTTATATATGTTATGTGTTATTTTTATGGGTTTTATGGTAATCCTTTGGTTACAAAAAGGTAAGTAATTATACTATATTCAGTGAAGAGTTTTTACTACTTCATGAAGGTGAAGGTATTACTTTTATAGAGTATATTTTGTTTACTTGATGTTTGAAAAACTAACAGTTTTCATTCTTTCTATATCCCATACTGAGCTTTTTATGCTCACCCCATGTTTTTTTTGAAATGTTTTTCACAGGTCAAGGAAAAGGTACATGATATGATTATAGTGTCAATGAAGTGTCAAGAAATAATCCATCTCTTATTTTAAATGTGTTTCCATTGATGGGAATGAAGAATACTATCTTTATGTAACCACTTTGTTTATATGTGGAATGTAATGCAAGTTTTATGATCTAATTCTCTAAAAATACAATACTGAAAAGATCCTCGATGTGAATTATTCGTTTTATTCAATATTAAGTAAGGTTTAAGGTCGGGGCCTTATAATAGTCTTTATTTATTATCTTATCCTCATTCCAAAACACATTTCAAATAATTAATAACCATCATCTTAGAACATCATGAGAAACTCGTCCTCAATTTTTCATTCCATTCCTTCATTGGTCTAAGTAAGAAAACTTCATCCACATAGATAAGAAAAATGATTAAAAAACATTAAAAACCCATACTATAGTAGTAAAATCCAAATTAAACTAGATGAATTTATTTTCAATAAAAAATTCATTGAAAATATGTTTCTACTGCATTGGTACATTCATAATCCCATAGAAACACTATTTAATCATTCATACCATTCCATTAATTCCATTTTCAATGATTTTTTATGAATAATACATATAGATATAATTCTCATATTTTCAATTATGGAATAAATTTTTTGTATCCAAATTTTAAAAAAAATATACCTGTTATAATAACTATGATGAGCACTCTAAAATTTTTTAATTAATAAAAACTACATAAAAATATCACTGAAATTAATACCATCTAATTGTTAGAATATTATCATCACTACCCTCACATTATATTATTTACTATCATCCAATTATTCATTAATCATGATGTCCCACTTGTTATAAATTGATATTTTTTCTAATGTTAATATTCTTATCTCTTATTTTCAATCATCATGCAAGGATTCGATCCTCTTAGCCATTAAAAACTCTCACTACACTAAATTACTCAAAAATATTTCCTCATCCCAGATCATGGGTTCTCACCCATGCATTAATGGATAATAAATAATTTAATATTAAAACATATAAACTAGTCTCCTGACTCTGGTAGGCCACCTCTCCACCAATTGATCAGATCTTCCCAAAAAAAAAATTAAACTCTTCCATATGCTTCCATAATACTATAGTTTTTTGGTAAATTAATCCTTTGTAAGGAAACATACATTACATACATTGATATTAAATAAAAATTTATTATATTCATCAAAATATATATTACCTCCAAAATAGAATTGTATAGGTATAGTGTCTTTAGAAACTAGGAATCATAAACAACGGGTTCATAAAATATCTACAATGTCTCGGGCTTATTTCATCATAACTGGACTCTATTTGGAATAATATACTTAGTAACCTACTTCATAACCTTGGGAAAAGAAACATATGATTAGTTGATCTAAAATTCTCATTATGGGTATAAAGGTAAATAACAATCAATCAAAATACCAATACAATAGAATATAACATTTTCAAATCTTATCATACATACGAAATATCATGATATCATTCCATGGGAAAAAAATCATAATAATTAAAGGAAAAAATCCAAAAAATCATAACATAAGACATGATTTTTTGTGGGATAAAAAATCATTGAAAATAATTTCCATATTAGCTAAGGCTCATAGCCAATACAATCATAATAGACAAAGTCCCTTACTGAACCAGATTTTCATTCCATTCCAACCATATATTACTAAACCAGATTTACTTGATGTTTCATTCATGTCTATATAATGATATATAAATCTTTACGCAATCTATTATATTAATACAAAGGCCCCACTCATCACATAATGAAATCATTCTAAATTGTTCCAGAAAAACATAAATCATTCATTATTGCATAACAAGAGAAATATAATGGGCTTATTAAACATCATTCCATGCTTATATAATACATATAAAATATCATTACATTATTATCATAATAAAATCATAGTAATGATTTGGATAGAAATATATCCGTATTAAAATATCATCATCTTATATGGAAAATAATTTTGATAAAACACTTGAACATAATTTTTTACCAAAATATCCTTTCTTCTTTAAAAATATTTCCTTCTCCAAAATATTGTGAAACATTAAAAGAAATTTATTTAGTTTAAAATAATCATGATATCTTGTTGAAGGGATTTATTTAATAAGGAGTTAAATAGATGTAAAAATTCATTCATGTTATATAAGTTAAAAAAATTCTTCTCGTACTATTTCAAGAAAAGTAAAAGTGTTCCTTATATTCAAAACAAAAGAAAGATTCCTTACATACCATTTAGTAAAGTAAAAAATGCTTAAAATGACATTAAACATCCATAGGGTAATATTAAACATTATTATAAAAAATAGACATGCATGATAAATATACCCCAGTAAATACTAATGTACAGACAATATCATATAAAAATAGGATTGGAAAATTATTACTTACCTTAGGTCTAATATATTGTGTATGTGTTTCAACTCCTGTATAATGATTTAAATATTTTTTTTGACTTATTACATAATCATAATCATTTTTATAATATAATATATGAATATATTATCAATCATTTGTTAATAAAATTTCATTGTCCCTCATTTTTCTGATATTAACTTCTTTATGTTCTTATGCGAATTTTTCTGGGTATGTTCATTTCCACATATTATTTAATATTAATATAATTTAAAAATAATTATATTAGAATTGTATATATCAAATTTATTTATTATATTCATGTATATAATAGTGGTTTAATTAAAATCATGTAGAATGAATCGCATCATATCTTAGAGACAGTAGAATGTCTGTACGCCTGAGTGATGATATAATTTACTTAATTTTTATATGACAAGGCACTAGATGATATATTAAAAAATAATATTTATTATAATTCTAAAATAGTTATTTATATCCACTATTCTCATCATTATACCCATACAAATAAATTATTTTTGAATAAAAAATTCCACCAGGACGTAGAGATGGTAATTCGTACGTACGCACTCATTGTGATATTATGATTCATAGAAAGGATAAAATAAGTTATAAGGTTTTCCCGTAATTATAATATATTCTAATAATATATAATATATATATTTTTAAAATATTATAGAGACAACAAAACAATTGGAATTAAAAGAAGAAACAAATTTTGAGAGATGTGATAAAACAATTACATCTTTTCGAGTATTAGGTTATGTTTTGCACAAAATATCTTCCTAAGATTGATTTATTCCAAAATTTTAGCATATAGGTGGAATTTAGGGATTTTTTGAGCATATTTATGTTGAATTTTGATGATACATGGGGCTTTAAAGGTGAGATTATGTAGGTAGAGGTTGTGCCCTTTTATAAGAGGAATGGAACTTATCGAAAGTCATGAAATATTATATTATTATAAACTTATTATCGAATTATAATAGTTTAAAAGTGTTAATGTTAGAGGATGAGATGAATATGGGTATAAATATTCTCCACTAATA
The DNA here is from genome assembly GCA_963277665.1 of Viscum album. NCBI lineage: Eukaryota > Viridiplantae > Streptophyta > Magnoliopsida > Santalales > Viscaceae > Viscum > Viscum album. Next base: position 1,065,991,817 of record OY728157.1, on the reverse strand, counting down.
GGTTTTATACATGTTTCGGTCACAAAATTAGCCTTATCATTTAGCATTATCCCTTTGTTTAAAACATTAACTCTTACTTTTACTTCTAGTATTTTTATAATATATGGTTACTATAGTTACTATAAAATATCATAAAAACCAAAAGTATATCATTATTGTAATTTTTAACTTTATATAATTTAGTTGGCCAAATATTATATTTCTATGACTATTATATCATTTAATAAAATAGTTTTTGTTTTCAAAACTCATTAATGTCAATTTGGACATTATTAAGTAATTAAATTTTTTATATTCATAAAAAAATTATTCATTCACAAAAACTACATTAAATAAAATATAACATGTTATATTCATCCAAAAAATAAATTTATGGAATTATAATGTATAAACTATATTTATTTTAAAATTTATAATATCATTTATTTCAAACTTTTATTAATAAGGTAATCAATACATCAACATCGTGTCATAAATAAATTTATCAATTTAATGTCTAAAAATGATACATAAAATACCATGTTCAGGAAATATTTGTAGCTTTATATTGATTACTTATATTCAATGAAACAAGTTATATAAATCATTATTAAAAATATTTTATAAAAAGATACATGTTTATGTTGTATTTATCTCCACATAAAATAAAATATTCTAAAAGTCGTTATCACTTCCAAGTGGCACCAAAGGTTCATAAAATAGACCCGAGGATTATCTTGTTCACCAATATCTCAAAAATTAGAATATTACTTGTTTTAGCATAGTTTTATACTGTTATAATATTATTATGTACCCTTATTGACCATATTTACCCTTTAACCTTGGAAAATAAAAATAGTTACTAATGATTGTATTCATAATGTCCAAAAGTAAAAGGTACCTTTTTACCCAATTTTTACATTTGGAATTTAAATATCAAATCAATTTTTCAAAATTCAGAGCAATATATTGGAAGACATTAATTTAAAATTGATCCCATTGTCGGAAAGAGAGATCGTGTTTTTAAAGTTTAAAACATTGACAAATATAGGAATTTTTTGACAATTGAATTCAATATAAAATTTAATTACATAAATTATATTGAATTATTAATATATATTCTATTTATAATTTAAAACAATTCAATATTATAATTTATTGATATAAATTATTTTGATGAAAAATTAAGTTTTCACATAAAATTTTATGTATTATTATTATTCATCAAAACATGACTTTCATCAGAAAAATATAAGAAATTCATCCACTATTAATTTTTATATCCATATATTAAAGAATATGTTTATTGTTTCATATAATAATAATTATTGTCTGAAAATATTAATGTAAAAGGGGTTCTCCATTCAAAGGTGTTAGATTACCCTAAAGTTTTTGATTTTTATACAACAAATATGATTTATCCACACCTTATGATTAATATTTTCATCAGATGAATATCAAAAATATTGTATTAAGTATATAACACATATATATCTCATTAATATTCATTACCAAAAGAAATTCACTCAATAATAAAAATATATAATTGATTTAAATTTTTCATAAAAAATTTGTAGCTAAAGAAATCACAATGAATTTTCCTAAGTAAGTTATATTTATTCCAAATATTCTAATAACTTGGCTAGAATGATAAATTATCAGTGTAGGAATCTTGAGATTTTTTCAAACTCATGATTGTGTGCAACATAATCTACTAAATAATAAGATTTATTTAAAGAAAATATTTCATAAAAATATCTATGTGTTATATTATACCCCTATTAAAATGAATTTCTAATTCAAAATTCTTCACTTGAAAAAAAAGAGATGGGGAGACCTCTCTATCATCAAATAACCAAGATCCGAAGTTTCTTTAAAAAAATTTGGGTTACTCAATAAAACATTAACCAAGTGAGTGGTCTTTATTTGTAAAACAGTTTCATTATGATCGAGAATCTCTATCGGTTGTTCTTAATATGAAATATCTTGCTCTAGTTGTATATCATATATGTTATGTAAATTTAAGGAATCATGTATGTACTTTTAGTAGAGAGATACATGGATCCCATCAGGAACTTGAGAGAGATTCAGTGGAACAGACAGTCCGTAAGAAACCTTCCCAAAATGATCTAGAATTTCAAAAAGATTGATATTCCTATGGATCAGCTTGTCGTCCTTCCAAAATATCATTAATCTCTTCATGGCAGGTTTTCTTATAAACACATTATCGCCGATTTCAAATAATATCGCATTTATTCGGTTTTCATCATAACGTTTTTTTTACATTGAGATTCTCTTATGTGTTGTTTAATAGATCTAACAATTTGTGCCATTTCTTCAATAAGATTAGGTCTTAATAGATATATTTCTCTTACTTCAACCCTGAAGGTTGTATTAATTCACTCCATTAGATAGATTGATCTATAAAGAGACATATTAATACTGTATTAAAATATATTTATGTAACAAAATTACCAAAAATATAGGTGTCGATCCCAACCAAATTTAAAACCCATATAGAAAGATATCAAACTTTCTTCCTGAGTTGGAATTGACCTCTCTTACTGATTATCTTTTTGAGGCTGATAAGTAGTGTTGAAACATAAATCTGTATCCAGAACATGAAAAAAACGTTTCTAGAACATCAATTTAATCCTTTGATCCAATTTAGATATAATGGAAATTGGTACTCCATGAAATCATAACACTTTTATTACATATAACATGGAATGTTGATCGAGAGATAAGTCCACTTTAATAGAAATGAAGTGTGCTAAAATTTTAAGGAGGACATCTATATCCCAAATAGAATTATTTCCATTGGATGTTTTGGGATGTCTGATGACAAATTCCATAGTGATGATTTCTCATTTTCATTCCATTATGGGTAATTTTTGTAACATCTGTCTAGACTTTTTTCTCTCAACCGTAACGTACCGACAAACCGTGAATCAAGAAACATATTTAGTTTCATCTCATTTCATGTCATCCCACTAAAAATTCTCTTTTAGTTACCCGTACATCATTGAGCTTCTATGTTGAGTACAGAATGATGAAATGTGAGTCTCCTCCAATAGATCATTCTTTAATTCTTGTGTGGGAAAAATACAAGCAGGGTTCTTGAACAATATTATTTCATCAAATCATGGTTGAATTAAAGATCATTTCTCACATTCTTTTATATCTCTTCATCTATATTATAATCCTATTTAATAATTACATGTATAGATTGTCAAACATTCATTTGAATAAAATTTGATCCCCAAACCTCCTTTAAAATTTAAATATCCATCCTTTGAAATTCCATAAATATTAGATCTTTTGTGATACTCATCATGGATAGGATTTCATGGTCTTGTAAACTCAATAAATTTTCCACCTTGTTCTCTATACAAGGGTGGAAATTTATTGTGATGTTTTAATCATTAATCAACACCACCCATATTCATTGGATCATATTCATCTCATATTGTGTGATAATATAATTCATACTTTTATGATCAGTATAAATATAACACCTTCACCATAAAGATAATACCTCTATATCAATATTGTAATGATTTCCACAGCTAACTCCAAATCATTAGTTGGGTAATTTTTCTCCATTATCTTATACTGCCTTGAGGCATAAACTATCACCATATAATTTTTAATGAGAACACATCCTTGCCTCTTCATGGATGCATCAATGTATATCACAAATATTTTTCCACTACAAGGCAGTGTGATCACAAGTGCACTAGGTAATCTTTTTTTATCTCTTGTAAATTTTTATCAAAATCTTCTATACATTCTAAAATAACACCTTTTTTAGTCAACTTTGTGAGTGGATTAGCTAATCGTGAAAAATATTTCACAAAATGTCGATAATATCAATACAAACCAAGAAAAATTTGGATCTCAGTTATTATTTTTGGTTTATGTCAACATTAAACTACTTATATTTTTAAAGACACATTGATATCTTATCTCTTGAGTATATGTGCCTCGAGAAAGAAATATTTTGAATCCAAAAGTCAGATGTGATAAATTATTCATAAATCATCACTTTTCTCAATGTCTTTAGTAAAATTATTATGTAGACTTTATGTTCTTTTTTACTATTCGAATAGACAAAAATATTATTTACAAATACTACAAAAAACTGATCATGATAGTATCTAAGGACTATATTCCTTACAACCATGAAGATAGAGGGGGAATTATATAGACCAAAAGGCATCACTATAAATTCATAGCGTCCATACCTTGTATTGAATGCGGTCTTTTTTATATCCTCCACCTTAAACATTAATTGGTGATATCTTGAAGGAAGATAATTCTAGGAAAATTGTCGAGCTCATTGTAGTTGACCATATAAACCATTAGTGTGGGGAATAAGATAATTTTTCTTTATAGTGACCTTGATATGTTCTCTATAATCAATACAGAGTCTCATCGATCCATCTTTCTTATTCAGAAAATGAATAGGTTTTCACCAAGGTAGTGCACTGGGGAATATGAATCCCTTATCAATATTCTCTTCTAGTTTCTTCTTCAATTCATGCAACTCAATTAGGTCAATTCTATAAGGTGTTCTTCAAATAGCCATGGCACTCGGTATGAGTTCTATTGAAAAATCGACTTCATTATTTGTTGTAAGGCCTAGAAACTAATCCTTAAAGATATCAAACATCTCATGTACAAATGTCATAATATTAATAATGAGTTTCTACCAAAACATTGTAGATAAATAACCTTAATTTATTGGAATAAAAACCTATAAGAAGGAAGAAATTTCTACAATAATGTTATATTAATTACCCCATCGAGATATGGTCATAGATTGATCTGGAATATTAAATTCGCCTTCCCTTATTTTGAAATTTATATGATCTCCATATAGGGAAACCCAATCCATTACATAAATCACATAAAATTTCACTATAGAAAGTACCAAATGATTAGAGGAAGCACATTCCAAAGAACATCAACTGGAAAATAATTATAAAATTTTTATGTGACTGTTGTGTCGTTAGCAGTCGTCATAGCTAACTCAACATCAAATTGTTGTTGTAATACAAAAATATCAGATGAAATTATCCATAAATAAAATATTGCGTGGATCCAGAATCAAATAAAACAATTACTACATTAGAGTGGATGATAATTGTTCCTTTCAGCATTTCATTATCGTACTCTACGTCACCGGTAGTGACTGCATCTGACATTCCATTATCTTTGTCCTTTATAGTTTATTGATGTTGATCATCATCAGTAACCCTTGTATTGGAGCATTAATTGGAAAAATTCAACATTTTATTAAACTTGTATCATTGAAATGTACAAGGTTCATTCTGTATAAAATTATCACTGTTTGCATCATTATACATTCTTTTTCTCATCACTTCAGTATTTAACTACTCGGTTGCATTCTTTTACACAACTTAAAACATTCACTACTCCCTTTAAAAAAATTCCTCCATATTTCTTTCAACAAATTGAGAATAAGGGGAAACTCATCTTCATTTCCTAGTGGTATTTATATTTTCTTTTGAATTCCATTTTTATCATCTTATCAAACCCATATGGCAAACGGGTTACTACATACTCTTTCTAAACCTTGAGAGAAAATCAATCTATTTACTCCTAGCTACTAAAATTATCTTATGGATAATTCCCAACAGAGACATAGTTTTATGCCACTAAAGAATCGATCAATTTTAATCTCAGGAAGGATATTTCTTCTAGGAGTGTACCATGGACGTCTTGTAAAATTTTCGTAATAGGTACCAACAGATTCATCATCCATTTGCTTATGCTCAAGGAACTAATTCTTCATAATTGTTCTATGAATTGAAGGAAATTTCATATTAAAAAATAAGTGTGTGAACTAGTCCCGTTCCATGGAAATAATGTGAATAACACAAAAATTCAATACATAATAGATGAGTTTTTTTGGTATACAGATATGCATAAAAAATCACTTCCATATTAGACAGGGCTCAGGGAAAAAAACATCCTAACGGAAAAAGTCCCTTACTAAACTTGGTTTAATTTCCTTCCCAACCATGACATATTAAACCATATTTACTTTCCATTCTATTCATGTCTATATCATGAGATATAAATATTTACCCAATCCATTAGAGAGAGATATAGGTCCCACCCATCTCATAATAAAATCATTTTTTCATGATCTACAAATACAAAAATCATTCATTGTAGCATAACCCAAGAAATAAAATGTGCTTTGGAAAAATAATTTGATCATAAAAAAATCAATATAAAATATCATTCCATTATTATAATAGTCAAATAATAATAATAGGGATATAAAAATAACCCTATTTAAATAGTTTCATATTATATGGAGAATAATTTTGATAAAACACTTGAACTTAATTCTGGAAGAAAATATTATTTCTTCTTTAAAAAAGTTTTCATTTCTAAAAATTTCATTAAATTTTAAAACAAATTATTTGAAATTAAAATTGAAATAATTTTTAGGAATATTCATTGAAATAAGGCATTATGAAGATGTAAACATCCATTCATGGAGTATAAATTAAAAAAAAACATTCTTCTCATACTCTTGAAGGAAAAGTCAAAATGTACCTCATATGGAAAATGAAAGAACGATTCCTTCCATACAATGTAGTAAAATTAAAAAATGGTTAAAAATTACATTACACAAATATAAGATAATATTAAACATATTATGAAAACATATTTAGAAAACATGGACCTGGATGATAAATATATCCCCAGTAAATTTTTATGTATAAACAATCTCAGATAAAATGAGATTGAAAAATTATCCCTTACTTTTGGTATGATATCCTATGTATGTATCTGATCCTCATGTATGCTGATTTAAATATTTTTGTTAACTTATTCCAAAAACATAATAATTTATATTATATCATATATTACAATTTATCATTTATTTGTTAATAGCATTTCATTGTCCCTCATTATTCTGATATCAACTGCATTATGTATATATGCAAGTTTTATTTGGTTAGTTCATTTCCAATTCTTATGGTATAGTTATATTATTTAGATAATTGTATAATAATAATAATATATATAATATTTATTCATTCCATTCAAGTATATAATCATGGTTTAATGATGATCATGTATAATGAATCAGATCACATCTTGGAGACGGTCGGTTGTTTGTATGCACTAGAGACGATATAATTTACTTAATGGTTAAAATAATAATAAATTTGATGTTATATTAATTATAAAAAATAAGTATCATGTCATATTAATTATTTTATTTCATTATACTAATCGGTATACCCATCCAAATAATGTATTACTGAATAATAAATTACACCATAGTGTAGAAGTTGTAAGTTATACATACTAATGCATGGTGATATTTTTATTCGTAGGATGGATAAAAAGAGATACAAGGTTGACCTATGATTATAATAACATTAAATAATGTATTAGGAACTATATTTAATACTTTAGTATGGATATAACATACTAATATTATGCAGAATAAGAATATTATTTTGATATAGGGGATAAAACAATTACAACTTTTGAGTATCTCCTTTTGATTTTTACAAAAGATCCTCATATAACTGATTTCTACCCAATGTTTTTCCCCTAGAAAGAAGTTATAAATTTTTGGAGATTAATTGAGTTGATTTTGGATGACCCAATGGAATTTAATGGTGTTATTATGTGGGTAGAGTTTTTGTTCTTTTATTAGAGGAAGGATGGACACTATATGAAAGTTATGAAATATTATTTTATTATAAAATGATTTTTGAACTATAATAGTTATGATGGGATAAATTTCAAGTATAAGATGACTATGGGTTAAAATGAACTCAACCAATATGTTTTAGATATGTTTATATTCAAAAATTAACCTTATTGTTTCTCTTTAAGCCTTTGTTCAAAATATTAACTACTACCATGTCATCTTGTATTTTTATAATATATTGTTACTATAGTTACTATTAAATTACAAACGATCCAAAAGTGGATCATTAATGGAAATTATAACATTATATAAGTTATTTGGGTTAATATAATACCTTTTGGAATATTATATCATTTAATAAAATAGTATTTGTATTAAAAACACATTTCAGTCAATTTTGACACTATTTAATAATTGATTTTTCATAAAGTCATAACAACATTATTCATTATAAAAAAATTAACTCAAATATATCATGTCATATTATTTAAATAAAATTTTTGGAGGTCATCCTAATGATACAATTATATTTATTTTAATATTTTAAATATTATGTATTTGAATCATTCATTAATATGGTCATCACTACATCATCATTGTGCCATAAATAAATTTATATATTTAAGTTCAACAAATTATAAATAAAATAGCATTATTTAGGAAATATTTTTATATTTCTAATTACTTCATAGAGTTAAATTAATATGTTATATAACTCTTTACTAAAAATGATTTACTAAAAGTACATGTTTATTTTATATTTCACTTTATTTTAAATTAAATATTCTAAAAGGTCATTATCACACGCAACTGGCTTCATGGGGTCATAAAATAGATCGAAGGATGTTTTTTGATGGAAATATCTCATCATTTAGTATTAGTACCCATTTTAGTGTAGTTTTATACAATTATAATATTATTTTTTAGATTTATTTAAAATATTTACACTTTAACCATGGTAAATAAAAATAATTTCTGAAGTTACTATTCATAATGTCCAAAATTTAAAGGTAACTATTTACACAATTTTGACCATATGATTCCAAATACGGAATAAATTTTTCAATATTCATTACACAAAATTTCCAGAAATTAATTTAAAATCAATCTTGTTGTCAGATGGAGAGAACATGTTTTAAAAAGTTAAAACATTACAAAATATTCAAAAAACTTTACATATAAATTCGATGTAAAATTAATTATTATTACATAAATTATATTTAATGATAAAAATATATTCTATTAATAGTTTAAAACCATTAAATAATATAATTTAACAATATAAATTATTCCAATGGAAAAAGTTGTTTTCACATAAAATTTGTTGTATTATTACTATTCCTCAAAACATGAATGTTATCCGACAAATATCATAAATTCCACCAAAGAAATTTTTTATATCGATCATTATTATAGGATTTATATTTAGTCATATAAAAATTATTAATGTGTGAAAATCATAATTTTAAAGGGGTTCTCCATTCAAAGGAGTAAGATGAACATAAAAATATTGGTTATTGTACAAAAAATTGGGATTATTCACACCCTATGATTAAACTATCCATTGGATGAATATGAAAAGTATTATATTAATAATATATAATAAATATATCTCATTAATTGTATTACCAAAAGAAATTAAATCAATAATAAAAATTTGTAATTGATTTATATTTTACATTAATAATTTGTAGCCAATGAATTCACGATGCATTTTCAGATGTTAGTTATACATATTCTTATTAAGCCAATGGATATGTTAAAATAGTAATTTTGTTCTAAGGTAATCTCATGGTTATTTTAAACTCATGATTTCATGAAACACATGGTATTGATGAAGAAAATTTATTTAAATAAAATATTACATAAAAACACATGGGTGTATCATCCTTAGTAATTTTGAAACATGATCAATTACTATCATTCTGAAAGTTTCTTTTGCATATCAAAATATATTGATCACTATAAAATATAGAATAACTAAACCATCAATACAATCATCTTTGATGTGATAATTTAATTATTTATTCCAAATTTAACCTTCCACAAATTTATAATCCTTCAAAAAATATCTTTAAAAAAATGGTAAATTATGGATTCGGATAACCATTGAATGATTTTATCCCATAGCTAAAATCCAATGTTTTCATCATTATACCCAAAAAATAAACATTTCAATATTATTTCATCAATTTTACCCTAGGATACCCTAAGAGATGATAGTTGAATCAAAGTGTTACTTTTTTAATTGATTAAAAGGATCACATCCCAATGTTTTAATGATATTGTTAAACCTATTATATTGAAATCACTTTCTCTAAACACACAAATGAAAAAAAATAATACACAGTAATTTTACATGAATCAAAACACTGTGCTATTATAAGGATTATATTCTAAAGATGTTTTTTTCAAACTAGGATCCACTAAGCATTATGAAAAATTTGAGTATTAAAATTATTAATTCATTGTCACTCAATTCATAGAGAATTTTCGTTACCAAGAGTTTAAGAATAGTCCACTACCTCTCTTGGATCACAGTCATTATCTTCTTCTACTGAACTAAACTAGATAATGCCTAACTCAATTTATCTACAAAAATAACTGTTATATATTGTCATGTTTTTTAGATTTGATTACTATTATAGAAGCGTGAGCTTGATTCTCTAATAAACTATACGCTCCCCATAAATAATAACATGTGATCCTTATTTATGAAACTATACAAAAACTATAAAATGTGGTGTAACCACATGGAAAATATCTCACCACATAATCAACCTCATGGATCATATAACTTACCTCACAAGATATCCACTATACATCATGCAGTACCATTGTGAGAAGCCTTTAAACCCCATGCACTCAATCCTGGTAATGTGTACTCAGACCTACAAACTATGAATGTTCTTTCACCGAATGTACTTTACGAACTGCGTATACCAACCGTATAGTTCATTTTATAATTATTTAATATTTAAAATTCTCTCTATAATTTTATAAACTTTTTTTCTCAATTAATTAATGGTTTATAAAGGTAATAATAGGAAATCTCCTCCATTATACTCACTCCCAATAAATTTACACGTCAACACCTCCAAAAAATACATTATGAAAAATAGATACATTTCACAATAGAACTACATAATCACTTTTTGGACCACATAGATTATTTCGAATAACATTAAAAATTTATCATTTTAAACTATCCATTTAATCCATATAGTAGATTGACATATGCTAAAAAATCATTACCTTCCTACCAAATTCATCACCAGTGATCTACATACTCAACCTCATTGTAGAACGAGCTCCTCTACATAGAAACCCTTGAAAGATCCCATTATTACATTTCAATTTTCCCTAAATAACCATGGAATTCCGCAAGAATACAATATACTATACTATGCGGGTCACATTCTTAACCACAAGATTTTTTATCCTTTACCTCAAAAACATCACTGTAATTTTAAAAAACCAAAAAAAATTTATGTTAACTTTTTTTAAATTCACAAAGAAAATAAAAAATTTACAAATAAAATCTAGGATTCCATTTTTCATTAACCCCATTGAAAAAACATAAAATGGACTGTCAAAAAAACATAAAACAACATGAAACAACATTACAGATCACCATGATTTAATAACTATTCTCTTTAGGTATTTTGGTAATGAAAGTTTAATTATCTACCACAAAAATATTATAATGATCAATAATAACCAATTTATTAGTTTGTGTTTATGTAATAAAACATCTATATAAAACCCATGTGTTTAAGAGAGTATCACATGTCACAAACCAGACTGAAACTACCAATGTCTTTATAACATGTTCTCTTAATAATATGCCCCCACCCCACCTTAATTAGTGAGACTCAAAAGATAATTTAACTATACATTCATAGAATTTGGCAATAATCCATACAATAAATGTTCACAAGAATTACATTACAAACAAAAGAACGTAATGAAAATATATCAATCATAAACCTATATCACATCATAAATAGTTAGAAATAATAAAATTTAGGGTGACAATGGTACTTATAAACATTGTACATGGGGTGGCTCAACACCAGGATTCAACCAATGTATCTCAAAAACCATATTGGGTAATTTCATGGCCATTATATCTTCCACATACTCGTTTGTTCTAACATATTCAGGTTTCGTCATTCCTTATTCCTCTATTCCAATAATAAAGTGATATCAAATCTCAAAATGTTTAGAATGATAGTGTTATACATGATTTATAATGGTATTGGTCATATTTTTGAACTATTAGTTCATCTATAGTAATTGAGTGCATTCTATGGAAACTGAGATATATTCAGGTTATGTTGTATACAATGATGTTATTTCCTAATTATTACTCTTTCATCTAACACATTTGTTGATAATAAATAAAACGCAATCACCCATAGACATTTAATTAAATGACCTCATTGTCCTAGTAAACATCGTAAAATGAAAATAATTCTTAATTTATTCTTGAATCACTGAAAAAAGACAATAATTAATATACAATGTATACATCCCATAATACATTTTACTTATATGAGATGATATTATTTTCTATTACTCTGAAAAGGTGCTACGAAAAATCTAGAAAAGATAATTTTTATTGATTTGGTAGTCAAATAATGAAACCACCAAATAATCCTTTTAAAAATTGGGGATCTATAAATTTATTATTAGTATACTAGCAATGATTTTTTCAACTGCAATTAGAGTAAAAAATACTATGGAATCATGCAAGTTAAATTTATTTGTAGCTCTTTTCCATAATTTTCATTATAAAAGATAGTGTATTCCTTATTATATTTAATCTATATACCATGAAATCATGAGATTTCAATAATCATTTAAATATCAAATTCTGATCTCAAGTTGTAAAAAAAGTCATCGACTTTTACCCTTTCTTATACTAATGATTTATCATCCAAATATGTTATCATCATAAAATAGACTTACAAGGTTATTTTCTCATAAGTATTATGGTCTTCACTATCCCTTTTGAATTACATATTCATCATGTATGAATATAATATAACATATTAATCTCTTGATACCTACATTAAACCTACAAATATCTTTAATCAATTTATAAGACATTATTTCATTATTTAAAATTCTAAATAACACTAGTTGTTTGATTTAAACTATTTCTTCAAGGACAATATTCTATAATTTTATTATGACATCTATATAATAAACATTATATCCACATAAAATTTCTATATCCATAACGGGACCTATTAACTGTAGTTGGCCTTCTAGATCAAATTTATCTTCAATATCTATTCATTTAATCCTTTCATAGACATTAAAAACCAAACACATAATATTTTTTTACTACATTTATATAATATTTTTTAACATAAACATTATTCTGATCACATTTTGTTTTTTACCAATTTAAACAACCCCCCATATTCAGTTTCTATGAGTCAAATCTAATTTTAAATCTTGAAATTAACCCATGATCCATCGTTCATAAATTATTTAAATGAGGTTGGTTATACTGTTGAATAAAAATAAATATGATCCACATTTATCTTTATCCTTGTATATGTTGGTGAAAAAATATATCCAAATATATTTAATTTATTATCCAATAATATGTTGTTTCTTCTGTAAGGTAAATATTTCACTTCATTAACAATGACTCGGTCTTTGAACTCAACTGTAGAGTCGTTTTCATCTACAAGACTCTCTAAATATATTATATTTCATCGTATTCATTTCCTTTATCTTCTTATTCGAATAAAATATCATCATTTATTCTATTATATATCATCATATCTTTCTCCTTAATTATTTTGATGTGAGTTATTTCCAAAAATATTCAAATCCTATTATTGTAAAATATAAAATCTGTTGTCTTTATTGAGTATCTTAAAAATACCATTTCATCTATAACGTCCCCATGATATCCCTTATTATCTCATTTATTTTTTATTTAACACTTACTTATAAAGACAAGAGTTGGTTTCAAATAATACTTCCTTTCATAACACATTTAATTTTAGTTTGTTTCTCCATTAGGGGTTATGAATACCAAATTCAGAGTGTATAATCCCACCAATAACACCTATTTTTCAATTATTCAAAGAAATTCAACCTTAAATCAGTTATGTTTTGGCCAAAAATATTATTATTTGACATCATTATTCAATAAAACCATTTTTTTTTGTGTTATCACTAATGAAACCTAAATCTTTATACAATGTTTCTTGAGAAATTTCTCAATATCAATGGATTTTTACGCTTTTATATAATCATATTGTAATACCTTAATAGAATCCATGGTCTTATTTTCATCTCTTCTCAAACACCTATATAAGCATTATATGACATATATTTTTTTCATTAATATATCACAATTAATATTGTTATATTCATTAATGAAATTAATTAAATGTCTTTCTCTATATGTTCTTAAAATATTCATTTGTCCACAAAAAATGGTGTGGGAAATATCTAGGGGATTAGATTAAAACATATTATATTGATAGTATGGATTTTGTGGAATTTGTTCCTATAGGTGTGTATCAAATGCCTTTTAATGGGTCTTATTAGACATGGTATTCCTAATATAACTCTTATTATAGATAATTTTTCACGTTTTGTTATTGAATATATTTAAAACCCTAATATCTACAATGGTTCACTTAAAAAACAATAAAGTGACAAGAATTATCATGATTTTACACCATATAGAGATTTTGATTGGATATAATTCCTATTATAATATAGTTTCAAACATTTCCATTGTTCATGAAGCCTTTATAGTAAAATTTAACCTCCAGACATGAGTTACAATGTAGACTCAGACTTAGATAATTATTTCATAACCCATCCACAAGGATTATATCAGTCTTATTCATCTCAATACCAACCAAATAAGTATTTTCATTTCCATTTATCTTGAAAACTTCTTAATTGATAAAATTAGAAGTTACATCAACATAAACGTAAAAATATATGAATAGATTTTCATTTTTTATCTTTTATAATGAACACCTAGTATTGATTATCCAAGTGTTTTTGTTTTTAATTGATATAAGAAAAAATTCTACTAGAATTTCCTTCAAGTCATTAATTATTTAATTGTATGAAATTTTTAGTTCATTAGGATAAAAATATGACCTCACAAATTTTTACTTAGAATGAATCATGTAATCATAGTCATATTCTTATTCCAATTCAGTTTACTAATTTTTCAAAAGGTTTTTTATCGGTAGAATTTGAATTATTTCTCATTAAAATATGATTTTTTTTTTCTATTTCAACTTTTCATTTATTCCACATCTATTTTCCCAACGATTAAACAAAAAAACAAATATAAATATGTCTCACACTCATTTTTGGACTAATGTAATCCTCTTTATTCAAATATATTATTTTATCTAGACATTATGATATAGTGTGGCCATGGTATCCCCTATATTGACACTCTATAGGGGGGAAAATATCCACTCATTTATTTCACCAAATTTCCCCATGCTATATATATCACCCCAGTTAAATAAATTATATGATAATCACAGATTATTAGTATCCTATGGATTTCCATTATTTCGAGTAAACATTATTTGAATTTCAAATGGCTTACATTTGATGACAAATTCAATATAAGTTTACTTTCCCATATTTAGATCGATTATTGTTTCATCTTTTGATGTATTATCAACAATGTTGATTGAGATTTTCTCCTAAAATCATATTCTTTTTTCATTTAGAATGTTACTAACACCTTAAAATATCCTCCTAATGGTTTTTATCAATTATCTATATATATACCTCCCAATTGTTTTATTATTTTATAGATAATGTATTTTAGTGTTTAATAATATTTCATTCTTAGTGAAAAAAACATGGTATTCCTAAGATTAAAACATATTATATCTCCCTTGTTTTGTTAAATTAAGTTCATCGATGACCTTGTTCTATTATTAAATCATTTTAAGGAAACATTGGACATTATCTAACTTATCACATTTGGATATATAAGTCTGTAAATCATTTATTATCTCATCAATCGATTATTTGAGATGATCCATATATTACTTGGATTTATTTATAATTCTATTAATCATTCTCTTTTTATTAAATAAAATATGATACTCTTTGAAGTCACCCTCATGTTTTGCACTAAGATAAATAGACCCTTCATGTTAAACCATATTTTTCAATTCAAATTATTCCTTCTCAATAATCAACATGAAGGTGTCATGTTTATCATATTTGAATTTATTTTCTCTTCCTCCAGATAGTCTTCATTATCATTTTCCTCTTTTTTCACAAATATTTGTCTATGATATATATTTCATAATAAAATAACATTTTGGGAGTCTCATCTATGATGTAAGCTACATTTTGGATTCTATATTACAATTTCTTAACTTTCATCATCATTGATTACTCTATTGGACATTACAATAATGTTCCCACCATCACCATATTATCTCTTTAATATATATTATAAAAAATTTCAAAATGGCCTTACCACTAGTGAATATCATCACTTCTACATGGATCAAATCGTACAGTGATCCAGATAATGAATTTTATTCTTTGGGATCAATGTCCTAAAATTTACTATAAACATTAGGCATGGAATTCCCATTTGTATCACCGATATCCATCTCATGTAAGGTATAATAAAAATCTTCTAAGCAGAGATAGGAAAGATGAAACATCATTCAATTCTTAAAAATATTGTTGTTTCCTCAAAAAAATAATGGAAATCCTTTTTGATTTATTGTATTTTCTTTCTCATTGAATCTATGGTGATAGATTCAATTCATGATAACTACGATCTGATACCACATATTGTACACCAAGTAGCCCATTAAGGGGAGGGTTCAGTCATGTTATAACATTATTCTTTTGATTTTTGTGATATTAAATCGATATTGGTAATAACATGTTAAACAATAAAAATTCAAATCTCATTTAGAAAAAAATAAGTGATGAATGGAAATATAATAGTGATATTTTACATAGAACAAAACTAAGGCATAGTCTAGGCACACTGACCATACAATGAATTTTTGGGATAACACACTGCCTCCATAAAATCACATATGTCTACTCATAATTAAGACCCATTCATCATGAATTATACACATATTTAATGTGTAGATGTTTAGTTCCATGTATTCAAGAGTTTTTGTTTATATTTTCATCACTATAGACAAAATTTAAGACTCAAATGGTCCTTACTATCTCTAGATATAATTTATTGTAATATTCATGTAGACAACCTACCTCAAAATTCCATAAGTAAAGAAAAAATGAAGAACACAACTCATTGTGTAATCTTCATCAAAGAAAATGTACATTACCTTATAGAGGATCCCCCACACCTGGTGGTGCCTCCTCATAAACTACCTCTATCCATATCACACTCAACCCCATAGATCGCCTACTCGACATCGCAGACCACATACTATACTTCGTGGACTACACCACAAAAAACATATTCTCTAAAATCATAGCTTATTTTGGAATTTTATTATATTCAAATAGCTCCTTGTATTTTTCTCTCTGTTTTAATTAAATCAAATAATCATTTAGAGATGTATTTATAGGAAAATTCATCTAGCAAACTCACTAAACAACAAAAAATATATTAAACCAATTAAAAGAAAACACAACATGGAGCAAAAAATAGTATATACTTTATAACTATAAAATCCAATTATATATAGTGTACTTGACTTCATTTTCCATTAAAAAAACAATATTCCATCACCTAAAATGTTACATGATAACCACTAAATTTTTTCAATGTGACTCAGAAATTAATTTTTTTGAACCATGTGGTTCATTGATTAACCATGTACTCACAATCATGGTTGAACCAACCATACAAGCTCCCATAGTTGGGCTATGATCTTCCTTGGATAACCATAGAGATCATTATATCTCTCATTTACTTGACAATATTAGTTGCATTCTTGAACATGGCGGTTTCTATCCATCACTACAAAAACATTACAAAACATCCCCAAACCAGACATTTAAATGGGGAATTATGTTTTCATGCATAAAACTCTGGGTCATGATATTATTACCATCCTTATATTCTATATTTCCTCCAGAAGTTACTTCTCTATAAGTTTAGAGGGACACTAATTTGTATGATAGTCTACCAAGTTATATATTTTTCCCCAAATTAATTTTTGAATTTTAAATTTAACTACATGCACATAAATATACCATTAAAATTATTATTTATCAATACAACCATATCAATTGGATCTAGATTCCTAGATACAATATTCTCTATCCTGAAAAAATTCCCAGGACTCTCTAGACATTTTACATCTATAATTACCACCATTATCAAATATCAAAAAAGTAATATTTATTATAATATCATTATTAACCATGTATAACCACCTCAATAATGTTTTTAATCCTTATTTATAATAAAGAATATGAAAAAATTTAATGGTATGTGGAAGATCACATATGGATTCATAGTGGTGTCCAAGATTTTTCATGTTAAATTCTATATACCTAAATCTTAATTCATAAGACACAATGAAAAATGGAGAAACAACTTATAAAAATGAAAAAGTATGGAATGAATCAATGGGACAAGTTAGTAATATTCATCTACGGACCATTGCTAAAACATGAATACTAAACCTATACCATGTAGAGAATATATCATGTGGATATGATTAAATTCCTACAGTTTCAACCTATATCAATTATTTATAAAGGAATTCATATCTTCTTCTTTAGTTATCTCGAAGGAATATCTTTATTCATGGTTAACCTTCTCAAATCTTCGGCATATAAAATTTGACATGCCCATTTTTCCCTAAAAATGAGTTTAATGATTCCCCATAGATAAGAATCCATAAATTTAATATCTACTCGATACATAGAATCATAGTTTCATTATTCTCAATTACAGATATTGTGAATGAAATAGAGTAATTAATTAATGAAATGACACATCTCTCTTGGAATCCCTTCAAATATCTATTTATTTTACATTTCTATCATAAATATTTAACTTGACAGACCAATTTCCCATGGAATATATCTTGTATGTTATCATCCTTCTTCTAAATTTGGTTTTCCATTATAGAAAAACATTTAGTTCCATTTAATTTTAACATATTTATGGTATGACATGGGACTTCCTTCCATTAATTACATTATTTTAGAGTAAAATCTTCAATTTCATCGAAAACCATGTAATTAAAAAAACACATTTTTGACACCAAAATAACCATCACATATCATTATTCCATATTTGATGATAAAAGCACCAAATCTGACAATTCTACAGTGGTCAACACTTCAACAAACACTAAACTAACACTAAATAGTGATAAATTATTTTACAAGATTAAAAATTAACCTTAATTGTGGTACCTACATGTCTAACATTCAATACATTTATAAACATAGAATATTATTAAAAAATTAAATTTTAATCGATTATTTTAATTAATTTTTACATGACTTCCATAAATATTAATCTTCTTTTACCATTTATCAGAAATTAATAATTTGATTTTGATTTTGGAAAAAAATAATAATTTATGTATGATTTTTGAAGTAGGTAAAAATAAATAATAAATGTCTAATAAGGAAAATATGGCCTTCAGTATAATATTTAAGAAAAGAGAACACATTACCCTTGCACTAATCAATGATCAAAAAATATAAGGGGAAGAGATTTTATAAGGAATATCTCTACAAATATAACAAAAAGGTGGATAACATCACTATTGGAGTTAGGCACAATCTCTTAAATGATTCTATCAAATATAATCCAGATTCAAATAGAACATACTATATTTAGACCAATTATTAATGATATCTAGTATTTTCTACATTTCAATGTGTGATTAAGGATTTCTAGGGCACTATAAACATGATAAAATTAGTATCGTATTGAGATGAGATTAGATTTTCCCCCTTATTTATTTCATCTACACTATCATTTTATCCATGTAATAATAGATCAACCACAACAAATGAGATTGTAGTTATTTATAAAAAAATATCCAAGATTAAAACATTGTAAAGGAATTATTTAATTATAGATTCATGGAGAATTGGATAAGATGATTCATTATAAACCATAGCCTTATACATAGAAACACAGGAATCTGAGAGATTTCATAGAATTCTAAGGGTTGTTTCATGATTCCTGTTATAGAGATACATTATGGAGGATGAAGATGATTATTTGGGGAGGATGATCTCTTTTTCCATGAAGATTGAGAAAGAGAATCATAAGGTTAAAAGGAGAGAGTTATATAATGTATTTTTTTCATGTTGGGAAACTAGATTTGTAGGATTACATCGTTAAAACTAATAATAAGATTGTAATCATGTATAACATGATATTATGTAGACCAAGAATACATTAAATAATGAGTTATATTGAGAAGATGGAGTTCTACTATAGGTAATAGTGTTATAGCATAGTTTATAAATATAAATACATAATAGAGACTAAATGTTTCTCTAGGGTAATGATTTAGATATATTATGGGTGAGTATTATGGAATAATATTCCATTGTGTTTGCATGATACATCTAAAATGTTTGAAAAAATTTAAAAATAAAGGAGAGGTATGGTTAGAGATATATAGATGATAAGATCATATATACATAAGGAAGTATATACTTTCATCTATCTCTATATCCTATGAATAATAAAATTTAATTAAATGGGAGAATTAAGATATCAATGTATATGATATTCACCCCAGATCTAGGTAGATTTAAGGCTGATTCAATGGTGATAAATTCTAGGTTAAAGAAAACAATATATGGAGAAAAGATTGCAGAGAAGTAAGGGTTTTATTTTTCTCATATAACCATGCCTATAAATATGAGGTTTTTTCATATTGTGTGGTTTGGGAACCTCTTGGAAGTAATCATGGTATAATATAAAAGTCCAAACACATAATAGTGAGGGTAAATCAAATGATATATGATAATTACTAGGGTTATGTGTACCTAGGACTTATTTCCCATTGGGTTTTGTTTGTGTAATACAGATTTATACATTGGATATGCTTATGAAATTCAAGTATGATTCATCAGTTAGGAAAAAAATTTATCTTTATTTAATATTATATCCCATATGATTATATTTA
Source organism: Viscum album (assembly GCA_963277665.1). NCBI lineage: Eukaryota > Viridiplantae > Streptophyta > Magnoliopsida > Santalales > Viscaceae > Viscum > Viscum album. Next base: position 1,065,970,976 of record OY728157.1, on the reverse strand, counting down.
TTTTATATTATATGAGAAATTAATTTTGAGTGTCTAGTATTATAGGTGGTGGTGCAATGTTTTGGAATGGTTGTGTATAAAAATGTTTCAAATTTTTTTATTTTGAGGATTCATTTTCTTTTGATATTTCATTTCACCTTATCAATATAACAATACAAAGTGCTCAAAAACATTAAGTGATAATAGATAATTAAATATAGTGTATTTTATTGTAATGAGAGAGAGAGATATTATTTTTACTCCACTATCCATATTTGATATTATTTCAATTGTGCTTTTCTTGGTTATATATTACCAATATAGTGGTATTGGAAAGACTGGGTATTTCTAATATAGTATGGGAGGAAATAATAGTACATTTATGAAGCCTCATTACTAGTGATATTATCTATTCCACTAATAATGATGATTAATATTTATATAATGAAAAAATATCCATAGATACTAGTTCTCAACCATTTTTCATATTTATTAATCATTTGCTGTTATCATCCATTAATTAAATTTTGTTATAGATTAGTTTCAGTAAAGTCATGTTGATTTTATTATACTTAGTTATGAGTTCATATTTCGCATTGGTTCGACCTCAAGAGTTACAATTATTGTTCTAATACTTAGTAGTTTCAATGATTTATGGTTCTGTGTTTATAATTCTAAATTTATTTTAGACTATATAATGTAACAAAAGATGAGGTCATAATCAAATCATTTGAGATTTTACCAAGAGACTATGATCATATTTATTCTATTGTGAGAAAAATACATTTCCATTTCCCATTGTATTTTTCTAATTTTTCAGAAAATTATTTTATCATTTTATAATACTTTTACACACCAGGTATTTTCAATTGTGATGCAAGGGATTCAATGCATATAAACTTTTAATTAGAAGCCTTCCATCCACTTCATGTATCTTTTTTACTATATGTAATACCATATAAGATCCATAGTTAAGGGGTAATTTTTCAACAATGGTTTCTGAGTAAATATGAGGCACTACTCCGTGTCTTAGAAGCTGCATTAAAGGATGCTGCGGATTAAATGGAGAAGAACATCAAGGAAGAAACCCCTAAAGTAGTACCTGAGGATTCATTATTGAGTGATATATATTCCAATGTTAAATCTATGGAAATTTTTTTTCCAAACTAAATCTAATTTTATGGAATATCCATCTCCATTATTGGTCCACAGAGTGAAGAGAATGAACAAGAAGCCTCAATACAAGTGGATGAGGAGATGGAGTGGTTAATATTTACTTTTTCATGTAAGAAAATGATCAATATTATATTATACCAATATGTAACTAAATAAATCATTATAATAGTCAATTTTAAGAATTAAATAAATAAATAATACAAAGAGCCTATGAAAATCAAAAAATATTAACAAAATTGTCCTCAATAAGATAAAAATGAGGAGTACTATCAATTACAAAAAAAACAAACGAGTTACTTCTTTAAAATATATAGATGATGGTTTTTTTTCCTCAAAATATTTTTAAGAAGTCTTATTGGAATATTATATGGAATGAATGAAAATTATTTGAATAAAAACTCTAAAATAGATGAATAAGATATTGTTATCTTTATACCATACTTATATTACAAGATACAATTATATAATGTTGACTACAAAGATCATAAAAAAATATATTTAGAAAGGTATGTTAAATTTTTTTATCATTAAATTCCAATGAATTAATTTATTAATACTTATTTTTGGATGTTTATATATTATTTTTATTAGGATTTAGTGGTAACTCTCAATATTTTTTGATTTCTAAGGGACATTAATATTTTTAATCAATTGGGTGTCTTTATTTTTTGGTTTATATTGAAGAATGAACAAGGATGAAAATGAATTAAATTTTAAAGGAAAAAAATGATAATATATTTATGATGAAACGAGAGTATTGTTTTAAATCTTTTATTTTTTACTCCCATTAATTTTAATTTTTTTTAGATTCAAATGAAAAAATGTGTTCCCCACAAATATTTTTTTTTCTACTTTTCAATCTATGATAATTGAATTGTATTAGGAATACAAAAAATCTATGTTTTGTTATTTAATTACCTATTTTATTAAACGACTAACATGTGGTGTGATTGTTTAGAGATATTACCAATGATATTCATTTACTGTGTTAGGATTTGTAGAGACATGTTGATTAATTTAAATAAAATATACCTTACATTTTTTGTGATTTTAATTTGAACAAATCACGTGGATTTTTTCTATCTTATTATTCAATTCCATGAGTAAATCAACAATATTATTTGTTTCCATTATTGAGAGGGTTCAAAACTAATATTTCATATTCATTATTTTACCCAATTTATTAGATGATATCTGGGGGCCCTAAATATACACAAAATCAATTAGTGTCTAATCAAAGCTATGATTGTATAAATTTACTATTCTTGTAGAATCCTTATATTACCATGTTAGGAAAGAGACATAATACAAGACCCCATAAACCATTCTTCTTATTTCATTTAATTATATTCAATTATACCTACCTTTAATTTTATATTTTCATTTTGCTTGTACAATCCTTATATTACCATGTTAGGGAAGATCCATAATAAAATACTCCATCATCCATTCTTGTTCTACAATTTATAATTTTCATGTTTATATAGGGTTAAATATTATTGTATAGGTTCATTATGGTGAAATGTAATTTTTTTCATTTAAATAATCGATAAGAAATGTTCAATGGGGTCTTGTTAATGTTCAAGTTTATCTATACATGTATTTTATTTTGTAAACCCCTAAAAAATTAAAATGATATAAAAATAAAAAAATTGTAAAAATTTTATGAAAAAAATGGTTTGTCACTTGAGGGTCAAGTATAAAACTTTCTTGAAAAATGATCTTGATCAATTTGGGATCGGTAGTGTATGTTTTTATTTTTCTACACACAAATTTCATAAAAAAAGAAAACAATTTATATAAAATTGGAATGTATTTTTCCATTATGAATGCATAAGAAATTCATGACCATATTGGACCTTGGGAAGTATGTGGTTAATTTTTATTCAATTGGAGATTTCCACTATTATTAAATTTTGAATATGATGAATGATTTTTAAGAGATAAACTATATTTTGGTTGATAATATTTTACCACAATTTCATTCCTCCACGTATGCCTCACATTTGTTTGATCCATAATGAAAAAACCCCTTTATTATTTTTTTATTTTTGCCTCTATGGGGAGGGGATTCTAGTTCCTTTGAAAGAATAAAATTAAGAACATGTATTTATGTTCTAAGGAAAAAATGAATATCAATTGTTTCATTGAGTGGTGAGTGAAATGAAACAAATTGATGTAGATCATGAGTGGCCAGCATATTAGTTATAAGTTAAGAAAACTAGATGAACGTTAGGATAAGACCATTATTTTCAAAAGGGTGATATTAAAATACACAGTTTACTTGGATTTCAAAAAAAATTTGTAATTTAAGAGATATTATTAATTGATGTGTGAATGTTTATTTCCCCATTGATGATAATTTAGTTTTATTAATCTGAAATTTCAATATTGGTTTCATAGATTCCCTGTGTTGTTTGAGTTGATATATTTTTAAAAGTAAAGAACAGATTATGTTTAGTGGATTTAAAATAAAAATTTTATAAGTATGTTTTTAAAATTTGAATTGATTAATTTATTTAATTATTAATGGATATTCCTAATTAATAATAATTTTTATTCATTTATGGATAATTAAAAATTTTATAGTGATTTTCAGAAAAAAATAGTTAATTATTTATGATTTTTGAATAAAGTTTCATAAACAAAATTTACTTTTAGGGAAAATGTATCATTAATCATAATAGAAAGTAGAGGCGTACACATGAACCATGTATCACATAAAGATTATTTATGGGAGGATAACTGGTCACTCAAGGCATTGGATGATGGGAATTTGGGGAATGGTTTATAGATTCATCAATGGTGTCATGCATAGTATATCATTGGAGTATACTAAATTCACACATAAATGATCATTTTATTCCATGTAATAAATTATTAAATAGATCCATGATATTCTATGTCATTATTTTTTATTAATAATTTATTGGAATATTGTTCTTGAGTAAAGTGGTGATGTATAAAAAGGAGATCTTATCATCCCAATCCATAATTTCATTGGGGTGGTAATCAACACTAGTGCACCACATACCTATAAAAATGATGACAATTAAAACCTACCAATTCCATAATATCCAATATATCCACACTTCAACAATATGATTATGATAATGTTTTTTGGATTATATGACATAATTATTCTTGTTATGTTGAATGAGACTTCATTGCACCATTGGAATTCGATGGATCCAGAATAATTGTTAAGGTTGTGAAATAATTTATGATATGGTACATAACCATAGAAGATGAAAATTATACTATAGGGTAGTGATTTATTTTTCACTATGAAGTTGGGGGAATAGATGAATAATGTTAAAATGAGGGAGTTTCTCTCTGGATTATATTTCTAACATCATATACTCGAATTGGGAAGAAGAAATATCATGAGATATGAATGATATTTTTTTGTTATGGTTAAAATTATTTTGACACATTCCATGCATTCATCAATGGAATATATTCTCTATGAATATGGAGTCGCGTCGTAAGGAACAATGCTACACTTCTATTTTTTCTACAAATAAAGGGTATCCTAAATTTGTTTTAATAAAGATTGTAATAGATATACTACGGGGGTATTATAAATGAGTAATATACTATCATGTTCGTGAACCATATCTATGGAGTGTGAATATAGCATGAAAATAATGAACTATATAGTGGGAGATTCTTTGAAGATAACCAACATAAAGATCTACATAGATATATTTTTGTCATGCATTCTCTCCCTCAAATAATAAAATATATTTTATGGGTGCATATGAAATAATTTATACTCATGGTGTTTAAACCACATATTTGTATATTTAAGGATCATTCTTATAAGATAAAAACAAGTATGTAAGAAATTATATACTAAAAGAAGATTGTGGAAAGAGATGAAATTGTTTCTTAAAGAGAATTGTCAATAAATTAGAGGAGTTGTTCATATGATGAGGGATTGGAAACCCCAATTTGGAAATCAGGATCCAAAATTGAAGTCATACTATCGAATTGAGAGTTGGAGGAGTATAATTAATTTTGAATACCAGGGTACTAAGTATCCAAGATTTATTTTCCTTTTTTCTTTTTCCTTTTTTAATATGGATACATGTGTTGGTTGTTCTTATAAAATTCATGAATGTTCCCATAATTTCTTGGAACATTAATTTTTAATTTATATTCCCTCACTAATGATTCTAATAATTTTTATGTTGATAACTAATTAATTTTGATTGTTTTTTGTTCTATGATGGGTGGAATTGGTATAAATTATTGTGTATATGAAATTTCAACTCAGTCTTTATTATGAAGGTTTCATATTAATTTAATATTATATTTATAGTGGACCAACCCAAGAAATCCCAGTTTTAGGGTCATGATTCAATTTAATTAGAATAATATACAAGTAACTCACATCCCAAAGGACTAAATAGTTTATTAGTCTTGTGAAACTATATACATATATGAGTCATTTTTTACAAATGTCTGCACTAATTAAAATATAATTTTTTTACGAGGATAAAAATTTCATTCCGTCTATTGTCTCCATGATTTTATTTCTTCTTACACATACTATATTACTAGGGAATGGGAGGAAAATAAATATTAGCTCAAATTCATAGTAAGGATAAAGTATAGATGAAGTGTTATTGAATCAATGAGAATGTTCAATATGGAAATTTTATAATTGATGACACATTCCATTTTATAAATGAAACGGTAAGGACATGTGTAAAAAATATATCATGTTAAATAAATGTAATCACAGACCATCGAAATAATTAGATAAGGAAAAATAATTATAAAAATGTAAGAAACTGATAAATGGAGTCTTTTAATCAATAAACTGAAAATAAAATTCATCCACAGATTTTTCAACACAAAATATCACTAATAAATAATGTCTAAATCTAAATAAAGAAAATTATTAAATATTAGACATCAAGTATATGTCCCATGATCCAATATACCATCATCATCTATCCTCAATTAAAATTTAATCCTATGGGTTAAAACACATCTATACTTGGAAACAAACTCAAAGGGGTTGTTTCCATCTAATTCCTTCCAATGAGACTATTAATTCATCGAGGGGATATATAATTCCATTCCCTAGCAGTCACTAAATTTTAATGGATTTCCTGAAATATGAAATAATCATTTTAATTCAAAAAACAATGTTCCTTACCAAATATTAGTATTAAATAATCGGTAAATTTTTTCAATATTTCCTCCTAAAACCAAATGATGTCCAATGTAAACACCATATAAAAAATGGTATATGGTTTATGAAATAATCATATACATAAATAATGATATATATATATATTAGTTAAAATAAATGTCAAATGATCATAGGAAATTGAATATTTCAATGTGATAACAATGAATATACGAAATGATTGTCAATATAATCCTTATAAAAACAATTATAAACAATGTTGGTGAGGAATAAAGATGGTATCAATACAATATATCCCATGATGTTTAAAATCAAATGGTTTTGTCCTCGATGAATATATATACTATAAAACGATCATTAAAAAACATTATTGATGAAAATATCTTTATATATGAAAAGTATTTTCATTGAATACCACATGGGAAAACAGTTTCCTTAAAAACTAACATTTTATACAAGCAAAATAAGATTGAAATAAACGATGGTGATTAAATACGTACATTATTTACGAGGTGAAAATATTAATTTTTCATGTTTAAAAGCTTAGAAATTTCATTTTTTGAAAAGAGACAAGAATATTACTTTGAAATCATTGATAAAATAAAAAAAGTATTAAATTATATTAAAAATCATTTTGGAAAACATAAAAATAATTGACAAAATTTTCAGAAAAATGGGTATTTAGAAAAACATAACTCCCAAGGACTAATAGGGATTTATGTTGAACATCATTTGTATAAAGTTAACACCTTAAAAATAAAAATCAATGATGAGTTAAAAGATAATCAATTCATTAGAATGACAGATTATATGACAAATATATTTTTTCCTAAAACCTTTTTCCTATAGTTAATAAATTTATATGCCATCTACATTAAGAACATATGGATATATACATACATTATTAGTGAAATTTCATTTATAAAATCAACTTACACCATAATCAAATCATTTTCTTCCAAAAATTGAGTATATTTGGCGAATTTGTAATGAATGAAGTACTAAAATCCACTTAGAATTGATCACATAATCCAAAAAAAGGATAAAAATATATTCCTATAATATTTATACAAACCAAAAAACCCAAATGGTTAGGAAAAAATAATATAATTCCCTTAGTGAATAAACCATCATATGAAGAAAAATAACTTTAATTTTAAAAATTCCACATTAATATCGAAATCACAACAAAGGTCATTCAATATATAAATATCCATAAAATTCCACAAGTCACTCGCAAATTATATTGAAACCAAAAAATCAACATTATTTGTGGAAATATTTCTTCAATATTATTTATCATTTATCTTCAAAAACATCATTCACTCTTAATGTCTCAATCCCAAAATGTAATTTCCCAAATATCATAATCTCCATTACATGATAATAATATTAACAAATTGCATGAATCATCTTAAATCCAATTTAAAATAATTTATGGTTTAAAACTATAATTTATTCTTAAATTCTCAAATAAAATCCTTTAATATCCTTTATTAATTACGAAAATAAAAATCCAAAAATAGTTAAAATTTTCAAAAATAAAATTATTCACATTATTACAACTTCAGTTTCAATCTAATGTTTAGATATAAAATAAAACATATGTTTCCAAAATGAATTTAACATCTATCTATATAATAGTTTAAATAAAGAACAAATCTCTACTAACCAAGACATCATGTAGGCAAGTGGTAGGTGATGCAATATTGTCACCATATAATAATCATTTTATGCCTCACATCCTCTCGATATGTGACTGTTTGTTTCCCAGCATATGGGTATTCCTTTTTCTAAAAATATATTAATAAAACCCTTATAATATTACCACTGTTGTTGTAATCATAGCCAAAAAATAATCATCAAATACTCAACATTAAATAATTTTTTTAATCTATATGTTAATCTAACAACTTTTATTTTCACCCCCAAAATGATAATAACCCATAATTACCTCAAAATAAAAGTGCATATAAACCCTAAAGTTTGTCTATAACATTAGGATTATGCCAAAATAATGAAGATATCACAAAAGTTATTTATAATTTGTCATAATATATAATTATTTACCTCCCCATTTTCATCACATAAATCCTCAAAAGGATTGTCTAAGACATTGAAAATATGACAAAACTTGTAATTAATAACCCATGATGGTATCCATAACTCGTTATATAACAAAACATGAAAAAAAATTAATTTATAACATTATCTAAACCTTACGCTGATACCAACTAGAAAAGCCTGATACCCGCACTCCTGGGTCTAGTTCTCACAACATAAACATTATATTTCATTATTTAATATTGGAAAAAGTGGCCCAATTTTTACATCCAGATCATACAAAATTAACATGAAATATTGGATCACTAACATACCCAAGCATTTTTAAAGTATATTGTTTTGGATATTTAGGAAAAACTATTACCAACTTAGGTTCATAAACATTTGGATCATATAGATCAGAATCATCTCCCAATACAACCAAATTTTCATATTCCATGTTAAATCACCAACATTTTCCATAAAATTCCACACATATGAAACAATTCTAAAAAATCATTTTGCATCACTCTTTATAAACTGGTGAAAAGAAATAAAAGAAAGGGTGAGTTTGAATGCAAAGTAATGTCAAGAATGGTATATATCAATTAAAAATCCTATAAAGGAATAAATTAATCATAAGGGTATATGGTCATGAATTTAAAATACATTGTTATTATCCAATTTGAAATATATAATAAATATGATTTACAGAATAAAATATTATCATTTCAATAGAAAATAGTCATACACATGACAATTCCCTATAACTCAATCTTGAACCATAAGTTCATGTCACAAGTTTGTGTAGATTAGTCATAATTATGGAAACCATTTCAAATGTGAAAATTAATTATAAATACAATAATATAAAGAGTCAATAGATTTGTATAATAGTAAATCAAGAACATTGACTTGTTTCCCATAATTTATCAGGCACATCGACTTGTTTCCCATAATATATTAATCACATCGACTTGGTTCCCATAACTATATCATGAGATATAATAATTTACTCATTAATTAAAAGGATTTATAGTTCTGATATGTAATAAAATTAAAATAATAAATATGTATACCACATGATCAAAAAATATTCACCATATAAAACCCCGTGAAAAGGGATGTATTCCAAAACAATTCATCAGTACATAACCTGGGAAGAAATAATAAGCCCCACAAATATAATTACATCATTAAATATCATACAAATAAAGAAAAAAGGATTGTATTAATATTTAATATTCCTATTATATTATAATAAATATTGTTATTCTTAATTTTTGATGAATCAAAATTTCATTAAAACGTCCTGGAGGATGATATCCTTTATAATTTTAAAATCAAATTTTGGAATATAAAAAAATAATGCATATTAATGAAATAATTTTCATTAAGAATAACTATATTAAATTTTAAAGGAATCTTAAAATAATTAATTTTCATGATAGTGGTAAATTACATCCATTTCACATATGTTAAAAACATTCTTTCTATTGTTTTTTCAGAAAGTTCATAGTATATCTCTTTTGGAAAATAAAAAATATGAATAAATTAAAAATATTTTGTAAAATAAAAAACATGGTAAAAATTTATTAAAAAAAATAGAAAATAGAAAAAACCTTTTTAAAAAAATATTATAATACATTGATATAGAATAAAAATATTCTTCAATGAAAACATAAGCATAATCATAATAGAATACTGATGAGATTGGGGAATAAAACCCTTACCACTTTTGTATTATCTGAATTTTATAAACCATGAAATAAAAAATATGGATATAAAAATTTCATATTTATAAGGATAATAATCATAAAATACATTCATGGTAAGTATATACACCACAAAAAAATAAACAAGAGGTTTACAAGACATATATCTCACTGATGTATAAGTAATATGAAAATCATTGACCTTGTGTTTGGATTGATTTGAAGAACTATATCCTCATTTATAATAAATTTATAGTTTTTATAACTCAATAAAATTTTAATTATAATACTTATAATGTCATATATTATCACTTTATAACATTTCAACACCCATTTTATCAATAAATCATTATTTACTAGTGTTAACTATTTCTTTTATCAGGTGTATTCTAGTTTAAGAAGTTATATAACATGTAAATTTATCTCGGATAAACCACAATAAAATAATTAATAATGATATAATGATAATATATATTCATTATATAAATTTTCAACATCATCTAGGATGTTAGATACAGAAGAATGAATTTCATCGTTCATGGAGACGGTATTGCATACTTACGTATGAACATAAGATTCATTTTTCAACATATGGAATGAATTAAATGTATATAATAATTCATACCTATAAAATCATTATAATCTTATATATATTAAAAATAAATATCCTTATTACCATCCATGGAAAATTGAAATGATAATCATTGCTTCATTGATGTGGTATTCCAAACATACTCTCAAATAAAATAATCATTTTCCAATGGTTTGGAAGGTAATAAGGGAGATGTTATATTGAAATTATAAAGATTTAACAATTTATAGAGTATCAAATGAAACATTAAAATGATAATAATATTAATACATAAAATATGGCTACTATAGATAAATTATATCCCTACATAGAGACAATAATCTATATGTATGCACAAGCGATACATTCACTTCTCTTTCAATAAGAAAGAGGGTGTATAATGGTGTTTTTGCAACACCCTGAGATCATTTGAAAAATATTCTTTATAATTTCAATGATGTCTTCGTTTTTACACTACACCAAAAGAAGCTTTCACTACACGCATCCCTGACTTGGCTTTCATTACACGCAATCACGACCTTCCATGATAGCGTGTGTTGTACGCCATTCGGAGTTTCACTAAACAATGATATGTTATACAAACTAGCTGTTATGAATAGTAATACACACTTTTTGAAATTTTATAAATTTTATCATTCATAATGGACTTCATATTTGGATTCGGAATATCAAAATTAGCTTAGGGTGAATTTTTGGTATTTTTCTGAACAATTTCAATTTTTGATGAATATTGAAAACACTATGTTACTATTTTAAAAAAACAGTTATTTAAAAAATTGTTTATTTTATTTAAATTTATTTTATGTCAAAATTGATACATAATAACTATATAACTTCAATGTAATTAATTTTATTCATTTCATAATAATTTAAGATATATAAAAATTTTATTGAACCTTTCACAGTCTTTTACCCACCTCCTAGGAGAATTTGAAAATTTACATAAAACATCATTTTACTACTTATGTGAGTGGAATTTAGAAAATACGAGAGACATGGTTAATATAAAGGAGTAAAATTTGGTTCAATAATGTAAAAATAATTTTTTTGTGAATAATAATTTTTTACTTTTATTTACCACGGTTAAAAGTAAATAGGGTAATTAAGGGTAAAAATGACATTATTATTACCCTAAAACAAGTTCTAATTCTATCAGATAATTAAAATTCGACCCAAAAGAACTTTATGAATAAAATATTTCTCTTCAGGTTCAGTTGGATTAGATTAGGACAATTATTATTATTTTATTTAATGAATAGTTGAAATAATTAACATCAAAGATTAATAAGTAAAACTATTTTAATATATAGTAATTCATAAGATAAATTAAAAAAAATATAAATTAGAAAAATAAAAATACTTCTTAACTAATGGTATTTTATTTATATTTTTTAGACATTAAATAATTTACATTATTTATGACACAATAGTGATGCGGCAATTACCTAAATAATGAAATATTAAAATAATTGATATTATAAATACCCAAATAAATGTAATTTGAGAATTTTTATGAATTGAAATAATTTTATATGTTAATATGACATTTTGTTATTGATTTAGTTAACTTTTTTAAAACTAATCATGCGGTTATTATTTTTTAAAAAATCAATAACAAAATTGTATCAAAATTGACATAAAATAGTTTTTCAAAAAAATATTTCATTATTAATTGTTATTATATTCTTAAAAATATATGGATCGGCCAAATGATGTAGATAAGGTTATATATATTAATAATGATACACTTTGGGTTCATTTGTCTTGTTATAGTAATTTTATTATCCATATAGTGTAAGAAGACAACAAGACACCGTAAAAGATGAATTATTTAACTTAGTATTAAATCTAAATGATAAGGTTAAAATATTAACCTAAACTTGTCTAAAGCCTATTGGATGAGAGGATTTCGAACCATCCCCAATTTATCTATAAAATAAATCCATTTGAAACTATTATTAACCTAATATGAATTTATTATAAAATAATATTTTTAGTTTTTTCAAAGGTGCCCCTCTACTCCATTAAAAAAGGGTACCCCTTTTCTCTTCTCTTAACACCCTTTTGAGCCTGGAATATCGGCCGAACACTGCCAATTACTCTTCTAAACCTCTATAGTTATATCATAGAGGTTATGGTATTCTCAAATAACCAACTATAGTGCCCTAATAATAAGTTTAAAAGAGTTGCATCGAGGAAGAGGTAATCTCTTCTACCGACTCTTTCAAATTTATTTGGTCTTCTACTTCATCTTCATTAATTGTTTCATTATAAAGTAATAACATCAGTATTAATTATATACTGATATGTTATTATAAATATGAAACTACTTTATTTCACCTTCTATCCATCCTACATAAAATGAAATCACCACGCGTGCGTACGTACGAAATACCATCTCCACACCATGGTGTAACCAGTTTTTCCACCACCACTATACTTGGATGGGTATAATGGTGTCAAGAATAACTATATATAATTATTATAACATAATACTGATTCTATGATATTATATCATCCACTCAAATACCATTCAATAAATATGGAAACAATATCATCGCTCGCGCGTACGTACGGATTACCTTCTCCACGACGTGCTGAGATTCATTTTCCATGTTAACAATTCAAGAATGATTATAAAGTATATATAATAAGTAATAATGAAATACATGAAATAAATATTCTACTGGATTTATATATATATATATATATATATGTATTTCATCTACTTAATTCCATTTAATTCAATAAGGAAACGAAAAACATCATTCATGCATACGTATGGCCTACCGTCTCTATGAACGGTTTATTTCTTTCCATTTATCGATATATTATATATATGTATATTATGATTATATATTATATATAACTCATGTTTTATATTTTTTAATTAATTAATCATGATCTAAGTAATCATATTAATAATTACAATTAAAAGCATTGATTATAAATGAAACGATTTTTCCCAAAATGTTGTTTTAACATTAAATTGACAAATGAACAGATAATATAAAGTCGTAAGTGAATCATATATGATATCATAAATATTATTGTGGTTTGGTTAGAATTTAATAATATGTTTAAACCCACTATACAGGAGTGTCAGACACATATAAAGAAATTTGACATAAGCTAAGGGATAACTATTCCAATCTTGTTCTTATACGAGATTGTTATTCATAAGTATTTACGAGGGTTATTTTTATCATCCATGTCCATGTTCTGTAAAAAAATTTTCATGTAGGTTTAATGTCCCTTTTACCTATTTTTGAATACTACCACATGTTGTGGAAGGAATATTTATTTTGTTTACCATATGAGGAACTTTTTTGACTGTTCCGGAAAAAATATGAGGAGAATGTTTTTTTAACTTATACGGCATGAACGGATTTTTACAGTTTCATAACACCTTATTTTCATGAATATTACACTACAAGATTTCATCAATATTTTCAATGAAATACTTTTATTTTAAAATTTCACAGTATTTTGTGAAAATAAAAGGATATTGAATAAAAAGGGATATTTTCCTCAATAATTTATCTCAAGTGTTTTATGAAAACATTTTCCATCTAAGATGACATTATTTTATATGTGTATGTGTCAAGTATAATGTCTCTATGATATACATGGTTTCACTTCCCTTATGATGAAATGATATCCATTTGTTTTATATGGATTATGTTATGATGGGATGATGTTTATGAAACCCATTTTATTCCTTGGGTTATGATGAATTATTTATGTTTATATTGTGGCACACATAATAATAAATCTATTATGAGATGGGTGGGACCTATATATCCCTCCAATGCATTGGGTAATGATTTATATCTCATGAGAAGAACGTGGCTGGAATGGTGTGTTAATCCGATTCAGTGATACAGGACTGGAACAAGGAGTGAACTCAATTTAGAAAGGGACTTTGTCCACTAAGATGGTCATTGCAGCAATACCTTGGCTACTATGGAAATCATATCATGTGCTTAAAGGTTTTCCACAATTACATGTTTTATTCCCGTTCTATTTTATCATGATTGATGTTCCTTTATGATATATGACTTACGTACATCCAAGATTTATGTCTTTGCTCGTGATTTTGGTGGTTAGATTTTATGTTCATGTTTTTTCGTTCAAATTTTTATGGATTGTTTTATGTTCTCTATGTTTACCCTTACTGAGTATTTGAAATCACCATTTTTATGTTTTATTTTCCCTAGGTTATAAAGAAATGTTTGAGGTAAGAAAACCAAAAGGGGAAGATCTTTATAAAAGATGTTGAAGATATTTCACCATGATTATATGATTACGTTCCGAGTTTCCAAAGACACTAAACTAATACGGTCTTTGGGTGTCTGTTTTTGTCATGTGTTAAGTATTCCGCAAAAGTAATGTAATGTCCATGTACGTCAAGAATTGGGTCTCTAAAAATGTTATCAGAGCAAAGGATTAGTTAACCTTTGGAATCTAGTATGTGAAAACTTTAGTGAAATACCTAGAGATATTTCTAAAGTTTGTTTAGGGATGTCCTTAAGGATAAGTATATGTATAGGTTATAGTCCTATAATTATGGCAAAGATCATAGAATTAAACCTAAGATGTTAGAGATTGATGGTACTCCCCCTTTATTATGTTGTTTTTCCTAGCATGAATTTTTCCTCTCACACTATTCTTCTTGGGTTTTATAAAATGGTTGGAAATAGGAAGGATCATGATATTGGAGGATATGATGGCCAATGGAATGATATTCTTCATGCGCAACAAAATGAAATTCGATTTGGAAGTCCAAACCTCGTTATTATGCCTAATCAAAAATCTCATAATATGATCAATAATCTAAAATTTGGTATGTTTCCTGACTCATCTAATAAGGGAAATATGGAGTATCATGATGATTATAGAGGAAAGAAAGTTCAATTTCTCCCATGTAAATCATGTGGGAAGAGGCATCAGGGAAATGTTTCAAAGGAATTGGAAGATTATTTGGGTATTGAAAAGAAGGACACAAATCCAGTAAGTGTAATGGAAAAGGTTTAGTTAACGCCTTGGAGAAGGATGATGGTATTTCTATGACATCAACAATGATTAGATGTTTTAAATGTGAAATGTATGGGCATTATGCAATCCAATGCCCTATTGGAAAATCTCATGAAGAGAATCAGCATAGTCATATGGGTAGTATTTATGTGAATGATGATGAGGAGACTACAAATGATATAGGAGATGAATGAAGTGTTGAAGCTTGGTCAATGGTTTAAGAAGGTAGTAGAATGATTGTATGTTTATCAAGTGTTATGTTGTATAGGTTATTTAATGGTACTATTGAATAAAGAAACATCAAAAAATTATTACACTATTGTTTTTCCTAAAGTAATTGAAAGTATATATTGAATGGTACTAGTAACGATGAAAGGTTATTCATATATTTTTAGAAAGAAGATGATATTCACATAATAAATCGATAAAGAGAAAATGAAATTTTGATAGTATTCATGAGCTCGTGATTTATATAAGGACTAAGTGATATCATGGTTTGAGTATATAGAATTTTTGGGGTTTTGGTATGTGGAAAGAGTTAATTTTTGATTGCACTCATGTTTTCACTAAGGTTTTATGGTAATTCATGTTTCAAAAGAATACATGATTAATGTATTCACATGTTTAGAATGTGACAAACAAGATATATCTTATGATATATGGGGAATAAATTATGGTATTCAAATGCTTGTTTGATGACATTTCTAGTAATCGATTTCTTTATACTATTAGATTGGACATAAGTATTTTCGATAAGCCTAAATATTGGAATGGATTATGTTGGACATAAGTTAGTATTGTTTAATGATAGAATTGTTATCAATATTATTGATGTGATGTTATAATAATTTAGTTTTATAAAAAGACAACCTCTTGGACGGGCGAAAATCTGTCGCGTCAAAAAGGCTATGGGAATCAAACCCACAACTGAAGTATGACATGCCTTTATCTCATACAACTGACCTACAAGAAGTCCCTTGTAAGTATAAAATAGTTTTATTATATTAATCGGTATGATATATGAATTATAAGTCAATTTTTGGAATCATATAAGATTAACCTCACCATAGATGGACTTATGTATATTTGACAACTTTTGTTAACCATATGTTTCAGACATGCGGAATGACCTATCATTCTATCGCATGATCTGCTTACACTTCACAGAAGACAAATTAAGCTTCATTTCATTAATAGATGAAGTGGAAATTGTTCAAGTCACAAATAGCAGTGAAAATATACCAAAATAATGTATGTATTTCTTTTAATTCAACAATTCATCAACGTGAGGGAAAAGATCTTGAGAACTAAAAAACGTTTTCCTTGTATCATTATGCCCCATTAATTAGATGGTACCTTAAATCATAATAAATTTATGTCTTTGGGATTGTTCAATTTTTTATAGCCATGTTCTCTACGACTATCCATTAGAATATGATGGTTAGATTTCTCTTCCATATGCATATTTTCACCTATGTTATTTTATGTTGAAATCCAGTGATTAGTTAATTTGGGTAACCATTGCATTTCATACTTTAGTTATTAAAGATTAGCTTTGCAATTCTTTTTTACGATGTGGGTTTATATTAACGAGTCTTTTGAGTAGTTAAACATTTATAACCCCGACGGATTTCGAGGGTGAAATTCATTTTAAGGGGTGTATAATGTAACACACCGAGATTTTATGAAAAATATTCTTTTTAATCTCGTTTATGTATGGTGTTGTATGCTACATCAAAATAAGCTTCCACTACATGCATCCCCGGCTTGTCTTGCATTACACGCAATCACGACCTTCCACAATATCATGTGTTGTACGCCATATGTAGTTTCACTAAACAATGATATATTATACATTAGCTAACCGTTATGAATAGTAATACACAATTTTTGAAATTTTATAAATTTTATCTTTCAAAATGGACTTCATTTTTGGATTCGGAATATGGAAATTAGCCTACGGTGAATTTTTGGTATTTTTCTTAAAACATTTAATTTTTGATGAATAGTGAAAACGCTGGGTTACTATTTAAAAACCGACCTTTTATTTAAATAATTTTTTATTTTATTTAAATTTATTTTAGGTAAAAATTGATACATAATACCAATATAAGTTCAATGTAATTCATTTGACTAATTTTATAATAATTTTAGATATATAAAAATTTATATTGAACTTTTCACCGTCATTTACCCATCTCCTAGGAGAATTTGAAAATTTATATAAAACATAATTTTACTACATCTGTGAATGGAATTTAGAAAATACAAGACACACGATTAATATTAATGAGTAAAATGTTGTTCAATATGAAAAAAATAATTTTTGGTGAATAGTAACATTTAACTTATATTTACCACGGTTAAAAGTAAATAGGGTAATTATGGGTAAAAAGGATATTATTATTACCCTAACACATGTTATAATTATATTGGATAAGTTTAATTCGACCAAAAACAACCTTAGAAATAAAATATTTCCCTTTAGGTCTACTTGGATTAGATTAGGACATTTATTATTAATTTATTTAAAGAAGAGTTAAAATAGTTAAAATAAATGTTTAATAACTAAAACATTTTTAATATACGGTTATAGGTGATCTATATTAGACTATAAATATTAATTAGAAATATAAAATTATTTCCTACCTAATTGTATTTTATTTATAATTTTTAGACAATAAATAATTTAATTTATTTATGACACAATGGTGATATAGTAATTACCTAAATAATGAAATATTAAAATAATTTATATTATAAATACCCAAATAAATGTAATTTGAGACTTTTTATGAATTACAATAATTTTATAGGTTAATATTACATGTTATTATTGATTTAATTTACCTTTTTCCAAATAATCATGGTGTTATGATTTTCTCAAAAATCAATTACCAAATAGTGTCAAAATTGATAGAAAATAGTATTTAAAACAAATATTATATTATTAATTGCTATTATATTCTAAAAAATATATGGTTTGGAAAAATTACTTAGATAAGGTTATATATATTAATAATGAACCACTTGGCATTCGTTTGGCTTGTTATAGAATGTTTCATAACCATGTAGTGTAACAAAACAAGAATGCAAGTTAAAAGTTAAATTATTTAACTTAGTATTAAATCTAAATGATTAGGTTATAATAGTAACATAAACTTGAATAAAACATATTGGTTGAGATTATTTTGATCCATCCCCAATTTAGCTTCGAAATAAATCAATTTGATGCTATTATAAACTGAATATGACTTTATCATAAAATAATATTTTACGTTTTTTGAAAGGTGCCCCTCTCCTCCCTTACAAAAAGGGAACCCCTTCCCTCTTCTCTTCATACCCTTTTGATCCTTGAAACTCGACGAACCCCTGCCAATTACTCTTATCAACCTATCTAGTAATATCAGAGAGGTTATGGTCTTCTCAAAAGACCAACTATAGTGCCCTAAGAATATGTTTAAAAGAGGTGCGTCGAGGAACATGTAATCTCTTCTATGGACTCTTTCAAATTTCTTTATTCTTCTAATTATTCTTATTTAGTTTTTTAATTATAATTTAATAACATCAGTATTAATAATATAATGATATGTTACTATAAATATAAAACAACCCTATATGACCTTCTATCCATCCTACGGAAAATGAAATCACCGTTATGCGTACGTAAGGAATATCGTCTCCACGCCGTGGTGTAATTAGTTTTTCCACCACCACATTAATAGGATGGGTATAATGGTGTAAAGAATAATTAAATATAATTATTATAACATAATACTGATTCTATGATATTATATCATCGACTCCAATGCCATTCAATAAATATGGGAACAAAATCCTCGCTCGTACGTACGTATGATTACTGTCTCCACAACGCGATGCGATTCATTTTCCATGTTAACAATTCAAGAATGATTATAAATTATATATAATAAGTAATAATTAAATATATGAAATCATAATGCTACTGGATTTATATATATACATATTTATGTCATCTACTTAATTCCATTCAATTCTATAAGGAAATGAAAAACAGCGTTCATGCTTACATACGGCCTACCGTCTCCATGAACGGTGTATTTCAATCCATTTATCGATCTATTATATATATGTATATTATGAATATATATTATATATATAAATCATATTTTATATTCTTTAATTATTTAATCATGATCTAAGTAATCATATTAATAATTTCAAGTAAAAACACGGATGATAAATGAAACGATTTTACCCAAAACGCTACTTTAACATGGAATTGACAAACAAAATGAAAATATAAAGTCGTAAGTGAATCATATATTAAATCATGGATATAATTATGGTTCTATTACAAGTTAATAATATGTTTAAACCCACTATACAGATGTCTTAGACACATACAGAAGAAATTGGACATAAGGTAAGGGATAACTATACCAATCTCATTCTTATCCGAGATTGTTATTCATAAGTATTTCTGGTGTTATTGTTATAATCCATTTCCATGTTTTTTAAAAAAAAATTCATGTATGTTTAATGTCCCTTTTTCCTATTTTTGACTTCTAACACATGTTATGGAAGGAATCATTATTTTTAATACCATTTGAAGAACATTTTTTACTTTTCCGGCAAAAGTACGAGGAGAATTTTTTTTAACTTATACGGCATGAACGGATTTTTATGGTTTCATAACACCTTATTTCCATGAAGATTACTCTACAAGATTTCATGAATATTTTCAAAAAAATCGATTTATTTTAAAATTGAATGCTATTTTGTGAAAAGAAAATGATTTTGAATTAGAAAGGATATTTTATTCAAGAATTTATCTCAACTGTTTTATCAAAACCATTTTCCATCTAAGATTAAATTATTTCATATGTGTATGTTTCATGTATAATATCTCTAATTTTTACATTGTTTCACTTACATAATGATGGAATTATATCCATTTATCTATATGTATTATGTTATGATGGGATGACGTTTATGAAACACATTTTATTCTTTTTGTAATGAAGAATGATTTATGTTTATGTTGTGGAACATATAATAATGATTAAATTATGAGATGGGTGGGACCTATATCTCCATCCAATGAATTGGGTAATGATTTATATATCATGAGATAGACATTTCTGGAATGGTAAGTTAATCTGGTTCAGTGATACAAAAATGGAACGAGGAGTGTACTCGATTTAGAAAGGGACATTGTCCACTAATATGGTCTTGAAAAAATTGGCTTGGCTACTATGGAAATCAAATCATGTGATTAATGGTTTTACACAATTACATGTTCTATTACCATGCTATTTTATCAAGGTTCATATTTCTTTATGATATATTCTTTACGTACGTCCATTATTTATGTCTTTGCTCATGATTTTGGTGTTTAGATTTTATGTTCAAGTTTTTTCATTCAAATGCTTATGGATTGTTTTATGTTCTCTATGTATACCCTTACTAAGCATTTGAGCTCACCCTTTTTATGTTTTCTTTTCCCCAGGATATAAAGAAAGGTTTTAGCTAAGAAAACAAAAAGGGGATGATCTTTTATGGGAGATGTTGAAGATCTTTCACAATGATTAGAATATTAAGTTCGGGGTTTCCAAATACACTAAAATAATACGGTCTTTGGGCGTCTGTTTTTATCATGTATTAAGTATTCCACAAAATTAATGAAATGTCCATGTACGTCAATCCTTGGGTGTCTAATGTTTTCATAATAAAAATAAAAATTTATAATATTTATGATACATAAGATATTATTTAATGATAAGTACTATATATTTAGGGAATTAAATAATATTATAAATGAAGGTGATTGGTTTAGGTGATTGCCTCTTCTTGGAAACGACTCCATTAGACCTCCGTTAAAGGACTCTTGGGTTTATCTTTTAGGAATACCATCACCCCTAGAATGTTTGAAGGGAAATTAGAAAATAAAATTTTATATTTTGGTCTAGAAAAAATAATCAATGTGGTGTTATTAATTAAGGTAGGAGGTAAAAGTTTATAATTTTTGTGAGGGGTAATTTTTGAACTTTAAGAAATATAAAATTATAATGAATTCATTCTCCAGAAAAATTCCTCCAAATGGAATGATATTATAAACTATGGTTGTATAGGTATTTAATATTATCATAAAATAATATTTAGGTAATATTTTTGTTAATTTTAATCCTTATCATTTTTATTGACACTTAGTTAACCTATTTTAATTTTAATTATGATAACTGC
The DNA here is from genome assembly GCA_963277665.1 of Viscum album. Classification (NCBI taxonomy): domain Eukaryota; kingdom Viridiplantae; phylum Streptophyta; class Magnoliopsida; order Santalales; family Viscaceae; genus Viscum; species Viscum album. The sequence continues at coordinate 1,065,949,039 of OY728157.1, read as the reverse complement.
ATTTTTTGTATTAAATGGTTTTAATTTTTATTTATAAGGTGAAAATTGGACCATAAATGGACATTTAATAAAATTTTAGACCATATCATAAACAATATTTATTATTTTACGATTTTTATAATTTTTAAACAATTTCATAAAAATTTTTTTTGATAAAATGTCTTTATTGTTAATTCTGACACAATTCGTTTAATTTTAGGTCAAATAACTCAAGAAAAAAGTAGGATTTGAATATTATTATTTTACACCTATCTAATATGTCATATATATATATATATATATATAAACTTCCTGGGAAACCTTAACTCGATAAAATTATATGAATTTTAATAATTTTTAAAATAATTTATTATTATTTTTTAATTGATGAAATTCTAAATCGACATTGTATAGAAATCTATGGTAATTAAATAATTTTTGAAAATTTAGTAATAAATTTTAATAATGAAAAAACTTATCATTCAAAAAAATAATATTAATACTCACTCATAATAATTGTTTCCCCATGTGAACATATAGGATATATTCAAAATATAGAGATTGGCATTTTGTTACATTCTTTAATTTAAATAATATAAAATTCATTTTCAGGGAATGGTGTCCATCAAAAAAATCCATCTTTCCAAAAGATTTTAGGGACTAATTATATTCATCCCAAAAAAGTTATAAATATATTGGCGATGATTTGTAACCTTATATTCTCGTTATAACCCTTTATTGAACCATCTCAAACTTACCATAGTAACAAGCTGTTTTACACATTAATGGTCAATATAGTTACTATAAATGCTAAAATGGTCCATAAATATATAATAGATGATAATATTAACCACATATCAGTAACGTGGAATAATATAAAATTTTTATTAAATTTGTTTCATTTAATAAATTATTATTAGTTTCAAAATATCATTAATATCAGTTTTCAGAAAAACTCATTACAATGACAATACCAGCATCAATACGACATGTAAAATTTAAAAATATATTTCATTAAATCCCACAATCTATTTTTTATTAAATAAAATTATTTTATCACATCAATTATCTAAAATAATATTTTTTTAATATTATTAATATAATTTATTTGGTTTTTCTATTAATTGATAAATTACTATGTCAGCATCGGGAAAGCATTTAATGTAACTATTTATTCACTAAAAATAATAATATATTGCCCTGATAAAATAAAAACTATTAAATTTAGAAGAAATATTTATATCATAACATATCCTATAGATCTCATACTTTTTTACTTGGCTTTTACACCTTTTTAAGGAAAAAAACACAAAATCATTACAAATCAAGGAACCAAAGATTTAGTATCATGGAAAAATTATGACCATACATAACATAAACATAATAAAAAATAATCAATTTATTAAAATCTTCTTATTTACCCTTATAAATATCTCATTATATTTGTTAAAAGTAGTCACCTGAGGATATACATAAATGAAATGTGTAAGCTAAAATCCTAGTAACATGATGAATAAAGACAAGGATTAATAAAACATGGGTGATCATTATCATCACCATCACTATATAAATATATTATTATCATCATTATAATGATATTAAACATTATAAAAATGAATGGAAAGTAAGTATTCATTATAATGAATCATTTTTTCTTGGTGGTCAAATATGACATAGTTGTAAACAATGCTTGCATCTTGTTCAAGCATGAAATATGTGCATAATCATAACAACATCATTGTGAAATAATCTAGTATCATGTTCTTACATAATACACATTATCTTAGGATATACATCGCATTAACAAGATAATCGAGTGGCTATATCATTTTGATGCCACCAGTATCACCATAATATATACAAAGCCATGCATGTCACATAGAACATCTAATAATCATTGTTATGAATTAACCCATAAAAAATAATCAATCTCATTAGAAATTCATCAATCATAAATTCATGAACAGAATTCTAGTCTCCAAAATAAAAAATGTATATCCTTGGAATAGAAGATCATTTTTCATAGAAAAAATACAGCACATTAAAAATCCAATATTAGTTTTCGAAAAAGACTTATTCTACAAAATAGTGATATTTTTCATTAAATAAAGTAGAAATAATTTATATACTAGAAATTAAAATTCAATAATAATGAAATTATATTTATGGAACATTATACAGGTATCGAAAATGAATATTTCGTGAAAGAGGTATAACCTGTAGAAAATGAGTTGGGATTCAAAATACCTATATGTTATGTCTAAATGTGTTCTGTACTATCACTTAGTACCTAAATAATTTTTTTTATATTAAAAACTTAATTAAAAACCTATTATCCATGTATTTCATTTATAAAAATTTTAATAATTAAATTCATGTATATATGGATGATTTATAGATTTCTATTTCATTATTTAGGGGGTCCTCGCTTTCTTGAATTTCATGAGAGGTTCACTTGTACACAAGTATAGATGTTCATGTAGTATGACAATAATTGTCTATAATTGAAATTTTATATTATTAATGAACTTATATATGTTTAAATGTAATTATATATTATTTTTTTTAACTTGATAATTATTTATTTGATAAAAATTTAATGAAAAGTGTAAAGATTATTTTTTCAATTTTTATGACTATCACGAACTAGTTTAAATTTATTTAAAAATATGTCAATAAATCACCTACAAAACATTAAAAAAGTTATAAAATACATATTAAATTTTTTTTCACTATAATAATGGTTTTATTAACATCCTTGAATGTGGTAATGGAAAAAAACTCTTCATCCACAAAGATGGTTAATAAGCCCATCAAGGATGATGTATTAATTTTTAGAATAAAAAAGAAGATAATATATTTGATGATTGATATTCCTTTAAAAAGAAAGCATTAAAATTTATAGATATTACTATATTTATCATGATGATTTGGATTGGGGAGGTGTGGAGACAATAATAAATGAAAATAAACTGAAAGATAATAAATGAGGATTATACCTCCCAAATATCATCTCCTTGAGAGCCTCCTTAAGGCACTTGAGTTTGGACTTTTGTTTACAACATCAGAACTTATAAATGGTAAAGAGGCATTGGAAGGTATTTTTAAAAAATTTATACAATATACAAGGCCTTTTAGGTGTGAGGATAAGGGGTGGTGGAAATGTTATTTATTGGGGAGGAGAGGAATGTTTCTTATTATCATGTTTATTAGTTTATTATTTTGGATCAAGAATATGAATGGTTTTTATTACTATTAATAAATGTACTAAATGGTTTAAGATATTTTTAACCAATGGGTTCTTACATTATCTATATATTATCTAGTACTAAAAAATGAAAATATTATTAAATTTCATAAATTACAGTATTTCACAATTAACTAAAAAATAAACTCCTTTATAAATATCCAAAAAATTCACCCATATCATTTTTGTACATGAGTATTTAAAAAATGGAATAATTTTTTACAAAATAATTTTCTAAATATGATAAATTTAGTTTTTAAATAAACTATTAATTTATTAAATAAATATCAATTTTAATATCATATTAAATTTTATCACCCAATGAAAAAAAAATTAAGGCCTCTTAAAATTAACTTATAATTATAATACAACATGATATTAATATATAAATATATTTCAAGGAAATATATTTTTATTAAAATATCTTTATTTGATATAAATTTATAAATAAACATTTTCATTTTACAAAAATACCAACACTTAATTCATCATTTATGAAACATTTTTTTACTTAAACTATAATATAATTATATCATATTTTCATGAATAATATATATATATTTTATTTATGCATTCATATTGATTTTTTTTATTCTAATGGCCATATTATTATTCCTATTGGACATATTATTATTCTTATTTCTTGGTTATTATTCCATTAGTATAGGTGCCTTAATTTACATGAATAAAAAAAATTTCATTCTTAATTTATGTAAATAATGTTTTTATGGACTCTTTCTGTGATTTATGTCCTTTACACTACACAAAATAATTATAAGAAGGAAAATTCCATTGATAAAATTTTGGGTCATCACAATATCCCCCCATTAGAAATTTTATCCTTGATTTTTTTTAAAAAAAGTTAAATAAAGGTGAAGGTAATTATCTAACACTGCTTCCAATGGCTCCCATGTCACTGCTTCATAATTTTTGTTCCTCCATAACACTTTTATAATGAAATTCTTTTTGTTTCATATAATTTTGTATCTACAATTCATGGTCATCACTGGCTGCACCTCTTGAGAGAGATCATTTTCTAATTATAACACCTCTTAGTTCAGTTCATGAGAGGGATCATGTATGTACTTTCTGAGGAGAGATACATGGAAGACATCATAAATTTGAGGCATATTTGGTGGATGTGCAATCCGATTGGATACTGATCCTATGTGATCACGGATCTCAAAGGGTATAATGTACCTTGGACTATGATTCCCTTTTTTTAAACCAGATGACTCTCTTCAAGGGTGATAATTGAAGGAAAACATAATATCCAACTTCAAACACCTCATACATTCAATGTTTATCAACATTGCACTTTTTTAAACTGAAATATACTTTTATTTGTAATTGTATGGGTTGAACGTACACTTTTATCTCTTATACAACACCAAGTCTTTGTAAATTTCACTCACTAACTTCACCCCAATAAGTTTGATTTATAATTTGATTCCCATATAATGCTTCATGTGGATCCATGATAATACTGAAGTGGAAGCTATTGTTGTATGAGAACTGAACCAATGAGAGATATTAATCTCATCTTCCACTGAATTACATTGAGTTTTCTCTTATCATTTCCTTGAACATATGAGTTTTCCTTTCATATTGTCCATCAATTTGTGGTTGAAAGGTCATTCCAAAATTTAATTAATTTATGAAATCTTGTTGAAGAAGTGTCCAGAAGCTAGAGTTGAACCTTGAATCATGGTCAGATATGATACATATAGGAACCCCATGCAGCCGGACCACATCCTTAAAAAATATCCTAGAAAATTTTTCAAGTAATAATTCTTCTAGAGTAACAATTATGTTTGAAATCTTGTTGAGTTGATCCACCACATCCCATATTTAATTGGTTACATTGGATGTCTTTGGGAGACCTTTGGTAAAGTACATAGTGATATTCTCTCATTTCCATGTCGATATTGGAAATGGTTTCATCATATAGTTATACATTTTCACTCTAATTTAACTTACAGACATATAAAATGTCTTGATATATACCCCATAATATTCGACTACATGTTTTACCACGAGAAGTTCTCTCAAATTTCATAGTATATCTTGGTTGTTCTATGATGGATTGAGAATGATGTTATATGTGAATTGTCCAATAGATCCTAATTTATCATAGCTGATGATGGCACACAATCCTACATCCAAATCAAAAACCAGTATCATCATCATTTTATAACTCATGTAGCTTCCCTTCATGTACCTATTTTACCTTTTTTTAATCTCCATACCATCCATGATTGACTCTTTGATCTTCTCTTAGTTAAATGGTTTGTAAATCATTTGGGAATGGTATGATTTATTCCATACTGTTATGATTCCAAATTCCATCCATTTAATATCAAAATATATGGGGAATTTCTCAATCCAAATCATGTATAATGTAGCAGTTTATTTTTGCTAAGATCATTATCCACCTTGTTCACATTTCTTAATATGGTAATGAATTCAAAAATTATAGTCTTTGATTATCTCTAACCATCTTATTTGGTGCATTTTGATCTACTTATGTGTTAATATGTACTTTAGATACTTTTTATTGGTATATATTTCAATCTTCTCACCATAGGTAGTTCTTCCTGATTTTCATAGAAAAATAATAGGTACTAAATACAAACCATTTGTTGGGTTGTTTTCATAATGGATATTCAATGGTTTTGAGGAATATTCATTCAATTTTTTATTTTGTATGATTACATAGACCAATAATTTATTTTATGAATCATTCTATATCTAGGAAATTTCCCTACTTATTGGGGGTGTGAGTACAGTAAAATTAATTATCCTCTTATTGAGATCATGAATATGTATTCACATTCTATAGCCTAGAAATACATTAACTCATTCTGTGTTAACATGATTAGTGGGCTATACAATCATGTGAATTATCTCAAAAAGCATCAATATTACACGTCAAAAAAAACTAAAAAATTCCACGACACTAGTGGGTCTGTTATGTTTCTTAGTTGACATTGTATTTGAAGGTTCCCAAGAAATTCCATCAAATTTTGATCAGTTTCCCCAATCATGTGACATGTTGCATCCAAAATTTACAATTTCTATACTTGGAATAAAATTTCTTCTTCTTTATTGTTTAAAAGAAAATCCTTGGTTGTTATTCAAGTCCCTCATTTAACATAATGTATATGAGAATATTATTAGTAAAGTCAAAAAAAATCAATGAAGTTTCTAAATTCCTATTTCCAAAAATCAATAAATAATTTAGGGTCATTAGTAAGTCATAAGGGCATAAATAAGATCTTATAATTCCCATACCATGTATATAATGCATTATTCTAAATATCATACATATTCACCAATGATTGATTATATCCACAATGAATACACACCGTTGAGATGTACTAAACATCTTGTAATTGATCAAACAAGACATCGATCCTTGTAAGATGATAATTTTTCTTTATAGTGATCTTCTTGAGCTCCCGGTTCTTGATACAATTCCTCATTCATATATACATATTATTAAAAAATATCAATGGGGAAACCCCAAAGTGATTCACTATGTAGTATTAACCCATTATCAAAGATATCTTGAATATTATTCTTTACCTCCTCTGGTTTGATAGGGGTAATCATATAAGGAAATTTTGAGATATAAGTGTATCCACGAAAATGTTTTACTGAGAACTATACCTCATGATCTGGTGGAAGTCTAATTCTCTCTTCTTGAAATAAATCATTCTATTAACTCAAAATGGGAATTTTCTAGAGGTTGATACATTCATTTTACTCAACAATTTGAGAAAGGTGTGCTTCTTCACAGTACATAAACACCAACACCATTGATGTATTTCCTAAAGGATATTCATGATCAACCTTGATGTTTTATAGGATCATAAAATGGTTCAGAATATGAAAATATAGTTACATTTCAATAAAATTAATGTGTTCTCGATATAAGGAGATCCAGTTTTTTCCCAGCATAGCATTTATTCCACAAAAAGAATTATTTTGAGAATTTATAGAAGAATATTCCCACATATTCTATGAGAAGAAGATTCAAAAACTTGAGTTACAATGATCACATTATTAGGTTTTTTTCAAATATCCATAATTCACGGTATCATGGCTTTGATTCAATAGTTCTATAGAAAGTTCAATATATAAAAGAATACACATAACCATAGTCAAATAATACTTTTTCAATTCCTGAGGTAATAAAAATTGTACCTTTTATGACTTTGTTTTTCCCCACATCAGCATTAGTGATGGGATATGATTTCCCTACCATATTTGGCTTGAGTGGATGGTGACGAATATTAACCTCAATGACTCAAGGTTTAGTGCTTTGGATTACATATTACCCTTTATACCTTTAGTTGAAACATTGGAAAATGGGTCATTATCTCTTCTCTTCCATAAAATTAGACATATTCTTTATGTGTCTTCAATATTCATGAGATTGGTGTATTTCCCATCTACAAATGAATAATTTACATGTCCCTTTATGGAAGGTTCCAGGATACTTCTTAACACATTTCTAACATTTGGGTGGTTGTTATTTCCTTCCTCCATTTTCTTAATATCCTACAACTTGAAACTCCATCATTAATATCATATCTCTATAGCTATAGGACCATGCTTCAAACTCCATCCCCACTTTGAGAACATGTTGAACCACTTCTTAATAACTCCCTAAGTCTCGGTTAGTTAGAGAAATTCAATGGTGTGATTATAAACCACTAATAATTTATCTTTTTCTATAATTATTCATAAAAACATTGAGGTGTATATATAATTATTTTTGAATTTATCTTAGTAAACACTAATAGTTTTACCCTCAATTAACATTAGCTTTATAAATTACATCACTCAATTTTTACAAATTGTTCTAGGTAAATACTTGTTATGAATTATTTTCTTAATTTCTTCCCACAAAGTGTCTTCTATTTAGTCATTATTATTAATAGTCTTTATCTTTTCCAACCATTGATCATATTTTCTATATAAATGATGGATGGAGAGAGGAACATTATCCTTATTAGAATTGTGGAGTAAAGAAGGGAACTTCTCTAATGAGATGGCCCATTGTTCCGTAACTAATGGATCAAAATATCCACTAAAAATTTGTGGTTGTATCCTAATAAAGAACTCAATATTCATGTACTCCATCCTAGTTGAGTTTAGAGGATCCGCATGGTTCAGGTTATTATTTGTAGACTAAGGAAACTGGGTAATCATTTTCCTAATGTTTTGAAATCCACCTCCAAATGAGTTTCACATTTCATTCCATCAATTGTTGAATTGTCATTCACATGGGTTTTTTCCTGGTTTCTCCTAGTTCCAATCATTTTATAAAAATATTAAAGTCTTGAACAAATCTTTTATGAATAATTCAGGAATAAATAATTTATTCTTTTTTTAATTAACTCTATAAGCATATATTATGGGATCCCTATGTTTAAAATTCTTATAATACAATGTTTCTTATGTGTTTACGTATTATAATATTGATCCTATGGGTTTTCAATAATGTTCTCATATCCTAATTCAAAATTTAAATGTACCATGCTCTAATACAAATGATATAATCCTTACTTTCCTAAAAAAGAATTTAATAATTTTAATATAAACAATGTAAAAGAGTTGTAAATGCATCATCCAATGGTTTAGTATCTATTGTAAATTTGAACTGTTCTTAACTTATACTTTATAATAATAAATATTTATTAATAATATTCTCCATTATCTTCATAAATATCACATTATCCTTAGTATATATAGACCTATTAGTAAATTCATAAAATAAAGCGGATAGCAAAAATCATAGTAGGAGGATGAAATATGCCATGAATCAATAAATCATAGGTGAGCATAATCCTTATCATCACAATATAAGAATAGGATTATCATCATGGTCCTAAAAATAAACTTTAGAAAAAATCATGGAGTGTGGAAAATCATAAAAATTAAGCATTATGTCAAAATTATCAAATATCACATATAGTTGTGAAAAAAAATCTAGCGTCATGTTCCCACATGATATATGTTCATTATCAATACATCGACTTTGTGTAAAAATCTAGAATCATGTTCATGCATGATTTTCGTTCATAGAAATAAAATCATATATGTGAGAAAACATAGAAAACGTTTCACGAATAATACATATTATTTCATGAGAAAAATCACATTACCCAACACATTGGTTGGCTATATAATTCCGATCATATCCTTATCATCATAATATTTACACAATCAGGCATAACATAGAGAATGTATAATAATAATAATAATAGTCATGATATAACCCATGAAATGGAATGGATTTCATATGTTTTTAAAAATTAATACATTAATAAACTAAATTTTAGTCTTCTTAATGAAAAATGGATATCGTACTTCGGAATAAAAAAGTCTTTTTTAGATAAGATATTACACATGAGGGGTCAATGATTGGTCTGGGAAAGAATATGGATTCTCTAAAACAATTGTAATTTTTTAAAAATCCAGTAAGAAACAAGTATATCCTATAAAATAAAATGGAATAATAATTAAAATATATTTTACAAACACTAAATGTGTATCCATAACAAATATTTTATGAAATAGAGACAACACAGTGAAAATGAATTGTGATCAAGAATCCCCTTACCATATGTCTGAATGTGTTATGAACATGAACTAAATGTCCGAGATAACAAAAAAAGATTATCTATTAAATTAACTCAGAGTCAATTCTATATGTATTTTATTTATTATAATTTTATTATGTTCATTTATATAAAATTTTAGGAGTTATAGTGTTAAATTTTGTCATTATGAGAGTGTACATTTTCATGGTTTTCATGACTTGTTCACTTGTATACAAGTTTGAAATATCTTGTTAAATGAAAATAGTTACCTAGAATTGAAATTATATTTTATTAATGAACATATATAATTTTAATTGGTCATATATTTTTTAATAAGGGTATGATTCAATAGATAAAACATTAATGAAACATGCTTAGTTTATTTTATCGAATTTTATAACCCTTACGAACTACTATATTTTATATTTAATATTAAAAATATTAATTAGTTCCAAAACAATAGAAACCTATAATATACATATTAAATTTTATTTTAACCATAATAACGGGTTTTTTTACCATCCTTGAACGAATTAATAAAAAAAACCTTTATCCATTTAAGTGGTGAATTGGAAAATGGTAGATGATGTTTTCATTTTTAGAATAAAATGATAAGGGAATATATTTGGGGAAGTATGTTCCATTAACCCAATTATATTACAATATATATATAATATTGGGGTTATCATCCCTCTTTGTATAGGGTATGTAGATAGAGGATAAGAAAAAAAGAATTTAAAATAGAATAATTGATGATTTTACCTCTTAAATATCATCTCCTTAAGAAGCCCCTTAAGGAACATGGGTTTGGTATTTTTTGAGAGAAGAAGCTCTTTGAAAATGGGGAAGATGTTTGGGAATTGATTTGTGTAGAATTCAGAAATGCTACAAGGATCTAGAGGTGTGAGGAGATGGTGTGGTGAGGCTGGTATTTATATGGGAGGTGAGGTGTGTTTTGTATTATTATATTCATTAGTTGATTATTTTGGCACAATACTATCAATTTTGTTGGTTCCTATGAATAAATACAGTTAATGTTTTAGGTGAATTTGAACTAATGGGATCATTAAATATCTATACATCATCCATGTCTCAAATATTATTAATTTTTTTAAAACCATAATTTAATATATTTCACTATTTACCAAAAAATAATTATTTTTGAAAAATGATAAAATATCACCCTACCCATTTTTCTATTTTTATATATATAAAATGGCTTCCAATTTATTAAAATAATTTTTAAATAATTTTAAATTTAATTTTTCAATATAATTATCATTTATTCAAAATATTCTAATTTTTATATTATAATTGATTTTATGGACCTTTGAAATATTAATTAAGTTATTATAAGATTGTATTATAATTATAACATAACAGAGTATTAATTTATTGACTATTTTATGAAAATAAATTTTCTTTTATATCATTATATTAATTATAATATTACTAGTAAGCATTTACATTTTACAAAATACCAACACGGATTTCATCATTTCTAAAATATTTATTTACCTATACCATGATATAATTATATTATAATTTCATGTATTGGATTCATACATTGTATTTATTATTTTATAGATTAATTTACTATTCCAAAATCCAAATTACTAATCCGAATTGAAATTTCACTACTCCAACGGTCATGTTACTATTACATTGGTATAGGTGCCTTAAATTCAATACATACAACTTATTTCATTCTTCATTTCTGAGAATAAATTTTTTATTTGGTTATATATGTATTGTATGTGTTTAATGCAATAATACATAACTAAAATATGGGAAATTACAATGATATAATTTTGTCTCATTACATTAAATATAGTTATCCCCATGTTAGAAATATTCTAGTTATTAAAAACAATATTGTGATATTTTTTAGCTTTCATTAAATAAAAATTGAAAAAGGATATAATTGCATAAAAATGGATAAAAGGGACATATACACGAACATTGGATGATTGTGGATGATATAATTTCATCTAATAAAATTTAAGTAGGTGATATTGTCATTTTATAATCCTTATCATATTATTATTTATCATTAATTACCAAATTTCCCCTTTATTGTGATAAGAAAAATTAGTAAGGATTCAATTCTTATTGGGAAAAAATAAAATAGTCCTATATATATAATTTAGATCCAATTTTTCAAATACATAATAAATTTTTTAAAATTCATGTCACATAAATTACAGAATTTTATTTAATATCTTACTTGAAAATCTTGATGAAATTTCATTTTTTTGAAAAATATCCGTTTAAAATATAAAATATTTTTATAATAAATGAAATTCAGAAACCATATTAGTATAAAATTAAAAACAATTCTAATTAAATTTTTTATGTAATCCAAAAAAGATTTTTCATTTGTAAATACATTAAAAGATGGTCTGTTTTTCAATTAAAATATCTATTTTTCACTAGTCATTGAAAAATAAATATTTTCTTAAAAATATACATATTTAACATAAAAATAAATTTAATATGATGATTTAAAAAATTAATTTTTTTTATAAATTGAAATTTATAAACGTTCAAAAATACTTCTTATATATTTACATACAATGTTCATTAAAAATTAAATTTTAAGATAAAATATTTTTAACAAATAAAATTTTTATTATGAAAATATGCTCTTGTTTCCAAAGAATTAATCAACACATTTTTATTGATTAAATCATTAAAATTAATATTTAATAAAATAATTATTTTTATTCATACCTTCCAATTTAACAGGTATGTAATAGTATTTATATAATAATATTTCACATTTTCATTACGCTTAATGTCTCTTATTTTGTACGCTATCGATAATATTAATTATTTTAAGTATCAATGTATATTAAAATAATGACATCAATTTGCTAATGGGTTTCATCATATATCTAGTGGACTTTCTATAGAAAACCCCTACTTCCATTATTCAATTTGTTTGAAAGTGGGTCTAACTAGTGATTCAGTGGACTAACTATAGAAATTCAAGCCACAAACCCAAATCTATCCATTGGAAAAATGCTCCGGACTACTCTCGATCCATTATCTAAACATAAAAAAACTAAAAATAGAAAATATAAATATAAATGACAAAGTAAATGATAAAAAGAAGTACATGTGTAAACAGTTAACTTAAAATAATAAAAGGGAGTTATAATTATACCCACTATATTTCATTCTAGACCCATATGGCTATGGTGAGGAAGGATGATGTCCTAATAGTTATGTTCATTTGACCATAATCATCGACACCCACTATTATGTCACATGAGAATCAAATCCTTGATAACACATCACTATAACCAATGGTATATACTTTCCACATAAAACCATCACCTTTGAATCAACAACCTAATGATGTTATTTGATCACAGACACCTCAAGATCTTGGTCAAATTCATAAATGTTTAGAACATTAGATGAGTATATCAGATATTTATTCAGTTGAGAAACATTGTAATGGCCCGTACCTCTCTAGTCCATTACCTTTTGAAAATGTGGTGTTTTAGTTTGTTCTGGGGGGTTAAGGTGGCTTATCCTCAACACTTCACCAATTTTCCCATTCAGTGAATAGAAGCATCAGTAACCCTCAGTGAACAGTTCCAATAGTAGACAATCCTGAACTGTGTTCTAATGATGGGGTTCTTGAACTTCGTTCTATCAGTGAAGTTCATGAATAGTGTTCTAATGGTGAGTTTCATGAACTGTGTTCTATTGGTCAGTTTCATGAATAGTGTTCAAACAATGATGTTCATTAACAGTGTTCTAATGGTGAGGTTCATGAATACTGTTATAATAGTGAGGTTCAAGAATAGTGTTCTAAAGATGATGTTCATGAACAGTGTTATAATGGTGTTGTTCATGAAGCATGTTCTAACAATGAGGTTCATGAACAGTGTTCTATCTTTGAGGTTCATGAATGGTGTTCGAACGGTGAGGTTCATGAACAGTGTTCTAATGGTGAGGTTCTGGAACAGTGTTCTAACGATGAGGTTCATGAATAGTTTTCTAACGATGAGGTTCATGAATAGTGTTCTATCGATGAGGTTCATGAACAGTGTTCTAATGGTGAGGTTCATGAATAGTGTTCTAATGGTGAGGTTCATAAATAGTGCTCTATTGGTGAGGTTCATGAATAGTGTTTTATAGGTGAGGGTCATGAACAGTGTTCTATCAGTGAGGTTCTCACGGTGAGGTTCATGAACAGTGTTCTAATAGTGAGGTTCATGAACGGTGTTCTATTAGTGAAGTTCATGAATAGTGTTCTATCAGTGAGGTTCTAATAGTGAAATTCATGAATAGTGTTCTATTAGTGAGTTTCAGGAATAGTTTTCAAACAGAGAGGATCATGAACAGTTTTCTAACTGTGAGGTTCATGAACAGTGTTCTATAAGTGAGGTTCGTGAATAGTGTTCTATCAGTGAGGTTCTAATGGTGTGGTTCATGAACAATGTTTTAACAGTGAGGTTCATGGACAGTGTTCTACCAGTGAGCATTATGAACAGCATTCTATTGGTGAGGTTCATGAATAGGGTTCTATGAATGAGGTTCTAATGGAAAGGTTCATGAACAGTGTTCTAATGGTGAGCTTCATGAACACTGTTCTAACTGTGAGGTTCATGAACAGTGTTCTATCAGTGAGGTTCATGAATATAGTTCTATCAGTGGGGTTCTAATGGTGAGGATCATGAACAGTGTTTTAAAGGTGAGGTTCATGAATAGTGTCCTATAGATGAGGTTCAGGAAAAGTGTTCTATCGGTGAGGTTCTAATGGTGTGGTTCATGAACAGTGTTTTCCCTTTGCAAAATATTGATATCGTGAACAGTGTTTCCAACTTCATATAGTTTCACCCCTTTAGTGTATTCCTTTGATGTAAAATGCATTTATAGCTTCATTTTGAAGACTATAATGCTGATTTAAAGGCCATAACTCCTATATTAATTATTCATATGGCTCATGATGATTTTACTTGGTCAAATTGCGTGGTTTAATTTGATCATCTTTTAATGGGAATTTAATTTTTTCTTAATCCATCAACCCATTAAATCTTCTAAAGGGAAGGGATATCTTACACCCTAATTCTTTCTCCTTATTCTCAGGTGTGAGATTCTCGAACATCCCATTCCATCTCATAATATTTGTACAGTCAAACTTTCCTTCTCAGAATGGTTCTGCTCAGTTTTGATGCAACCAAGAAGTATCGATCAATCAATGATATGAGGTAGGTGTTATCTTTGTTCATTTTTGGTTCATCATCTCATGTTTATCCATTCCATATTATAGCTTGAAATATCCATACATATACTAGAGTTTTCTTTTATTTTGGTTAGTGTAGTTGTACCATGGAATCCTTAGGTGGATGCAGTTGTCGCGAGAGGAGGATCATGACCCGTTATGTGGATAACGAATGTCAAGAACTATTTGAAGTAGGGGATTCGTTTCTTGTCTTTTATTTTATGTGCAGCTGTATTGTTAGCATGATTTATCCCACTGGATGAGAATGGAATTAACATAATAAATATTTTAACCGGATAAATATATTTATATCTATCGCTTATTATAGCCTCTTGTTCTGATAGATATTGTGATATCTATGCTTGGTTCGTATAGCTATTTGTTCAAGACAGAAATTGGTAAAAAACATAAATTTGGATTAACTAATAATTGTTTGGATAAAGATAAAGATGTATGTCAATGAATCTGGTTCTTCTTGTTGTAATCTTGATGTTAATCAAAATGGTGCAGTAATCATATATAATTTATTTGTGATAGATTAATATTTATTTTTCCAGAATGTGGAACCTATGTATAATAAATCAGTTAATTCAGAACGGATTATTTTCTTGATAATTCCATGATGGTTTCTGAGTTAACCACTTGTTTGTAAAAGGGACAAGAGCCAAAATTTTAATATGTTTTTATCCTGTTTATTGTGTTGTGATGTGATCATGGATGGCTGTTGTGATATGTGGGGGCATGGAGGACTTTTTTTGTGGTAGCAGATGATACCTAGAGTGGTGAGATGCATTGGTTTATGAATGTGGGTGTCGGGGAGGACACAAGGGATGATGAAATTGGATGGATGTGATTGTTGGATGCTTGATGATTCTTTTGTTGTTTATCATATATACTTTTCACCACTGCTCAAGGTAGCTGGTCTTACTTACCCTTCTTCCAAAAATCAGCGAAGACACGTGGGGTATGGCACGTGCTCTCTATGTTTAGCTTCTCTAGGGATGATGGGTATATACTAATTCAATAAGATGCAAAGACTCAACAGGTAGTACATCTACTCACCATGTTGAGCCCCCTTCTGTTTAGTAGCATGGAATTTTTTTCTAGAATTCATGGAATGAGGCAAAGTAATTATGTAATGAATAATTTAATAAAAGGTGTTAACCCATGGGGTTGGATTTTGATTGAACAAAATGATGAGGATTTAATTTTGAAGGAATTGTGGACATTGGGTGTGAGGCTAATGAAATTTAATGTGGAATTGTTCATAGTAAAATAATGTTTGAAGAATTAATTAACGTAAAGTGGAACTGATAAAAAGGGAATGAAGTAATATAATATATATCATTAAATGGTTGAGTGCATATAGGATACCTAGTCTTAGAAGTAGCAGCTCAGAGTCTGAGATATATTATCTGCAGTTGTATGTAATACTAGGTTATTCCCATAGTGTGGTTGTGAGATATAGTATATCCTTTAACATTTGTGTTTCTATACGTTACTCCACCCTATCAATAAGGGAAACTAACACCCCAGGGATTATTAGCCCTAGGGGGGTTTTTTCCAGCATTCTAGTGGGAGGATGGATGGCTAACAACACCCTTTAGCCCCCACTATATTCTCTTGGTAGTTACATGTGGTGGCAAGCACATTGGTTAGTTTTCCCCATATATGTGTGTAGAGGGCTGTAATGGCTCCGGCTATTCACACATATATTCCGGAAATTGTATTTCGTGGACTACTATATGCGTAACATGTATAGTTTATGATGGATTGAGGATCCTTACTCAATGTATGGACTGTAATGGCTTGAGATATAATACCCGATGTATGATACACTTTATGCGAGTTGTGGTGAATCCCAGAAGCTATCTGGTTACTTTTTTGTGTGTGGACGTGGTGGTTTTGATGCATGAGGTGCATATTGTTGTGCTTTTCCCAAGTGTCTCCAAGAAATCCTTTTTGGAGAGAGATTCTTAGGATGTATGATGTTATGGAAAAGTGGAAAACTAGTGGGGAAGTAGTAGTGGGGTAACATTGATTTTCCTTATTATATTATATATTCTTGTATGCGTTACATGGTGAGGGTATTCATTATGAGGTTGGGAACATAGTATACCTATTTAGGTGAAGAGTTAGTTTCACTTATGGGTCACTATGCTTTAGCATGCTTTCTTTACATCTGCACGAGAGACTTCGGGGAGGATCCTACCAAGTATAATGTTATACTCACCCTATGTATATATAAACTATTTTTTCAGATCACATGGGGGAGGTTGGAGATCAGGTTGGATACTTCTACCTTGTGTTTGAAAGTGTTGTTTGGGCTTGTGGTTGCTATTTTTTTACTTTCTTTTGGGTAATTGTAGTTTTCTCCTTCCAGTTGTAGTACTTTTTCATGGCATTACATATGTTCACTTGGGGTTTCATTTATATTTCAGATCATAATTGGAGTTGGTTGATTTCTTTATAATCACTATCTTCCGCATGTGTTCTCTTAGAGATTAATGCCTCCCATTTGTGTGTTTATTATAACCTCTATGGTAGTCACCAACCCGGGGTCGACTGGAGGTAGGACTCGGGGGTAATTATCTCTCTTCTCACATTGTTAGCCCTGGTGGAGTACACTTTGTTAGGATGGGGTTGTGAAAAACATAGATGATGTTTGGGATCAAGTAAAATCAAAGTGCTAATTACAATGTATAATCAAACTTTTCCATCTTTTTTCTAACCTTACATGGCCTCACATACAATGAAGTGAGATTATATTTCTTTATGAGTAATCATTGACCCAACTATGAAATTAATTTCAAGATAACTACATAACCAAATGAAAACTCCAATGTAAAATTAAATCAATCCATATAAGACTTATATTTACATTCATATGTTACCAAATTATAATGAACCATCCAGATATTAACAACAATTTCTTCAAAAAAAATCAGTCCAACCAAATAAGAATCTCCAATCGTAGTATAATAAATAGAATATTTGAAAGGATGAACATATAAAGAATCAAAAGTTTCCATTATAATGGATTAATGGATAATATTATTGTCATAAAATTGATTCATCCTAAAATATATCTACAAAGAATCTCTGATGTCCAAGACACAAGCACGATGCATGTCTTCTAGAATTTGACTAGCCATATAAATCTAACCATCTGAGTGAGGATGATATATCATACCCAACCTGACCTGAGTCACAAATTCAAAATAGTTTCCCTTCAGAAACTACGATTAAAACTGAGGTCCCGTACCTAACATAATTTCCATATGAATTTCAAAAAACCTTAAAATCTTTTTCACAAACAACATTTCCATGTTTTCGAAATATAATGGTATCGTGAACCAGTATAAATTGAGCTAACATGGCTAACCAATTAGTCACCAAAAAAATTTAATTATAACTTATATGAGTTGTCGGTAATCCAATGATAAAATCCAAATAAATTTCATTCAACATCTATGGTTGCATGGGAAAAGGTTGAGGTAAACTAAAAAGATTTAGGTGCTTAGCCTTAACCTATTGGTATATATAACATAGAGATAATCATTTTCCAATGTCACATTTCATACTCGGACACTAAAACTGATTCCCCATAACAAAGAACATATTGTTGAGTTCATGGAGTATATACCACAAATAATGATTAAAATCTTCAAAAATTCATTTCTTTACAATAAATGTGAAACATATTAGCTCTCGAAAGAAAAATATTTCTTATGAGGATAGAGACTACTCACTAATGGTCTCCCCGTCATATAATGAATCCCTACTACTCTAAAAATATTTATATTGATTTGGATTCTAATGAATCACCTCAAGGATAGAAGACCCTAATAGATAAATTTCCATAGCAAAACCAAACTCATCATCCCTGACTCCCAAGTGAATCTAATAAAAAATAACCATAAAGTTTCATTCATTGGTGCTATCATGTATAGGTGAAGGAGGTAACATACTACTAAGAGAATTGATCAGATGTATTCCACATTTTTACTCTATTAAAGGATCAAATTTAATGAGAAAACATGTAACCCTATCATTTTTTTCATTGTATATATTAAACTTTTCCACAAAAATAAATTGATACCAACTTTAAAGGGAATACACAAACATTTAATATTCCAAATCATGAGTTGGATAATTCATCTTATGAGTATAATTATGATGTGATCCATAAAACACTACACAATCTCCCTTCAAAATGATGTTTCCCAATCATCCACATGAATCATTACAATCTAACATATAGCCTTATCATTCATTTGTTAATTTCATAATTGGTGTTATGGTCAAACACCACTTTTGGTCATTAAAGTATACCAAATTCATTAAATCCCATATGAAATATCACCCCATTATGGGTGAGATCAATCAATTATGAGACAATATTTGTGGTATCCATTAGAAACCAATTAAAATAACCAACCAAACAAATTAATATAAATTTCTTTTTGTCAATTTAAGGTTCTTCCCATAACATGATAAACAAAAAAATTTCAAGATCAACAGAGATGCCATGTTTTTAGATCATGTATCCCAATAATTTTACTTTTAAATCCAATATTGTATCTTTGATAATTTTTCACACATATAGGAATCCCTTAGAATTCAAAAAAATATGCCTTCTGTGACACTCAAGATATTATATGGTCTTAAAGAAAACGAGGATGTCATCCATGAAAAATATAGGAATGGTTTTTGTATACTTTTGAGAAATATGTTTCATCAAGTATATAAATATATCCCGATCATTAGTTAGGCCCAATAACATCAAAATATAATTTAAGTGTCCATACCTACTCTTGAGTTTGGTCTATGATATATCTTACTCTTTAATAAATAT
Source organism: Viscum album (assembly GCA_963277665.1). Classification (NCBI taxonomy): domain Eukaryota; kingdom Viridiplantae; phylum Streptophyta; class Magnoliopsida; order Santalales; family Viscaceae; genus Viscum; species Viscum album. Next base: position 1,065,929,099 of record OY728157.1, on the reverse strand, counting down.
TTAATGATAAATTGACATAATATTAGTATTAGTAAAGAAAATTTATAATTGTAATTGGTTGAACAAATCATCAATGTGAGATGTGGGATATTGTTTCTTGGAAATATCTTGATTGGGATTCTGATAGTTGATACATAAGTTAAGAGGATCATCACCTATATTGAAAAAAATGAACACCTGATTCCCTTGGTGATGGTCATATGTATGTAAATGACCTGAATATAAGACAATACAACTAAATTTTTATCTCTTTTAACTCAACTTATTACATACTATGCAACAACATTGAAATTGTATGAGTTGTAGGAACATAGGAAATGTATAACTCTACTTCCCCCTCTGGTGGTAACAAAAAATGATCATATAAAAAGCAAGTTGTGAAACTTGTTGACTATATAATATAAGATACCACTATATGAATTCAAATATAACTCAATTTTAGATAAAAACATCAAAACACTAATATATATATAAGAGATGTATCCACTTGACTTGACCATGGATCCCATTCTCCTTAAAATATGTGATACCCCTTCAAAAATAGTGACGAATACCCATAAATGATAATAATAAATTTAATACTTGTGAGTTATAATCTCATCCATTATGATAATCACATTGGAAACGTCTGATTTGAGAAAAAAATAATCCAAAACCATCTTTATATCACAAAACAGGAAAGATCGCATGGGGGAACAAAAACTCTACCCTTCTTCATTATTAATGTTGTATCCAATTCCATAATGAATTTAATGAGATCCATTAAAAGATTCAAAGGATCCACCATGTGGTGTGATATAATGGTTTGAGAGGAACATGTATCAAATTAGGTAGTAGCTAGGGTAGAATAGAAAAAAATGGTGCTTCTCACTATAGAAGGACCCGCATCAAATTCTTTAAAAGACTCTTCCACTGCATGTAACTATTTCATTATAGAAGCCAATGAATAGAACCATATATACTATGAAGTATTTGAAAACATAATAGATCTTTATTGTGTAGATGGAGAAATATATTATTTACAAAAAGAGATAACATGAAAAAATATATGAAACTGACCATTCCACCCCCACAAGTTGAAACATTTAGAAGAATGTGATAACACTTTTTGTGCCATTTTTTCACAAAAATAACATTCCATGACATTAGAAATTGTATATAGAGTATGAAGATACCTTTGGTGAGAAATTATATCATTTCCCATGTGAAACTCTCTTAAATTCATATTTCCCATGTAAAAACCACTAGATGTGACAATAGAAGAAAAAGAACCCCATTCAATCCCAAAATTCCACAGGTAAATACCATCCATCAATACCCTATACAACACAACATCAATGATGATCACAATTAATTTAAAGAACTATAACTAAATATCTAGTTGAATAAACTTATTAAACCATAGAAATTTCATATAATTATTAGATACAACCTTGGTATAAAATAGACCAATCTTGGAAAAATGATTACTAAAATCCATAAATGACTAGTTACCTTGATCATATTTTAGAAACTCCGATGATTTTACCACATTCATAGATTCTGGGAAGAGTTTCTCAGAAAATATTTCCGTAAAATTTATCAACCTAATGTTATCATGATTTTTTTTCCAAGATAACTGATCATTATAACCTTCTAATAGGGACATCAAATTTAAAGGTGGAACACTTCAGTTTGACTTAAGCATGAGTTTTAAGGAATTAAAAAATCCTCAATATATTTTCTAATTAATCATACACATCTTAAGGATCATGATTTCCTTTAAAAGGTGGTTATTTATGTTAGATACATTCTTTCTCTTGATGCTTATCCTTCTTCCCAAAAGGTCAACCTCCCATTCTTAAATAGGGGAAATATTCACACATCAGTCCATAACATAGACCATGATCTCCAATGTATCAATAATACATTATTTAACATGAGGATTTCCTTACCATAGACCATTTCTAAACCCTCTTTAGGAGTCATATAAATTTTTCTTGGGGACACGGTACAACACATCAAAAATAACAAAGAAAACAAAAAAATTATATCCACAAATCAATTTCAGATTTCAATTAATAGAGGTCAATCAAATTATTAATAGAAACAGAAATATAGAAGGATCTAATCAAAAACTATGAATCCCAACGAAACATTACCCAACCACATATGGTAACTTAATACTTTTCATGGTGAGAGTATGTTAGGAATATGCTTGCAACCAAACCCTTGATTCCCTACATTCATATTTACTATATTCCAAGAAATATTAAAATTTATATCGATAAAGGAAATTGAAAACAACATTTTTACCAATTTATCATGAACCCAACCAAATTGACATAACTATATATAACTATATCATGTCCAAACAAGGACAGAAGGGTGATCCCAATCCCCTTAGGATAGTAACATTTTCTAGGGAATCCGGAATTTCCTTTTGAAATCATTTGTTCATAATTAATGAGATAAAATATAATATAATAGATTAATATATTTTTATTCCAAAAATGAGACCACAATAGTAATCTTAAATCAGAAGGGAAAACAATTTACATTATCTATAATACAACTAAATTTCTCCAAAACTTCTAAAATCCAACTATATGTATCATAAAGTAACCATTAGGCTCTAATACCATGGTCACTTTCTCATACCTGTATCTAATAAAAAAACATCTATATAAACCCAACTGTGTCTACATGATGTGAGAGAAGATCCTAGAATGATGTCACTAAGATTATCAAAAGTATAAATTATAAATTATAATAACAAAAATCAAGAAATTTAAACAAGGAATCAGATACAGTTTTGCATCGATCATGGATAAATCACAATTTTCGTAGTTTTATAAATCATACAAACAAATATTTTTCTAATAATTTTTTATATAAATCACAATTAACAATTTTAATATAATAACTAGAGAAAATGATCCCATAGATATCAATAGTTTTAGATCTATAGTGATATATTTAAAAATTATAGGATTAATAGGCCACCTGATGTGTGCATGACCTTAGTAAAATTGGTATAGTTAGTAATAGTTCACTTCTGAGAGTTTATCCCAACCAAAACATAGGAAACATGGTGAGGATATTTCCCAAGAAGACATTTTTTTGGGGAAAATATTCCATCTAAGAGAAGTCATACATACCATATATTTTATCACAATCAATTTCCCCGTGTTTTTATTGTTAAGTGATTTTTTTCATCTTTGAAACCACACAAAAAATTCTTTAAACCCATTTATATTAACAACATTAATAGGAAGTACCTTTCTAAAATAATCTCTTAATACCACCATATATTATAAAAATATTTTTCATGCATTTTTTCTATTTATTTATAAATATTCAAATAGAAATAAATAATGGTTCACAAGATATTGTCAAATTATTAAAAAAAATGGAAGCACTTACTACCATAATTATTGAGAAATGCTCTATGAGGCTTGAATATTTGACCAACATCCCCTCAATTTCACAACAGATCAAAAAGTAATGAGATTATAAATTTGGATCCAAAAATCATCGTAGTTGATAACATCAACCCGTAGAGAGAGAAACAATATGAATGAGATGAATGAGATGGATATACAAGAAACAAATTGAGATCTATTTAACTAGAGAGGACTATAACCTCGATAGACACATCGATATGACAATGGAATAGGGTGTGATATAAAAATATTACTCAATATGGACTATAGTTTCAAGTGGTGTTAATTAGGGTTAAGGGTTGTATGTGTTGAAATAAGGGGTTAATGTATATAAATTTTGATACTATCCAAACTTTTCCAAACTAAATAAATACTTCCAACTACCCACTGACTACAATCGGCTAACCGGTAGTGCTTGAAAGAATGACTATACCACTAGAAGCCATGATATCTTGGCTATTGGTCTCCATTTGCTATCTGGTGGGATTCCTATCATAATTTTATTCTTCCAATATGACACTTGTGGTCCAAGTGGTTTCAATAGTAAGCTAGTGTTAATCTTATAATAATTCAATATTGATAGTATTCCCTATGATGGCTGGTGGGTGTCATCGGAAAACCGAGGGGCTGCCTTGAGATTTTCTAGTTACAATAATATGTCCAACATTTTTTCAAATTCCTATAACATATCTTGAAAACCTATTTACAACAATAAAAAATTGAAAAAATACAAACAAACCATAAATGATCAAATAATAGAGAAAAAAATAATGTGAGTAAATAAGTACAAGAAAATAACATATGAATCTTACTATGTCTAATAAATATACAAGGAAAACTGTTGTAAAATTTTGAAATTTTAGAATTCTATATTTATTGAAGAGATATGCATGTTATGAGGAATTTTATTGAGGCTAAAAGAGTTGAAAAATAAATTAATATGGATGAAATAACTAAATCAATTCAATCCATGAATAAATTAATTGCTTTAGTAGATATCCCATATGAAGAAGAGTAAAATTAGAAATATTTATTTCTTGAAAAATTTTATGGATGATGTGAAAAATCTAGTAACTATAAAAAATGATACCTAATTATGAATCATGTATAATAATAATGATTAAATCATACAAGGGTTGATTGGAGAAGTGTAATAGTTAAACTAGTTGCTGTACATTTTGAAGCAACTGGAAAGGATAATGAAAAACTAAAAATAGTTTTTATAAATCTGAATGTTAATACATCCATAATAATCATTTTATTTTCAATGTAAAATAATACTTCGATATAAATATATATCAAGAATATTTTGTAAAAGGAAGGAGTTTTGGGATTGGGTAAATAATTAACACCACATTACTCTCTAGAAATAAAGGATAAAATTTCCAAATCTAATATTATTATATTACTTATTAATAATGGAAATTATAGGTATAAAAAAAATATGTGAAATATTTATTTTAGGATATAATAAATATTTTAAAATAAATTTGTTTATATATTCCTCATAAGCCCATAAAAATATAGACTCTAAAGGATTTGGATGTTTACTTTAAGGTAGTGGTAAAAGTCTGCATAAAGATTTATACCATGTCATATTGTGGTACTTATCGGGATAGAACATTTTCACAATGATTATGGAAAAATGCAATTAATAATGGTGAACAAATTTCAATTGATAAAAAATAAGTATTTTCTTGTTAATTACTCCTGAGTGTTTCACAGATGAAATTAATTTGATATTGAATTCTGAAATTAAATATTTGTTTCAAAAATTATATAGAAAAATATAACTACTGATGTTGGTAAATTTAGACAAAATATTTAATTATATTTCACTAAAACTTCTATATAAAAGATTTTTCCTTTTTTGAGTGTTATTTACTGAAGTTCAAATGGTACAAAATAAATTCTATAATTGATTTATGTAAGATGAGTAACCTTCCTTAAAAATTATTTTAACTAGGATTGAAGAATATTTGTGTTCAATATATAAAATTAAATAGGGATTTATTTTGAATATTCATGATTTTATATATTTGAGAATATTGGAATATTGAGATTAACAGATTTTGAGAGGGTTATTAATGAATAACATAGAGTAATAACTAAAACCCATACGTAATGAAAGTAACTTATATTAATTTAGTAGTTAATAATAAAATATGAAAATGATAACTTATCATTATATTTAACTTAATTAATTATTTTTATATACTTTAAAATTATTCCATTCTATAAAACCTTTTAGGATGAATTTGATATCTTGAAAATTTATCTATCTTGAACTTTATTCATGATTTAAATAGATCAATCGATCGAATTGTATTATTACTATTATTATCCCATTTTTTTTGTATTAGATCACTGTTCTATATGGTGAGATCTATAATATAATGATCTAAATATTCCTTAGTGAAAAATAATATAGGATATATATTATCTCTGAACCCTTATAATATTTTTATCATACCACCAGTATTTATGTGTATCCCACATCCATCAAAAGAATCTTTCTAACGTTGTTTTGGTTTTGGTCCAAAAAAATAAATCAAAAATCCCACTAGATACAATATGTATTGATAACACATAACTATAAGAGTCTATCTTGGACCGATATATTCAATATTTTTAAATAATAACTTTATGGATGAATATTCACAAAAATAATGACTTAAAAAACTCTTTTATAACCTTTTCACTCATCTCTAAAATTTAATAGAAGATTTTTTTTTTCTCTTAAGCTTTATTGTATCATTAGGCTATTATAATTCTTCTCTCATAGAATTTATAGTTGAAATTTCCCCTATAAGAGCCCACTAATTGGTATCTCACTGGTGGAACCACTTGACCTCAAGAAAACCTACCCACACAATAGTGGTCCCTAATAAGTAGTGAGGCTCCCAATTGGTAATGCAGGGATAATATACTCTCATATACATGTGAAATGAAACGGTCAATAATCATAACAACCTATATATAGATAAAAAAATACAATTTACAGCATAATAAGTGAAAATAAATATCATAACTCAAGCTATATAAAATAGTTTGATACACCTATTATGAAATAAATACAAAAAAGGATCCCCTATGTGTTGATCACATACCTCAAAACCCAATTGAAAAAAATCCCTAACATGAAAAAATTCCCAAAATTAGTCCTAAGTCCTAGGCTGGTCCGACATCCAAAGTTCTATCCAAGCCAAAAAAGGATCATCCTTCGACTATAGGTAATTTTCCTTTTTCCTTACATGAAACCATGAGATCATCTTTCATAATGAATAGTGACCTAGCCAGGGTGTGACTCTGACATAGAAGCGGTGGATTAGATCATAAAAACTGTTCATGTGGGGAAGAGGGAGAGAAGACCATAGATTTATGTGTTGTATTAGATCATAAAAAATAAAATTGATAACTCTATTTATGATTTATTTTATTTTTATGACTATTATTTATTTATAAAAACTATTTTTTGAGTTTTTTAAAACAAAATTAGGTACTTATTGATATTCACTCAATTAAAAATATGGTGAGATGGATTTCACCATTTATGGATGGTGCAGATGAAAACACCATTGTGGGGAAAGTGTTACCATAATTATTATGGGAATGGAAGAGTGTGTGTGATTTGATCACACATGACTTGATTTAAGTTTCCTCAAAGCTATCATAATTGATTTATAATTATTAGATGCTGATATTAAGAAATATTAAATGTTTTTGTAATTTTCTGAAATACTAAACAATTATATAAGGATGAAAAAATTATATAATGTTTTGTAGCGTAAGGAAATGAATGGGAATATGAGGAGTATTCTTGGAAGTCTATAAAGACATATTCAAGCATAGATAAAAATATCACGATTCTTTATTGAGTAAAAAAGAGAGTACATGGGAGATAACAATCATAATAATCTATTCCAAGGTGAAAATATCCATGAAGCATAAACTAAATATAGAATGATTCCTTATAAATAACTATAGAATCGATGACATCATCTTAAGTTCCACCATCCCAAATAGAGTAATATAAATCTCTCTTAGATTAGGTGACCGTAGTTTTATTCATATTCGATTAATCTTTCTTATGAATCGTCTTCTATAGAGGAACAAATTTGAATCCCTCTGAATCAGCCAAAGTTTTCATGCCAAAATTAATAGAATCATCAAAAGTGGATCCATATTTAGTATTTCCTTCTAATCCCCAAATACCCTCGGTATTATTATGAATCATTTGATCATTAATCTACTCTAATATTGATGGTCCATGCACTAATATATCTTTAAAATCCACCCCTATATAAATTGAGACATATTGGGCTTGTCGAACCTATATCCCCTTATCATTCACTATCACTGACTCCTACTCTTAACACTCTAAGGGGATAACTATTGGGTTACACTTATATCTCTCACAAATCCACTTGAATAAGACTCTATAATTACCAATAAATTTCTTATTCACCTATCATATACCATGTTAAATAACCTTCTCCAACTACTACCCCTACGTCATCACCACCTATTCCAAGGAAGTCCCTGAACTACTAGACTTAGAAGAATAATCCCTTAATGAAGATTACAGTGTTCTATCCATCACAATAGTAGAATTTTTATTTAAAATAGCTTATTTATCCTTTCATCTAGTATCATTTATTGTATCATCCCACCCTACCCCAAATTATTTCTTTTAGTACTTTTCTACTTTTTATAGAAATCTCACACTAAAAATCATTTTTATGCATCTGATTCATACAATACATTTCAACATGTGCAATAATAGTGAGTTTTTTTACTAATTGTATTCCTATAACAACTATAGGAAGAAGTCATGATCGTAAATAATGTATACAAATACAATGGATGATTAATATCTACAATTATATGTAGATTCTCATCAGATAGTCTATAAAGTGTAACATTCTAATTTATTTTCATAACTAAATAAACATCCATGAGGACGTAAGAAACTTTCCAAATACTAACATTGACAGTCTCACAATTCTTTTTTATTATAATACTATTCTTCTATGAGATTCGATGAATACTTCTCATATGATAAATAAACCCATCACGTCACATAGATTTTGGCACAAACAATTGAAAACGTAATTTTTCACATAAAAATTATTAAAGATAATGTTCATGTCTTGAATATAATAAAAATATTGAATTTATACCTATAATAGAAAAATTTATAAGATAATGGTGTGTTTAATAGAACTATAATAAGGCTATATCAAAAGTTTGAAACTGTTTTTATATCCCCCAAAGTGTTGTATTGTCTATACCAATGGTTAGAGGGCATGTTGGGTGGTTTTACATTATTATAGGTGGTTTTTACCAATATTTACCAAAACATTTTTATAGTTATTGAATAAAAAATACCATTACCCTAATTTTGATAAAACCATCGATATAAATAATGTAAAAAGCTTAATTTTTGAGCATTGATCTCAAAAATCACCACTAACAATTCGATGACATATCCAATTGGCCACCAAGCCTTTTATGAAAAAAACTAGACAAATATATATGTTTATAAATAAAATTAATTTATATTTTGTAGTAATTAATATAATTTGAGATAATTATTTAGTAAAATAGAATGTGCATATTCTAAAGGTTCTTCAAAATCATTGGTATAGGTGATAGAATTGTTTGGACCTGTAACAATGGTTTTGTAAAACCATTGGAATATAGTACCCATGAAATTAATATATTAATATTTATTGAAACCCATTGGTATATATGACAAATTTTTTAATTTTTTACCTACACATTTTGTATATTTCAGATTTAAATTCATAGAAACATCTCAATCCTTTCCTTGACTACATCTACGACAGTAAATGTATGATTGAAGAAACCATTCTTGACAATATATTATTCAACAACATCCCTACAAAATGATAGTACATAACTATATCCAAGATTATAAAAATAAAAAACCCATACCATCATAACTTGATAAAAAATATTAATAATTAAAGAAGACATAACAACAAATAGTGGGGACGAATCACTACCCACAGTATAATACCTTGAATCGGAAAAACCAATAGTGGATTATTAATTATTACATATGTATAAGATAAAAGATATTGTACCATGAAGGATTGATTTTTATTGAATTGTTGGAATACTAGAAATTTATTTCAAAATATAAAATCATAGAATGAGAACTATTATTCCTTCCTTTAAATATTTTCTAATAACCTTCCACAAATCCTAGGGAAAGGAATATAAATAATGGGTTATCATATATGACCAGTAAGGGTTACATTCAATACAAGCTCTCATGAGTACATAAAAAATAATCAATATGGCATAGTGGATAAATAAAACACATTTTATTATATCTACTAATTTATTTCAATGACTTCCATGTCCAATATAAACATTCTAATAAAATTAATAATAGAAACAAAATTATCAATAAATGAAATTAATAAATATTAAAATTCAAAAATGTTTTGTCAAGGCCTCGAATAAGTTATCATGAATCATAAAATCAAGTTCTCTCAAATATATCTTTTTATGAATAAATATGTGTAAACAATGTACCCATCCAATTTAGAAACATATATTGTCTCATGAGACTTGTCAATGCATCTAAGTCTAATCTTTAACTAGGATCCACATTCACATTCATGATAATTTTATTCTACAAATATTTAATAATTCATTCCCTAAATTACTTATAAATAATTATTTAACCATGTTGAATAAAGACTATTTAATATCATTATTTACAAAGTGAATAAAATATAATTCTTAATAAACTTAATTTAACAAATAATATATATATAAATAGTATATAGTATTAAAATCATAAATTATAATAAATAGTACTAAATCTATCCAAGTTATTTAAATTATGTGTAATATGGAGTAAAAAAATTTCCGATAAATAATGGATAGTGGTAAATAAACTGATCATTTTAAGGTTAATGATCTAAAAATAATGAATTATACATTATCACTAGATGATGATAGATGACCATTTTTTCATGAGAAATGATTATTTTTTAATAAAACCAATAATTTAGAAAATAAAATATAAACAAATATTAAAAAACATTATTATATATTAATCAAATAATAGAGTAATACATCACTTTTCAAAATTAAATTCATTACCTAAAGAATATAAAACCATTTTTCTCGATGACATTTCAAATATTAATTACCAAAATATTAATAAAAAGATTTTATTTTACCTTAAAACATAAAAATATAAAGGTATCTTCAAATTTAATAATGTTCATGATTATAGGAATTTTTTTCATGAGGTAATCATTAAAATAATGATTCCCATCGAATGTTTAGTAAAAAAGTACACAAATAAATCCTTTGTAAAATGAATATTAATTTAAAATATATGTAAATTAAAATATGGTCAAAAATGGTTTCAAAAAACCGTTGTGTATTAATTAATAATAATCTTGAAAAAAATTTAAATAAGCATGTAATGGAAGAAATAGAATTTGGAATGAAATTATTAAAATAAGAATTATTTTATTACCAAGTCCCTTACTTGTAACTCGCTTAATGAATCATTATTCAACCTGTTTAGAAATAGAATATAAACAAGAAAACCAAAAAAAATAAGGAGAATAATATAAAATATTTTGGTCTTAATATATCATGATCATATAATTTTCTAAAAGGAAATATAAACATAAATAATCTAGAAATAAAATGATATTCTAACAGAATTCCCTTATAGCTTTCATGAATTTTGAATGAAAACACCTTAAAATGGTAGACATGAATTGGATGTTTATATACCATGAAAGAATATAATTAATTATATAATATGTAGAAGGGTATTTTTATGCACCATATAATGGAAATTATCAATATAATATTAACATGTATCATCAAAGTGAGAATTGAAGAAATTTATCTTATAACATAAATAATCAATAAATCCCAGCCACGGAAAAAGGGAACATTATAAATATTTTTAAATAAACATAATTTACATAAAAATATTCATTAAATAAACTCATTTGTAGAATATACACCATAAAAAAGTGACAAGTGGTGAAAATTTATTCTGTCAAACAAAAATGAAAATTAGATGATACACCCTTAACTCAACTCCAAATGATCTGTACACACTCTTAAACACCTATATAATAATTTTAGTTCTTTTATACGTATATAACATATTTATAGTTATCAAATCATATTTTGTTCACTTATAAAATTATATTATGTGTTTAGTAATAATAATTTTTAACGCCATTATCCTTATTATTAATAAATATATTTTCCATCTATGTTTTTCTCTTATAGTTGGGGTCATTTCCACTTGGTCTTGGTTTGAAAATATACAAAATAATAATGACATAATTAAAATTTTAATATATCAAATATAATTTTACTACCATTCAATAATGGTTAATATGAAAAATGAATCACATTGCTTTGTGAAGTTGGTAGTCTAAATGCACATATGGGTTGAGTTAACTTTTTTAAATGGATGGAATGGAAAGAAGGTAGATTAAATAATGTATTTAAAAATAAAATATATATTATTTATTTTAATTCACTTAACCTTGGTAACCATCAATGTAATCTAGTCACTAAAAATGAATCACACTGCTAGGGGGAGAAAATAAGTTGTATGTATACATGGGAAATATTATTTTTTTCTATAGGTTTTAGGGGATGTGTAAAATGGGGGTTCCATAATCATAATAACATATATATGTATTTATTATAATGTATTCAATATTTTTTATGGGTAAAAAAAGTTTTGAATAATTTGAAGAAGAAATAAACATGGAAGAGTCCGGTTAGAATATTACGTCTTTATTTAGAGACATCCTATATCTTACACCTTAATCTATTTTAGAATGGTCTTTGGGTAATAAAAGAATATGAATAATGAATTAATGGAAGATATTAAGGTATTATGTAAGGTATTTTCTTATATATTAAGCTCAAAAAATGTATATAATGGGGGAGAATCAATTCCCTTTTATAAGTGATGTGGGAGAAAGCCAATAAATTTGTCACGGCCCGTCCCTCGAGGACCATGTCAAGACTAGCCCAATCCCACCTTCCATAAGCTAGGGGCTGGAAACTACCACCGAAGAAGTAATCCTTAAAACTGGGAAGGCATCTCCTTTATAACCAGTAAACACACACAAACAAGCACACAACATGATATGAACACAAGTGAACTGTATAGTAAAAAGGAGTGCATACTGAAAGGAAAATGGGCCATAATACAAGCCCAACAGTAAAGGATCTACTACAAATGAAAACAAAATACAACTAGAGAAATCGAAAGATAGCTATTGAGTCTTCCTATGAGGATCCTACATGAAGGGTATGTATATATCACCTCCCCAGCACTCTACATCTTCCCATATCCACTGTATACTGACTTGCCGTACGGTCCACCTCTAGGCACCATCCAGTCTTGGTACCTTCATCCTCGATCAGAGTTGTCCGTCATCATCACCAAACACAACCAGGTGCAGGCATTTCCCATTTAGGGGTGAGTATAATGATACTCAGTAGGGACCCCGAGACCCTCAAGGACTTACAAAATCCAAAAAGGATAAACCATATAGAATGAAATCAAATGACAACCCTAGTTAGGTATATTCCAATTCATATACCTAAATTAACAAGTATTCCCATCTCAATCATGAGGAAAGACATAGTCCAACTCTAAAGCCCAAGCTAAACTGTTCTACAATGGAAGGATTACCACGAAGTTAAGTACCACATAGGTACAGACTTATGTCACACCAGGTATAACATAGGTACGGTAGCATAGATGATTAGATGTAACTACAACATTATCTTACATTGTTAATGGGTAGACCAACAAAGGATTTTAAATCATCATCAAACCCACATAGGATCGTATAATATCGTCCTACCCATGTAGGATCATAGTACCTTGTCAGTACATCGTCCGACCAATATAGGATCCTAGTACATCGTTTGTACATCGTCAAACCCACAGAAGATCCTTGTACATCTCTAGTAAATTTTCAGAGCCACACAAGATCTTAGTACATATCCAGTACATTGTCAGACCCACAAATGATCCTAGTACATCTCTTGTACATCGTCAGACCAACACAGGATCCTAGTACATATCCTCTTCATCGTCAGACCCACACAAGACCCTAGTACATCTCCAGTACGTCATCAGACCCACACAGGATCTTAGTACATCTCCTCTACGTCGTATGACCCACACAGGATCCTATTACATCTTATCTATGTCGTCAGACCTAGACAAGATCCTAGTACAACGTCACAACCAGCTACAGGGTCCCCGCACAATGATCGATCGTCTTTAAGATGGTCCACTCCTCAAGCCACTGATTGATATCTCAACTTATATTAAGTCCCATGAAGAAGTATACTAATGTTCTGCCATGTCATAGTGGTATCAATGCAATATACGGTGCGTCAAATGTACACCTAGTTTGTACGTTATTAGCCTTTTAGTCCCAAGGGACAAGTTGGATTCGTTCTTGATCCAACCTGACCGTTCCCACAACATTATCCCAAACTCATGTGGGGTATACCAAAAGGACTATGTCACTAAAAGTTTTCTTGGCACAGTTGACGGTTCATCAAACAGATGCCCAGTGCCAAAGTTATTTCTAAAAGAGTATATGTGGTTGATGCTAGTTCGGGTCCGGTCTGACCTGGTCAAACAGACCTAGCTCGAACCGGCCTAGGACGACTAGATTCGGGTCAACCCAGCCAGACCCGCTGGGTCAAGACCAACCAGCACTGGGTAGCCCTGCCTGCAGGTCCGACTCGGAATCCTGAGGTGGCAGTAGGGCGGCGGGGCGCCACGGGGCAGCGTAACGGGCGCAGTGCAGCGCGGGGGCCGTGGGGCGGCGCGCGGGTTGCGGCAATGCATGGGCCCCGGAGCAAAGCGGGGGCCGCTGTGCGGTGCGGGGTTCGCGGGGTGCCACGACGGCCATAGTGTAGCAGTCCTCTGTGGCTGGACAGATGGCCAGTCGTTCTCGTATGGTGGAGCGGTCACGCCTAACGCCTTCACCGGCGGCCAGTTCGGCCGACCATCCTCCATTCACCACTATGGTACAAGAAATAGTTTTCTTCTGTCAGGCAGTGTGGTTGTGCTCTATCCTTGGTCACAAAGAACACAACAAATAATAATATTAATTACAGAGTGGTCGGGTCATATTTGTTTGTCCTGCACTCTCCTCATTAGAGCAGTAGCAAGCGGTTATAATTTCATTATCTGCTTTTTTTGTTTAGAAGGAAGAACATGGGAATCGATAACCACACATAATTAAACCCCTACCTAGGGGGGTTGTTTATTCAGATCTTGATATAGAAATGGTGAAGGCGAAGAGAGTTTCAGCTGTTGTTGCTTCCACATGCACGCTTCTGAAGTCAGTTCAAACATCGTCATAATTCTTCTATTCCTTAGGGAGTTCTTTGTTGGAGAAGTTCTTCGTTGGAGAAGTGTTCTTCATTAGGGAAAAATAATTCTTCCATGCTCTCTCCCAATTCCCTTTTTCCAATCCTTTCCCCAGTTCCACCAAAAAGAAAAATAAATAGAAAACATAAAATTAATTAATAACTTAACATTTAATTTTTTTGTTGACAAATAAAATTAATTGATATCTTAACATTTAATTTTATTTTGACATATAAAAAAATTGGGGGAGTTAAGAGGTCCCCCCCTCATTATTACGGGTTTAGTTGGTCCCCACCACCATATTTTAATTCATGATGGAGGTTTTAGTTCCTATGGTCCACACCTCCATAACCCAGGTAGAGAGGTTTACTAGAAATAAAATAATATTTTTTTTTATTTTATTGGTCATTTCCACAAAAAACCCTGAAAAACTATATTTTCCCCTCGACCTACTACGGTCGAGGTGATGGTATCCTAATGCAAATACTGGTGATGTGAGTTCAATGGTGCCCTCATATTTTAATTCTGAGAACCAGTTCAAAAGATACAATAACCAGATTGTACGTTTACTGAACGTACCCAAAAAATGTTCAGAAATTCACTTTGGGCACACCGGGCCACAGAATCAAGTGCTGTAAATTTTCACAGATTTGTAAAATTCTAATATATTAAAAAGATACATGGAAGTTCTGGGTCTTTATAGAATTACATAAAATTAGAAATGTAATTAATTTATTTATAAAGCAAATTTCTTCCAATTAGAGGAATGTGAATACCAAAATTATTAATTATAAATATAATAATCCAAAAATAGGATTTAGTGTCATTTTAATCATTATCATTTATTTTCATCCCTTCATAAACCATTTTTAACCTCAACCTTGTTAATAAATTTGTCAGGTCATATAGATTCAAATTTTGCATACTAGGCAAAAAGTGTCTCAAAATGGACCATGGATTAAATTTTATTCAATTTAACCTTACTAATATCCTCTTTAAATATTTTTGTTATTTTTATAATAATATAATAAAATATTATTTAATATTAAATATTCTTAGACGTTTATTATAACTTTTCATTTAATTTGACTTTAAATCCATCTTTATTATAATTTATATCAAATATAAAAACATTTAAAATATAATATAATATTTTTTAAAATATAAAATTATTTAAATATATTAGTTTGTCTATAAAATTTTCCATTATATATTTTTAAATTCATTTTCTAGGTTTTCCAAATATTTTAACAAGCACTAAGTCAGTGTTGCATAAAAATTTAAGGTCATTATTTCATTACCAAAATCTAAAAAAAATCAATAATAAAAATATTCTGTATATTTAAAATAAAATATTAAATTCATTTATAACTTATTTTATCTAATTGAAAACATCTATGATATATTAATGTTAATAGAGATACGTTTTGTATTTATCCATTTCTTAAAATAATTTAAATGTTATGATCAAATGAATGTGGTGATAAATTGTTATGTTTTCATATATATGATGTATTTGGTAAAAACTCAATCATTAAATAGGATAAAGGGAAGTTTGAAATATATTTATTGGTCTTTCCATTTATTCAAACCCTATTTGTCTAGTTTTACCCTTACCACGGGGATAATAATTTTCAAAAGATTGTTCTTCATAATGACCAAAATAGAAGAAACCTAATTTATAAAATTGAACATTATGAATAAAATATTTAATTATTTTTTCATTAATTAACATATAGATTATTTATGTGTTAATGTTATTTTAAATTCATAGAACACAACAAATTTGTTATTTAGAAAAATGTGTTTTTAGGCTCAAAAAAAGTATATACCAATGTAGTATATAATATTGATTATTTCTTGATTAATTATGTTATGTATAAAATATTTTTTCACATTTTACTTATTAAAATATCCAAAAAATATTGGGGATTTTAAATAACTTTATTTAATGAAAAGAATTGGGAGTTTTGAAAAAATCGGCATTTTTCACTATTCACTCAAAAATCATCTTATTCAGAAAAACCCCAAAAAATAACCCTAATATAAATTTTATATTATGAAACCAAAAATTATATCATTTTATTGATACTCAATTTTTTAAATTTATAAATTTATATTTTTCTAAAAAATATAGTAAAACAACTACTTGTGAAAAATGACCATTCATAACTTTTGGTGCTCTTAATCTGTTTCATATAAATTAATAATAATAGTTTTATAGTGAATTATGAAATATTTTATTATTAATTAGAAAATTATAAACCAATTAATCTTAAATTTATCTAGTTTATATATATCTAACCCCAATATATGTAATGGTTATGTGTCAAATGGTACCATATATAATGGTTATATTATGTTCTTATGTAAATCATTACATGATTCAATAGATTTTTTCATTTAACTACTTCTCATTATGTATATTATAATCATAATTATTTTACTAATTTCGATAGTATCTATTAGGGTCACAATTTAAATCATGAACCATGTAGAAAAAGATTTTTTATTTTTTTTTATTTTCATATATATATATCTATATTTGTCTGTGTTTACTTCCCATCTACTTTACTTCATTTTGTTTCAAATTGAAAACTAATTTTGTATTCAATTTTATATTTTATTTTAATATTTTATCTCAATAAAATAGTCATGGATTGTTTTATTTTGAGTTTTTTTATCAGAATCAATCAATTATAATCTTCTTTTAAAGCGGAAATTCATATTAAACTATTAAGGGGTTATGTTCCATTACTATTGAAAACAAATTCCCTATAATTTGAACATTGAGATAAAACATTGGAAACATAATATATCATAAAATAATGTACCTATATCATACATAACCTCTCAAATGAGTTTATAAAACTGTGTCTTGAATGTTGAGTATTACATTTTGAAGAAGACTCTGATAGTTTAACAAATTATTTTAAAATTGGGAGATATTTTTTTTAAAAATATTAATACCTAATAAATTTCAAATAAATAATTTTAATTTCATCCTTCATTTATGGTTTGATAATTTTCTACATATATGTCATCTATTACATTGAGAAATTAATATTCAAGATGAATTTCTCAATCATGAACCATTAAATTCATGTTTCAATTGATTATAAGATCCAAAAATGATGAATTTAAATTCATTATGCCTAAAAATTATATGGTTAGAAAAAGATAATATAATAACCCAAATGAATAAAACATTATATAAAGAATATATATATATATATATAAATTTTCAACAATACCACATAAATTAAAACTTAAATAATTATATAAAAAACTATCTTAAAAAATCATCAAAAAATATTCTGAGTTGCGTTGAAAACCCAAAAATAAGAAATATTTTATCTCATATTATTTTGATATAAATTTAAATTTATTGATAGAAAAAATTAATCTTTCATAATTTCATATACTAAAAAATTTATATTCTGAGTCATATAGTCTAAAAAATATGATATTATTTTCAATAAACAAACATTATTACCATAATGGTATAATCAATTCATATAAGCTTCCTAAATAAAACTCAACATTTATTCTACAAATAAAGTCATATATTTGTAAATACTATTTCCATTTAAATCAATCATATAATTTGCTAAATATATTACAGATGTATAAAAATATCATTAATCACATAGTCCCAAAATATATTTTTCATGCCATGTTTGTCTATATGATAAAATATATGATCCCAAAATACAATATAATGATGTGGCCGTAAACATTACATAATTTGAGTTTAAGTAAATAATTAACATTGCTAATATTTTCAGGATTATATTTTTAGAGAAATAGGACATAACTATCACATTACAGCTCAAAAATTTCAAATTAGACACATATACTTAGTTTCTATTGATATCAAAAAAAGAAACTCATAAAATTATAAAAATGTATACTTCCATGTTTTAGACAACCATTCCTTTTCATGATCCCATCTGTGACCCTATTCATCTTTATGTCTTGTGAAAAACATTTGAAAAATTTAGATGAGCATAAAAATCTCATTATGGGTTATAAAATAAAGAAAGGGAAAAAATTAAAAAATATATAAATAAAAATCAATGAAACCATACTTTTTAGTCATAACATACCTCATGAAATCATAAATATTATGAATAACACACAGAAATCATAAATCTTAAAGCTAACATATGAAATAGATAACATACTTACATTGTAGCATTCACACCTAAATAGGGAATTACGTTTGGAATAACCATAAATGAATATTCCCCAAATCTATTAAAAGAAAGATTAATGTTTACCTCTATCATGTTAACCATTTCATTGGAGAGTATCTTGGGCTCACCGTCCCTTGGATTATCATGAAACAACCCATATTCGTTAGCAATTCTCAAGAATTATAACATAATCATAACACATAAAACAAGCATAAAATAAAGATAAAATTTACACATTACAATAACTATATTTCATTTCAATATATTGACATAATCAGTACTAGGATCGTGCTTCTTTGTAAGAGACAGGTTGATGAGCAGTCATACACAAGTGGAGGCAACATATTGACGTTGATGCTTGGGAGGGGCATCTCTATGGAGTTTATTCTAATATGATTATGGATCTTTAAGCCATTGTTTTCTTCTAGGTCATGAATTCATGTAAGGTTTCCCCCTTTACCCTTAATATGGGGCTTATCTAGAAATCAATTAAAATTTCGGCCTTCAGGCCATTGAGTTAGTAAAATATTTAATATATATATTTTTGAATAAAAGTGTCCCATACAACTTTGAAAATTTTAAAGTAATTAACATTAATGTCCATATAGATAAATCATTAATACCATTTTGAAAAAATGGTCACTAATACAAATAATTTATAATATTATGTTATTAAAACATTTAAAACAATGTTTTCGTTAAAGAGTCCCTAACCACATGAGAAATTACCTGAAAAAATAGTTAAAGAATAAAATAATAAAAAATTATTAATATCATTGGAATATATATTTTAATGACATAAAATTTCAATTGGAAGTATATACACACTATAAGATAATAAAGGTAAACTAGATCATGATATGCCTAAAATGAAGCGGTACTGAGACATAATCCCATACCAAAATTCGGTAGCCTAACGGTGTCACATTAAAATTCAAAAAAATCAGTTTATGAGATAGTAAATGATCTCTCTTCACTTTTAAATAAAATTTACATCAATAAGTATATATAATAACATATCCCAATATAAGAAAAAGTAAATGAAAAGACATATAAAAAATGATGTATTTGACAAAAATAGGAGGGTGAAATGTTCCCTATAAAATATTGTATCATTAAATTAAGGATAAATAAATTACATAATCATGTGTGAACAATATAAATA
Organism: Viscum album; assembly: GCA_963277665.1. Classification (NCBI taxonomy): domain Eukaryota; kingdom Viridiplantae; phylum Streptophyta; class Magnoliopsida; order Santalales; family Viscaceae; genus Viscum; species Viscum album. The sequence continues at coordinate 1,065,908,864 of OY728157.1, read as the reverse complement.
AAACCAATATAAGTGGATATTTATTTTAAAACTGTTAGAGTAAATTCACACATATGTTTATAAAGAAATAATCCAGAAGTAGAATTTCATCCTAAAGAATGGAAATTGGGTAAAGAAGTTCCCTTACCTTATGTCTGAATTGACTCATTTGTTCCTTGTTCTTTCTAAATAATAAAAATAAGTTAATTTATACTTGTTTAAGAACATTTTTCATGTTTATTATTTCTTTTTTATCACTTATTACCTTCCAATAACAATTAGTTAATTATTTGAGTTTATACCAGACATTTGATGGTGTTCGGAATTTGAGTTTAAATGGACATGTTATAATTAAATTTTTTCCATGTGGTCAAAAGTACATTGTCTCAAAAATTATATTCATAATTTAAATACCATATATATCTAATATATATGAATTTATAATTGTCCATAACATTTGTACATAAGAAATTAAATACACTGCTCATGGAGACGGTAATTTGTACTTGTGCATGAACGTTACTTTCATTTTCTTCCTTTTTAATGAAATGTAAACATAATGATATATAGATATATTATAATTATGGTTTAATATAATATTTTATATATGTTACATAATTTCATTAATACGATTATTTATATTTTCCATTTATGGTATGAATGATTCATATATCATTGAGTGGATGGTAGTCTCCACTTCCTCAAATGAAGTTATCGTATTTATACAACATGAAAAGAAAAAAGGTATGTTATAAATGGGAATTATAGAAGAAAAAAGAAAAACTATAATATAATATATTTCATAAATAATTATAGTTCCTTCATAATGGACACCATGTGAGGTTGTAGAAGAATATTGAACAATCATTGTTTTGTGAGGCTGTAGTTTATCTTCCACAAAAACAGTATGTTCATATCCGTTAGATGGAAGTGTATGTAGGTGTTGTTCTACTTATGCTCATAACAATAACCTATTATTTTTAATACACTTGTTTTGTTTTAAAAAAATGCAATAAATTGAGTTTAGGGGTTTAGAGAAGATAAATAAAAATAAAATAACTTTAGAGAAGATGTGGCCTTTAAATTGTGTAACTCCCTTTGGTTTGAATCAGAAGGATTTGTTGAAGTTACTTCTGCCTATGTTAAGGATTCTAGGTGGAATAGTGGGATTTTGGAAGCTTATAAAATTAATTTAGGTTTCAAAAGGTCTAAAACATATTTAATACGATGTTAAGGTGCATATAAGCAGAAATAAAATCATCCAATAAGAATTGAACAGGTTTTGGATATCTTATTAATTCTTATCCTTTTTATTTATCTTTTTGTTAACATATATACCTTTTACCATATTTGTACGATAAGGTTAATATATTTAAAATAAATTTATAGAGACCCAAAATGGATCATCAATGATATTTTTTATATCATATATTTTAGTTGGCCGAATATTAGATTTTTAGGATTATTATATCATTTAATAAAATATTAATCATTTTTAAACCCATCAATGTCAATTTATAAACTATTCATATCATGACTTTTAAAAAATACATAACAACATTATTCATTAGAAAATCACCATTATTTCAAATATAAAATGTTTTTATTTTCTATGAAAATAGTTTATGGCATAAAAAGTTACAAAATAAATTTATTGTAATAATTATAATATAATTTATTTGAATATTTTATTAATAAAGCAATTACTATATCAAAAAATTTTCATAATAAAAATTATTTCTTTAATATCTAAAAATTATAAATAAAATATCATGATATATAAAATATATTTATATTTAAAATGAATATTTATCTTTGAAGGGATTACTTATAAAACTCTATATAAAAATTGTTTTAATAAAAGATATATGTTTAGGTTAATTTTGTCTTTAAGTTAAATTAATTAACATAAAGTGTCATTATCAACCCCAAGTGGCTCTATGGGGTCCTAAAATCGATCCAAGGATTCCCTTGGTCAGAAATACATCATCAAAAATAGTTAGGTCAAATTTAAGGGTAATTTATTATTATTGTAATATTAATTTTTCACCCTTATTTAGCAGATTTACCCTTTAACCATGGTAAATAAAATATTTACTAAAGTAAATATTCATAATGTCTAAAAAATATTCCTATTAACACAATTTGAACCTCATTCTTCTAAATATGGAATCCATTTTTACAAATTCAAAACACAAAAGTGGAAGAGATTCATTTAAAATTAATTTATTTTATTAAAACCAAAAACATGTTTTAAAAAATAATACCTATCAAAAGATTGAATTTTTTTTTTCCAATTTCAATGTGAAATTCATTTTAATGTCCAGAATTGGATTAAATGGAAGATATATAATCTAATTGAACTTTAAAAAAAATTAAATAGATAATATAACTATATAAAAAATTAGTTTAAAATGAATTTTTGATTTAAAATGTAGTATTTTTCACTATTCATTAAAAAAATTAAATTTATCATAAAAATACCAAAGTTTCATCCAAAGTAAATATTTATTTCTCAGTTATAAAGAATAATTTTATTTCGTCAAATATAACATATAAAAGTTAAAAAACGTGATTTAAAAAGGCTTTTCCATCAAAAGCTGGTAAACAATTTTTTAAAGAACATTAAAGTATTTGTACTTAAAATTGGATTCATTCACATTTTAATCCTCTAAATTTTTTGGATAAATTTAAAAACAATTAAGAAACATGATTAATCAGGATTTGGTTAGTTCTATTCATTCTTTCCAATAAAATAGTTAGGAGTTAATTTCCATTTAAAATAATAAAATTATATTATTATTTTTTGGTATAATTGAAAGTTGTGTACAACCTAAGATTTCAAAGAAACCTGTTGTTACATGTTGAGTACGATATTGGACATAACATCCCCCATAATGTAAAATAAATATTTAATTCAGAAATATTAATAAATATGAAAATTTAATATACTTTATTTACCTGGGATGTTACAACCTTCCCCCCTTTTGGAAATTGCATCCTCACAATTTTAAAACTAGGCTTAAAAACTTCATTAAAATTACCATAACAAAAAAAGTCATTAAAACTATCACTTAAAAAAAGAAATATAATTAAAAAATGTCACCCCAGATAAAAAATACTAGTATTCCATATTGTAAAACATGGATAGGGAAGAGAAACGAACCATCATGTACTAATGGAGAGTGATAGAAAACATGATCAGGAGAAACTTAATAATCTGGAAACCATAAAATTGTGATGGTTTAAATGGTCTTTGATTCCTCAGTAAGAAATGTTAATAGAAAACATTTTCATTTTATGTTTCCTTTAATAATGTTGAGGATTTTATTGAAGAAATTGACTAAGAACATAGGGAAATATACTTTCCTTTCAATTAGAGATTTATCCTTTAATAAGATTCTACCAAAAAAACTCATCTTTTCTTCAAATATGAGTATTCTAGATGACTTGGTCACACCTTATGTAATAAAATAAACCTATATAGAATCATATAATCCACAAAATCATAATTATATGTTACATTTTTCTTTAGAAATTAACCAAAACTCAAAATGGTTAGAATGAGATCGGATAATTCCCAAAAAAAGTACGATCCTTTATTATTCGAAATAATACTCTTAATCTCAAAAATTCTACAAAAAGTACCCAAAGTCCAAGAATGACCACTCAATAAACAATTTTCATTAAAATTATTGAAAATTGTCCAAACTAAATTAAAACCCAAAACTCGGAATGATTTAATCACATAGTCTTCCACAGTAAATCAAAACATTTATCTCCAAAACATATAATACTCTTAATGTCTCATACTGAATTTTAATTAAAATAATCAAATATTCTCTATGTTAGGTTAATCATTTCCAAAAAATAACTCAAATCACTAAATGTCTACAATAAAAGAATAGATTATTCCAAAATAATTCAAGTATTACTCTACAAATTAGGTCCTAAAGTATTCTATTTTTCTTAAGTATATTGTGTTCCCAAAAGATATAAATTATTCTAAAATATCATTTATCACATAATCATCCAACAATTTTCCTATATTAAGGATATCAATTTGATAAAACATAAGATACCCATTCAACTTATTCTTGATCATAAAAATCATTTAACTAAAAATAATAAGTCATACTAAAATGGACTTACTATAGTGTAGTGGTAGGTGATAAATCCTAATCGCACTTCATTTGTGGGTTCGATTCTCGCAACATTGTCTGACGTGATGGGATATCACAAAGTCTGCGTGATGTCCTTTTTATAAAACTCGAAATAAACCAAACATGTTTTAACCTCAATAGTTTCCATATATATTTCATTTCCATCCCAATACATTAAGATCACAACATCTTATATATTTTCATTTTTTTCACATCCATATATGAAAATAAAAATATTCCCAAAAGAAAGAACATAATACATTATTCATGGTGTCTATATGGTTTCATCGTCATCTTGTTCACGTAGGTAGAAGGTCCATCCATTGCCTCAATGATTTATAGATTCGTTAAAATCATTTTATTCATTCATCTAAGTACACCTTGTACAACTTGGGTTATATGGGTGTTCTCAGAGAAATAGTTTCAGAAAATAATCATGTATGTCACAAAATTTCTAAATATGTGATAAAACGTGATTTTAATAAAGTTGTCAGACTGATTTTGAGTTGAAATTTAAATAAATAGTACATTTAATATACCATAAGTATATTCTAATAGAATATATAATAAAATAAAATATAAATAGGTATCAAAAGAGTATCCTTCTTCAACACCTTTTTCAGAATCATTATATACTTCAAAATCATTTGATAAGGTAAATTATTTAAAAATTCCTGAATAATATTTTCTAGAAAATATGATAATATTGTGAAAATAGGATTTTATTAAATACAACCCACGATCCACGATGATATCGAGGTATAGTAGAACTATTTGATATCTCAAAAAATTTCTCATCGGTGAGTTGTATGGTAGAAAAATATTCGCTGTCATCAGAACATGACATTGAAATAATTATTGAAAGCATGTCATTTGGAAGAGATAGGAATTTTGTTTTAGAACCTCCTCCTTTCATCGGGAACTGAGATTCCTTGATCTAAAAAATATATAAAACAATCATTTAACTGAAATAATAAACATAGGCACTAACCATGTGTTTAACGAAAACTCTTCATCCCAAATTTTGTCTAAACCAACCTCTAATACCAACTATAAGGACCCGGCCTTAAACATTACATAATATTTAGTTATGTCAAGAATTCACATTGAGGATATTATTATGTTTATAGTTTTAGGGAATTAGGCCATAAATATTATAATACAGACCAGAAATTACAAAGTAGACACTTCTACTCAGTTTCCATTTTATCATAAAAAACTCTTCAAAAATGAAACATGTCTAGTTTCATGTTTTAGACATCATAACTTTTCCATGATACTATCCCTAACCCTAATCATATTTAAGTCCTATGAAAAACATTTCCAATCATGGGATTATCGTACAAAACTCATTATGGTTTTTAAAATAATGAAATAACACTTTAACCCATAAATAAATACAAATCAATAAAACCATACATTTTAATCATAACATACCACATTAAATCATGAAATTAATGAATAACACAAAAAATCATAAATCTTAAAGGTAATTTATTGAATTCAAAAAATAATTACATTTTATCTTTTTCATCTATATAAGGAATTACATTTAGAATACCCATAAAATTATATTCCCTAAATCTATTAGGAGAAAGATTAATGTTTACAACTGTAACGTTACCCCATGATTTGGATAGATATCTCGAGATCACCCACCCTAGGATTATCATGGAACCAACCATATACGTAAGAAATTCCCAAGAACTGTAACATAATGATTACACAAAAAAATTAAAATAAAGATAAATATTCCATGTTACAATCACAATATATCATTTCATGATATTGACATAATTAATGCTTTCTCAAAACCATTTTCAATACCATTTTAATATTTAATAAAGTGATTTTTGAATCCAAGAAACTCATACCACTTTGAATCTTTTGAAGTAATTAAAATTAATTTCCATGTAAATAAATCTTAATTTTTTTTTAACATGAAAATTAATAGGAATGATTTATAAGATTAAATCATTAAAAATTCTAAAATAATGTTTTTGTTAAAGAGTTCCTTACCACTTGGGAAAATGCAAGAATAAAAATAGTTAAAAAATAAAATTAAACAAAAAATTTAATATCATGAGAAAATGGATATTTATGTTATATAATTTCAATGGGAATTATATACAATCTATAGAATAATAATGGTTCACAATATCAAAATATGACTCAAATGATTCTTGATTGAGACATAGTCCCTTACGAAAATTCAGTAGCCTAACGGCGTCAGTTTAAAATTCAAAAAAAAATTATTTTACAAGATAGAAAAATATATATTATCACTTGTAAATAAAATATGTATCAATAAAGATATATAATAACAAACCCCAACATAATAAAAAGGAAATTAAAAGACATATCAATGAACAAGACTTTGACTAAAAGAGGAGGGTGAAAGGTTCCATTGCAAAGACCGTATCATTAAATTAACGGTAAATCAATGACATAATCATGTGTTAAAAATATAAATACACCCAATATAAGTTGATATTATGTGTTTAAAAATAATAGGTTATTAACACATATTTATTTCATCAAATAATAATTAATTATATGTTCATCCCAAAGAATAGAAATTTGGTGAAAACGTTCCAATTCCTTGTGTCTGACTTGACTCGTTTGTTCATTTTTTTCATAAATAATAAACTCAAGTTAATTTATAAAATATTCAGATCATTTATCAAGTTTATTATTCAAATAATATCACTTATTACCTTTCAATAGCAATTACTTATTTATTTGTGTTTATATCTTACATTTTGTTGATGTTCAGAATTTGAGTTAAAATGAACTTATTATAATTACCATTTGTCCTTGTGGTCAAAAGTATATAATTTATAGAATAATATTCATGATTTAGATATCATATATAAGATATATATATCAATTATAAATGTATTTATAATAATCCATAACATTTGGACATACGAAATGAAATGCACTATTCATGGAGACGGTAAGACGTAAGTACGCAGGAATGCTACTTTTATTTTTTTCATTTTTAATGAAATTATAAATTAATGATACATATGTATATTATAATTAAATTATAATATCATATTTTATATATGTTACAGAATTTCATTGCCAAATTCATTTATACATACCATGTATGGTATAAACGAGTCATATCACTTTGAGGGGCGGTAGTCCACACTTCTTCAAATGAAATTATCATATTTATACAGTATGAAAAGCATAATGGTGTGTTATAAATTATAATTACAAAAGAATATAGATAAAATATAATGTAATACATATCATATATAATTACAGTTCAATCATAATGAACACCATGAGATGTGGTATAAGAATATTGAAGAATCATCATTTCGTGAGGTAGTAGTTCACCGTCCAGAGAAACAATAGGTCTATATTCATTAGATTGAGGTGTCTGTAAGTGTAGTTCGAATTATTCCCATAAAAATAACCTATTTTATTGAGGATACTATTATTTATAATATTATGGAAGAAAGATAGTTTTGGGGGTTTGGATAAGGATTATAACAGAATAAAACATAACAGAATATGTTACTATTAAATTTGGTAACTCCCTTTGGATTGAACCAAAAGGCTTTCTAAAAGTTACTTCATCCTATGTTAAGAATGATATGAGGAAGAGAGGTATGATGGTTGATTATTTGGGTAGATTATGGATGATCAAAGGGGTCTTGATAGGTGTTAGTTAGAGTTAGAGTGTATTGATTTTATAAGAGGGAGGAGTGTCTCTTTAAGTATGTTTGAATGTATTATTATTTATTAAAATTATTTCAGTTTTAAAATTACAAAAACATATTTAATTATAAGATAATGTTCATATATGTCTAAATAGATAAATCCAATAACAATTGGACATGTTTTGTATTTTTTTAATCCATATATTTTTATTTAATCTTTTATTATCTTATATAACTTTGACCATATTCATACGATTAGATTAATATCATTTCGATAAAATGCCCAGAAACACAAAATGAATCATTAATAACATTTTTAACATCATATATTTCATTTGGATGAGTCTTTGATTTTTAGGATTATTTAATCTGTTAATAAAATATGAATTTTTTTAAAAAATTGATTTATGTCAATTTATAAACTATTCATATCACGACTTGTAAAAAAATCTATAACAACTTTATTCATTATAAAAAACTTATTTCATTAAAATCTAAAAAGTCATTTGTATCTATAAAAATAATTTATGGCATAAAAATTTTCAAAATAATTTTATTTTAATAATTATAATACCATTTATTTGAATCCTTTATTAATGATGCAATTATTGCATCACCATTATGTCAAAACTATGTTTATTTAGTTAATGTATAAAAATTATAAATAAAACACCATGATATGAGATATTGTTGTAGACTTCAAATTAATATTTATATTTGAAGGGATTACTTATATAACACCACATAAAAATTGTTTTATTAAAAGATATATGTTTATGTTACTTTTGTCTTTACTTTAAATTAATTAATATAAAGTGTCATTATCACTCACAAGTGGCTCCATGTGGTCCCAAAATCGATCTAAAGATGATCTTGTTTGGAAATACCTCATATAATATGGTTAGTACCAGTGTAAAGGTAATTTATTATTATTATAATATTATTTTTACACTATTTTTTACCAAATTTACCTTTTAAACATGTTAAATAAAATATTTAATGAAGTAAATATTAATATAATAAAAAAATAAAATATTCTTATTTACACAATTTACTCCTCCTAATTTTAAATATAGAATCCATTTTGACAAATTAAAAAAAAATTGTAGAAATTAATTTGAAATTACTTCCCATTGTCAATAAAAGAAAAGTGTGTTTTTAAGAATTAATACCTTTCAAAAGATTGACATTTTTTAATGTCCAATTTCAAAGTGAAATTGCATATAATGAATATAATTGGATTAAATGGTAAATGTATAATCTAATTAAAATATAAAAACAATTAAATAGACAATCTGACTATACAATGAAATTAGATTAAAAGGCAGTTTTGAATTAAAAAGTAGTATTTTGCACTATTCATTTAAAATTGTACTTTCTTAGAATAATACAAAAATTTCATCGAAGGTAAATTTATATGACCCGATTATGAAGAATAATTTTATTTCGTCAAATAGAACATATAAATGTGACAAAAACTAAATTTAAAAAGGGTTCTCCATTAATAGGCGGTAAAACGACCATTTAAAGAATATTAGAGTATATGTACTTAAAATTGTATTCATTCACATTTTAATCCTATATAAATTATTAGATTAATGTAAAAACATTTAAGAATTTTTTTATTAAAATATGGTTAGTCATGTTCAATCATCCGTATAAAATTTCCATGAGTAAACTACCATATTAAATAATAATATTATATTATTATTTTTTCGTATAACTCAAAGTTTTGTGGAATATAATATTTCTAAAAAACATGTAGTTTCATGTTGAGTACACTATCATAAATAGAATCCATGTTAAAGTAAAATTAATATTTAATTAGAAACTATTGAAAAAATTAAATGTTTATATTCTTTATTTACCAAGGAGGTTACATCCTTCCCCCTTTTAGGAATTGCGTCCTCACAATTTTAAAATTGGGCTCCAAACATCATTAAAAGTCGCACATCAGAAAAAATCACTAAAACTAATAATTTAAATGAAAAAAATAAGAGTATAAAAGTTATCTAAAGATAACACATACTAGGATTCCATGTCAAAAAACATGGATATGGAAGGGAAACTAACCATCATGTTCTGATAGAAAATGATTGAAAACATTAACAGGAGAAATTTATCAATATGAAAACTATAAACATGTGTAGGGTTAAACTATATTCGATTCCTTAAATATTTACCTTTAAAATAGAGTTTCCTTCATGTAATAAGTTTATAACAAAAAAAACTTCTTTTTTTCCAATTATAAGTATTAAAGATGACTATGTCACACCTGAAGTGATAAAATCAACTTCTAGAGATTCGAATAATATAAAAAGGAAGAAATATATATGTTTACTCTATCCTTAGACATTAACCGAAACCAAAAATTGTTAGTAGTAGATCATATAATCCACAAAAACGTTAGTCATTTATAAAATTAAATACTACTATTAATTTTTAAAATTCAACAAAAAGTACCCAAAGTTCATGAGAGACCATTCAATATCCAATTTTCATAAAAAATTCTTCAAAATAATCCAAAATATTTTTGAATCCCAAAACATAGAAGGATTTAATCACATAGTCTTCCATATTAAATCTTCACATTTATCTCAAAAAACATCCTCTACTCTTAAAGTCTAATATTCATGTGAAATTAATCTAATCACATATTATTTATAATAGGTTAATCATTTGTATAAATAACCCAATTCACCATATGTACACAATAAAAGAATATATTCTACAAAAATAAAATTTCAACCATTACTCCACAAATGAGATCCCAAAGTATTCTATTTTTCTTAACCATATAGTGTTCCCAAAGGAGAGAATGTCTTCCAAAATTAAATTTAAAACTTAATCTCTCAATAATTTTCTTATACTAAGGATATACATTTTATGAATCATAATATCCCAAATAAAATTATTCTAGATCAAAAATATCAAATAAAGAAAATGAATAAGTCATACTAACCAAGGATCTCATTTAGTCTAGTGGTATGCAATAAATATCAATCTCTCTTTGGTTGTGGGTTCGATTCTTGCAGCTTTGTATGATGTGATGTGTTGTCACATGGTCCATCTGTTGTCCTTTTTATAAAAAAAAATAACCCTAACATGTTTTAACATCAATGTTTTTTTATACACTGAATTTTCATAAAAATATATAAAGACCACATCATCTTAAATTTTTTCATTTTTTCCCCAACATATACCAGGCATGTCCAGTCAGAGGAAGAAACCCCTGACCATTTATTAAATGAGAAGAAAAATTACAACAGACAAGCAAATAAGAATATGGTTTCCCCACCATATAACTAAATAAATATATTCCTAATAGAAATAGCATCATACCTTTATCATGGTTTCCATGTGGATTCATCATCACCTTGTTCATGTTAGTATAAGATCCATGCATTAAAACAATGATTTAGAGAACCTTACAAAAAATTTTCTTCCTTCACCAAAATACACCTTGTAAAATATGGGTCAAATGGGTGTTCATAGAAAAGTAGTTTCGAAAAAAATCATGTCTAACATATAATTTCATAACATCTAATAAAACATGATTATTATAAAATATTCAGACTATGTTTGAGTGGAAAATATCAATAAATGGTCCTTTTAAAATACAATAAGTAGGTTCTGAGATCCTATATTGTAAAATAAAATATAAATAGGTTGCACAAGGGTCTCCTTATTCAGCACCTATTTCAAAATCATAACATGCCTCAAAATATTGTGATAAGGAATAATATTTAAAAATTACTTGATTATATTTTCCATTCTTGAAAATATGAGAATATTGTAAAAATAGGATTTAATTAAATACAACCCATGATCCACTATGATATAAAATTATATTGGAGTTGTTTGACATCTCAATTAATTACATGAAAGTGAGTTTTATGTTAATTAATGTATCGGAAACATCCGAACACAACAATTCAATAAATTTTGCAAGCTTGTCATTAAGAAGAGATATAAATGCTGTTTTATATCCTTATTGTTCCATCTGTATCTAACATTACATGATTTGGAAAAGTTATAAATAGAAATAATAGAAACAAGGACTAACCATGTATTTAACGAAAATTCATAGTCCCTAAATATGTCTAAACTGACCTCTGATACCAAATATAAGGACCCGACATTAATCATTACATAATGTTGAGTTATGTCAATAATTCGCATTGAAAATATTTTCAGGGTTAGAGATCTATAAAATTAGGAAATAAATATTACATTACAACACAAAAAAATACAACGTAGACACTTCTACTCAGTTTTCATTTTTTCAGAAAACAAAAACTCTTAAAAAAAGAAACATGTTTATTTCCATGTTTTTGATAGCAAGACTTTTCCATGATCCCATTTTTGACCCTATTAATCATTAAGTCCTACGAAAAACATTTCAAAAAATATGATGAGCAAAAAAATATATATATGTGTTATAAAATAAGAAAATTAAACATTGACCTATCAATAAATTCATATGAATGAAACCATATTTTTCAATCATAACATACCTCATGAAATCATAAGATTTATGAATAAGACACAAAAATCATAAATCATAAAGGTAACTTATCACATACATAAAATACATACATTGTTTCGTTCACAAATATATACATAATTATGTTTGGAATACCCATCAAAGTATATTCCCTAAATCTATTAGGAGAGACATTCATATTTACCTCCGTCAGGTTACCCAATGCATTGGAGATTTATCTCATGCCCATTTTCACTAGGTTTACCATGGAACCACCCATATACATAATCAATGCCTAAGAAAAATAACATCATCATAACACATAAAACAAGTATAAAAAAAGATAACATTTCCACATTATAATCACAATATTTCATTTCAATATATTTATATAATCAAGGCTTTCTCAGAACCATTTTCAATACCATTTAAAACATTTAATAATGATATTTTTGAATCAAAGAATCCCATACCAATTTGAAACATTTAAAGTAATTATCATTAATTTCCATATAAATAAATCCTAAAACCCATTTTGAAACCATGAGCATTAATAAGATTTATTTAAAATATTAAATCATTAAAAAATTTAAAATAATGTTTTCAGTAAAGGGTCCCTTACAACTTGAGAAAATACAATAAAAACAATAGTTAAATAATAACATTAAAAAAACTTATAATATAATGATAATATATAGATTCATGATATAATAGGTCAAAGGTAATTATACACAGACTATAGATAATTAAGGTGGAAAAGATAAAGATATGCCTCAAATAAAGTGATATTGAGACATAGTCCATTACAAAAATTTGGCAGCTTAACGGTGTCACTTTAAAATTCAAAAAATGCAATGATGAGATTGAAAAAGATATCTCATCACATGGTCATAAAATGTACCGAAATAATTACATATAATTAACATATCCCAACATAAGAAAATGGAAATTAATATACATATCAAAAAATAATTCATTGACTAAAAGAGGATGGTGAAAGGTTCCTTTACAATGATCGGATCATTAAATTAATGATAAATCATTGAAATAGTAATGTGTCAGAAATATAAATACATCCAATATAAGTGGTTATTATGTGTAAAACATACATAGTTTAATCACACATATTTATAAAATTACATTATCAAGATGTATAAATTCATCCCAAATAATGGAAATTTTGTGAAGACGTTCCCTTACCTCGTGTCTGACATGACCATTTTGTTACATCTTATTATTGAATAAAAAACCTAATTTAATTTCTTATTTATTAAGAATATTTTAAATGATTATTAGTCCTTTTATATCACTTATTACCTTACAATAACAATTAGTTAATTATTGGAGTTCATATCGGAAAATTTGTCGATGTTCAGAATTTGAGTTAAAAATGAACTTGTTATAATTACAATTTGTCCATGTGGTCAAAATTACATTATATCTAGAATTAAATTCATGATTTATATATCCTATATATAATATATATAAAGTATTTATATATTTCTAATATTCCATTACATTTGTACATATGAAATGAAATGCACTGTTCTGGGAGACGGTAAGCCGTACGTACACATGAATGCTACATTCATTTTTTTCATTTTTAAATAAATGAAAAATAAATTATAAATTGGTATATTATCATTCTAGTATAATATAATATTTTATATATGTTACATAATTTTATTAACACTATCATATATAAATTCCATATATGGAATGAATTAGTCATATCACTTCGAGGGGGAAGTAGTGTGCATTTCCTCAAATTAAATTATCATATTTATACAATATGAAAACCATAAGGGTATGCTCAAAATGAGATTTATAGAAGAATATATCAAAATATAAAATAATATATATAATATATAACTAAATTTCTATCATAATGTCCAACATGATAGGCAGTAGAAGAATATTGTGCAATCATCATTTCGTGAGGCAGTTGTTCACAGTCCACAGAAACAATATGTTCATATCCACTAGATGGAGGTGTGTGTAAGTGTAGTTAAAATTATTCTCATAACAACAACAATTTATATTTAAGATAATTTTGTTTTTATAAAATAATTTAATAAAAAGTGTTTAGGGGGTCAGAGAAGGAAATTAAAAGAAAAGAACATGAGAAAAGACGTTACCTCAAAATTGGTTAACTCTCTTGGGATTGAACCATAAGTCTTTCTTGATGTGACTTATTTCTAATTTATGGAATCAAAAAAAAATATAGGTATGTTGGGAGCTTATTTTGGTAGATTTTGGATGATCCAAGGGGGGTTGAGAGGTGTGACTACATGTTAGAAGATATCGCTTTTTATAAGGGGGAGGAGGGGCTCTTTAGGAATATTTGAAAGTATAATTTTATTATAAAATTACTTTATCTTTTAAAAGGTCCAAAAAAATTAATTCGAATATAAGGTGAATATATTTCAAAATAAAATCATCCAATATTAATTTAATTGATTTTGGATATTTTTTAGTCCTTATCTTTTATTATCCTTTTGTTAACTTATTTAAATTTTAGAAAATTCATACTATAAGATTAATATATTTACAATAAAATTACAAGAGACCCAAAATTGATACATAATGAAAATTTTAACTTCATATATTTCATTTTGAAAAATTTTAGATTTTTATGATTATTTTATCATTTAATAAAATTTTAATAGTTTTAAAAACTCATTTATGTGAAATTAAAAACTATTCATATCATGAATTTTAAAAAAAACATTAGCAACTTGATTCCTTCTAAAAACACCATTAATTAAAAGATAAAAAGTAATTATTATCTCTAAAACTCATGGATGGCATAAAAAATTTAAAAATAAATTTATTTTAAATATTATAATATCATTTATTTGAATCCTTTATTAATGAAGTAATTATTTCATCAGAGTTGTAACATAATTAAATTTATTTTTTTAATGTCTAAAAATTATAAATAAAATTCCATGATGTAGTAAATAGTTTTCTCTTTCAAATTAAAATTTATATTATAGGTTATAACATATATAACCACATATAATAATTGTTTTACTAAAAGACATATGTTTATGTTACTTTTTTATTTATATTAAATTAATTAATATAATGGGTCATTAACACTCCCATGTGGCTCAATGGGGCCCCTAAATCGACCCAATGATTTCTTTTTTCTAAAACACCTCATCCAATAGGGATAGAACAAGTGTAAGGGTTATTTAATATTACTATAATATTATTTCGTCATCCTTATTTACCAGATTTACCCTCCAACCATGGTAAATAAAATATTTACTAATGTAAATATTCATAATGTCTAAAAATAAAATTTTGCAACTTACACATTATGGACCTCCTGATAACAAATATGGAATAACATTTTTCAAATTTAAAACAAATAT
This sequence comes from Viscum album, assembly GCA_963277665.1. NCBI lineage: Eukaryota > Viridiplantae > Streptophyta > Magnoliopsida > Santalales > Viscaceae > Viscum > Viscum album. Next base: position 1,065,893,173 of record OY728157.1, on the reverse strand, counting down.
TTGGTATATATAAAATTAAAATTAATTCACATTGTCAAAACCAAAAAGCATGTATTTAAAAAATAATACCTATCAAAATATTGATCATTTTTTATGTCCAATTTCAAATGGAAATTACTTTTAATGACCAAAATATTATTAAATGGTAAAACTAAAATCTAATTAAACATTAAAAACAATTAAATAGATTATATAAACATATAAAGTAATTATATTAAAAGTTTTTTTGAATTAAAATATTGTATTCTGCAATATTCATTAAAAATTTTACTTTATCAGAAAAATACCAACATTTTATCCAAAGTGAATTTTGATGTCCCGATTGTAAGGAAAAATATCTTTTTCAAATAAAAAAAATTAATGCGACAAAAACATTATTTAAAAAGGTGTTCTCCATCAAAAGGTGGTGAAACAAACATTTAAAGAATATTAGTGTATTTGTACATAAATTTTGATTCATTAACATTTTATATATCTAAATTTTATTGGATAAATTTAAAAACATTTAAGGAACATGTTTAATCATAATATGGTTATTTATGTTCATTACTTGAAATAAAATGGGTAGGAGTTGACTACCTTTTAAAATAATAATATTATATTTTTAATTTTTAGTATAACTCAATGTTGTGTGCAACATAAGATTTCAAAGAAAATCATTGTTGCATGTTGAGTATGCTATCAGACATACATCCCCATTAAAGTAAAATTAATATATAATACAAAAAAATTAATAACTATGAAAATTTTATATTCGTTATATATCTAGGATGTTTCATATAATAACAATTTTATCCAAATTAACTTTTTAAAAATAAATCATCATATAAAACAAAATGTTTATTAATAACATTCAATTTATCCAAATAAACTATAAAATAATTCTTCCAAAAATAACCTTTCAAAAATAAACATACTAAAATAAAGGGTTGTATTCTAATAAATTTATCTAAACATATCTATAATCATCTTAAACTCCCATGATATAAAACCTAAAAAAGTGTTATTTATTCCTTTATACTTTTGATCAATCATAGATTTATCAACCCATGTCCCGTTAGGTTTATCATTTGTCACTATTGAATATAATAGGTTTCCATAGGTTATATCCTCTCATTAAACTTAATGTTTAGTAAAAAAATGTGAATTTAACAAATCATATCCCTCGAGAGTGTCAATAAATGTGTGTAGTCCTGGTCCTATTCAACTTTAACTCTGGTAGTCGATTTAATTTCCAATACATCATTTTCAGAGTTATTACCCTTGATGCATATGTTCCACAAAATTATCCACATTACAGTAACTTGAAAGGGATGTATTTTATTTTAAAATTATACTATATAAACATTAAAAAATCCTTATGATATTACCTAATAAATAGACATATCCCTAAAATCTATCATAGGATTATGTTCTATAATCTATGTTTTTCAAAATCTAGTTTCCAAGGGTCCTACTAAACTTTCTTTGATACTGATAGTAAAACCTCGACTACATTAACTATGTTTTGGTGCTTAATTATTGTATTGGATTAAGGTAAAATGTATCACAAAATGAATGATAGATCTTTTTAACTATAATGGAAAACTATGATCATATTTTCTTCCCATATTACAGTGTAATTACAAAAACATACAATAAGAAACATTGTTACATCCTCTAAATCATTCATTATATCCTTCTTTATATTCAGGGGAATGGAAAAAAATAATGTGTGATCTCAAATACGTATTAAGGGTCACATACAATAGAACACATCATATGTAATTATGTATTAATCAATATGGGAGAGTGGATAATCAAAACACATTTAATTCAATGAATAACTCATGGTAAATGGTAATAAATTAATATTAATAACACAAAAAACAATTTTAAAAGGTTATGAAAATTCTCAATTAATAAAATACATTAATATTGAAATTATTGAACATTCCATCAATGCCTTCTACATTTTATCATGAATCATACCACCAAGGACTCATAACTGAGACATCATTATTTATAATTTTGTTGGTGTAAACAAAATAACCATATAATATGGCCACCTATTTTTTATCATGAGACATGTCAATGCATCAATATTCTATCTATAATTATTCCACACCTATTACTTTATCTATAATTAATTCGTAAAATATTGAATAATTAATTCTCAAATTCCTGAAAAATAAACATTTAACCATATTGATATAGGAATATGGGATATCAATATTTCCCTAATAAATGGAATATGATTCTTATTAAAATTCCTTCATATGATGTTATATATAGAAATGGTATATTATTGTGACTTCAATTAAGTAAAAAAATGTTATGGAATTTCATTCCTGATATTGAAAATATGTATATTATGGAAAAGATTAATTTATATTGTATAATATATAGTGATAAAACATGATCACAATAAAGTTAATGGTCTAGATCAAGGTATAATCCATTTTCATATATGGACTGTAGAAGACCTCAGATAAATTAGAAATGATTATTTTATCGTAAAACCAATCCATTGTAAAAAATAGAAAAAATTCATTAAAATTTACTTCCTTAAAACTTTATTTAACAATATAGTTATAAATAAATTTTAATAATTCCTTCCATTATTTTAGGAAAATAATAACTTCTTCTTTTGATATAATAATAAAATAAAATTTCAAAATTATTTTATTTGAAAATAAAAATTTAGAATTTCATATGAATTTTAATGATAAATAATGTCCATTACGATGGGAAATTACATTCAGCCACTAAATTGTAAAAAAAATCAATTCACATGTAGGTAAAAATTCCCAAATTACCACATTTGTAAAACAATAATAAGATTTATTTTTAATCATTGTAAATAAATTAAAATAGTTTTGAATATGTCTTAAAAAACATTTTATTTTAATGAAAAATATTTTTCAAAACATTTTAAAGAAACCTAACATGTAATGGAAATATTTTGGAAAAAAAATTAAAATATTAGTTTTTAAGAGTATGTTCATTACATGTAATTCACGTAATAAAACTTGAATAAACAAGAGTAGAAATAGCAAATAATCAATAAAATTTCATATATAACTATAAGTGAAGAAAATAGATTGGTTTTAAGAGAATAGAATAAAAAAACTCTAAAATTAAATTAAAACAAAAAATAATTTAAATGAAATGAAATTTTAAGAAAAAATATCTTTAATATTTAAAAACCTTTGAATCAAAACTCATTAATAGTGTTTTTTATGAATTGAAACATTCAATAAAATAAATTTATTCTAATTATTGATATTATATGTAAACAAGTTATTATATACTATATATAAACAAAATTAGGTCTTCAATATAAACATGACCCTTTGAAGGGGAAATGAGAGAAAATTACCATTACAGCATTAGTAATCATTGAATAAAAACCAAAAAAAATATATATTTAGATATATTTTTATATCCCTTAAATTTATATAAAAATAATAATAATAAATATACATAGTTTGTATATACACCATGAAAAAGAGAGAATTTGTAAATACGGAATATGTCTCATAAAACAATGAGATGAGAAACTCTTACTAAAAGTCAAAAATGATTTGTATGAACTCTTAAACTACAATAAAATAAATTTATATTTATTATTAATCTATAATAAACATATATTAATAGTAATAAGACCATATATTATTCAATTGTAACATTATAATTTATTTTTATTATTAATTCTATATTAACATCGTCATCCTATGTGTTAACAGATCTGTTTTTCATGTAACTTTTGGTTTGGTAGTTTCAGTACTTCCATATAGTTCATGGATTCATAATAACAAAAATATTAATTATGAAATAATTATCATGTTTATAGATTAAATATAATTTCATATCCACTCATGAAATGTGTACATGAGAAACGAATCATATCACTTTGTAGAGGTCATATTCCTCACGTATAAAAGAGAGGCATTATCATTTTCTAATGGTTGGATGGTAAAGAAGGTAAATGATATATATTATTTAAAGAATAAAAATTATTTTATGAATATCATATATATAATAATTAATTCCACCATTATAATCATCCATTTAATGTGGTGATGAAAAATTAATTACACCCTTTCATGGAGATGGTTGACCGTACATAGGCATGAGAAATGTTATTGTTTTCTAGAGGCTGTGAAGGAGGTGTAAAATCATTATACCATAATAATAAAAAATTATAAATAAAATTTTTATATTTTATTGATTAATTGTTTTATGGATGCATAATATTTAGAAAAATTATAAGAATAAATAAACTTAGAAAGAGTTGGCTAACATGATCACCTCTTGTTTGAGAGACCACCCTAAGATTAGACCATAAGACTTCATAGGATGTTAATTGGGTAAGACCCAGAGATAAAGAATTAATTTAATTTAGATATTAGGGTATTAGTTATGTAATTTAAGAAATATAATTCTCATAAATTTCAAATAAGGGAGGAAAGTGGTTTTCCTTTTATAAGTGAGGAGAGGGACACACATAGAATTAAATAAAATATTTAAAAATAATTAATTTTTTTATCAACTAAATCATCTAAAATGGACATGTATTTGAATAAAAATAGTATTAGGTATATAATAATCATAAAATGAAATTAAAATTGAGTTTGGTGTAATATTAATCAGTATATTTTAGTAACCTATTCATTGACCCTTCATAAGCTTTGAAATTGTTACACATTTTTCAGCATTTAGGGGTCCTAAATTTACCTTTTAGGTGAAAAGACGATAAAACATGAACATGGATAAAATTTCATACCATTTAGAATTATATATTTCATATTTAAATATTTTTAGTTATTTTTATATCATTTAACAAAATAATATCTAAAATACAACATCCATAAAGTCATTTCTATCATATTCATTTAAATTAACCTTAATTTCATCAAGATAAAATTGGATTTCAAATATAGAATAGTTTACCATAAATTAAGCATTATTATTAACCATTAGATTTTTTATATAACATAATTCATTTAAAATAAATATCTTTTAATTATTATAGATTAATTTATTTGATTTTTTCAACCATTTCTATAAGCACTTGGTCAGTGTTGTGATAGAATTTAATGTAATTATACAATCACCAAGAATTATAAATAAATTACCATCATAAATATAATTTTTTCCCCAAATTAACTTTTTATATTCATTATTAACATTATTTATACCAAAGACATCATATAAAAAAATTAAAGTCTCAAGAGTGAAATTTTTAATTTATCAGTTTCCTAAAATAATATAAATGTTATAATCAAAGGAAATTTGAATGAAATTCAAACATTTTCATATATTGTATCTATTTGGATGAAATAATACTCATAAAATATGGTATTGTTATGTTTTAGATATATTTTTGGACCTTATTCCATAGTTTTAAACATATTTTACTCATTTTACCCTATCTGGTATGATGTCAATTCCACTAATGTTGCTATTCATAATGAAAATAAATAAAAGAGCCCTATTTATCAAATTTGAACCCCATGATTAAAAATATGTAATAATTTTTTAATGATTCAATTTAGATTAATTTTATAAATAAATTTTATTACACATATGTAAAATGTAATGAAAAGCTGTTTTTAGTCAAATGTATTTATAATTATAACAATGAGATTATGCCAATATAAAATATAATATTAATTATTATATAATTGAACCTTTTATTTATAATTTAAGGGGTATTAATATAATTTAATCCATATTCAAAAAACTCTGGTAGTTTTAAATTATTTTAATTTTATGAAAATAAATGATAGTTCAACAAAAATCCATATTTTTTTCTATTCACTCTAAAATCAATCATTTCATTAGAATACAAAAAAAAATCACCATGTTGTAAATTTAATTTAATGAAAACAAATATTTGATAATTATTGTAAAATTAAATTTCATTAATTTATTAAAAAAAATTCTAAAATACATATTAAATCCACTTATGAAAAAATGACATTTCATAACATTAAGTGCTCTTAACATATTACATGTAAATTAATAATTATTAGAGTATTATAAATTATATTTTTATTATTTTATATAATAAATTTATAAACCAATTATAATTAAATTTACCTAATATATATATATATATAATATTTATGTATCCAATGAACATATATATAATGGACATATTACATTCTTATATATAGCATTGCATGATTCATTATAATGGTCATATTTCATTCTCCCATAAATTGATTTTTTCATAAACCGTTAATTTTATGAAAATATTATGAAACATATTATTTCAAAAAATTAATTACCTCTATAAGCCTTATACTTGAAGATGACATCTAAAAGAAGCCCTTGAAATATGATTATTACTTCTCTAATAAGCCTCAACGGATTTTAGAAATTATTCGACCAATGAGATAGAGATTTTAAAAAAACATATGAACATTATTACATTTCAATAAATAAATTCAATTTAAACCTTCAGATATGGTTGGATCAATTTCCAATTATATGTTATTTTTTATTCTAAAAAATTAATATTTAAGATATTTTTTCTGCATGAAGAACAATATTAAACTTTTAAATAACTATAAGATTCATAAAAGGATGAAAACTTATTTCTTATGTCTTAAACAAAAAAAAAGTTAAATTTAGATAAAATAGTCTCCAATGTGAATATATATTTATATGAGGAAATACAATATTAATATCACATGCCTTAACAATTACACTCATATTTTAATATAAATCATTCCTAATGTAACTAATAATAAAATCCTTCAAAAATATTATTATCCATGTTAAAAACCCAAAAATAAGAAATATTTGATCACATATTATTATGATATCAATTTAACTTTTATCTCCAAACACAGTTATTCTCTCATAAATTAATATACCAAAAATTCATATTCCATTCCATATAAACTCTAAAATACGCTAATCATTCCGAAAAAATAACATGGATCATTATAAAACCACAATAAAATAATATATGATACCAATACATAACCGAAATGTTATTTTTCATATAAAATATCAAATTATCCAGTAAATATTTACATTAACCTTAATTATACAATGTTCTCAATTTAGTGAAATTCTTTAAAAATAACATTGATCACTTAGATACAAAATTGCTTTTTTATCTTCTGATTTTCTATAAGATAAAATGTATTTTCCAAAAGTATAATGACCATATTATCCCAATTAACAATATTATGGTCCAATATCCTATTAAAAGTAAATTTTATAAATATCTTTCAACTTATATACATTAAATGTAATTCCATCGTTACTAAAATAATATTTTCACTAAAATTCATACCATACCTAGGGGTTGTGTTCCCATAACATTTTAGGAAAATATTTTTAATCATCTTAAACATCATTCACATAAAACCTCTAAAAGGGTATAGATGCCTTTAAATTTATTGTCACCCATTGATTTATCATCTCATGACACTCTAGGATTATCCAATAACACTAAAAAAAATATCATAGGTTTCCATAGGTTCTATCCACACTCAAAAAATAACAGTTGATAAATAAAAAGTGAATTATCCCAAGCATATCCCCTAGGAGTGTCTTGGAAGGTCTGTAGTCTTACACCCACTCACTATGCAATAATGGTGATAAATTTAATACTAAATAATTCCTTATCATAGTTATTACCCATAGGCTTATTATTTTCATATCTACATTAACATTCAGTATCCACATAGGGATATATTTTCTATTAGTACAATATATTATCCACATTACGAAATATTCATTATAATTTCATATACATGGACTTATCCGCAGAATGTTTCATTGTTTTAGTTTCAGTAATCATTGTTTTCCAAAATATTGTTCCATAGGGTATTACTAAACTTATTTTTCAACAAGTTGTCATGACCCATCCCTATGCGGCCCATGTCGTGAATATAAAAATTCACCTATAATATGCCAGGGGTTGCTGACCAACACCTAGTAATCATATAACTATAAAGGGAGGAATTTAATATGTACCTATAGAAGTGAACATATATCCATACCCGAAAAAATATGAAATATAAAAACTAATAAAAGAAAAAAATGCATGAAAACCACAATATCCCAACCGACAGAGTACGACATGAATGTAAAGTAAAGTGAAACTAGGCTAAATACAATCCCACAGAAATAAGTATATAACCACATGTCCAACATATATCAAAACGTATTGGGACTACTATGTATATCCATAAGAACACACCCCATAATGTATGAATTCCAAAATCATCACATGGTGTTCATCCACCTAGGAATTTGTCAAAAGGTCACTCATCTACACAAGACACCACACGTGCAGTAAAATCCCATGCAGGGTTGAGTATAACAATACCCATGGAGACACCCTAACAATAAAAATAAATACACAAAGGAATAATATAGTCATCTCTAGAAAAGTATTTGTTGACAGAAAATATAAGAATAATATCTAGATATACTCAATACATGACATGCAGTCTGGTGATATTTCATAAATACCTCATGCTGACCATAAGGATTCAGTTCGATGATTCCAAAAAATCACTCATTCGGTAGAACACACTATTGAGTCCAATATCCATGATGGAATCCATTCGATAAGTAGTATTAATCAAGAACCTTCCTATGGGGGATACTCTGATAGATCTAAATAAAATTATAGGATACAACATATGAGGATCATATACAGGGCCATGGTGAGTTACCAATAACTCCATCAATATTAACCCACTAAGTAGAGGATCGACACTTGGTGAAGTTGTTCACGTAAATAACAAGGACTCTACCTAGGGTAGGAAGAATGAATAGAGGATCCCGAACTAGTCCACTTAGTGGATTCCAATTACTCTATCTCGGATGTTTGGATGAAAGGATCACATTTATTTGAGTATGAAATGATACCCGCCGACCTTCAGGGAAGAGGTAAAGGGAATGAACCCTAATGACACTTGTCCAATATACGATGTTCAATATTTTCAATCCATATAGAATGTTGAAAATGGATATTAGTAGGGTCACATGTCGTATCTCTTGACCCCAGGTAATGACCATGTAAAACGGCTCATGTCATTCCTAAGTGTGTCTTATAGAAGTTGGTTACACATGAAATAGTAGCCAGACTCTATGTCATTCCATCCAGGGTCCACTAGAGTGCTCTAGTGAAGTGGTAGTACATGGTGTCAAATGGTGTGTCTCTTCCAATGTATCAGTATATGGACTAGTCTGTGTACTTGTCCCAGGACAATTCTTGTGGTGGAGTACATGCCATGTATATAACCCGAGTACCCCCAATGATTGTTTAATCACCCAAGATACATTTTGAGTCTCTAAGAAGGGCATACATACTGTGTGATAGGGTCACATTCCTAGTGGTATTTAACTCTCTCCGAAAATGTGAGTTTCTGCTCAGTTGGGGCCGTATGCCATGTAACCCCATGTTACATGTTGTGTTCATTAGTATTTCCCATAATCCATCATTCTTACTCTTCACACCTTGGCCGATGAACCTAATATTTTTTATTTGATCCATTTTCCCTAAATCTCCAAACCCAAGTCCATTTCATTACCCTAATAATGAATAGAGCTATTACTATCCTTCAATTAACTCATAAAAACATTCAAATCAAATAAAACATAAACCCCTTGAAGAACAATTTCTTCTGATTTTAATTGATTTGTTTCTCCACATCGTTGCTAAACCTCTGTTACATCATTCCATGGTCAGATATTCAATTATGGATCATTATACCATGATATGAATCCTTAATGATCATTAATTCAAAAATATGATAAAGAATGTATAACACGTATAATATAAGGTAGTGAAAAGCACATGGACCGGATTTGAGAAATAAACCTCTAGTTTTGTTTGTTTCAGCCTCTATCCATTCGCGTAACAATGATGAACAATCTAATCAATATAATAATAAAACCCTTATAAAAAACAAAAAATAAACACCATACTGTGTGAATTCTTGAACCTTGGATCAACATGTTCATTGGTTAATTCATGTTCATTTTTAAATCTAAGAACGGGGAAATAAATCCAAAATAAAACATCATAAAATTGGATTGGATCACTAATTGATGAACATCGATTGATTTTTCATTGTTGTTGGAAAGCCCCATCATGAACGGTGTTTTTTGATCATCGATAAGGGATTTAGACTCCATTTGAGGAGAGAAATATTCAGTTTATATCTCTAAAACCTCTAGGGAATTCTAGTGCAAAGAGTCTAACCCTAGATCAATGCTTAATTTCTTAAGGGAAAGAAGAATAATCTTCGCATCACTACATCGACAAATGGTAAAATAAAATAAATATTCAATTTATTTTTTTCATTAGAAATGTTTCCATCTATGTTTCACATTTGGCCCATGTTGGCCAATGCGAGGTCTTGCCTAGGGTAAACCAACTTATCAAAATGCAACAGTGCCCTCAGATTTCTTATCTAAGAAACTATTTAGAAGTTATTTCACATTTATAAGAAAATTGTGTGCACGTTCTATTTAATACTTTAATATTATTCAAATGTTCAATCTTGGACAGATCGTGCCCTGGAATCACACGTCATCTCAGTACCTAGTCTCAATATTAATCCATATAATATTTAAAAATAATCCATAAAAAAATCAGGGACATTACCCCAGTTGTATTACCCTTACTCTAGTAACCTAGATTATTTGATTACTCATTACATTTGTACAATATACAAGGGATCACACCATAATGTATCTATTAGTTATTAGGTCATGGAAAACTAGAAATATATTCAATTACTATCTTACAATAAAATTATAAAAACATTTAATAAAAACATTCTTTCATCCTAGAAATCATTCATAATATCCTTATTTATATACAAGGGACTTGGAAATAAATAATTTATGTGCTAAAATAATTATTAAGGGTTATGCATATTGTAATTTATCCAGACAAAATTAGGCATAATAAATATGTAAAAGTTAATAAGAATATTACAATCCATTCAATAAAAAACATAACATGAATTAACATCTATGTCTTATATAAACACAATAATAACTTGTACAATGGAAATAGATTTATCAAAAAAAAGTAATGAAAAAATATATATATTTATGAACTTTTTTTCAAGGCCTCGACCATGTTGTAGTGAGTCTTACCATCATGGTATCTCAACCAAGACCTCTATATAAATAATGGGTATGTGTAACCAAAATACCCATTGAATGAGACCACTTATTTTTTCTCGTGAGGCATGTTGATGAATCAAGGGGATATCTATAACTGGGCTTCAGCCTCACTTTAATTTCCAATATACACACCATATATTGAATAATTAATTCTCTAAATTCCTTTTAAATCTAAATTTATTCATATTGAATCATGAATACAGAATATATTATTTCCCTAATAAATGAAAAAAATTCACTGTAAACATCCTTAAAAATGTTTCATATACAAATGGTAGATGGACATGAAGTATAAAATTTTTTTCCAATAACATATTCCATGTGATATAGAACATAATAACTAAAAAATTAATGATCTAAAAATACGGTGTAATCCATTATCACGAAAGGATGACATAAGATGACTGATTCATTATAAATGACGGGTTTTTAGTTAAATCAATCCGTTATAAAAAAAAGATAAAATACATAAACAATAATTTCCATGTAACTTTGTTTAAGAATATAGTTACAAATAGATGTTTTATATTCCTTTCATTCCATTAAAGAAATAATGAACTTTTCTTTTGATATCATTTTAAATATAAAATCACTAAATATTAGAAATTTTTATCTTTTAAAATAATAAAGGAAAAAAATAATCTAAACAAAAATACTAATAATGGTCGTGGTCATAGAAAATTTCTTCATATGGTAAACATTAAAACAATGATTACTTTCATATTTTCTTAGAAAGTAAAAGAATATTTATTTTAATAATATTTAATGAAATTAAAATCTGGTTAAAAATGAATTCAAATATTCATTGTATTTTAATTAATAATTTTTTTAATGTCACTTTAATTAACCATGACTTTGAAGGAAAATATTTTAGATGAAAAACATTAAAATATTGATTTTTTGAAGATAAAGTATATTACTTTTTACTCAATTGATGAACAAAGATTCACCAAGAGAAAAAATGGATAATAAATATAAAATCCGAAGAATAGATATTGGAGAGTAAACCTCTTATATTTTAATAGCTTATTATCATAATATTTTCGAAAAGGGAATCTGGCCATAAACAGTCCTAAAATAAAATGATAATGTAATGTAATTTCATAACGACATTAATAACATTTGAATAAAACAACAATAAAATAATAAAAAAGGACTGAAACTATAAACACAATTAAAATAATAATTAATTATATAAAATTTCATTGTGGAATTATATCAACCATATAAATTAAGTTGGGTACAAAATATAAAAATGTCTCATTTAAGTGGAAATAAAACAAATTACCAATGCAATACATGTAATCTATAAATCAAAGCCTGATAAATACATAACATAAGAAGGATTTCTAAAAAAAATTATTTATATCAAAATAATCATGAAATAAAATAATATTTAGTATATATATAACCAAAAATATACAAATATTTAATATGGAATATGTCTCAAAAAATTAAAAGAGTGATGAGTAACCCTTACCTCATGTCCAACTTGATTTTATACACTCTTAACCTCATGCATACTGAATTTGGACTTATTATAAAAAATTAAAGAAAAAAATTAAATATTATATTACCATATATAATTTAATTATAAATTTTAATCCCATATTTATATTGAAAATTAACCGAATCATCTCATCTATTAACTGTTTTATTCATCAGGAATTTTTTGTTTTGTAGTTTTAGTCCTTACATATTAGTAATTTTTTAATAATATCAAGAATATTAATCATAAAATAATCATAAATTTTATACATTAAATATAATTTTATAAACATTAATAATACGTGGATGTGAAAAATGTAATATTTCTTCGTAAAGGTGGATGTTCATAGGTACACACAAGAGATGTTATCATTTTCCAATAGATGAAAGGGTAATAAGGAATATGATATCTTATACATAAATAACTATAATTAATTCATAAATATAATATATATTCTTTTATTACTTCTTTATACCCATCCATTTTAATAGTTGGAGAAAATTGAGTTGCACCACTATATAGATAAGATGGACCACATGTATTCATGATTGATGTTTTCATTTTCCATATGATGTAAAATTGGTGGAAATCGTAACAACACCATAATACTTAAATATCTCAACAAATTTTATAATATATTAATTATTTTGTCATGGATAAAATAGATTTATAAGAACTAGAATAATAAATAATTTTATATTGAAATATCATAGTGTAACATCCATTCTTAATTTTCAAAAGAAGTGAAATATATACTATTAATATATCTTTCAAATTCATTTTTGTAAGACCTGTAAGACTATTCATTTTTTATACCTAATAAGGACTCCGTATTCAACCTTCTCATCAAAATTTCTCTATCATTTGTCCTTTTTCATGATCAAGAAAGAACATATGAATATTAAGAAACATCTAAAATTTGGATTCTTTGAGGATCAGGTCCGATATGTGGTAATGTTTGAGTTTCACCATTAGTTATATCTATACATAATTTTTCAAGCGATATGGATGAACAAAATCCAATAATACCATGAGGTGTCATTTCTTTCAGACTAGTTATATTCATATAAACTAGATTGATGATCATCCTTTAATCTACAATGTTTTATAATTTCTATATAGATCCATGAATTCATGTATTATTACTTGTTTATAAAGACATTCAGTGAAATTTTTATTGAATTACTCACTCCAATTATCTAATATAAATCTTTTTAGGTATTAGCATGTTTTATTCTCCAAATTTCTTCTAAAAATATCAAATATGTTCAAATCCTTTGATTTGTTTGATAAGATAATAATGCATGTCAACCAAGTGAGTTCGTTAATATGGTTAATGAAATATGTTTCTCTATTTGTTATCCTCATGTTCATTGGATGATATTCTTCAGTGTTAATCATATTAAAGGATTTTAATGTTTTAATTACAACTTCATTGTATGTTTTCCCCCATTCTTTTTCATTTCAGCATACCTTACAAATAGTGGGGTTCTCTTTATTCAATAATGTATAATTTCTCATATATTATTCTGGGATTGATTTACTCATTTTAATTTAGCCATGATTACCACGAACTCTATCCTATATCTAATTTTAATCTTGTTTCCCATGTAATATCCTTTACTTGTATCTGAAAATTTTGAAAAATTTCTTAGCATTTTAATACCCCTTAGACAGCAACCCTTTCATTAAATGTTTTGATTACAAATCCATTTCTCCTAAATATGACCTTATTTCCTCATTATGATAGTTATATTAAACTCAAGATGTTTTTATTTATTCCACCAGTAAAAAAACTATCCGATCAATTGTTTTTAATAATGTCTCTTGTCTCAAAGCCTTTTATCCTAACTAAATTATCATTACCAAATTTCATTGGTACTCTTTAATATTTCTCCAGATTTTAAGATTATTAAAATCAATTTTCATTTGATATAAACTTCCACTCTCCCTGATCTAATGTTTTCAAAATTATGAAATGTTAAATTTAACTTATATAATATCATCATGCTTCATAATGTGGCTTTGATTCTAATTATCTCCATGTTTTTGAAACATATACAGTTGGGTTGGGATAAAAGCAACATAGATATATATGTTGGTTCTATAATTATCAAAACATCCCTAAAATATTTATATAGATACAAATATATTTTAAATATAATTTTCTACTCGTGATATTGAGCAATTCATTGAGTTCTCACAAATTTTCATCCACCCTTGATATTGAGCACTTTATTTAGTTATATGCCTTACTTTGAAATGCACTATGATGAAAGAAGTTCCCTTGAAACATTCATTAATAATAGAAATTATACGAATGAAAATATTTCTATCTCTATTTTTTTTCAAAACTCGAATATTCAATCCCCATAATTATCTTTTGTGTAATTCCATCATAAAATAGTTTACATTCATAATTCATTTTCTAAGATATTTTATTACAACATTTTATCATATTAGTAATCTTATTTATATGTCTTAAAAATTAAATATTTCAACATGTCATGAGATAATTCCGTGTTAATGATCCTCCTTTATAAAAATATTTTTTAGACATTACATTTCCATGAATTAATTCATGTTCAAAATGTCTAATTTTTATTGATTTTTATAAAATTTACCTTCTTATTTAACATTATTTTTTTCAAATTAATTTATTTTTCACTTCCTCCTCCCCATTTTTTAAATATTTTCATATTTTATCCACATAAATATAAATGAGGATAACGGTATAATTCATAGATTTAAGGAAATCTCATTAATTTAATATTAAGCCTAGTCATATCAATTTCATTGATAATCTTATCTCATTGAATATGTAGTTGTTTTTATTTTTTTGGGAATCCTTTTACTTGATTGTTTTCTTCTATGAAAATTCATATTAATTTCAAACACAATTTTATCTTTTTTATCAAGGTATATTCTTTATGGTTTTTCCATTATTATATAAATAAGTCACTACCATAATAAAACATTCATTCTAAATGGTTTAAATCTCATTCATATTTTTACATAACCACTCTAAGAGACATATCTCTAGATTATTTCTTTTAATCTCTACATTGTCCACTGTAATTCACAAATTATACCACATTAAAAAAGATCTTTCTCGAGGACATTGGTAAAAATTTATTATTTTTACAAGAATCTATAATAATATCCCCCTTTGGTTCTCTTCCTTATGGTATTTTAATTAACTTTATTTACTCTAATTTTCATGATAAAGTTGATTTTTGTCAAACCTCTCTATAATTAAACCAATTGAAAATAATTTCAGCACTACATTTATACTTCACCGACTTTGTAAATTTTTTAAGATGAGTGAGAAAACATCAGTAAAATATTACTCATTGTATTTTTCATTTTAGTAATCATTTTGATCTTAAATATTTATTACATTGAATTATTTAATGAAAATTCCTTTTAATTTATTAAATTTTTTATTAAAATAATGTACTCTAATCATTTCATAACTAATGAGCATGTTATAAACCTCATCGATGGTAAAGTCATCAAGATAATTATATATTTGTACTATGAAAATATCCTAATATTTATATAGAAGTATTATCATCACCTATTTTATAATATTAGGGTATTTATAAATTTCTAAAAATTCCTAAATACTTCTCACAATTAGATAGACCTTGGGGTAGAATTCAACAATAGTTTCATCCATCAAAATTCAAACATATTAATATATTGTCGACAAATATGCGTATTTTGTAATTTAACATTTTTATTTCCTTCAAAAGTGTTATAAATCACATTATAAATATAATTAATAGAACCATAACCCATGGTAGTTTTTATTAAATTTTCTAGAAAAAAAATGTTACCAAATCATTTTTATCCATCTCATCTTTTTTTATATTTATTCTATCATTTTAATAAACAGATAATTTTTTATATGGATGATTAAAAAAATATGAAGTGGAATTAAGAATATATATCACTAGAGAAAGAATATATGGAACCAATATCTATTTAAAATTTTGAAATCATTTTCAATCAATAATTGATATTCCTATAAGTTTTATATATTTATTTTGATTTATATCTGAATCATGAGAAAAAATATAGTAGAACTCTTCTGTGATATAAATAGTTATATAACATAAAGAGTAATAGACACTAAGAGGGGGTTGAACCAGTGTGTATATGGATTTTAAAACCCTTAAATATCATTATTTTTCATAAAATATATCTTTATTATACTCACCAATGGAGAAATAAGAAATACACGACAAGTTTATTTATGAGGTTTACCTCCTTTCAAATAAATACATCCTCGTTGAAACATTGCCACAGTCCCACATGTGTGGTCCTTTATTATTATTAAAATAATCTCAACAATGGTAATCAAGATGATCTTATATAATTATTGGGGCCAACCAATTACAGTCTCGCATCAATTAAACCATAAAACTCTTAAATAATGATCATTAATAAGAGTACAATCCTATAAACGGACTCTAGATGATGATATTCTTCTTCTTATTTAGTTCA
Source organism: Viscum album (assembly GCA_963277665.1). Classification (NCBI taxonomy): domain Eukaryota; kingdom Viridiplantae; phylum Streptophyta; class Magnoliopsida; order Santalales; family Viscaceae; genus Viscum; species Viscum album. The sequence goes on along the minus strand of OY728157.1, from coordinate 1,065,876,012 downwards.
TTATAGTCACATATGGTTTCATAGACATTTCATTTTATTAAAATTTGATTTCATATCATATCAGGATACTTCAATTGAATATTTTGAATATTTTATTACTTCAATCCTTCTAATTTTTTCTCCCTAAATAATTCATGAATACTATTTACATATTTAGTTATGGAATCCTCAAATGATTTTAACTAGTCTTTATTCATTCACACTAATAATATTCTGTCTTTTATTTTTCATTATACTTTTTGAAAAATCATAAAAATACTCAGTTCAATTTCCTTAATTTTTATATTGGAAATATATTGAGATTTATATTTATTCAAATATTCCTAAAAAAACTTAAATTATTTCATTTTATTGATATTTTAATATTAGCATAGTGATGTGGAACCTCCGTTATCTGATGTGGACCATTATTAGTAATACAAAATTCTACCATAGATGATTCAATCATCATCATGGATTGTATCAGGATCCATTCTAGGTCATGATGTTAGATTATTAATAAATAGTGAAACCGAATCATATAATATATTTATCATTTTTAAAAAATATATGTGTTTTGAAAATACGGTAATTAAAGAACATGATCTATCTTAATGTATCATGTGTAACTAAATTATATAACAAGAAACTCAAAAAAATGAATGCATAAGTCAATTTAAGAAATCAGCCTCAAAAATAATTCCACATAAAAGAAAATCATTTTTCATATTTAATTCAAGCCATGAGGAAAAAATATCTTACGTGTATTATATATATTATTATCACAAGATAAATTCATTTTCAAAATCTATACAATTCAAAATCCTACTCATGTAGCTCGATTATATTATGTAGAACCCTATAGTTTATTACCCTTTCCCAATATTCGAATCCTTTAAAAAAAATCCATATTTTCTTAAAATTAATCTATTCCAAGTTAATATTTATTATAAGACTTATTTATCACATAAAACCACCATCCAATATTTAGGTAATCTTCCATCTTCTATAATATATTGTGGAAAAAACTCAATATCTACAAGTAAATATATTTTATATGAAGAGAAGATCATAAATAATCACACATAACAAGTACTAAAAATAAATACAACATTATCCTAAAGATGTTTATATAAGAAAAAGTTTCCCTAAAAAATAAACTCGATCCAAAGAAACAATAGACCCCGATAGTTTTTTTTTGAGAATTACATTGCTAATGTCTCAGTGGAAAATTTCGACGACTAATGGGTTACAGAATGAGATGTAATCATCAATATTATTGAATATAAATCCCTAAACGATTCACTCATGAAACCTCCAAAATATTTCTTTCATGGATAAAAAATATTAACTTATTTATTTAGTTTACTAAATAGAGAAGATCCCAATCATGCCTAAGAGAATAACTATCATACGATATAAAATTAATTGAATATGAAATTAAAATTTTATATATAAAAAATAAATAATGATAAATTTAATACTATTTAATTCAACATAACCCCAAAAAATTATACCCCATTTATCTAGGATACATAAAATATTTGGTTATTTAAGAGATTTTTGGGCATTTCCAAAAATACATAAAATTATAATTCTCTAGAGAACTTTTTTTAAAAGGGGTTAAAGAAATTGGTCACCCAATTCATGTCCCACAGAAATTTATTAAAAAACACAAGTAGTATTACAAACATGAGATGAAAAGAGATTGTACCTTTAGAGAATTATGAGAATACAATTCCAGAAAACCATGATGCTCACGAAAAAAATGATCGAGAAGACATGTCATCATTCAGTCCTTGAAGTTCATAAGTAGTTTCATTGAGGGGTCAAAGAATTTAGTAGTTATCTTTTGATATAGAAGGAATATTAATAGAATGATCCTCAAAACCCCCCACCATCTAATTCATATATCATAAAGCATATGAAAATATCATTAAAAAATCCCAATGAACTGCATTTACAGAAGAAATAATTGTTTGATGCTTCATATCTACACCAAGAAAAAAGGTCGTGATAGACCTACTTCTAGGGGATAATTACAAGTTTCTACTTTTCTCACTGATGAAGACCATAATAGACTCATCCAGGGATAATCCAATCAATAGTGTCATCCCCAACAACAGGTCTACTTCTGGGAGAAAACAGTCTTTGTAAACTGAGCAGGGGGCTTCACAGACAATAAAATCCAAAACAAACAAAGGGTGGGGTGGGTACAATAGAACCTCTAGAGACCCAATATATTCATAAAAGTTTATTATCAATTGATATGTTTAAATTTAAATCTTATATTCTTTTAAAATTCATCAACAACCTTGATGAGCATTCTCTTTCTGACATCAGGATAGGAATCCATAGTCATCTCCCCATTTTTATACTGCCTAAATGTAAATCTATAATTCTTTTCCATCCATCAGTAGAGGAAATTTGGATCATTCAAATTTTCCATAATTGAATTGGCATCCCTATCTGTAGGATTATTTTCATCATCCTCATTGGATGACCCTTCCAATTCTGAATAATTATAGGAATTCATTGAATCAGCTGAGTGGGAAGACAAATTCACACTAATTGCTGGTTGTTGGGGAATTGTGTTTTGTTCCCCTAATAATTTATCTATGGAACAAATAAAAATTGTTCTTTATATATTTTTATTATCCCTGCATTTCTATTTTTTCCTAGAACTTGTAGTAATGAAGCCGTTAGACTAAATTATTTTTTTTCTTCCCTTTTCTAGAACTTAATTTAGGGAAGTATTCATCCAATCGGAATTATTTTTCAAGGTCAAATTGCAAGGTTTTTTCTTGGTTATATTTTATTTTCTATCAGTCTTTCCAACAACTTTCTTCCCTCCATAGTGGATTCTTACATGTTTTATAGATATTTTTTCTTTTTCAGAGGTCTTTATTATGTGCAGGGACTCGGGATAGAAGATTTTGAGGGAGATACACATACTTTGGAGGGAGTTCCAGCACTTTTTCTTTTACTTTTTATCGTTAATTAGTGTGATAAGTATTTAAATTCTGTATAACCATGATTCAATTCTCCTATGAATACATTTAGACTATTATAATTAAGTGAAACACTTTTTATTTCGACCCCAATTGGGTTGAGATTTCATGTGGGAATCTTGTATTGTGCCAGTTGGACAAGAAAATAATCATATTTATTTCACAAGTACATAATATTTTAGTATTATTTGTTACAATTTCTTTTCTATGTTTGATACCCAATCCGAGACCAATTGATTGTTCTGTCAAGGGGTGGTTCTTTGAGAATCATTTTTAGAATAAATAGGAAATTTGAGATCTGGAAAACCCCCAACCAATGGGTTCTATTAAACAGTGTGTATTTTCAGGAATGATGAACTGACCATGATATTTAGTGAACTTTAAATGATCTCTTTATATCATAATTCAAAAAAATAACCTTTATTTATCAATTATTAATCTCTTTAAATAATGTCAATTTCATAAAAAGTTTTCAAAACAACCCCCCAATTTTGTACCTTCCTATTAAAAATTCTAACGATAAACCACAAAATCAACGTGATATATGACCTATGGTATTCCATCACTATAAATAAACCATAAATCATAATCAATTTGACATGTCATAAAAAATTGGTAATATTTTGGAACTATTTTTGAGGAGTACTACGGTTCATAGTTTGTGTTTTTTATAAGATATTTGTAATTTTTTTGAATAATTATTTCTTTTCTCTTATACCATTACCTATATTTTTTTGTTTGGATATAATTATTTTGTAGGAACGGTGGATGAAGGATTCCTCTTTATGAGACTTACCACCTATTGAACCTGAACTGGTGAGGATCCTACATCAGCAACACTGAGACACAGAAGAGAACCCCCTATAAGAGGACACAAAAAACATTGACACTCTTCTTGAGCCTTATACTTCTTCTTCTGTAACCAACATAAAAAATAATATAAAATTTTATAACATTGATGAAAATAATATGACACTAAACGAACAAACCTCACCTAATGCTGATATCCAACCCACCTATATTAAAATACATGGTGAGGCTCCATATTTTGAACTAAAATCTAGCCTAATTAACTTATTTCCATGATTTCATGGACTCGCAGGACAAGATGCACAAAGGAACATAAATGAATTTCATAATATGTCTTCTACATTAAAACCTACAAATGTGGATAATGAACAAGTAAATATTAAATTATTTCTTTATAAAATACATCAAAAGATTGATTATATTATGTTAATTCACCAATAAGTGTCTAGGAGAACATGATTTTCCTTTTTCTTGAAAAATATTTCCCTACCTCTTGAACTGCAACAACAAGGAAATAAATATGTTGAATCAGAAAATATCAAGGGTAAACACGTACTTAATATTAGGAAACAATTAAAAAATTATTTTAATGTTTTCCCCACCACCAAATAAGTGACCAATTTTTAATACACTCTTTTTATGAAGGTTTAATTGCAATTGATAGTAAAATGGTTGTTGTTTATGCATGTGGTGAACTAGATAATTAAATCCCAATAATTTCGTGGAACCTAATTGATAACTTGGTTGAAAACACTAAACAATTCGATTCATGGTCTATTGTACCCATTCAAGGTGTTGGTGAGGTTAAAAGTACTAAATTTGAGAACAAGGTGGAGACAAAGTTTAAATTTTTAAGTACCCTTCTTCAATAACTCACTCTTTCTTGAGAAAAATTCTGATCTCCCCCACCCATCCATTTTTTATATGCCCTTATAATACCTACTACTCTGACCAATATCCTCAATTGAGAGAAACTTTAGAGATTTGTTAGGAAATATTTTCAGTATACCGCTATAACCAACCCTTTGGGAAAGAACCTTACTATCCATCAAAACCAAGGTGGAATGAATACCAATACTATATGAAAGGGGTTATTCAAACCAACCTTAAAAACAATGGAACCAATCGTGTCATATTAGTCATCCACCACCACCACCCAGAAATATCCAACCACCCCAAAGGACTTTCTAACCACCCACTAAAAAAAGATCCCAGCATAGAATATATGATGAACAAAATGGCTACCACCAATCTCAAATTCCAACAAACCACTCAGGTAACCATAAAAGACCCAAACCCCTATTTGTCCAACTAACTAACTGAGTGGGTGAAATTCAGGTTCATGGGTCGGGTAAAAAACCCTCCCAATAAATAGTTAACTATATGGATAAGGAAAATATTAGTACGATCACCATTATGAGTGGGGAAAAAAATAAAACCCAAATGAACCCACCATTAGATTCATCCCTCCAAAGGAACCCACCATCCAAACAGTTAAAAATAGTCCAAGAGAAGAATATCATTATCTTGATAGAACCCTTCCAAAGGAAAGAGTGTGCCTATTGATGAGTCAAATATCCCAAACATATCTCTCCCATTTCCACAAAGTTTCACCCATATAAAAAAAATACTAGAAACTAAACATGATAATGAAATCATAGAAGCTTCCAATAGAGTGCAGGTCATTATTCCCATGATTGATATCATAAAGAATATTCCACGATATGCCATGTTTCTAAAGGAGGTGTGTACACACCGAAGGAGAATTTGTAGTGATGAAAAGGTTATATTGGGGAGGAAAATTTCATCATTGATAAATACATCACTTCCCACCTAGTGGAACAATCCTGGGAGATTCCCGATTCAATGCACCATATGGGAGTATTTATTTTCCAATGTTGTTCTTGAATTAGATGCTTATATAAAAATGATTCCCCACTCCATTTGAAATAAATTGCAGGGTGGGAAATTTGAGCCCACTGTTATAGTTATTCAGCTATAAAATTAGAGTACAATATACCCTTCAAGTGTGATAGAGGATATTCTTGTGAGGGAAAAAAATTAATTTTCCATTTTAATTTTTATGTGCTAAAAATGGGAGACGATAATTTGAATAGACATGCCCAAATTATATTAGAGAGAACCTTTTTTAGAACTACCAAAATCATACTTAATGTCTATAATAGTACATTATCTATAGTGTTTGGTGGTGACATAGTCTATTTCAACATCCTTGAGGCCCTGAAGCACCCCTTTGAAGAATATTCCACTCTCTTTGTTAACTCTATAGATGTACTCCCATACCATAAAAACACTTGTTCTCATTCCCATGATCCCCTATCCATGATTTCATCCTTGATTAATATACTAGTTAATGACACATGGATTCATTTATATAGTGGTCTAGAAAATATTCCTGCATGTTTATAAATTGATTATTTCTAGAAAACCGAGGATCCAATGATCATCAATGAAAATGTTATGCTTGTAAAATCTCATTATTTTTCTGAGGACAATACCATTAAGTAGTTATATGAGATTAGTGACCTATCACATTCACACACACATGCATCAATCCAAAATCCCCGTAATTTGAACAAAATAAATAGCCTCAAGATTAAAAATAATTATATCATGAGAGTGGAAACAATATTCCCATCATCACTACTGGTGCACTCCCTCCGGAGCATGAATTTTGTTTTCTTCAACATTTGAAGGAGTATAAAAATCATTTGGATGGAAAGTTTCATAAATTATTGCTATTATCCAATCAGTTGGTACAAATATTTTTTTGTTAAATAATGAGGCTAAACTATTGAGGCAGACACAACCTCAACTGAACCCAAACCTCTTTGATGTTGTTAAAAATGAAGTAACAAAATTATTGGCTACTTAAATAGTTTACCCCATCTATGATAACCAATGGGTCACTAATGTTTATGTACTTCCTAAAAAACAGTCTTATGGTAATAAATAATTAAAATAATGAATTGGTTCCAACTCGTGTATAGAATAATTGGTGTTTCCATATAGACTACCACTCAATAATTCAACACACCAGGATGGAACATTTCCCATTTCTATTCATTGACCTAATTCTAGAAAGGATAGCAAAGAAGTACAATTACTTTTTTCTTGATGGGTATTCTGGATACATTCAGATCCATATTTCCCCCAAGGAGTAGTAAAAGAAAACCAGCACTTGCCCCTTTGGAACATTTTCTTAGAGAAGGATTCCAATTGGTCTGTGAAATGCTTCGGGTACTTTCCATCGATCTTTGGTTATTAATTATTCCTATTAACTTTATATTTCCATGGATGTTTTCATGGATGATTTCATTGTGTATGGATCCTCTTTTGATGAATGTGTTAGTGGACTTTTTTTAGTCCTACGTTGATGTATTGAAAATAATCTTGTATTAAATTATGAAAAATGTTATTTAATTTGGTAAAAACTTATAGTTTGGGGGAATTTCATTTCAAGGTATAGTATCAAAGTAGTTAAATCAGAAGTAGATATCATTTAATCCTTACCATTCCATATAAATTTAGAACAAGTGTGGTCTTTCCTAGGTCATGCTAGATTTTTTTGTCATTCCAATCGTGACTTTAGAAAAATTGCACTCCAACTCTCTTGATTACTCGAAAAACAAAAAGATTTCGTTTTCATTAAAAATGTGAATAGGCATTTAATAAGTTAAAATGGTGTCTCACGTTACCCTTGGAAATCCAACCACCCTGGTGTCATTTACCATTTGATCTCATATTTGATGCCTGTAACTATGTATTTTGGGAAATCTTGTCACAAAGGGTTGATTGATCTCCACATGTCAACCCTTATACCACACATAACTTGGACCAGGCCAAATAAAACTTCAACAAAACTAAAAAACAATTCCTTGACATTGTGTTTTCCTTGGTCAAATTCAGGTCATACATTTATGGTTCCAAATTCATTATATTCTCAGACCATATTTCCCTCTGATATATCCTTATGAAAACATAATCCAAACCATGTATCATTCGCAAGATTCTACTCCTTCCGAAATTAAATATATAAATTAAAGGTAAAAAAGGTGTATAGAATTTTGTGGATAACCATATTAGTAGGATTCCCCCATCCTCAATCATTGACTCATCCCCTTGTATTCCTATAAATGATATGCTTCCCAGTGATAAATTTCAATAACTGAAATATGATATTCCTTAGTATGATAAAATTGTAAATTATTTGGTATAATCTTGAATTCCTATTTATTTCAACAAAAACCAAGACCATCATTTAAAAAATGAGTCTCTTTCGTAGGTTAGGGTTGACCCCAAACCCTGGAGGATATGTAGTGATCATGTTCTTAGGTGCTTTATTCATGATAGTAATTTTCATTATGTCCTTAAATTCAACCACAATCATGCTTGTGGGGGGCACATTGTTCCCAAATGGATGGCTCGTAATTTCATTCATTCTGGTCTCTCTTGGCCAACACTTTTTTAGGATGTCCATGATTTTTAAAAATATTTCCATCACTATCCACAAATTGGTAATGTCCTTATAAGAAATGAAATTCCAAAACAACCATTTCTCTTTCTGGTCATTTTGTAGATTTAGGTAATTGAATTTATGTGTCCATTTCCATAATACGTAAGAAACTTATACATTCTTATAGTAGTTGATTACGAGTAAAAACGAGTAGATGCACATGCCACAAGAACAGATGATTCCAGAATAGTTTTAGAATTTCTTCAAACTGAATTTTTTTGTAGGTTTTTCTTAACTAGGTTCATCAGAACTGACAAGGGTTCTCATTTATACAACCAAACAATGAAATCACTTTTTTGGATCGGTATAGGGTCAGTCATCATGTTTATACTACATATCACCCACATACTAATGGTTAGGCTGAGGTGTCAAATATAGAGGTAAAACAAATTCTTGAAAAAATGGTTCAACCCAATATTAAAGATTAGAGTCTTAAACTTGATGATTAATTATGTGATTAACGTTATTATTTTAAAACCCAAATTGTAATGTCACCTTATAGGATTGTTCTTGGATGTATTTTTCACTGCCTAGTTGAGATTGAGCACCAGGGATACTAGGCCATCAATCAATGTATTTCTAATATTTCCAGTACAGGTTCTCAAAGGATGTTACAAATTCATGAGATTGATGAAATTAGTAGAGATTCATATGAGAACTCTAGGATTTATATAGATCAAACCAAGAGTTCCCATGACCACCTTATTCTACATTTTGAGTTTAAAATTTCGGACAAAATCCTCACCTTAAATAAATGTTTGAAATCGCATCCCGTTCAACTCTGTTTCACCTGGTTTGGACCATACACTATTACTAACGTCTCACTATTTGGTGTTGTACTAGTTTAATATGAATAAAACAGGAAAACCTTCACTTTAAATTGGTAGAGGTTGTAGAACATTCATGAAGCCATTCTATATTCCCTGATGTCTGAACACCATGTACATGAAGTGACCTATGTATGACACCCACCTGGTTTTATCATTCCTTCCCACATTCTATTTTATTACAGTGAGGAAAATTCATGTTCTAGGTGTGGGGTGATGTGTACATTCCATGGATAGATAGTAATTTTCATCAATTTTTTTCTTTTTTCTCTTATTTAATATTATTATCACATTCCCTCCTATTTTATCCCTCACTTTTGTGCTATAATGTTAATTTTGTCATGGAAAAATATCCCCTCTTTAAAACAATTCCAAATCATTTTACATTAATGATTTGATTGTGTAGAAAAGCCCATTGGGTTGGGAAAAATGTTCTTCAATTTAATTTTTATATGGAATATTTTTCTAGTATTTATATTTTCAAATAGTTATTATGTGGTTTATAGATTATTAAAACCCATTTTAGATTAGAACTAACCAAAATTTTAATCCCTTACCTGAGATACATTCTAAGACCTTTACTGAATATTATTCATTTTAGTTACTTTCTTGAGAGTCTCGGGTCATGTAGAGAAACTAGAACATGCACTGATTCTATTTGAATCCATATGATTCAAGTGTGCAACATTCATTATATAGGTCATCATTTATTGAAAATCCATTTGTATAATTAACCTCCATTTCGTGCCACCTTGACATTTTACCCTTCTTAATCCTTAAATACCATGAAATGTATGTTTGGTTGCCGCATTAAAGGCTTAATTATCCCTAAATTACCATATACTTTTTACATTCCTGTTTTAATTTCATCATGTGTGGGGGAGAGAGGGTGATTCCTTTCAAATTATCATGAACGAAAAATTTTTATGGGTTGATAGAAAGGGTCCCTACATTATCTTTAGACATTAGGTTCACAAAATATATTGTTCCATTGTTATAAAAAAAATCCCCTCCTTATCTCCAATGAAAATTGTAAAAAATGAAAATAGTTTTTTAAATTAAGAAATCATAATAAATATAAAAAAAATTAATAAGAAAAGAGTACGTATATTTATTATTATAAACTAATCATATGTAACAGACACAAATGGAAAATGGTGATAGTTAGTTGGAAGTGATACACATTGTTAGGGGATGAGTGTGTACATTAATTGAGAACACTTTCTGAATTTTGAAATTTTTTTCTTTTGAGGTTGAAAACTCTTCAACCTCATCATTTTTATATATTAATTCCCTCCAACCCCTGAACCATAGATAAAACTGTTGGAAGTCCTCTTGAGTAGAACCAAATTTTGTGCCCATAGGGAACACTGAATCTAGGAAATAATATTGTAAGATAACATGAACACTATGAATAAATAATAACACCACATTCATATGATCCTCAAGTGAAGAAGGAAAATTTATATATGGGGTAGGTTGAGACATGTTTCATGGGTGAACAAATGATGTTTAAGAAATTCAAAAGTGAGAGTAGAAAAAAGTTAAAAAAAATTGATTTCATAAATGAGATATGATAAATTTCATTTCAGAAGAATCAAAATAATTTTCTAAACATTTATTTTGGAATTATATTTTTTCAGGATACAAGACATTTCCCATGATTATAAATGTTTAGGTGTGGGGGTGTGATCGCATAGTAATTCTCTGTTTCATTTTCACCCAAACTCTACTATGCTAAAAAAATTGTATTAAAAATTATTGAGATATTATAAAATTTAACTTTTTGTTTGATTAATTTACTTTGATTTTATCATTGTTAAAATTGGAAAAGTTACTCATTTTGATTAATTCATTGTAGGATGAGGTGATTTGTAGGCCCCAGAGATGATCCAGAAGGAAATGGGACAAAGTGCATGGCATAACATTCACATCATTCCATTGTTTTAAAAATTACCAATACTAAATGTCTCAAAATGATATGAAATTTTGTGCACTGATCGAAAACATCTTGGTCTACAACTCATCTCATGGAACCGAAGCACAATTCATCCATTTATTGGTCCATATGAACCATTCTTCCTAGGGGGTAAAATCTACCCGAATTCAACAGCATTGTTTGTTATTTTGACAATATCTCCTAATTAATATATATAATGGCCCACACATTTTCCATGGATATATCCAAGAAGGCTTCCAATGACTCTTCACTTTTTTCCAAGTCATGACATGTATTTATAATATTCCAAAACTGAGACACAATTGGTTTCTCAAAATATTGGTTCTAAATCCCTTGTCCCATTCTGGATATAAAAGGGAACCATGGGATCCTCATTTGAAATTTAGACCATAAGTAAAAAATATTCCAATTTGGAGAACCCAAGGAGTCCTCTTCTCATATGAGAAGCTCTTTATGGCCCTATCATTATAGGTGGATCAAGGATGATGGAGAAGTTCCACCCGATCCTCCTCCTCCACTCAATGGTGAGATAAATAGAGGACGATCATTTCGAGGGAGATAAACCTACTAGGGAGAGAGTTCTAGAAAATGTTCTTCTACTTGTTTTAAATAATTTTTGGGATAAATATTACACTTATGTTTAACCTTTATTCTCTTCTCCTCTGAATATATTTATTTTATTATAATTATGTGAAATAATTTTTATCTCAACACTGATTGGGTTGAGATTTCAAGTGTGAAACCTGTATTTTTCAAATTGGACAAGAAAAGAATCCTATCTATCTCCCACATACATTATATTTTAGAATGATTTGGTAGCCTTTATTTTCAATGTTTGATACCCAATCATTGACAACATTATTTTTGTGTTAAGGGGTGGTTCTTTGAGCATCATTTTAAGAGGTAAGAGGAATATTGAGATCATCACAACCCTCAAGCAAAGGGTTCCACTAAACCATGTGTATTTTACAGAATGATGAACTCAACGGGATGTATAGTGAACTATAAATGATCTCCTTGTCTCATTATTCAAAAAACACCACCATTATTTATCCACAATTAAACTATTTATATCAATTAATTTTCTTAAAACTATTTTCAAAACACCCCCCACATTTTGTTCATTTCTATTACAAATTCACATAATAAACCACAAATTCTCCTTGATTAATGACCTAGGGTCTGCCCTATACTTTAATTCAACCTTAAAATAAAAATAAATCTGTCTTGCCATGACAATAAGGTAAAATTTAGGCACCGTTTATAGGGAGCACTTTGGTTTTTAGTGTCTGTTTTTTAGAAGATATTTGTAGATTTTGTGAATATTTTTTTATCTTATACCTTTACCTATATTTTTTGTGTTCTGAGTTATCTCTTTTATAGTATCAATGTATGATTCATTCCACTTCATAATAGTTACCACCTTTATAATCTAATCTAGAGAGTATTCTATGTCAGCGACACAGATACACCAAAGGGAACCCTTTGACAGAGGACACAAAAAACATCGAAAGTATTCTTGATCCTTCTACTTATTTTTTTTGGAACAAACATCAAAACTGAAATAAGCTTGCATAACATGGATGAACATAATAGAATATTAAAATAAATAACCTCAAATGATGTTTATATCTGACCAACCTATATTCAAATACAATGTCAGGCACCGAATGTTGAACTAAAATCCAGTCTCATTCACCTATTTCCAAAATTCCATGGACTCATAGGAGAAGATCCACTTAATCACATAAAAAATTTATATTGGGTGTTCTATGATAAAACCTGCAAATTTCGATGAAGAACAAGTAAAGCATAGAGAATTCTTCTTTTCTTTAAAAGATATAGAAAAATATTGGTTATATTTTGTTAATTCCCTAATAAGAGGTTGAGCAAACATGAAACCCCTTTTTCATGCAAAATATTTCTCAGCCTCTCCAATAGCAATATTAAAGAAGTAAATATGTGGTATAATAAAATTTCAAGGGAAAACACTTCATGAAAAAAATGGTGAATATTTAAAATATTTTTTTCAAGTTGTACCCACGAAAAAATAAGTGATCATTATTAATACAATATTTTTATGAAGGTTTAATTTCTATTGATCATAACATGATTAATGTTGCAGCGGTTGGTTCACTAGTGTATAAAAACCCAATCGTTGGAAGGACCCTAATTGAGAACATGGTAAAAAACACTCAATAACTTGTTTCATAGTACATTGTACACATTTGAGGTGTCCATGAGGTGGAATGTACAAAATTTTAGAAGAATTTGGAAACAATGTATGAAGAGGTAAGTTACCTTCTTCTACAACTCTCTCCTTATCAATGAAAATTCCAATCTCATCCTCCCATACATTGTGGTATATGATATTATAATACCCACTAAAATGACCAATGTGCTCATTTGAGAGAAACTTATGAGTGATGTGAGAAAATATTTCCATGCAACCCATATAACCAACCCTTAAAGAAAGAACCTTACTATCAATAAAATCCAAGGTGAAAGGAAAACCAAGAATATAGGCAAGGGGTATTCAAAAAAACAACAATAATAATGGAACAATAGGGTCTGAGTAGTCATCTACCACCACCACCCATAAATATTCAATAACCACAAAGGACATTACAAAACCCCCTAGAATACCCAAGCCTATCCTATAAGATATGATGAAACAAATGGCTTCCGACAATCCCCAATAACAAAAATCCACGTGCACATCCATAAAATACCTCAAAACTAATTAGGCCAACTATATAACTTAGTGGGTAAAATTAAAATTCATGATTTGGTAGACTACCCTCTCAACTAGTAGTTAATCATATGGTTAAATAAAATATTTTTGTGGTCACCCTTAGGAGTTGGAAAAAACATAAAACCCAATAGAACCATTGATTAGATTCATCCCCTTCTGAGGAAACCACCATACCAACTGCTACAAATTGTCATATAGAAGAATTTCTTGGTTATGAGAGAAGCACATCAAAATGAAATATTGTGTTTTTATGAGTCACATATCCCATACATCCCTTTTCCATTTTCCCATACGTCCACCAAACCAAGAAACCAAAATGAATCTGAACATTATAAGGCAATCTTGTAAACTATGATGAAAATATAGGCCGACATCCTCTCTATTGATGCCAGGAAAAAAATTCCATGATACACTGAGTTTCTAATGGAGATGCTTACACACCAAAGGAAACTACATGGAGAAGAAAAGTTCTTCTTGGGAGGAACATATCTGCATTGATAGGTCTATCACATCCTACCAAGTTCAAGGATCATGATACATTCTTGATTCCATGAACCATAGAGGGGTATTAATTTTCCAATGTAATTCTTGATTAAGGTGCTTATATAAATGTGATGCCTCACTCCATTTCTTCTAAATTTATGGTCTATGAACTCAAGGCCACTTGAAGTTTTATTTATCTTGAAAATCATAGTACAACAGACCCTTTAGGTGTGTAGGTGGATGTTCTAATGAGGGTGAGAATTTTAATTTTTCATACTGATTTTTTTGTACTAAAAATTGGTAATGATAGGATGAATGGACATGCCCTAAATATAATGGGGAGAACCTATTTGAAAACTTCCAAAACCAAAATTAATGTCTATAGTGGTATATTATCTAAATATTTTGGTGGTTAAAAAGTCCAATTCAACATCCTTGATTCCATGAATAACCCCTCATAAGAACCTTCCACTCTCTCTATTAACTCAATAGATGTACTCCCATCCCCAAAAAAACACTAATTTTTAATTCCCTAATCCCCTTTCTCTATTTTCATCTATGATTGAAATTCATGTTAAAGAATCATGCAGTGATTTTTGTAGTGGTTATGAAAAAATTCATTCGTGTTTATTAGTTGATAATTTCATGATCACTGAGGATCCAAAAACCATCAATGGTACTACTAAGTATGTAAAATCTCATTTCTCATTTGAGGATGATACAATCGAGAAGTTAAATTATATTAGTAACCTCACAAAAACTCCCATAAATCCCAAATCCTCTTCAATTGGAACTAAAACAAATGCCTCTTATTTTAAAATATAAATATCTTGATAATGGAAACAAGATGTTGGTCATCATTACTAGTTCACTACCTCATGTGCAAGAATTGGGATTTCTTGTACTTTTCAAGGAGTATAAAAAATCATTGGTATGGACACTTGCATACATTTTTGGTATTAGGCCATCAGTTTTTAAGAATCATATTTTGTTAAATGATGAGACTAAAATAGTGAGGCAGGTATAACCTCAACTGAACCCAAACCTCGTATATGTAGTTAAAAATGATGTGACAAAATTAATGGTTGCTGGAATCATTTTCATAATCTCTGACATCCAATGGGTCAGTCCTGTTAATGGATTTCCTAAACAAACCAGTCTAACTGTAATTAAAATTGATAATAATGAATGTGTTCCAACACATGTACATAATAGTTGGTGTGTCTTCATAGACAATCATAGACTAAATCAATATTCTAGGAATGACAATTTTTCATAGCCATTCATTGACCAAATGCTAGAGAGGCTTATAGGGAAGTCCCATTACTGTTTTCTTTATGGGTATTCTTGATACTTTCATATCCATGTTTCCCTTGAGGATGAAAAAAAAGGAACATTTACTTTCCCCATTGGGACATTTTCCTATTGAAGGTTGTCATTTGGTCTGTGCAATGCTCTGGGTACTTTCTAGTGATGTGCGGTTAGTATTTTTTAGATTACCTAAATAATTTCAGGGAAACATTCATGGATGATTTCACTTTTTATGGATCATCTTTTAAAGAATGTTTGAGTAATCTTGGTTTATTCCTAAATCAATGAATTTAAATGAATCATGAATTAAATGATAAGAAATGAAATTTTGTGGGGCAACATTGTATAGTTTTGGGGATTGTCATTTCTAGGGTTGGTATCCAAGTAGACAAATCAAAATTGGATGTCATTTATTCCTTTCCTTTCCCTAAAAATGTATGGTATGTGTGGTCTTTCAAATTTCATTCTTGATTTCACCAATGTTTCACTCATGGATTTAGTAAAATTTTACTCTCCCTCTCCAGATTACTCCATAAAAATAATGAATTTTCTTTTGATAAAGAATGTGAAGAATATTATTATATGTTTAAATTGAGTCTCACATCACCCTCAATGATATATCCACCTCGGTGGGACTTACCATTTGATATAATGTGTGATGCCTCTACTTATGGTGTTTTAGTAGTCTTATCACAAAGTGTCAATGGACCTCCACATGTCATTTCATATGCCTCATGTACTTTGGACCCTACCCAAGATAACTACACCAAAACTAAAAATGTATTCCTTTACATTTGTATTCCATGGATAGATTCAGGTCATACCATTTGTGGTCCAAATTCATTATGTTCATAGACCATGAATCCCTCTGATATCACAATAAGAAACCTTAATACAAGCCATTTATTATTCACTGGATGATCCTCCTTTAAAATTCAATCTAGATATTAGAGATAAAAAAGGTGAAGAGAATGTGGTGGCTGACTATATCATTAGGATTCCCCTATCATAGGACATTGACTCATCCACCTGTACTGCTATAAACGATATGATTCACGATGATCAATTGTATCAAATGCAAGATGATATTCCTTGGCATGCCGAAATTTTAAATTATTTGGCAGCAATTGGAATTCCTAATGATTTTGAAAAAACCAAGTATATTCTCTAAAACATGAGTCGCATTGGTACATTTGGTATGACCCCAACCAAGGGAGAACATTTAGTGATCATTCCTTTAGACGTTGTGTTCCCGATAGCAAGTTTCAGTCTATCCTTAGGTTCTTCCACACTCTTGGTTGTAGGGGCCACTTTGTCCCCCAACGGACAACTGGAAAATTCCTTGATTCTGGACCCTTTTGGCCAAACAATTTTCGGTATTCCCATGATATTTGTAAATATATTCCTTGTTGTCAAAGAATGGGTAATGACTCTAAATTAAATGAAGTAAAACAAAAACAATTTCTGTTTCATTAATTTTTTATGTATGGGTCATTGAATTTATGGTACCATTTCCCAATTCATTTTGCAACTTTTACATTATTCTAACATTTGATTACATGTAAAATTTGTTATATAAATGATCCACAATGATATATGATTCCAAATATATTTTATAATTTCTATTAACCCAAAATTTTTAAATATTTGTCTTACCTAGGAACATGATCAGTGACTAGGGTTCTCATTTCTTCAACCGAATAATGTAATAACTATTGAATCTATATGGGGTCAGTCATCGAGTTTCTATTGAATATCAGAAATAGAACAATGGTCAAAACAATATGTAAAATTGAGAGGTAAAATAGAATCTTGAAAAAAAATTTCAACCCAGTTTAATATATGGGAGTCAAAGAATTCATGATTCATTATGGTATTATCATACTGCTTTTAAAACACCAATTGGAATGTAACCATATATGTTTTTTTGTAAAGATTTGTCTCCTCCCTATTGAGATTGATAATCGAGCCTACTTGACCGTCAAACAATAAAATTATAATCTTTATAACATATGAAATCAAAGGAAGTTTCATATTCATTAGCTAGAGGAAATGAGAAGAGTTGCTTATGAGAACTCTAGGATTTATAATGAGATAACCAAGGCTTACCATGACTGCCTTATCCTTCAATGTCTATTCCAAATTGGGCATAATGAATCATGAAGTCTTTGACTCCCATACTTGCTGAATGCACAATAAGAATGTACAGGTGGTGCAGTAGTGTAATGAATCATTGTTATGGGTTAATGGAAAGCATGCCTACATTTTCCTTGGGAAGTGGGTTCACCATACATATTATATCATTATTTTATAAATTTTCCATCTTTATCTCAAATGAAAATTATACAAAAAAAATATCCTTATAGATTGGAAAAAAATAGAACCAACAGAAAAAAACTAATGGAGACAAAAGGATGTTTATTCATTATTATTGATTGATCGGCTATAAACCACACAAATAAGCAATGGGGATGTGAGTTTTAAGTGAATCACTTTTTAAAGGGATGAGTGTGTACATTAATTATAAAAAGTTAGTGAATGTTAACATGTTTATTAATTATGAAATAAAACTCTCCTCTTCTGCATCATATTTTTTATACATTAAATCCTACCAACCGTGGAACCTCAGAACAATGTGATGTATGTTCTCTTGAGTAGGACACTAACATCTATAGGTAAAGAACATAAATTCATAAAAATAATGTGTCAAAATCACATGAACACTATGAAAAGACAATAACTTCACATTTATATGGGTCTTGAGTGAATAAAGAAAATTTCTATGTGTGGTATGTTGTGACTTGTAACATGAGTGAACAAATTAAGTTGAAAAAATATGAATGTGAGAGAAGAAATATTATTGGAAAATTTATTTCATAAACCGTAAATTATTAATTTCTTTTCTTAAGAATTTAGGAAATTTTACAAGATTTGATTTAGGAATGATACTTGGTTAATATATAATACTTTTCCCATGAGTGAAAATGTTTATGTGTGGGGGTGTGATTGCACTGCGATTCACTGTTTCATTTTCACCCATACACCACTCTGCTAAACATATTTTGTATTGAAAATTATAGAAATAGTAACAAAATAATTTTCATGTTTTATTAATTAATTTTGTTTTTTTCACTATTAAAATGATCAATGTTACTTGTTTGGATGAATTCATTATAGGAGGAGGTGATTTAGAGTCCCTGGAGATGACCTAGAAGGAAATGGGCTAAACTACATGGCATCACATAGATATCTTTCCACTTTTTTGACATTGTGCGAATTTTTTGACTAAAAATGGGATCAAGCATTGTGTTCATATCCAAAACAATATTTTACACATCACATCTCAAGGAGACGAATCCCAATTTTTCTATCTGTTGGACCATCCAAACCATTATGTCCAGGGGACAAAATCTACCCGAATTAAAAAGTTTAGTTCGGTATTTTGACAATATCTCCCAATTCAGATGTCTAATGGCTAAAAATATAACATGGAGACAACCAAGAGGCCATAAATGAACTCTTTTCTTTTTTCCTAGTCATGATATGGATTTATACAAATCCAAAACAGAGACACAATGTGGTATCTCAAAAATAGGTTACTCAAAACCATGTCCCATTTTGGAAATAAAAAGGTATCATGGGCACCTCATTTCCCAGTTCGACCAGAATCCCATGTTCTGCCAGTTTGGAGACCCCAAGGAGCCCTCTCCTCATCTAAGAATCTTTTTATACCCCTATATTCATAGGTTGTTCAAGGATTAAGGTGAAGTTCCACTCTAACCTCCTCCTCCTCTCTATGGAGAGCTAAATAGTGGAAAACCATTTTATGGGAGCTATACATACATGGGAGGGATTTCTAGCACTTGTTCTTATACTAGTTTATGTATATTGTGTGATAAATATTTCACTTATTATTATCCTAGATTCCTTTATCCTCTGAATATATTTCTTTTTTATAATTAATTGAAAAAAAAATTATCTCATCACTGATTGGGTTGGGATTTCAGGTGATAATCTTATATTGTTTTAATTTGACAAGAAAAGAATCATATTTATCTCAAACATACATAATATTTTGGTATTTTTCGGTAGCCTTTCTTTGCTATGTTTGATGCCAAAACCTTGACAACATGATTATTGTGTCAAGGGGTGGTTCTTTTATCATCATTTTTGGAGGTAAGAGAGATGTCGAGATTATGACAACCCTCAATAAAAGGGTTCCATTAAACCATGTGTACTTTTCAGAATGATGAACTCAACAAGATGTGTAGTGAACATGAAATGATCTCATTATCTCATAATTCAAAAACTCCACCTTTATTTATCATCTATTAAACTCTTTAAATCAAGTCATTTTCTTAAAACTTTTTTCAAAACCACCCCCTCTTTTTTCCTTTATAATAAAAATTCACACCATAAAAACTAATGATCTTTAAGAGATGACTTATGGATTTACCTATAATATAAATCAACCTTAAAATCATAATCAATTAGATGTTTCATGAAAATATGGTAAAATGCTGGCTTTGTTGCTAGGGAGTTCTTTGGTTTTTAGTGTATGTTTTTTATAAGATATTTGTAAATTTAGTGAATTTTGTGTTATTAGTGCATATTTCTTCTGTAGGATTGGTGCTAGATGAATTCCACTTTAGGAGACATACCACCTTTCAAACATGAACCATAGATGATCCTACATCATTGACATCGAGACACAGAAGAGAACCTTTTGAAGGAGGACACACAAAACATCAACACACTTCACGGTCCTTCTACTTATTCTTCTAGAATCAACACTAAAACTGAAATAAACATGTGTACCATGGATAAAAATAATAGTAAATTAAAAGAACTAACCTCACCTAATGTTTAAATCCATCCCACCTATATTCAAATACATGGAGAGGTAGATAATTTGGATCTAAAATATATTCTAATTCACTTATTGCCATGCTTCCATAGACATGTTAGAGAATATCCACATAAGCACTTAAAACAATTTCATATTGTGTGTTTTATATTAAGACCTACAAATGTGGATGAAGAACATGAAAATCTTACAACATTCACCTTTTATTTATAAGATACTAATAATTATATTATGTTAATTCCCCAATAAGAGGCTGGGTGGACATGAAGTTCCTTTTTCATGAAAAATATTTCCCATCCTCTCAAATAGTAACAACAATGAACGAAATATGTTGTATAAGAAAATTTCCAGGGGATATAATTCATGATTATTTGGAATAATTTAAAAGATAATGTCGAAGTTTTCCCCACCACCAAATAAATGATCAAATTTTTAATCTAGAATTTTTATGATGGTTTAATTCCAATTGATCATAAAATGATTGATGTTGCTACAGGTGGTGCAGTAATGGAAAAAATCCAAATCTCTGTATGGGCCCTAGTTGAGAACATGGAAATAAACAGTCAAAAAATTGGTTCAATGTCTTGTGTACCCATTCCAGGTTTCGATGAGGTGAAAATTACTGAATTTGAGAAAAGTTGGTCACAATGTTTGAAGATTTAAGTACCCTTATTCGACAACCCTCTCTTTCCCATTGATAATCCAAATCATCTCCTCCCATCCATTGTGGTATATGCTATTTTGTTACCCACTACTCTGACTAATTTCCCTAATTGAGTGAATCTTCTGAGAGTTGTGAGGAAAGTTTTCCGAGCGGCCCCTATAACCAACCCTATAGGATAAAACCTTACTATCGATCCAACAATGGGTGTAAAGAAAACCAAGATTTTATGAAAGGGGATATTCAAACCAACCATCACAATAATGGATCCCATAGGGTCAGAGTAGTCATCCACCACCACCACCGACACAATACTCGACCACCATAAATGACTTTTCAATAAACCCCTTGAATGTTTGATCCTAGCCTAGATGATATGATGAAACAAATGGTTTCAAAAAAATATCCAATTCCATCAAACAACTCAAACATCCATACAAGACCTCAAAAAACCAATTAGGCCAGCTATCTAAAAAAATTAGTGAAATTCATTGTTATGGGGCTGGTAAAATACCCTCTCAACCAGTATTTAACCCTAGGGGTAAGGGAAATGTTAGTTCAATCACACTTAAGAGTGGGAATCAACTTAAAATCCAAATTATCCCTCTGTAAGATCTATCACCTCCTAAGGAAACCACAATCCCAATTGTTAAAAATTATCCAAGAGAATATAATAATTGTACTTATGGAATCCCTTCCTAAGGAAAGAGTATGAATATAGATGAGCCACATATCCCAGACATTTTTCCTCCATTTCCCCAGAGGGCCACCCAACAATGAAAACAAAATTAAATTAAAATTGATATGGAACTCTTGTAAACTTTAAAAAAATTATGGGTCATGATTTCATTGATTGATATCATGAAGAAAATTCTACGATACTCCATGTATCAAAAAGATATTTGTACACACCGAAGGCGGCATCATGGAGATGAAAAGGTGATCATGGGGAGGAACATATCGGCATTGATAGAGACATCATTTCCCACCAAGCACAACGATCATGGGATATTCTCTATTCCTTGAACAATAGGGGAGTATTCATTTTCCATTTTAATTCTTGATTTTGGGGCTTCTATAAATGTGATGTATCACACCATTTACTCTACATTGTAGGTTGGGGAAATGAAGCCCACAAAAATAGTCATCAGCTAGAAAATTGGAGTACAACAGACCCATCTAGTGTGTTAGAGGATGTTCTTATAAGGGTGAAAAATTAAATATTTCATACTGAATTTTATGTGCTGAAAATGAAAGATGATAGGATGAATGTACATTACCCAATTATATTGGGGAGACCCTTTTTGAAAACTTTCAAAACCATAATTAATTTCCACAGTTGTATAATATCTATAGATTATAGTGGTGAAATAATCAACATCAACATCCATTATTCCATAAATCACCCCTCAGAAGAACATAACTCTCTCTCTGTTGACTCTATATATGTACTACATTCCCCTAAACACATTTATTTTCATTACTTTGATCCCCTTATTGAGATTTATTACTTGATAGAAATTACTGGTAATGAATCATTAATTGATTGTTTTAGTGGTTCTGAAATGTGTCATGAATATATATTAATTGATAATTTATTGAACACTGAGGATCCAATGACTGTTGATGATACTGCTAAGCTAGTAAAAGATCATTACTCATCTGAGGATGATAACGTTGAGCAGTTAGATGAGATTAGTGAACTCTCACTTTCACACACTCCCATTAATCAAAAATCCCTTCAAAATGGAACTAAAACAACTGTGACAAGATCTAAAATATTCATATCTTGTGAATGGAAACATGTTTCCCATAATTATTTCTTGTTCACTCCCTCTTGAGCATTAATTCTGACTGCCAGAACATTTGAGGGAGTATAAACAGACATTGGGATGGGAACATACAGACAATCTTGGTATTGTCCCATCCAGTTTTACACACCATATTTTGTTAAATGATGAGGCTAAACCCATGAGGTAGGCACAACGTTGACTAAACCCCTAACCACATAGATGTAGTAAAAATGATGTATTAAATATTTTTTCTACTGCAATCGTTTACCCCCTCTCTGAAATAAAATGGTTCAGTCATGTTCATGCAGTTTTTAAAAAACATGTCTTACAATAATCAAAAATGAAAATAATGAATTGGTTCCATCTTGTGTACATAATATTTTATGTCTCTTTATAGACTATCACAGACTAAATCAACACACTAGGAATTACCATTTAACATTTCCATACGTCGACCAAATGCTAGATAGGATAGTTTTGAAGTCCCGTTACTATTTTCTTGATAGGTATTATATATAATTTCATATCCTTATTTCTATTGAGGTTCATGAAAAGGCAACCTTAACTTTTCCCATTGTCACATTTTTTATAGAAAGATGTCATTTGGTCTGTGCAATGCTTCGGGTACTTTCCAAAGATGTAAGTTTAGTATTTTATTGGATTACCAAGAGAATTTCATTGATGTTTTCATGGATGATTTCAAAATTAATGGATCCTCTTTTAATGCATGTTTGAGTAGTCTTGGTTTTGTCCTAAATCGTTATATAGAAAAGAATATTGTATTAAATTATGGAAATGAGATTTTCTGGTGCGAGAAGGTATAGTTTCGGACCGTGTCATTTTTTGGTATGGTATCTAAGTAGAAAAATCAGAACCAGATTCCACATATTCCATATCATTCCCTAAAATTTTATGGGATGTTCATCTTTCCTAGGTCATGCTGGATTACATCGTCCTTTCATTCATCACACTAGTAAAATTGAATTCCCCCTCTCTCGATTACTCTAAAAATAAAATCAATTTTTTTATAAAGAATGTGGAGATATTTTTAATAATTAAAAATTTAGTCTCACTTCACCCCTGGTAATCTAACCACCTCGGTGGGATTTTCCATTTCAGCTCGTGTGTGACACCTCTAACTTTTTAGTTGAGGCAGTTTTGTCACAAACGGTCGATGGAGCTCCATATGTCATCACATGTGCATCACATAAATTCGACCCTACCCAAGAAAAATACACCACAGTTGAAAAATCATTCATTTTCATTGTGTTTGCCTTGTAAAACATGGGTCATACATTTTGGGGTCCAATGTCATTGTGTTCTCAGACCACGCATCCCTGTGATATCTTTGTAAGAAAAAATAATAGAAACCATATATCTTTCACTGGATGCTCCTCCTTCAATAATTAAATCTATTATTTATAGATAAAAACGGTTCAGAGAATGTGGTGGCTGACCATATCTGTATGATTCCCCCATCCTCAGACATTGACTCGTCGCCTTGTATTCCTATAAATGATATGATTCCCGAGGAGGAATTGTACTGAGTTCAAGATGCCATTCCTTGATATACAAAATTATAAATTATTTGGTATCATCTTATATTCCAACTAATTACAAAAAAACCAATCCAGTCATCTAATACATGGTTCTTGTTGATAAATTTGTTATGACCCCTACCACGGGCACACATATAGTGATCAAGTACTTCAGCATTGTATTCCGGATAGAGAGTTTTATTCCATCCTTATATTCATCCACACTCTTGATTGTTGGGGCCACTTTGGCCCCCAATTGACTGCTCAAAATGATCATGATGTTGGTCTTTGTTGGCCTACAAAATTGGGATGCCCATGATTTTTATAAATGTTTTCCTTATTGTTAAATAATGGTTAATGTCTCAAAAATAAATTAAATTCCACAACGACCCTTAATCATTCATGGAATGTTTTATGTTTGGTTGATTGATTTTATGGGACCATTTCCCAATTCTTTTTGGAAACATGTGCATTCATATAGCAGTTGATTACATGTCAAAATTGATTGATACATGATCCACAAGGAGAGAAGATTCCGAAATAGTTGTATAATTTCTCAGAACCCAAATTTTCTATAGTTTTGGCTTACCCAGGATCCTCAAAAGTTACCAAGTTTATCCTTTCTACAAATGGTCAATTCAATCACTTTTGTGTCGGTGTGGGGTTAGTCATCATGTTTTTATTTCATATCACCCACAAACCAATGGTCAACTCGAGGGGTCACGTAGAGCGGTAAAAAACATTCAAAAAATAGTTAAACCCAATATAAAAGATCATATTCTAAGACTTGGTGATTCATTATGGTATTACAATAAAACTTCTATAAATTGAATTGGAATGCCACCATATATTATTGTTTTTTGAATGATTTTTAACCTCCCTATTGATATTATGCACCGGGCTTATTGGGACATCAAAAATGAAATTATAATCATTCTGTTGTAGGTGCACGAAAGAAGTTGAAGATTCTTGAGTTGGAGGAAATGATAAGAGATGGATATGAGAACTCTAGGATTTTTAAAAAGCAAACCATGGCTTCCAATGACAACCATATCCATCATTGTCAATTACAAATTGGAAAAAATTTCCTCCTCTACAATGAATGGCATAAATTGCAACTGAGTAAGCTTCGTTACCTCTGGTAATGACCATACACAGTTACTAATGTCTCTCTATTTGGTTTTTTTCAGGTTTAAAGTAAGGAAACCAAGAAATCCTCCAGTGTCAATGGTCAGTAGCTAATTAAATTTCATGAATCCATTCTAGTGTTCTTAATGGAGGAACTCCATGTTCATAAAGTGGCATATGAATGACACCCACTAGGTTTTTTCATTACTTCCCACACTCTCTTTTTTAACAATGAGTAAATTGCATATTCTAGGTGTTGGGTGGGTACATTCTTGGGTAAGATAGAAATTTTCACCATATTTTTCATTTCATTCTTGTAGAATATCATTTTAACATTACTTCATGTTTTATCGATTTCTTTTTTTACCAAAATGTTAACATTATCATGGAAAAAGAAACATGTTCTAAATGAATTCCAAATCAAATTTCATTCTTGAGTCAATTGTGTGTAAAATTCCATTATTTTTTGAAAAATTATTTTCAAATGAATATTGATATGTGATAATTTTCTAGAATTTTTATTAAAATAATTATTACATGATTAATTGATTTTTGAAACCAATGCCTCATTAGCCCTGACCAATATTTTAATCCCTTTCCCGATATACCTTTTGTGACCTTTTTTGAATATTCTTTTATTTAATCACTTTCTTGAGACTCTCAGGTCCTGTTGAAATGCTAGAACATTCCTAATTTTTTTGAATCCATATGATTCATGTGTTATACATTCATGATAGAGGTCATCGTTGATTGAGATGACCATTGTAAAAATTATCCTCTATTTTTGGACAACATGAAATTTTACCCTTCTTAGGACATAGACACCATGAAATTCTTGTTATGTAGAACATTAAAAGCTTATTTATCCCTATAAATGTATCTCTTGTGTGGATTCTTGTTTTACATTCAGAATATATGGGAGAGAGGGTGTTTCAATGAGAATTATCGGGAATGAATCATTGATAGGGGTTGATAGAAAGGGTTCATATATTTTATTGGGAATTAGGTTCACAAGAGAAATTTTATAATTGTTTTACAGTTTTTTTCTCTTTGGCTCCAATGAAAACTATAAAAAATTTAATAGTTAAATACATTGATATAAAAAACAAAACAGAAAGAAAAAACACTAATGGAGAATAGTGTAATTTTATTTATTATTATTCACTAATCAGTTGTGACCCACAAAAGTGGGCAATGAGGATAATGAGTTGGAAGTGATAATATTTATGAGCTGAAAAGTGTGTGAATTAATTATGAATGTGTGATGAAAGTTGAAAAAAAATTCTAAATATATTGACCACTCTTCTTCTAATTCAGATTTTTATACTTTAAATCCTACCAACCCATGAATCTTAGAACAACCTTTTATAAGTCCTCTTGAGTAGCACACTAGTTTCTACAAGTAGAGAACATATACTCTTGGAGATCATATGGTCAGAAAACATGAACTCTAAGAAAACATAATAACTCCACTTTTATTTTTTCCTTTATAAAATATGGAAAAAATTTATGTGAGGTAGGTCGTGTCATGTTTCTTGGGTGAACAAGTTAATATTAACAAAATCAAATGTGAGAGAAGAAAATTGATAGGAAAATTGATTTCCTAAATGAGAGATAATGAATTTAATTTCAAAAGAATATTTTAACATTTATCACCTTTGATTTATGAATGATACTTGGTTTGGATATAAGACATTTCCATGGAGTAAAAATGTTTACGAGTGGGGGTGTGATCGCACTGTGATTCACTATTTCTTTTTCACCCTTAAACCAATGTGCTAAAGAATGTAGTATTTACGATTATATAAATAGTAACAAATTATAAATCATGTATAATTAATTTATTTTGTTATTATCACTGTTAAAAAGGTAAATTTTACTTGTTTTGATGAATTAATTATAGGAGGTGGTGATTTATAGTCCCCAAAGATAATCTAGATAGAAATGGGCCAAACTGCTTTGTATGCCACGATCATCATTCCACTATTTGGAACATTAATAGAATAATGTGTCCCCAAATGGACAAAACTTTTCTGGACCAATCCAATATGTCATGGGACAGAACTCATATAATGGAAATTAATCCCTATTCATCCATCTGTTGTCCCATCTAAACCATTCTGTCTAGGGGAATGAATCTACCCAAATTCAAAATTTTATTTCTGTATTTTGACATCTCCCAATCCATAGTTCTAATGGCCACCGAATTTGACATGTAAATAGACAAGAGGATATTAAAAACTCTTAAATTTTGTACAAGTTGTGATATTTCATTCTACAACTAAAAAACTGAGACACAATTGGTATCTCAAAAATAGGGTTCTCAAAACCATGTCACATTTTTTCTATAAAAAGGACCCTTGGGAACCTCATATGCAAGTTTGACTAGAATCCCAACACCTAACAATTTTGAGACCCAAAGGATTTAACTCATCCCATATGAATCTCTGAAGGCCCTTATCCTCGTAGAGGGATCACAGTTGATGTCGAAGATCCACCCGAGCCGCCTCCTCCTCTCGATGGAGAGCTAAACGATAACCGATCATTTCAAGGGAGCTACACATACTTGGAATCGAGTTCTGAAACATATTATTCAATAATTTTTATTTAATATTTGTGATAAATATTTCACTTATGTTTAAAATTTATGAACTTCTACCCTTAATATATATCTTTTGATTAAATTAAGTGAAACACTATTAATCTCGACACCAATTGGGTTGAGATTTCAAGTGGGAGTCTTGTACTGTTCCAATTTGATATGTCAGGAATCATATTTATCTCACACATGTGGAATATTTTAGTATCCTTTGGAATACTTTATTTTCTATGTTTGATACCCAAACCATAACAACATGATTTTTGTGTCAAGGGGTTGATGTTTGAGCATCATTTTATGATGAAAGAGGACATTCAAGACCTTGACAACCCTATACAAAATAATTCCATTAAAACATGTGTATTTTTCAAAGTGATGAACTCACCAAAAATGTGTTGTGAACATTGAATGATCTTCATATCTTAGAATTCTAAAACACCACCTTTATTTATCAATTATTACACTCGTTAAATCAAGCCATTTTCTTAAAACTATTTTCAAAACCACCACTCTCTTTTGTTCCTTTCTATTAAACATTTTCACTATAAACCACTAATGCTCCTTAATATCTGACCTAGTGTCTAAACTATACTATAAATCAACCTTAAAATCATAATAAATTTGAATTTTCATGAAAACACCATCAAATTCTGGCATTGTCTCTAGGGAGTGCTTCAATTTTTAATGTGTATTTTTTATAAGTTATTTTTAAATATTTAGAAATTTTATTTGTTTTATCTTATAAATTTACATATCATTTTGTTTTATGGTATATAAATTTTGTAGGATGAGTGCATGGAACATTCCACTTCTGGATACTTATAACCTTTTGATCCTATAGCAGATAAGATCCTACTTCAATGATATAGAGACATAGAAGAGAACCACTTGAAATAGAACATACAAAACATAGACACTCTTCTTGATCCTTCTACTTCATCCCCTGGTACGAACCTGAAAATTGAAATATGCATACATAAAATGGATGAAGATAATCAGACATTAAAATAAATAACCTCACCTGATTATATATCCAACCCATATATATTAAAATACAAGGAGATACACCTAATTTTGAAATAAAATCCTGTCAAATTCACTTATTTCCAATATTCCATGGACTTATAGGAGAAGATTCATATAAGCATGTAAAATAATTTCATATAGTTTGTTCTATGTTTAAACCTAAAAAATGTGGATAAGGATATGTAGAGATGAGATAATTACCATTTTCATTAGAATGTACATAAAAATATTGGTTAATTATGTTTATTCCCCAATAAGTGGTCGGGCAGACATGAAATGAATTTTTCTTGAAATATATTTCCAAGCCCCTCATACTATAGAAATAAGTAAAAAAATATGTTCTATAAGACAATATCAAGGGTAAAAACTTCATGAATATTGGGAAATATATAAAATAATATGCTCAAGTAGTCCCAACAGCAAAATAAGTGATAAATTTATAATACACTATTTTTATGATGGTTTAATTCCCATTGATCATGAAAAGAATGATATTGATGTAGGTGGTGCACTAGAGGATAAAACCATAATCACTTCAAGGACCCTAATTGAGAACATTGTGTAAAACACAAAAAAAATCGGTTCAGGGTCTGTTGTATCGACTAGAGGTGGCCATGATGTGAAAGTAGTGAATTTGGAAAAAATGAGGATTCAAAATTGAAAGATGTATGAAACCTTCTTCGAGAAACCTCTCTTTCCCATGGAAAATCCCAAACTCATCCTCCCATCCATTGTGGTATATTCTCTTCTAATACCCACTACTCTAAACAATGTCATTAGTTGAGAGAATGTTCTGAGAGTTGTGAAACATTATTTCTAAGCTTCCATTATAACCAATCCTTTAGGAAAGAACCTTACTATCTATCCAACCCTGGGTGGAAATAAAAAAAATCTTGTAGGGTAGGGGTAATTCAAACCATCCTCAACAACAATGGGAACAACATGGTAAGATTAGTCATCCACCACCACCACCCCTAAATCCTCATCCACTCCCAAGGAATTTACAACAACCCACTAGAAAATCCAATTATAGACTAGAATATATGATGAAAAAAATAGATACCAATAATCTCCAATTTTAACAGACCACTTTGGAAGACATACAAGGCCTTAAACCCCAATTAGGCCATCTAACTAACTGAGTGGGTTAAATTAAAAGTCAATGGTCAGGTAAACTACCCACTCAAGTAGTAGTTAAACTTAGGGATAAGGGAAATGTTAGTTCCATCATCCTTATGAGTGATCAAAAAACATAAAACCCAAATGAACCCACCATTAGAGTCATCCCCTCCTGAGATAACTACCATCCCAACTGTTAAAAATGGTCCAAGAGAAGAAATTCATTGTCCCAAGAGAATCCCTTCTAAAGGAATGTGTGTTTCTGTTTATGAATCAAATATCCCAATCATTCCTATTCTATTTCCTTAAAATTCCACCCATCATCAAAAAATAGAAACTAAACATGAAAATGAAATCTTAAAAATTTTCTATATTGTTCAAGTCAACACTCCCATGATTTATTTCAAGATGCAAATTGCATTATCGACAATATATCTAAATGAGATTTGTATACACAGAATTAATTGTCATGGAGGTAAAGAAGGTGAGATTTTGGAAGCAAATTTATGCATTAATAGAGACATCACTTTCCACTAAGTGAAACGATCATGGGACATTCTCGATTCCACGCACCATATGATAATATGTATATTCCAATGCTATACATTATTTAGGTGCTTTTATAAATGTGATACCTCAATTCATTTACCCTATATTGTAGGTAGGAAAACTGAATCCCACTAGAATAGTCATTTTTCTAGAAAATTGAATTACAACACACCCTTATGGTTTTTTAGAGGATGTTCTTATATGGGTGATGTTTTTAATTTTGACTGCTGATTTTTATATGCTAAAAATAGAAGATTCATGGATTAATAGACCTAGAAAGATTATATTGTGTTGGCCCTTTTTTAAAACTTTCAATACCTTAATATATGTCTACAATGATACATTATATTTATGGTTTAGTGGTGACATAGTCTAATTCAACATCCTTGATTCCATGAATCACCCCTCAGAAGAACATTCCTCTCTCTTTATTAACTCTATAGAAGTACTCCCTTCCACTAAAACACTTATTTGCTTTCCCCCAATACCATTTCTAAGTTTTTATCCTTGATTGAAATTATTGGTAATGAATCTTGCATTGATTGTTGTAGTGTTCTAGAAAAGTGTCATGCATGTTTATTAATTGATAACTTCTTGAACACTTAGGATCTAATGATTATCGATGATAATGTTATTCTGGTAAAATCTCATTCCTCATCTAAGAAATATACCATTGAGTAGTTATATTATATTATTGACCTCTCACATTCCCACACACTCCTATAAATCCAAAATCCCCTTGTATTGGAACAAAAAAACTCCCTCATGATTTAAAATATTCATAACATGAGAATGGAAACACGTTTCCAATCATTATTTCTAGTTCACTCCATCCTGAGCATTATTGAGACTGCTTGAACTTTAGAGGGAGTATAAACAATCAATTGGATGGACACTGGTGGACATTCGTGGTATTATCCCATCTCTTTTTACACATCATATTTTGTTAAATTATGAGGATAAAACAGTGAGGTAGGAAAACATCAATTTAACCAAAACATATTAGATGTAGTTATAAATGAATTTCCATAATTGATGGCTACTATAATTATTTAACCAATCTCTGATAGCCAATAGTTCAGTCATGTACATGTAGTTCCGAAAAAAACTAGACATACATTAATCAAAAATGTAATTAATGAATTGGTTCCAAATCCTGTACATAATAGTTGGAGAGTTTGTATAAACAATAATCGACTAAATCAACACACTAGGAAAGAAAATTTCCCATTTTCATTTATTGACCAAATGCTAGAGAGGCTAGTGGGGAAGCCACATTACTATTTTATTGATGGGTATTCTGGATACATATTGATCCATATTTCCCTTAAGGATCAAGAAAATAGAACATTAATTTTCCCCTTTGGAACATTTTCATATAGAAGGATTATATTTGGTTTTTACAATGCTCTAGGTACGTTCATGTAATTTTTGGTTAGTATTTTTTATGAATATTTGGTGAATTTCATGGAATTCATCTTGGATGATTTCACTTTTTTTTGGATCCTCTTTTGAATAATGTTTTAGTAGTCATGGTCTAGTCCTATGTCGCTTTATTGAAAGGAATTCTGTATTAAATTAAGAGAAATTTCATTTCATGGTGTGACAAGGTATAATTTTGGGGAATGTAATTTCAAGGTATGTTATCAAATAAGATAAATAAAAATTTGATGTCATGTATTCCTTACCATTCCATAAAAATGTATAGGATATGTAGTCCTTCCTAGGTCATGTTGTATTTTACCATCATTTCATTAATTATTTTAGTAAAATTGATCTCCCCTCTCCAGATTACTCCAATAATAAAATGAATTTGTTTTTGATAAATAATGTGGAAAATTTCTTAATAAGTTACAATGGAGTCTCATTTCACCCTTGTAATCCAACCACCTCGGTGTGATTCACCATTTGAGATCATGTGTGGCACCTCTAAATATGCAGTTGAGGTAGTCTTTTTACAAAGGATCGATTGAGCTCTACATTTCATTGCCTATTCCCCATGTACATTGGAAAATTCCCAAGAAAACTACACCAAAACAAAAAAATGATTCCTTTTCATTGTGTTTTCCTTGAGAAAAATCATGCCATTCCTTTTGGGGTCCAAATTAATTATGTTCTCAAACCATGAATCCCATTGATATCTCCTTATGAAACTGCATGCCAAACCACATCTCATTCTCTGAATGCTCCTCTTTCAAAAATTAAATCAAAAAATTAGAAATAAAGAATTTGCATAGAATGTGATGTATTACCATATTAGTAGGATTCTATTATCCTTGGACATTTACTCATCCCCCTATATACCTATAAATTATATGTTTCCCAATGAAAAATTGTACTGAGTGCAAGATTTTGTTGTTTTGTATGCTAAAATTATAAATTATTTTATAGCATCTTTCATTACTACTGATTTTAACAAAAACCAAGAAATCCTTCTAAAAGATGGGTCTTCATTATACAGTTGGGATGACCCCTACCTCTAGAGCACATTTAGTGATTATGTACATTATAATTGGGTTCCTGATAGCAATTTTTAGTCTGTCGTTATATTCTTCCACACTCTTGATTGTGGGGGACACTTTGGTCCCCAGTAGACTACTCACAATGTCCTTGATTAAGGTCTCTTTTGGACAACACAATTTTTTATGCCCATGATTTTTGTAAATAATATCTTCATTGTAAAAGAACGGGTAATGAATCTAAAATAAATGGAATGCCATAACAACCATTTCTGTTTTATTGCATTTTTTATTTTTTGGGCATTGACATTATGGCATTGTTTCCCAATTCTATTGGAAACATGTATATTCTCCTAGAAGTTGATTACGTGTCAAAATTGATCAACATAGGATCCAAAAGGGAAAATGATTCCAAAACTGTGGTAGAATTTATGAGAACACAATTTTTCTGCAGGTTTGCCTAAACTAGGTTCATCATCAGTGACCAGGGATATCATTTATACGACTGAACAGTGCCATCACTTTTGTGTTGGTATAGGGTTGGTTAGCAAGTGTCTATTGCATCTCATCCACATACCACTAGTCAATATGAGTTTTTAAATAAAGAGGTATGAAAAATTATTGAAAAAATGGTTCAACCCAATATATATGATTGGAATCTAATACATGACGATTCATTATGGGATTATTGTACTGCTTTTAAAACTCTAATTAGAATGTCACCTTATAGTCTTGTTTTTGAAATTATTTTTCACCTCCCTATCAATATTGATCATCAAGAATACTGTGCCATCAAATAATGTTATTCTAATCATTCTAGAACAAGTTCTCAATAGAAGTTTTAGATTCATGAGCTGGAGGAAATGAGAAGAGATGCATATGGGAACTTAAGTATTTATAATGAGAAAACCAAGGCTTCCGAAGACCGCCTTATGCTTAATAATCAATTCAAAATTGGAATTAAGGTCCTCCATTAAAAATCATGGATGAAACCAAATCCTAATATCCATCATTCCTATGGTTTAGGATCATACACTATTAATAATGTCTCTCTTTTTGGTGTTGTTCAGGTTCAAAATGAATAATCCAAGAATACCTTCACCGTCAATGGGAAACAGATGAAGCACTTTCATAAAGTCATTATAGAGTCATACATGGGGGAACTCCATGTTTATGAAGTGACCTATGAATGACACATAAAATGTTTTATCCCTCCCACATTATCTTTTTTACAGTGAGGACAATGCATAGTCTAGGTGTTGGGGGATTGTTATATTCTTAGGATAATTATGATTTTTCAGAATTTTTTATTTTCTCACTTATCTAATAGTATTTTCACATACCCTATAGTTTTATCCCTCTTTTTTGTGTCAGAATATAAATTTTAACATTGAAAAATATGTCATCTTCAATATAATTCCAAATGATTTTTTATTCTTGATTCGATTGTGTGGAAACATTCATTGTTTTTGGAAAAATGTTTTACAAATGAATGTTGATATTGGATATTTTTTGAGAATTTGAATTTTCAAATAATTCTTAGGTGTTTAATTTATTTTTTAAACCCATACCTCATTATCACTAAATAATACTTTAATCCCTTTCCCAAGAGACATTCTAAGACCTTTATTGCATAATATTCCTTTTTATTACATTATTGAGAGTCTAAAGTCATGTAGAGAAACTAGAACGTGCCTTGATTCTATTTTAATCCATAAGATTCAATTTTTCTACATTCATTATAGAGGTTGTAGTTCATTGAAAATATCATGGTACAATTAACCTCTATTTTTTCCACATTGACATTTTACCCTTCTTAAGCCTTAAGGACCATGAAATACCTATTAGGTAAACACATTACAAGATCCTGTATCATTTCCTACCCATATCATGTTCACATTCTTGTTTTATATTTATAATTGTTGGGGATAAGGTGTTTCCATTGGAGTTATCAACAATAAATCATTTTTATGGGTTGATAAAAATGGTTCCTACATTTCCATTGGAAGTGGATTCACAAGAAAAATTGTATCATTATTTTAACTAATTTCCTTCTTCATATCCAATCAAAACTATAAAAAAATAGTTTTTTAAATTGTTAAAATAATAGAACAAAAAGAAAAA
Organism: Viscum album; assembly: GCA_963277665.1. Lineage (NCBI taxonomy): Eukaryota > Viridiplantae > Streptophyta > Magnoliopsida > Santalales > Viscaceae > Viscum > Viscum album. Next base: position 1,065,840,476 of record OY728157.1, on the reverse strand, counting down.
AAATAACGGAGAATATAGGATTTTTATTCATTATTATTCACTGATCGGTTTTGACCCACACAAATGGACAATGGGGATAGTGAGTTGGATGTCATACACACTATGAGGGGATGAGTGTGTAAATTCATCATGAACACATGCTGAATTTTGAAATTATTTGTACTTAAGAGATTAAACACTCATTTTCTGCCTTAGATTATTTATAAATTAAATCCTACCAACCATTGAACCTCAGAACAACCTATTCAATGTCCACTTGAGTAATGTACAAGTTTCTAAAGGTAGAGAGGATAGAATCTTGGAAATCATATGGTAATATCACATGAACTCTAGGAAAAGAGAATAAATACACGTTCATATATTCCTTGAGTGAAGAGGGAAAATTTCTATGTGAGGTAGGTTGCGTCATGTTTCATGGGTGAAAAAATGAAGTTGATCGAATTTGAATGTGAGAGATGAAAATTTATAGGAAAATTGATTTCATAAATGAGACATAATGAATTTAATTTCATAATATTCATTGAACTTTTATAACAATATATTTTGGAATGATACTTGGTTATGATATAATACTTCTCCTAGAAGTTCAATTGTTTAGGTATGGGGTGTGATCACACTGTGATTCACTATTTCATTTTCACCCTTAGACCACTTTACTATACTTGTTTTTTATTGAAAATTAAAAAAAATACTAACAAATATAACTTTATGTTTGATTAATTTGTTTTGTTTTTTTTTTAATTTTAAAAAGGTAAATGTTACATGTTTTGATAAATTATTTTTAAGAGGATGTAATTTTGAGGCCCCAGATATGAACTATAAGGAAAAGGGAAAAACTGCATGGGATCCCATAGACATTTTTTCATTCCGTTCAAAAATATGGGAGTTATGTATCTCTAAATGGGATGAAATTTTTTGGGCTGATCGAAAAAATTATGGGCTATAACTCACTTCATTGAAGTAAATCCAAATTCGTTCATATAGTGGCTCGTCAGAACCATTCTGTCCTGGGGATAGAATCTACATGAATTCAAAAATTTAGTTTTGTATTTTAACCATATATCACATTACAAATGTCAAATGGCCACCAAAATTTCCATGGATACAGTGAATATTATTTTCAAAAAATCTTCTCCATTGGGCAACTCGTCCTATGGATTTATAATATTCTTTTACTGACACACAATTGGTATATCAAAAATAGTGTTCTCAAAACCATGTCCCATTTTGGCTGTAAAAAGGCACCATTGGAACAACATTAGAAAGTTCAACAAGAGGGAAATGAAATACCAATTTGGAAAACCCAAGGATTTATATCCTCATCTAGGAATACCTAGAGGCCCATATCCTAAAAGGGGGGGTCATGGATGAAGGAGAAGTACCAACCGATCATCCTCCTCCTCTCAATGGAGAGCTAAATGGTGGCTGATTATTTTGAGGGAACTACACATACATGGGAGGGAGTTCGGGAACATTTTCTTCTACTATTTTCATTTAATTTGGGTGATAAATATTTCAATTGTGTTTAACATTGATGTGATTTACCTTTGTGTACATTTCAATTGTTATAATTAAGTGAAACACCTATTATCTCCACACCGATTGGGTTACGATTTTATGTGGGAATCTTATGTTGTTCCAATTTGATAACACAAGAATCCAATTTATTTCAAACATATATAAGATTTAAATATAAATTGGTAACTGTTATTTTCTATTTTTAATAATCTATCCATCAAAACACAATAATTGTGTCAAGGTGTGGTTCTTTGAGTATCATTTTAAGAAGAAAGATCAAATCCAAGAATATGACAGCCCTAAACCAATGGGTTCCGTTAAACCATGTGTATTTTTTAGAAAGATAAACTCACCATGTTTTGTATTGAACTTGAACCGATCTTTTTATATCATAATTATAAAACACCACCATTATTTATTAACTATTAAACTCTTTGAATCATGTCATTTTCCTAAAACTGTTTTCAAAACCACACCCCGATTTTGTTCCTTTATATTAAAAATTCCCACCCTAAACCTCCAAATTTATTTTAGATTCTACCAAGGGTCTTCCCTATACAATAAATAACCCCTAAAATCATAATCAAATTTTAATTTCATGACAATGTGGTCATGTTTTTGTGCCATTTCCGGGGAGCACATTGGTTTTTAGTGCTTGTTTTTTATAATATATTTTTAAATTTTGTGAATGTTTATTTGTTTTATCTTATACCTTTACCAATATTTTTTTTCCTCTGATTTATCTATCTAATAAGATAAGTGCATGAATTATTCCAATTTAGAAGACTTACCACATTTTAAATGTGGACTATATAGGATCTTACATTAGTGACACCGAGACACATATGAGATCCCTTTGAAAGAGGACAAACAAAACATCAACACTATTCTTGATCCTTCTACTTCTTTTGGAACCAACATCATAACTAAAATAAATATGCATAAAATGGTTGGAAATTATAGGAAATTAAAATAACTATCATTTCCTCAACATGATATCCAACCCACATATATTCAAATACAATGTGAGGCACATAGTTTTGATCTAAACTTTGTTCCAATTCACTAATTACCAAGATTCCATGGACTCATTGGAGAAGATCCACACAATATATTAAAGGAATTTAATAATATGTGCTCTATGTTAAATCCTTAAAATGAGTATGATGAATAAGTAAATCATATAGAATTCCCCTTTTCATTATAAGATACTGCAAAATTTGTTTATATTATGTTAATTCCAAATAAGTGAATGGATATACATGAAACACCTTTTTCATGAAAAATATTTCCCAGCCTCTTAAACTGAAACAATTAGAAAAGAAATATAAGGTATGAGACAATCTCAAGAGGAAACACTTCATAAATATTGGTAATGATTTACGATATTATGTTCAAGTTTTCCTCACCATCAAATAAGTGAAAAAAATTTAATAGAGATTATTTGTGAATGTTTATTTGAAATTGATCATAACATTCATGATGTTGTTGCAGGTGCTGCACAAGTGGATAAAATCCTAATCACTGTAAAGACCCTAATTGATAACATGGTGCAAAACACTCAACAATTTGGTTCACGGTCAAGTTTACCCATTCAAGGTGTCTACCCGGTTAAAAGTAATAAATTTGAGAAGATGGTGGACACAAAGAATGAAGAGGTTAGTACCCATATTCAATAACTCGATCTTTATGAAGTAAAATCCCAATACCATCCTCCCCATACATTATGGTATATTCTCTTCTGATACCCACTAGTATGGCCAATATTCTCAATTGAGATAAACATATGTGATTTTTGGGGTAATATTTTCTGGCTTCTCCTATAACCAACCCTTTATAAATGAACCTTACCATCCATCAAACCCTTGGAGGAAATAAAAACAAGATTTTAAGAAAGATGGTATTTAAACAAACCTTAATAACAACAGAACCAATAGGGTCGGAGTATTCATCCAACACCACCACCCCGAAATCCTCAATCAGCACAAAATCATTTCCAAAAACACCCTCAAAAAACAAATACTATACTAGAATATATAATGAAACAAATTTCTTCCAACAATCTCTAATTACAACAAACCACTAAGGTAGTTTTACAAGACCTCAAAACCCAATAAGGACAACTACCAAACACAGTGGGTGAAATTCAAAGTCATGGGTCAAGTAAACTACCCTCTATAAAGTAGTTAATCTTAAGGATAAAGAAAATTTTAGTTCCATAACCCTTAGGATTAGGAAACAACATAAAACCCAAATGAACCCCTCATTATTTTCATTCCCTCCTAAGAAAACCACCATCCCAATTGCTAATAATTGCTTAAGAGAAGAAAATACATGTCCTGAGAGAAGCCCTTATAAAACAATGAGTGTGTCTATTGAGGAGTCACCTATCCCAGTCCTTCCTCTTCCATTTCCAAATATTTTCTCCCAAACAAGAAAAAAAGGAAACTAAACTAGATAAGTAAATCTTGGAAGCATTCAAACAAGTGGAAGTCAACAATGCCTTGATTGATTCTGTGAAGAAAATTCCACAAAACACCATGTTTCAAATAAATATGTGTACACACTGAAGGATAATTTGTGGAGGTGAGAAAGTGAGCTTGGGTAAGAACATATCAACATTGATAGAGCAATCACTACCCCCCCCCCCAATTACAACGATCATATGTTATTCTCGATTCCATGCACCATAGGGGAATATTCATCATCCAATGATATGATTTATTTAGGTGCTTTTATAAATGTGATGAATCACTCTATTTACACTAAAATTCAGGTCGGTGAACTGATACCCACTAGAATATTAATTCAGCAAGAAAATTGGAGTACAAAAATCCCTTCTGGTGTGTTAGAGGATGTTCTTGTGTGGGTGAAAATTGTAATTTTTCCTGCTGATTTTTTTTTGATAAAAATGGAGGATGATCAGATGAATGAAAATTCCCTAATTATATTGTAGAGACCATTTTTGAAAACATTAAAAACCAAATTTTATATTTATAATTGTAAATTATCTATGGATTTTGGTGGTGACATTGTCCTTTTCAACATCCTTTATTCCCTAAAGCATCCCTCAGAAGAATAATCATATCTCTCACTATTAACTCTATAGATGTACTCCCTTCCCCTAAAAACACTTCTTTTTCAGTAGATCAATCCCATTTCTTAGTTTTCATCCTTAACACTCCCATCAATATAAAATCACCCTGAATTGGAACTAAATAAACATCCTCAATATATAAAATTTTCATATCTTGAGAATGAAAACAAGTTTCATGTCATCATTTCTAGTTCATTCCCTCGTGGGCATGAATTTATACAGCTAGATCATTTGAGGGAGTATAAAAAATTATTTGGATGGAAACTTGTGAACATTCATCATATTAGACTATCAGTTCTTTCACATCATATTTTGTTAACTTATGAGGCTAAACTAGTGAGGACAGCACAACATCATCTGAACCAATGCCCCTTAGATGTAGTTAAAAATAATGTAATGGAATTATTTGTTGTTGGAATAATTTACCCCATCTTTGATATCCAATGGGTACATAATGATCATATATATCTGATAAAACTATTCATACAGTAATCAAAAACGAAAATAATTATTTGGTTCCAAATCGGGTACATAATAGTCGAGGTGTCTTATAGACTAAGACAGACTAAATAAACATGCTTGGGAAGATCATTTCACATTTCTATTAATTTACAAAATTCTAAAGAAGTCATTGGGGAATTCCCCTTACTATTTTAATGATGGGTATTATGGATACATTCAGATCCATATTTCCCCTACGAATCAGGAAAAGACAACCTCTAGTTACCCCTTTGGCACATTTTCTTGTAGAAGGATTCCATTTGGTCTATGCAATGCTACAGGTACATTCTAGCAATGTATGTTTAGTATTATTTCAGATCATTGGGAGAATTTCATGGATGGTTTCATTATTTATGGATCCTCTTTTGATGAATGTTTGAGTGGTCTTGGTCTAGAAATACGTTATTTTATTGAAAAGAATATTGTATTCAATTTTGATAAATGTAATTTCATGGTGAGACAAGGTACAGTTTTGGGGAATTTCATTTCTAGGGATGGTATCCATGTAAATAAATCAAAATTGGATGTACTTTATTCCATACCATTCCCTAAAAATGAATTGGATATGCTATATTTCCTAGGTCATCATGGATTTTACAGTCGTTTAATTCATCACATTAGTAAAATGTCACTCCCCCTCTTTTGATTACACTAAAAAGAAAAAGAACTTGTTTTTTATAAATATTTTGAATGTGATTTTATTAATTTTAATGGAGTCTCAAATCACCCTTGGTAATACAACCAGATTAGTGAGATTTACCATTTGAGCTCATGTGTGACGCCTCTAACTATGCAGTTGGGGAAGTATTATCTCAAAGGGTCGATTGAGTTATACGTGTCACTTCCAATGCCACATGTACTTTGAACCCTACCGAAGAAAACATAACTAAAACAAAAAATCACTCATTTCCATTGTGTTTACCTTATACAAATTTTGATCATACCTTTTGTGGTAAAAATTAATTATGTTCTCAGACTATGTTCCCTCGAATATCTCTTTTTGAAATCTAAATCCAGACCATGTATCATTTGTTGGATGACCCTCCTTCAATAATTAATTATAGAAATTATAAATAAAAAATGTGCATTGAATGTGGTGGCTAACTATATCAATAGGATTCCCCCATCTTTAGAAATTGACTCATACCTCTGTATTCTTATAAATTACATGTTTCTTGGTGGGAAATTATACCATGTGAAAGTTGATATTGATTGGTATGCCGAAATTGTAAAAAAAAAATTATAGAATATTTAATTAATATTGATTTTAACAAAAACTAATCCATTCATCTAAAACAATAGTCTTTTTGGAACGTTTGGTATAACCCCTACTTCTGGTGCACATGTAGTGATCAATCCCTTAGGCATTATATTCCCGATAGTGAGTTTCAGCTTGTCCCTAGATCCTGCCACACTCTTTCTTGTGAGGGTCACTTTGGTCACCAATGGACCGATCGCAAAATCCTTGATTCTGGTCTCTTTTGGACAACATTTTTTCGTGATGCCCAATATTTTTTAAATCTTTACTAATTTTCATATAATGGGTAATGCCTCTAAAATAAATGATTTTCCAAAAAAACAATTGATCTTTTGTGAAATTTTTTATGTTAGAGGAATTTAATTTATTTTGCAATTTCAAAATTCCTTTGGAAAATAGTACATTATTCTAGAAGCTGATTACAAATTAAAATGTGAATAGAAATGAGGAACGAGGATATTTGATACGAAAAATGTTTTAGAATTTCTAATAACTCAAATTTCATGTACATTTGGCTTATATATGTTTATCATCAGTAAACAGGGTTCTCAATTATGCAAACGAATAATGAAATAACTTTTCCATCAGTATGTGGTTGGTCCGCAAGTCTCTATATATAAATCATAATATAAAAGACATAAAAATATTATAATACAAAACCATTATACGAAATTATATTATATAAATGAGTAATAACTATACATAACACATCAAAAATATTACATCTAATTTTTTTTGTTTTTCCCTTACTCAATTTACTTTTTAACTAACATTGTTTTTATTTTATAAATTCATGTATAAATGATTACTATTTATAAGTAACAGTGTTCTTTGTAGCATGGTCACTGAGTGACTTGATCATTGTTTACAAAAATTTAAAACTAATTTATGAGAGAGGTAAATAGCTAATACACATGGACATACCTACAAAGCATTGAAAGGGTGGTTCCTAAAGAGGTAATTTCTTTGCATAAAAGAAAAATGGCCCTTTAATCCTACCCCTTAGGGTCATTGATGTTATATATATATATATATATTTATGTCTTGTTTCTCAAAACTATGAAATTTACCCTTTTTAAAAATACAAAATTATATATTTTGTGATGATATTTTTGTAGTTGGATCAAATAACATATCAAATAAATCGAGGTTCAAAGAGTTAATTACGTTAATATGCCTTATGAAATATGAATACCAAGGGGTGTTATTTAAATTATATTTAACTATTTCAATAAATTGATGAGAAATAAAGGAAATTAGTATATGTTTCTTAGTAACACTCCTCTTATATAAAACAATTGTGACATAATAGCTAAAAAATTCATTGTTTTATTTAATATCACCCATGATATTTATGTAATGTGGAAGCAATAGAGAAATAATAACATTCGATCACTTATGATCAATTTATAAAGATACATCATAATTAAGTTTATTTTGAGTGCGTTTTATTCCATTTTTATAAAAATGTGACTAGTTTGGTTCATTTTAATTCAGTTAAATTAGTGTGGTTCACTTCATCACCAGTTATGTTAGGATATTGTTGTTAAATATGATTTAATATTGTTTAGTTGCCTTTATATGGGGTTTTTTTGGTTTTATTCAGTTCATTATTATCCATATTATATCAATTAGTTTTGGTTATGTTTAGTTAGCACTAATTGAATTTGATTTAGTTCTTGTTAGTTTAATTTGGTCTAGTTCAGGTTTATTGGATTCCATTTAGTTATATTTTGGTTAATTCTATATATTTAGGTTCATTTAAATTCCGTTATACTTATATTACGTTAGGCCGGTTTTTATTGATTTGTTCTAGTTTTATTTGGTTGGGTTTGTGGATCTTTAGTTGAAGTTCATATGGTTTGGTTAAAGTTTATTTGTTTGATTTTTGGATAGTTTGATTCAAAGTGGATCAGTTGTTTAAAAATAGTTTGACTTAGTTTGGTTTGAATCAATTTTATTTTTCTTGATTTGATTTTATTTGATTTTGTCTGGTTAAATTTGGTACAATTTTGATCTATTCATGTTGGGTCAGTTTGGATTGGTTAAGTTCAACAATTTTTCTTTTTAGTTTTACTTCAAAGGTTGGTTTATTTTTAATATTTAATATATCATTTTGGTGGGTTAAATTCTATTTAGATATGTTTAAATAATTTTTCATCACTTTGGATTTCATTAATTCAATTTCTCAAGTTCTAGAAAGTTATTTTTGTTTGTTTTACTTTGGTATATTTTAAATTTTTTTTATTTTGGATTTTTGGGGTAGTGTTAGAATAATTAAGTACATCTACACTATTTGGTTCTGTATTTTCTATTTAATTAGGATAATTTTTGGATAATTTCTTTGTTTATATTTGGTTGAGTTTTGGATAAATTAGTTTTGTTGGGTTTGGTTATTTTATTTTTTCAGGTTGGTGCATGAATATAAGTTGTCTATTTAATATTTTTCAAGGTAGTTCATCTCTATTAATTAATATTTACTTTCATTTATTTAGGTTCAATTTGTTATAGTACTTTTTTAATTTAGTTTAGATTGATGTGGTTTATTGTATTTTAGGTTTAATCATGTCCACTTGGGTTAGATCAAGTCATTTTATTTCAATTCAGTTAGTTGGGTCGAGTTGGTTTGGTTATAACATTTAATGTATTTGTTAGTTCAGTTATGTTTTATTTTTTAATGGTTTTATTTGTTTGGTTCTTATATATTCAATCCTATTTAGGGTAGTTTGGTAAAATTCATTTTGTTTGGTATCTGATCAATTCATTTCAAATTAGTTCATTCAGTGATGAATTATGACTTAATGGTACATAGCAATTTTTTTGTTTAGTTTAGTTACATTTTTTATTTATGTCAGTTTATTTCAAGTCAATTTTGTTTTATCAGAGTTGATTTTGTCCAATTTCATGGCATTCATGTTATGTTTATTTCGGTAATTTCATCTCAGTTTACTTTGGAATGGGTTGACCTAATGAATTTATGTTCATACTAGTTTGGTTCACATTTTTTAGTTTGGTTTAGTTCAATATAGTTTAGTTCGAGTCTGGTTAGTGTTGTTTTGTTCACTTCAATCCATTTTGGCTTCTTTAGTTTGGCTTGATTTCAGTATTTTTTAATTATATAGAGTTTAGATTCATTTGGTTTTGTTTGGTTTAGTTCGTTTAATGGTGACTCAGGATGATCTTGTTTTGTTTGAGTATAGTCAATTTATTTTTTTATTTTCATTTCTAATTTAGTATTTTTTAATCAAAAAATAAATAAATATAGGATGGTTGTGGTCTAAATTGAATGACAAGGAATCAATATTAACTAAACCAAGTCAATCTAAATCATGGAATCCCCATTAAAACCAAACTACAAAGAATTGAACCAAAATTTATTTCAACCAATCAAACTTAATGATAAAATATTTTCTGAAAAACACCTAAATTGAATAAAATTGGACTAAACTAAATTGATCTAAACATAACCAAAAAAAATGATAATTAAATGATAATTAACCAATCAAAATTTAACTAAAAAAATAAAATAGAACAAAATTATATTTAACTAACACAAATATATATGAACCAAATATAAGAAATCATAAATCAAAATAGATTAATCAAGATTGATATAAATTAAACAGGGACAAAAAAGCATATATAATGGGTTTTTAGGACTTGAATAAAAATTATATTGATGGTTTCTAGAATACATAATTGATTTGTAACTCACTGATCTACGATTAATGAATAATGAAATGAAAAAAACATATGATAGATCATTTCATGTTTGGAAGAATGTGGAATGTCAAATCTGGATGTTATAAGGGATTTAAATAGAATAAATAAATGTATTTTTTTATAAAAAATAAATAAAAAATAAGGAAATTTTTTAACACAAATACATTACAAATTTACCATTATAATTATTGTGTCTTGACAACCCATTACACAAGCAACATCATTGTTTCAGGAGAGATTATGATTTTGGCACAAAAAAATAAATATTCTTCTAATTATATTAACAAAAATACCTGTAATAAAAAAAAATATTTTTTTGGGGAAAAAAATTTAAATTATAAACATATATATTTTCCTAGTAAAATGAATATGAAATAATATACCATTAATTACATAAATATTTAACGAAAATTAATCATTAACTAGATTAATAAAAACTATTTTCATAAGTGTAATAGTTAATAGATGATATTTTTTTTATTTTATATCTTCATAAATATTTTTCCATAAAATTCATGATCATTTCAATGGTATCGTTTTCAATATTTTTAATCATTTCAACTCAGTTCCAACATCTTTCTTATGTTATGAAAAATAATCTACATGTTCTATTATTAATTGATAAAATTGGAAAGATTTATTAGCTATTTTATAAGAATTATATATTCATTCACTATTTGGGATTCTTTGATATTGAAATTTGGATAATCAACACTGAAAAATACAATGTTTTTTCATATAAATTATATCATTTTTAGGAGGTTTTATCTATAAAAATATCCAAATTGTGTAAGTAACACCATAATATCTCATATATGGAACTCTATATTTATGTAGAAAACTCTATATTTGTGAAGGAAACTCCAAAATTGTGAAATAACCTACTAAAGTGAGGTCTCCAATCACCTCAAGTGATCTATATAATTGAAAGAGTATAGGAACTAGAATCAATTGTCTATGGATATCAATTGCAGAGTGATTTATAATATAGTGTACAATAGTGAAAACTTATCAACAAAAAAGATACAACCAAAAAAATTGATGGAAAATAAGATAATGACGCTCATTATTTCATTATAATATCCAAAAAATTATAATGTATAACATTAATTCATTAATTTTTTACTCTACAGTAAAAAAATGTTACAGGAGTATGAAAATAACAACTGAAATTATACATATATCCATTCTTAAACAATAATTTTTGGTATACTAAGTGTTACATGTATCTACCACCAGTACATGAAATGGAACTATTGGATGTGAAAGGATACATAGACAGTTAGTTTTATCAAATTATAATATTATATTAATGATTGAGTGATACATTATGTAATGGGTATTTATTAACAACAAGGTGAGGTTTATGTATAGATTACTATAATGGCTTTGTCGGATCATGATTTTTTTTATTTATGAATTAATTTTTGGTTTTAAAGGGGAACGTAGTTTATTATTCATGTTTTTGAACTATTCTAAAAATTTGATCTAGAGTATAGATGGATTATCTTATGGAATATTATCTACAGGTAGAATATTTCATATAATATTCAATGTTTTAAATTTGAAGAAATCATCTAGATTCATTTTAGTGGGTGATTTGGAATAATATTCACTCTGTGGAAGATTCAATAATTATGAAGATATACATAAGGATTTAGAACTGTTAGTAATTTATATTATTTAAAATATGTTAGATATTTATACTATAAGTATTCTTCAGGATTTATTTATCATTTGTATTACGTAATAGATTCTTGAAGGTTTAGAGGAGATAACCTAGGACTAAATTGATTCACATATATCATATATAACCTAGGGTTTAGATATCATTCAAAAAACAATTTGAGTATATATCGTTATGTAAGAATCAATGGAATATTTTTTTTATTCAATCAACCATGATCACATTCCTAAATTTGAGATATGAAAGTCAATCAATACCAAATTTAAATGACATCATGTTAAATAACATGGCATTTCACCTTTATGTAATTTAAATTGAGATAGAATTAACTAATCTCCTCTCAAAACTGATGCTCAGATCAATGATGCCTCAAAATATTTTTACTCAAATACCCATGAAAACAGAACAAACTAGAATTAAAAGGAATGATATATACCTAAAAAATAATGTATCATAAATAAAATAGTCTATATAATATATACATAATCTAAATCAAGAACAAACATTGTTTAAAATAATATGAGATCTCATCTTAAGATTAAGACACTCATCCCCTATGTATAGAAAATAATTTTATAAAGTATACTATAAACCTATAAAATTACATTATTGTACAAAAAAATATATCATAAAAATAATAAAAATGTATCATACACATCCATAATCTCACATCTAACCAAATTCAAATATAATATATTATTTGAAATCACTATCATAAGAATAATATTAAAAGGGGTCATCATGTTTGTATTATTAAGAAAAATATAAATTTCATTATAATTATGAATAAAGGAAGACATTAAAGATGGAAAAAACAAAAAATAATGAAACAAATGCAATCCATTATTCAAATTTGAAAATAATAATTCAAAGAGGAACCCATTTTCAAAAATATATAGGTCACTTTTCCATCAAACATAGGTTCTCATACTCTACTCATAGAATCTTTGTAAAAAAATATATACTAGACTATATTAATCTACACCATTAGTATGTCAGCTGGATTAAGACCATTTCACATGAAATCGTGGACAAATGTAGTGCCTTTACAAATCTACTCATAGCAATCTCCTTTTTTAAAAACCAAAAATAAAATGTGGTGAACCTGCATGAGGGGAATACTAGACGATGGGTCTAGAACTTAAAAATTTTATTTTTAATAACAAAAAAATGAAAATATATATCAATTATCTGTTACCCCAGCTAAGTAAGAATATGAAATGTGATAGTATGACTCACTGTCGATTGGATTCAGATCCAATGAGGTTTCAGCCAAGGCTGTAATTTTATATGATTTTTATCATTGATTTTTTAAAACATTATTATACAAAATATGTACAAATAGTTTTAAAAGAACCATTTCTATTCCATTAGAACTGAGAACTCTTTAACAACAGTTCCTTGGTTCCTTTGGTATTTCCTTCAATATCTTAAAAAATACTAACCTTTTCAAGAAACTTTTGGTATGGAGTTCATCTATTCCAATGGTTTTTGTAAAAAATTGAAAACTAGAATTTTTTATTCCCCTATACAAATGGTTTTTCAAAACTATTTGTCTATATTCTATATAAACTAGCTATACTAACGTTTTAATGAAAACCGTTAGTATACATATGTGGGTACAGCCTAGGTTTCAAGTAGTGTATAATGATAATGGCTGAAAGTACAAACATAGATTTTAAATGATTTAAAATAAAATTTAATTGAAATACTTATACTTAATAAGTTAATATAATTATATTTTTGTGGAATTATTTCACACTTCAATGGAAAATGTTTACTTTCAAGAAATTTTTTTTCATGGGTTCTAATGGTTTCCAAGAAACCCTATTGATCTAGATTTATTCTTTATGTTTTCTTATAAAGTGTTCTTTAAAAAACTAAATGCATTAAAGATGATTTCATTTTTAATTGAATTATTATTTTATCCCAAGATTTATTATATTGAAGGAAAACTAACTTATATAAACTTATGGTTTTGGAAATTTCTAACAGGATTATATTATTCATAATTTTAATCCCTTAATAGATCTTTTATTCATATCAAAAAATTGAAAATATCTTCCAAAAAGTTTATGTATGATAAAATATCTATAATATGTTTAATATTTTGAGTTTTTTTATCAATAATATACTTTGTTACATTCTCTGGGATCTTTATTGTTTATATTTCTATTTAATTAGGTCATAAATATTATATAATGATCAAATAAATTAAAATTTTAACATTCTAAAATTTTGTTTGAGAAAAAGTTATCTATAAGAGTAATACAGAAATAGATAAATAAACATGATATTCTTCTTAAAACTATAATTTCATAAAATGGATTATTCCTTTAATATATTAAACTTAGATATCAGTTAATCATTTACTTACTCAAGAAATTATCTTTACTGTGTAAATTATTTCATAAAACCCTTCATATGAAAATATAAAAAAATCATAATCATGAGGGTTTCATAGAAGATAAGAGAAACAATGGGAAAATCTTAAAATAATAAAATTTTACTAAAAATTTTAAAAATAATTCCTTCGAAAATATATTTATATTACCTTTTAAAATCAAATGATTTCTATGAAAAATAATATGAAATTATAGAAAAATCATGTTGGTACCTTGGGAAAACATCTTCATTGAACCCTTACAAAAACCATTAAAATTGAGATGACTATTATAGTTTACTTCCCGCATTATATTCTTTGGTAACATAATCATTACCCAATTCAATTGAGACCTAAATCTGATTCACCCTTCATCTGGGCTATATTAGGCACACCCATCATCAAGATATATATCAGGCGCAACTATAACACCAAATAATCAATTATTGTACGTGAACATTATATTTTAATAAAAACACCATACAAAACATATTTTAATATTTCATGTCACAAAAAATCTAATTCGATTTGATGAATACTGATTTTGGACATTCTTTGTCAAAATAAGACTAGCATGAAATGTTTAAATTCATTCTCTTATATAATATTTTTTGAAAATTTTAAAAGGTAGGTTTAGTTGTTGCTAATTTTATTTTTGATTATTTATTAAAATATTTGTAATTATTAATTTATTGACTATCAAATTTATATAAATAATGATAAGAACATTTTATGGTAAAAGGGGTATTTTTTATACAACTATTTTTCAGAAAAAAAAAATTATTTTAAAGAATGATGCCTATCTATTTTATTAATTTAAATAATAATTTGGTGATGAATGATTTAAATTATATTTATAGATTATTTATAAATATATGTATTTAAATATATATAATTATTTTCACTAGTTATATAGTTACTGAAATATCATCTTAATCTTAAAAATATTACTTGAAATACTGTTTTTTTCTACGTTTTATTGGGTCATTTATAAATTAACATTTTCCAATTCTTTAAATTAAATTTTTTATAATGGAGGGAATTTTTGGAATTATAATTATCAATATTACATAATAATTCTATATTATTTATTTTCATAATGAATTGTGGAAAATAATAAATTATAGTGTTTAAGGTTAAAGGGGTTTCTCGAGGGTGTTAAACCAAAATATAAGCGTACGTTTTTCAAGTAATCATGTAAAAATCCTATGGTATGTATTTATTTCAATATTATACTATCCCAAATTCATTTATAAGTACATTTGGAATAATTTTTTTTGGTAATGACTATCATTTTATATTCTCTTCGGACTATTCCAAGTGGTTTCCTAAAAGGTCCCTTTCTAAACATATAAAGGGACATCACTTCACATCTTTTATTATCACATATCAAGTTTTTTAGATTGAAAAAACAAATAAAAATCTATACCCAACTTCCTTATCTTCTTTATATAGTTTTGGTCTTCCCAAAATACCAACCCTAGGGTCTTTAATAAGATATTCATAGGAGGTTATTCAATGAAATGTTAATTGTATTCATTATAGTCAATATTTTTACCTCTTCTTTTATCAACTTCAACTGTGTCTTAACAATTACTATATAATAACCCAAGTATATCTAATATAATGAGATGTCATTATATTTATATTTATCCATCTCAATCAAACAGGTAAAAAATCCATCACTCATGTGTACGGCAGACAATCACCTTATCAGCCAATGTAATTGTTTATATTATCGAGTAACATGGATAGTAATTATGAAGGAAAAAATTAATATATAAAAAACATGTGACATGATATTAATTATTTTAAATTAATATATCATAAAATATGTTACCCTTTAACCCATTAATGGAATTGTATCTTCTCTAATGTGTGCATAAGGCATATCGACACCACAAAGATATGTTATTAATTTTCTAGGTAAAAAATTAATGATTGATTTTGAAATAAAATATAAGGAAAATATCATTTTTTATAATATTTTTCTATATTCTATTCATATTAAATTTAACTCCCATGATAAAAAATTCAAGAGAATGAACAAGACACTTAAAAATCACAAAAATATTAATAATGAAAAATTAATATTGAATAGGTGATAAAATGTCCTAAACAGATCGTATGTGATATAATAAAAACTGATAAATGTTCATCAGATTATGACAATCAAGTGGAGGTGAATTCAGTCCCAATAATAATTTCTGTTAAAAAATACTACTTAAAAGATTTACCCAATTAAAATAAAAAACAAGCCAGTTAATGATGTTTATAAGATTATAATAGTTAAACGTTTCTAACATATTCTAAATTTTTTTGATTAATTATTAATAATATCAATTTGGGATATTGATACAACTTTTGAGACTGTTTTAATAAGGAAAAATAGTTATAATAATTATCCAAGACTAACAATTAATGTAAAAAATAGTTTTTTGATATATAAATTAAAATTGTGAAATACTAAATAGAAACACATAAAAAATAAAACAAGTGGTTTAGTCTCAAGACAAGACCAAATCCACTCCACTTGGTTATCAACTTCCTCCAAGAAGTTGATATTAATATGCTTGGTCTACACCCTGGATCGAGGTTAAGAACAATACATAGGATATTCCAGGTGACAAATCCTCTTCCACTTTTTTTCATGGAAAAACAAACAACCAGGTGACACTGGACCTCCTCCACTGTTATATGTGGGAAAACAAACATGTTTTTAAATATAATCATGTGAGGATATCTTGTATACTCCAATTCCATGTACAGTAATGTGTGTGTATTAATACATATATATACACTGCTTGAAATGTAATAAAAATAATACACAATCGATCAAAGATGATGAAATAGTGTTAGAAATGATCGAAGTGTTGTTTTAGGAAACTTTGGACATGTAAGATGTGTCATATGGTATTTTCAATTCTGATTTTGAAAACAGTGTATCGTGAGTCTCATGTTTGGGTTTCCAATTATGAGATGTTCTTTTTAGATCTTTACTATCTTATTGATGATACTGTGAGAAAGTATGAGGTTCAAATCTAAAAAATTATAGCCTATAGGAATCAATTTTTCATCTTGTATTCTTTAGTATATGGATGTTCTTCTATATTTCATGCAATTCACATTTTGAACTTATGCATTCTACAATACTATGTCTCATACTTTTATTTTTATTTCTAGGTGTATCTATTGTTGCTGACAGGAAGCATGATTTCTACCCCTTGTACCTCATACTATCAAGTGACATATCTATAAAGAAACAGAAATTATGCCAATGTCAATAAATAACTCATATATGACCATTATAATTTACATTTAAATTAAATTAGAAAAGATAGAAAACTGATTAAGGAATAGTGTCACAGTTTTTACGGAAACAGTGTCACTAGGAAACAGTGTCCTCTCCTTTGCCATTTAGCAGTGAAATTGTCATAGTGCCATAGTTATATTGAGATCTTGGAACTGGTAGCATGGATATGGTGTCAGGATCATAATGTCCCTTGTAACGAGGTCTAGTCCTTTGTCAACACTTGGAACAGTTTCTTGGAGATGGTAGCAAGAACCATTGTCATGGTTATAGAGTCGGGGTTACGGTGTTAGGGTTACAGTGTCCGGGTTATGGTGTCAGGGTTACATTGTCAGGGACTTTTCCAAAATATAGAACCACTGTTAGACTTATGGTTTTATAGAATTAGCAAAGTATCTGTAATATGTACTAAGAAATAATATTCACAAAATGGATTAGACTAAATAAATAATATAATAAAACATTATAGAACAGGATCAAACATATTTTACAAGATTTAACTAGGATTAGTGAGAATATGAATCAGGATCTTGTAAAATATAATATATACCCTGAGTTATAATCATTTATTCATATGAAAACCATTAATCTATACACATGATTGGTGATTGGTTAAACATGTTTAACATGATTTGTGAGTATTAAAACATGATTAATACATGAGTAGAACAATAATTTCCCAATTTTAATGATCACAAATCATGATATTTAAAAGGGATTCGAATGCAAGTACTCACTCTACCCCTTTTGGGTTTTTCAAAAGGAATGGTAGAAAAACAATATAGAAACTGAAGAAAGGTTAGGGGAAAATAGACAACAATAGTGTACATTGTATTGGATAAAAATATAACATGCATTAAAATAGTATGGAAAAATACAAAACATCCCTATCAAAAAATAAATCCTTCACTTCTCTACAGGGTTAGTAGTCTTCTATTTTCCCTTGGCATAAACATCAAGTGGTGCTATTTGAGAAGAATAAGAAGTGGTAGCTGGGGTTGATCCAATTGATAGGGAAGGAATTGGCTCTCCTTAAAAAAATATAAGGGGACTGAGTTCGTTTGGTTAATGACAGAGGAATGTATTTCTCTAGAATTATAGATCTAATCTGGATAAGAGCCTGAGATATAGACATAAAGGCAGAAACAATAGTAGTGGGAGTGGAAGGGGTTGAGCCAATCCATAAAGGGGTATCTACAGGAGCCACTATTGCAGTGCTTTGCACAAGGAGATAAGAATCCATCAAATTTATAAAATTATTTATGAATTCACCTAGATATTTTATATAATTTTCATAATCATCCTTATTTTCAATAATATTCTCCAAATTATACATGAACTATTTCATTTTCTGTACTTGGTCTTTAAAAACGTGAGTCACACGAGGCATTTTGAGACTTTCCCCAAGGTATGTGAAATGACAAGTCAATTTTTTATTTTTATAAATCCTTTTGAAGTAGAAATAATCCTTATAGTAAGTTCATCATTTTCCATAGATGTTTACTTTGTATACATTCAAACCATGTCATGGACATGGTAACTATTTTTTACAATCTTGGATAGTCTCTCCTAAACCGACTGCCCTTTTGAAGAATCAACCACTTCTTGAAACACCTTTCTAAGTACCACAATTTATGATAGCTGAGATTGTTGACCATGTTTAGAAGAGGAAGAAGGATCTAAGATGATTGTATATGGTTCCTGGAGTCTCTTGAGAATAGTTTCAAATGAGTTCTTAAAAACACCAGGAGACTCACTGATTAAGGATACCAATCCTCGAACTTCATTTTCCATCTTGGCATTGTTGGAAACCACCTTCTCTATATTAGAGACCATATTATGTTGGATTAGAGTCACTATATTTTTATCATTTTTTTATAAATCTTATATGATCAAACAACAAGAGGAGGATTAGTAGTCTTAAATTCTTTCCTCAGTTCCTCAATGATGGATTTTAAAGATTTTACTTCCTTACATAACAGATTATTTCCAATCCTCATTTCTTGAAATTCATACAGCATCCTTGGTTCAGTTTTCCATATAATGTTTTCCATGAGCATGCTAGCATCGTGTTAACATAGAAAATATACAGGAGTATATTGATATTTAAAAATTTTTTCAATTAAATACGTCATACTTTCACCAAAAAAATTTAAATCCCTATGGTTCACAAATATTGTAGTTTATTGTGCAACCTCAGGTATAGAAACCAAATCATCCTCTATTTACTTATCAGTTATTACTTCTATTGAATAAATAGGTTTTAATTGAAAAGATTTTGTGAAGAAAATACCTCTCACTAAATCCGACTGAGAGTTAGAGACATCAATGTAGCTAGTGATTTTATTCATAGTATCCACTAGGAATTTCTCAACAGAACATTCCAATTGAGTGCTTTCCAAAATGGTATTTTGGTCCCCTAAAACAGGTTCTTCTCTGTTATGACTAAGAGACTCAATTTCTTGGAATATTTCCATTTCTTCTATTCTAGCAGCTGCAGGCACTTGTTTTGCTAACATAAATTATTGAACCATCTTTTTTTCAGTGGAAGGAATAACATCAAGTTAAGATTGTTATTCTGAATCTTCAGCATCAGTAGGGCCTTACTCAACAAAAATTTCTTACTCATTAGCAGACTCATCAAGAAGTTCCTTAGAAATAGATTGTTCATCTACACCAGCAATAAGTTATTTTTCATCAATAAATTCTATAGAAACTATATCTTCATCAGCTTGTGGGTTAGGTAGGATACTGTATTCTTCCTCGAAAATAGTTTGGTCCTCAGGTTAAGCTACTAAATATCTTACTTCTTCAATCAAATACTCAGAAATCTCATCATGTTCTAGACCAGGGTCAAATTTGTCCCTAGGTCTTGAAATATTCTAAATTGGATTAAACTACTCATATAGTCTTTCATTTGCTTCCACCCAACATTATTTCCAAGGATTCCAGTTAATTTTCAACCTTCTGAGTGTTTTTATATAGATAATAAACTCATAATCATCGATAACATATCCATCTAAACCAACAAATCATTTTGCTGACAACATTACAGAAATAAGTCTCGAACTAAAAGGGAAGATGATTTTGAAGTTTTCTGGATCATGTCACTGATTTGAAGAATGAGGTACTTACATAAGTTGATATTGTGGTAATTTATTTAAGATGTATTAGAAATACATATTGGTGCGTTAGGGTTGAAAAATATACCATATATGAACAAATCTTATATTGAATTAATTTTAAAAGTTGTCTTTCCTCTACATCTAACTCCATTACAATTGTAATTATACTCTTCTTATTTCTAGTTAGGCTTCCCAATGCCTCTTCTAGGGTACAAAACATCTCTAGGATGAAGAGTTCCTCACTAATGATCCTCACAAATTCCCTTATGTGGTATTTCAAGACACGCATCCCACAGCCTAGATGAAAAGGTAAATCTTTTTCTATTTATCTGGATACTAAAAATAATAATTTGTTGACTCACAAGAGAACTGACTATACACATAAAACTAGTAAACATTATTCGGATAGATGGGTCACATCTATGAGTGAACCATTTCAACCAGACTTATTCATATAAAACATTAAAACTAGTGAATTAATTCCAAGAAACTACTTCATACATATTTCCTTCTCTAGTACAAAAATTCAATCAACTGGGCCTAGATTCAGAGGTCCTTCATGTATTATTATGGAAGTCCTTTTCACATTCTCCGTAGACCTTATATTCTCTAGATCTGACAAAGAAGTTCTCTTCATTTAGAGAATCCAACATAGGTTTGAGAAGTAGAATGATTTTATGAAGGGTAGGAGGTTTGGGTGATAAGGGTTTAGATTTCATGGGGGAATAACTCATGTAAAGAGAGAAGTGTAAAACATCAGTTTTTTATCATTTATGATGTCCAAACATCGTAAACATAAATTTCATGTTTAAAAATAATAAAATAATCAATACAGTGGTATGATATGTAAGTCAAATAATTCTCAAGATCACCTCTAAAAGTGGTTTGATCAACAAATTTACCATTTTCCCCAAGTTCCAACTTATAGTTAGTACTCATTGAAGTATCACTACATTTAGTTCTATCTAAGAAAAAACTTTTTAAAATATATTTTGTATATTTTATATGATTGAAAATAATACCTTCATTTTTAATGTATATTTTAAATCCATGATATAATTTTAGGCCACTCATTAAACTCATTTCACATTCGTTTTGAATCATCATTGAAAAGTCAAAACATAAATAATTTCATGAAGATCCCAAAATAATATAATCCATATTGATTTGAAAAAATAAAACATTATTATAAAAACATATTATAAAAATATTAGGATCAGCTATACAATTTGAAAAACTTTTAGAAATAAGAAAACTACTTAATCAATCATGATAGGCTCTTGAAGCTTGTTTTAAACCATATAAATCTTTTGTTAATTTAAGGACATGGTTTATAAAGTGATGTCTTGTAAAAATAGTGGGATATTTAAAAAACATCCCCCACTATATATCCATTTTGGAATACACTATAGACATCAATTTGATATAGTTTGAAATTTTGATGTGCTGCATAGGAAATCAATATTCTAACAGTTTTAAGTCTAGATAAGGTAAAAATAATTCTTTATAGTAAATTCAATCTACTTGACTTTAACCTATCGCAAACGATATTTTTTATAACATTATTACCACCTTCATCTAATTTTTTTAGACACCCATTTTGTGCCATGGTTAAGATGTCTTTAGATCTATCCACAATTTTTCAAATATTACTACTATCAAAATGATTTATTTCCTCTTGCATGGACATTAAAAAAATTCATCATTGATAGAATCAGTGATGTTTTTAGGTTCAAAATGTTACAAGAAAGCTTGATGTTCATCCTAATTTTTAATAGATCCTCTAGTTTGTGTTCCTTTATCAAAATCTCTAACAACAACATCGAAATTATGATTCTTGTGGGTTTTAGTTGGACTAGAAAATGATGGTAAAGTAATTTCAGGTTTACATACATGTTTGGGTTCATCATGCTTTGAGTATAAAGATTTTCTAGTACTTTTTGATTTAAACTATTTCTTGAAAACTGGGTTATATGGTTTTTCATTTATGTCCATATTTCGCATATCATCTTCATGGTAATCTAGGGAGGTCTTAGGTTCATGTGTATTTGTTTCATAAAATATTATATGAAATGATTCTTACACACACTTGGTATTTTTATTAATGACCCTATAGGCTTTACTAGACGTTGAATGAACTAGGAAAATTTATTTATCACTCTTTGATTCAAAATTTTCACGATTATCTTTTGTATTAAAATATAGTATTTTTAACCAAAAACTTTGTAGTAATTATCCTTGGGATTTCTATTGTTCCTGAACTCATAGGGATTCCATTTTAGAATAGGACTTATAAACACATTATTTGATTATGTAGCATGTGGTATTTAAAGCCTCAATCCAAATGTAAATATGTAGATCATATTCATTAAGTACGGTTATACCAATTTCATGTATGGTTCTATCTTTTCATTACACAACTCCATTTTAGTGAGGTGTCCAAGGGGTAGAGAAGTTATTACTACATTCATTCTTTGAGAAAAAAGATTCAAAGTATTTATTTTCAAAATCACACCCATGATAACTTATTAAGAATTTTACTCTATGTCTAATTAGATTTTCTACAGTTTTATCATACTTGGGGAATTATATACATGATTCACTTTTCCAATCTGAGAAATAGTTTCAAGTATATCTAGAACTGTCATCTACAAGAACATAAACATAGTTCTTCCCATTTAAACTAGAAAATCATGATGGGCCAAACTAGTCCATGTGAACTAACTCAAATGGTTGAGAAGTTGAAACTTATTTACTTGATTTGAAAGATATATTCTGTTGTTTAAGCTTTTTACAAGGATTACAGACTTTATCATTTGGAAACTCATGTTTGGTTAGTGATTTTACTAAGACTATTATGGTAGGCTTCCTAAGGGGTTGTATACTAAATTTTCCTATTCTTCTATGACTATTCCAAGAGTCTTTGTGAAATAGACTTAGTTATGAAACATTTTATGAAACTACAGAATCTTAGTTGATGCCATAAAAATTTTCATTTCAAAAAGTAGAAAATACTAATTTATTTTTATTGTTAAAAACATTACAAGATTAAATTTAAAAGTTAACATGAAATCCATCAACACATAATTGTGAAATACTAAGAGAGTTAAATTTTAATCCATAAAAAAGTAATTTTGAAATTAAATGTATTTTAGAGTTACCAACCTGTCCAATGAAAATAATTATCCCATTAATATTGTCACCAAAGGTGACATGCCCACCATCAATATTTATTCTATTCTTGAAGCATGAATAATATCCTTTCATGTGTCTTAAATATCCATTTTCCATGTACCATAAGATTTTGTAGGAGAACTTCAAACATCTTTCTTACAAAATAATCAAAAAAATAATGATTTTGTTACCAAGACATGTTTGGGCCCAGTGACATTATTAAACAGAGCCTTAGGAACCTGCATCTGTTCATAGTTTTCTTATAATCATAATACGACATTTTTGAAAAATTGTCTCTATTTGGTGTAGAAAGACTAGAGGTAGTAAATTATTTCCAAAAACTGGAACTAGCATCATAAATTTGATTATAAGGTATAAAAAAATATTTTACATAGTTAGTTAAATTTTTTTATATAGGATAGTATGTCCATGATGATATTCAAAACCATAAGTTTACTTAGGACCTATATATTTACCAATAATATGAGTAATTTTAATTTTTACATTGGTAAATGTTTCTATATCTTTCTTCAATTTCACATTAGACATTTTTAGGTTGCTGTTTTTTTAGAAGTTGAGCATTATTTTCCATTTTAGTCGTATGTTTAGACTTAATCTTTTCAGTGAGAGCATATTGTTTATTTAATAATTTATATTTATATTTTAGTTCATTGCATGTCTCTTCCATCATGCTACAGTATTCAAATAGTTTATCACTTGTCATATTTTCAGAATCACATTCATTCCAAAAATATTTTAAATTTTTCCAATGAGAATCTAAGGTTACCTAATATTTGTTTTTCATAAAACACATATTTTCCATGTAAATTTTATTATTGTGATATGTTGTTGATCCACTGGAGCTGTCCTCAATGGCACTAAAGGTAGCATACATATATTTGTTATACTTCTTCTCTTTTTCTTCTTAATTCTTCATATATTTAAATTTTTTATAGTAAACTATGGCATGTACCCTCATCTTACATTAATGGAAACAAAATATTATTTTGGTTGTCATTTCGTTTCCAGTCCTTTTTCTAGTTTCCCTTATAAGTATCATCCTTTATAATTTGGTTTTTTAAAGTTCATATTATTCCTATAGAATTTCTTGAATCTCTTGGCTTGCTGAGCCATCCCTTCATCATTATCTGTTGTTAATTCATAATTACAGTATCTTTCAATAGAGGCTAGTGCCTTATCTTTTTCCTTGTTCTTAGATGTAGTAGTCTTGATGGCTGCAGATTTTCCCTTTTGTTAATCCTATTTCTTGTAAAATTTTAATTGTTCCTCTAACATCATCAATTTTACGATTACTTCATTGACATGTAGTTTTCAATGTTAAATGATTCTATAATTGAGACAAAATTTTCTATCCATCTATGAAGTAAACATATTAGAATCCTCATAATTTTTTCTTTAGTTGTAACATCTCTTTCCAAAGAGATCATAGTGATCAATATTTCATTAAATCTAATATACATGTCCGAAATTGTCTCATAAGGCTTAATTTTAATGTTATCATATGTAATATTATAGGTATTGATTCTCATTTCCATTACAATATAATTTAATTCCTGTAAAACAAAAAAAGTATCAAATATTTCATGTGTAGTTTTACATAAAGAGATTCTATTAAATTCTTCATCTCCAAGAGAACAATATACGACATTCGAGGATTTACAATTATTGTTATATACAGCCTCATTTGGGTCATTCCAATGAGTTTTAGTAGTAATAGTGATCATATATTAATCTACAATTGAATGAAAAATGTCAAAAACCATACTTTAAAAGTGAATTTTTGTTTGAATTTTCCATTTTTATTAGTTGGTTCCATTAAAGAATAGAGGTATGTTGGTAGTTTCACCTTCTATTATATTATCCATAATTATAAAGTAAAGTGTATAGTTCTTTATTATATAACTAAAATTTTGATCTAATAAACATTTTGAGATCTTAAACACAAAACTAAAATCATAGTGGAAAATTACTACAAACAGATTGACAATTTATCAATTTGAAAACAGGGATAAAAAAATCATCTAGTACAAAATTTTGGTTAGAGGTAGACACTCAAGAGGGGGTTGAATTGTGTTCCTATAAAAACATTCTATTAAAAAATATACTTAAATTAATAACCAATTTAAAATTAAAACCTGAAAGTTAATCAAGGTAATAATATTCTAATAGGTTGACTGTTCGGAAAGCTTCTCAAAAGATTTATTAATTGTTAGAAATAACAATGTGGGATATGGATACAACTTTTGATAATATTATAATATGTAAAATAGTTATAACTACTATCCAAGTCCAATAATCAATGTGAAATTCATTTTTCTGAATTATAAATTAAACATAGAAAAACTGAATAGAATCACATCACGGATAAAAAAATTGGTTAAGTCTCAAGTCGGGACCTAATCCACTCCACTTGGGGATCCCCTACCACCAGAACATTATATTAAAAAATTTGATCCACACCCAACATCATGGTTAACAATAGTATATTTGATTTTATAGGTTAGAATACCTCTTCCATTATTATTCATGGGAAAACAAAAAACAGGTCACACCGAACCTCTTCCATAGCTATACGTGGGAATAAAACAAAGTGTATAAAGACATTCGAGTGAGGATATCTTGTATCCTCTAGTTTAATGTAGGAGATAGTGTGTGTTTTAATACAGACACACACACTACTCAAAAAGTAATATAAATGGTACACAATAGAGAAATGATGATGAATGGGAGTTAGAAATGATCTTAGTGTTGATATATGTATCTCTAGACATGTAAGATATTTCATATGTGATTTTAAAGTCCTCTTATAAAGAAAGAGTATCGTGAGTCTTGTGATCTAGTTTTCAGTTAGATGAAATGTTCGTTTAGCACTTGTTATTCTTGGGGTTACAACTATGATATAGTCTGAGGTTTTGATCTACATTATTTCAACCTTCAGTAATTGAGGTTTTTTCTTCTTTTCTTCAGTATATGTATGAAATGAAACATTCCATGCATTTATTTTTTCAAACTCACATATTATACATCTTTGAGTCTCAAGATTTTTTTTCTATTTTGGGGTGCATGTGTTGGAGCTTTCAGGAAGCATGATTTCAATACCCTATACCTCGGACTGTCAAGTGACATGTCTACAAATATAAATTATGTTAATGTCATTAAATGAATAAAATATGTCCATTAGAAATAAAATTTAAATTAAATTAAAAAAGGCAGAAAAGTGATTAAGGAACAATGAAAAAATTTATCTTGAAATAGTGTCACTGGAAAAAGGTGTCTTCTTCATTTCCTATTTGTGGTGAGACATTCACAGTGCCACAATTTGATGGAGAGATTGGAAATGGTATCACATATATAGTGTCAGGAACATAGTTTCTCTGGTTATGATTTCTATACCTTTGTCCACACATCGAATTGTGTATTTGAGATGGTAGCAAGGAACTGAAATTAGGGTTATGTTGTCAGTGTTAGGGAGTTATGGTTAGGGTGTTAGGATTACAGTGTTAATGACCTTTCAAATATCCAGAACCGGTGTCAGGCTTATGATTTCACAGTCTTAGTCATGTATCTATAAACTATATTATGAAATAATATTTACAAAATGGATTATATATAAACATTAATATAATTAAACCATACAGAATAATATCAAACAGAGTTTACAAGATTCAAATATGATTTCTGAGATTTTGAATCAGGATCTCGTAAAAGTTTATATATACCACGAATAGTAATTATTTAATCATAAAAAAACAAATAATCTATACGCATGATTGATTATAGGTTAGAAATATTACCATGATTTTTTAGAATTAATACATGACTAACACAAGAGGTGGCTGACAATAAGGTTCTTTAATAAATCAATAGCATGTTTACAACTATAATATAGGATTTTAAATCATTTTCTACCAAGGGAAAGTGTGAGATGAAGGAATTCATATCAATTTTCATTCCATTAGGTCTATTTGTTAATATACACTTATTTAATTGTTTTTAGTTTATATTCTACCCCATGTATGTATTTAAAAATCATATTTATTTATTGATTATTCTTAATGTTTCAATTCATGTTAATTCTCCAAATTTGTTAAAATTTAAAGTTTCCTAAGGGTTTAAAATAATATTTAAAAATATCAATTTATTTTTGGATTTCGTCCACTTTAATTGAAGTAATCATATTTATACTTTAAATTAAATAATTTTCTTATACACTTTATTTTTATGTAATTTTTATATTTTCTTCCATATTATCCTCACTTTTGAACTTCAATCATGAAAATAAATGATTAAAAGTAAAACTGATTTAATCTCTCTTTAATTAGATATATAACTCTGCCATGTACATGTTTTCCAAATTTTTATAAGAAATTAGTTATATATATTAAAATTATTTATGAAGGTAAAATTATGTTATCCTTTACTTTTAAAACATATTTGAAAAAAAATATTCCTATTATTTTCCAAAAGTGATTTTTTTATTTAATTTACAAAAATTCAAATGAAATATTTTTTAATGTATATGGTGAAAAAAAGATTCCCCTCCTCCATAATAGTATGATTAAATTTAGCTTCTTCATGTGTTTTCAATGGTTTCAAAATGAAAAATATTTTATGAAAACATATTTTAATATTTCACTGACATTCCCACTATTCTTGAAAAGGTTTTATTTTATTACAAAACATATATTCTTAGTGAACTAACATTAATATATTATATCTAATTAATTTTTATTCCATTATCATCTCTTGACACATCCACATTCAAGTGAACATTAAATATTAAATTTAAATAAAATACACATATTATTTATTCTGGATACAGTAATCTTTTAAAATTAATATCATTTTTAAATTAAGATGTTTTATATTAGATGTTATGATCTAGAGAAATATTTATATTTTTTCTTATTTATTAAATTCATAAATTTAATGATAAGAAAAATTAATCATGAATTAAATTTATAATTAGATATATAAGGAATCGTTTAGATATGAATTTATGGGTGGGTCTTGTAATAATATATCTCCTCGATGCTCCGACAGGTCTCATTATAAAAATCAGTTTCCCAAATTAAATGGACATTTACACAACGTTTTGAACCATCTTTGACCATGGTCCTGATAGTATAGATATCATGATGTATAATATCATCTAATATAATATAAATAATTTTCTTAATTGTGAATTTAGTTATTATTAACCTTCATATAATTGTATTGATATTATCCATGGATGTTTTTAGTGATTATGTTATTGACTAAATGAAATGTGTTCTTAGTTTTTAGCTTGAAATATTGATTATTTCTTAATTTATCATGACCACTTCTGATATACATAACCCTTAATGTGAATTTTAAAACAACCTTATATTATTTAATTTCCACAAGATATAAAGACAAATTATTTTAATGGGTTACAGGGATAATGAAAAGTTTTTATTTACTATTTATATTATATTATTAATGTTAAAAGGGTATCATGTAAGTATTTTGTTCTTAAATACTACTAAACCAGTTGGTTCCTTTAAATTATACACCTAGTATCTTTTCCAATATAATAAAGTAAACATCGGATCTAGGTTACTAGATTCGAGGGTTATAGATTTGGTTTTAGAGAAGGTTTAATAGAAAACTTTGGAACTAGGTTAAGGAAAACATTTACTAGTGAACATAACCATATGATAGATTTTGAGGATATGTAAAATCATGGAATAACAACCTATATTTTTTATAAATAAGGGAGTATGTGGATTTTCCACTAACATCATCATTATCATAAAGAAACAAGTGGATCTGATTCCAGAACAGTTATACCTAGGGGTAATAACTCAAAAAATAGTGCATTAGGCTTTAAATCAAACATTAAAAGGAAATTGACAAAGAAATATTAATAATCACTTGGTTTGACAATCCTTGGGGATATTGATTAGATGATTCACAATTTTTCCAAACCCTTATGAATGATAAGAATATTTATAATTTTTAAATATATTCCCAAAGAAATCCACCTTATGACTTTGATATTAAAAATGTATAAAAGTTAAATTTATGATAAGTGTTACATCAGATCAAGAATTATGCATTATAATATATAATTCAAGATTTTATGATATAATCATCTACATTAAGGTATTTAGAAATGCTTATTTGAATAAATAATTTTATTAACACTAATGTCCAATCTATAAATTCCATTGATGAGAAAGAAAAGAATGTTGGTACTAGAAGAGAGAAGATCATGGCTATTTTAGTGAAGCTTAATCGGGTAATTACAAATAAACATCCATGAATGGAGAGACATGCTATTACACAACCTAATTATCCAATATCGGACCATTTAATGTGTCAAATTATCCCATAATTTAGTGGTACTACAAATACTATGATATCTTATCCATGGATTAAGTCCATTGAAAAGATATTTCTTATTTTATCATTAAATTGAATGGAAAAGATTAGAATAGCAGTGTATTATCTCAATGGTGATGTCCATCAATGGTGCTCATTGATCAAGAATACTATAGAGGAAGAAATAATATAACATATCTAATAATGATATTTTGGGGAAAGATTCTTTGATAAATACTTCCCTTATGAATAACAGACCAAAATATAGAAAAACATAAATCTTTTTTACTTATAATGATAAAAGAAATTGTTATGGATTATGAGGATACTTTACAACACTATCCATGTAATTAAATAACTTGGGTCAACCACAAATGTTTCTTCACGGGGATACCAGTTCTCTTTATTAAAAATAAATATGCATCCATAAAGAATTTCATTTTTTATAGATAATTAAATTATATTATGGCAAATAAAAACTCTATTTTTCCTTGAATTTATGACTTATTTGATCAAATTTATGGGGCATAATGTTTTTCAAAGATTGAAATTCCCTCTGGGTATCATAAAAAATGAGTAAAGTAGGAAGATATTCTGATGATTTCATTCTTCATGGGATATAGACATTATCAGTTTACACTAATTCCATTTCAATTGAATAATTCACCATCAGTTTTAATGGATTTAATGAACATTTTATTTAAGGAATATATTTATAATTTAATTTTTTTATTCAGTGATGATATCATGGTGTATTATAATAGCTATTAAGACCCTTATAATCCTGTATGGAACATTATTGGGACTATTATACATTAATAATGTCAAATTATTTTTTGTTAATAATGAATAGTAAAGACAATAAAAAAATACATACTATAGTTCTGGTTAAAATCAGTTTACCAAGGGTTAAACCAAAATAAACAATATGTTTTCCAATTAAACTTTTCAAAACCCTACTGTATGTCCACATTTTATCCATATCCTTTCGTAACATTAAACATAAATTTAATTGGGAAAATTTTACATGGGAATAAAATTATAATTTTTTATTCTATTTGGAAATATCCAAGTCATATCCATGATGGTTCCCTACCCTACATATATAATTGAACCTCCTATCCGTAATAATTCACACTATTATATCTATATATTTCCCAAAAAACCCTAAAAACATATCTCCCAAAAATCAATATGTATATTCTATAGTATATTTTATTCCAATGATATAAATCACAGGTTCCTTAGTAAGTTTTCAAATAAGGCTTATTAAGGAAGAAGAAGATTCTCTTCACTAAACTATTTATTTTTAATTCCTCTATAATAAAATCAAATAATTTCATAACCATTAAAATATAATGACCCAATTATATCCCATATAATGATATTTTATTATTTTTAGGTCATAATATGTATCCATCTCCTTCTCTAATAATTGGGAAATAATTTTGACGCTCTAGTGTATAGCGGACTACCACCTCATGGACCGAAGTAATTTTTTCCATCACAAAATCATAGGGATATTAATATTGATGTTAATGATTAATATATTTGAAACATATTTCATGATATTAATTATAAATAAAATAATATACTATGTTTTATTTATCCTTTCACCCATTAAGGGATTGATATAATCTTTCATGTGTATGTACAGCCTATCGTCTCCAAGAAGCCATATAGTACATATTTTCCATGTCCAAAATTCTAAAATAATTATAAAAAAGTTATATAATAAATAAATATGACATTAATAACATTAATATCATTATATAGATTATTTATATATATATAATATTCATAGTAATTAGATCTTCTATGGAAAAACCTTTTTACGAAAACATGGAATTTTACACCCAAAAAAAAGAGAAATATTGAATGATTATAAATAAAATGGGTGGTAAGATGTTTAAAGGGATTATATATGAAATTATAAATTTTAATATTGTTTTTATATAAACTAATAACATGTTTAAAACCATTATCCATGAGGATAAATTATGTTGGACTAATTTGAAACATAAATTAAGGGATTTCATCTCAATTTCCATTCTTTTGAGACAATTTTGTTAAAATGCACATATAATTTTGTTAAAATGCACATATTTTAT
This sequence comes from Viscum album, assembly GCA_963277665.1. Classification (NCBI taxonomy): domain Eukaryota; kingdom Viridiplantae; phylum Streptophyta; class Magnoliopsida; order Santalales; family Viscaceae; genus Viscum; species Viscum album. Next base: position 1,065,808,220 of record OY728157.1, on the reverse strand, counting down.
TTTGTGTAGTTTATACAATAACTATTTATGTATTTAAAATAAAAACATATTTATTCATGATGTTAATTGTAAAAAATTTAGTTTATTCTTTCAAGGGGTAAAATTTTAAGGTTACAAAAGAGATAAGAATCTATCTAACAATCTCACTTTATATAAGAATTTATTTAACTTTTATTAAAGGAATATTATCATTAATCCTTCATAAGAACTAATCACTTTTTTATTCATTTTATATTTAATAAATTTCAGTATTTTCTTCAAAATTTTAATGAATGTTTTACTTGAAACATGAATATAATTGTCTTAAAGAAAAAAAATTATCATTCCTCAAATCAGATATATTTTTCTTCCAAAACATTGTTTTCTGGGTTTTTTTAATATAAATTTATTTACTCGAATTATTTATGAAATAAATTTTATGTTGTCAATGTGTTTCAAAAAGGGTATAAAATGAATCTTTATAATAATTTAAAAATGTTATGTTTCTAATTTTATTCTCAAAAAATCAAAAAGAATATTTCTTAATGTATATAGTGATGACAGACCCCCCCGCTACTGTAACCATTTTACGAAATATAGTTTATTATATATATTTTCAATGGTCTCGCAAAGAATAAAAATTTCTGAAATAATATTTTAATATTTCACTTTTATTCCACTTAACTTTTAAGAATACATGATTTTAATAGAAATCCTATATTGTTTGTGAATTTACAGTCATCAAAAATCTCTTATTAATAGTGTAGTTGTTATATTCCGTTGAAACATTCATTTTACTATGATATTTAGAAGTTATATTTCCCTTAAATATCCATAATATTCAGAATAAAAATTATTATTTCGTATACTATATATCATTTAAACATGTCATGTTTTAATTTTAATGTTTTTTTTGAGGAAATATTTATATTTCATCTTCTTCATTCAGTATAGGAATTTATTGATACAGAATATTTTTCATGAAATTAATTGATCGTTTTATATATGTGTAATTATTTTTTAATAAACTAACAGGTTCTCTTAGAATTATATATCACCTCGATTAATTAATATGTCTCATGAGACAAATCTGTTGGCCTATTTAAATAGGTTTTTACACATTGTTTAAACAATCCTAGAGAATGTTCGTGATGGTATAAAGTTCATGATGTCTATGATAGTGATATATAATATTAATAATTTTATTCACTGAGAATTCCGTAGTTATTATAAAAGATATTATTAATATTATATTATCCATTGATCCATTTAGTGCACAATTTTTTGATTAATTGAAATTTTTTACAGTTATTTACCTAAAAATATTGATTATTTATTAAATAATCGTGATTTATTCTAATGTATATAACCATTATTGTGAATTTTAGGACATTATTATTTTGTTTCCTTTCCCAAGGAGATGAAGATGAATTCTTTGAATAAGGTTCAAGGATGTTGATAATTTTCTTTATCTATGTTTTATATTATATTCCCTCTGTAAAATGGGTATTATGTTTGTATATATTGCTCTACAACTACTAAACCGATTGATCGTTCAATACATGAACCCCAATATCTTTTTCAATGTATTAATGTAACCACAATATCAGGATTACTCGAGTCAGTGTTGTTACATAACACAATATCATAAAATATTTCTAAGGACAATATCATGAATAAAATATATTAATCTTTATACATTTATAAAAAACCCTTATTAATGATTTAAAACCCATATGAAAAGTGATTTTAATCATCAAATAGATATATAGAGAAATAATAATTTCTTTTGAAAACTCATTAAAATGAAAAACACAAAAAATATGGTTGAAATGATTTTATTTTAAAAGAACCGACTAAACCTATAATGTAAGCATCAAATAAATAAAAATTCATGACATCAAAAAATTTAATTCATATATTATATTTTAAAATAAAATATTTTTAAATTTTATAAATAAATTCAAAATGTTCTATATATAGTATTTAAAAATATTAATTTTGAAAAATAATGGAATTCAGTCAAAATATACTTAAAATATCCTTCAAAATTAATTTTTTTTCTAATAAATAATGAACTAATATTTTTGAGATTATGGACATTTAAGAAAAAATTTATAAAATAATACATTAAAACACTTAAAATGAGGTAACTTAATGATTCTATTACCTTGTGTATGACTTGTCACATAAGTTCTAAATATTTTTCAATAATATAATTTTGTATATTGTTTAACATATTTTAAATATTTTTTATATTTATTATTCCTTTTAATCATTTCATAATTAATTACTTAAAAAATTAACATCTCATCTTGCATTTTCACGGTATTCATCTCATATGTCCAAAATTACATCAGTAGTTAGACTATGGTTAATAATTGATTATTTTGTCATCTTTAGAATAATAATTAAGAAATAATTAAACTATTTAAATATAAATTATACATATAAAACCAATTACATAATATGGTTAATAAAAATAAACATCATTAAAATCATGGAGATTGTAGGGCATATGTAAGCTTGAGTAACATTTTCAATTCTCATCAATCGTGATGGAAAGAAGGTATGAATTATTTTACCTATTAAGAATTAAAATTATATCATAAATATCATATTATATCATTAAATACACTTATATATATATATATTATTCATGTGATGTGGACATGAAAAACTAATCCATTCACTTAGTGGAGGTGGTAATCCACCCGTACACATAAATGATGGTTTCATTTTCTATTTAATAGAAGATGATATGTTAATAAGTTAGTAAATTAGAATAATAAGATGATAGATACTTGTTTTAATATTTCATCATGGTTATTGAATATTTTATAGAAATATAATAAGAAATAATCCTAAAACATATTGTTAAAATAATACATAACTTTTTCTGTAATCATCTATTCTATTATACCATAATCCCTCCAAGGATGATATTATTCAAAAAATAAGGCCTCTAGAATATTTGGATTAATGTAATTAAAATATTTTTTTAGGTACTGGTCGAAATAGTGTTTTTATAATGTTTTATGAACAAAGGATAGGTGGTTCCCATTTATAAGTGTGGGGAGGGGCACTCTTGAAATTACGTAAAATAATAAGTTAATATAAATTAGTTTTCATTAAAAATTACACAAAAATAATATAATTCGATAATATCATTATTAGGGGTTTACAAACATTTATCAAATGAAATTATTTCATGTTTAGGTGATGTTTTCACACTAATCGCTTTGTGTTAACCCTTGTTGACAACATTGATGCTTACTGAATCATCAAATTTCATTACACTAAAATAGTAAAGAAAATAAATGTAAATGAAAAATTGACCCATTAATGAACCATGGTAGATATTTGAATCTTTATAAAAATAAATTTTTATAATAAAATATTTTTTCAAATTTTAAATATTTTTGTAAAACATTATTTGTTATAAAATGTCATTAATTTTATTATTCTCAAACTATTTATTTAATTTGATTTTGCAAACAAAAAGAAAAATAAATATAATATTATAATATATTCACACATATATAATATGTTATAAATATTTATAAAATTCATGGTAGGCCTTAACATAATCGAATAATATTACTTTTTGAGTTTTTAAAATCATTAACATTTTTTAAATTATTTCACAAGAAATAAGTCGGTGTTCCATAAGAAATTAATCTATATTTAATCAATAAAATTATAAATAAATTACAATTATAAAAATAATAATTTTATTTTGAATAAAAATGTGTAGTATAATATATGTTTCTTTAATCCCAATCAAAAAATATTATAAATGATAAAAGTAAGAGAGTGACATTTTTGACTTTATACTATACTTAAATGTTATACTGGTTAAAATCAATGTTAAATGAAAAAATATTCATAAATTAAATTTTTTTATTATTATATATGATATATACTACTTAAATTAAATGAAATAGGTTTTTATGGTTATATTTTATTCCCTATCATATTATTTTTAACATCAGTTACACAATTTACCCTTATTGAGGTGACAAAAACATTCTTTGGTTGTTATTTGTAATATCTAAAAATAAAATGGACCTATTTATTATGTTTAAATCTATTTAGTGAAAATAATAAATTCATTTTTAAATATTAAACTCATAAAAGTGGCATATGTTTTTTTAAAATTATATCTATAAAACACGATGAAGCTAAAATTTGAAAAAATAAATGCCTTTTAAATTAAAAAATATATTTTTATTCCAAATTAGACAATAAAATTAATTCCGATCACCATAATTTGATTTTTTATTCAAAATTAACTCATGAAATTTTAAATCTAAAAAAATATAATTTTACTTTGTGAAAAATTTAAAATAATATAATATTTTCAATAAAAGTGTATATTTTCCACTATTAATTGAAAAATTAATCATTTTAGAAAATTATCAAAAAATCATCTAAAGAGAATTTTTCATGATGAATTTAAAATTTAGGAAAAATTTCAAATTAAAATTCTATAACATGGAAATTTATATTTTAAATAATACCATGAAATGCATTAAATCACAATTTCTGTGAGAAATCAATCATTTTGTTTTTATTGAAAATTTAACAAATATTTCTATCATGAATATAACACTATAAAATAAAGTTATTGAGTATATGAAAAGTAATTTTTCTTATAATTACCTGTATTATTACATTATTCCAATTTTGGAAATTATTTCCTGGTAAATTAATTTATCACTTAAACAATTGGGGATATATTTCCTTTATAGCATTTTCATATTTCTTATGTTGTTTCATCAACCTTATTGTTTTTTCAAAAAACCATATCTTAATGAATTAAATTATTCCACAACACTTACTCTTGGTGGTGAATAATCTGAACTAGTTTATCCTAATTGGATATGTTATCTTCTAACAAAACTATATCCTATCTGAAAACATGAGATGAATCCATCACATATTTTCTCAAAATCGTAACATGAAATACATTACGTACATATGATAAACTCAATTGGTAAATCTACGTAGTGGGAAAATTTTCCAAATTTATCTAGGATTTCATATAGATTAATTAATTAGGGAATTAGTTTCCCATTTTTACCAAAATTATAACACTTTATCATGGTGATTCACTTAGAAAAATATGTTCACCATCACTCAAAGAATGATATTTCCTCGGGTTATCTACATAAAGTTTCTACTTTCTATGAGTCATCCTCAAAAATTACTAATTCATTTTCACCTTCTTAAACATTTCCCTTACCAAATATGGTCCCACAAACATCACTTCTCATACTTCATCCCAAAAATATGGATTCTGGCACCACTATCCATATAATGCCTCAAAAGGTGTCATCTGTACACTAGAATGAAAAAAATTATTATAAAAAATTATACTAAAGAAAGGTAATTATCACAAATTCCCTTGTAATATTTTGAACAATAATAAATCATGTACTTCGTGTTCTAAATTGGTTTGATGTATCACCTATCAAATTGGGGATGAAAACATATAATGAAAATTAATTCAGTACCTAAAAAATTACAAATTCCTTTATAAAAATTTGAATTAAATCTGGGATTGATGTCTAATGAATTTGAGGGAGGAAATCCTTGTAATTTAAACATATCCTTGAGTTAAATAGAGATAGTTGACATAAATTCATAGTATCAAAAGTAGGAATAAAAATTTTAATATTTTATTTAATAGATCAATAATAACCTAAATTTCATTATTACATTGATATCTCATTAGAAATCCCATCACACAATACCTAAATATATTCTGCCAATGAAATTTTAGAACTCTAAAAGGTTGAATCATCCACTTCGGTAATTATCATTTTTATTTAAACTACTAAAATATGAAACAGTTAATAGTAAATTCAGAAATATCACTTTTTCATTCCCATGACCTTAATTAATCAATCATTCATAATCCTTAGTTCATTTTTCCATCTTCTCTTCCCCATGTTCAACTCTTTCTAAGATAATATGTACTTGAAACTTTTTTGATTAGTGTATATTTAATACATTACAAAATAAAAATGATGCAATAATTTTAAATCAAAATTAATATAATATAATTCCAAATTATATGTAGAATAATTCAACTAATGGGTATTCAGTTGTCGTGAATCAAAAACAATTACCTCATCACTTAATGTAAATACACAACCAAGTTTCTTCACTAAATAAGTATTATACATGAAAATATACCATTTCTATATTTAAGGGACAAAAATAGATCATTCACCAATCTTATTTCCAGTTCCAAGAAACAACCATCAAGCACATTCTTCCAAATGAATTTAAATCCTTTCTGAGTTAACATAGTATATTGGCTATACATCCAAACCAACTTTTCAATAAACCATTGTTTATAACCCACTAAACAGAGATAACTATGAATCACTCTGACATTTTAAATTGTAGAACATTTTTAAACAACTATATTTTTATTAGGGTCTATATTTCTTCCAATCATATAATAAATATTCTTGAGAAATGAATTTTTTGTTAACAAAATTCACAGATACTAAATTTCCAATATATCTTTTTCTATATCAAGTTTTATAAAACAATACTTAGATGTATTTTATGTTATAATTGACTTTAATAATATTAAATATATTATCAATAAATAAAACACAAACATTTATAAATATTCATGTAAATATCTATTAATAATATCCATGAATACAGTCGGTTCACTAGACATACCAAAAGGCATAACTGCAAACTCATAATGTCTATATACATTTTGAAACACTCTCTTCAAAATATAATCCACTTTTACCTTCAAATAATGGTTACCAAACCTATAACCAATCATATAAAAATACTATGCTACCAGTATTGGATAAAAGACATTATTGAAATTTTAAAAATGATACTTGTTCTTAATGGTGAGGTTATTCAAGGATATATAATCAGTAAAAATTATCATTGAACCATGTTAATTTTGAAAAATGAAATTTTATTACACCAAGGTTAAGGGATAGGATGACTTATACCTATATCAAGATACTCTTCGAACTCCTATTTCAATTCAAATATTTTTATTTAAGCCCTTAAATAAGGAGTTTTTAAAATAGTCTCAGCATCAGGCGCTAAGTAAATAGTAAATTCAACCTACTAGTCTATAATGACACAAGTAAAATAATCAGTAAATACGTCCATATACTAATTTAAAACTGAGATATCACTAATCTAACCAATTTATTTCATATCAACAACATAATATAGGTCACATTAACCTCTATACCGAATTAATTTATCATCTTATTAATTGGTTATCAAAGGTATTAAATCATTCAATACAATAATAATGATATATTAATATATATTTTAATTGAAATATCATGGTAAATCCTTATCTAAATTAAAAACTAAAACTATTTTGGGTTGTTCAAAATTTTCATTATGAAATACCATCCTAATAATAACAATAATAATACTCTTATAAATCTTATATGATTTAATATTTCCTTGTAGAGTTTTAACCAGAATTTATATCTTCTTTTTATGTGGGGATGTTCTCATTTTACTAGAAAACTTAACCTAAATGAAGGAATTTTAAGATTAATTTTCAAATAGGGAGTTGGAATAATTCATATAAATATGAAATATATTTTCCACCACATTATTACAGGGACCAACAACAACCATAGTAGTATAAAATGATTATTCAAAACCTTTTGGACATTAATATTGATGAATATCACCCATAGTAGCTGAATTAATAAAAAAATAAAACATTTCCCCAAAATAGTATAATTAATTCAACTTTCCAGTAGAATTTGAAAAAAAATTCTGATCATTTGTCTTGTAGACATGATCCACATGTTCAAAATTTCCACTAGAGATACCATTCCCAAATATTATAAGACATTATCTAGGATTTTCCTAACACACATATCACATGTTGTGGAATATTTTTTCTTACCTTTGAATTTATTTGAGGGATACTTCCCCCTTTCCTTACATATGGACCTTTTCATGTGATGTTTGGTATGGAATACGTTATCAATAGAATACTCTGTTTCTACTTTCTCAACACATCAAAAAATTTTATCATAATTTTTTAATTAACAAGAATGCATTTTTTTGAGTATAATATATTTAATTCTAAGTAAAAAAGTAAATTAAATTCAATATCAATATTCTGCATAATAATTGGTGTATATTTTTCCAATCTAGTGAAGATAGCTTCGTCTATGGCCCTTGAATCTTATTATATTCATCATTATTCTATGAATTATTTTTCCATACGAAGTAGAATATCATTAGAATAATATTTATTAGGAGAATTTTCTTAAGTCCATACCATTATAATTCATCAATTTTTTTCCTTTCATTAGTAGTCTTAATCATTTACCACCATTAATTGGCTTGAACATCAAAATGGTAAATTGAAAGAGTTCACTTTTGATTCTTTGAACAACCCATAACTTCAAATATCTTTCCAAGGATTTAATTTATTCCTTGGCTATAATAATGTAATGTCTCATTATTTTTAAACATATATATTACATCTTTTAAATTAGTAATTATTATATTAAAAATACAAAATGCATGGGGATATTCAAGGTATAGTGTCTTTGGAGACTAGATGGACAATATTATAATTACATGAAATATCTTCAACATCTCCCATAAATATCTTCCAATATATTACTTGTCGTAAACACACCCTACTAAAAATTTCTTTATAACATGGGGAAGGAAACATTAGAAAGGGTGAGATCGAATGCTCAAAAACATAAAATAAACCAAATATCAATCTATGATCACATGAGATCCTAATATAACATAAGAGTATGTGATATTTAAAACAACTTCTGATGTCCATACCCAACCTTCTGTTAATCATTAACATTATTTATAGTATTGAAATATATCATTTCGAAAAAATGGGCCATAAGAGTGAGAAATCATCATAAATAAATCATTAACCATAATATCATGTCATAAAAGTGTGGCACCATCAGAAGTATAGAAAACTATTTGTCAAGGTTAACTACCAATACTGTAAACATTGTGGATTAGTATTAATCATTTTTTTCCCATAGTAAATAAAGTTAAATCCATTTCCCATAATTGATTCGGATGCACAAGTTTCCCATTGTGGATCTGGACACACCTCTTTCTCATATTGTATCAAGCCTATCAAATTTTTCCTCATTGTTATCTAATGAAATATAATCCTTTAACAAATAAATTGTAGGGAGATATATATCCCACCCACCTTATAAATAATAACATACCTATGATCATAAAACATTTATTTTATCATCCCATCATAACTCATGTAATGAAAATGGGTTTCATAAACATGTCATCATTTCTTAATGACATAACCAATGAAGAAAATTTTCATTAGAAACGTCTCCTTAACATAAAAATTTATCTTATAGGAAATAAGAAGGATGGTATCATTTGATAAATTCCCATGTAAAATATATATATATCATAAAATTATTTCCTATTAGATAGAAAATTATTTCGAAATTTCACTTGGAACATTTATTGATGAAAATAACATTTCCACTTTTAAAAACACTTTTTAAAACATAATTCACAATCAAAATCCTTTTCACTTTGAAAAAAATTATTTAAAATATAATAAATTCCACATATATATAGGATTTTTTTTATAAATTAACTATTAAAACATTAGGTAATGTTTTAAATCATTATGGGATAATGAATGTTGGAAATAATATTGATGTTGTTTATGTTAAATTAATGATTCAATCTCATTTTCAGTAAAGTCCAAACCGAACTTTTTGGAAAATGACATGAATATTACTTTTAAAACACTTTATAATTAAAAACATTGTTAATAGTGTGTTTTATAAATCCTTTGGACTTTTTAAAAAACAATTCCCAACATTTTTAGAAAACATGGTTTTGGAATAAAAGGGGTTTTTGACTAAAGAGTAAAATATGGATGATTTTTCATAAAAACAATATTTTGAAATAATAACTACATAAAAATAAGAAAATGAAGGAAAATATATCTTATTAATTAATAAATATATGATAAAAAAATAATCATTATCTTGATAGATAGATAATAATATTTTTTCATCAAATATATAATCATAATCAATCCAGATAGATGAGGACATTGTAACATAAAATATTTACAACATCGGTAACTTGAAATATTCATACCGAATAAAGAATAAAATTAAATGAAACATTTAATATTTTGAGAATTATTAAATTCATGATATTAAATTTCAATGGTGATTATATACAACTCATAAAAGAACGTGGGTCTATAACATAATATATGTCTCAAAAAAGAATTAAGACAAAATTTCTTATAACTTTGATAACTTTTGAACCTTAAACACCATGAAAGAGAGATATACAGATGGATATATACACAAGCATAATTTTCAGAATAATAATAATAAAATGCATTCATGTTTATTATTTAAATCACATTAAATAAATAGGTGTTGAGTATTGAAAGTGTCTCACAGTAGTAAAAAATTATGAAGAAATCCCTTACCTTATGTCTTGACTTCCTTCGTACATGTTCAACCCCTCTATATTATTCATATAATTATATTATGAAAAAATTACATAATGATATTCATATTTATAATACCATATATCATATACTTATACACTTTTATTACACATTTATTAACAATTTCTTTTTAAAATTTATGTTTCAGGTAATAACTTCTTCTCTTTTCATATAGGGTTAGGTTTGTTGTTTTCGATCCTTTTACATAGATCATGGGTATATAAATTAAACAATACTAACCAAGAAATAGTTATCATATATATTTATTATATATTTATTTATATTAACCCATAATATTTAGATATAGATAATGAATTACACTATTCATGGAGATTGTAAGTCATATGTACACATGAATGTTGTTTCCATTTCCTCAGACGACTAAACATAAGAGAGGTAAATAATATATCAACATTAAAAAATAAATATGATTTCATAATTATAATATATATAAATATCATATATATATCATATATATTTATTTAATCTATCCTTATTACAATCCAAGTTAAATGGAAGTGATAAAAATATTACATCGTATCACAAGGTGGTTTTCTGCAATGACAGGCGTTGTTGTTTTTTGACAGGTTAGAAGGTAAGAAGTTAAATGTGATAATAAATTTCCATAAGAATTTTTAATTCATAAATATCATATATATTTATTATATTTAACAATATTATTAAACATGTATATCATATGTGAAGAACGAATAATCACATCATTTCACAATATTGTAGTCCACCATACACTTGAGCGACCTTATCATATCCAACACGGAATTAAAAGTAAAAAAAATCAATGTAATATAATAATTAATAAATTTCAATTATGTTAAAAATATCATAATAATACTTTCAATCCATCATCATAACAATTCTTGGGAAATAGTGGTAGAAGGAAAATTATGCCAGTCGCAAGGTGCTAGTCTTTCGTACACACGAAAAATGGTTTTGTTTCCCAATTGACGAAAAATGAGATTTATGATTGTCATTAAATTAAAAATATATATATATAAGTATATGAAATATAAATTTTTTTATTATATCTACATGGATTAATAATAATTTATTCATATTTAGGATGAAATAAAATACAATGCTTAGTAAGGGACATTAACTTATCTATGGACAACTACATTTTCCTTGAACCAAAAGGCTTGTTCAGATGGATTTGTAAAAAAATAAGGATTATAAGATTATATAATTGAATTAAAGAAGTTATTTGGTTAGTTATTTCAAAATAAAATAATATATTGAAGTGTTAAGAGGATAGGATAAGGTGGCCTTTCATAAGTGGGGTGAGGGACACACTTGAAATTCTAAAAAAGAAAATGGTTTACCCATGATATTAATGTTTCAAAATGCTCCAAAATGGGAAATTATTGACACAATAAGAAATAATTTTAAAATATAACCATTAAATGGTTTTTAACATGTTACAGGTCATTTTCTTCCCATATCTTTTTAGAATAAAACCTAAGTAAAACAACTTTCAACCTAACCACGGTAAATAATTTATACTATTTTCACTATTAAAAATTAATCGGATTTAGGTTTAAATAATTACATAATATAAATTATTATTATTCAAAAATATTATTCCATTTTAACAAATTTAATTCAATATATTAGATAAATTAAATTTTAAACAAAACACACAAACGCGACAAAGCAGCGTGTTTTCATGAAGTGTGTTTTTCAATAGTAGGATGATTTTATGTTAACCCTATGTATAATAATAATCATTATATGAATATAATATAATATTAATTTACATGTAATATATAAATTACATTTAAAATTTTCCCCATTAGGGATTATTATATTTAATTAAAATGAAGAAACATTATGCACATTAAAATAGTTTCCAAAAAAACAAATTTTTTGAACTTAAAAAACATTATACTAAATTCAAATATAAAGATGATAAGAATGTAATTAATTTTTCTTAATTTTAAAAATAATACCTATGTTACTTTAAAACAAAATGGTGGAATTATATTACTTAATTTATTAAAAATAAATGACTGTTTTATAAAAAATGGTATTTTCACTATTTACTGAAAACCAGTATTTTCTCAATAAATCCAAAAATTTCACTATAAGTGTTTTTCGATGTATTGATATCAAAAATGAATTAAATTTTATCAAAGAAATTCTCTAAAATATTAATAAATAAATTATAATTTTTTTTCATACAAATCCTTAAAAATATTTTTGAAGATAACATAATTTTTTGAATATATTTCATTTTCTACAAATTAATTGGTTATTTACTAAGAATTTATAAAAAATTATATTAAGTATGAAATATATATATATATATATCATAAATTAGATAATAATTTTCATTCATTCTTATTTTATTTCTTGGTTATAATGATAATATTTAAAATTATATTATTTCATGGTTTGCTGAACCTCAGTGTTTTGTGTCATACACACTATCAAAGGAACTTGTTAGTGTGTATAACACAAGAAATAATTAAAATTAAATATATTTATAATATTTATAATATTTCATTAAATATAGAGATATTTACTTCTGTCCACCTTAAAATTTTAATATCCCTTTATATTAGTCTCGATCATCAAAGGCTTAACATTTAAACATTCAATCAGAAAAAACCTTATACAAATTAATAATAAAATTTTCCCATAAAAAGGGGCTTCTAGAAAAATAATGGTTGCCTAAATTAAATCAAAACTAGTTTTCTATATAGTAATGACATTGGTGGGAATCCAAAATATAGTCATAGAAGAGAAGACTAATTCTCGAAGATGAATAGAGAGTGACTAAGAACATGATCACACAAATCCACAAATCTATAATGGGTTAAGAGACCATAAATTCATTAAAAATGAAGGTAATATTATATATATTTTAATCTTTAGATCTTTTTTCCTAAATATGATTTAATTTTTACTATGAATATTGAGAACATGAGAAAATATAGTTAACTGATATATTTTTATTTCTTAAGCACAGTCTTTTCCTTTAGATTTTCTTCATTTAATTTCAACATCATCTTTTACTCAAAGAAATGAAGATCAATTTTTTATTCCTGAAGCACTATTAGATCACATGATCCATAAAACAATCATAAATCAACCCTTATCTCTATAGTTATCATAAAATATAAAAAGGTTATCATAGTTAATCCAATATTGATAAATCAAAATATGATGAAATAATAAATTAATCTCTAAAACATTATCTAATGTTCAAATTAATATTCATGATAAATAGTTTACCTTATAACCCTTAAAAAAGTTTAAAATCAAAATATTATAAAGAAGGTCAAAAAATTTCCAAAATAAACTTATCATTAATTCCTCAAATAACATAATCTAGCCTCTTAATTCTCAAATACTGACCATGTGATTACCTCTATAATGTATTCTCTTATGTAATGGTAAAAACCATAGTTATCCAAAAAATTTCTATATCAAATATGTGTGTCCTTATTATTTAAATAATACATATATTTTTTGAGATATTCCTTAAATCCAAAAATGCTTTAAACTGCATCAATGTTAATATATACAACTTTGTCAGAAAATAACTAATTATGTCCAAGATATTTAGTACTATCCAATTTAAATTTTCATTATGAATTATCTCATTAAATTATCATCATTATCACAAAATTTCTATGATATTAAGTGTTTTCTTTCCCTTAATCATCAATTTTTGTTGAATATTTGAATTTGATTAAATAACATTTATAGTTCCTCAAAACCATTCAGTATATTCTTGAAAATCCATAATGGAAAACTTATACATAAAAATCCTTTTATTGTTCAGAATTATTTAATTCTAATACCTAAACACTTCATTCATTATACTTCCTTATTAGAACATGAACTTGGCTTAGCTATCTTTTTTTAAGACATATTTCTATTCATACATTATTTTCAGTCTCTTCATCATCAGAAGTATAACCATTAATCATACCAGATATCTGATTCACTTCATGACATCCCCCTAGGATATAGATTTTTATAATGACCATACAATCCAAATTTATAATATTATACAATTTATTATGCCTTTAGAAAACCAATATTTTTATCCATATCATTAAGTGAGCCTTTTATGTTTACTGAGGAATCACTTACTTTGTTTCCTTCTTCTCCACAAATACAATGTATTCTCATTCCATTAAGACATTCCCTTTAGTGTATCTTCCATATTTATTAACATATAAGAAACTAACCTTTATTTCCTCCATGGTCTCCACTACCTCAACTCTCAGATTATTCTATCCCTCTCTTTATTGGTGAGTCCAAGAGTTGGTTATGGTTTATGTTGTTAAACATGTTTCATGATAATTGATTAGGAATAATAAAAATATCCTTCACTCCTAATATCATATAATTTTGAGTCTTATTGAAAAACTGATCATCACATTCAATGTTAAAATAGGTTCTTCTGGTTCCTGCCACTGACTAAAACCATAAAACACAGAATGAGTAATAATATTATTAGTGGAAAACCACAAACTGAAGAATAATATATAGGATTTCTAAATCAAGACAGCCAATTTAATATCTATTGCCATTAGGTTTAACCTAGGTCATTCATGATCAATAATCATTTTAAATCCTTCATGACGGTTCAAAAAGAACATGTGATTAACCAAATCATATCCTCTGGGAGTTTCAAAAAAGGTTTATAATAAGGCACGTTTTCATATACATGGTAATGATTCAATCAATCCTAACATGAACCTTTTAGAGTTTTCAACTATAGATAACTATATTAAAGAAAATATTGATTCCCGTTTAAAAATCACTTTTTAAAAGATAATACATTTTCAAATTCTTCTTCACATTGAAATACATTATTTAAAATATAAAAAATTCCAAATATAAAAAAAATTCTTTGAAAATAATTTTTAATACTTGTAAGGTATTTCTAAAATCATTGAGTTATCATGATAGTGGGAAATATTTTTCATGTTATTGGAATAAAAAATATTCCTTATATATTTTGGTAAGATATATATGAGTATCATTTGGAAAATGACATTAAGCGTCATTTTAGAAAAAATTCTGAAAATTAAAACACGTGACAAAATATAATTTAAAAATCCTTTTGGTAATGTTAATACATTTTGGAAAACATTTCTAGAAAAAAAATATTGGGAGAACATTTTTTTTTGACTGAAGAGAGGAATAAGGATGATTTTTAATAAAAACATTATTCAGAATTATTTTGTGCCTAACTAGAGGAAAAGGGTGTAAACATTTTACTATCATTTCATAACTATAGTGTAATAAAATTCATCAATTTATTGAGAGATGGATCATATTATTTTTTCATTTAAAAAATCATAGAGAATTATTTAAAAATGATGAGATTGTAACAGAGAATCTTTATTACATTGGTATATTGGAATCATAAGACCTAATAAGGAATAAAATTAAAAGAACCACAAAATATTATGAGAAAAAATAATTTCATTATATTACATGTCAATGGGGCTCAATATAAACCTAATAAAAAAATAGCAGTATATCATAACAAATACCTCAAAGAATGAAAATTGAGGCAAAGATCTCTTATTTCATTGTTAACTTTTTAACCATGAACCCCATAAAAAGAAAAATAATAAGATTAATATGTAAATAACCATTAATATCATAGTATTAATAGTAAAATACATTCATTGTCCTTATATACACCACATAAAATAAATAGGTGGTGAATATGACATTGTTATCAAACAAGAAAATAAATTTATTTGAAAACCCCTTAGTAAAAATTTGAGACTCAATTATAATATATATTAGTTTATTCTAAGTTTATTAAAGTACCAAATTGATATATATAATACTATATATTTTATACTTTGTCCCTTTTATTTCCCATTTATTAGAAATTCTTTATTAAATGATTTCTTTGTCTAATGACTGCAATGTTTTTCACATATGTTTTGATTTTGTGTTTCAGGTCATTTTATTTTGAAAACGGATTTATAAATTAACTATTTTTAAATAATGAAATAATATAATTTATATTAATTTTATATTTATTTAAATCAATTCATTATAGGTAGAAATTGAAAATTAATTACACTATTCCTGAAGATGGTAAGGGGTTCGTACACATTAATATTGTTTCCATTTCCTCTGTGGACAGAAGATAAGAAAGGTAAATAATACATTACCCTTAAATAATAATTATGATGAAATAGTTAATATATGTATATCATATATATACCATATATATCTATTTAATTTATCCTTATTATCATCCAACTAAAAAAGAAATGAAAAATGCATCACATCGGTTCATGAGTCAATAGTTCACCACACACATGAGTTTTATTATTGATTTCCATCAGGTTGTGAGGTAATATGAAATATTTTATATTAAATTTCCAAATTTATTATTATATCATAAAGATAACATATATTCCTTAAATTTAAATTTTTTACTTTCTATATAAATCTTATGTGAAGAAAGAATCATTTCACTTTGTGTGGCTGTAGTCCACCATACACAAGAGAAACATTATCATATACCTCAAGGAATGAGGAGTCAAAAAGAAATATGTGATATAATAATTGCAATATTATAATTATTCGAAAAATATCATCATAATAATTTAAATAAATCATCTTAACAATCTTTAAGTAGTGGTTATGGAAAATGAACTACATCGATTCGAGAGGCAGTATGTTGTCATACACATGATCAATAGTTTTCCTTCCTATTCCATTAATGATGAGATTGAAATATGAAATTTCATTAACCTAAAAAATATAAATATATATAATTAAATTATTTCATTACTTCATCATGTTTTAGTAATAATTTTATGACGTTTCGAAATAAATGAAATACGTCATTCAGTTAGGGACATTACCTTGTCTTTGGAAAACTACTTTTGGTTTACACTAAAAGTATTTCTAGTATATTTTTTAAACCAAGAATAAATATTATATAAATATATTATGGAATTAATTAATTCAATTTTCTATGTATTGGTTGATGAAATTGGTTTTTTAGGTGTAATATAATAGGAGAGTGGTGGGCTTTTATTAGTGGGGTGAGTGGTAGAATTGTAATTTTTGAAAGTAAAAAGGTTTATCCACCTTTATCCATTTAAAAAAGGTTACAAAATGGTCAATTTTCAACAAATTAACATATCAACTCTAAATACTTCGATGAAATAGGTTTTGTACATGTTTTGGTTCATTTTTAACCCTTATATGTTTAGATCAACCCCTGGTAAACCCACTTTTAACATAACTGTGGAAAATAATTTTTACTGTTTTCACAATTCATAATGGTCCAAAAATATTTTGAATCTATTACATAATATGAATAAATTTGAGAAAATTTAATTCATAGATTTCTAAAAAGTAATTTTTTAACAAAACCCACAAGTGTCGTGAAACAACAGGTTTTTGAGAAGTGTATTTTTCAAGTACAAGATAATTTTGTATTAAATATATGTATGATAATAGTAATTTTATGAACCGAAATTATAATTTTTAGATATATATTCTTTAAATTTCATTTAAAAACTTATTAATTAGTTATAATTTTAATTAATTAAAACAAATAATCTTTATGTACATTAAAAATGTTTTTGGAAAACCCTATTTTTTGATACCAAACATAAACAAATACTGAAATAAAATAAAAATATGATTAAAATTTAATTGAATATAAATAAATATTACCTACGTTACTTTAAAACATAATGGGTATTTTAAATTACTTAATTTATTGAAAATAAAATATTATTTTAAAAAAATATATATTTTCAATATTCCTAGAAAAGTCAATATATTCTAAAAAATAAGAAGATTTCACCATAATTTAAATTAGATGTGATTATTTTAAAAAATATATTTATTTTTTTCATATAAATTATCATATAAATCTATAAATTAATTGTAATATTATATCATAAAATGAAATAAAAAACATTTTTTAAATAAATATATTTTTGTGGAATATAATTAAATTACTGCAAATTGTTTAGTTATTTACTATGTATTTATGCATAACATTTATTGAGTATGAAATTTATATATTTATTTATTTGATTATTTGGTTGTTTATTAATTTATATTTCATAAATTTTTTAATATTATTCATATCTTTATATTTAATGACTAGGTTATAACGATCATACTTAAAATAATCTGATATCATTGTTCATAAAAGATTAGTGTTATGTGTGATACATTCTATCGATGAAACTCATCATTTCATATAACTGAAGATCAAAAAAACTATGTAAAAATTATTTTTCATAAAATATATGGATGTTTCAAACAATGTTAGAGGATCCATTGATTGTTGTTGGGTAATGATTCATAAAATACTCAACTATAGTCTTGTTTCTCTCTGGTGAATGTGGTATCTTTCTCATATAGATACAATCAGTAATTATATCCTTCATTAGCTGATCCATCATAAAAAAATGGATTTATTTCAATTCCAATGATTCTAGTCATTAACTTGGAAGGATATTGTCTTCTAGGTACCATCCTACTTCAACTTCCCTATATCCTCAATGTAAAACTATACTTAATAGAAATAGTTTAACTGAAGAAACATGGTAATAATCATATTATATATCATTCCAACTTAACCATAAATTATAATATCTAAATGGTTTTCTATTAACATTATCCTAAACACCGACGTTATCTAACTCTTTGTACAAAAACAAAATATACGGACATGGCCATTAAATATTACATATATTGTGTTTTCACTCTAGAGTTTATTTTATTACATTCTCATGGATCAGAATAGTTTAGTTTTTTAAATAATTATGTCATAAAGGAATTATTTATTACAATGTGGAAACTTTTACACAATATCCATTTTCTCAAAAATATAAATCTTAAAAAAAAATTCACCTTTTTTGTGAAAAATCGTCATGACTTTCAACATCACAAATTGTTTTTTCATACTCAAACTTAAATAAAATGAAAATAGTATTAAAAATATGGGATGAAAAAAAATTTCTTAGTAAGGTACACAGATAAATAAAGAAAGTAACTCATTATTCATTTTAGAACCCTCAAATCATAAAATAGAATTTTCCATTAACATAATAAGATTAAATAACTTTTTACTTACTCATAAAATTAACTTTAATGCACAAAATTTTTACTATAAAAATTTATAAGATAAAATAAAAGAAAATAATGATGATGAGGGTTTTATAGAAAAAATGGTAACCCAGAAAAAAATCATAAAAACATTCCATTTTACCCAAAAAAGAATAATATTTATTTTAAAAGATTATTACATTACCTTTTAAAATCATATGATTTCCATAAAACTCACTAGAAAACATAAAAAAGTAATTTTAGAGATGAGGGAGGTCTTATTCAAATAACACATAACTGAACTTTTATAATTTTGATATCCATTATAGTGTAATTATAATTAAATTCTATAGTAAAATAATCATAACCCAAGGCATTGGAGATCTCTATTGGGATCACCCATCATGTGACCTATATCAAGATCACCAGTCATCATGAAAAAAAAATTTGTCTAATTTATCAGAATAAAAAAACACCATGGAAGATATAATAAATAAATAACAAAGGATTCTATTTTCATAATAACACCCTTGTAAAATTAATTTCAACACATAAGAAAAGAACATTACATTTTTTAAAAACATTATAGAGAAATGTCCATATCATTTGAAAACACCTTAAAATGAAAAATTACAAAACTATTTTATAAATGATATCATGTTAAAACAACCATGGAAACATAGAAAATATTCAAATCAATTAAAAATTCATGATGGTATAAAAAATTTCAGACTACAAATATTAAAATGGAACTTTCCTTCATCCTTTTATTAAGAATGTCCAAACATTTTGTATAAAATACAAAAAAAGATTCCTTATAAAAATATTTTAATAAATCTATGATGAGATATAAAATTTCCTTTATAATTAATTTATTAACATATATATAAATATAAATAATATTGTTAATATTATCGGAATTTAATTATAATATTTAGAAAATAAATCATTAAAACATTTAAAATGGGGTTATAAGTTGAAGTGTATCTTAACATGAGTCTAAATCATCATGTAAATTCTTTATATTCCTAATTAATAATTTTTTTAATTAATTATATTATTAAGAACCATTTTAATGTTTTTTTATTAATTTTTACCATGTTGAAGTCAATTAATTGATCAATAAAATTCACATCGAACATGTTGACGATATTAGGATCAAATGTCCAAAATGACAATGGTATATCAACTAAGTTCAAGATTCTATTATTCCATCATCTCTAGAATAATAATAATAATTTAAATATTATTTTCATATATCAATTTTACTTTTACAACCAACTATGAAATATGGTTATAAAAAATAACTACGTTAAAATCATGGAGATATTTATCCATACATGCACAGGAACAACATTATCAGTTTTCAATGGATGAAAATGTAAGAAAATATATTATATTAGATATTTTAATAATTATATATATATAATTAATATGTTTAATAATATTTAATTATATCATTTTAATCATATGTGTGAGGTAGTGAAGGAAAAATAATTACATTCAACTGTGAGGTGTAAGTCTATCGTACACAGAAATGATTATTTTATTAACCACATATTAGAATTGCATATTGATATTGTATATTCCAATAACTTAATATAATATATTTATATGTAATATACTTGTTTTTTATATCATAATGATTTTAGAAGATTTTTTTTAGATAGATAATGAAATGAAACTAAAACATTGGGTAATAATATATAACTCTCTTAGAGACAACCTCCATTCCATTACACCTTAATCCCTATAAAGTGATTAGTATTCCTAAAATTAAGTCCTCGATAACATTTTTGGGGACATAATTAAGGGATTTGGGAATTTAATGACAAATATATGGGATAAAAAGTTGCGAGGAAGAGAGGATAGGAGGTTTCCTTTTTTATGTGAGGGGAGCGGCCATCAAAGTATTACCAAATATGATAAACAATTATAAATTAAATTTCATATATAAATGGATTAAAACTATTATAATTATAATATATTTTGTTTAGGGGACTAAATACCCATAGTCTAAAAAAAATTCAAATTTAGGTTATGTTCTCACCCCTTTCTCTTTGTTTTAAACCCCAGCTAACACTTTTGAAACATACCATGGTAAAAACATTTTTTACACTGAAGGGGTAAATAAAGCTACTATAAATAGAAAATTACACTTGAATTGACCATAGATGAAATTATAAACAATTTAACATTCACCTATTGTAATATATTATTTTTATCAATTTTAAATAATTTAACAAAACATAATTTGACATAAAATAACATTAATGTAATTTTGGAACAATTAAATTAATTTGAATATGAAAAAAAAATTAAAGTAAAATAATTAAAATATAATATATTCACAAATCTATAAAATATAATTAATATCTATAAATATTTATTTAGACATTAACTTACCCAAAAAATATTACTTTTACTTTTTTAAATATCATTTCGTTAATTTTTTTATTACTTTCAGAAGCACTAAGTCACTGTTGCCTAAAAAAGGTGATTATTTTATTAATAAGAATTATAAATAAATTAAATTTATAATAGAAATCATTTATATTTAAAATAACCATTCATAACCAAATATAATTTTTTTATCTATATCGAAAAATATTAAAGACATTAAAATAAAGAAAATGATATTTCTTGAATTTATCCATTACTTAAATATTATAAATGTCATAATCAACTATAAATAGAAATATATTTCATAATTTTGAATTTTTGTTTCTTGAGGGAAAAATGACCTATAAAATGAAATAAATTTACATTCTAAAGACATTTTGAAATCCTTATCACGTATTTTTTAACCTTAATTACCTAATTTACTAGTACTGAGATGGAAAAAAATTTACTGAGCTTACTATTCATAAGGACAAAAAATGACCCATTTACCAAATTTAGACCTCCCAATTTTAAATATGTAATTAATTTTTCAATAATTATTTCGATAAAAATTCCTAGTTTAATCTAAAATTTTATATGCAAAACGTAACGAAAATCAATTTCATGGAAAAGTTAATTTCATTTAAAATTTTTTATTTAAATCGAAATAAAATATATAATGTATTCCAATTTACATACATGGAATATTTTTAATAAAAACTATATAACTAATAGTTTAAACTCATCCAAAATAAAATTTCACTTTTTAAATACTTTAAAATAAAATAGAGGTTTCAATAAAAATAATTATTTTCCATTATTCATTGTAAAATAAAATGTTTTATAAAATTCTCAAGAATTAGTCCAATGTTAATTTTTACATGATGTATTAAAAATTTGTTCATTTTTTTAATTAAAACTACATAATTTTGAAATAAATATTTTAAATAAAACCATATAATTCATAAAAACCCAATTTGGTTAGAAATAAATAATTACCATTTTAATTAGAAAATTAACTAACATTTTTATAATAAATATAACTATGTAAAATTTAATTCATTTATAAATGAGAAATGATTTATCTTAAAATTACATGGGTTATTATATTAGAGATCAGTAGGACTAATGATGAAGTCATGTTGAAAATTCAGAATATTTTTCCTGAAAAGAAAATGTGTTTTATTTTTAAAAGAATTATATTATGAAGAAATGAACATATATTGGAAGTGGACACATTTAATATATTTTTAAAACATGAGTTATTACATAATTTGTGAAGGCTATAAACCTATGAAGGTCTACGTTAATGAAATAAAAATAAATTTTGATTTCAAACTAAATAGTATGCAATATCTTAGGGTTGGGTCCTTATATTTGTACTAGTAGAAGGATTAAAAAACATTATAAATTATAATGTTTTTATTTAATATTAACATTTGATTTATGGTTACCATTTTGGGTTTATATTTTTAGTTTGTTCATAAGTTCAAATTAATATACACACCTTTTTCTGTTTTAGGTGATGGGATTTTATGATGATTATTGATATTTTTGGAGATGTTTTATTAGTTGGAGATATATTTACACCTATGGTTTAACATGAGGAATTATTAAAAAATAATTATATTACTATTTTTGGGATGTAATCTGAAATCTATACGACAACATTTTAGGTAAAATAAATCCTTAATGATAAGCTAATTTTTGTTAATTAGAATAAATGTTTACTTACATGTTTTGAAAATATAATTTATCATATATATTTCCATAGGATTAACAATTGAAAATATTATTAAATATATTTTTGAATAATTTTACTATTTTGGGAAAATTATACATCTAAGGTAAATAGAGATATTTTTTTTCTAACATGGGTTTTTGTTTTTGGAATTAATTATTAACTATATTTTCAATTTATATATAATTTTATTTTGGATTTATGTTAATTCATGTAATTTACGAAAAAGACCAGTATATATTTGGTATTATTATATTATGGAATATAAATTTTTGGTATTTTAATTTAGAAGTCATTTATGTTATTTGGAGATAAATATTGTGTTTATATTGGAAGAATATGTGATCAAAATTTTCATGTTTTTAAGTTTTAAACATTCAGAAGAATCTTTTAAATAATATTAAGATTAGTTATTTATCCAATTATTTTAGATGAAATTTAGTTTTTCTTATGATGGATTTAGAGATTAATGTTTTATTTCTTCATTTGAAGTTTTAATCATATTGGATATTATCTAGCTTTGTGTAAAATTTTAGTTTTGGGTAGTGTTTAAAAGCATGGGGAATAACTTATTACCCCTTTGTGGATCTTCTAATACATTTTATATTTACATAATTCTCAAACAGTAAAAATTAATTTTTAATATTAATTTATTGGAGTTCTAAATGAGTTATAAGTGACAATAAATCCATGTACAACCAAATGAATAAATTGTGGTTATTAAGTGTAAATAAATCAAATAATTATATTTTCTCATATTCTCTATCATGATGGTAATTGAATCCATAAAATATAAAAATTGTGGTTAAAATATAAACGTAATCAATTTACCGTAATTTATAAGGAATTAGTGGTCTTATTTATCTGAAATTTTTTTATAGGTTTGATTTCATTAAAATTATCATTAATATGTTATCTATTGTTCCCCATTATTATTTTCACTTTACTTTTATCTGCCATGTCCACATTGTCCCTTACCACTAATGTTCTCCTTTTTCTGAAAAACAAGTTATGTTTTATTCCAGGTGAAATTAATATTCCTGTTTACCACTTTTTTAAAGGATGTTTTCTTTTACCATTCTTTGATGTGGGTTTTAAACAAAGTTATTTTTAAATATTAATATTTTTTTCTTTTATGGTCATATATTTTATATCCCACTCCCTAGAATTGGTATATTTTAATCATTTTAATCCACTTTATCATGAGAATGGTAAAATTGTGGGAACTGAATTTCATTAATGCGGTAGAATGTAATAACCTAATATTCTAAAAACCAATATGTTTAATAATGTACACAACATGAAACACTAAGCTTTAATGACTACGCAATATAATTATTTAAATATGAATTTTATAACATATCTATTAAATTGGAAGGTATGAATAAGAGTCACCATATTATATAATATATAAAAAACCTATACACAATTAAAATTTTTTAATATTTATTATTAAATAATCATTTAATTTTTTTGATGTCATCTCATGCTTTAAAGATATGTCTTCTTCAAAAATATTACTTATTTCTTATTGTGAGTGAATATTATAAATAATTTATAAAAATTAGAAATATTACTCTACAAAAAGGGTATAATTTTTTAAATCATCATATAAAAATTATTTTGTGGTGAATGTTTGGTATTTTTATGAAAATATTTATTTCTTAGTGAATAGTTAAAAATACAAATTTTATTGAACATTGTCTCTTTATTTAAATTATTTACAGGGTACCATTTTTTATTTGATTTTAAATTGTTAATTAGTTACTTTTGATAAAATATAATCTAATAAATTTTGTTATAATCAAAAATATTCTTAATTCTTCTATAAAAACAATTTTTTTTTAAAAAAAAAAAATTTTCTATAAAATTGTTTTCACTTTGATTTGTGAGTTTATTTTAAAATTATTTCTAGCACTTATATGAATTGAATTTGATAAAATGGATACAATATTTTGTATAATTAGATCAAATGTTTATAAATATTTCCAATTCATTTTTGTACATTATGAATTGTAATCTTGGTAAAATGTTATTAGTTTATTATAGAGTATATTGTATAAAGGATGTGAAAGCTATAGAATAAGGCTTATAAAATATCAATGTACATGAATAAATTTAATTGGATGATTATAAATCCACTATAAAACTAATATATTATAAAATAAATCATTTTTATGTCATTTTTATTTGATAACGACCTTTATATTAATTTATTTAATGAAAAATTTTAAAATGTCACCATCTTGACTTCTATAACTCTATTATGTTTTCACATAGATAAAAAAAGTTCATTAATGTAAATAAATTATATTTTCAAATATTAACTATCATTTTTATTATGGAATTTTATTTTTAATTTTTATTTATGAAATAATTTTCTTCAATTCATCATTAATGATTTTGTAGTGCTAGTGAAAGAAGTAGAAAAATCAAGTCAATGATTTTAAAAAAACTAAAAGTAATGTTTTTTGTGTTACATATGGTGTTAAAAAAATTATAAAAATATAATGTATTATTGATGTGTGAAAAGTATATATTAAAACTAAATAATTTTCCTGATATTTTTTAAAATTGAAATTTTTTAATTAAACCCAACAATGACTGTAATGGAATTTTATGATAATTTTTTTAAAATTATTTCAAATTCCTAAAAGAATTATAATTGACCAAGTAAAATAAATATTTAATAATAAATTGAGCATGATCTATTTATGTAACTCCCTAACCCTAAAATCCCAAAGCTGATGCATTATTTTTATATATTGGCAATATTACAATTTATCAAATATCGTATTACCGATAATTTTATTAGTCTTGGAGAATATATTATATATATGAACATTACATTACAATATCAAACATAAAATACACCATATATAATCCTTTTATAATTCCATTATTATTCTTGATTAACATTGTATATAAAATATAAAACACTTCTTGGCATCTAAGAAAATGAAACATAAGAAAGGGGAGTGCTCAGATGCTCAGTACGGGTAAACAATATAACTGAACCTATCATAAATAAGCCTAAACTTTTAATGAAACATATAAAAATAAATCATAATCCTTTAAAACAATTTATTTATCATAATATGGAATGAATGAATCAAATAATTTCGTTTAAACATTCATATGGATGTTCTACTAGTAGAAAAATCACATATAATATCAATAACAAATCTCGTAATGAGAGAATGCAGAATGCTAGAGGTCTCCACTATTAGGCTATATCCTCAAGATAACTACTATCAATATAATTATTCATGTATGTTTAATTATATGGGTAGAACCCCATTTGATTTGTGTCAATATCTATCATACTGATAAGATAACTACTATTAGAACATATCCTCGTGATTGTTCAAGTATGTGAGTAGAAACATGTCCCATTTCTGTTTGGATGTATCATCCCAACAAGATAAATACTATCATGATCTATCCTCATGACTATTTAAGTATGGTGGTATAAACCCTTATGATTAGTGTCGATATCTATCCTCCTATAAATTTAAAACTTGTTAGAAACAAACGTGAATGGTTTGTTGCAAACTAATTTCATATCATGCGACCTACCGATGCATCCAGGGGAAATAGTGGGCCTAATCGATCACATACAATGTTCGATTCATTCCTCGTAATAAAATGGTGAAACATAACATAAAAATTCATATTAACATTAGGATATGAAATGAAAATATTTTAATAATAAACCATTAATTGTATAAACATAGCATATCCACAGTCAACCATATCATTAAACCTTAATAACAATATGGAAGATTGTATAATAATAAATCAACCTCAATTAAGCATAAAATACAACAATGGATGTTGAAATAGATAAAAATAATCTAATCATTTCATTAAAAAATAAATTGGGACAAATATCCCTTTTTCTTTTAAAATCATTTATTCAAAAGAATCACACTTATCAAAGATTCTATTTTAAAAGGGATTTTTAAAACAAAGTGTCACATACAAATGATAAACATTTTTACGTAACTAGAATATTAAAACATTCATTTATATATAAATAAATCCTTATGAACCGTTTTGAAAACATGTTCACTAATGAGAAACATTTAGAATAATAAATCATTAAAACATTTAAAATGATTTTTTAGTTAATGATACACATACATAAAACCTTAACAATATTTCTTTTGAAAAAAATTAAATGAAATTCAAAATAGACAAAATAATTTATTTCTAATAATTTATATAAATTTAAATAAACATGATTGATAAAATAATTAATATTTAAATGGAAAAAGGATTAATTCTTTAATCAATCAAAGTTGCCCATACCACATTAAGCATTTAAATAATATGAAAAATTACTTAAAATGAATCTTTAAATACCATGAAGATCAATATATTCCAGATATATAACATAATAGAGTAATTACACACACCACACAAAAGAAATAAGTAGTAAACGTGTCTTATATGTCACAAAAATTAATAGTGAGAAGGAAATTCTCTTACCTTAGGACTGATAAACAAAGCACATGTCTGAAACTCCATTTATTCATGTTTTTATTTTTTATTTTCATAAATGGAATCCATTGGATGGATTTCTGCACAAACAATGTCCGCTAGTATGGATTTATTTATATTTTTAGGAAATTTGGGTATGTTTTGGGAGAGCTAATGGTCTTTCGAGGTGGGAATCAATTAGAAGGATAACTTCCCATTTATAAGAGAGGTGATGGGTACTTTTGGAAGATCTTAAAATTTTAATTTATTATAAATTGATTTTCTATTTTAAATAATACCAAAGTGATTTATTTCTATGATAATATTATGGGTCTAAATTCCGTTAACTAATGAGTTTCATACATGTTTATTTCAGAAAATTAATCTGGCCATTTGGATTTAACCCTTAGTTAATCAATTTAACACTTACCGAGTCTTCTTGTATTTTTACACTATAGGGTAAATACGTAGAAAATAAAATTACAAAATAACACCAATTGTAACATTTTTTACATATTTGACATTTTTAAAGTTATTTTTATAAACCTTATATTTATATGACTTTTATATTTTTTAACAAAATATTATTTATTTTAAAATATCAATTATGTCAATTATAGTACTATACAATATTTTTATTTTTAAAAATATCAAACAAACATGATAACCTCAAACTAATACTTCTAATATGTCACTAACCTGTCTAAGTTAACTATAAAATTAGTATATTTAATTAATTATATAAAAATATTTTTATTTTAATATTCTTAATATCATTTATTTGATATCTTAATTAATTAAACAATTATTTCATTACCTCTGTGTAACTATTCTATTTAATTATTTAATTTTTACAAATTATTAATAAATTATTGAGATGTAGATAAATTTTTTTTGGTTTTAAATAATATTCATTGTCAGGTATATCACTTATATAATCTCATAATAGAAATAAAATATTTATTAAAATTTTAATATTACATTTTTAACTCTTCTTTTAATAAAATATAATAAATGTCCTAATCTAACCCAAAATAAAGTTTCATTATTAATGTAACGGACCACAAATTATGATATTGATGTTTTAATCGTAATAAATAACAATGAACAATATTACATTAATTACTTAATGTCACTAAAAATGAAAAAACTATTATGATTAATGAATACTTGATGATTGATCTGAAAACAATGTGGGATTAAAGGAATTATTAGATGGTCATTATTAGTCTTACATAAAGAAACTAGTTTTGTAAATTGTACAACAAATCCAATCCAAAATAAAAGATATCAAATCGAAAAATTTAAAATAAAGACGATGAATTATTAGAGGGATATATTTGCTTAATATTTTTATTGGAATGTGTAATTAAATATTAATGTATAATATTTAATAATTTTAGTTTTTTATATAATTAATTTACAAAAATATTTTGTGGTGTTATATCATTACTGTATAATTCATAACATAATTCCACACACCTTGTCTGTATTAATAATCCATATCCACTATCTTTTTGGTTCTCCTCCCCCCGTGGACGTTTTTGTATATAATTCTATAATTTTCACAGTTACATGACATAATCTCTCAATTCTAAAATCATTAATCCTCAACAGGTCATACATCATGTCATAACCCTAATTCATTCCTATACAACACCTCCTCCTATTGTAGGCCTCAGTGAAAAATCGCATTTTACTTTTTGTGACTAACTAATTACAATGAAATTCAATTATATATATATATATATATATTATTTCATTTTACACATTATGCATCAATACGAATGTTTGTGGCATGAACCATCACCCAATATAAAATCATATTCTTGTATAGTAAAAAATTACATTTTTGTAACTCTATCCTCATTAGAATTTATTATATTATATTTTAACAAGGCATATATTACAATATCTCAACAAAAAATTGATATAACTATGGAAATCAACCAAACATTTCCCTAAACATGCACCTCTAATCCTAAAAAAATTGAAACACACTGGCTCTCTAGAGTATCAAATCAAATTACTATTATGTGACTATATTGGGAGTCAATATATCTTATACATATTATGAGTGTTCGATATAGATCATCATCACCATAATAGAGATACCTCATTCAATATGACATGAAATGTTAAAAATTAATTATGTATTAAGTTATGGATGGTCTATATATAGGGATTATTATAGATACATTTCATTTACCTAGTGAGTCTTTATTATAATATCTCAATGGTCCTTCATTTTTAGGAATACTATTCAAAATAATCATGTATGAATATAAACATGGAATAGTGTGTCATTTTTATAGAGTATGATAAGTTTAAAAATCTATCGTGATATTTTAATTTTATCATTCCATCATTCTTTAATCTTAGCATCATTCCTATAAATTTCATCAACCACTAGGTGTTTTTATTTTTGTAGTTATGAATCTCTACAAATCTTGATCCCCTTCATTAATGATTTCATTCATTTAAAAATCCTTTTTGGGGAATGAAATCAAACTCTATTTATCTAAGGGTTAATACAAATTTTCTCTCTCTCTCAACCCTTTAATTGAGTATAGGAATATTTTATACAACTTACAGGGGAGTAATATTTCAAATATTTGGAAGCTATAAATGTTTTCAATGGTATGAATTCCCCCCCCCCATTATAAAATTATCCATTCCCCTCACTTCCTCACACAAACAGTAAATCTACCAAAAATGCATACCAACACATATTAAAACATCATAGAGGATCTTCTATGAACACAGTAACATCCAAATAATCCTTGAGGTGTGATTCATATTAGGTAGTCTCTATAATTTGAAATTTTCTATATCGAGTTCTATCAACATTAATTATTCATTTATGTCCTAAAAATTAATTAAAATCGTACAAATATAAATCATTATATATAAATTCTATACCTAATTTTTTATATTGATGAAATAGACTTTTATGTATTCCTTCCATTTATTGAAAAATAAAATGGTCATAAGTATGTATGTGTATACTACTATCTCTATGAACAAAAAATTTCAATTTTCATCACCTTTATATGTGGATAGATCTAAAATGTATTTAATAAAATATATTTTATTTATTAGGTTATTTTTTCTATTTAAAATTTATGTTTTTATTATTTAATAACATGTTATTTCTCATAAACCACTATATAATTTTTGTAGTTGGGATAATTTTACCTCATATATGAAAGATGATATAATCATAATAACATGAATGATTAATTTTAAATAAATACTTGTAAAAAATATAACATTATTGAATTTAATTTTTTTTAAATTTTTAACATTTTAATATTCATTATTAAATTTAAGATTTAAATAAATTAATTTTTTAATAAAATAAATACTAATAGATATTTTAATTTTTACATGCGAACCATCCACAGAACTTCAATGAAATATCTATATAAGATAATAAATATATCAAAAACATTATATAAATAATCAAAAACATTATAGAAATTATGAAACCATTAAAAAGATTCAACGATAATAATAATAATATATATATATAATGGGTAGAAAATTAATTAGTTAAACAAAAAAATATTTTTATTATTAATTAATTTATTACTAAATGTTTAATAAGAAACAATAATGGAATAGTAACTAGTTAGTGAAATATAAATATGGTTCGGTTATATATGTATGATAGAACTGAATTTTCTGTATAGGATGTTATTTTAACACGTTAGGTTCTACGGAATCATATTGTGTTTATAAATTATAATTTTATAATATTAAAATTAATTTATTCAAAGGATTCCAAATTTATAATAAAATAAGTCATATGTACATAAAATAGTTAAATTAACAACAAACTATTAACATCAAATATTTTACATTATAAAATATTAAATAAATATATTCATTGTACACCATGAATATTACCTCACCATTGATGAATATATCTTTTAAAAGAGCACTCTTAAAAAGGTTAAAATAGATATATAAGAATAAAATCATCAAGATAAATATATATTATATATTATATTTAACCATGGGGATAAAAAATCAAAGTATAATTAGGTGACCCAATCATTCCGTACATAAATTTTTTTTCATAGAAGAACAAATTTCAAAACATATTATTATGAAACACAGAAGAAGCATAATGGATTACTTTTTTCAGAAACTTGGATACAAAAATAAATGGTACATGAATGATCTCCAATATATAGTTGTTTGTTCTTGAAAAATAACCCACTTCATAGGAATATCAAAGTTAAAATATTTCTTCATATCATATGAAAAAGGAATTATAATTATGTTTGAACTCATTGGATAAATATAGGTAAACAATGGATATATAGATGAAAAATTATTCATAACACTAAAATATTCTTATGATAATATTAGCATGAAAATTTAAAACCCTACCCACGAATTCATAGTTATTAATCATTAGTCATGGAATAAATTATATAATTTTACGATACATCAATCATAAAAGAATAGAAAGGATGAGAATCTAGAGTGTATCATTAGTATGATTTTGTATCCTAAATGAGTGGAATAAAGTGGTGAACAATAATAATAATTGAAAAAGTAACTCATGAATACCCAAAAAAACATTCCTAAAATGTTATTCATGTTATAAAAATGTACATAAGAATATTGTTAATTGTATGACAGGTTATATACCAAATTTTTTGATTATGATAACCTCTTGTCTACCCTATTATGGGATTGGGATATTCTCCCAATTAAACTTTAATCTCATAAAAAATTAATAGTTACCAAACTCATTGGAGTTATATAACATATCCACTCAACACATATTCATAATAAATATTTATTCCACAAACCCATATAATCATTTTCTATTCCATCATAACAAATCCCATTGCAATGAAAGTGGGATTCATCAATATTTTTTCCACATAATCATAAAACAACGATAAAGAATTAATGATGGTATAATTGGATCATATCCCTAGTGAAGCCTAAATAACACTATTAAATGTTTCCATATATTAAAATACCATTAAGATATCACTAGAATAATTACATGAAGAAAATAAAATTTTCATTTTAAGATGACATATTTAAAATAAAAGATCTTCCATAATAATTACGAAAACATTTTCACTGAAAAAAAAATCATTACAACTTGTAACAAAAGATTCTATGAAATGATTATTCATGGATAGTATGAAATTACATTCATATAGTACACAATAAAATAATGATTATTTTCACACATCTAGTATGAAGTATGTCATTGAGAAAATTATGCCAAGATTACTTTTTGGCATTATTATATAATATAAGAAATATTGCTATAAATATATTTCCAAATAATATATGAATATTAAATATATTATTTAAATATTTTCTAAAAAAATATCGATTTAAAACAGTATCATTTCATTCTAAGAATAAATAAATTGTTATTTTTTAGAAAAAATCATTTGGTTTCTTGAGTAATGAAAGAGAGGAAGATGAATAGAAAATATTTTACCTCAATTAAAAAAATAATAAATTAAGAACTGTCATGATATCACTGAGAGTAATACTATATAATTTATTAATCAAAATGTTAAAATAAACAATCAAAGTAAAAAAAATAAGATTGTGATATAAAACCCTTAACTCAATTCTAACTTGCTACATGATTTATTTTTATTACAAAATGATAAATTATAATTTTCATCATTTTATATAAAATAAAAATATTAATATCTATAATACAATATATTTTCCATTTATAATATCTAAAAAATAATTTATTATTAATTATTTATAAAAATCAAAATATTATGTTTTTAGTATATTTTTTCTCTAAATGTTTTGGTATTATAATTCCATTCATTGTGAACATATCATTATTCCATCCTCTCTTAGATTTTAATAATGTTAGTAAAATAATATAATATTATTACATAAATATTTATTAATATCCATTAAATGTATAAATGGAAAAATTAATTACATAGGATATTGGGATGGTAGTCCATACACTAGAAATATGTGATAATTTTCCAATGAAAAGAAAATGATTCAGTTAAATAATTTTTTATCTTTTTATTGAAATAATAATTTCATTATTATAAAATATAATTATTTAATTATTTAATAAAAAAATACGTCTATTATGGTTATTTAAAATGAATCATTCTACTACAAAGAGGCAATTTCCCACATGACGTGATGAACCATCATTAATAACCATGAAATATTTTAATTAAAATGTGATTATTATAAACTAGCCATTAAATTAATGAGTACGAATGATAGTAAATAAATTATTATATATATGAAAATTTCATACTCAATACTATTGTATTTACTAAATATTAGTTAATAAGCAATTAATGTTTTAGTAATATCATTTTATGCTTTAAAAATTTGTTTTTCTTTAAAAATTGTTTCTATTTCTCTTTATGAGAAAATATTAGTATTAATTTATGAAAATTTTAGACCTTTTGTCTAATAAAATGAATATAATTTATAATATAAACATATCAACATTATATTACGTTAAATTTTTTAGATTTTTTAGAGAATATTAATTTTTCCATTAATATTGAAGAATACCTATTTTTTAGAAAATTGTATTTTCTTTTCAAGTACTCACGAGGCACCATCATATTTTGAATTGATTTTAAAATTTAATTAGTTATTTTGTATTAATAAAATACAATTATATTTATTATATTCATATTTATGCATAATTTTGGTATAAAAACATTTTTATAGTTAAAATAAATTTTTCTCGAAAGGTATTTTTGATGTGTTTTGCTGGTTTATTTTAAATATAATTTATTCCACTATTAGGCATTGACGTAGATAAAATGTATTCCACTTTTATAATAAAAAATATTAAATATTATAAATATTCCACTTTTATTATTTTTTAATTATGAATGGTAACCTTGGATGAAATTTATCACACATGATAAAGGGTAAAATTGGATAATCAGGGTTTGAAATGTAGAGTAAGGCTTAAAAATAATCCATAATCATGCCTATTATTTTTTTTAATAATCCAACCTCTTCATATGTTTAAAAATATTTCATTTTTCATTTTCCTTTTATAAATACCTTTATATTTGTAATGACCTGCCAATCCACAATGGCTTGAGAGCTCAACGAGTCATTAATATGCCTTAAGAGACATCCCCAAGGCGCTAAAGGTTGGAAATAAATGTTGAAGGGTTTAAAAACAAGTGGGGGAAAATTAACACTTTTAGAACATACCACAAATCCAACAACTATAACCAAACTAATCAACTAAATGATGCATGATAAAAGATAAGACAACGCAACCATTTATATTAACATAAACCAACCAAGAGTACCGTAACAGAAACCAACACTAAATTAGATTAAATAGATGAAAGACGAACTAAAAGACTATAAGACGACAACCAAACTCCAATCTCCACAAGCTCCAAGCTCCAATGTCATGAACCAGCCCATGTATCAATATGTAGTGCTATAAACATGTGACAATATACCTTCTCCATCATCTCCTTATGACATCTTCAAAAGCACCAACGTACCAAAGCAGGGGGTGAGTAATGAATCTCATTAGGTTTTCCCTGATGACATCCCAACCCATTCCTCTAGGATTAAACATGTTAGCACCTTTATATAAAAATATTTATATAAAATAATTCCATCACAGTTCACAATATAACAAGTTCCATGTCAAACCCATTTTCCAACAAAACCCATATTTCTCAAGAAAATAAACCAAGAAATGTTTTCAATCAAATTGACATTTCAATTTTGGAATGTTTATTCCATTTTACAAATCCACACAACTAACCATTTCAAAAACCTATGAAATCAACCATGCATGCTTCGTTATGATATTTCCATACTCATGAGTGATTTCTCAATGATCTACCGAGTTGTCACAAGGTAATTTGTATCCCACATGCCATTACACCTTAGGTACTATGCACAAGGTTATATTTTAACCAATCCTCATACTGAAAAGTCAAATGTGCCGTTAAATGTTTTGAACCTAGCATAAAGTCCTATTTCAACCATGGCTCGTATATGCAACATGAACAAACACCACACATTCACAACAATCATTCCAAAACCATACTTTCAATAAAACAACCCTTTTTTATTTAGAAGCATTTCTTTCAAGAAGAAAAACCATAACCAGATCAAAATCACCATTTTAAATTCACTTTGACAAACAGTTTCCAATAATAGACTATTTCCATCACCCGTCACTAAAAAGGGGTTTCCACCATTATTTCACAGCAGATAAACATACCATTTCAATCTAGGAAATCAATTTGAAACTAAGCCTACAAGTTCTAAGAAATAGGATTCAAGAGTGAATCCACCTACCTCAACAAACTAGGAGAAACAAACCAACAGATGAAGAACGCCAACAAAACCGAGCCAAACACTCCCCGAAACCTCCTTTGATTTCTTCCCTAATACCAAAAAAACCAAAACCCGACATAAAATTCATCCACTACATTAGATCTACCCACCTTGAGCATAGATCTAAGGATCCATCAAGAGGGAATAAGGAGATCTATGAAAACTAAAGGAAACGAGACTTACCTCGAACACCCGGCCTCTCAACGCCAAGGAAAGCCTCCAGATCGCTTCCAAAACACCTGGAAAGTGTTCTCCCACCATCACCGGGGAGAAATCCATATTTAGGGTTGTCTAGGAGAAAAAATGAGTGCGTTTAATGATAAAAAGGATTAGATCCCTAAAAATATGATCTATGTTGACCCCGCGCAAGGTTAGTCCGCACGGTTAGTCAAATCGTGCGCTAACCGTGCAGTAGTCACTGCTCGGAAGGGGCACTCCGAAAATCCTCCTCACATGGTTTTCCCTAACCGTTTTCACATCGCCCCATCTCCTCTATCCAATGTAACCATCACCTTCATAGATTCTGCATGGTTAGGGCAACCCGTGCGAAACCCGTGCATCACCACTTTTTGCCCATTGACACTTTAAAAGTCTCCAATAATTCCCAAACATTCCAAATATGCTTCATGTACATAAAAATAATAAAACAAGGGTTACATAACAGAAACTTGGGGTACTAAATTCTCCCTAAAATTGAACTTTACTTCCCCAAAAAGTAGAAAACCATCGCTTTGTAGAAAGAGTTTTGCACACTGCTCTTTCATTTCTTTTTCGTGTTCCCAAGTCTCTTTAAGAATGTGAACATGTTGCCACAAAACCTGCACTAGAACGATGATTTTTCCACATAAGACATTATCATGCCTATCCACAATCCACACTGGAATATGTATCAATGAAGCATCTGGCTTTAGGTCAACGTGATCCCATAGGATCACATAGTTAGGATCAAGCTGATACGTCTTAAACTGAGATACATGGAACACAATATGCAATGCACTGAACTGTGGTGATAATTCCAAACGATATACCACATCATCAACCAGTTCCAGTATCTCAATAGTGCCTATATATCGAGGAGATAATGTTCCCTGCTTTCCAAAATGACGATGTCCAAGCCTTAGAGAGATTCTAAAAAGACATGATTTCTCACCGCAAACGACAACGGTCTTTGTCGATGATCCGCATAATATTTCTGATGACTCGGTGCTGTCTCCATCCTCTTTTTTATCAACTAAATCTTATCCATTGTTTCTTGGACAAGGCTCGGTCCAACTAGTGAAGTCTCACCTTTTTGCACCCAATAAAGTGTAGAATGACAAGGACGCCCATACAATTCTTCAAATGGAGCCATTTGTATTGAGGCCTAATAACTGTTGTTTTATGAGAACTCCACTAAAGGCACATGCTCTCCCACGAGCCACCAAAATCCATTACACAATCCCGCAACATGTCTTCCAATGTCTGTATTATCCTTTTAGATTGTCCATCAATTTGAGGAGGATACTCCGTACTCATATTCAACTGAGTTCCCAATGCGCTCTTTAAGGATTTCCAGAAATGAGATGTGAAATTTAGATCTCTATTTGACATGATTGATACTTGTACACCATGCCTCTTTACAACTTCTTGGATATAGATTTTTTGAGATATCATCAACCGTATGAGTTTCCCAAATAGGGATGAAATGGGAGAACTTGGTTAGACGATCCACTATCACCCAAATGGAATAGTGTTTCTGGACCATTCTTGGGAGACCTATAACAAAATCCATTACTATCTGATCCCATTTCTACACTAGGATAGGTAATGATTTTAACATACCAGCTGGCCTCTAATGCTCTGTTTTAACCTGCTGAAAAGTTAAGCACTGCGAGACGAACTCGGCCACCTTCCTTTTCATGCATCTCCACAAAAAATGTACCTTCAATGCCTAATACATATTTTGTTTACATGGGTGTACAACCCATCTTGAATGTTGGTAGGAATGAAGGATTTCTTCCAGACAAACCATAGGTACAACCATCTGATCTCTAAAACACAAAAATGAACTCCCGTCCAGCTTCTATCCCTCAATGGTCTCCCCACCATTGAGTTTTGAACTCATTGAAAAACAGTGTACTTTAAATGCATGTTCCTCCTTTACTATCAACACCAGGTCAGGAAGAAGAGAAACTGGAATGAAAACCACAATATCTGATCGTTCTTCACATTCCATACGCATGTTGGCTAGGACCAATATCAAATGCCACTCATCTGAAGCTTCTTGTGCCAACTAAGCATACGACTTCCTGCTTAATGCATAAACCACCAAATTTCCCTTACCTAGTGTATATATCAAGTAAAAGTCAAACATTTAAAGATACTCCATCCATATCCTCTGCCCTCATATTCAAAACTCATTGTGAGAAATATGATTCAAACTCTTATGAACAGTAAACAAAGTGAATTTCTTACCCAAGAGATATTGATGTCGTGTCTTCAAGGCATGGACAACTACAACTAACTCCAAATCATGTGTTGGGTAGTTCTTTTCATGAACTCTCAATTGTCTTGAGCCATAAGCAACAACATGGTCTCCTTCCAGGAGAACACATCCCAACCTAGATCCTGAAGCATCACAATACACCACGTACCCCCATCCTGATGCTGGAAAAATCTATATGGGTGCTGATGTAATGTGAACATTCAAATATTGAAAAGATATATGAAATTCCTCATTCCATTGAAATAAAATGTTCATCCTTGTCAATGTTTTCATTGGAGAAGCTATTCATGAGAAGTCACACACAAAGTATCGATAATTACCAGCTAGACCAATAAAACATCGTATTTCAAAGACATTCTTATATGGTTTCCAAGAAAGAACAGCTTCTATCTTTTCTAGATCCACTAAAACACCTTTATCAGAAACAAC
The DNA here is from genome assembly GCA_963277665.1 of Viscum album. Lineage (NCBI taxonomy): Eukaryota > Viridiplantae > Streptophyta > Magnoliopsida > Santalales > Viscaceae > Viscum > Viscum album. Next base: position 1,065,768,716 of record OY728157.1, on the reverse strand, counting down.
ATGGCCTAGAAAGAATACCTCATGTATCAAAAAATCCCACATGATAATTTCGCATACAACTTATGGTCTCTCAAGATTTTCAACACTATCTCCAAGTGTTGCTCATGCTCAGCCCTTGTTCTTGATTACAACGATATGTTGTCCACAAACACCACAACAAAAGAATTCAAATATCACAGAATTATCTAATTCATCATTTCTATAAAGACTATTGATGCATTTTTCAGACCAAAAGTCATGACTACATATTCATATTGTCCATATCTACTTATGAAGATTGTCTTCGGAATATCCTTCTTCTGAACTCACAACTAGTGATATCCTGAGCGCAAGTCAATCATAGGGAACCACTAATCTCCCCTAAATTGATCAAATCGGTCATCAATGCGTGGAAGTGGATATATATTCTTTATCGCAACTTGGTTATGTTTACGATAATCTATAAATAGCCTCAAAGTTCCATATTCATTCTTTATAAACAAAATGGGTGCTCCACACGGAGACATGCTTGGCCGAATAAAATATTTGTTTTCCAGTTCTTCCAACTGCACTTTCAATTACCTTAACTCTGTTGGTTCCATTTTATAAGAAGGACGTGAGATAGGACCAGTCCCTGGAATGAGATCAATTGTAAACTCCACTTATCTTACCGGTGGTAACCTTGAGAAGTTTTCAGGAAAAACATCAGGTAATTGATCAGTGACTACTGGAAAATTTTTATTCACGATCTCATCCATCGCTTCCAAGTTTAACACAGAAAAATGTTCATGGATCGTTACCACTGCTGGTGCCAACAATCCCGGTGCACCTGCCTTCACCACTTTTTCTTCTCTAAAGAGATTCTCGACGCCATCCTCAGTGGTGAAACATACTATTCTGGTATAATGGTAGTTGTGAGCCCTAAACATTATCAACCAATCCATAGCCAGGATTATATCATAGTCATTCATCTCTAGAATAGAAAAATACCATTTCAGCTCAGATCTATCAATAGTTATAGAACAATCTCAACACATGGAGGCTCTACATTTTCATTCCTCGAGAGGTGTTTGAACCTTTATCACAGAAGGCATCATTTCATGTTTTAATTTCAACAAATCATCAATACGAGAAGAAATAAAGGAATGAGATGCACCAGTATCGAACAACACTTGCATGATGGTAGACTTAAAAAGAATCATACCTCTCACCATAGACAGTCCAGACTGGTCATCCACAATCACCTGTTCAGCCCCATACAATTGCTTTATGGCTGCACTTTTCACATTATTGCCTTATTGAGATTTCCCTGCCTGAGGAGTCATGGTATTCCTAGAGTCACCGTAGCTTGATCTGTTCTGCTGGTGAGACTGATTTTTCTATCCTCACCCCGTCAAAGCATAAAATTCTTGCGACACCTGAGAAGTATCTCAAACACCCAACCGTGGAGCACTACGACAATATCGCTAATGATGCCCCATCTTGTTGCAATTATGGAATTCTCTCGGTGGTGCTGTACATTCTCATTTCATGTGATCAATCGAGCCACATTGAAAACACCAAGCATTAATCATGGGTCGTGGAGGAAGATTCACTTATCCAACCATCTGATTCTGATTCACACTCCCACCTTGGAAGTAGGTTCCCATCTTCTGCTTGTTACCTGCATTGGATTTCCCACCCTTTCCCGTGGGTATCATCAAAATTCCTCCTCCCATAACTCCTGATATGTCCCTTCCAGATATTTTTTCTCGGATTACCATCTCCGTATAATCCCTAATACAGAGCACAGCTATCATCGAGCGAATCTCCTATCGCAACCCTGATTCAAATATGTGGGCCTTCAGTGATGCACTTGAAGCAACTTCAAGTGCACAGAACACTAAATTCATGAATTTAGCCATATACTCCATTACAGAGGGATTCTCCTATTTCAGGCTGAAAAAGTCTATCTTCCTCTTGATCTTGAACGTGTGAGGATAGAATTGTTTTTTGAACAATTCCTCAAATTCCACCCTGCCCAGGCCTTGATACACCATGACCTATACCACTAGCTCCCACCACTTTTGTGCAAGATCATCTAGCATATACATTTCCATATTTACTATCAGTTCTACTGGTGTGCAGTTGAAATCGAAGAGACGATTCATCCTACTCAGCCACACCTCCGCCATTTCTGGTTCAAAATCACCCCGAATGATGGGTGGATTCTACTTATGGAACTAGAAGGAATTGTCTACATGGCTCGACTCATCCCTATGATTCCACATGTCCACAACCAGAAACTCTTGAACTATACATTGGAATAGCTGCAGTTTCACCTATGGCTCAGGTGATACCACATTCTCTATAGCCTCTTTCGTTTGGTTTCTACAACGCCTAACGGCTTCCATGTTCTATACAAACTACACATGCCATTAGTCGCGCTTCCTAGTAACCGAAGGCTTATCATTTCTATATATCTCACATCATTATCACAACATTGATTTCCAAACATCCATATTTTCCACATTTATCCATTTTGGAAAAATATTTTCATTATTTTGAAAATCAATCCATTTTCAAAATACATCAATCATTCTCTCTTCAAGGACTTTTATTTGAAAAGAAGTTCAAAATTGTTTAGAAATCACAATTTTGCATCAAATCATAATCCATTTCCCAAAATGATGTATGCACTCCTATTGGGAATTCATTACTCTAATGCATGTCTTGTTCATCTCATTGGCTAAACCCATGACAATGAGATGTGTTATCCTATATGTGTCTCTAAAACACTTATGTACCCACCTCCTTGGTAACATGAAGTTCAGCATAAAAAGGTTTGCTATGTCATTTTATGCTCTACATTCCAAGTTCATAAAATTCTAATCCTTCCTAAGATGACCACCCAATGAATAGGCAAGTAAGAATTCAATGCCAAGACCAAAAAAACTGATAACTACTTGTTCCTCAATGAAATGAACAAGCTGATTGCATATACCCCAAGGACCGAACAAACTGATACCATTTGTAATGACCCGCCGCCCCCATTGGCTTGAGAGCTCAACGAGTCATTACTAGGCCTTAAGCAATATACCCAAAGTGCTTAAGGATGGAAATAAATGCCAAAGGGTTTCAAAACAAGTGGGGGACGATTTACCCTTTTAGTACATACCATAAATCCAACAACCATAACAAAACTTATCAACTAAATGAATCATCATAAAATCTAAGAAAACTCAACCATTTATTTTATCATAAACCAACCAAGAGTACCACAGTGGAAACCAACACTAAATCAGAGTGAACAACAAAAGGACAAACTAAAAGACTACAAGACGACAACCCAACTCCTTGAACCATGAGCTTCAAACTCCAAAGTCACGAACCAGTCTTATCATAAAGTAGTTCTATAAACATGTGACACCTTACCATTGCAAGAATCCCAGTATATGACATCTGCAAAAGCACCAACGTGGAAAATCAGGGGGTGAGTAATGAAACTCTGTAAGTTTTCCCCGATGACTTCCCAACCCATGCCACTAGGACAAAACATGGTAGCAACTTTATATAAAAAATTTATATAAAACAATTCCAAAATAGTTTACAATATAACAAGTTCGATGTCAAAACCATTTTCTATGAAACCCATATTTCTCTAGAAAAGAAACCAAGAAAAGTTTTCAATCAAATTCTTATTTTCGTTTTAGCACGTTTATTCCATTTCCCAAATCCACACAACCAACCATTACGCAAAACTGTGAAATCAACCATGCATGCTTTGTTATGATAGTTACATACTCATGAGAAATTTCTCATCAATCTACCAAGTCGTCACAAGGTAATTTTTTTCCATGTTCCATTACACCATTGGCACCTAGCCCATTGTCATATATCAACCAAGCCTCGTACTAAAAAGTCTCATGTGCCATTAAAATTTTGGAACTAAGAACAAGGTCCTATTTAAATCAAGCCTCGTATATGCAACATGAACACACACCACACATTCAAAACAATCATGCCAAAACCATACTTTCAATAAAACACACCTTTTTATTGAAAACCATTTCATTCAAGCAGCAAAACCATAACCAGTTCAAAATTACCATTTTAAATTCACTTCAACAAAAACATTCCAAAAACACAAAATATCTATCACACATTACTAAAAAGGGGATTCCACCATTATTTCATAGTAAATAAACAACCCATTTCAATCAAGGAAAAAAAATTCAAACTAAGACTTCATGTTCTATGAATGAGGAATCAAGAGTGAATCCACCTACCACAATAGACATGTTGAAAACAACCAACGGACGAAGAACGCCAACAAAACTATGTCATCTACTCCCTAAAACCTCCTTAGATTCCTTCACATAGTACCAAAAAAACCAAAACCCAACTTAAAAGTCATCCACTACCCTAGATCTACCCACCTTGGGTGTAGATATAATGATCCTTCAAGAGGGAAGAAGGTGATCTATGAAAACTAAAGGAATCATGACATAACTCGATAACCCTACCTCTCAACGCTAAGGAAAGCCTCCAGATCACTTCCAAAACGCCAGGTAATTGTTCTCCCACCTTCACCTAAGATAAATCCCGATTTAGGGTTGTCAAGGAGCAAAAAGGAGTGTGTTTAATGATAAAAAAGATTATATCCTTAAAATAGGATCTAAGTTGACCCCATGCCCGATTAGATCGCATGGTTAGTCAAATCGTGCGCTAGACATGTGGTAGTAACTTCTTTGAAGGGGTGCTTCAAATGGCCTCCTCGCACAGTTTTCCCAAACTGTGCACACACCGTGCGGTCTCCTCTGTCCAAAGTGACCACCACCTGCATGGATTCCGCACGGTTTGGGCAACCCGTGCAAAGACCGTGTGTCACCACTTTTTGCACTTTGACACTTTATAAGTTTCCAAACCTTTCCAAGCATTCCTCATATGAATCATATAGATAAAAAATCATAAAACAAGGCTTACTTAGAAGAAACGGGGTTACTTCAATATTATTTTAGGTAATGAGTAATTAAAAATGTCATGTTCTTGATTTCAATATATCTATGTAGTTTTCACAAGAATAAATATTATTCGTGGATTTTTATAAATTTTTATTTAAATATGAATGAATTTATTTATGATTTAATTTATTTTTAATTATTATTTATGAAATAATTACATTAAATACTTATGAAATAGTCAAAAAGGGCTTCTGCAATAAGAAGAAAAAGTAGGTGAGTGGTTTTAATATCTCAAAAAGTGATATTTTTAGGGAATGTTATGGTCTTCCAAAAATATCACAGATATATGTATAATGTATTATTTATTTTAAAAACACAATATTCAAACTACATTAACATATTCATATTTTTTTAGTGTCACATTATGTAAATAAACCCAAAATAATTTTAATGGAATTTTATGTTAAATAATATTTTATTAAATTACATAAAATTCATGAAAAAAATAATATCATTAGGAAATTGAAATTTATATTGTTAATAATATCATTCATTATCTATTTATGCCCACCTTTTATTTTTATAATAACATTATTAACCCCTAAAGAGTAAAAAACATTGTTATTATGGTAATAGTTAATAGGTTTAACGGGAGTGTAAACCTTGTAGATAGGGATTAAATAATCTATTTAACATATATAAATATTACATATTGAGAAAATTTATACTTATATTCATGATATATTATAAATAAATCATTTTCGTTCTAGTCAAAAATAAAAAAGAATTATATTAATTTATTACTTAAAGTAATTTCATCGGTTCCCCACTAATCTCATGTACAAGTACTCCGCCACTAATCTCTTCCTCACACATTATGAGCCATGTATATTTACAAAAACCTATGTAAAAAATTATTATATTAATTATATATATTCTATAGGTTCTTTTATTCTTGAAAGATCGTCTCTAGTGTGCTTAATTAGAGATCAAAATGACGTTTTTCAATGAGGAGGTAGTCGTCTCAATGGAACATTATCATTTTACTTCTTAGTTTATCATCTTCAATTATATTGAAACAATTAAAATATAATAACATTAGTATATACCTTATTTTTATATGTTATTTTATTATTTTTAAAACATTATTCAACTCAATTTCAAAACAAATGGGTAATTAAACCACTATTTGTGTATACGTGTGGACTACCACCACTTGAAATGATGTAATCCATTTTTCATTATAGCCTTTAATGGAAGTATATAATGATTTACTTAATGAATTAATTATATATTTATTATTCTATAAATATAATATATCATTTATCTTCATTCCATTCTATTCTCTGAAAAATGGAATCATCACATGTGTATACTGACGAACTACCATCTCCACATACTGAGGTACATCAATTTTTAAAAACTAACACTCATGGATGTTATTAGGGGTGGATTTAAAAAATTAAATTTATTTTAATAAAATTAAATTTATTCTAAAAATAAAAAATAATACATAACATTTTTTCCTTAGTATTTCTTGAAAAATGGAAATGTTACTATTGTGTACATATGGAATAGTATCTCTATGTTTTAACGTAAATAATTTTTCAAAATAATTATAGATTTTATTAAATATATAAATAAATTATAAATTTGATGAATTTTTTATTATTATTATTATTTAGTTGAGGAATAAATTGATTCATTGACCATAGTCAACAAACCTAATTCATTTATAATTTATGAACTAAACAACCATAAAACACAAAACATGGACTTAACCAATTAATTAATTTAATATGTCAGTGAAATTAAAAAAAGAAATAATTTCATGATAATATATTAAACCTATAAATGGTTATAAAAAAACTAAAAAATAATATATGTTCAATATATATTATTTAAATAATGTAAGTGAAAAGTGAGACTCGATATATGGAGTCTCAAGTCTCAATTCCCATTCCTTGAGGCATAAAATATTTTCATAACATGTTTTCATTTATGATGTATCTAAAAATAATTATGTATTTATTTTATAAATATTCTATATTAAATGATACTTTTAAAAATTCCCTCAAATTTATTTCATTTAATTATTTATTGGTTCAAAAGTTATCAAGTTGTAATATATTTTTATTTATAAAATATTTTAAAATTTTAAACATTTTTCTTCTATTTTTCATCTATATACGTGTTCACTAAAATTACCAATTATTTTAAATTTTTTAGGAAAATTATTTTCAAATTAAGTTTAAAACATTTTTTAGTTTATTTATGAAGGTTTTTAAATAGTACTTATAAAATTTTTCCAAATTTTTTATTTTTATAATTTTTACCATGATTTAATGGAATAATTTTTTAACAAATAATACAATAGAACAATTTCTTACAATGATGTTCAGTATTATATAAGAAGATAAATTTAAAATTTTTGATCATTTTTCAAAATAATATAACGCTTCTCATTATATTATGAATTTTTTTTTCAATGTTTTTTATGAAAACTAATTTTTTTTCTCTTATTTTTTTGTGATGTCCAAATGTGATTTTTCTTATGTGTTAAACATGATATTTTATGATATTTTATGATGTAAATGACATATTTTATGTGTTTTAGGAATGTTATGCTCCTTATAAATTGTTTATGATAACATTTGTGCTATATATAGCTCTCCAAGGCATTGGGTAATGATTATGTTCTTTGGATAATTATATCATAATTAACAGAGTAGGTTATTCCATTCAAAAGGGTTTTTCAAAGGGTTCTTATAAGGGTTCTATTATGATGATGTCAAAAGGAAACTATATGAAATTTATATTATCAAAAATTAATTTTCATTAAAATATTAGGAATTCATAAGGAAATAAAGTGATATTTTTTAAAAATAATTAGTTTTTCATTTTAGGGTAAAATGTATATTTTTAATTAAAAAATTATTAGGTTCTCACTATTTCTAAGAAAACCTAATGACTATGATTTTTCTGTTATATTTTCTAATAAATTGTTTTATGAAACAAAAATGTGCATTAATGCGGCTCTCATTTGTATGTAAATGAGTATTTGAGATTGAAGACTATTTTGTTCAAGGAAACCCCTCTTATATGATCTTATGGTTTTGAAATGGATTAAATTGTTTCTTTTTTTTATGGCCCTTAATAAGATTTTTGTTCTCATATTACATTTTAAAATTATATTACTAGCGTTTAAGGATGACTCAGAACAATGATTAATTCACATTTAAAATCAAGAATAATATTCTAGAAGACAAAAATTGTTTCATTTTTCAATTTTTTGTACATTGAAAAAATTAACACATAGTGAAGTGACCTCATTATAATGAATGAGTGTTTTTTTAAGATTTATAATCTAACTCTAGAAAACTCTAATCCTATAAATATCCTAAATAATCCTGGAAAATTAATTCTTTATTTAAAATACAATATTATGTACTTTTTTAATGTCGGTTACTTGTAGGGATAACCATAATGATATATTATTAAATATTCATTTTAATTGAGTGACATAAATCAAAAAAAAATTATTTCATGATGTTGTATTGGTTTATATTACCAGAATATAGGTGTTTTGTAATAAAAATATAGAGAGAATTTTTTTATACTATTAAATGTAAAATTAATCTATTTTGATTGGTGAATATTAAATAAAAATGTAACTAACATGGGATCAATTATTAAACCTATGTTAAGAAAATTTATTAAAGTACTTCATCAGGATCCTAGTTTTTTAAAATCAAAATATAAATACATTTTAATTCTGGATTACTTAATGTATTTTTTTCTTTTTTATATTTAATTACTTTTTTAAAATTACTTCTTCTGAGTCCTTGTTTTGTTAAATCACAATACAATATAATTTTTACACATGTTAATTTTATATATATTAAATTAAATCTATTTAGAATCATTTCATTCCAATAAATTATTTTGATCTAATTTTTCAAAATTACATATGACATAGGTTCTTTTCTAGTTCATTAATGTTTATCTGACTAGAATATTTCTTTAACATTACTTATTTTAAACTATGCCTTTTTAAACACTTAATCTAAATTATTTTTTAATCATATTCATTTTTTTATTTTTTTTATAAAATATATTTCTATCCAAATTATTTTCTTTCAATCTCATTTTGAATTGGAATTATTCTAAATTATCTTACAAGTCAACTGGTTCATTAAAGTATATCTGCCTAGATGATTTCCTCAACATTAATTCTTTTAATCTATAACCTTTTAAATACTTATTATAAATTAGTTTTTAATCTTATTTATTTTATTTTTTAATGTTTTTCTATAAAAAATGTTTCTATAAAAACTATTTTATTTATATCTCATTTTGAATGGGACTTATTCTAAAATATATTAAAGAGTAAGCAGAAAATTGTATAAATTGAAGATTATATAATGGATATCCATAATATCCAGAGTAAAATATTTCATCCCAAATATCATGGAATGTTGTTTATGAATTTGTTACATCCAATGTATATAAATATTGGATCAAGACTCAAGGATAAAGTAGTTTTGATTCCAATTCCGTAGATTGATGATCAAAACCTTTGTGATTGAAATAGATTAATTTTTTTTGTATTTTAAAAGTGAGTTTATTGCTTCTGGTTGTGAGGTTTTCATTGTAAAATTAATAAAAATTTCCTATAAAAATATTTTCAATTTGATGAAAAATTTGAATAATTCATGGGATAGTGAATTGGTCCTTAAGATCTTATAGTCAAATAAGATTGAGGTTAAGATCTTAGCAGTCAAAATATTCTGATTGAGGAGATTTTATATTGGTGTTGGGACCATTGAACACTGATTATTTGAAGTAAAACAACCTGAACTTACAATGGAAGAAACAAATCTCTAGAAATTATCATCCCGGAAGAAACCCTTTATCTCTAATAACCAGAACATCAAAATTTATCCACACCCTATATAACTACTTCAACTAAAACTTCTTTAAAACCAGACACCAACTCAAAAAATATATCAAAAATGAACATTTAGTAAAAATAAATAATACAATAAATGAATACGAGGATTATATGGTTTAGATAATATGTTATACATCTATGATAGAAAATTTTAGATACTTTTCACTTCATATAAGTTAAAATATTATATTGAAATCCAAAAATCATACCATTAGATCAATATTTACATTATAATCACGTAATTCACATTCAGACATGTGTGTATGTTATCCCACCCTTACAGTAAGTCCCATTTGTTCAAAAGATTCCACCATCTTCTAAAATTAATTGGAGTCCAACTGTTTACCTTGTTTACCATTGATTATTTATAAAACATTTATCTTAACCACTTAATTCTATTAATTATAATGTTTCTCGACCATTCCATATAATGAAATTACATTCAATCCATTATTTAAAAACTATGAGGATTAAACTTCATGTATCATCATTATAAATCATATATTAGTCCATTAAGTTTACACATCTATATTTAGGACAAATAAACACTAAAGAAATTAAAAGGTTAAAATATGTCAATATCCACTGTTTAAAATCAAATCTATAACATCAAAGTACAAGGCTATAGACTATATCCCTGGGAAAAGGGACATTGGATCATATTATCATGTATATAGAACTATATCCATGGTTTAAGAATTGGTGGTTATTGTTATCCTACAACCATTGTTTAAAAATGTGGATCGTACCCCAAAAACATTGGTTATAGGATCCTAACAAAGTTTCACCAGATATATTTGAACCCCAAACCTCCACTTTCGGAGAAAAAATGATTTATAAATACAATAATAATGCTTCTTTCATTTACATATTTATTTCCATATATATAAATATATATTTAGAAACCATTGTAATATGAAGTGAACTGGGGAAATTTTTCTTCTCACACCATTCATATGGAAAATTATTTTTCCCACAATTTTATCGGAAGCCTATAGACATGGTTTTCAAAACAACTATAATATATTCATAGTGTATAGACATGGTATTGTGAGAACTAAGGTAATAGTCTCATCCCAAAATCTATGACCACCATTTCAGACAATTGTGGCTATATGAAGGGTATATATCCATATTTTTTTTAAAAACATATGTATATAGGCTAGTTCAATAGTAGATAATGTTTTAAAACATTTCCTTTTAGAACCACTCCTTCTAGGGGAACTACCCTAACTTGGATTTTGGTCCCACAATGTTGTATCAAGTTCCATCCATGTATGTTTTATTGTTTCTCTTTCTGAAGATAAGAATTTAATATTTAAATGATTATTCATATTTCCTAACAGTATCTCACTTGAATAATACTTTCAAGTAAACCTCAACAACCAACAATACTTAAGAAAAAATAATACTTCAAAATTATATATAAACAAAAAAATTTCTATCACTATATTGTCACCGTAGTCTCACTGAGTCACAATTATGATTCTTAATTATGGTGAAAAAAAACCCTATTGAATATATCAACTAGTCTTTTACTAATATTTATCTTCAAAATATCATATACTACATCCCCCAGTATGTTCTGGATGAAATTACATTTAATGTAAATGTGTTTCATTTACAAGTGAAACATCAAACCCTTATCCCAATGGGTATCACTCTAACTATCATAGTAGAGAAATTACCTTTCATAACATCTCCTATGATCTCTCAAAAGATAAATTAACCCCATATATTCTTTCATCACTTATATTATGGCCATATATTTATTTTATTTTATGGATAATGTTACCGATAATTTCAACCTTTTAATCCATATTAAGATTATACCACCATGAGAAAACAAATATCCAATGAAAATATTCAACATGTTTATATCTTCTCTAAATTCCATGTACACATTTCCCTATAATGGATCCTCGAAAATAATATATAGATTTGTATCTTTTAATGCTTTATGACATTGTAAAATATACTTCACTTCAACCCACTATACATTCCTAGATGTTTTTTGTAAATTGGATAACAACTCCCACTAAAAATTAAATATTTATCCTTGTATATATAATGGAGTATATAATGTTATACCCTATGGAGGAAAAAAGAATTTCTATATTACTAACCTTATATTAATTTTTTCCCATTTAGATATTTTTATGTTTTTTTCTAATGGGGTCAACAACGTCTTAGATCCAAAAATTACAAATATTTTTTACTAACTTTTGTATGTACTCATTTTATGAAAAAACTAAAACTCCAAATTTCTTATCTCTATAAATATATATTCCCAATATTTTATTATCCACACTAGAATATTTCATCTCGAATCATAAATAAAAAATACTTTGGACCTCCAAAAATCACTGAATACTCAGACACACCAAGAGTATTCCATCCATATATTAAAGAGGTATGTAAAATCACTCACACTCAAAAATATTCTTATAACAACAATTATTCGTGTAACTCTAGAAAAAAACCATTCTCCACCATAATGTTCTTAACATCTTATATTAACATGGTAATTGTTTCAATTAATAAATACATCTATTAATATTAATAACTATGTTATTTTTTCACTGGTCCATTAAACCATTTGGTTACCCATATTGATTACCTCTTCTAAATCACCATAAATAAATGTTGATTTCAAATCCATATATTATAGATTCATTATTTTTAAAGTAATAATACACATCTTATATAGATAGTATTATACTTAAATATTGGTGAAAATAATTTATACAATCCCACTTATTCTTTCCACTTAAATCATTCCCAACTGGTCTAACCTTATACCTCTTCCTACAATCATATTATTCTTCCCAATGGAATGCCCACATTTTCTATAATTATTAATTCCTTTATAGTAGTTATGTTATGTACAAGGATTCATCTTCATGAAATGAATCAAAACAGTCATTCAAATCTAAATCCCTCATTCGATAATTAATGAGACTAACATCTTCTTATATGATATCTTAATATTATTTATCCATTAGAAACATGTCATCTACATCAATTATAATCATTTTTACAAGTCATTTTATCCTTGAAGATCTTCCTAATTCAACATGTGATCCTTTTATTTCTATAATTGAATCTTTGGGAATGTCAACTTCCATAACACTAACCAAATCCCTCGCAGTACTAAAGTATTATTACATATCTTATAAAACCTAACTTATAGACTCTTAATCCTCTCTTAACATTTCAAAAATTAAATCCTTCCATAAATTCTTTTTACATCAACAAGGATATGTCCATTTTACTCTTTATTCTTATATTCATTTTACATATCATTATGGTCATTCCACTATGGACCTATATGGAATGTATAATTTAAATACCTAATATTTGTATTTAAGAAAATAAAACCATAATTTACTTATAGAATCATCAAGTAATTTTATGAAGTATAATAAACCAACATGAGGGTGAAATGGTGCAAGATCACAAAGTGTTCATGTGAATATCTCTAAATTCTAAGATTTTAGTGTCCTTCCATTCAGCTCTAATGACACCCTTGTTCAATTTCTGATTTTTCTACTATCATATCTTCTGAACATTGTATAATTGAGCTTCAATATACAATTTACACTAAATAATGAATGGTATTTTCAAAAAGGTTTCTAATATGAAAGTTCAGTTATTCAAAACATTTATATTTTTCTATTCCATTAATTGTTTCTCCATATTCTCTTTTAGTAATTTATAACATATGTTACATTACAAATCTATCAAAATCATTGGAAACCTACATAATATTTTCAAATCTATTCTCAAATATAATTATTAAAAGTTATTTATCAAGATGGAGAGTGAAAAATAATTTAATTTATAAACCTATAATATTCCTACATTTACATAAACATAGGCAGATTCCATTATTTATCTGTACATTCATGACCCCATTATCCTTGATCTCAAGAGCTTCATTATCATCTAAGTGAACATTTCAAAAACATTTAAATGAATAATTTTCCATGAATCACATCATTAACATAAAATGATATAAAACCACAAAATCTATGATCCAAGATTCTAATAGAATATTAACACTCAATAAAAAAATATTGTTTCCATTATATCTAGTATTCAAAAAACATGATCCTTTAAAAATTACCCTTAAATAATTTAAACTATTATCTTTTTAATCTTTTTTATAAGCCCTCTCATAGTCTATATTCCTATATCTTATTATCATTCCTATGAGTGGGACGTCCTCTTCCATCCATATTCAGTGTTAATTTGGTAGGTTATTAGACTTCTCTTCATTTGGTTTCCTAAAATAAAATGAGATCTCTAGAAACATCACACACAAGTTCATAATTCCATCAATAATTACTTACATTTTTTTGTATCGTGTCCCATGACTCCTTTAGAAAATTTATTCATTCAATTCCTTATAACCTATATTTTCATTAAATAGGTGGAATTTTATAATTTTGTAAAAGACTACATTTCACCCATATTAATGGTGTTATATCATGAGCACACATGGTATCAAAGTATGTTTCTACATTATTCCCTTATCAAAATTCATTTATAGAATAAAAAATCTTCTATATATGTTAATCTACTAATCAGAACAATATAAAATCTAAATTTTAATCATACAATAATTTTTTTTGGGATTGATTAAGAATATTAATGAGATAGAGTAAAGATTTTTGTTATCAATATAGGATTTTCCAAATACCTTATATTGGTTGGATATTATAGGAGTCAAAAAAATATCAAAATTACTCATGAAAATAATATAGAATATCAAGTGAAATAAATATTTCATAACACACTTCTATGTGTTATTAAAAAAATATACTTTAAAATTTCTTCATGTGAAAAAATAAGAAAATATGGAAGAAACATAATGTTACATATTCGAAAACATTTAAATTTATATAAACCAAAATTTAAATTATTCATACATGATTTCAATATTTTTATTTCTTTATATTTTAATGTATCTCATAGATTCATTAGAGATTTATTACCATTTTGAATTGTTTAGAGTCACTTGGTGAAAAAATGATTATATATAATTGGTTGGTGAAATTGTAATGAAACAACTATACTCCAAGAAAAAATCATTCAAATAAGATAAAATTATTAAATAATTTAGTATTGATGACTTTATTATAAACAAAATGAATTATGATAATAGGTTGAAGAGATATTTAGATAAATAAAAATATAGAAACTAAGTTTCTTTTCCTAAAAATACTTCAGTGAATATTAATTAATATAATTATAATTAAAATAATTCTATAAATAATCATTTAATTGATAATGATATGGAACCTAGTAATATAAAGTTATCACTCCTATAAAAATTCACATCCATGATGTTTAGGAATAATTATTTCTAGAATTGAAATCAAGAGGATAGCAGTGATGGATATGAAATGCCTAGAAGAAGATAAAAAAATGGATTCTAATGATGTTATTTGTAATGACTATAAAAATATAAAACTTATTAAGATATATCTTTTATTAGTGAAATAAAAAAATTAGGATTTTAAAATTTTATGAAAATATAAAGGAAATAAATTTCAAATATCTACTATTAAATGGATCACTAGTGAATATTCATCCATGAAATGTGGTTTCGATAGTGACAGATTTGGGAACATTTCTTGATTTATTTATAAATTTCCATGAAATGAAGCATAATTTATTAAAAAGGTTATTGAAGATATTCTTATTGGTTTTTCATATTTTATATATTCTCATTTTTAAGAGGGTAAAAATTCTATGTCATTTAATAATTTGAAAGAACATGTAACAGACTTGGAGAAAACATATGATAAGTTGTTTAAAACAATTATCATGATAAGGAAGATATTTCTAAGGCTAATGTAGATATTTCTAAACATACTTTTTAAATAGATGTTAATTATATTACTTTTTTAATAAATATTAATGATCAATATTATTTTTTTAAACATAATTATGAAGTGAAATGTCTCAAGAATATGTTATTTAACATTATTTTTGTAAGGGAAAACATTGATAAACTCCAAGAAATAATAAAAAATTTAAAATATGTTTTCTTAAATTGGGTTTACTTCCATTGAAAAGTCACATTTTTATATAACTATTTTGTTTCTAGAAAGATCCTTGTTCTCTTATAAATTTCAAATGGTAGGTCATCAGTAGAGTATATTCTTTATATAGTAGGTGAAGTCAATTGGAATAGCTAGGATTACATTTCAAAGAAACACATGGTTATTTAAAAAAAACATTTCGGTAGATGTGTGAACCTGAAGTCTTTTTTTTAATATGTTTTGTAACCCAACATATATAGGTAGCAATATTTTAGTTTCTTCTATTTTATGAGAAGAATTTGGGTACCAACAACTGAAAAACATGGTATAATTTACTCCTTGAATTGAAAAAAAAATACAGAAAAGGGAAGGATGTTTGTTTTATTGAATATTTTTATCTTTTCTTACACACATAATATGTTTCATAATTATGTGAAATAAATAAAATATTTTATTCATCAGTTCATAAAATGTCTCATAAATTTTCTATTAATTTTATTATCTTTATTAGGTTGTTTTTTAAAATCAAAATGGGTGGGGTGAATATTGTGGAATGAATTGTTTGATATTGTATGTTCTTAAAAAATAGTGTTGACCATTATCCGCACTAAGAAAACACTGATAATGTGAATTATTTATCAACTCTAAAAGAAAATTGTTGATAAAGGGAAGCCTTAATCAATGATAATTTGTAGAATTGATAATTAATGACCTTTACCAGTTATTTTTTAGCACTAATAAAGGATGGCCTTTGTCATCATTTTTGTTTAGCGGAGATAATGGTTATCCTTTATCAAAGCTCTTTTAACACTGGTGATGGCCGCAATGCATAATTTAATTTATATATATAATTATATATTTATATAAATATAAATTATATATATTTATATTTTAAAATATACATAATTACAATTATATGAATAATTATCGTTGTATATATATTATAAAATATATCAATAATAACTATATAAATAAATATATAAATACATTAAATATAGTTTATATATAAAGTAATATATTTATTATTTGACGATATAGACTATAATATACTTATGTATAAAATTATATTTATGTGTATTCATAAATATATTTCTTTATCATTGTGTATTTATATATAAATATATGTTTTTATGTCAGTTTATATATAAATATAGAAATATATTTATATGGGTGTGTGTATTTAAATTTATGTATACATTTTTTAGTAAGTATATATTCAAACATGAATATATATATACATATAAAAGACTTTTTATATATTATAATATTATATAAATATTTCAATATTTGTGTATAAATAATAATTTATTTTATTATATTTTATATAGAAATTACATTGAATTTAATATTATATTCATTTGATATAGTAGGATATACACATGTATGTGTTAGGATCACCTACACACAAATGTACTTTGGTTATTCATATTCCATCACATGAACAAACACACAGAAATATTTATATGTCAATAATGGTTGTCATATATGTTAATAAGTAACTTAAAAATGAATAACTTCATGTATTTAAAAGAATCCATAAAATGAATTTATACTAACGAGTAATTTATATTGATTTTAACTCTTTTTTCATGAACAAATAATTTTTTATGAATATAAATAAACATTTTTATAATTAATCATATATATTAAGAAATATTCATTCATTTATATATATAAAATTACGTATAATTAATAATACTTAATTGCACTTAATAATCCATTGTATTTTTGATAAAATCAAAAAAATGCATACATCTATCATTTATAATAATTGTATATAAATATATATATATATTACTTATTGTAAATCTATTTAAATATAATTATTAAATATCCAAATTTTAATTTATCTATTTTATAAATAATAATAATATATTATGAAAAATATTTACATATTTTTATTTTTATTTAGGTTATAAAAAATATTATTATATCAAATCAATAATTTATATATAATTATTAAAATAAAAATAATAAAGTTTCATTTTAAATATGGTTGATAGAAAATTTAATATTAGTTAGTAATATAATGAAAACAATATTAATAAGGTGGCCAGGACATGCTGGCTGCGGAAGGCAGAGAGGGAGCAGTGCGCCATCACACCTCGCTGGGGGAGGCTGTGGCTCAAAGCCACGGAAGGTGGAGAGTGGCACGGTCCTCGTGTCGCTTCGAGTTTGTAGTCCCTCGGTCGACAAGAACGGCCAACCGTTACATGGTGGTGTAGTGATCCACCGATTGGCCGAAATAGCCCCACACCTGCAGGGCCAGCTGGGAAGATAGGTCCGCCTTCTGGAGGACCGGGCCAGATGCGGGTGGGATGGGTGGGCCGGACCCGCCAACGGGTCGGGCCGAACCTGTGGCCCAGTGGGACAAAGAGGCTAGGTCGATCCACAACTGATGGGTTGGACCAACC
This sequence comes from Viscum album, assembly GCA_963277665.1. NCBI lineage: Eukaryota > Viridiplantae > Streptophyta > Magnoliopsida > Santalales > Viscaceae > Viscum > Viscum album. Next base: position 1,065,750,373 of record OY728157.1, on the reverse strand, counting down.
GCAGCTCAGGCCAGTGAACCAAACTGGGCCAACCCTTAACAGGCCAGACTTTGGTAGGGTTAGGTAGACCCGAGTACCCGTTTTGTTAGGCCAGTCGGACCGAGTCAGACCGAGCCGAGACCCAACCGGTCCCCGAATAAAGAAATAATCATAATAGACAGACCAGGTGTTCAATAGAAATGTTTTCAATGGTGTTGGGACCTTTTTGGGGAAGCATTCCATTTGTCATATTCTGGCAGCCCCAACCAATTAGGGCCGGACAGAGGTGCGATCACCCCCGTTTCACAGAAAGGGGTGTATCTAACAAAACATGCCTGTGATTGACGTGTCGTCTATGGAATAAGGAACCATGTGACAAGGATATCCTCTGTAGATAATCTTAGTGAGTTTTTATGGAGTTTGACATGTGACCTGGGTTGGATCTAACTTGAATCCAACTGGGCCCTTTTTACAAAAGTTTTCATATCTTATAGACCCAACGTCCGATTGACGCGCCGTCTATTGCATTGGAACCCTTATGATATGAAGAATCATCAGGATACTTATTCATGGGAAATTATTCTGGTCAAAATATGATTGATTCATTGAGGAGCATTTCTATTATAATCAAGCGTGCTATGAGTGGGAATCCATTGGCTGGAAGTGAGGCAGATTTGGAGACAAATCATACAGAGGTTAGTAACAACTGATCCTATGTGGGTTCGCACTGATTCTATGTGGGTCAGATCCTATGTGGGTCAGCGCTCAGTGATCCAGTGTGGGTCATCGCATACTGATTCTATGTGGGTCATTGCAGGGGTTAGTACCTATCAACTCCGGTCAGGTCGGATCCTGTGAGGGTCATTGTGGGGGTTAGTATCAATTGACTCATGTTGGGTCAGATCCTATATGGGTCATTGCAGGGGTTAGTACTTATTGATCAAGTGTGGGTTATACTGTGTATGCTTAAAAGTAGTGCCTCTCGACAGAACAAGATAATCATTCTTCGTGACTAATCAGTTATACTTTTATACCTCACTAATACCTGGATTGAGATGAGACTCTATTTGATTCTTTTCGATTGCATTGAGCTTTGTGATTCAGATCATGCTCTATGGCTTTCCTCTGTTGAATTATTAGAGAGATTTGGGGGTCTCAAAGTCCCTACTGGGTATTGTTATACTCACCCATGCACGTGCTTCACCCGCTCCTTGTTGTGTCTTATGCAGACGATGGGCAGCCTTGACAGAGACTTGGGGAGCTAGGACTGGAAGGTTCTCAAAAGTGTACCATTTGATGTGACGTGACATAGTGACTACAGTTCATTAGTTGTGCCTTCCCTTCCGGTAGGGTCCTTGATGGATGTCCCAATAGTTATTTTCCTTTTCAGTTGTACTTGTACTTTTCAGTTGGTATTGTATTCCGGCCACTTTTACATTCATCACAATATTTATTATAGAAGTTTACTTTAGGTTGCTTTTTTGTGTTATTTGATTGTTTGATTATATGGTTTTAAAGTAAATGACTTCCTGTTATAGGGGTATGCCTTTTCGATTCTAGATACTAGCCACTGGCCAATGGAAGGGAGGCTTAGGGTAGTCATGAAACTGACCCCAAGGGACAGGTTGTGAAAAATTTGTATCAGAGGAGTTTATTTTACTGAAGAACTTGGACTACAATATTCTTAAGTGTTTTTAGTGTGGTTTCAAGTTCATGGAGTCTATTGTTGGTGGGGCGGATGATGTATCCATACACCAAGACCCTGAATTATGATTTCTGACTCAGTGCAGGAAAACACTAATTGTGTGTGTTTTGAAAGTGCTTTTACATTAGATTTTATTTAAATCAGATCACCAGGTATAAATTATTGATTGTGGTGCACCTATTTCCTTCCAGGATTCTGCAACATAGATAGCCACCCATGATTCGCGAGATTATACATGATGACAGCCTACAGATCAACAAGGCCTCAGTGCAGGACCCTCTTACGGTGTTAGAACCTTCGGGTGGTGTACCAGTAGCCCCACTACCCGTTGGGAAGCCGTTGGAACCAGGCTTACTAGAAGAGGGTGCATGGAGATTGAGTTCATTACACGAGTTTTATTGGCAAAGAGCACGGAGGTTTTGAGGGTAGGTGGATCTGTAGGCTGCCAAGGACTAGATGGAGCTTGTGGCTATAGTTTTTCACTTAGTTGGGACACCACGTGATCTAATGGTGATTCTAGCTGTCAGTCTCCTCCAGAGAGAATCTTGGAGATGGTGGGGTATAACACTCCAGTTACATGACAAGGGGACCCTCACCTGGGTGGACTACCTGGGACTTTTAGGGTAGATTTTATCCCAGTGACTTTATTCTCATTGCATATAGGAGCTGCTACACTTACCGCATAGCTACATGACCATGGACCAGAACTCGGCAAGGTTCACTGATCTCTCCCGCAACTCCACCAAAATAGTACAAGACCTTTTCTTCATGGACTAGACCTTTGAGAAGGGTCTCCTATGGGAGATAATATCATCAATGATATTCCTCAGCATTCTAACGTAGGATGGTGTGGTATATCAAGATCTTTTGGTTGAGAGCTTACTAGATAGGAAGGCACCGATAGCAAGAGCCACCACTGGATGTTAGGTAGCAGACTCATCAATAGTAGGCAGTAGACAGGTGACGCAGGGGACCAAGCGAGATAGACCTTTTGTTGGATGACCACATGATTCAGGGTCTGTGGTTAGGGGATCATGGGACAGAGGAAGTTAGTTGGGAGGCAGGGTGTGCTTCATGCGCGGCGGGTAGGGTCATATGGCTTGTGACTGCTCGACATGCGATACTGACGATCAGCATACTGTCGAGGGAGCACCAAGGAAGAGGGATAGATTTTAGTGAGGAGGTCCACAGGGTGGTGGACATGGCAGATTTGCAGGTCGTGCAGCGGGCGGTGGGTGGCATTTTGAGATTCTACCGCCACCACCACCAGCTGGTCCACCCCGGCCATAGGGGGCAAGTGGATAGTGGCCAGCATAGGTACAGGCAGTAGAGGCCATCGAAGATGGTGATCCGAATATTATTATAGGTACGATCTCTATATTATCCACATTAGTTGTAGTATTTATAGACACAGGTTTCAGTCACTCTTTTATTTCCATGCACCGTGTTCGGATCTCAGAGATTTTGGTGGAGCTGTCGGATTAATCATTACAGCTAGAGATTCTTACGGGAGGGGATTCGATGATTACCCACTAGTGTCAGTAGTTTCAGATTAATCAATGAGGCGAGAGCTTCGTCTATGATCTTCTAATAGCGGCATTGTGACCTTACGATATCATCTTGGGTATGGACTTGTTATCCACAGTTCATGATCATATTGACTGTATTTGGCGCAATGTGGGGTGTGTCTTTGCAGATAGGACCAGGTTTTCCTTCACCGTTGATAATCCAACCTTTGCAGTATAGGATAGACTTTACTAGAAGAGAGTGTAGCTGATCACAAATCATTTGTGTAACCTTACCCTCAGGGCAGTTGATGATGAGAGTCTGAGTTATTCTATAGTGGTGGACTAGTATGCTAATGCCTTTCCTGGTGATGTTCATGGACTACCTCTTCGCAGAGAGGTAGACTTTTACATTGACCTGTATCCCAGGAAGTCACTAATATCTACCCATGAATATTAGATATCTCCCACAGAGCTTCATGAGTTACAGGTATAGCTGGAGGAAATATAAGGGAATGGGTTCATAAGGCCCATTTTGTCTCCATTGGCCACCCTGATTTTGTTTTCCAATAAATAAAATGGGGGTTTGAGACTCTGTGTGGATTATCGACACTCAAACCCGGTGACCATGTAGAAAAAGTATCCACTTCTAACGATTGATGATTTTTTCGATCTGATGAAGGGAGATCATTGGTTTTTGATGATAGACAATATATCTGGCTATCATCAGCTCGGGTTACGAGATGAGGGTGTGCAGAAGACGACCTTCAGATGTCGGTGTGACCACAATGAGTTCCTGTTTATGTCATTCGGCATGAGCAATTCCCCAGTAGTGTCCATGGGACTCATGAATAGGATCTTCCAGCCATACCTTGATCACTTCGTTGTTGTCTTTATTGAAAACATCTTGTTGTACTCAGAAACGGAGGAGGAACATTCTTATCATCTGCATATAGTTCTGGATACATTTTGAGAGACCAAGATTTATGGTAATCTCTCAATGTTCCAGTTATGGAAACAAGAAGTCCACTTTCTAGGACACGTTATCTCGGAGGTCTGAGATGCGGTAGATCTATTGAAGATAGAGGAAGTGCTTTCTTGGGATCCCCCCAGGAGAGATTCCGAGGTGTGGAGTTTCCTAGGATTAGATAGGTACTACCAGAGGTCTATACTCAACTTTTCTAGATTTGAGACACCCTTTTTAGCATTGACGAATAAGGGACAACCCTTCGTGTAGATAGTGAGATTCCAGTAGTGTTTTCCAGAGCTGAGGCAAAGACTGGTGTGTGCCCCCTTCTTGAGGCAACCAGAAGAGGGTGGTGGGTATGTAGTCTTCTACGACGCATCAGGGACCAGACATGGATGCCTTCTGATGTTGGAGTGATCAGAGATTTTTTATGGTTCACAATAGCTAAGACTGTATGAGAAAAACTATGTTACCCATGATATGGAGTTAGCATTAGTGGTCTCCTCCTTGAAGATGTGGCGACACAACTTGATGGGTGAATGGTTTACAGAATACTCTAATCACAAGAGTATCAGGTATATATTCTCACAGAAAAAACATCCTGAGATAGTGATAATGGATAGAGTTCCTCTAGGACTATGAATTTGAGATAGTTTATACTCTTAGGAAGGGGAACGTTGTGGCAGAGGCACATAGAATGAGGTCGGGTCTACAACTGATGAGTGAGGAGACAGAGTAGATAACCACATTATAGATATACTTTGTGGATATAGATGGAGCAGCATACCTCCAATCTTTGAATATCACTCCCCCACTTCATTATTGGGTTCAGGAGGCATAGCAAGGGGACATTGACTGTGAGGCTCGACGTGCTCAGATATCCTCAGGACAAGCACCTGATAGAATTTTATGAAGGTGGGGAACACCCCATCGTATTTAAAGAATGCACCATGGTACTAGTGGTGCTATGAGTGGACATGTTGAGGGAGTTCCTTATGTTCCCCCTGGATGTACATCCTTGTGTGGTGAAGATGTATCAAGACCTCCGGTATTAACAATGGTGTCCAGGGATGAAGAAGGTAGTGGCAGAGTTTGTTTCAAAATGTCTCACTTGTCAGCAAGTGAAGGTCGAGCATGAGGTTCTAACAGGCTTAGCACAGCTACTAGAGGTACCAGAGTGGAAGTGGAATGGTATCTCCATAGACTTTCTGATAGGTCTTCCACGTATGTCTAGGGGGCCTGATTCTATCTGGGTGATCATTTACCAACTCACCAATTTGGCCCACTTCCTACCTTTCTGAGATCAAGGATCAGTAGAGTTTATGGTACACCTCTATGTACAAAAGATTATAATAATTCATGGGGTTCCATCGAAGATCGTCTATGATTGTGATGTACATTTTACATCCCAGTTATGGATGGGATTAAAGGAGGCGTTCTGGACTCAGTTATATTTGAGCACCGCATTCCATCCTCAAACGGATGGTCAATGGAGCAGAACAGAAAAACAATGAAGGACATGCTACGTGCTTGCGTCCTTGATTTTCTCCGCAGTTGGGAGGATCACTTTCCCTTGGTTTATTTTTCATATAAAAACAAGTGTCACTCCACTATTGGTATGGTACCATTCAATACCATAAATGGTTGACCTTGAAGATCACCTCTATGCGAAACAAACCCAGGAGAGTCAGCACTTTTGGCACTGGAGTTGGTACAAACTACCACTGAGAAGGTTTGGATCATCCATGAGTGGATGAAGACTACACAGAGTATACAGAAGTCTTATGGTGACAGGAGATAGATACATTTGGATTTCAGGTAGGGGCCATGTTTTCTTGTGAGTCTCCCCTCAATGTGGAATGGGGATTTGGCCGAGGCAGAAAACACTCACCGATCATTATCTCACCCTTTGTGATACTTCATAGGATTGGCGAGGTATCTTACTGCATGGAACTACCACCATAGTCGAAGGGAGTGAACAAAATCTTCCACATATCCCAATTTAAGAAATACATGCACGACCCATCTCACATCATCGACCATGGAGAACTAGAAATTGGTGATAGGGAGATATTTACAGAGGTTCTAGTGGAGATTGAGGATCGACAAGAGAAAGTCCTTTGTGGGAAATCAATACCTCTGGTGTGCATTCTTTGGAAACATAGGAACCTCTAAGAGATAACATGGGATCTGGGGGGCTCATGTTCATGCTCAGTACCCCCATTTGTTTCTTATTCAATTTTATGGAATTTAGTGGCAAAAATCCATAAGGTAGGTAGAATATAATTACCCATATTTTCCATGTAAATTATGGTTATATTTATATGTAATAATTAAAAGTCTGTAAAATTGACGACGTGTGATTCGGACGCCTGGTATACGTAGAATGAATTTCTGAACTTTTTTATAGTCTGTTCAGTTTACGTATGGGAAAAATTTGCTATCTTTTGAACTGGTGATCGGATTAAAAATATTAGGGAACTATTCAAAACATAGAGCCAGGATTCACCTAAAGAAGACATCACTTCAACTGCAATTGGTTTTAAGAAAAAGATAGATTTTGGGACTTTTAAAAGAATAATAAAATAACTTAGTTATTTTATTTCTCACATTTATATTGCTCCAATGGACAAGCGGTAGTGGTGGGACCAACAACATGTCAAGGCATTAAATGTCTTTAATCCTCTAATTCTGTGTAACAACATTGTTGTAATTAATAAGGTTCATGTTAATTGAACCCCCATTATTCCACAGGAATTACATACCCTCCATCCTATCATATTTATATGGAGTTTGGGGAGAGGTATTGGCAGGACATCACCAGGTGATGAAGTTCTGATAAAGTGTTGTGATGCCAATCACATGGATGGAGGAGGTGGTTCAAGTGGGTGGTGACGAGCAACACATAACCACAAACTAAATAACGATGTTTGAGAGGCAACGTTGGTAGCTTGTTGTGAGAATGATGAACACAAACTCTTCCTCAATCATGGGCGTTCTTCAACGATCTTGAGGTAGGGGTTTTATTTTGTTTAATTTCAAGTGATTGTTGAATCCGTTTCTTCTCTCGTTTTTTCAAGATAATGCAGACGGTGTTGGCCAAAAAATATGGCCCGGACCCTCTGCTACATTTTTTACCCTTTCATTCTCTGTGTAATTCCATTGGCGTGGCAGTGCTGACTAGCCACGACGGAGGCGGTCTGCCATCACACGCCGTAGGAGGAGGTCGCGGAACTATGTTGCGGTGGTTGGCATAGCGGCTAGCACCGGCTGGCCATAGAGGCGGTGCAACATGCCATCACGCACCTCCTATGGTCAAGGGTTGTTGACAAAGCCATGGTGGGTGAAGAATGTGGCAAGCACGGGCCGACTGTGGAAGGAAATGATGGAGCAGCGCGCCATCACATGCCGCTGGAGGAGGCCGCAGCTCGAAGACACGGCAGGTGGAGTGAGGTGAGGCCCTCACGCCGTGCTGGTTTGGAGAACCATCGATTGGCCAGAATGACCAACTATTATATGGTGGTGTAGTGCCATAAGGGCTGGCTAAAATGGACCCACACCCATGGGGCCAGATGGGAGGACCGGTCCGCCTTTTGCTAGACCGGTCCGGACCCATAGCCCAATAGACCAACACGGGTGGCCCGAGCCACACCTGACGAGCCAGGACAATCACGGCTTGTTCACAAAAACAGAATCAGGATGACCCTTAACTGGATGGACCCAGTAGGGGTCAAGTAAATCCTAGAACCTATTGCAACGGGCCAGTCTGACTAGGTCTGACTGGACCCACACCCAACCCACCCCAAATTAAGGAAACAACCATAACTGACATACCAGGTTTCTGATCGACACACTCTCATTGGCATTGGGACCCCACTGGGGAAGTGGTCCGTTTATCACATTCTGATGATCCCGAATGAGTCCGGCCAGACTGATGTGTGATCACCACCGTTTAACAATAAGGGGTGTAACAAATAGACTAGGAATTTGATTAGCGCTTTATCTGCAGAATAAGGACCCTTGTGAAGAGTTGGTCCATTGGAGATACTTTAAGTGAGTTATGATGGAGTTTAACATGCATCCTGGATTGGATCAGGCTTGAATCCAACTGGGACATTTTTATAAAATTTCCCATATCGTACAGATCAGACATTTGATTGAGGCGGTGTCTATTGTGTCGGAACCCTTATTATATAACTAATCCTCGGGTAACATCTTTGTGGAATTCATGTAATTTGAAATATGATCGATGTTTTGAGTAGCGGTTCTCATAGAATCAAGCATTTTATGTGTTGGAATTCAGTGGATGGCAGTGAGGCGGAGGTTGGAGATAGATCTTATAGAGGTTAGTATCAAAAAATTCGGTGTGGATCAGCACTGATCTTTTGTGGGTCAGATCCTATGTGGGTCAGTAGATACTGATCATATGTAGGTCATATCCATTGGGGGTCATTTTGGTGGTTAGTACCTATCGACTCTGGGCTGGTTGGATCCTGTGTGGTTCATTCTGGGGGTTAGTACCTATCGACTTCGACCAGTTCGGATCCTATGTGGGTAATTTTGGGGGTTAGTACCTATTGATCCTGTGTGATTTAGACACCATTTTGTCAGAATTAGTGCCTATTGGCAGAACAAGATGATCTTGCTTAGTTACTAATCCTATGTACTTCTATACTTCATTAATACCTGGTTAGCGATGAGACTCTATTTAAGATCTTTCTATTTCTTTGTGATTTGTGATTGAGATCATGCTTTTTGATTTTGATCTATGGAATTATGAGAGGCCTTCAGGGGTCTTGGGGTCCTTACTGGGTATTTTTATACTCAACCATGCCCGGTCTTTTACTACACCATGTTCTGCCTTTTACAGATGACAGGCATCCTTGACTGAGACTCGGGGATCCAGGACTGGACGGTGCTCAAAGGTGGACCATTTGACGTGACGTGACATAGAGACAACTATTCATGAGATCTATATACACTTTAGGTAGGATCCTCGGTGGATATCCCATGAGTTGTTTTCCTTTTTAGTTGTACTTGTACTTTCTAGTTGGGCTTGTATTCTGGCCCCTTTTACTTTCAGCAAACATTTTACTATAGCAGTTTACATGTGGTTTCTTATTTTTGATTTCTAGGATTGAGTGTTTGTACAGGTTTAAATTCAACGCCTTCCCATTATAGGGATATGCCATTTCAATGTCATTCACCAGCCCCTGGCCTATGGAAGGCGTGCTTGGGGTAGTAACAACACGGGCCCTGCGGGACGGGTCATGACATGTAACCTAAGATTCATTAAAAAGGATTCTGTGGAAATATCACAATGTATTCCTAACTCTATGTCTAAAAGTGATGTTCTAGAATAAAGAGAATACTTCCACATCACATTATTGATTAATCCCAAATCTGAATTCTCAGGGTGGTCAAATCAAAGGAAAATTTCCTGTTTCTAGTAGTCCTCCCAAGGCCTTTCTAGACAGATATGCATGTATCCCTCATTACTGACAATGTATCAAAGAAAACCAATAATACTATATGAAACTCTAATAGATATTACTTCCCAATCAAACATCTGTTAAATATTTAGCAAGGTGTTAGACTAACGCTCTCTTAGTTTACTAACGAAGATGCCAAGGTTGGGTACATGTTCATCACTAAGAAGGAGTACACTAAGAGAGTCCCAATGAAATAAAAAATGAGAAATGTAGAACCACTACTGGTCATCCTTTTTAAATAATATATGCTTCACCATTCAATGAATCATCAACTAAACCATGATGACTTTATATCTTGAAGAATTATATGATCATTCAGGATTTCACCACTGAAGCCTATCAAAGACCAATGGCATTTATGAAAGGTTTATTACATAGACAAACATATAATTCCATGCAACAGATAAAGAACTAACATGTAAACACATGAACCTATATGATACTCACCACATTAGTAGTGCACTAGCCGTCAAAATAAGTGTTAGATCAGTAATTCACAAACACACTAGATCATAAAACCATAAATGAAAATGTTATATCATTTTTCATGAAAACCAGAACCAAACTTACTAGTGTGTCAAAACCCCCAATCCTCTTGTAATTTCATCTTTGGGATGAATTGATTCATTTAATTACCAATTCACTCTACTCTATAGATATTTTGACAACATAATCAATTTATGAAATCGCAAAGATATCATAGAACTCAACTAGTTCATTAATACATTAAGGGAAACTATGGGTAATGTGTATATCATCACATAATACCATACAATTTATAATGAAAAAACACACCATTGATACTATACATGTAATTATAAGCCGTATGAATTCATGTATTTAATAGCCAATGCAGAAAAATGGCTCATGGTAATTTTATCACATATGACCATAACACATACTGACGAAGACCTGAGTCATCTAGGAAAAATAATCTGGGTCATGAGACCTACTAAGTTTCCCAACAGTCTCGTTGCATGTCTAACATGCTAAAACCAGGAATTACTCAATGCTCATTCCCATAATAGGGTTCAAGGAAAACATGGACACCCATTTAAACAAGGGTGTCATTAAAAATCTAAGATTCCTACAATGGACAACAACACATTAATGGCACCATAAAAAAACAATCTCATGTCATTATAAAGGAATTTATTCTCTAAGGGAGATACCTACCATGGTATAGACCCTTATGAAAACATAATTGTTGACTCTAGAACTAGGCCATGAAAAATAGAAAGTCACTAGTCTCAAAAGTCTTCCAATTAATCCATTTCTAAAAAGGAGGAATCCATTAGAAAACACATATGGTTCCATTCCAATGAAACTCCATGGAAATTTTAACATACCCTTTCACGAGTCTTTCAATCGAAGAAACCACTTATGGTTTCATTTTAAAGTCAATGACATTAATTCTAGTTCAATATTTAAATCTTGAATGGTTTTTTATTGGAAAATCAATTACCAGTTAAAAAAAAGCACTTGGTACCTAATTTTACTAACTACTCAAGGAAAAATAGGTAATTTAAATCAAAATCCATCTATAAAACTTAAAAAAAATAATATGCAATCAAAATTATGTAATTTATCTTATAAATTACTCATTAAGTTATATCAAGTAAGGTGACCTACAGGGGTCCTACTAAGCCAACCCAGGTTCATCCTAATGTAACCCAGTAAGAGTTAGTTACTTATCAAAATTTAAAAACCCCTATAATAGGTTTTCTCATAATAAAAATCCCCCAACAAAAATACTTGTGACTATTTATGCATTTTAGAAGTTAACCACATGATTTCCTTGCCCGTGTGATAGTCACAAGCCTTCATAGTGGAATCTAATTAATTTAATATCAAAATTAAATAGAAATTTAATTTAAAACCATTTCAATATATAACAAGGTCATATATCATAGTTTATTTATATGTGTAGCCAACTATTAGTCCATAAAGTTCCCATACACTTTATATTTTGGCATTTGGATAATATTTCATCAAGACCAATGCACTTTTTCCTTAAAACTTTAGTATCTTTTACATTCTAATAACAATCTCTAATTATTAACATATATCAATAATAGTTTGACAATATGGGTTACCTTTACCCAATTATAAGGTGCTCATGCACCATAAAACAAAAAACTGGTTCCCATTTAACTGTAACCTATAAATTCAACCCATGAATCCAATTACATTTCAACAACTATGCTATCATGTCATTACAAGTAGTAAACATGGTGAAATATGCTAATTAGAATAGAATCATGGCATATAATCACCAAATAATTTTATATGTGTGACCATGTTATTAATTATAAGGCATGGAATACACACAAGGTACACATTCAAAATCAGAAAACAAGCTACAAATTCAACTATATTGAATAGAACATGCATGGAATGTGAATTTTTATTTTCCTAATATGATGCATGAAATGATTCATTCTTGTCATACCAAGCTAGGGGTAAAATAAAATAAACTTCATAAATCGAGAAGAAGTTGAATGTACACAAATATCTCAATGTGAAATCATGATCAACTGTGACATTGAACAGTATAAACAACAATCCCAGACCTGGACACATAGAATTTTCCCCATACATGGTTTGATCATTCCCAGGAAATGATATTTACCAAGTCAACACATTCCACATTTCCTTTCTACAGACCAAAATAGTAATAAAAATAAAAATAAGTACTCTAATACCACATTGTAATGTATTGAACCAACTAACAACTAAGATGGCAGTCATTCTTGTGGTTCACTTGCCCTCAAGCGCACCTCCCCATATCACAGAGTCTATCGACTAGTAGAGGGGGTTTCTGAAGGTGATTGTTTGAAGACTATACCCTAATATCATAGTACCACATTTGTATAATATATAATAAATAACAGACAGTAGTGTAAGTAGTAAAAGATTATAGATAGATCAATGTAAGAATAATAATAGTCAACTAAATAATAAAATATGGCCAACACCAATATACAATAGTGCATGATTATCTGTATGATGTTACATAATTTAAACAAAATACATATAGAAAGAATTGATATAGTACAGTTCAAGAATAAGGAAAGGAAACAAAATTCCCCATGGTATATCTCCAAAGTCATATGAATCTCTGACTCGATCATGTGCCCCTAACTCCTAAATACATGAAAAAATCACCCAACAAGAGTATAAGGTCTTAATAACCTAAGGTCTAATCGGGTAACCTAGTGTAATAGAGGCATGAGTAGGGTGTGAGATATAAATCTTTGTAGGTTACCACTTATGATGTCTCCAGCTGGATCATGTCCATGATATCAGTAATGTAGTGCACAGGTAATATGAATAATTAATATATCTATATAAATACAGATCATCCCACTCCGGTTCTTAAGGGGCATCTAGCGGCTCTACCAGCTTTAGCTCACAATTGGAAAGACATTTGACAAACATATATAAACATATAAAAAATTATTTATATATATATATATATATTAGTTATATATTTCCTACACATGTATGAACCAAGTACGTATGAACATAACTGGACATATACCAGGAATACTAGGTGATGGCTGGACTGGGGTGTAACTCTGTAATCCATACCTTGTCTGAAGAAGCCTATAATCTCAAGGAATATGGTACATTCCAAAAATCCCATTAGAGTGTGAGGTACCATGTAGGAAACTCAGGATGGTGAGTGTCCCATCATTTCAACACTCGAAGTCATGAGTGTGTCATCATTCCAACACACAACAAGTGACATGGCACATAATTCCCATCATCCCAATAATTTCAATGGTGTGAGATTATATAAATCAACACCAGATGTAATGGATTGTGATACCTACATATGTAATAAAACAATTAGCATCATTACACAACCTATATCATGTAATAATCATATTCATAATAAATATCCATGAGTAAATAACCCTCATTCTTTACATTTATCTATCAATTATAAATAGGTCTTAACAATTATAACAAAACACATTATATTTTGTCACTTAATTATAACATGATTCATGGTCGTACCACAAAATTCAATTCCCTATCATTAAATTCATTTAATATTTTCAAGGAATGAAATCCATCATAAATAATCTTACTAAATTAAAACATGTAATTGTTTATCAAATTACTCATCTAATGAATTAAATATCATATTCAAGAATCACATCTCAATTAACAAATATATGCAATTTAAAATAAATCAACCAAAAATAGAGAATAAATTATAATGATAAAAATGGATCTTATGTATTCCTTGATAAATTTTGTCAATTTCATACACACAGAATTTCCATTATTAGTAAAATTTAATGAACAGAAGTCATTCTAGGCATTTTTTTAGTTAATTATAAAGGTATAAATAAAGCTGACGCACACAATGGGTGTTCTTGATCGAGGTTGACAACCAATATTTACATAACAAGGATCATAAGGAGTGTATCTATGTTTATTGATCAATTTTATATGAATAACTCAACCAAAGGGCGACGCTCAGCAAGGGATGGGGTGCGACACAACATCACTATTCTTAAATCAATTTAAATTTAGTCAAAAAGTCATAGACCACCAACCTCATTATTAGTATTATCCACAAATCCAATATTGAGGTCTCACTTGGTTTGATTTTGAAGATATATAAGAAATGCAGAACCGCCTAAAAAATTCGGAAAATGAGATAGTACTATGAAAACTCGATTGAGTGAAGAGTAAATAAAGAAATATTAAAATGGAATCGATAAATTACCTATGTGGATCCATAGAGACTGACAGAGACTGATTCCAAAAATATTTGGAGGAGTAATCTCCATACCAAAATTAGGCTTGAGGATAAACACAAGGTGCTAAAGGAGAGGGATCGTGTAGAAGGAGGAGGAAAAAATAGTGTAAATGGAAGCAAACCCTCATTAAGGTAATTATGGTCATTTCACCCAAAAAACTGGGTCACACGGTTTATCTAACTATGCACCAACCGTGAAGTGAATAGTTATTTGGTACTGTCTATGTTGCGCTAAACAGGCGGTCCATGTGCGTGATTTGGGTAAACTATGTGCAGCCTGTTTATGTCAAATTTCGTCCTCTAATGCATGTTACAAGGTTTTCTACGGAGGGTCTCACAGTTTCAAACAAACCATGCAACCTATTCATAGCACCCAAACATGGTATTTCGATCCCAACACTCCCAAAACTAAAAGAGACACCAAAGAGACCCCATGGGCCTTTACCCAAGTCTAATAACATTACATTAAAGTGTTCCAACTAATGGAATCTCATTTCAAATATTGGTTCAATGAATATCCTTCCAACTAAATTCCAAGATTCAAATTCCATATGAATTTTACATTGTCTCAAAACATGGGTCATTACAATGTATGAAAGATGCAATAGTGTATTTTTTAATTGAATCTGGCTTATCAATGTTAGAATATCCCATTCAGTGATGCAGTCAAAGATTTTAGTTTCATACTAACATGCATGATTATTTTTTGTATTAAAATTATAGTTGGTGTGTTGAAGAGTTTCTAATATTTGATATCGATGACATACTTCTTATTCCAAATGAAATTTATTTCACTTCACTCTATTAATATGTGGATCTGTAAATGCTTATAGATAAAATAAATTGGTGAAGTTTCCTAAAACCTAGGCATGAATATATCTAAGGATAAATCTAAAATATTTCATAGACTTATTCAATAAGCATTCATTAGTATTGTGTTAAAATGTTTTTCAATGGATAACTTCAAAAATATGTCTTTACTAGTATTGAAGGACATGAATATTTGGAGGATTTTGGATCCTTATAAGGAGTTATAAAGTATTTATAGGATTCCCTATGCATATAAAATAGGTTCTATCATGTATGTCATGGTGTGTTATCATCCCGATGTATCATTTTCCCTTCGATTTATGTGTATAAACACATCCAATCTTGTGTGAGTCATTGTATTTCATTGAAGAAATTCACTAAGTACTTCATAAGGATATAGGATTTGGTAGTGATATTTAGAGGAAATAATGAGCTCTTGGTAAATGGTAACATGGATTCATGTTCCCAAAATTAATCAAATGATATGGAATCTAAATTTTTGTTTTTTTCCCATAATGGTTGTATTATAGGTTGGAAGATATCCAATAAAATCACCATAATTGACTCAAAAATAGAGGTATTGTACATCATTGCATCTGATATCGTGAAAGAATTTATTTGGATAAAGAAGTTCATTTCTTGACAATATTTTCTTCCACAAATTTGTGAAGTGATCAAAATTTATTATAATGATAGTGGAGCTATATCTCTAGAAAAAAAACCCAGGTCTCATAAAAAACCAAAAATATTCTTCATAAAGATTATTTAATATGAGATGTGATGTTCTGCTTCCGAAAGCCACGCAGAGATGCCCCATTCCTAGTTGGTCACATGGCCTCAAGCACATTTTATCGAAATCTAGAGGCTGTTGAATAGTAGTGTGGCCCTTTGGTGTGATAGTGGGGAAAATATTCCATCATTGGTAGAGTAAAACAGCGTAAGTAAAACACAAGCAATAACAGATGATGTGATAATAACATACAAAAGTAAACAGCCGAAGACTAATGAAAGAAACAACTCGATAACATATATATAAATGATTCATGATACATATGTCTAATATAATATCCAAACAAGTAACAATTCTGAATAGACTACTAATCCAATGTACGAAAGAAAACAGGTAGACTACTCATCCGCATTGCAAGCCATAGGTTGGTCTCATGCTCTCTAGCTCCAAAGAAATGATATACCTGAAGTTGAAGGTCTCTTTACCTTATGTATACCTGTAGTAATATAATCTGTTTTGGCCCAAAAGCAGGGCCCAAACATGGTGGGACACTAAATCTCAGTAGGTAACCACAATAAGATCTGTCCCTAACAGTCAGTTAATATATGGCTGGTAATTAGTAAAAGGAAGCAGTGAACATGGAAGTACTCAAAAGTAAACAATACACAGTTTCATTGCATTATGATTCATATATCAAAAAATTTCTAATCAATGTAGGTAATCACAATAGGTAACCCTTTGGGAAGTACTCACATCTTATCCCCTCTAGTCTAACCTAGAAACACAAGAAAGCAGTTAAACACCAACGGTAACCCTCTGGGAAGTACTCACAGCCTAACCCCTCTGGTTCAAGTTACGCATAGACTCTCTGAGGAGGAACTCACTATCAATTCCACATGTAGTCTCATATCAGTAACTAATGAACACTGGGGAATAACATACATCTCATTCCCCTTGTGGCCCACATCAAGGAACTAAATACACTCTGAAGAAGCATGTACATCAATTCCACCTAAGGTGTCGCATCGTAAAAGTAAACATACACTGTAGATAATCCCTTACATCCTTCTCCCTATGGTCAACCACACTAGGTTCTCACATCCCTATACACCTCAAGAAATCATATCAATGTTTATCGACGAAGGTAAAACTCAAAAAATACTTTACTAGATAGTATACAATATAACATCATGTCATAACAACATTCACACCATCCAACAATACAAGGAATGAGAAAAACACATTCGTCTAACATGCTAAGAAAGAACAAATGGTCATAAACAAAACATGCATGGGAGAAGTCATTAAAGGAATAGAAATTAACCCTATTAACATAATTTAAACTCTACTCAAGCATAAAATAATAGCATACAATTATCAGGGTGAAAATTCATAAACATGCAATACCTCTTTCAAGGGTATTGGGAACTTTTGCACATAAAACACAAATAATTTCTACGGAAAGGCACTAACCCCCTACCTTGTTGTTGGTAGATCTTTATACATGAACCTCAAGCCATGAATAACCCTAGAACACTGTAGATCTAAAAATATTCTTAAAACGTTCAACCAAAGATAACTTGAGAAAGTGGAGGAAATAGGAAATAGAGATCTGGAAGAAGGGAGAAATCACTGATGTGCATCCAACCCAACTAATGGTGATCAAATCGTAGAATAGACAGTCGATTGGGGGATCAAAGATGAATCACGGTCTTATAGTCTCTCTTGGATGAACTATGTAGAGAAGTAGACTATTCTCTCTATCAAACATGACCTATGTATTTTTAATGAAAAAAAATAAAATACATCGTGTGTACTTTATAAGTACATAGCTTGTACTAGACTTAACCGACCCCTTCATTAGTGGTCTCCAGGTCACCACACATGGCCATGTGTATGGCCATTACAAGGTCATGAAATGTCTACCAGTGGTAATTGATTACACGATGTGTACTTGTAAAGTACATGGTGTGCACCTCAAAAATTTCCCGAAACTCCTCTTTTTCTCAAAAATGACAAGACAAAAGGAAAAAATATCTGAAAAAAAGATCCGAGTACTTAAAAACTTCTCACATTAAAGAAAATTTTCCCCAAATTTCCTAAGCAGGGCGAGGTAGAAGAAGAAACCCCAAATATCTCCGACCACTATGATCGTACATCGGCCTCCCACTCCCATGTCTCATCCTGTACTCGCTCCTCATGTCGTAGCACTCGTACAAGAGGAATAGACTAGCCATGGAGAACATCCATACTTTAATTGAAAATACAGATAGGATGATCTTCAGAAGATGTTTCCACTTCGAGCTCAGCCTCCTCGGTTTGAAAAACATGAGACAGGTCTGAGAAGTAATGTCGAATCTGAGAAACGAGAAAATCATCGTGCATAGTCTAATACCTCTGAGGTAACTGCAACCGATAGAAAACCGGACTGATCCTCTCCAAAACATCAAATAGACTGATGTACCTTGGTGGAATCTTACCCTATCTCATAATACTTTTGTGTCACAACCTCGGTGTGACACGTTGGAAAAGCTGATCCCCAACCTCAAACTCCAGAGGTCGTCTCCACTGATCAGAATAAGAATTTTGTTGAGACTTTGTAGTATCCATCCTTTTCCAAATCAACTCTATCTACTCTGTGGTCACTTGTACAAGATGAGGTCACAGCGTAGCTGCGTCTCCTACCTCCTGCCAATATAAGGGTGATTGGCATAGGCTACCATACAAATCCTCATAAGGTGCCAGATGAATAGTTGCTTGAAAACTATTATTGTAGGAAAACTCTACAAGAGCTATATGCTTCTCCCATGAAGCTCCAAAATTTTGGGTGCATGCTCGGAGCATGTCCTCAAGTAACTAAATCGTATACTCAGACTGGCCATCTGTCTGGGGGTGGAAAGTTGTACTCAAATTTACCTGTATAACCAAAGACTTATGTAATCCATACTAGACCCGAGAAGTAAAACATGCATCCCTATCTAAGACAATGGAGTGTGTAAATCCATGTAGACGTACAATCTCATGGATGTACAACCGTCCCTGCTCATCGACACTGAAAGTATCCTTGATCGGAAAGAAGTGAGAAACCTTTCTGAGTCTGTCAATAACAACCAAAACTGCATCATTCCCTCGAGGTGAGCTCAGTAAACCTGTCACGAAATCCTTCGTGACATCATTCCATTTCCACTCGGGAATGGGTAACTGATGCAAAATCCATGTTGGTTGCTGATTATCCTCCTTCACCTGTTGATAGGTGGAACACCTCATGACGAAACCAGAAACATCTCTCTTCATACCTGGCCACAAATACTAATGGTGTAGACCATGATACATCTGATGACACTAGAATGAACTTCCAAACCTGAGGAATGAATTTCTGGAATCAGCTCCTCATATATGTCTACTAACACCAATACACGGCCCTAGAAACAAAAGATATCATACTCACTAATGGTCCATCAAGGAATATGGTCCCCTCTTGACATGATTTTGTGTAGGACTAGTGCTTAAGAATTTGATAGTTTCCTCATTTGCACTCGATCATGAACAGTAGATGTAATAGCTTCAGAAGAAATAAATGTCTTCCCCTATTTGTCGTGAACCTCCAAATTCATCTTAGAGAACAAATATATAAGCTTCCACTCACTGCTGGTCTCCTGAACTGCTTGTATCTGAGTCCTCCTACTCAGCGCATCAGCCATAGTGCTTCCTTTCCCAGGCGTGTAGGAAACATCGATGTCAAAAGACTGAAGGTACTCAACCCACCATCACTGTCTCAAATTCAGGTAATGTTGAGTGAAGATATACTTGAGACTATTATGGTGGGTGAAAACCACAAAATGATCTCCTAGAATATAGTTTCTCCAAAAGCGTAAGGAATGAACAAATACCGCCAACTCATGATCGTGCGTCAGGTAATGCCTCCCATGAGGCCTCAACTGTTGAGACTCGTACACAATGACTCCCTCCTACATAAGCACAGCTCCCATCCTGATACCTGATTCATCACATTAAATAGTATATCTCTTGCCCAGCTCTGGAAAAACTAGTATCGGTGCTGAATTCAGTTTCCCTTTCATCTTCTAAATGAATGACTCATAATAATATGACTACAAGAACTGTGTAACCTTCTTAGTAAGACCTATTAGTGGCACTGCTAAGCGTGATAAGTCCTGTATGAAATGTGTGTAATATCCATACAACCCTAGAAAAAATCATACCTCAAATACGTTCTCTGACTACTACCAGGAAACTACAGGACTCACTTTCTATAGGTCTACTAACACTTCTGACATTAAGATAACGTGACCTATGAAGTGAATCCAATCCATCAAAAGGTGGAATTTTTAGTGTTTATCATATAACTAATGCTCTCTCATTGTACTCGAAATGAAATCAAGATGGGTAGCATGGCTATGTCGAGTGTGATAGTACACCATGATATTGCCCCCGAAGACCGCCAAGAAGTAATCAAAGTATTTATGGGACACTTAGTTCATTAGTTCCATGAAAACTATTGGCACGTTCAAGATATTGAACAACATAACCATATACTCGTATAGACCATACCATCTCTAGAAGCCTATAAGAGGTATATCAGATGGAATAAAATGCAACTGAGGATAACCAGACCTAAATTAAATCTTTAAAACACACTGGATCCTCGAATCTAATCAATGTGATCATAAATTCTTCAAAATGGATATCGGTTCTCAACCATGATATGGTTCAACATCTGATAATATACAAAAAGTATGAGTGTACCGTCTACCTTCTTCGTAAAAAGGACAGAAGAACCACAAGGATAATTACTCGGTAAGATGAAACCCTTTTCCTACAACTCCTCCAACTACTTCTTGAGCTCCTGTGACAATGGTGTAGCCATCCTATAAGGAGGAATGGTCACCAGTGCAACTCCTAGAGCGATATCAATAGAAAAGTTTACCTCTCACTATGGAGGAAAACCTGAAAAGTCCTCTTGAAATACGTATCTAAAATGATCCACCATTGGAGTAATATCCAACTGTGAAGTCTCGTGGTCATCCAAATATAGACTATAAATCTAGGTTGTAACTCCTCCCAACCCATGATGTTCGGGTCCCGCTCTGCTCGCCTGATCATCCCATTCGCCTTTATGAAGAAAACATCCACCCTCTAGTTATGTGAAACTCACCATACAATGATAAATGTTGAAAAATACTTGGACAGGAACTAAACAATCTATTCTAAGAATGATAGCATAACATGTCATCTATAGGACATAGAGGTCTCATAAGAAGTGACCCCCACCAGCCTCTAGAATCACTCCTTGCAATGTCATACACTAGCCGTTCTAGTACCAACGGAGTGCCTAATGTAAAAATTTCAGTATAAGAGAAGATACATAGACCAAGGATCTCCACAATAGCAACATATATAAAGCTATGGGAATCCCCATGTGTCGAAAAGATCACATGACAAAACTGAGGAAACTAAGATCACACCTCAAAATCTAGAGGGTCTGGGATCCTGCTTCTACTGGGCCAGCTCCACTGCAAAAGTCTGACCTGCACTATAGCCATATGGCCCTGCCTGACTACCCTGACCATTTTCACCCTATTTACATTGAAATCATGGAGACTGGAGACCATGGCCACGACCACCACCTCAGCCTGAATGGATGGAAGAAATCCAGTTCCCTGACTGGTGCAAAACTGGTGGCACTGCTCCTGAATGAGGATTCATAGAAGAACCCCTATTATTATCTGCTAGTGAGAATAACTAAGAGAAATGTTGAAGATGACCCATATTGATTCAAAATTGGTATTCCACTAGGTCTCTCAGGCAATGTGGCCTTTTATTCGTGCTCTTCCCGCATTGGTAGCACAACACTTGACTACCAGAAGAAGTGTCTCCCCTCCTTGTATCAACATGTGAAGACCCCCTGTAATGCTTCCTACTGTCAGTAGGAGGGATACTAACTCCAGATGTCGATATTCCCTAGATAACATCTCCATTATCCAACATATTATGCTTCGTGATTAGTTCCTGGTTGACTATAGATGTTATGTAACTCAACCTGAATATGTTCACCTATGATCGGATTTTGTGCCTCAAACCATCCCCGATCATCCTTTCTAGGAATAAATCATCACCTCTTGGAATAGGCATGAAGCACTGTATCTCTGTGAAGTGAGAGGAATAATCCATAATAGAAAGAGTACCCTACTCCAGATTCATGAACTCTCTAGCTCGATCGGCCCTCAAGATCTCTGGAGAGAAGTAATCGTAGAAGGAATGCTGGAACTCATCACAAGACATTAAATGATGGAAACCCTCTTGTGAGATCACATCTCACCATATCTTGTAGGATTCAAACAACATATAGATATCAAGCCTAACTATACTCCATATAGTCGTCTCTAGATGCCTGAAGATAGACGGTATGGCTTCTAACCATGACTCTGCAGCCTTATTCCTCCATCCCCTATGAATGTTGGAGGATGTTAATCATGGAAAAATCATGTCTGCTCTGCCATAGACGGGGTAGGATGTGGTACTCCATGGAAGGTCTGAAAGAAACTCATAAAGCATTCCCTGAACTGTGCATCAGCACCTATGTCTTGTATAATGGTTGGTTCCAAGACTAGCACAACTGGAGGATCTATATGTAGTCCCTAATTAGCCATGCCCGATGTCTGATAATTTCCCTGTGACTAGCGGAAAACCGGAGGATTTCTCGGTGTCCTGACTCTACAAGGTCAAGGACAAACCTTAGATAAAGATTATCAACGACTAAAAACCAAAAGGGTAAGACGGGAACAAGAGAAGGAAATCCTTCATGTTTTTCAAAACATGACTACACTGCATGTATGAATGCACCATGGAGTGTTACCTTAGGCCTTTCACATGGGCATGTACTCATTCCAACCCAAGTCATGTAACAACCCAATCAAACGATGTGTTGTTCTTACACACGGCGTGTACATGATTCATCTTCCCCTAATCGATTCCTTCTACACGGTTATGCCACAAGGTTCTCCCTATAACAAGACTAAACGACATGTTAGTGCTTGACACGTCATGTACAAGATGATCTTCTCCAAAACATGTTGTTAGCTACACAGTCGATTACATGGCTCACATAACACGTCATGTTCCAGACGGAAACAACATGTACCTGAAGAATTTTACCGACCCGTGTTGTCAGTTACAGGAAACAATTCCTAGGTCACACTACACGACGTGTTCAATATTGACACGGTGTCTATAACTTATGTTATTATCCCTCCATGTAGTTAGTCGCATGGGTGAACAAAAGGACTAAACACATGGTGTGTGTGTGTTCAGTACACAGTGTGTTTCCCATTTTTTTCCCAACCCCATGTCTCTATAAACACATGTTGTGACATGGTTAGACACTACAGGGCATGTACTTATAGTACATAGCATGTACATAATAAAAACAGTTTCTTCCTGAACAGAAGAATACATGGCATGTAATCAAAAGTAAACGGCATGTATTCTAGGCTTTTCCAGACAATAAGCCTAAAAAACTACTCCAGAGCCCATAAAAACACTAAAACGAACACCATAGTGTCAAATTTAGATCTATGATGGCCCATACTTCCTGTGAATCAATGATTGGAATATTATACATGCTATAACATGGAGAAAATTTAAAAGGTCTACCAAATTCTAGTCTATGAGGGCCCATAACACCTCAAGAACCAAAGATTAGAATTCACTCAAACAAAAAATTCATAATATAATACCCTATCAAACAGTTGGTTTTTTATCAATAAATATATCACAACAACATGTATATCTAGCACAATGTCTATCATAGAAACATGAAATCACTAATGCACCCTATTGGCATGGAATAAAAACATGACATGTGATTTTTAGTAAGTGAAAATATGATTCATGAGATGGTATACACTCATCTCATCAGATTGCAATAGAATTAGAACCTCAATAGAAATAAAAAACAGCACAAATCATGTGAGTCACCCACCGGTGAAAATAAAATGAACCGTAAAATTCAACAACTAGAAAAATTGAAATAAACAAGGTAGATTGGATTTTCCCTGTACACAGGTTAGCTACTCCTAGGAATAGTTTACTACCAAGTACCTATTCCTTTCTATACTTGGATATAGGCTCCAAAAAGTAACTCAAAATAAATGAACACCAACTCTGATACCACTTTATAATGTCCCAGTTCTGTAAGCTGCCCAGAGACACCCTGTACCTATTTGTTCACATATCCTCAATTTCATTTCTCCAAATATCAAAGGTTGTAGACTAGTAGTGAGGACCTTGGGTGTGATTGTGGGAAAACTATGCCCTCATTGGAAGAGTAACACAGTGGATGTAAAACACACGTAATAGAGGAAGCAGTGATAATAGCATACAAATGTAAATAGTGGAATACTGATGAAAGAATCAACTGGAGAACATATATATAAATTATTCATGATAAATATGTCTAGGAAAAGAGCCAAACAAGTCACAATGCTGAATACAATACTAATTCAATGTACATAAGAAAAGAAGTAGACAACTCCTTAGCATCACAAGACATAGCTTGGTCCCATGCTCTCCAGATCCAAAGAAATCAAGTACCCGATGTAGAAGGGCAGTTTCTCTTATCTATACTTGCAGCAATATAATCTGTGTGGGCCCAATAGCATGTCCCAAATAGGGTGGGATACTAAATACTAGTAGGAAACCACAACAAGATCTATTCCTAACAGCCAGTGAATATATGGTAGGTAATAAGTAAAAGGAAGTAGTGAAAAAAGAAGTACTCAACAATGAACAATCCATCGTTTCGTTGCATTCAGTTTCAGAATTTAAACAACAGTTAATAAAAGTAGGTAATCACAATAGGTAACCCTCTGGGAAGTACTCACCACCTATCCCATCTAGTCCTTCCAATCAACATAATAAAATAGATAAAAATCAATGGTAACCCACTGGGAAGTACTCATAACCTAACCCCTCTAGATCAGATTAAGCATAGGCTCTCTGAGGATGAACTCACCGTCAATTCCTCCTATAGTCTCGTATCCATCACTAAAGGCACTCTATGGAAGAAATCACATTACATTCCCGATGTGTCCAATTTCATGGACCTATAAACACTCTGAGGAAGCACATATGTCAATTCCCCCTATGGCATGGCATCATAATAGTAAATAGACACTCTGGAGAATCCCTTACGTCCATTCTCATTATGGTTTACTACACCAGGTTCTCGCGGACCTGTTTAAGTCATGAAATCATTGAAATGTGTATTGGAAAAACTAAACCTCATGAACTAATTTTCTAGATAGTCTACATTATAACAGCATGTCAGAACAAAATTCACGCCATCCTACAATACTAGGCATTGGAAAAACAAGGCAGCCTAACAGGCTAAGAAGGACCAAATTGTCATAAACAAAACATGCATGGGAAGACACTTCCAATGCATTGAAATTGACATTATTCACATCAATTAACATATACTCTATCATACAAGCATATTAGAAAATTATCGGGGATAAAATTCATAAACATGCAATAACCCATTCAGAGTTATTGGGAACTTTTTCGGACAAAACTCCAAGGCTTTCAATGAAAAGGCACAAACCACCTACCTTAGTGTTGGGAGATTAATATACGTGAACCTCAAGCCTTGAATGTCCCATGAACACCATTGATCTACAAAAACACTCAAAACTTTCAACCAAAGATAACTTGAAAAAGAGAAGGAAATATGAAATGTTGCTCTAGAATAAGGGATAACTCACTGATGTGATTCCAACACAACTGATGGTCATCTAATCGGTGATTAGATTCTCAATCGGGGGCTCAAAGAAGAATCATAGATGATTGGTCTCTCTTGGACGATCTAGGACGAGAAGTAGAATGTTTTGTCCATCAGATGCGACCTCAGTAAGTTTAATGAAAAAAAATACATGGTGTGTACTTTAGAAGTACATAGTGTGTGCTTACCTTAATCAGCCCCCGCATTAAGTGGTCTCTAGGTTACCACTCACCGGTGTTTTTATGGCCATTACATGGCCAAAACACATCTACACGTGGCAATTGAGTTCACGGCGTGTACATATAAAGTACACGGTGTGTACTTCAAAAAATTATGTAAACACCCATTTTTCTCAAAAATGACAAGAAATAGGAAAACATACCTGAACAAAAGATCTGGGTTCTTACATGAGAGATCATTGAGAGTAGAGATATTAGGATCCATTTGGTGGCTATAAATGAATATTTAGGGAATCCATGGAAAAAATATTTAAAACAGATGTATGAGGGTCATATAGAGTATCTTCGTATAAGATTCTTGATGCATTGATGTAATGGAAGAATAATGTATCATGTATTTATAATATATCATATAATGATTTTTCATTAATTCATATATGTTATAATATTATTTTCATAAATAGTTTATTGAAAACCCCTCCTAAAAGTAGGCCTTTTAGTTATCCCAAATCGATAGTCATCGTGGAGTATTATGAGTTGTGATGATATCATAATACGACCATGATGAGGGGATTCTCGAGATAATAATAAAAATACATAATATTTGGATTGAACCACAATTTATATACCATGGAATTTTATAGATTCATTGATACACATAGGTGTGTATGATTATTATCAATCCTTATTATATGAGGTTGGGGAGATACCAAGCATGGGAACCTTCATACTTTAAAACTTTACATATTCAATTCATTTTGAATTATATAATTAGGGAGTGGTTGGGTATGTTTTGTATCATGTGGTCAATTAAATCTTACACAAGATGGGATTTATCCACTTGTTTGATAAGAAATAAAATTTGGACCTTGATTGAATTAGATTGTGATAATGCATTTTCATACTTAGTAGAGTCACATATGACATGTTAAGATACTTGGATGAGGGGCATGTTATGTGCTCATATTCTAGATGAATGAAATTTGATGTTATCATTTACTAGGATAGTATTTTTTGAAGAACCAACAATGTATGAGATGTCATAGACTAGATTGAAATTTACAATAACTCATAGTCACTTGATGTTATGGGAAAAGGAATTATATTAGTATACAAACAATATAAATGGTACATATTTTGGTGTAAACATTGGTGAGACATATTTGAATTTTTATTAGAGATCACAATAGAACCATTAGTATCTTGATTAGAATTAAACAATTATTACAGGCCACTCTCTTCTAAAATCTATGAAATATTAATTTCATATTTTTTTCAACACTACTATGGTCATCAAGGTCACACAGTTAGGCCTTTGGATAAATAATACATTTGAGAAATAATATTTATTCCAAAATGAATAGATTTTGATAAACTATATGCAAAATATTTTTGTAATGATTCATAAAGATTTGTGATATCTTTCAAAAATTCCTTATGGAATTTTATTAAATGTGGGAGATTTATGGGTATACACTAAATCTGATAATCTCATATTTAACAATATTTCCCAAATAATTTTTGATATCCTGCATATAATGTATATCATAACATATGACTCAGTAGATTTAAAAATTAATCATTCTGGCCTTCTAGTTTCTCCAATCATATGGTGTTATTGGGTATACAATTCAAATGTTTCATGCAAGATACTCACCACCACAAGCGGTTTTAATATGTTTTGATCTATAATATGGATCATTTGTGGAATAGAACTTATTCATGGCTATTTTTAATTAATAACACTCTAACATTAATTACTAAATGGTTGACATGATACAGAACCTAATATGTTGGATATGGATAATTCTCTTCATCAAATTATGAGTGGATGGGATTTTATAAAAGGATGTGATCCTTTACTACTAACAAAAAAACCAAATTATTTATGAGCATAGCATAATTTTTTTTAAATTGTTCTACTATTCATCTTTTGATGAAGGTGATAGAATCCATTTGGTATGCTCAGAATCCTCCCAGTGTGAATGAGGGTCTAAGGTTGGTGTCTTACCTAAGGAGGCAAGAATCCTTGTTTACTACATCAATGGTCATCATCAATATTTCTCCATTGACATCTAATATACCATATACACATTAAAAGTACATGTTTTTATTCATATTTTTAAATCGCATGGATCCTTAAACATAGTTTAGGGCATATTTGGGACTCTTTCTATAGCCATATGTCATTGGATAATCCAAAAAACCCATCAAATTTCACAATAAATTGTAAATGTTTTGTAATATTGGATTATGGATTAATGTTGGTTTAATTTAATTTATTCTTAGCTGTTTTGTTTGTAACTATTTTTTTATTGGTATGTATTGATGGATGTTATTATTTTAAGATAATTTTATAATGGTTAATGGTTATGTTTTTCATGAATTTCACAAGGATTCAAATTTCATAATTCATGTTTGAAAAATTTATAATATGACAAAATATGTATATTAGGATTTGGTTTGATAACTTTTTCATAATAAAAGTGAAATTGTATGTTATTTAGTATGGAATTGATTATAACCAATACATACTATTAATAATTTAAATAAAAGACGAGATATTGAATAAACACTATCTGTTGCATATAAGTTTTAAAGTAAATGATCATTATCTAAATATATTTTCTATATTTAAAACTTAATTTATAAAAGAAACAAATTGTTTACTAAACGAAATTTTCTATATCAGGTTATGGTCTACACACGTTGCTTGTATTTAATGATATAAAATTTTTAGACTTTAGAAATTTATAATAATAATTAAATACATTTATTTTTTTTTGTGTAAAATGATCATTAAATTAAAATAACTAAATATTGATAATGGGTGCACAATAAAAGAGGAAAAACATGTGAAATTTAATTTTTTATAATGCGATAAATTTAAAAACTTGAACCATAGTGTATATAAGGACTCGACCTTATTACATAAATAATCTTAAATTTAGTCATGAAAATTATTCCTTTTACATTAGAGAATTTTTTATGTTTAGAGATTTATAATATTAGGAAAATACATTCATAACATTACACATTATTAAAGAGTGAATACCATAAAAACAGTTTCCATTTTTTTAAAATATAAAACATTATTACATAAAACAAGAATCCTTGAAAATTATTGAACATTTAACATATATTCCTTCCTTTTCTTACACAGACATTAACCTATTATAATCATTATAAAACTTGGGATGAGTACAAAATATCAGTAAGGGATGGAAAAGAATAAAATATCACATTTGTCCATGAATACTCATAACGTATGAAAACATTTATACAAGACATTCTTTTCACCCATATATATAAACTTTGTGTAAAATGATATTTACACAAGATCCACAAAAAATGACAACATAGATAAAATCATAGAGGTATCTTGGGGCATTATTTACATAATCTTGTAACCATTCATGGCTACCTTCTAATTTGTAACCCTCACGACTACCTTACTTTGTGTAACCATCTCTGTTACACATGGAGTATCCATACTGCCGACCTCCAACATACTCATACCCAATGAATTGGGGGAATATATAGGTCCCACCCTTCATCATAAATAATTCCAAAGAACCAATACATAATCATACAACATGAATAATTCCATAAAATCATTTCTTTGGAATTTCATAAAACCAAATTTAAAAATAATATTAATAAAGAAAATCCACTTATAAATATCATACAATTGAAGAGAGACATAATAGAGTGGATTTAGTATGTATATATACAGTAAATATACATAATAATACATATAATAAACAGAACCCATCACACAAAACACATATAATAAACATAACCCATCACACAATCAATTTAAATATCACATAAATAATGAAGTACAATGTTAACCCAAAGAATGGAAATCAGGTTATGAATTCTCATTACCTCAGGTTTGTCTTACTTCCAACATGATTAAAACTCCTATATAATAGTTAAAATAATTTTATTAATATTTTACAGAAAAATTTTCATGTTTATAACATCTTGTACAATCATTTCATAACTTCATTTCACCCTTTAATTGTTAGTATTTTCCCCCTTTCACTGTTTTTGGGTGAGTTCTTAACATTATTTCTATGATTGGTTCATGATCGATGTTCTTGTTGACTGGAAGTGAAACTCAAAAATTGGAATGGTAAGATATTTATATATTTCTAGTACCATAATTTATACCATTTATCACTTTGATTTTTTATAAAAGTAATAATCCTATGTTAAAACATTAATGAGGTTCGTTTAGAACATTTTAGTGGTTCTTTGATAATATCAACCCCATTTTATCTTATAAATTAGAACCATGGTTACAAAATAATTCCATAACCATGGATGATTTATAAAACTTATATTATAAACTGGTTAAACCTTATAAATGGTTTCATGAGTAGACTTTAAATAATTAATTGAAATTAAATTTACATCGTCCACGATGTCGGTAATTTGACACATCACGGAAAATGTCATTATTTATTAAATAAGTGGGAGAGGAGAAGAATATTGATGAGGAATTTTCCATAAACCTGAGAACATACGTTATATAAAAGATTATGGAGATTCCATGCCTCTTGGTTAAGAAGATTTGAGGGAAGAAGATGAAAATAAACGAATCTTAAAATTAAATAAAACATTATAAATTTCTCACGAAAATTCGGCAGCCTAACGACGTCTCTTAAAATTTCATAAAAATAGTTCAATGAGAGGAAATTAATATCTCATAATTCATACATAATATAGATAGTAAGGGGGAATATTTAATGAATTATCCCAACAATAGATTAAGGGAATGGAAGACAATAACATAAAATAAAAGAAATAAAAAAAATAAAAGAGGTTGTTTACCTCTTGATCTCTTATCCTTGAGATCCTTCTTAATGGATTTGGTTTTTGTCTTTTGGTGAAACTAGAAGATCTAGGACGTGGGGAAGAGACTTGGGAGGAGTATTGGGATGAACTTAGGTATGGATGAAGGCTTTAGAGGTGTGGGAATAAGAGGGGAGTGATGGTGGTATTTATAATGGAACAGGGGAGGTATTTTAGATTATTTTAACCATTATTATAACATTTTCTTCAAGGCTATGAATAATCTCAATTAATGTGACCCTAAATATTAATAATGTCATGTGAGTTCAAACCATGTGGCCTTTCATCACTTATTATGTCATAAATAGTGCATATTTTTGATAATTTTATTATACGGTGTTTTATCATATTTCACTATTCATCGAAAAATAAAAATTTCAGAAAAATCCCAAAAATTTACCCCAACCATTTTTCGACGTGTATAATTCAAAAATTAAGACAATTTTTTTGAAAATAAATTTCTAAATATTATAAATTTAATTTTTATATTACATCTAAATTAATTAAAAAATTTACAATTCTAATTCTACAACTACTTCTATATCACATTGAAAAATTAACTAGGATGTCATTATCATAAATATATAAGAAAATAAAATAATAATAAAATTTACAATTTATTAGGGTCATATTACTATTCATATTACTATTCATAAGGGTATATTAATATTCACAAAAAAAACAAGTTGGTTTCAATAGACTCCAAATAACATACTGAACACAAATGTAGATGACAGTTTCTTGAAATTCAAAACATAGTAGTGGAAAATGTATGTTTTAAAATATAGTCATAAATATCTTCTTAAAAAAAATTTCTATTAATTTCGATTTATTTTTAGAAAAACATGGGGTGTTACATTATCCCCTCCTTCGGGAAATTTCATCCTCACAATTTTATTTACTTATTAAAAAATTGAGGGTATTTTCCCCACATAGCATTTTCAGACCCCCATGTTGCTTCTTCAACCATGTTGTTTCTCCAAAAAAACATTACCTAGTGGATTACCTTGATATGTAGTACCTATTCCCTTCGATCAAAAATCTGAACTGGTTTCTCTTTATAAGAATGGTTCTCTTCCAGCTGAAATAATTCTTGGCTCAAGACATGCGATGAATCTAGCACATACTTTCTCAACATTGAAACATGAATAACATTGTGTACCAGAAATAAACTCGGAGTCAAAGCTATGCAGTATGAAACTGTTCCAACATTCTGCAAGATATCAAAAGAAACATTGAACTATGGGCTTAGCTTCCCTTTCTTACCGAAACGCATCACACTTTTCCAAGGAGAGATTTTAATGAAAACATGGTCACCTACCTCGAAAGAGATGGCTTTCCTTCTTTTATCTGCATAACCTTTTTCCCTGCTCTGAGCATTCCTCATGTGCTGCTGGATCATCCTCACTTTCTCAGCCACTTCTTCTACTAATTCTGGCCCCATGAATTTTATTTCACCAACATCATCCAAAAATGATGGAGTTTGACACCGCTTCCCGTACAATGCCTCAAAAGATGCCATCTGAATTCTGGAATGAAAACTTTTATTATAAGAAAACTCAACTAATGAAATATTTTGACACCAACTTTGTTGGTAGTCCATTGAACAAGCTCGAATCATATCTTCCAAAGTCAAAATCGTTTATTCTGACTTCCCATCTGATTGATGATGAAATTTTTTACTGAAATTTAAATATGTGCCCAATGACTTCTAAAGTACATTCTAAAAGTTATACGTGAAACTAGGATCTCGGTCAGATACAATAGAAATAGGAACTCCATGTAACTAGACAATATCATTGAGGTATAATAGAGAGAGATGATCCAAAGTCATTGTATCTCAAATAGAATTAAAATGTACAGACTTTGTTAGTCGATAAACAATAAAACAAATCACATTATTACCTTGAGATGTCTTTTGTAGTCCCACCACAATGTCCATGGATACATTTTCCCATTTCTACTCTAGCACTGGAAAAGGTTGAAGAATCCCCTTTGGTAACTGTCGCTATGCATTAACCTATTGACATGTCAAATATTTCATGGTAAAATCTGCAGTATCTCTTTCCAATCCATCCCACCAATAATACTCCTGAAGGTCTCTATACGTATTAGTACTACCAGGATGAATAGAAAATAGAGAACATTATGCTTTGCACAACAAATCATTCTTCCACTAAGACTCACAAGGTAGACACAACCTTGTTCAAAATCTTAAAACACAATCTTTGTCAGGGTTAAATTCTGGAAACTTACCCATTTAATCCAATTATACCTTTTTCTGTAGCTCATGGTTTTCCTTCTGTTCTTTCTTAATTCTATCTGACAATGAAGACTACACTAAAACCTGAAACAAAACCTAGGTATTCCCAACACCAAAAATTTCTAAGCCAAGCATCATCAAATCATTAATCAATGGATCATGTTCCAATCATAACATGGTTAATGATGCATGATGTTTCCGATGTAAGGCATGCACTAATTTTTTTGATATTCTAGGATGGTAATTGATCGTGCAGTCATAGTCCATTATCAGTTATATCTATATTCTATCCCTCATGTTTAATTCCTTTTGATTGAATATATAATTTAGACTTTTATGGTTAGTATATATTTGGAATTTGGTTCCGTAGAGATGATACCTCTAAATTATCAAAGCAAAAAACCACAGCTTCCAATTCTAAATCTTGTGTGGGACAATTTAGCTTATGGTGTTTAAGTTGTCTCAAAGCATAGGCAATTACCTGATGATTCTACATCAAAACACCACCAAGTCCCTTCAACGAAGCATCACTATAGATGAGATACTCACCATCTCGGGAAGGCAAGGCCAAAACTGGATCATTCACCAACCTCTTCTTTAGTTCCTAAACAAAAAAATCACATTCATTTGTCCAAAAAAATTTAACCCCTTTTCGTGTTAACATAGTTATCGGGACAGATAACTGTGCAAAGTTCTTATGAAATTGTCAGTAATAAATTGATAAGCCCAGAAAACTACGAATCTATGTAACATTTTTGGGTCTTTTACATTCATCAATTACTTTTTTTTTGGCCGGATAAACTATTATTCTATCCTTATTTACAATGTTCCCATGAAAAGAAATATTTGCCAACCAAAAATCACACTTGCTGAACCTTACATACAGTTTCTTTTCTTTTAAGGTTTGTAAAACAACCCTTAGATTTTTTTTCATTATCCTATTTATTTTTAGAAAATACTGTAATTTCATCAACAAATACAATGAAAAACTTATCAAAGAACTCATGAAATACACTATTCATAATATTTTTGAATACATCAAGTGAATTAGTTAATCCAAATGGTATACCAACAAATTCATAATTCCCATATCTAGTATGAAAGGATGTTTTTTGGATGTCATCCCCCTCCACCTTCAGCTGATGGTATCCAGATCTCAAGTCAATATTGGAAAAGTAATGAGCTCCCTAGAGATGACCAAACACTTTATCAATATAAGGAAAAGTATACTTGTTTTTAATAGTGTTGTCATTAAAATCTCTATAATCAATGCAAAGTCTCATGGAACCATCTTTTTTTAACAAACAAAATAGGGACTCCCCATGGTGAAGTGCTATGATGAATGAAGCCTTTGTCAAGGAAATCCAATAACTGATTTTTTAATTCAGGGAGTTCTAATGAAGCCATACGATATGGGGGTTTTGAAATTGTCTTAGCATCAGTAAATAAGTAAATTGTGAATTTGACTTCTCGATCAGGTATGACACTGGGTAACTCATCAGGAAAAACATCAAGGTATTCATTTACCACTGGCACATAATTAACTTCAGTAGTTACCTTGTTTCCAACAATATGAGAAAGATAACTTCCATTTATATCTTTCAATAATTTTTCAGCTTATTGATATGGTATCAATTGTATGGGTTTATTCTTGTATACAAACTGAAACTCTTTTTGAAACACAACTTTTTTAGGTCTACGGTCAATCATAACATGACAATCAAAAAAGCCAGTCCATCCCCAGAATAACATCAAAATCCACTAAGGGTAAAATAACAAGGATTGTAGGTAAAGTCCTTCCACAAAAAATAATAAAAATATTCTTATAATTACTATTTTCTATGACATTTCCTCCAGGTGATTTAACAACAAGATCGGGTCACATTTGTTAAGGTGATATTTCCAATTTACCATAAAATTTCTCAGAGATAAAGGAATGTGTAGACCCCGTGTCAAACAAAACTTTGGAAAAATCTGAGTGAACAAACAATGTACCTGATACAACATCATTGGGTGGCCTGACATCTATTGATGTAGTCGCAAAGGATCTCACTACACCTTTCTGCTTGTAGTATTTCTTCTTTGCATCTTTCAGATATCTCTTTGGGAAATAATGTGCATAATGACCCATCTCACCACATTTAAAACGCATTATAGATTTCTTATCAGGATTAGTCTTAGGATCATTTTCATTAAAATCTCGTGCCATATGTAAAAACATACCACATTTCAAACACTTCCCAGTTTTGTTAAGACATTCCCCAGGGTGCTTCTTTCCACAGTTTTCAAAAACTGGAATTTGGATGTTCTTAACATCATATTTCATTGGTTGATTCTTACCCATTGATTTCTAATTGGACCTATTCTTCCCTTTGTTTCCAAAATGCAAGTGATCATTAGAAAACTTCATCTCTACCCTCTCATCACATCGGACAAGTTTCTCATAACTCTTGAATTCATGGGAGGACAATGACCTATGATACCTTGGCTTTAGTCCTGAGTAAAATTGGTTGATTTTTCTATCAATATCCAAAATAAGATTTGGAGAATACCTCACCAGTTGGGTGCAGTTTGCTTCACACACAGCAACTAAATCTTCCCCCTTCTGTTTCTATTCAAGGAATTTCTTCTCCTTCCAAATTCGCACCACCATAGGAAAATATTTTTCAAGGAAAATAATTTTAAATTCATCTGAATTGAAGGCATAAAAATCCTCTCTACCCCTGATATTACTTACCATTAACAACTACTGATCATCTTCCCCTTCAAAATGATAAATTAAAAGACTTACCTTATGATTTTCTGAACATCCCATAACATCGAATATCTGTTCAATGGCTTGGATCTATCCTTCAGCTCATACTGGGTTATAATATCCATTGAATGCAGGAGGATGTTGCCTCATAAAATGTTCCACTACTGTCGTGTTCTATTGTGGTACCTATATTTTTTCTCTTAAATGGATGCCACCACTATTTATTTTTTGCGTTAGTTGAGCCATTACTGTCACAAACTGCTCGGTTCCAATCCCTACTATTCCAGGTTGTGGTTCTAGAAGTATGTCATTATATCTGTGCCTCTCCTCTTCAGCATCCCTATTTCTTCTATGGAAAACCATTATGAACAAACAAGTATTAGATGAAGCAACATGGTATTCTTTAAATTGTAAAACATTTCAATTTAAACATAGAGTGGAAATGATTTATGGTATTCTGTTACCATCACTCAAACTACTAATGTTATTTAAACCATCCTATTATACCAACTATAAGGACTCGACCTTATTACATACATAATCTTGAATTTATTCAAGAAAAATCTTCCTTCTACATTGAGGACCTTTTAAAGATTATATATTAAGATAATTAGTACAATACATTCATAACATTACACATTATTACAGAGTGAATACCATAAAAATAGTTTCCATTTTTCATAAATTATAAAACATTAAACCTTAAAACAAGACTCCTTGAAAATTATTCAAAATTTAAAATTGTTTTTTTACTTGTCTTACACATCCATTAACCTGTTAAAATCATTTTAAAACTTGGGATGGTCACCCAAGCTCAGTAAGGGATGGAAAAGAATTAAATACCCCATTATTCCATGAATACTCGTAAAGTATGAAAGCATTTACACAAGATATTCTTGACACCCATATATATTTACTTTGTGTAAAATGATATTTACACAATATCCAAAAAAACATGATAACATAAATAAAATCATATAGGTATCTTGGGCCATTAATTACATAATCTTGTTACGATTCTTGGCTTCCTTATAATTTGTAACCCCAACGGCTACCTTACTTTGTGTAACCATCGCCGTTACACTTGGAGTAACCATACAGCCGACCTACAACATACTCATAAACAATGCATTGGATGGAGATATAGGTCCCACCCTTCATCATAAATAATACTCAAGAACCAATACATAATCATAAAACATGAATAATTCCATAAAAACATTTTTTTGGAATTTTGAAAAACCGAATTTAAAAATAGGATTTTTAAAGAAAATCCCCTTATAAATATCATACAATTGAAGAGAGACAAAATAGAGTGGATGGAGTATGTATATATACTATAAATACACATAAAAAATATTATAAATATAACCCATCACACAATCAATATAAATAGCACAAAAATAATGAAGTACAATGTCAACCCAAAAAAAAGAAATCTGGTTAAGAATTTTATTACCTCAGGTTTGTCTTACTTAAAACATGTTTAAAACACCTTTATAATGGTTAAAAAAGTATTGTTAATATTTTACAGAAACATTTTCATGTTTATAACATTTTATACAATAATTTCATAAGATCATTTCACCCTTTAATTGTTAGTATTTTTCCCCTTGCACTGTTTTCAGGTGAGTTATTAACATGATTTCCATGATTGGTTCATGGTGGATGTTCTTGTCAATTGGAATGAAACTCCTAAATTGGAATGGAAAGATATTTATATATTTATAATACCATAATTTATACCATTTATCCATTTTATTTTTTATATGAGGATGATTCATAAGTTAAAACATTAATGATCTTCGTTTAGATCATTTTAGTGGTTCTTTGAAATATCAACCTCATTTTATCTTATAAATTAAAACCATGAGTAAAAAATAATTCCAAAACCATGGATGATTAATAAAACATATATTATAACCTGGTTCAACCATATAAATGGTTTCATTACCATACTTTAATGAAATAATGGAAATTGAAATTACATCGTCCACGATGTCGGTAATTTGACACATCACGTACAATGTCTTTATCCCTTAAATAAGTGGGAGAGGAAAATAATATTGACGAAGAATTTTCCGAAAACATGAGAAAATCCAAAATATACAAGATTCTGAAGATTTAATTCCTCTTTGTTAAGAGGTAATTAGGGATGAAGATTAAAATAAAGGAATCTTAAAATAAAAGAAAACTTGATTTATTTCTCACGAAAATTATGCAGCATAACAGAGTCTCTTAAAATTTAATAAAAATACATTGAGGAGAGGAATGGAATATCTCATCATCCATAAATAATATGGACATTAAAAGGGATAATTTAATAAAATATACCAACACAAGCCAAAGGTAATGCAAGAGAATAACATAACATGAAAGAAAATAAATAAAATAAAAGAAGTTGTTTTCCTCTTGATCTCTTCTCCTTGTTATCCTTCTTAAGGGATTTGGTTTTGGTGTTTTGGTGAGACCAGAAGCACTAGGACGTGGGGAAGAGACTTGGT
This sequence comes from Viscum album, assembly GCA_963277665.1. NCBI lineage: Eukaryota > Viridiplantae > Streptophyta > Magnoliopsida > Santalales > Viscaceae > Viscum > Viscum album. The sequence goes on along the minus strand of OY728157.1, from coordinate 1,065,712,042 downwards.
AGGAGTATTGGGCCGAACATAGGTATGGATCAAGGATTTAGAGGTGTGGGAAGAATAGGGGAGTGAGGGTGGTATTTATAGTGGAAGAGGGGAGGTATTTTAGATTATTTTAATCACTATTATAATATTTTTATCAAGAATATGAATAATCTCAATTCATGTGACCCTAAATAGTAATAATGTCATGTGAGTTTGTACCAAGTGGCCCAGAATCACTTATGATTTCATTGATAGTTAATTTTTAATGATTATTTGATTATACGGTATTTTATCGTATTTCAATATTCATCAAAAAAAAGAATTTCATAAAAATCCAAAAAATTTACCCCAACCATTTTTTGATGTGTAAAATTAAAAAATGATTTTATTTTTTGAAAATTAATTTCTAAATATTATTAATTTATTTTCAAAATTATGTAATACTTAATTCCAAAATTAACAATTATAATTCTATAACTACTTCTATATCACACTAAAAACTTAACTAGGATGTCATTATATTAAATATATAATAAAATAAAATGATAATAAAATTTACTTTTCATTATGGTCATATTAGTATTCATATTACTATTCATAAGGGTATGTTACTATTCACCAAAAAACAAGTTGGTTCCAATAGACTCCAAATAACATACTTAACACAAATGTAGATGACAGTTTCTTGAAATTCCAAACATAAAAGTGGAAAAGGTATGTTTTAATGGCTAGTTATAAATATCTTCTTAAAACAAAGTTCCATTAATTTCTATTTATTTTTAGAAAAACTTTGGCTGTTATAGTGCAACCATAATTGATTATCAACCCAATGATCTCAGATGATTTAATTAGTCAAAACAAATAAAATCTAAATTGCACCACATTAGATTTAGATTGAACATATGTTTTTCTAAAAATCAAATATCCTCAATCGAAGGAACCATTGAAAGAACCCTATAAATAATATAAATTCACTTCAAAATCTTTTTTGATTGTATACCATAAAAATATAGCATATATAATGGATAATTGATGGTACTTTTTATTTCTACACAATTGTGTGAGAACTATTTCATTGATCTAAAAATATGTTCTTGGATGGGGGTGCTGAGAACCTCTCTTTCCCTCAATACAACCAGAGGGATGGGATATAGAAGCTCTCAAATTCATGGGAATTAAAAACATCTTGAATCTTACTCTCTATTGTCTTACACATATGTTTTTAATTTATAAAAATCTCACTTTTTCACTTGAATAAATTATACCTTTTAAATTGAACTATTCTCAAGACTTATGGCATAGAAAACATGTAAAAAATATCTTAAATAATTTATCTGTTAACTGAAATATTAGAATAATGTTACATGATAAATTTATAATACATTAACTCAATTTTGTACATCCATAAAATATAAACCAAACTTTTAATAATAAATATTTATTCATTAAATATTTTATTATATTCACTTAATCACTTGTGAATATGATGAGTAAACAAATTCAAATATTATGTTGACTAAACAAATTTAACCTAAATAATATTGAATTGACTTATTATTTGACATCATTTAAACTCAAACAAGACATAAACCCAATAGTGGGATCAACATGTCCAAAACTACAATTCATTGTAATTTTTCATGTTTATGAAAATGTTTTGTGTGCATCCCTAAAGGCCCTTGTCTTGATATCAATGCACCATACCCACAAAACAAGGGTGGTATCAAAAAAACCATCATATCCATAGAGGAGAAAAGGTTCAATAAATTCAATAAAAACCTCCTATGAAAACACTTTATTAATAATAGTATCTTTGTCTCATGATATCGTAAAATTTGAAATGTATACTTTTTGTCATCATCCTTTCATGATTAATTATTTCATGACGAAACTTGAAAGAATAACCCTCTTCTACTTCTTCAAAGAATATAGTATAGGTACATATATCCTGGTCAACTATTCCTGATATATCTCCTCCTTATGAAAGATTCCAATAATGTATTGATAATTCAATCAATTTTATACTGCCTATGATGTACCCAACACAATAAAAATCAATAAAAAATAAATGTAGGAGTTTTTTTCTTACATAAAACTATGTAATTAAATAGTGCACAATGATAATGATCTCATGTCAAGAGACTAAAACATATTCTCACAGGTAGGAACAACCAAGACACTTGAAACATATAATGTTCCTAATGGAAAGTAAGTCCACATGATCTCATCTACTCAATATCACTAAGTGGGAACTTCATGTGAAAAAACATAATGATTATGATCCCCCATCACCATTTAGACATAAATCAAATATATCTCCTTAGTATGATGTATCTAGACCATAGTACATATGTTTAAGATTATTTTCATAGTATCTTTAGGTTCTCATTATATCTGGGAACTACTATAAAAATTTTATAAGATAAATATTCCAAGTACATTTCCATATAAATAGTTTATGAAAAAGTATTAATAGAATTATGTGAAAATAACATCATATAGAACAATTTTTATTTGAGATATAGTAATCAAATTTTATTTCATTAAGTTTTGTATAGGACACCAAAATTCACAACAGTGACTGAAAATAACCATTTCAATTTTCTAAACACTTTTTTGAAAATTAAGAAACCATGAAATTAAAAAATACAAAGCATCCAATACTCGATCCAACTCACTAACCATTAACTAGTTAGCACTCACATGACAATATTATGATTCTAATAATTTATAGATTTAGTCATTTTAACTAAAAACGTTTCTTAAAAGGATACTATACAATCCATGACTTAACCTCCTTGAGTTAAACTCCCAATATATATGATATCCCCAAGTATATTCCCAATTTTGTTTTTCATAACTTTAAATTAATGACTAGTACTTTTGTTGTATGTTTATAAGTATTTATATTATGATAATACTTTAATTTAGAAAAATAATTCTATAAACATGAATAAATCATTTTATATTTTATACTACTTATTATTTTATATCATAAGGTTCAAAATAATTGGTATATATATAAATGGGTACCAATATATTTGATAATATTCTCTTGATCATTTCCGTATCCAAAATACAACATCATATAAACTTATCCATAGGAATAATATATTTATCTCCCCTTATAAAAGGTTTTCCTTTCCATCAAAGTACCAAGTACATTTCCCTTATACTTTTTCAAGTACCATTAGATATCACTAAAATGTTATCTTTCTATTCCTATAGATTATTGTGATATTTTCCTAACATAATATATGTATTGAAAATATCATATCTTGTACATATCATAGAATATGTGATAGATCCATCATTGAAAAATATGAGGTTATTTCCATTATTCTAATATCTTCCAATGTCTTACACAAGTTTTCCTAATGAAATTATGGCATGTGAAAATGGAAAAAATTATCTCTCAAAATTTTGAAACTTTTATTTTTCAAAAATTTCTTAAATTATATATTTTACTTAATATTAATAAATATTTAGATATAACTCAGTATATATTATTCACTTATACTTAATTTTCTATGAAAATTATATCTTTTTAGATATAGTATTAGTCTAGTCTTTACTAACTGTAAAACTAATAACTGTTTTCTACATGTTCTCAACATATTTTACTCAGAAAACATTGGAAGTCCCACGTATGTATATTATATACTTGAAATAATTTCATACCAAATAAATTTTCAATGATCAAAATTATTTAATTAAATATAAATAGATCTATATAACCTGAATTCCTCATTGTAATTCTATGGTGTTACTAAATCATTTGTTTTTATGTCATATAAACATCGTCAACGAAAGGTGGTATGATATCCAATGACAAATATAATGATCATCTAATGTTTATATGACAAGTATAATTATAATTAATTTTATCATGATGACTCAGTATAACTGATTGAGCCTTATGTGTACCACGCTTGTACTACCAATGTATAGACAATTTTAAATATTCACCAATGGATTTACATTAATTGAAGAAGCTATCAAAATTCAGAAACAAAATTTTTCTATAAGGAATACATATTTTAATTCATATAAAATCGTCAATTATTTCAATCTATAAAATATTTTATGATATGTAATTATTATTCATAATGAACAATATATCACCTAACTCAGTGATCATAAATTAATCACAATTAGTTTTATACTTTCTTTCATAGTATGTGTCTATAGATTATTCCATTTCTATGTACTATTAGGGAACTTGTTCCCATGTCAACTACTTTTGCATCTTAATCCTTGAATTTAGTTAAGTATACAATTCAACCACAACCACAAAAAGATATGTTCACCATATTATATAAATATAGTCTTTTACTTGACAATAATTATTTATAATAGGGATTTATATAATATCCTTAAAATATTTAAAATATACAATCAGGATACACATTGTGTTTTTATTACTCCATGTTTTTTTATTGACTTTTCCTTAATATACTATTTCCATATAAAAAATGAGTTATTCCATAATTTATTTATTTCATCTTATATCTGATATGATATCCATTTATCATAATATTTTACATCTTGTTATGTCTTAACACCATAATTTTTAATAGAGTCTCAAAATGATAATGGAATACTTTATATGACTTATAAGACTCATCATTGATCCCCATTCTACTTACATAATGGATTTTATGTGTATAAAAAATTTAATTTCAGAATAAATACACTCCACATTTTAATAATCAATGAATTCATAAAAGAATCATTATCAATATTCCTTTTAATGACATTATGTATAATGGAGATCAAACTAGACCCCTTAGTAGCATGAGTAGAATTATATCTTTACTACCATCCACTCTCTTTTAATATCGATGAAATCTGGATTTCAATTTTTTTCAACACAACTAAGGTGTGTAGGATGACACAGTTAGGACCTATAATGAGGAATACATTTTAAACAAAATAAATATTCCAAAATGAAGAGATTTTGATAAAATGTATTCAAAATAATTTTGGAATGATTCACAAAGAGGTTTAAAGTTTTTTCAGTCCTTGTGGTATTTTAATGAAATTGGGAGATTTGTGGGTATACACTAAATGGGGGCATATCATTTTTAATGGTATTTTCATAACATTTTCGAAAACATGCATATACTGAATATCACATCATATGAATAAATAGATTCATAATGAATCATTGTTACCTAATGTTTTCTCCCATTATAGGGTATTATTGGGTATACAGTTCCAATGTTTCATGAATGAAACTCACCACCAGCAGCAGATTTAATCATTTTTAATCCATGAGATGGATCATTTGTGGAATAGAACTTATTATTGAAAGTGTTTAATTAATAACACTGTAAACATAATTATTTAATGGTTGATATGATATAGAACTCGATGTGTTTGATATGGATAATTCTCTTAATAAAATTATGAGTGGGGTGGATTCCAATAAAAGGATGTGATCTTTTAATTTTTGTGAAAAAATATTTATTACGTGGGAGTATAGCTAAAAATATCTATCATTTTTTATAATATCCCTCTTTTAAATAATTTATTAGAATTGATTTGGTTATCTTAGAATCCTCCAATTTTGAATGAGGATCCAAGGATGGAGTTTTACCTAAGGAGGAAGGATGCCTTGTTTTCTACTTTAGTTGTCTTCATCAATATTTTCACACTAATATGGAAGATACTACATGAACATTAAATGTACATGTTTTTCATTTTTTTCCTTGCACATGGATCCTTAAACAGAGTTTCTAACATATTTGGGATTGTTTCTATAGCCATATATCATTGGATAATCCCAAAAAACCCATCAAATTTCACAAAAAAATGTAAAAAAAATTAATAATAGATTTGGGATGAATGTTGGTTTAATTTAATTGATTATTTACTATTTTATTTATTAAGGATGTTTTTTATTGTTATGTTCTGATTTAAGTGCTTATTTTAAGATAATTTTATATTGTTATATTGTTATATTTTTGTTTCAATTGCACAAGGATTCATATTTTTTAGTTGAAGTTGTAACCATGTATAATATGACTATATATGTATATTAAGATTTTATTTGTAATTTTTCCATAATAAAAGTGAAATAATTAATTTATTTAGTATGGAATTGAATATAAGAAATGAATACTATTAGGAATTTAAATAAAGTATGAGTTATTGAATAAACACCATTTATTACATATAATTATAAAAGTAAAAGTTCATTATATAAATATATTTTCTATATTTAACACATAAATTTGAAAAGAAAAATATTATTAAACAAAATTTTCTATATCAAGTTATGGTCTACCCATGTTGATCGTAATTAAAGATATAAAATATTTATACATTATATATTTATAATATAAATTAAATCCATTAATTTTTAGGTTGAAAATGATCTTTAAATAAAAAAATCAAGAACAATATTGGTAATGGGTGCACAACAAATGAGGAAAAACATAGGAAATTAAAAAATTTACTAGGAGATATATTTAACAACATCAAACACAATGTAACATTAATTTATTATCAACTTAAACATCTCGAATTATTTAACTAGTCATATAAAATAAAATATAAATTGTACCCTATTATATATTTATTGAACACATGTTTTTATAACTATCAAAGGTCATCAATCAGAGGAACCATATAAGGAACCCTCTAAATCATTCACATGCACTTTAATAACTTTTATATTGTAGAACTAAAATATATAGCTTATATCATGGATAATATTAGGAATATATTACATCTACACAATTTTCTGAGCACTATTTTATTGATCCAGGAAAAATATCGTGGATTAGGGTACTTAGAACATCTCTTTCTCTCAATAAAACCCGAGGGAGGGTAGTGAGAATCTCCCCAATTTAAGGGAATTAATAATCTCTTAAATATAAATTCCTATTTGATTATAAATGTATTTTAAATTTATAAAAAACTCATTTTGTCGCTTCAATAAATTAAACCTTTTAAAATAAACCACTACCAACACTTCTACCCTAGAATACATGTCAAAATATCATAAATAATTTATAACATACCTAAAATGATTAAATAATATTATATTATAAATCTCTAAGATATTAAATAGATTTTAAACTTACAAAAAATATTAAGCAAAACCTTAAAAATAAATATCCATTAGTTAAATATTTTATTATATTAACTTAATCACTTGCCAATATGTTGAGTAAAAAAATTCAACTCTTATGTTGACTAAAAATATTAATCTAAATAATATTGAATTTACTTATTTTTTGAGATCATTTAGACTCAAACATAAAATAACCCCCATAGGGGGATCACCATGTCTAAAATTATAATTGATTAAAAATTTTAATGTTTGTAAATACACTTTGTGTGCAGCCCTTAAGGCTTGTATATAAATATCAATGAGCCATACCCACAGAACAAGAGTGGTATCAAGATACCCATCATATCATTAGAGGATAAAAGTATGATTCATATCAATAAAATCCTCCAATGAACAAAATTCATTTAAAATAGTATCATTGTCTCATGATATCATAAATTGTGAAATGCATAATTTTTGTCATCATCCTTACGTGGTTTAACATTTCATGACATTACTTGATGTAGTCACCCTCTTCAACTATTTCCAAGAATATAGTGTAGGTAAATCTGTTCTGGTCAAATAGACTTGTGATATATCCTCCTTATGAAAGCTAAAAATCATGTATTGATAATTCAATCAATGTCATACTACCGATGACGCACCCAATATAATAATCCTCATTAAAAATAAATGTCACGGTTTTTTTCTTACCTAAAAGTAGAAATTTAAATAGTGCACATTGATAACAATCTCATGTCAAGAGACTGATACATGTGCTCATAGGTAATAACAACCAGGCCACATGAAACATATGGTGTTCATATTTGTGAATAAGTCCATGATATTACGTCTACTCAAGATCACCATGTGTGAAGTTCATGAGATGAAGAATCAATGCTTTTTATCCCACACCTCTTGATACACATACATAATATATATAGCATTGGTATGACATATTTAGACAGTAACACAAATTTTTATGAATATTATGATAGTAACTAGAGGTTTACCTTACATCTGGGAAATACTATAACCATTTCATAAGATAAATAATCCACGTACATTTCCATGTAAATAGTGTATCCATAAGTATTAACTCTATTATGTTTGGATTCAAATTTGACAGAACACTATAAATACATGATATAGTAATAAAAATTTAGTTTTCAAGTTAGGTAAAAGGAACCAAAATTCACAACAATCACTGAAAATTGACTTTTTAATTTTGAAAACCATTTATGGAAAAGTGATAAACCGTGAAAGTACAAAATATTAAGCGTTAAATACGAGATCCAATTTTCTCACCATTAACAAGTTAGCACTCACATGATAAGATCATACTTCTAATAAGTTATGGATTTAGTCATTAGGTCTACCAAAATTTAATTACAAAGATACTATAAAATCTATGACTTAAACACCTTGAGTTAAACTCTCCAAATATATTATATCCTCGACTATATCCCTTGATTCATTTTGTGTAAACTTTAATTCTAGACTAGTTACGTTTTGGTTAGTTTATTATAATTTATATTATGAAAACACTTTAATTTATACTTATGATTCCAATAACTGGACAAAATCATTGTATATTTCGTACTACTTCTTTAGCTCCATCAAAAGACACAAAATATGGAGTATATATATAAATAGATACCACTAAATTTGATAAGTTTCTCTTTCACATTTCTATAGCCAAACTACAACATTATATCATTTAATCCATAGGGGTACTATTTTTTCTACCCTTTAAAACGTTTTCCCTACCATCAATGTTCTAGGTACATATCCCTTGTACTTTTTCAAGTACAAATAGATAACTCTCAATACTTTTATTTTAGTTCCCCTAGATTAATATCATATTTTCCTAACGTAACATATCTATTGAATATATAATATCTAGTTGATATCATAGAATATATGATAGGCCCATCATTGATGAATATATTTTTCTTTTAATTATTATAATCACCCCCTATGTCTTATACATATTTTCTTAATGATATTTATGGCTTGTGAATTTGGGAAAAAATTATCTCTCAAATTTTTCTGACTTTTTTGTTTCAATACTTTCTTAATTTATATATTTTATCTTAATATTATAAATATTTACATCTACCTCAGTAAAAATCTATCACATGAACTTAAATTTTGTTAAAAATTCAATCTTTTGAGATTTAATTTTAATATATTGATAACTAACTGTAATACTATTCACTTTTTTCTATATGTTTTCAACATATTTTACCTAGAAAACTATATCAGTTCCACTAAAATCTATTAGACACTTGGAATAATTTCATTCCAAATTGATATTCAATTATTATGATTATTTTATTAATTATAAACTGATCTCCATAACCTGAATTCCTCATTTTCATTCAATTGTGTCACTAATCATTTTTTTAGGTCATATAAACACCTTCCAAGAAAGGTTATATGATATCCAATTCTAAATATAAATATCTTCTAATGTTTCTATGACAAGAATAATTCTAATTTATTTTTACATGATGAATTCGTACAACTAATTGATCCTTATTAGCACTATGGTTTTACTACCTATTAAGAGATTATTTTAAATACCCACTAATGTATTTCCATGAATTGGTGAAACTATCAAAATACAAAAACAAATTTTTTTTTACAAGGAATACATCTCATAATTCATATAAATATTTCAATAAATTTCACCTATAACTTATTTTATAAAAAGTAATTATTATTATTAATGAACAATATATAACCTAACTCAGAGATCAAAAAACAACCTCACATAGTTTTATACTTTCTTTCATAGTATGTGACTTCAGATCATTTCATTTCCATATACTCTTAGGTAACTTGTTCCCATACCAACTTGTCCATCTTAATCATTGAATTTACTTTAGTATACCTTTTCTCTACTATCTCAAAAAGATATGTTCACCATATTATATAAATATTATTTTACTTGATAATAATTTTTTATTTTAGGGATTTATATAATATCCTTAGAATATTGTTTAATATACAATCAGGATATAGTTTGCGTTTTTATTACTCCATGTATGTTTATTAACTTTTCCTTAATAGACTCTTTCCATCTAAAAACATATGTTATAACATAATTGATTTATTTAATCTTATATCTAATATGATATCCATTAATCTAAATATTTTTCATATGGTTATATCCTAACACCGTGATTTTTGAATAATGTCTCAAAATGATAAAGGAATACTTTATATGGATTATACAACTCATTATTGATCCTCATTATACTTACATTGTGGATCTAATGTGTATAAAAAATGTGATATTTGGAATAAATACACTCTAAATTTTAATAATAAAAGAAATCCTATAATAATATTAATCGATCCTACTTTTACTAACATTTTCTCTTGAATGTGGAAAAAATTGTGAGTATAAAAAAAATAAACATTACATATTTAAAAATCATTTAATATTTATTTACAATATACTATAAAAATTCCACCCAAATGATCAAATATCTTTTAACAAGAATATTCCTATCATCACATTTACATACCATAATTTAATTAATGTTTTCTCATGATGTTTAGTAATTTTTCTCTAGATTCTATCTAAAATAGTTCACATGTGTCTTTTTGAAACTACTCTTAGAAGACCTTTTGTTTTATCAACTTTAATTTCAAAAAAAATCCTTGGTTAAATTTTATATTTAGAGAAAAAATATTAAAAAACCAATAGTTTTATATCATGATGTGTCTAAAAAATCTTTTTGGTATTTCATTGACATTTTCATATATATTTACTTGATTAATAATAAACTTCCCAAAATTGGGCATCATTGAGTCT